>JAQQWQ010000009.1:2498525-3747787 GCA_038364195.1 Apiospora sp. TS-2023a | reverse complement strand
CTGATTGGCGTGCGCTGCAGCGATGAAGAAAGCGAAAGCGGGGTGGCACCCGTCCACCATCAAGCCATTTGGCCCAGCATACGGCACACAGAGACAGGGTGCATCTGCTGTACCAGAGCTCCAATGTCCATGTTGTGGGTTTTGGTGGGAGGAAAACAGCGTGGGCGACAGGTGCGAATCATCGCAGATGGCGCACTGATGGGCTGATGTTTGACTTGACACGAAATTTGATTTGAAGAAGAGCGGCGGTGTTCAGTGTTCGTTCATGACACAGCTCGCTCGGTCCAAGCCAACCTCGGCTCACGACAGGTGATGGCGCCCACAAAATGGCTGGCGGACGTCACGTCCTTTGTCCAGCTGCGTCGTACTCGTAAGCAAGCAAGCAAGCTGCAGATCCAATGGCCCAATCGCCATGTTGGAGAAGAGATCAGTTTTACAGACTGTCTCTTCGGGCCCTAGACCAGACGTTCAGATATGTCAAACCAGTTGGCTGGCAATCACCTTCCTGCCAGCCGTTTTATTTCTTTAGCGAGCCGGAGGATTGGGATCTCAGATCAAGTTCCACAATGGTGTTTTATCCCGACCTTATTTCAACGTGGCCATGCGTTGGAGAGGACAACTTGAAGGTGTACAAGCCCGACAATGGAAGCGGTGAAGGAAACGACAAGACGGACGGGAGAAGTACCAAATTCGGACTTCTCTTGCAACCCGAAACGAACGCGACTCGCACCGTCGCAATCTTGGGCGGCTGCGCCTCTGGGGTAACTCTATGTAACGAGTAAGAGAATGCGTCATCAAAATGTCGATGATTGCAAGACTGACAGGAAGTTTAAAAGACGTGGTAGCTCATATCGGGCTGCAACTGGTAGCTCCAGAAAGTACCGGCGCTGCTGCAGGTACCTCTCCGCGTGCTGGTTGCGGGCTCTTGCACCAATTGATTGATTGGTTGTAGGTGGTGGAGCGTACAAACATCTGCAGGCTTAGCCTCGGATTGCCACCTGGAGCTCTTGAGCTGCCTTCTGTATTTGACCAGCCATGATCGAAAGGTGACCGACCATATGTGATCTCCAAGTACGGGAGTGTAAGCCTACTACGGCATGAACAGCATCCCCATTGGCATTGTGGAGATTGGAACCCATGGAAATGCGGAGAGATTTCATAAGTAGCTATGAAGCGGAAGAATTCATATTCACCTGGTAATTGTTTCCGACACCATTCAAAGTCTCACTCACGACCCAGCTTCCTCAAGCTTAAGCTTCCTCATGTGCTTATACCAACCATATATACAGGTTAGAGTCAACGTCTCGGTATTGCACCTTGAAGTACATATACATTTACCAAATAGAGCCTCAACACCAACCCATTAAAAGGAGTCCCCGAATTCGAAAACACTTACGCTTCTAAGATACAACACCCTGTACGCTCATTCTCTAGTCTTGCCAATAAGGGTTTCAACGACGAGGGTAACAAAACCGTCATCGGATTCAAAGTCCGCCTCTATCTGCAAGTTTGGGTGCCCGGCAGATGCCCAGCTAGCGGCTTATACGTGATCCAAGGTCTACGTCAAACCAATGCATCGCTCTGTCGCGAGACCTCCGGCGGAGGGATACCGGCAGGCATCTCCTAAGTAGGTGGAGGATCGCGAACCGGATAGCATCGCCGTATTGGATCTCGAGCCGAAACACACGTACTCGTTCATAGTCTGAACGGCGCTTCTCCGTCGCGGGGTCTTTTGGTACGGAGGCCGGCAGTGTCCCGTTCAGCTCACATATGCATTTAGTGATAAACCCCTTGATATCGTCAAAGGGCCACTGAACAACCATGTGCGAGGATCATACCTTATTCCCATTAACATTGGCACCAACATGCCCATCGTCGCCCATGGCTACGTGGGTATGACCCTAAGACGCCACGGTTTCCCCGTGAGGCTTGCTCTTATAATAGACACTGGAGATTCGGAAGCAAGGTCCATGTTGACCTAGGTAGGTTCAATTCCCTGGGCCGGAACTCAAGACATAATCATCCGCGTCTAAAACAGCGTTTTTTCTAGGAAAGGTGCGCTTAAATTCAATTGCAAAACTAGTGAGTGCGGCGAAGTGACCTCTGCGGGTGGCCGCGGGCGGGAAGCATCAAACAACACGTGCTCTCCCGGCGTCGTCGCGTGTTTCCTGCGCGCCGCCATTCGTGCTTTCGGTTCCTCGCTCTAGGGTAGCTCCAGGGTAGCTACCGGGTAACACATTTCGTACTTAGACGGTTGCCTCGCAGTTAATGTGATCCCTCTTTACGTAAGTTCCAGGCCGGAATATCTTCACGCGGAAAGGCGCTAGTCAATCCAGGTCTCGTATAGCTACCGCCTATAGACGCCTCTTGGAAGAGACTCAATCTGCAAAGGTTCAAAAGTTCCCGCAAGCCTCTTATTGAGCAAACACGCTTTGCTCTTCCTCGTTCGTGCTCTTGTGGATTGACTAGTTCTAGATAAACATTGTCTCCCGCGACATTTGACCAGGGTTTATCTATTTGGCATTGCAAGATTATGCCAGACTTGAAGAACACTACTAGGCGCCTGCCCAGGTTAAAGTCTTGTGACATTCAGCCGTGGCTTGCAAGTTCGCCTTGGCCAGTCGATCTGCAGCTATTGGCCAGGGTCTTGATGTCAACACTTTGGAGGTAGACGCAGATGTACCGATCCCATTTAGAGTCTTGATTGAGAAGTCGTGTGACCCGTGGCATGTTGCTTGGGTGATGGTGCGGGAACAGATGTTCATTTTCTGTATCTGCCGTCATGAGAGTGAGCGATGCGTACTGGCAGTATTGCCATTTCCTAACCGCCTCTCGTCCCCAGTCGACAGCATCATCTTCCACAATATAGTCAATAGGGTCGCATCGTGGAGTTGTCCTGCTGCAGTGGTTGTGGCTAGTGTTGCACCCCGGTACCCCCAGTGTGATTTCGTGATGACTTCAAAGTCAGGAGCCGACAAGGCGAAACATCTTGCGAACCGTCTGCAGACAGGTATCCAGTTGTGTTTTTGACTCATATATGGCTGTGCCTTTATCAGCTGCAACCTGTGATCAAGTTCTGTAGTATCGCCTGACACTACCACTGTCGGTGTTGTTGGACTACGACACCTCGACTTATACAACTAGCGACCTGATGATGAGGCCTTTGCGAGCCAGCTCCTAAGGATGATCCGCTCGCCTATTATACAAGTTAACCCAGGCGGGCGTAAAGCCCATCGGCACTGAGCGGAGGAGAAGCCTTAGTCCGTTCAACGACAGCCAGGGCACATGCCACTTATTTCTGGTGTTTAGCTGGAAACCTGTGCCAAAATAATCCAGATAAATTATGTTGCTAGTAGCTTCTACGCATTCTAGCAACCGGTCGAAGAGTGACCACGCTGCTATTAAACAGTATTTTACTGCCGTAAGCTGGAAGCCCCTATATTCGGATGTGTTCATTTGAAATGTTTGAATGCTGAAGTCGTGACGATGCCTGTAAAGATCCATGGAGACCATGCAATCCTTATTCTTGAGAGTTGAAGTATCGAGTCAGTGAAAGACATCCATGAACAAACAGGAACTCACCCATGCTTTCAGACTCGGGCGTTTAAGGACTTCTGGAGGCAATGCACGAAAAGCATAAGGGCCCAGATACTCCTCTTCATGACATTGCACTAGCAAGTAATTCACAACCCAGACACATCCTACCATAGTAATATGACGATAATAGGCAACTGCATCGTGCAATATATCCAGCCTGTGTTGTTTATTATTTGGGGCATGGCCTTGGTTGTCTTAAGCATGTCCCGCAGGCCTATGAGTTCCAGGGTGCTCCGCTTGATTCGCATAGACACCTTGCTTATAGCCCTCTACGTCCAAGGTTGGTCTCTTCGGCTTGTAATGAACATGACGAGTTGAGTCTTGGCTAAATTTCAGTTATCTTGCAGCTATCCAGTAACCCTGGGAGATAGTTCTGTCCAGGAGCACTACTATCGTGCAGTGAGAATTCTATAGACCGTCGGTTTTGGATTTGGATGCATTTCTACAGCCTACTTATTAGCTATATTCAATTGACATAGTTAAAATATAGAATCATATAGTTTCTACAGTATATGCGCGTACATATTCGCATATTTAGATTGAGTCTTCTGATTCAAATGATCTCCGTTGATTAAATCTTGATCGTTGGGATCTCTATTTTGAAAGTTAGGTGGTAGTTGCTGGCTCCCGCCATTACAAGCACACTAATGTGGCTGCCGCCACACCCCACATTGTAGCTCAGGTCCCTGAGGGCTGGCACCAGTCAATTGGTTGCCCAACATTGCGACAACCTGGCATTAAGATTGACTAGAAGTCGAACTCCAGGCCACGCTCACAATATTTCCGCTTGATAAGTCTTGAGAAAGCAATGCTTCGCAGCATCCTTGCCCATCACCGTCATGTCTGCTGATATCCAAAATGACGGTGATTCCAAGCCCTCCTCCGCTGAGGCCACCGTGAGCCTTCCCGCTACGGGCATCGCAATCGTCGAGCGGAAAGAACCACCTCCCGAGAAGGAGTCCGATACGCGGCGACGGTCATGGATTGTTTTGTCCTTCTGGCTCATTGCCGTCTTCATTGGTCTGCCAATATGGTGGAACACCACCACCATCTACCGGGCCAATCTGCCCCTCACTCAGATGACCGACTGGGCTGATGGCAAGGCCTGCGAGCCCGTCTTCCCCCTCCGCATCGCTCTCGACGTCGGCTCCCTGCCCGAGCAGGAGGCCCAGAACCTACTGCGCCTGACGCAGCACGCCCTCGATGACCTCAACGACTTCTCCGGTCACCACCTGCGACTGCAGCTGGCTCAGGCCCCGACTGAGGCCACCACCCAGGTGCGCGACGACTCGAATGTCGCTCTGACCATCCGCCTCGCTCCTGGCGACGCTGCCCACACAGCCTCGTCGTCTCTGCATCCGCACTTGCCTATCCTCGACGTCCAGTACCCGCCCAACTCGCTTCCGACCGCCAACTCGCCCTCATCAGGGCTCGCGACGTACATTGCGACCCAGCTGGGGTCGACCTTCGCCGAGGAGCAGAACATTATCTCGTATCTGATTGAGACCTCTTCCATCACGCCCGAACATCGACCGAAAGGCATATCCCAGGAGGTTGTGGACACTGTATCGAAGAGGATGACCAGGTCATTGAAATACTCGCAGACGTACCATCTCACGTTCTCGCTCTTTACCAATGGGCCCGTACCAAGCAGCTGGGACATCGAGGCAGCGATCGATGAGTACATGAAGCCCGTATTGGACATGCTGAAGCCTATTCATGATTTCACGATTGATACCCAGGTTCAGCTCTACGCTTCCCCCGGCGTCCAGTCACAGGTTCTTGGCAAGGAAGATTTGTCTTCGTTCATCAACGCTGCAGAATGGCCTCTGTCCCCGTCTATTGGAGGGGCTCCCACGGTCAACTTCATTGTCTACATCGGGAACCAAACCATTGGTGTGCCGTCTGAAACCGATGCGGCCGAGACGTCACAGTCCTGGATGATTCCGCAGTGGGGTTCTGTATATCTCCTTGCGCCGCCGCCGGCCGAGGCAGCCCACGTCTCTTCCGAGACGCTGAAGCAGCCCATCCTGACCTTCACGTCCCACCTCCTCACCCTGCTCGGGACCCCGCAGTCCGGCTCGCTGCCCCTACGCCTGTCGACCCTAGCCCGCATCCGGTCCGCGGACCTGCTGCTGCGCGCCTCCTCGTCGCTGGGCTCCCTGGCCCGGCTCACGTTGGCCCTGCCCAGCATCTCGATCCCGTCCAACGTGGCGAACGGCGTGGTCAAGACGATCCACCACCTCGAACTCGCGTGCGCCAGCCTGGGCGGCGCCAAGAGCCTGGAGCACGCCCGCATCGCCGAGCATGAGGCCGAGCGCGCCTTCTTCGAGAAGAGCATGGTCGGTCAGCTCTACTTCCCGGACGAGCACAAGATCGCGGTGTACCTACCGCTGCTGGGGCCGATTGGCGTACCCCTGGTCATGGGGCTGCTGAACGAGATTAAGGCGTGGAAGACGCGGAGGAGCCAGAAGCTCAAGGCGGCGTAGAGTAGACCATAGTCAGAAGTTTTTAAAAACGATACCCAAGAAATTTAGAACATCTCATGTTGAATTCTTCCTGTTCTATCTCCCCGTGTTGTGATGATGTGAAGGCCAACGCGTCAGCGATGCGCTTGCTTACCCGGGCTTGCTGCTGGTGGCTTACGTTTTGTATTGAGCATGATCCGATTGGCAGTTACAGTCTACTACTTCCAACATTGTCGAGTCTGTCGCGGTTGTGGATCTTACACATATTCTTCGTAGGGACTATCTTTATATATTACCAAGCAAAACTTCATGGATGACCGAGCTTCTGAACCGACTCCATGGTTCCCCGCGTGGCTTGTCCCGAGGCATCCATGGATGGAGGGATACTCACTCGCTCGACTACTGATTAATCAATATATGCATATGCAAGGAGATTGCAACCCTCCCTTTCCAAGTCCCGACCCAGCATTGGACACCTCGCTTCCCCGCCCGGGAGGCGCTCTCCCACGAATCACCGTGTGTCTTTGGATGCGTCATGCATAGTTGCGTGTCAGTCTCTTTTGCTTCTTTTGAGCCTACCAGCACCCGCAGATTGCGCAATAGGTCGTAAGACGGATGCATGTCTCTTGCGGTGGAGGGCGCACGCACGGCGCCATCTCTAGATGGTATTGATATTGATGTTGCTCGATCTTCAATTCTATTGAATACATAGTTCCCAACGGAACTGGTTCTTCTATAATTACGGGAGAGAACTTATCCCCAGGTTCTCCCAGTCGCAAGTCCATCTCGAAACCGGGACCGTTCCGCAATCCTAGCGCCACCCAAGACCTAACTTTAGACCCAGAACCAGCAGGGTCGATCTTTTCAGCTAGCCATCTCGGGATGTCCAAGGAACGGGGATTCGTCCACTAGGCCGGATTGTGCGGCTTTCTTTACTGGCGGGTTACCCGCAACATACTTATTAAACAAGGTCCCGGGAATTTAGTCAATAATAACTCGACCACCAGATTCAAAAACCTACCAAAAGAGTTGAGAGTTCTGTTTCTCCCGGGAGAGAAAGAGAAAGAGTTACATCTAAGAGACAAAAGCCATATCGAGAGACAGCCACAAACCTAGAGCCATCTTACCACCGGCTACTGCCGTCGTCCCAAGATGGAAACCTCGGCAAACGCCTCGTCGCCGTCGACGTCGTTCGCCTCCTCCCCTTTGGCCTCCATCATCCCATCGTCCCTAGCGCCGATCTTAGCCCACATCATCCCGTCCGCCGTCTCCTCGCGTTTTGCCGGCGACGAGCCCATCTTCGCCATCGTCTCGTCGTTGGCGTCGTGGAAAAGCATCGCCCTCACCTTGTTCCTGGGCTATGTTCTTCTCTGCCGGGCGCTGCGCTACCGCCGCGAGGCGAGCATGCGCCGCACGTTCGGATACCCGGACCGCGCCAGCTTGGCCAAGATGACGACCGAGGACGCGCAGCTTATTTTGCGGGATCTTTTGACGCTCGAGTTCCCGCAGTTTGCTGTTACGGCTCTGCAGTTTGGACTGTTCAAGGTACGTTCGGTGGTCTAACTATCTCAATCGTGTTTTTCAATGGACAGTATAGGTCAAAAATAAACGATACGAGACCTTGAAAAATAAGCATTAGCTGACATGACGTCGCCCAATAGACCTATGGTGTCGAGACCATCAGCCGCCTATTATTGGCTACCAGGAATCTGACGGATCCCGTGGCCAGCCTTAAGAGGTGAGTTATATGATCCACCCCCATTGGCAACATAGTCCCGAGCCTAACATGAGCGGCCCCCCCTCAGATACGAAGACACGGCCGTCGTCATCGGCGAGTTCACGACCAACCCGCCCGGGTCCGCGCGGTCGGTCGCCTCGATCGCGCGCATGAACTTCCTGCACAGCAAGTACATCGCGTCGGGCCAGATCTCCAACGCGGACCTGCTGTACACGCTGAGCGTCTTCATCACGGACCCGGAGCGGTTCATGCGCCTGTACGAGTGGCGGCCCCTCAACGACATGGAGTACTGCGCCTACGCCGTCTTCTGGAAGTCCATCGGCGAGGCCATGGGCATCCAGTACCGGGGGTACCTGTCCAAGACGCAGTGGCGGGACGGCGTCGAGTTCGCGCAGGACATCACGGCGTGGGCCAAGTCGTACGAGGTCGTTGCGTTCGTGCCCAGCAAGGTCAGCAACAAGCCGGCGGTCGCGCTCATCCCCATGATTACGTACTGGCTGCCCGGGTTCATGAAGGACTTCGCCGGCGAGTGCGTGACGGTGCTCTTGGGCGACCGGGTCCGCGAGGCGTTCATGCTTCCCGAACCCGGTCTCACTGCCGCCGTCTTCGTCTACTCTACTCTCGCCCTCCGCCGCGCCTTCCTGCGTCACCTGTCCCTGCCGCGCTTCCAGCGGCTGATTCGGCACCACCCGTTGGGCTGCGAGTCGCCCGACCAGACGGACCAGCGTCTGCGCCTCACCTTCTCGTATGGCAACTACCCTTTCTACGTGAAGCCGACCTTTTGGAACCGCTGGGGCCCCGAGGCCTGGGCCATGTGGCTTGCGGGCGGCAAGCTGCCGGGCGACGACCCCAAGACCCATTTCAGCGACGGGTTCTTTTTCGAAGAGCTGGGTCCACTGAACCGGATGGGACAGGGTAAGGCGGAGATGGAGGCGGATGTGCAGAGGATGAAGGCCAAGGGGATGGGGGTTGCCCCTTTGGATGAGGGGAGGTCATGGCAGAGAGGCAGATGACTCGGTAGGCGATGAGACCATATCTTTGGTCACTTCTGTTTGGAAAGTGCATTTCCAGAGTTTGATTTGCTCGTTGATCTGTACGAAGACCATAGAAGCTAGACATATCCTCGCAATACACTGCCAACTCCGGATGCAAATGACATCTCTTCTTATACGACGCATGCAGATAGAAGGCTTTACACGGGTGAACATCGTGACACCCAAGGGGAGACCCATGGGTACTGAATATGGCGCCGAAATCGTACGTTCCACGCTGACCTGCGTAGCCCGATGCAGCGATTACTTGCAACATGGTAGTGTGGTAGAGTCTGCAACCAAAGCTTGGCTGACAGCCAACCCGATATGACCAAGTATTTCCACCGCCGTTCTCACATAGAAAGCATCCAAAGCAAGTGGCCAAGAAACGGGAAAGGTTGCGATCTCTTACCTCTGAGATACGGCATGACCAATGAGCGCTGCTCGCAATTGCCCCATGTAAGACGGATGAATCCGATGGACTTTCATCCGATCAAGGGGGCAAGCTTGTCGGTAGGCATGTTTCATCCGTTGCCGCTGTCAACTGAATGCCACTGCAGCACTCGTACACTACTGCACCTTGTCTGACTCTGATGGACCATGCCTAGACGGGTGCAATCTTGGCATTGCATTTTCATATCAGCTTGCGAAAGGCAAAAGTTGGGTCACTGTACCCCTCGCATGTGTTGATTAATTTCTTAGCAGCCTCGATCCATATAAATAGACATGAGTCGTGCGCAGATATTGTATGACTTGACCAGTCAAACTCTCTGTAGAACTTGCTTGATTCGTACCATTGTTTACTGCGTGTTTGAGGGACTATGGAACAACTAGCCAGTTTCCTCGGCTTGGGCTCCGCAATGGGGTCAGGCCTCTCTTCCTGCGCCCCGGCGTCGATCCCCTACCCTACCACTCTGCCGACGGCGGAGTTTCTCAGCGTCGAGGCCCATCTGGTGACCAACTACACGGAGCAAGTCCCGCCCGGGTTCGAGAACAGCTTCTTCGTGCCCTACTCTCCCCTGCCCCTCCTGAACTTCTGCAACGTGACGCTGGTCCACACGCACCCGGGCCTGGGAGACAAGATCGTAACCCAAGTGTGGCTTCCCCTGGGCGAGGACGACACACAGCAGCAGCAGCCCACGACACCTGACCAAAAGGCCCCGCCCTCCTGGAACGGCCGGCTCCAAGGTGTCGGCGGCGGCGGCTTCGCTACGGGCTTCATCTCGCTGACCCAGGCGTATGCCGCCTGCGAGGGCTACGCCGTCGTGACGACGGACGGCGGGCACAGCGCCGCGGACCCGACCGACGGCTCCTGGGCGCTGGCGAGCCCGGGCAACGTGGACTGGAACGCGGTGCAGAACTTCGCGTCCGTCACGCTGCACGACGCGGCCGTCATCGGGCGGGCCGTGACCGAGGCCTTCTACCACCAAAAGGTCAAGTACGCCTACTTTACGGGGTGCTCCACGGGCGGGCGCCAGGCGGCCATGTTGGCCCAGCGCTGGCCCGGCGACTACGATGGGTATCTGGGCGGGGCGGCCGCGGTGCGCTGCCATGAGATTGCGGCTGCGTTGGCGCCGCAGGCCCGCATGGTCGAGCTCGGGCACGCGCCGCCCGCGTGTGAGCTGCGGGAGCTGCGGCGCCTGGCGATCCAGAAATGCGACGGCCTCGACGGCGCCGAGGACGGGCTGGTGTCGGAACCCGAGCGGTGCTTTGCGGCGTTTGATCCGCGGTCGCACATCGGGGACGAGTTCGTCTGCAAGGAGGCCGGAGGGAAAACCCTCCAGGTTACCGAGGGTGGTGTCGAGATCGCGAAGATCGCTTGGGAGGGGCTGCCCGATGAAGCTGCCGGCGGCGGCGGCGGCGGCGTGGTCTGGGGTGGTATCGGGCCCCAGGCCGAGCTCTCAGACAGCCCCTTTGCCTGGGCCGCGACGACGTGCGATTATGGCAGCGATGGCGGTACCGCCGCACCGAAATGCAAGCCCAATCCATGGGGACTTGTCATGCCGTGGGTGCAATACTTTCTCCTCCGCGACCCGGCCAAGCCCCTCGACAATACCACGTCCTTCAAATTCGACGTCCCAGACATCCGGCGCCTCGTCCACCAATCGCGACAGTGGTACACCTCCCTCGTCGGCACCTTCGACCCGGACCTCTCGGGTCTGCGCGACAGCGGCGGCAAACTGCTGCTCTGGCACGGCATGGCGGACGAGGCGATCCCCCTAAACAACTCGCGGAACTACTACGACGCCGTGGCCGCGCGCGACCCGGACCGCGTCGACGGGTACCTGCGCTACTTCGAATCGCCGGGCATCTCGCATTGCGGCATCGGCGGCGGGGACGGCAACGGACTGGCTCCCGTACGAATGCTCGACGTGCTGCGCGCGTGGGTCGAGGAAGGCGTGGCGCCCGACTCCGTCCCCGCGGTGGCGAAGGCGGCAGACCCGACGACGGGTGTTAAGACGACTCGGAACCTGTGTCGGTTTCCGCGGAAGGCCACGTATGATGGGGTGGGCAATGTGACGGATGCCGCAAGCTTTAAGTGTGTGTAATGAAGAGGAGGTAGATGAGGAACTGTGCAGTGCAATCGGACAAGAAGAAGAGGGGGAAATATTGGACCTCGTTGGTTTCAAACTACTACAGACGGTCCCAGGATATGTCAGCAATTGCATTAGTGATAATAGATCTATCGTATCTTGTAATTTACTGATTCAAAGGGGTAAGTCTGCTTTGGCTTTTAAATTTCATACTGTACGTACATGTTTTGGGGTTTGTTCTAAGCATCAAAAGTTTTTGGACAACAAAACAAATAATGTAAATTAGTTTCTAGCGCCCACATCGCTAGTATCACGGTGGAGAGAATCTCAATGAACAACTTTAATAGTCGTAGGTGGTCACAAGATATAGCTTGGGATTGGCTCAAACGATATGTATGGTCCGGTTACTGGTGTGCGATGTCTGCATGAGTGCACTCAAATGGGTAGCTTAAGATGTGCGGTATTAGTACGCTTCCCTTTTGGGTATTTACTTTATTTCTAGATCTTAAATGTGATCCCATGGTGCTACGTCCTAGATGAATCTTCGCCAACTGTGTACCCCCCTCGCAACACCACTTCTGCCCTCCTCAACAGCCGTGCTCTCTTCGTCTTCCACGTAATCACTACCCAGGCCCTGCCATGTACGCTGGGAGCGGAGGAACTCGGCACCCGGGCTCACGACTCCATTGACCGTGGCCAGCTCTCCGAATTTCCGCTGTACCAGTGCCCCGGATGGATCCTTTGCTGATTTGGAAGCACCTTCTGCTGCAGAGTCTGACGTATCATTCGTCTTCTTGTTGCGAACGGCGACCCTCATCGGCCGACTGTGACTAACCAGCTTACCCGTCCTCCAATCGTACTCAGGAGGTTCCGATTCCTCCTCGTCAACACCACCTTCGACATCTTGGGGTATATCATCTTCAGCGTCTCCTTCCGCCTCGGCTGCTGCCTGTTCTTCTGCATCCTTCTCAGCCTTGGACTCTGCCTGGAACGCCACGCCTTCGATGCCGCCCCACCAGCTGCCATCCCAAACCCGCTTGTCGTCCCCTTGAAGAGCCAAGTCCAACTCGAACGGTGTGATGACGGGCTTGAACATGCCGTCCGACTCCACTAGCCCGCTCTCCCAGCATCCAACGACCACCCAGCCGTCCATCTCGGCGAAGTTGGCCAGCTTTGCGGGGTTCAGCTTTCCGACGACAATGGTGTAGCTCTTCTTCCCGGCGGCCGCGATCTGGTCCTTGAGAAGGGCGATTGTGGGGAGGTAGTTCTTCACAGACAGAGTGTTGACTAAAATGCCGATGATGGATGCGGACGCGAACCGGACAACCAGGCCATAGCGGCGGCGCAGGAGAGCCGGTGCTGAGGACGGATCAATTATGTCCGACGATTTGTTGTAAGGTGAATCCGGAGTTGGGTATATGCGGAGAGATGCCAGTCTCGAGGACAGAGTCAGGAGTAAGGATGTGGCTGGTGTTGAGATATGGAAGAGATGGTATGCGCTCAGGTCAACTTCCGGGGCAGCGGCCTCCTGGCCATTTGACTCTGTTGACTTTTCGCTCAGAACCAGTTTTCTGTTTGGTATGCTGGCCGCAGGGTCCCTCACAATTTCGGTGCCAATGACCCCTGTGTACCCCTTCTCGCGCAGCCTCCCACAAAACGAAGTGACATGCTGCTGGAACATGACATCTGCCATTATGACCACCTTGCTATCTTTTTCGGGGAACTCTTTCTCGAAGGACTCGACAATGGCGTCGAAGTCCAGCTTCTGTTTGGTGAAGACGTATATAACCGGCAAGCGCGAAGTCGGGCTCAAGCACGATCGTCCGTAGTGCACGACACCTTCGGCGTCCGCATGTTCGGCGGCGATTTCGTCGACACAGCATGCGCTGTAGGAAGTATCGGCGAGGATATAAAGGCGCGTCTCTTGGCTCTGCGATATTTCGGCCGCGCCTGAAGTGGTCAAGTCCGTCTCGAGAGGTTGTTCGGCCGTCGTTTTAATTTCCTCGGTCTCGTCGCTTTCCTTCGCGGCCGGCCGCGAGGGCAGTTTCTCTAGCTCTTTCTCCAGTATAGCCAGGACCCGCGGACCATCCGGCAACATGGCATCGGGAAACTGCAATGCGACGCGGCGCCAGCCTCGCTCGGCTATCTCGGACGCGGTGCGCTGGATCTCGTAGACCTCGAAGAGTTCATCGTCGCTGATCGTCCGTCGCTCGGCCCGCGCGGCCTGGGAAACGGGATCTTCTTCGAAAGTGTGTTCGGCAGGTGTGGAAAGCACCGGAGCTGCGCTTAGTTCGGAGGCCATGGCGGAATATAATACACAAAATCACTGTCGCGGAGAAGGGGGCGTTTTGCGCGAACAGCAGTGTCAATTTTGCTGCTACGGATGGAGGGGCAGCCGTCGAAAGATCGACTCAGAATAAGTAATTTTACTGGAGCTTCGTCGTTGGTGGGGGCGGGGTAGCTGGGCTGCTGCGCTGGATGCGACAGAGCTTTCGCCTGCCCAAACTTTAGGGGTCCATCTGGCAAAGAGGCTCGATTTTGGCTACTTACTACAGCAAAAATGGGAATTAAATCAATTGGGCAACAATTCGACACATTTGGCAGCGGTGCAGCTTATACTGCGTTTGGGAAGTCCATTCGAACACATTTGATATCGATGCAACTGAGCTGCCTCGTCAATTGTAAGAGTACAAACATGACGGGCTGACAGGTGGGCTGTGGCGGTGACCCTGTCCTTCGCATGCCTGTTATTGAATTTTATGATTGGGCCGAAGAGAAGCAACATGCCGTTGATAGCTTATATAGCCAATAACCGTTCAAGCAACCGTTTGTACTACTATACTCTCATCTTAGGCTCCTGAGTAGGTATTCTGGGCCGTTTCTCAGTCGTTAATGAGGAGCCGACTGGGCCATATCATACCACCAATGGAGAAACAGTGATTCCTGTAACCATATACTTCATCCCGTCTGTACGTGTCGGAGCATGTAGTGCCACGTTGCCCACGCCGATATGACAGAAATGAGAATCTCCAAGTTGCACAAGGAGAAATTGACAACATGCATACGTATTCTGCATGTTTGCGACACGGCAAAGGGTCTTAACCCAGCTGATTGGCTTCGGGTGATCGAAGCCGAGGGATCTCTGATCTTGGCCGGAATACGACCACTGGTTACTGTTTACCCCTCCTCCGCCATGCTTATGTCCGATGAGGAAACCCGTGAAAAGCTTCAGCCATTGGGGAAAACAACATATCTAGGTATCGACAAATAAGACAAATGTACTCGGAGGAGTA
The DNA here is from genome assembly GCA_038364195.1 of Apiospora sp. TS-2023a. NCBI lineage: Eukaryota > Fungi > Ascomycota > Sordariomycetes > Amphisphaeriales > Apiosporaceae > Apiospora > Apiospora sp. TS-2023a. Next base: position 3,733,126 of record JAQQWQ010000009.1, on the reverse strand, counting down.
TGCAGGACGGAATAGAATTCCAAGTATAGCTTTGTCTATTGGTCACTAATCCTGCGGTGTTACGCAAAACGCCGAAGCAAATCCATCGGCCCTTTAACAAAGCATCGTCAACCCCCACAATAACCGGGGCTCGATCGATAAACCGGGAGAGCTGGACTGGTGTGTTACGTATGCAGATATAAAGTCAAGCGCAAGGCCTTGACTTTCCCACGTGAGTTTATTTACTTACTCTCCATTACAATCTCACAGATCTATCCATCCTCACTCTCTCATCTCAAAACACCAAATACCACCAATCACCACCAACACCAATCAACAACTACGTCATCGTCTTCGCCATGGCTCCCACTCTCGTCAACGTGATCTACCCCGCCGAGGCCGCCAACGACTTCAACATGGACTACTACCTCGGCACGCACATGCCGCTCGTCCAGAAGAACTGGGGCCCCCACGGCCTCAAGTCCTGGAACGTCGCCGTCCTCGACAAGGATTCCGGCTACCACGTCCAGGCCGTCCTCGTCTTCGAGACCGCTGAGGGCTTCAAGGCCGCCGTCGGCGGCGACACGACCATCATGCCCGACGTCTCCAACTTCACCTCCACCAAGCCTAAGATCTGGGTCGGCGCCAGCGCTGGATCGTGGACCGCTTAAGCGGCGACGGCAAGGAATGGAAAGGAAAGGGAAGGGAAATTGTCAGCGGGGAAGGGGTTCTGCTTTCTCGGCAAATACTGGATGACCATTGGAATTCGCGCCTACGGGCAGCGCAACCTTCTCTACACGATATGTCAAATCTCTTGGACTGTATTCCGTATGAAATGAGACATGAATAACGAAGAGTTTCAATCACATTCAGTCCATTACTTACCAATATGATGTGTTGAAATGCAAGATGATGCGTCCAATGACAGCCCATTGTCACAATGCGTTGCTCCATATTGACCGTCAGGCGTACATTTTTAATACCATGCGGTGGTCTAAACCGTTCTTATGAACGCAGTAAACGCTTGGGGTCACGATACAGAGCTCTCTAGAGACCGGGTCAGCGTTCTAGCCGCGGCAACCTCAGCTTTGCTCGGGAAAGTGGAAAACTGTCCTTGTCATGCAATATACCAGGGCCAACCATGTCAAATGCCCGACAAAGAAAGCAGATTTCCACTGAAGGTACAGTTTGATTCTTGGTGAGAAAGGTTCGCTGGGTTTCAGGATTGCCCGTGGACGTGGCAAACGTGTTTGGATGTTGGCCGGCCACAAAGACCATTGTTCGTAATGAAGCACATGGTCTGCGCACGCGTCTATTTAGATGTCGCCTTCTTCCCAGCCAACGCCGGACACCTCAAAATACATTTGTGCGGGACGCAAATCCAACTCGGCTGCGAAAAGATAAACTTCGGTAGGTCGCCGAAAAGGCAGCAATACTACAATCCCGGAGATTTCAAAGCAACCACCTTCGGCATTGACAAGCAAGGGAGGCTCACATGACACGAATCCAGGATCAAGATATATTCGCACCGAATATGATTAGTCGGCATTATGACTCGGGAGTTGGGAAACGGCTCCAAGGCAATGTCGTTCAGAGAGACACGTCCCCAAGGAGAAGTGATCAGACCACCCCCAAGGAGGAGTCTATTGTCGCCTACGAAGAACCATCAAGGCCACCCGAGGTCACACAAGTAGTCGAGCCGATACTTAGGAAGGTCCATGCGGGAGAAGTCTCAAGGCTTTTGGCGCTACCTAGAGAACTTCGAGATTTGATTTACAGGCACGTTTTCCGGTCACCTGTACCGGTATCATTGCGTCTCATTGAGTACGACGGTGGCATGCCCTTTTTGTTCGGAGGGGAGCAAGTTATAAGCTCTAAGCCCATGCATACTGCGCTGCTGCTGGTGAACAGACAACTTCATGCAGAAGCCGCCGCGGTGCCTTATTCGGAGAACACTTTCAGATTCTACGACACATCTGAAATCGGGGATTACATCAATTGGGAGAGGGGACAAGACAGTGGCCGTCGCCACCCCCGCGACAAGGACATAAAGGAAGAGCTCGCACTAAAGTTATTCAGCAGATGCATTCAATTCCGGAACGATAAGTCCAAGTTCATTCGGAGCATCCAGATTGTCAGCATATGCGACGACTGGTGCGTCTGCCAACCCTTGCGCCTGGTAGGTGGCCGATGGGGTCTCGTTCCCGTCTTGAAGTTAGTTCGGACCCTTTTCGAGAACCTGAGGATCATTGAGCTACGCGTTGAGTTCCCGCGATATAGACGTAAGTCGCCGGACCATAATGTCATCCAGCGCCATGTGGACATGGTATTAGGAGTGATACCTACTATTGGATCGGACCCTGTTGTTGTTGTTGATAGTTCTTTAACGTCTAGGGAGCGGCTATGCTGTCCTGACCTCCCGAGGGGTACGGGACGTAACAACTATCCATGTTTCACTATAGGATATGTATCCTTGTGACTAGAGGGGCATTGTATACCTTTTTCCGAGGCTAACTTGCTGGACGTCTCCCGCCCCGTTTCGGGTATCCGTTGAATGGGACTCTGATGCCCCAAAACTCGTCTTTATGAAGACCGATATCCCATAAAATCGACGCCGCATGGTGCATAATGGGCAAGAGTCGTAAAGACTTAGATACCAAAGATGTTAACAAGTACCCAAGAAGCAAGCAGGTCTTGCGTGGTCTGGATGCCCCTTCATTGCTGGCGTCTAGAAACGAGCAGCTTTCAGGACCTTTCCCTTTTAAATTGACCTGAAATCCATAATATGCTGACAAGAGATTGGCATGGCTGTGACACTGTAGAACATGTTCTTGTGTTGCTGTTGTTGGTATCCATACGCACATCCATACAAGTGTGCATGATAAAGTCCGAAGCGTCTGCCAATACATCTGCAAAACCGTTCCAGCGGCTGCCGTTTCATTTGCTTGAAACTTGAGGAAGATTTCAAAACAATATAGGGACGTCAAACAAGCAGCCTTCGCAGAGCGCTGGTACATTGCATGCGTGAGAGGGGGGGATGCCATCGGTGTACCACATATCAAGTAACTGGAAGTATCTTCCAAACCGACCTTGACCGATTGACTGAGATAAACCTATGGTCGAGTAGTCTCTAGATCAATGCCCAGGTACTTCCACCCGCCTTGGATATGAAGTCTGCGTTTGCAATGCAGGAGACCGACCAAACGGGACGGCTGCGCGCGGGCCATCTTGAGAAAAGGAGGTCCCCACGAACGTGGTTTCCCGCCTTTTCTGGGCCCTAACGTACCCCCGGTTGAATGCAAACAATAGTGAAGGCTCAACAAGAAAGACGATGTCGATTAAAGAAGATTCCCGGTGATCACCAGGGAGTGAAGTACTCGAATTTGTTTGCTGGAGGAAGCTATAATTGGGCACACATCTTCCACTCAGAGCTCAGTCTTCTCTGACAACAAAACACACTCATCAAATACTCACTAAATCACTGACAAGCTACACCAAAACGATCGATTCCACTCTCTTAAGAAGCAATAGCACACTTTAAACATATCAGACTGCACAATGTTTTGGTTCCTTGCCCCTCTCCTCCCGGTCATTGGCTTCGGGGCCCTTGGACCAATTGCAGGTAGGCACCTTCTCAATATAACAGCAATGACATATTGAATCTAACGTGCGACTAAGGGAGCTGGGCTGCCTGGGCCCAGGGTTTCTTCTTTGGGCCGGCTGTCACGGCTGGCAGCTGGTTCGCTTTCTTGCAAAGTTGGGGCATGGCCTGATCTCCTATGCTTCACCCCGACCTTTGCAACTCATTAATTCCCAGTCCCCGGTGGATAGGGGGGTGTAGATGGGCCACTGGTTAAGCAGAAGGACTCACTGGAGCGCAAGTACGAGACGGGTCGGTAGCAACCAGCTGAGCTTGAAGGACTTTGATGGCGGTCTGCCGTACGGATCAGCTGAGAAGCGTCGCTTGCTTGATCCTCGCGGGTCACGGTGGAATCTCAGCCCAAGGCAAAGTCTGTAGTCTAGCTACATACCTAAACAAGCTCGAATATCCCCAGTGCTATCTTTCACCTTGAGTAATCTACTATACAATGCCGTAGGCCATCATGGCCTTGGTATCTTCTTACGTTCTTTCTGCGGACACATGCTTGAGCAAGATGGTGCGGCTTGCTCTTCTCCGTGCACCATTCCGTAATGCGACGCGTTGCCTTTGGCGGAGTTTGACATAAGTGTGAGGTAACTTACGGCGAAGCCATCCATTGACCCAATTGCCGTGTGCGGCTGCCAAATCACGTGTCAGTACCGAGTTGAGAGAAGCGACAATGTTGAGTTGCGTGTCTAAGTTACATCTAATTTAGGATACACGGTAAAGCGAAGCAACGTAAGCTTACGAAATTAAACGAAATATATTTCGAAACTATCTCATCACTCTTCAATCAGGCAGTTGCTTATAACTCAGACAGATAAAAACAGAGTCGGAAATTTCTTGTGGCATTCATGTCGGGAAGTAGAAGGCAGAGTGGTGTGTTACATGCAAGGGATGTCTCGTCGGGCCTTACCCCTCTCTCTCCTCTTGCTCGACATCCTCAATCCACGGTCGCCAACTCTGAAGATTCTGAACTGGCCAAACCCCCAAGAGCAAAACCTCAATAAACTCGAACTACCATGGGTTATACTATCGTCATTTGCTCCGGCGCGTGGCCTCTCGAGTCGTTCTTCCAACCTCTTATCCAGTCTTTCAAAGCCCTCGGTCGGCATGCAATCTGCAGGGTCCCCCAGAGCTATCCAGCTGCTGATCCCGACAACCCACCTGAGCGCAATTACGACAGCGTCTTTCTTCGCACCCACGTCTTGAACCCTCTTCTGGAAGCAGGTGAAGACATCGTCATAATCATGCATTCCTATGGTGGTGTATACGGCCCCGAGGCTTTGGAGGGCACCAGCAAGAAGGAACGAATGGCGAAGGGGTTGCAAGGCGGTGTTGTAGTTGTTATCTTCGCCGCCGCCCACATCGCCCCCAAGGGAGTCAGCGCAATTGACACCATGGGCCTCGACCCCGATAACCTCCCGGACTACTTGGAGCACGATGTGAGTAAACCAAAAAAGATGAGTCGCGGCTATCCACATGCTCACGTTAATCAAAGCGATCCACGGACCTCGTGGGATTCAAGAAGGCTGCGGCTAAAGCCATGCTATTCCATGACCTTCCAGACGAGGAAGCCGAAAGGCTGGCGGGCTTACTGCCAAAGCAGCCGTTTACTTGCTTCTCTACTCCCGTACAGTGGGACCCTTACCGTGATCCCTACTTCAAGGGTATCCTGGGGTACATATTTACAGAGGCAGACCGAATTATACCCCTGGAGAAGCAGGAACAGTACGTCAAGAGTGTAGGGATTGAACATACCTACACGATGAAGAACATGTCACATTCTCCGCACCATGAGCAGCCTGACCTACTGGCCAAGGTGATTATAGACATGATGAAGACAATCAACGAGCAGGAATGAGCAACCAACGAGGAATTTCGCACAAGTGTCTGTGATTTCTTGGTTTAGGACACCGAAGGCACGTACAACTGTTCACTTCGTGGGGTTAGGCAGTGTTGGACGCCAGGCCATCAACATGGAGGCTCTGCATCGCTTCCGTGCAGACCTTGCTAGTGATAGGTCTTTCTGGTGGAAGACAACATTCATGTCGTTCGGTTGACAGCCGCAACAAACGCACCTCTTCTAGGTGCGTTGCGTGGGCCGGGGGAATCATGATCGTTGAGTGCCTTGTTTTAATTAGTAAGTGAGATAAGTCGCATTATGTATCTACCACATCTAATGAAATCCCCTCGGATGGGGAATAGAATGGTATGCATATTATTGACTTGATTCCACCGACCTGCATAGCAGACGAACGTAGAAGTACCAAATGAGCCGTTCCACCAAACCTCTAGTGGCGACAGATGCATGTACTGAGTATCTTTCAAAGTTCCCATGTATATTTACACTACCCGAGACTCAGACCAGGGTGTTTTCACGTCTCTTGGGCGTTATATCTTCGCTTGCATGCAGGAAGCCGACCAAACGGAATGATTGCCCACGAGCCATGCTGGAATGGAGTACTACTTACAAATGTATCTTCCCGCCTTTTCCAAATTTTATATAGCCCGTTTGCAATTTGTAGAAGAGAGGAGCCTTGAGGGAAGTGCCAATGCAGGAAGTCTCCCGGGCGAGTTTCATTACCCAAGGACCATAAGTCACAAGCTATTCCCGTTCAAAATCATTTGGAAAATCCTTCCCTTCATACATGCTCAAGTTATCAATACTCGACACACTGCTGCACTCACGATCTACAGTAGACCATCCTTGATTACGCTATATCCAACGAAATAACATCCTGTTCCACACACACCACATTACACAATGTTTTGGTTCCTTCCCTTTCCGTTCTTTCATCTTCTTCCCTTCAACGCATTCTTCACCGGCTTTCTGTTCCAGTTCTTCGGCAATGGTCTGCTTTGGATATTTGGCTTTGGGCCCCTTGGACCCATCGCAGGTATGTCCCTTTTGACCATCAATTAATCCAAATTCGTGTGTTCCCATCTAATATATAACTCAGGAAGCTTTGCTGCCTGGGTCCAAGCCACTTTCTTTGGGGCAGCTGTTCCAGCTGGCAGCTTCTTCGCCTTTATGCAGAGCTGGGCCATGAGTTGACTTTCTATATGTTACGCCGGATTTCCAAGGCACTGCTTTCTGGTCCCATGTGAACCGGTTGACTGCATCAGTAGCAGGAGTTGAATGGTGTCGGTTCAGCAGAAGGACAGTTTGTATTGACAACAATGTGTTACAGTCAGGGGTGTTCACGGGCAATCATCATGGAATACATCAATAGCATCACTTGCTCATTCCTCGCTGGTCACGGTGACCTTGGTGGTGTTTGCGTTCGTAGGATAATATCCGTATCACATCCCACTGAGCAAGCTCAATAAATGGTTGTGTATCCCTCGAGGTCGGACTAGTTCAAGCTCAGAAGACCAATGTTCTTGATACCCTTATGTTCTTGGCGCCACAAGCTGCCGATAGGAAAGTTTACATACTGAACTCGTTCCATTACCTCTTTGAACATATGCGAATCGTCCAGTTGTGCCCCATGTCTCCGCAGGATGTCTTGACGTCGCCGCCAAATGCTATTTTCATCATATGATACATGACTGAGGTGCTGGGAATGGAAGGTGGAAGCGGTCAAGTCACCAAATTAGTATTCTAACCTTTGTTTTACCAAATACTTTCTATAGGGGTGCTCAAATACAAGCAAAAATATAGTATATAAATATTATATCAAGCAAAGGTGGATTATATTCGATATTCTAGATGAATATGTGTAGTAACGTCTAATCATAAATGAACAAACATGCCGCATAAAACAAGACCCTTGCAGATAATGGCTCGATAATCCTGCCTTTGAACCTACATGGTGCTCTTGTAAGTCTGAGACGTCTGCGTTCCCTGAGACACCATTTCGTAAGCAACCCCCAAGCAAGATGCCCCAGGGTATCAAGCTCACACCCTCGACTCTCGGTGGTAAGTGTGAGATTCGAAGCTGTGTTGTGGCGGAGTCGTCTCTTGAAGCTCTATGTGACTGTCATGCTTCATGCCCTCGTTACTCTGCTTCTTGAGACGCGAGCCCCGAGCGATCCTTGATAGAGGATTCAGGGAATGCTGGGATCCCTTGGACGATCCGGAAAGACGTTTACGGAGTGAAGACGTGGTCGACATGATGGCAACTCTGCTTTGCTTGAAGAAGGAGGGGAAACAGGATACACAGGTAACGATGATGGCAATGTCCATTTCGACGATCCTGCAGAAAATTTAGTACAGCATCACTCGCGTGATATGTCATGGGAAAGGATTTCACCTACGTAAACTGGGCGTTGATGGCCTGGATCCAGAGAACATCTGAGCTGCGGAAGTGGATACAGAACTCGACCAGTCGTGTCAAGCTTGCCGCACAGGCACTGCCCACATGTTTGTCAGTCTTGAGTCCATAAATTCCGAGGAACCGAGCAATATCTGGAGTGTGACTGAAATCAAACTTACGCGAGACCAGCTGCGAAGACGGCGAGTACACCGAGCTTTCGCTTGAGCGGCAACTGCAACTTCGTAATAAGAGGGATGGGCAAGATCAAGATCCAAAAGTCGGTGACCGTGTTGAAGGCCGAGTTGAGCAAGACGATGGGCCCACTGTAGTTGTGACAGAACGTGATCGAATCCGCGTTCAACCCGTTGCAAATGACGATAGACCCTACCGCAATGCAGGCCATGGCAGTGTAGAACAATGACAGTATCGCAACTCCAACGTATATCATCATCTTCACTCCCCGGTTGATACTGAATATCCGGATATAGAGGAACAGGATAGACAGTTTTGCAAATAGCATAGTAAGTGGGTAGATGATACCGTTAACGGACAGCAACTAATAGTACCATCAGTATCAACTCTATCATCGTATTCGTGGGAATTGAGAGGCTTACATAACTCTTCCCCAAAAGCATTGATACGGGGATATCCCAGATATGTCGTCCAAAGCCAATTTTGGTGGCTTGAGAAAGCGTCAGCAACATACAGCGAATCATCATTAGCTTGATACTGACTTTGGGTATACATAATAGTATGTGCCAGGGCGCCGAGCTACTCCCATGATTAGTTACCGTCAATATGCCACTAGCATCGTTTATCCCTACAATGGCAAGAATGCAGAAGGCTGCGAAAGGTTAGGACTTGTGGCATAGTTGAACATCTGGGCGGGGAAAAGAAACTTACTATCGTCCCATCCCCACACGCGTACTAGTCTGGTGCGGACATAGAGCCGGACAATCACAGCGACGAGTGCTAGCGACAAGAACACGTACTCAAGGGTGAGCAGTGTATGAGATTTGGACTCGGGGTCAACGAAATTGGGGATCACTCCAGGCGGAGGCCTGCCTGCAGGAAGGTGATCCAGTGGGATGGACATGTTCAGAGACATTTTCAAGTATAATGAATATGATACTCAATCATATTAAAGGAGTAATATCAAAAGAATTGAGAAACCCAGGTGGGAGATAGCTACCCATCTTAAAGTGCGTGGGAAAGATGTAGAAGGTGGGCAGGCCAACTCTCGTGAAGAGAATACCCCCGAAAACATCAGCTTACGCCCAGAGTGAATGTCTCTGGCGGGTGCATCCTACATTCTTGAAAACCATTGGATTGGCTTTGTTCTGGAATGGGTTGCATCCATGTAATATTCCATCCATGTATGCACCTGCAAGTTGGACCTGTTGGGGCAACCCAAGCCACACCACCCCTCACTCGAAGGATCTAAATATAAGTCAGCCTGCATGATCTAAATGATGACAGCGCAATTGTCCAATTGGCGGCCCGTAATCCGCAACAAAGTCCTGCATGAGATAACACACGGTTGGGGTGGTCAGACTCCAACTTTGGGGGCGGCTTGGCTTCCTCGGCTTGATGACAGCGCCAAAACACTCGACCAGAAACCACGAGGGGTCGATTTTGGGTCAACCAACATCGAAGCCAGTTCTAATAAGCGGCACTGGGTCGTCAAAACATGCACGAAAAGAGTAATATTCGGATTTATTACGTTTCAAAACATTGTTTATAGTGCTAGATTTGCCAATAAAATCTACATTTTAGTGCCAAGTTATCTCAGGAACGACTATTTTCATCTTCTAAGCCTCGGATATCGAAAGCAAAAGATCATCCCCATGTTTGGGGCCAAGTATACCTTGTCCAGCTCCAGTTTTCGTATCCAGACGCGGGAACGGCTTAACAGGGAGCACCGTGACCTTGAAGCGCGAAATGAGCAAAGCCAAAAAGACCATGACCTCCCCCTGGCCATGAACCGACCGGGACACAACATGGGCCCGCCGCCAAAGGGCGTGTAGCTCTTGCTTCGGAGCAAGGCCCCATTGTCCAGAAAGCGTTCCGGATTGAAGCTCGCCGCGTCCGAGCCCCATACCTCCTCGTCCAGCATCAGCTCGCGGTGGACGAGCATGAGGAACGCGCCGGCGGGAAGATCCTCGCCGAGCGCGGTCGTGGTAGGCCGAGTCGTCTTGCGGATGGATATGGGGCTGTCGACTAGACGTATTACCTCGTGGTAAAGAGAGTTGAGCCGGTTGCAGTGGGACAAGTCAGAATGCAGGGCGGAAAGCGACTCGTAGTTCTGGGCAAGTGGCAGGACCTCGTCGCTTATTGCCTTGAAAACGATTGGATCGTGGAGAACGTAGGCTACTACCCAGAAGCACAGCCGCCACGTATTCGTGTTGAAACTAGAGATAATATCAGCTCGGGCTCTTGTGTTGACATCGCTTTCCCTGAAAGGGTTTGCAGAAATACTCACGTCCAGTATAACATCGTCAGCCATACTGCTGTGTCTCGCTTACTGACTCCGCGATCGGAATTCTCTGTCTCGAGGGTGGTGGCTAGCCAGGACGCGTTGGGACGCTGGTCTCGAGGGAGCTCCAGGTAAGCGTGAACGGAATCAAGTAATTTCTTTTTCGCAGCCAGCATCTCGCTAGACCAGGGGCGAGGCACGTTGTACAGCATCATCCAGATCGTGTCGTCGAATATAAGAAACGTATCGACAATGGTAGGGTCCACGCGAAGGATCGCTGCGCCTAGGAAGGCAACCGTCGTGCTTTCCACGACGGTTCGACGCACCAGCTCCAGAAGCGAGACTGTATATGTCGGTGGACTGTTTGTGGTTTGGCTCAGCAAAGCCTTTGGCGGGAAGCTATCGAGTCTCATCCTGCCGTCGATCCCACCAAGGAATACCGCTTCGAAGTCGTCGTAGAGCTTTCCCGGTTTAAGCTGCTGCTTTAGACAAATTTCTCCTATTTCGTAAATGGACTTGGAGCTGTTAGTGGCATTAATAGCCGTGCCCTTCAGGGGGATTCCGGTGGGCTTTTCTCGAAGAATCTTTAGTCCATCTCTGGAGATTCCAAATTGTCCCATTATGGTCATGATGGGTGCGCTATAGTCATACGTGTCCATGCTCCTGAGAGCAGAGGCGACATTGATTGTAGATGTCATGACGTAGATCTTCTGGGTTGCCACAGTCACCAGGAAAGTCCTTCGCGAGTTTCCGAAGTAGGATCTGTGAGTGTGAGGAGCTGATTACACCGTGTACCAAAAGACTCGGAGGCTCACCTGCCTGATGCTATCGTGCTCTCAAGGTCTCTGAAGAAAGAGATCCCGTGTCCTTGTAGGCTAATTAGTATGAGCTACGCCAAGAACTAGAACGCGGTAGAATTACCTAAGCCTTTGTTTGGTCAGCAAGATCCCGCTAGTCAACAGGAGTGAGTAGTGGCATACCAGGGATCCAATAAGGGAGTTCCTTGATGTCGTCGCCCCGTAGGGCTGGAAGGAGAGTGAACCTCCAGAGTCTCCATGTTATCCAGAGACACATCGAGGGAAACAAGATCGAGATGACCCATGATGACATTACAAGACGCGCAAATAGTTGGATTGGAGAAAAGGTCATGATGTAAATGATATCGTTCTCACTGCTTTCATAACCAAGTATTGCAAGTTCTGTAAGTTGATGCCAGCGTCTCCACTAAACTAAGGTGTATTCTGTTTGGAACTGGGCCGGACGGTCTTGCTATTAGTATGACAGTATCACCAGCTCGGACGGAGCTCCCCTGCAGTGATGCTACCCAAACTTGCTAGGCGAGCCTCAGGGCGCCAGCACCTCGACAGCAAATCAAATCGAAACTGCACAGCTCGGCGTTATTTACAGACGTATCAATCGTATTCGGAGTGAGAATACCGAAACGGGTCAGACCGCGCTTACGTGAGACATAACCAAATCAAGTGCGGCCCCACCTCACGCAGGGCTGATTTGTGACGAATGCAACACACAGTAGCAATGTTGGCCGCGGTTGAGCAAGTGGGTGTAGGTGACTGAAATAACAAAGAGCAGGCTGTGAAATTTAAGCTGAAAGGGGCCGCCTGAAATGAGTGCAGGGGGAAATCGTGTGGGTTTAAGGCTGGATGGCATCATTTGCATTCCTCATCATCCGCGGGGCGACATGATTATTGGATGCCACAAAATTGGAGAATTTGGAGACCAAGTTGAAAAACCGATGCATGTCAGCATCTACCACACCTGATGCACTACCTGCATGTAAATTGAGGCCGTGTAATGCATGTCTGTATATGTACAGGTACATGCCTGCTTTCGGGTGCGTCCGTGTCGGTCTTGAGCTCGCACTGGTCTGGCTGCAATCGCCCCCTACATCGGCCGCAGCTCATATCTACCAGACGTCGAACTTGAGGTCCAATGTCTTTCCCTCCAAGACTCATTGGCTTCTGGCTTCTACCTTTAGTTCCAACCAATTGCCGGAACTTCGGCTGACTTGCAACCATCTTACTACGATCGCTTCTGACTCATCGCGATGGCTGACAGTAGTACACCCCCCTCGCTAAGCCCAGTTCTGGTCACTGGAGGATGCGGCTTCATTGGCTCCCACATGGTCGAGGGCATTCTGGAAGCTGAGCCGGACTGTATTGTTCATGTTGTCGATATCAACACTGAACGTAACAGGATCCCCAATGCTCTGTATCATACCGTGGATATCACCAAGTCCAAGGATCTTCAGGCTGTCGTCAATGAGGTCAAGCCCAAAACCATTTTTCACATCGCATGCCCCGAATCCTTGGTCCTTCAGCCGGCTATCTTCCAGTCGGTAAATGTGGACGGGACCCGCAACCTCCTTTCCGCAGCCAAGGCTGTTGGGACTGTTCAAGCTTTCGTCAATACCTCGACTTCATCCGTCATCCATGACAACGTCTCCGACCTGGTTGATGCCCCTGAGGACCTGCCGGTTCTACAGTACCCAGCACAGAAGCGTGTCTATACGCTGACCAAGGCAGTCGCGGAGGGCGACGTTTTATCCGCCAACCGTGCCGGTGGCGATGGATCCATGTTAACCACCAACATACGACCGGCCACCGTCTTTGGCGAACGTGACCACGTCTGCATGGCCCGAATCGTGGCGACTGCTCGGTCTGGCAGAGCCAACATACAGATGGGTCCCGGTCTCAACCTGTACGACTTTGTGTACGTTAAAAACCTGATCGATGCCCAGCTGCTGGCTGCTAGAGCCCTCCTTCGGGCCTACGGCAAGCCGCCTCCGCCGCTCGAGGGCCGGGTCGACGGAGAGTCCTTCAACATCACAAACGACGAGCGTGTGCTGTTCTGGGAGTTCCACCGGGCCATTGCGGCATCCGTGGGGATCCCCATCCGAAAGGAAGACGTCAGAATCATCCCTCTCTGGGTCGGGTTGCTGATGGCATTCATCAGCGAGTGGGTCACCTGGATTCGTACTTTTGGCAAGAAGCAACCGCAGATCAGCAGAGAGGCAGTTCGCCTGACGGTGATCCACCGCACTCTCAATGGCGAGAAGGCCAAGAGGGTTCTTGGCTACAAGCCTAGGTACAGCATCCAGCAAAGCCTTGAAAGATCAGGCAAATGGTTCATCGAGGATGCGAAGAAGAATCAAGCCAAGAGTGCCGTCTAATGCTAAATTGGTGGTTTTAACATTCTGCTGTTTATGGCTTTGCTCCGTTCTGGCATTCAGTCCAATATTGTCCGTAATTGAATAACTTTAAATACGGTATCATTGCCTCCACCATATAAATTACACATTCGTAATAAAATCGGGTTATATTCTGCACATGCCTAAGAGCCACTCAGCTTGCAAATATTTGGCACACCCGGAACTGTTTTTCTTCACCACTGACGCATCTTGTCCAAATCTCTATAGCCTAGCTCGCCTTCTTAGAAGAATACATGAGTTGGAACTAGGGATGGTCGAGGATCGAAATTGGAATACATGAGATGTGCTTGGCTGCCCAAGTTTCAAATCGTAGTTTTCCACAACATGAGTCAAGATAGTCTTCAGCAGAGTGGAGGCGTAGTATCTTCCAGGACTATTCAAGGTATTGGGTTAGTATGTGACCATATCCAGTTTGTAGGATATCACGAAGCAAGACAAAAGTCCAAGGGTTTGAACTTACCATGCATGTCTTCCCAGACCCCAAAGAGGATAATGAAGATCAACATCTGTGAATTTGGATGCACTCTTCGGGGAGGCATTATCTTGTGACTTGGCCATGAACCTAGCCGGAGAAAACTGGTCGCTTTGGCTGTAGTAAGTTTCGTCCCGCATGATCGCCTGCAGAGGCACGCAGGCCACATCTCCTTCGAGGAGACGAGTCCCATCTCGGAAGGTGAAAGGGTTCATAACCTTTCTGCGCACTGATATCGAGTCAGAGGGATGCAAACGACAGGACTCCTTTAGAAAGGCATCGAGTAAAGGTTGATCCGCCAGTCGACTTTCCGATGGCTTGTCTGACGCCTCCTGCCTCAAGGCTTCGATGTACTCCGGATGAGCGCAGAGATCCCCAAGGGCGTACACGAGTGTGATGGCCGGTTGATGAACAGCGGCAAACCAGATACCCAGGAGCACTTGGATGATTTTCTCCGTGGTCCAGTTGTTCTTGGTATTTACGGAATCCAGAAAGAACTGTATGCAATCGGCAGGTTTAGACGATTTCGACTCTACCCCTGGCTGGGTTTCGGCCTGCTGGCGGAAACGTCGAGCCTCGACAACCGGCTCGAGGTATTTGACCATGGTTTTTGATGCCCAGTGGCCACGCATGAGTATTGGTGCAACAATACAGTGCAGCGCACTTGGGATAAGACGTAAAACTTCCGCCGTGAGGAAGAGGTCCTCCGGATAGGCCAGAGAAGCTTCAAGAAACGAAGGATCGTTGGCCAGTTCGGGACCAAAGAAGGCCAAGGCATTCGCGGCGGCGACGGTCTTCTTTGCAAGGGCGAAGCTGGGCAGCTCTGTCCATTTGTTGGAGCCCAGTTTGTGAGCAGCAAACTCGCCATCGAATGTATTGGATACGATTTGTGAGAGCGGCTGCTGAAGGGCCGCCAGATGGGAGTTGAGGACCACACGAAGGACTCGAGTATGTAGACTACCGTTTGCTTGCATGTCGTCCTGCACTTCGAGCCCGTTCATGGTGTATTGCGGAGTAAACATCTAAGGCAATGGTGTTTTAGTCGAAACTCACGAGATGCACATAGAAAAATATACCCACATCTTTAGATAGAGCGTGAAGCGAGAGTTCTTCCTCCGGGGCATCTCTCAACTCGAGCATGTGCTCATCTGAAGACAGATGCACGTATGTGGTTTCTGGTGTGTGTATGGCAAATGGAACCCCATGTTTCTGCGGAAGCGTCAGATTTACATTCATCAGTGTATTTGCGCTCAGGATTGTCTTACATAGTTTCGAAGGAGTATGCTGGGACCGGCCCATAGGTAACAGAGACCGGGGAACAGTTTGAACAACCAGGATGAACACGTGGCCGTTGTTACATTCTCACGTTCCTATTTTCAAGTTAGAAGTTATATGGTAGCGAGGAGTAGAGTATAATGACCTTGATATTCCATCGTTCGACGAACAATCCATGAACACGCCACACGAGCCAAATATACACAAACAGCCCGATAAGAATCGTCGATATATTCATCATCTTCGAGAGAATACGGGTACCCTACGTAGCTAGGGATACTAATTTTGTGATTGCCGGAGTATACCGCAGTTGTCTATGTTGAAGGAACAGGTAGAATAATTAGACGCGAGCGCGCTAACCTAGTAACACAGCATAAGAAAAGCCGTGTCCAAAAGATATGACTGCTTGATATAAAGATCTTATCGCAACACCCAAGATGCTGGTACAACAGGTAGGGATGCAGATCCTTATTATCGATGTGGCCCCCAAATGCATTACGGGGTAAGAGGGTGTTAGAACTTCCGTGCAACCATTACACAGCCTAGTCATACCCCTTTGCTTTCAGCCCGAGATATATTAAGGTAAGCAACTGTGTCTGGATAGGCATCTGCCATTCGTCACCTGTCACCCTGAAGCGTTCGTGTATTTGTACAAACTAAAAATAAAAAGTTGTTGGTTGTGGGAGTTCGGAATCCTGATCGGTAGTTGGTATGGCAGATCTCAGAAACCGCCTTTGGGGGGATAATTCCGCTTGGTGGAAATATTCATTGCATTAGTGCTGATGGTTGGTGATATGGGGCAGTCAATATGCACGTCTGACTAAGAAAGCGTAGCGTTGGGCGATGCTGTGGAGGTAGACATGCTGACGGGTGTCTTGGTTCCCTATACGTGGGTTATACGGTGCGGGCCGCGAAGCGCGAAGGATGAGGCTTGATCGTCGCGGTTACGGGGTGGATAGAATGAAGGGTGTAAATATTGGCCTCAAGCTGGACGTGGCTTTGAGTCTCCATCAGGGGCCGTGATGGAGAATGGGGATGCCTCGCATGTGAGAATGCCATTATATGGTGGTGGTGTCATGCAGCTTACTATACACTTTATTCCAGGCAGACACTGGTGAAAGGTTTTAGCATCACCCCTTTTATTGGGCAAATAAGACCGACATATAATACCACAACACCACCTTCGCCGAAAATATTGCTGAAAATGGAAGAAAAAGCAAGTAGCCTGTCGTCTTTTTCTCATCAGTGATCACGAATTTTGTTCCTGGAAGGACTTTGAGTGTGGAAATGATGGACACGTGAGAGCAGTAAGGACATCGCATTGGTCCGAAACTCCCCGAGGCAGAATCAATCGCAAGGGAACCTTAATGTCCGTACACCCTCGTTATCAGCAAGGCAACCAACCGCATTGCCTTGATTCTAAACCTGTTTCGCCACTACGGTCGAACGGATTGGGACAGTGTACCACACAGCCTTATGCGGCTTACGATTTCATTCTCAATCTGGAAAGAACTCTACTGCGGGCTTCTTTGTCTTTTGTCGCGATACATCTGGACTGGATGCACACCGTCCGGGTTACTGTGTGGTACATATTTGGGGGCCGCGACGTCATTGCGAATCAAACGGCGAAATGTACCCCCGGAGAGGTGTATTGAAACCCGACAAACCGGGGATGGCTGTTTCTTTGTGTATCCTCGTTAAACTGACCAGTCCAGAATTGGGTCGATGCTCGCCGCATTGGGTTCACATGTTGACGCCTATCCAATTGATGAACCAAAGCTTCCTGTGCCCAAAATAGAATGAGGATATGTATCAGGATAGAGGATACTCTTTGTGTGGTTGACGTGTCTCTGATCACTTAGCCAGTCTCTCGGGTGTCTGGTTGGGTGGGCAGTATTCTAATTACTACTATATATGTCACACACGACGTTGTTCTTCCAGGAATCCATAGATTAGGAAGCC
Source organism: Apiospora sp. TS-2023a (assembly GCA_038364195.1). Taxonomy (NCBI): domain Eukaryota; kingdom Fungi; phylum Ascomycota; class Sordariomycetes; order Amphisphaeriales; family Apiosporaceae; genus Apiospora; species Apiospora sp. TS-2023a. Next base: position 3,715,831 of record JAQQWQ010000009.1, on the reverse strand, counting down.
ATCTGTCTCCTGGTATATATGCTAGTACTTCTATGGGTGCCCAAAGGGGCCCAAAGGGGTCCGAGCCCAGCAACAACTCGTTCCGGCGTATTGGAAATGCCAAGGCTGTCACTCAAGATGTTGGGTTATTGGGAGAGTAAAGAGCTGTAAGGGGTTTTTCGGGTTGTCGCTTTGACGCCAGAGTGCTAAGGCGAGCAGGTCAGCAGCGCGACCCCGCTAAAACTGCACACAACTCGAAGTTGTAGGTTAGTGGCTTCTAGTTCCAACTTGGATTGCCCCTTCGAACTAAGCCGTATCAGATGAGAATAATAATAATACAATACTATGGTATGCTCGGTCACCTTTAGAGTAGTATAATGTTTTAAAGCAATTGACATTTTATATATGGTTTTAAAAATTCTATTTAAAGAGCCCGTGGTGGTCAATTAGTGGTATGCTGTTTTGATGGTTATTTAGGTGTGTGGTGCCTTGACGGGTCGGTCCCTTTCTGCCCCGAGACCCCCCTGGACTTCATGTTGCCGATGGCGCAGGGGCCGTTGTTTATATCGCATAGGTGACAATTATTGTCGAGCTCGGCATGCCAGTCCGCCAGTATACCTATATCCATCTATATGCACTCATGCAGGCTTGAACAACTAAGTCGAACCGACTTTGTTTCTCTAACTTAAAATGAACAGAAATCAATTTGCAATCCCCGTACTCTAGCTCATCCACTGGTTCCCCAACTCCCCTAGGTTCCCAGCGAGACGGGCGCTACAGCATTACTGCATGGGGGCGACTGGGAGGACCAGGAGGACTGTTAGGGCAGGCTTTAGCGGGCTTTGATGATATCCGTGCATCGTAGGGCGGGCGTCATCTACAGACGAACGAAAGATCGTTCCAATCAGGTACGGGGGTTAATCACCAATCATGTACAAGGGCAATCAATGAACAGGCCTGAAATCAAGTCTAGCTCCCTTCATTTGAAGGGGTGATGATTGCGACGGTGACGGGCCTCATCTGGGACGGCTGGCAAATTCCCTTCAATACACCTAACGAGAACCCGTGCTTGGCCTGGCCTACGCGATAACACTATTGCTGACTGCATAGAGTAAGCAAGCATCCCGGCTCGGAGACAGGCGTGGTAGGGCCTATCGGAATAATTACCTGCATCACAGCATGCCAGTTGCAGCTGCAGAGTCACACATACAGACATCTTGCAGGCTGTCGCTCAATTATACTGTCGACCTCAAAAAACGTACGCGATATGTCGCGTGCGTGCGCCTCACTCGGAAAGCAAAAAGTAGGTAGGGCAAGGAAACATCAACCCAACCTCAATGGTTCCCTGGAATGGCGCACCGATGAGCCAGTTGATCTGATGGTATCGCGGGGTGTCTCAGATGTATCAAGGCTGGGTGAGACATTGCTTCCACCGTTTCATCGCAGAAGCCACCAGTACGCCAACGGGTTCGTGGCTTTTGTCCCCCAGCTCTTCCTTGTGCTACAGTCACATCGCTGCCTCTCTGCACGACAAATCCTCCCTTTTATCCTGCATCAGGAGAAGCACCCATCACGAACGCCTCCTCTCAGCGTCCATCAACTTGTATGGTTGCTTGGATAGTTTCAAACCATGGGTCCGTCAAGTTTACAGTGAATTACCCGAACTAACAGCGCCGATCTGGCCCGTCAACTAGTCTTCCAAGTAGCGCACGGGCAGTGCCTAGCTCATGGCTCTTCTCACTACTAACTCCCCTTACCTTCTTCTTCTTCTTCACACAACGTTATTTTCTAGGCCACGACGACGTGACACCCCTCTTTATGGTTCCAGTAGATCCTACGCTACACCGTCACGTTGCAATGCTTATGGGTTATTTTGAAATCCACCCCGGTGAAGCAAACGAAACGAGATCGGGCATCGGAAAAGGGAGTGAGAGTTACATCAAGCCCTAGCAGATGCTACCTGGGGACGGCCGGCAATGGATTCCGTCACCCGTTGAGAAGAGCTAATTCTGCCTATGTGCCATATGCAGTGAGTCGGCGATGTACACGGGTGGCTGGATGGTTGACGGTGATGCTTTCTCTCACAGTAGCTCTGGCATCGTTTTGCTGCTTTGTGGCTTCGGGCTTTGTTTTGCAGGACGAGCCGCAGACGGCTGGTTTACTCGACGCTGAGATCGATCCGTGGCTCCAGGTGGACAAGTATATTACTTTCCCCTGCCAATCGATGAGTGTATGCGAGCAATCTGCAGTCATAGATGACAGCTGAAAAAATGGTCGAAATGACACCACCGATGCACGATTGAGAGAGCACTAATTGGATATGCTTTTCTTTTTTAGGGATACTCCCTACTGTTCATCGTATTCGAAGTACACGAAGAAGGCAGGTCGTCAAATTGGAGACAGTGAAGATGGTGGGTTGAACTAACTGGCAAGAACCCTCAACCCCGCGACGTACTTTTGACTTAACCAAATATTTCAAGTCAGGTACACCACAATTCTCCCACCTTCCTTACTCAGGTGCCTTCCAATTGATACCAGGTCTCCCTCAAACATTAGCGAGGAGAGATCAGTAAGCAAATATAAGTTGCGACCTTACCGTTGCACTTTTCTCAACCACTGTAACGCTCAATAAAAATCCAACTACGACCTTGATAAGTGGCTCAAGGGTCAACCCCTGTGCCCTGTTTCCAGCACAGGATATGTATGTGTGTTCCGGCACCCCCTGCTTAAGCTCTTAACCTTAACGTCGCATGGCACCCGCTTGGAAAGGTTAGCGGCCATGCAGCCCAAATCTTTCCTGATACCGACGCTACTTTTCCCGCCAGACAGTGCTACCATGGAGCAAAAGGCTGCCCAGAAGTCTGGGCTCTCACCAGTTGCCAGTAACGAGCATGTACTAAAAACCCCACGCGAGCGTCCGCACACGCAGTTGCACAACAACTGAAGTTGTCGTACGACCCTATCTTTGAAGCCTTCCAGAAACGGAAGTCGCTTCAGGTCCCTATCAATCCTGGCCTCCTATCTCCAATCACGGCATTGGGCCTTACGCCGGCCCCGCGGGTCTCTAGCCGTCGAATGATCGCTACACGGTACTAAAGCGGAGAAAGTTTGCGCGCTTCTTTCTTGGTGAAGGAGAACGGCACCTTCGCACCCCTTCACTGGCGGTAGCATCCTCGTCGTTGCTTCTGCTCTGGCGTAATCACTATTTTCGACGGGCCTGTCACGGCTCATATGGTACTCTCTCCCATAAGCTGATCTGCATGCCATCGTAAAGCTAATGGTTGGCCAAGACTGTCCCGAAGGCGTTGCGCCCAGCTCATTTGCTTGCAAGGATCGTAAAGCCATGTCAACGAAGTCAACTGCTACATTACCCTTCGCAAGCACAAACCAATTTGGCCAATTGGCGATATGATAGGTTTGTTTGGCTGTCAATGTTGCAATTGGGCCATGCCTGCTTGTTCTCGCCCAGCAGCCGGGGTTCCCTGATAGGCACTTGATCGCCCAATCAGACGGCGATCTTCCAGGGTCCCCAAAACTATCCGACGCGTTGGATGTTAGCTCCTCCATCCATGACAACTGGGAATGACTCCATTTGAAGCTGGGGATCTTATCAACCGAGGAGACCATGGTCGACATGCACACGGCAAGGGTATACTCTGCACCTTATGCAACAAAGTATTACGAGATATTGGCCTGAACCTTGTTCATGTTCTATTTCGTGCCTGGCATGATGTGCCGCCGAATTGGAGCTGTCGTACATATGCCCAGGTCGTGTCACTCCCATTCCTCTAGTGGCACGCATCAACCAGAGGAAGGGAGTCATGTTCCCTCACCTGAGAAGTTGAGATTCACTGCTTTGTCGCATTCCGCTATTGTTTGCGGCGCGAAAAATATTGGGTGTGATTGAATACAGGTTCGACTCAACGTAACGGCACAACACAACACAGAGCTGGCAAGCGACGCACGCAAAAGCAAGTATTCCACCGGACCTGGCTTGACTGATGATGATCTTCAGCCATTAGCTGAAGCCCCCAGTCTAACGGTTATATGGTAGACGTTTTGGTCTCATCGATAGTGTCTTCATAGACTATCCTTCACCCGGTTCGTCCCAATGCTCCATCTATCACCTCTTCAAACTGTCAAGATAACACCAACGATTCAAAAAACGGACCGACGAAGCTGACTAGCACCAGCTCTCCTTTCGCGGTGGCTTACACGTAACCCTTTCTATTTTGACCATCTTAACACCGAGCTGCGGACACTCATACACTACTTGAGGGTTCTTGTATACGATCGACATCAGACACATTCTATCAGCCTTCATCGAGACATGTCGCCATAATACTTCTTTCAGGAGGAACATCGAGATCCGAACACGACCTGGAGCCTGAAAAGATTGGACAGGGTATAAGAGGCGCATATTGCGCGCAGGGCCAACATATCATTTCCCCCCTACCATATCGTCTTGCTCTCTGCCGGCTTGACTTTGAGTTATCGGGTAGTCAATCCCGGACGATTAAGGTTTTGATCCAGGCGACGGACCCCTGAAACACCCCGACCCGGAAACAACCCGACCCGGAATCGCCCCTACCCGCCTCAGCACCGACTCGGTGCACTCTAGTTTGAGATGTCGGGAAGAAGCGCCTACGCAAGGAAAATCAAAGAAACAAAAGCCACTGAAAAGGATGGTATATCTTCTCGAGGACGCGCAAAGTCGGCAAGTAGCTCTAGAAGCTCCGAACGAGATGATGCGACTATCAGCGATTACCCCTTACCCCTAGGGACTGGGTACGGCACCACCAACGCACGGTTTCTGAAGTTCTCGGAGCCAATCCGAGAGGAAGACCCGATGCGTCTACACTTCAGTAACCAAAGCACCAACAGTCAATACAGTGGAGGTTCTGGAGCTAGACGGGACGGCGTCTCGTCTAACACGGGATACCAAGACCCTATGCCTGATTACGCACATACAAGACCGAGGAAGCCCACCATCAAGACTGAGGATGTCTCGGGGATCGAGAAATCCGGCCTGCGTAACGTGATTGACAAGCGCAGCGATGGTGTACGCAAAGGCCTCTCGAAGGCGTTTGGCTTCGGCAAGAAGCTAAAGAAGGGAGAAGAGATTCGACCGCAATCGTCGGCAACAATACGACCTGGCGACGAGCCAAACTCGAGCGAAGTCCCGCCTTTACCGAATCAAAGCTTCGTATCCGTGTTGGAATCTGACTCGAGCCCCATGTCGCCGCCACCATCAGCTTCACTGCCGCCATTGCCACCCGCAGGAGCAGCACCCGCAATCAAGCGGTGGATAGGGGCTGGCAGGCCAGTTCAGCGTTGGAATAAGCTACGCAAGGACCCCGAACTGTGGGATCCCAATGGTGACGTGCTCGTGTTTCTCGGGCACAGGGGACAGAGTCCCAGACTCAACCCGTCTTTCCGACTGTCTTCGCACATAATCGAAGCGACCGAGTCGCGGTTTCTCGTCACCCTTCTCCGAGAAGGATCTACCGACGAGGATATTCACATGCCGCCATCCCCAGATGGGGCTCCACCAATGCTGCAAAGACATGGCATGGGCGGGAATCAAATGCAGATGGGCTACGGCATGGGCCGCATTGGGCAACCCACACCACCCTTGTCGGAAGATCTTGCCGACGCAGACGGCCAGATCTCGTATGAGATGTACTTCCCGACACCCAACAACATGGACAGAATGGATGCGCACCGTCATGCCATTGCCACTCGCAACGTATTTGCCCTCCTTTACCATGCTTCATTGGTCGGGTTCTCTCTGCATCAAGCTCTCTCTGACCTACACGATCGGCTTGACGCGTACATGCCCGCGGAAGCTGACAACGTGGGAACCATACTCAATTACATATCAGCTCGCGGAATTGATGACGCTCGCAATGATGCCGAGACAGCAGTTTCCCTCCTTGCCTGGTCCGAGAGGCCGGAAGTACGGTGGGAAGAGGGGTGGCGAGAAGCATTTTTACACAGCGCTGGCATGTACTCTCGACTCGAAGGTTGTGCCGACTTCCAGTACATCACCCCAATCACTCGGGCGTTACTGGAGCGTGCCTGCCTGGAATGCCAGCTTCGTATACAGGCAGCAGAGGAACGGCTGAGCGACTTTGCGTACGCTGACGCCTGGCCCTCATCGAGTTCCGTCCCCACCGACCCTGCGAAAGCTGCTGCAGACCGACTCCAGAAGTTCATCAAGGATCACTACACTTCACTGTACGGTCGCTGGCCACCGCCTGCCTCTGGAGCGACGACGTCGGATGGCGAAGCAATGTGGCTAACTAGGAATGTCGCGCAAGCTTTACAAAAGGACTTTGGTGCCTTGTACGACTATCTCGTCAATCGTGATATTGTTTGGGATGAGTCGGAAACCCGACCCAGCCGAAAATGGATGATGGTATCCGTGAGCGGTAATAGGGCATTCGACCCAGATACATTCGATCTGCCAATGACAGATATGTTGATCGAGTGGGACAACCGATCACGATTTCCACATATACCTCACCCGTACCCCTTAGTGCCCGAGTCCATCGCGCCAACGGCTCAGACTGCAGGCGCCACGAAGCCCAAGAAGGGGGACAAGGAAAAAGACAAGAATAGTCGCGGGGTCGAGGAGCGGGTTCTGGAGCGCCGCGTCCAGCTCGCATACACCGAGGCCACCAACATCTACAATCTGGGCTCGGACCTGATCCCGTCCGCCTTGGTTGACGGTTTCGTCAAGTTCGAGAAGGGAGACCAGGTGGGTGCCATCGACCCGTCGCTAGCTCGGCGCGGCCGTTGGATCTTGATCTACTGCGTCCTGCAGACCTTGGCCTCAGTTTCTGTCGACTCGCCCAACGTGCGCTACCGCGACAACGTCGCCTATCACCTCTCGCCGCGCCTCAAGGGTACCAAGACTCCGCCCTGGAAAGGCGTTTCGTCGCCCGCCCCCGAGGCCGCTCACCAGCTCTCGTACTGTTGGCTTGCGCCTCGCGAGTGGAGTGGTGCTGCGGCAGGTGCCGAATCCGACGCGTCAGTCACGTCGGGTGGAGGAGAATCTGTCTCAAGTCCAGCCAGGAGGATGATGCGCGCTCAGACTCGTGAGCAACAAGTCCATCGTATGCAAGGTGGCAGTAGTAATAGAAGACATCAGCATAACCTCAACCTCTCCCGAAACCCACATCACGGTCTCCCCTCGCCGCCGTTGAGCACCCCCGCGACTACGGCGAGCCACGGGTCTGGTTGGCGCACGGCATCCTCGACGGCCACGCGCAGCAACTGGTCCTCCAACACGTCCGTCGACGGGCCGCCGACCACGTGGGGTGGCTCATCAGCCATGAGCGCCGCGTCCGACGACGACTACTACTACCGCGAACGTGCGGGATCCGGCGGCGGCGCGCGCACGCCATCGTCTGCGAACGGGGGCGGCGGCAGCCGGGAATACTATGGCAATCGTGCCATGGGGCCACCGACGATACCGCTGCCGCCCCCGCCGCAGAGCCGCGATGGTATCAAGAGCGTCCGGAGCTGCGCCACGTTCGGTGCCCCGCCCTCGAAAGTCGGGCGTCTCGAAGAGAGCGACTTTGACTCGGCCACGACGAGCAGCAGCGGCGATGCGACGGCGGCGGCGGCCGCCGCCACGGGATGGCCCAGTCGCGGCCAGAGTATACGGGCTGGCAGCAGTGGCTACGGCGAGAAGTACATTTCGCCCAAGCCCAAGCCGCTACCTCTGAGCGCGAACGTCACGGGAAGCGGCGGCTTCTTGAACCTGGAGGATAGCCCGCCGCAGCGCTTGCCGGCGGTTCGCAGCCCGCGGAGAGACTTCCGCAAGCCACTGGAGTTGGGGAGGAGCGGCGGCAGGACGCGTGGAGGCGATGATGGTGGGGGGAATAGTTCGGATGGATGGAGCCCGATTATTCAGGATTTTGATTTCATGGATGTCATTGATGATCATGCGCCTTGATGGGGGAGGTAGCCCGGGCTTTGGAAAATTCTTTGTTGGGAAAATTCTTGGGTGGCTTGATGTGCGATGTGTAAAAGGGTCGCGCATGCTTGCTTCGAGGATACCAGGATTTATTTACTTTTTGTGTTTTCAATACGTGTATGAATTAAATATTGTTAGTCCATGATTTCCATGTCGTGTCAAAATGCGGCTGTCTCGCTTCTGGGGTGTATTGCAAGATCTTATTAGTAAAGGTAACTACGAGAACCCGTGTAGTTGTATGTAATATTTCAATACTTCCATGATGTGGGTACATGATCGCCTCCAGTCTCCAAGCTATCATTAAACTTCGCTCAATTCACTTCAGTAACTACGAATCTAGACTGAACCAGAATCTGTATTTAGTAACTATGCCTCGCTCGCTTAACCCCACCCTGCCTGTCCTCATCGCCGTCTTTGGAGCTATTACTACTGCTTGAGGCAACAAGAGTCTCGAAACCTCCCCGCAGCGCCCCCTCGAGGTGAGGCGGCAGCTTTTCCCTCTCCGGGTCGCCCTTCCGCTTGCTGCTCTCCACGAGCGCCACCTTGGGCGCCGGGAACTCGATCCTGACGAACTCGTACGGCGTGCCCCCATGCACGTCGTCCCGGAGCCCCTTCAGGAGCGCCTGCGCCTGTTTCAATTGTTGTGCCTGATCCCGAGGTGAAGAACTAGGGTCGCTGCTGCACGTGAAGGGCATCAGCCGCGGCGGCTTCGTCCACGACACGTCGAGCGTCCCGTACCCGTACGACTCGCCCGCCGCCTCGCGCGGCCAGTTGTTGAACCGGTCGCGGAACTTGCGGCGCTCGCGCGCCTCCGGCAGCAAGTGGTGCGCGACCCAGACCATGGTGGGCAGGTCGTCGTGCCCGAAGCTGCCGTCGGGGCGCTCGTCGCAGATGCGGAGGTGGGGGTCCTCGGTCATGCCTTTCCACTCGAACCGCTCCAGCACTTTGATCAGCGAGTCGCTGTAGGGGCCCTTTGGGGATCTTTGAAGACGGCCCCCGCGCTCTTGCCCGTGTTGGCGTCGGCGACCCGGATCCGGTTGGCGTGGCTGTCGCTGCCGTTGGTGTTGGTTTGGTCGCCCCAGGTGGGGAGGAGGTCGACGTGCGTCGTGGCGAGCTCGCGCAGGATGGTGCCGAGACCCGCGACGTCTTCCCATTCTTCGGGGAATGCGTCTTCAGAGTCGCTGTCCCAGGCGCGCGGGCGGACCATCTCGATGGGGTCGCCCTCGATGTACGCCCTCCCAAATCCGCCGAGTTGGATCTCGGGGAAGGCTTCAGTTCGCTCGCCACGGGGTTTGGGGTCGGACTTGAGGCTCTTGTAATGAATCAAGACATTCTTCGCGAAAAGGTCGCGGTGGTAGATGGTTCTCGCCTTTTGGGGAATTTCACTTGGTGTCTCTTCTTCGCCGGACTCTGAGTCAGACGGGTAATCGTAGTCGTCATCACGGGGCTGTCTCTGGCCATGCAGGTGCGCCAGCGCCGAGCACAGCTGCTCGCAGACGTGCCAGATGAAGTGCTCAGGGACGCGGCGGCGGCGGGCGCGGAAGACATCTATCAAATCGGCGAGGGTGCCACCGTTGCCGTGTTCGAAGTAAAGCGAATAAACGGGATCCCCCTTGGAATTCTCCAGCGTTTGCCAGAACCGGAGTCTGGTGAAGCGGTAGTCTTCGTCACTGGAGGGGAGGACGACTTCGAGGTCCCGCGTGCGGCGCTCGAGTTCTTCCTGGGTTTCGCAATCTTTCGTGGCCGTATCGTCGTCGTCGTTATCCTCCTCCTCGACAAGATCTTGCGACCCGGCCTCTCCTCTCAGGCCTCCACGTATGCTGACGTCGCCCTCCTCTCCTTGTTGTGGCATCCAATCATCGCCCTCGCCGTAATCGGTCTCCTCGTCCTTGCTGGACTGGGTACAGTCCGTCACGACCGACGCGTCCGAGTCCTCCGGGCGCCACCACCCCGGCTCGTTCGACCGATCGGGCGGGGGCTGATTATGCGGATCGCCAGCGTATCCCACGCCGAACACCTTCCCGCCCTCCGCAGGCGCCGTCGACACCTTGAGTTCAGGCGGTCGGGGTCCCACGAAGTCCTTCCCGCCGCCCTCGAGCAGCTTGTTGACATACAGCCTCCCGTTGCCGACGGACTGGACCACGAACTCATTGCGCGAGCGGGCCTCGACTAACAGAAAGCCCTCGGCATAAAGGTTTTCCTCGTGGCTCCACTGACTACCACGGCCGGCGTTATAGTAGGGGAGGTAGACACCGATGTCGCGGTAGGGGGTGGTGGTGCTCAGTGATTGTTGGGCCATGGTGTTGCTATTAGAAAACTATAGGATATCCGTCGCTGCCATGTCCCATAACCACATAGACATGGTTGGAATTGAATCAATTCAAATACTAATAGCAGTCATCGTGGGCGGCTGGAGTAGGAAGAAATTCCAGTGGCGCCCTGATCTTGGGGACAAAGACGCGCGCGTGCTTGGAACGGATACGGATAGCCAAACCATGACAAAGGAACGGAGAGGGAAGTGTTGTTACCATTATTGTTCATAATGGGTTGTTTATTTCGAAAGAATGGCATTCATTGTCATTTCTCGAAAGTGGTCAGTTTATAGTCTCACATTGTATCGCTAGCCTGCGTCCCCTCAATCCTACGACGACGGAACCTGCTTCTTCAACACGTATTCCTCGCATATTCCTACATAAACACAACAAACAGTAAAGAAATCCAAAATTGGTGAATGAGTTTCGTGATCCCTAGCGTACTGTATCTCCCCAGGAAAATTAACATCAAGAAACATTTGAATTCCGTAACTTTTAATTCATTTCAATTTGGTATTATGAAGTAAACTTTTACGGAATGAGCGACACCGTCAATCCCTATCCTATAATGCACAGTGATACGTCACCTCAGAATCCCCAATGCTTGCACCACTGCCCCATCAACTCCGGCGTCACCGCCTCGCTCCCCGCCATCGTCGGGCTCTGCTCCACCGTCCGCGACATATCCAGCACCGTCGACGCCACGCCGCCCTGCGCCATCGCCCGGTACGAGTCCAGCAGCTTGAGGCCCGGGTTCTTGGCCAGATTGCTCGTCTCCTCGTTCTGCGTCTTCGCGAGCCGGCGGATCCACTCCTCGAAGCTGACCGTCTCGGGGAGGCACTCCTTGCCGTAGTAGTCGAGCACGGCCTGTGACAACGTCTTCCACGTCGTCGTCGACGGGTTCGCTCCGTGGTAGTAACCGCTGATGCTGAGCGGCGTGACCTGCTGCGTGATGCCGTCCACCTCAAGCACCAGGTTGGCGATGCGCTCGACCGGCGTCCAGTCTACACGGTCCACGTCGGAGCCCAAATCCGTGGGCAGCGCCTTAAGGTACAGGCTGCTGGCCACGATGCTGGGCAACCACTCGTGCCGGTTCCATACACCGGCGTCTCGCTCGGGGCCCGCAATCTGGGCCACCCGGATCGAGGCTGCCGGGAAGTCGCCCTTCATCGAGGCGTCTTCGAGCACCAGGCTAGCAACCATCTTGCTAGCCCCGTATCCGCCGTGGGCGAAACTCATATCCTCGTATCTCATCTCGGGGACGGCCTTTTCGGGCCCCTTCCACCCGTCAACCGTTCCGATCGAGGAAATGAAGACGACAGCTACGCGTCTCTCGGCCGAGGCCGCGAAGTCGGCCCAGTGGCGCACGCCGCGAATGTGCGGCTCGAAAGAATTAACCGGCATATTAAAGTTGACGGGCCAGGCGTTCAGAACCACTCGATCGGTTTCCTGGAGCAGTCGGTTATACACGTCCTCGCTGAGACCAAGCTTTGGCTGCGACGCATCGATCTTCATGAACTCGGCCTTGTCAACGTAGGACGCATCAAGGCCACGCTCCTTCATGGCTGCCACCTGCTTCGCGGCACCCCCGTCGTTGGGTCTGTTGAGGCAGATGATCTTGCGCACGCGAGGGCTACGGGCCATGATGTCCAGCATGTAAGAGCCGAGCATACCCGTCGATCCCGTCAAGAGCACGGTTTGGTCCTTGTCGGAGGCTTCGGGCCGAGTCACGGCCATCGAAGCCTATTCGCATATGGTGTTAGTAGGACTCTGTATGAATAGTCATGAGAACAGCAGGGGAGAACTCTTAATGTTGCGCACCTTAATCAGGTTCTGTGTGTACTTGTCCCAAAGTGTCTTCATGTCGTGCTGATGCTGCTCCTCGGGGCTCGCCGCGCCATTGGTACCATTGGAACCGTCTACTTCTACCACGTTTCGCATGATGTACCGGGAAAGCATCCGTGGGGAGGGGTTGTTGTATACAATGCGGGTACTCAACGCGGAGGCGGCGACATCGTGGTCGAGAGCAACTGCTAGGCCGGCGCGTAGGAGACGGGAGGCCTTGATAACTTGCATAGAGTCGGTACCTAGAGTTGCCAATCGTCAGTCACGTACTCGTTCATCATATATTTTGAGCTATCAAATCTGAAAAGAGGCTTACCTGCTGAGAAGAAGTCGGCATCTGGCTCGAGTTTGGCAGCCCCCACGTGAGTCTGGAACATCTCAGCAATCGAGTCTGCGAGAGTATCCTCCGTGTCAATGTCCAAATGAGGTGCGCTCGCGTTCGATGCTTGTTTGGCCTTTTCGTATAGGCGTTCGATCTCGTCCTTGTAAAGTTTCACCGTGACGGCTCGCTGGATCGTCCCCTTGCCCGCCCGCAAGAACGGCTTGTCCGGGCTCGCGAGGATAATATGGTCTTTGTCGACCCGGCCGTGGGCGACCGATTGCTTGTTGGCTTGCTCAACTCGGGCCCATACGCTTTCGAGAAGCCTTTGGCGTTCCTCGTCGCTCTTGGGTTGCGTGACTGGTTCGATGATCATAGCAGGCTGGAAGCGCATGGCCCCCACTACCAGTACGCCCTTGACCTGCGGATGGTCCTATTATTGGGAAAGAGAAGAATGTCAGTGCGGGTCCTAAATCAATGATGGGTGAAGTCACTGCTAACCGTTACGATACCCTCAATGGTGACGGGGTTCAACTTCTCTCCGTTGGAGAAGACAATTACGTCGTCAGCTCGCCCGTGATGAAGCCAATGATTCGGGAGTGTGGGGTGAGGTGTATAAAGGTCCTTGGTCGAGACCTCCTTTTCCTCTGGGAAGGTGTAGAAGTAGCCTTGAATATGAGCGGCGGGATCCTTGTCCTTTCGAACGAAGACCAGTTCGGAAACATCCTCGTCTTCTCCTTTCTGCTTTCGCATCTCGATGCCGCACAGGTTCGGGTTGAAAATGAACCAATGCCACAACTTGCGGTCTTCGATCCAGTAGAGAGGGAATATGCTGCACTCGGTGGTCGCGATGACGTTGACCAAGCGAGCTCCAGCTTTGACCAGCCGGTCGCCCGCCTCTTGAGCCAGGTTACCTGTGTGATACATGGTTAGTTCAACACATCCCATACTGATGCTCCCAAGGGGGGCACGAACCACCTCCAAACGCTACACCTTTTAGCTTTGCCAATTGCTTCATCGCCTCGTCACTCAAGCTCATATCTTCCAGGATAGCTGGAGGTAGAACCGCCGCCTCTACATCGGCTTTCTTCAAAGTCTCGACCACGAGGTCACCAGAAAGGGGGCGATCGGTGATGCCGAGAGCAATCGGTACGGCATAGTATACGGAAAACCAGAAGGCCATGTAAAGGCCTGCCGCGTGGAACAGTGGCACTGTGTTCCCTCATGTTAGCTATGTGAACTCGAGGGAATCGGAGGTTGAGCAGTATTGGTAGATCACTTACTTGTGCATAGATGTCGTTTAGCCATGTTGACGTACGTATTCCAAAGGGGCTTCTTTCCGTCCCAATTGGGGCAATCCTTCCAGGCATCGGCCAGAGCAAACATGCCTTGCCTGACGATGATGGGCTTCGGCAGACCAGTACTGCCGCTGGTATGAAGGACGCACATGGGCTCCCACTCTGCTTCCTTGAAAGTCTTGTCGTAGGGGTAGTGGGGCGCTGGCTTCCCCACCGAGCCACTCGTCGAGCGGCGCTACCTTGAAAGGTTTCATGCCATCTCGTTCGTCAAGCAGCGGCTGGACGACGCTGGCGTGGGACTCTGGGAAGCCAATGAGATGACAGTCTGTCTTCTCGAACAGGTTCAGCTGGGCTTCCTGCGAGTTTCGAGGAGAGACAAAGAGAACTTGGTATCCGGTCTTGATGGTCGCGACCATGAGAATAAGGTAGCGCGCATCGTTGGGTCCAATGTAGGCGATGGTGGGGAACTTCCCTGGGGATGCCTGGCCGCATCGCTCAACGAGCAGATGGCAGCATCGGTTGATGGCGTTCGCATACTCCTGGAAGGTGACAGTCCGCCAGCCATCCTTGGGATCGGACGATTTGGGGATCTGGGCCCATTCTCGTTGGGGTTCTCGGCGAGCGATATCGTCAATGATTTGGGGTATAAGGCGCTTGCTTCTGGGGGTTTTGGCAACAGGTTTCTTGGTAGAGGCGCTTCCGTTCGTCTGCTTGCGAGCCATAACCGTAGGGTTTGGTTGTATGAAATAGAGATACAGTAGTAGTAGAGAATATAGGTATTGGTGTTTCTGGTTCTGTCTCGAGACTTCCAGCGATGCGGTATTGGAAGGAGGACTCCATGGTAGGATATTTATGCCCTTTTTCTTCGGATGGAAACGCTCTCAAGGCGCCAATGACGTTAGCTTCGGCATCGCTGCGAAGGCGAGGAAACTGCCACCCTGCTGTGGTAACAGTCCATCTGATGATCGACCAGGCTTAGTAGGCGCCAGTCAGGACCGGCCCGTCCTATTTGGCAGCAGAAACTGATTAGTATTCGCTTCGACGCGGAGCGATTCCATGACCAGCAGCAACTCTATCTGGCCAAGTGTTTGGGGTTTACCTCTAATGCCGACGAACCCGAAACGGGGACCGGTAGAGGGTGGCATTACCCCCCATACCACCCCATATCCGTGCTGTGTCCGAGTGACTCACTGGGGGATACAGATCACGCCCCTTTGACTGCAAAAGTCTCCGTATCATTTTCATTGGACATTGTGAAGATCGGCCGAGCTCTTTGAGGGAAATCGGCCGAGCTCATCGAGCAGTGTTACTCGCAGGGAGAGCAAGTATTGGGGCTTGTGTTGGGGCGCGAAGGCGCGAACGGAAACTCGCTCTAGCGACTTTAGCCAAAGCTTGTTTGGATAGAGTCAGCTCCCGACAGGTGCTGAAAGGTGCATACTAGACTCTGAGCGTGCCTGCCAAGCTGCCACCCGGATGATGACGGCAGTTCGGGCTTTAAAATAAAGATAAAGCCCGCAATCGCCGTAGCCGATTCCAGACAGAACTTTGAAGCCCACCCCCACTAAATCATTGGGCCACGGAAACTCGGGTCACCGCCCACGATTCTCGCAACCTAGGTAGGTAATCTTCCAGACTCCTGTACGTTTGGCGGAGAAGCTCTAGGTTGCGGAATCATCGGCTTCCCCCTTATCTTGATGTCCATTCCGTTATGCTCACATCGTATTGACTGAAGCTTGGTGTCTCGATGAATCGGTCAGCATATACCGATGTAACGGTGACGACATTAGGGTCTCGACCCACCCATCTGCCGAGCCCCAATCAGATAATGCAGATCGATCTGTCCCACTGTAACTGTCCCGAGGTCGTACCTTACTGATTACTCACTCCCTCCCAGGATGCAGCTCCGGGCCACTAAAGATAGATCACGTCAAGTAAGTGTTTGGGATAGACGGTGGAAACAATTATGCCGCTTACTTCGCTACAGGTTGCCACGGGATTAGAGCGGAACAGCTGCCGCACTTTGGAATAATCATCGAAATATGGCCTTGAATAACCGGTAGGACATACTCGGCTTAAGTGGTTTGCTTAATTAATCCTCTCAGAGTGTGTGTAATAATCTTTCATCCGGTCCATTGAAATCACCGTGGTGTAGAGTAGAGACAACTAGGTTTGACGGGAATGGTTATCCCAGTGTCAATATTCACGATCTAGCATTATTCCCATGATGGAAATGCTTCATCTGATGTGTCTCCTTTATCATGCCACTTCTTCCACCCCGAAGAATTATTCTTTGTTGACCGGATTACTTCTTGCTTAAGCGGATGGAGAATTTGGCGCATCTCTTCTCGAACTCGGTATCCATCTCGGCAGGCGAAGGCGAGGCAGGAGGGGGCCGGGGAACGAAAGGGGCTGCCGTAGCGGAAAGAGCCTTGGCCTTGTTCTTGGGAGGCATGATGGCAGCGTTCTCAGCGGCAACTGTAGCACGTGATCTAGTTAGTATGGTAACAAATTCTATCAAGAGGTGGTAAAGAACGTGGCGTGCTGTAGCTAGAATTGCAATACGTACGAGAAGCCTGGAGAACGACGGTCGTGAACCACTCGTGCATGGGGTGGTTTCTCTCGATGTTCTTCTTAGCCATGAAAGCATCGTCGTAAAGCTCCTTAGCAGAGATACCGGTCTTCATGAGCAGCTGGATCTTGCCGTAGGCCGTGGCGGACATGACATCGGTGCGGGTGGACGACTGGAGGCCCTCGACCCAGGCTGGAGAGGGAGAGTGCGTCAGTTTGTTGCCGGCGAATAAAGAAATCACTGTGATGGTTAAGAGGGGAATGTGAGATATGAGAGGAATACCTTGGTCGACAGAGAAGAAGGTAGTCTCGTAAGACATGTTGGCGGTGTTGTTATTTGATGCTGGCATCGGGTGGGGGTTGTAGTCGTTGTGGGTGAAGAGGAGGGAGGGGGGAGCGTGATGTGGGAGTCGGGACGGAATGTAGATGTGAATAAAAATGAGTCAGGCCAAAAAACAATCGAATAAGTCTGATTATCGACGACGTGGGCGTGAACGTGGGGCAGTCGGCAGCCGACTGACGGGGCGGGCCCTGTCGGTGCCAGGAGTCGGCATAGGACAGTCGGCAGTGGACTGACGGGGAGGCCTTTGCCGGTGTCAGGGGCGGCGATATGCCGTTATTGAATCGTGATATAGGGGCTAGGACTAGACGCAAACAGGATGTAAACAATGTTAAGTTAGGCAAAAACCAAATTCAACCAGGTCTAGTCTACCGAGAATATACGATAGGGGCCAAATGGCGGTTTACTGTCCTCTGTTGAGGCAAGCGATACTGGTGCAAAAACAACCCCAAGCCAGGACGTACCAATATCATCAACCAGGTAAGCATCACAACACCGCTACAATGGCCTACGAACCGCCAGTGTCACAGAAACCTGATTTATCGACACCGTGGGCCTGTCGGCAGTCGCCTGTCTTGGTGGAGGGTCCCGTCTATGTCAGGGGCCGGCGATATGATAGCAAACGGATGTTACAGAACCGTCTTTCAAGAACGGGAGACAACTAGGCCTGATCTATGGACGATGTAGAGACCGTCTTCCAAGAATTGAATCCAGATTATCCTGACCTCTCAGCGAAGACAACATGGGGCAGTCGGTGGTCGACTGTCGGGGCGGGCCCTGGCGGCGTCAGGGGTCCGCTGTGAGACGGCAGCATATGTTAAAAACTCTTCTTCCAAGGTGCGTGATACCTTCGCACCCACGGCAGGATGGATATAAGGCAGCAACTGGGCAATCCAGTATCTTTTGGCGTCGAAAGGGCCTGACAAGGGACCACAGTAGCCTGGGTTATGGAATCGTAACTTCATCTCACGAACTTGAATCGCTAGGCGTCTTGGTCTATATGTATTATTGGGAGTTTGTCGAAAAGCGTGATGGAATTATCCTTAACTGCGAGGTTACCCATTGATCCTTCATCCTTAGATATCTTGATAAATAATGGCACATCTTTCAGCTTCATATTCATAGTGCAGTTGAGAAAAGACTTTCGCTCCTGTGGCAGCTTGCCTGTGATGTCACAGTTTTATGGAATGCTCTTTAAACATGAGCAATTTCAAATACGATTTCATTCATGAAACGTTGTGCAAGACTAGTCGTTAGTTGTCTCTGTTCTTGCAAGCACTCCCAGACCAGATATGTATGTATGCAGGAAACATGCGTCAGGCATATGCGGATTTTTCTATTCCTTTGTAGTTGCCCTCCTTGTCCCCATAATGAATTTGACACTACTGCATTGGGTCTGGGCATCAAGGTGGAGACGAATTGCATTTGTCCAATTAGCTCAAATATCATTGGATTGCTAACCATTTAGCGCAGGCTGCATGCCAGATCCTTCAGGGCGGCCGGAGGGTTGACCGGAGAGTTGACCGGAAGGTTGGCAGGGGGTTTCACGGGGTTGCTCCGTGTCATATTGAACCCGGTTGACTATCAATAGAAGCATAGGCTGTCAGTGGGAGCTTCGGGAGAAATTGAGATGAAGCCTGGAATGCATAAATAGGGGTCTGCAACCTCCCATTTTCTCTGGGATGAAAGCTTGCCAATATCTATTGTTTATCTTTTCAATCCGAACAACCGACATGATATACAATATGGCATCAGCATCGAAAGACTACAAAACCATCTCTGCCAAGAAGGTTGCAGAGCGGAGCAGCAAGATTCCCAAGGAATGGCTGGTTGCCCCCGGGTTCTTCAAAGATGCTACTCATCTTCTCGATATCCCGACCCGCTGTGGAATCCTGAGCGACGTTGAAATCGAGATCACATCTAAATATGATGCCACTGATCTCTTGGGGAAACTTCGAGCTCGTGCCTTCTCTGCTGAACAAGTTGCGGTGGCGTTTTGCAAGAGAGCAGCCGTTGCCCAACAGCTGGTAAGCTTCAAACAACCTATGTCATCTACTATGAAGTGACATTCTAACCGGAATAAACAACAGGTCAACTGCCTCACCGAAATATTCTTTGGCGAAGCCATCAAACGAGCCCGCCACCTCGATGTCAAAAGACAGGAGAACCCGACCGAACCCCTCCCACCCCTTTGGGGACTCCCGATCTCCCTGAAGGACAGCTTCGCCTACAAGGGCCAAGATACCTCAACCGGACTTGCTTGCTACGTCGACAAGCCGGCCCAGGAGCACAGCACTCTCGCCGCCATGCTGCTGGACCTAGGCGCAGTCCTCTACTGCAAATCCAACCTCCCCCAGTCCATCATGACGGGCGACAGCGACAACAACGTCTTCGGCCGGACACTGAATCCCCGCAACACTCGCTTGACCGCGGGCGGCAGCACTGGGGGCGAGGGTGCCCTACTCGCGCTTCGTGGGAGCATTCTCGGCGTCGGCACGGATATTGGCGGAAGCAACCGCGTCCCCGCGGTGTGCAACGGTGTCTACGGATGCCGACCGAGCGTGGGCATCATACCCCACGGCGGCGTCCGCGATCTCACCGTCCCGGGGACGGTCGGGGTTATGTCCTCGGCAGGCCCCCTGGCGACTTCAATGAGAGACATCTCGCTCTTCCTCCAGACCATCATGCAGGCGGGGCCTTGGAAATACGACACCAACGTCATCTCGCTGTCCTGGTGTTGTGATCCGAAGCCAGAGAAAGAGCAAATCCTTCGCATCGGCCTCGTGCAAAACGATGGTCTCTACACTCCTACGCCTCCAGTGAGGCGAGGCTTGAAGAAGGCAGCAGACATTCTCCAGAAGAGGACCGACATTGAACTTGTCCCTATCAGCTTGCCAGACATCGGGCAAATCTACCAAGACCTCTTGGGTTACTACACGTTGTCTGGAAGCGATGTAAGCCATCCAACGCATGCCAAACTCTTCCCATGACCTTCTTCAAAATCATTTTGCTAACATGACCATTGTTTCAACCGCAAAGCATTACCTCGAGCAATTCGGCCGCACCGGCGAGCCCCTCGTCCCGTCTCTCCAAGCCCTCGAGCCTCTCCTCATGCAATCAGGTACCACCCTGAAAGGCTTCTTCGACCTCAACGTCCGCCGCGCCGCCGCGGCCAAGACATACCTGTCTCTCTTCCGCGACAACGAGCTGGACGTAATCATGATGCCCCCCGCGCCCCACACCGCCGTTCCCCTCGACAAGTGGTCCACCATCACCTACACCGGCCTGTGGAACTACCTGGACTACCCCGCCGTCGTGATCCCCGTGGACCGGGTGCGTGAGGGGAAAGACGTCGCGAACGAGGTGAGCAATGCCAAGTTCGGGGCCGAGGACGCGAGGGTTTACAGTCTCTGTAAGTCATCCCCTTTCGGGAGTGGGTTCTGTCTTCCCACAATCAGGGCCTCTTGCGGCGAAGTGTTACAACTAATAGTTATGAACATTAGATACCGGTCCCGAGGACTATCGCGACGCCCCTGTCTGTGTGCAGTTGGTCGGGTACAGACAGCAAGATCGGATGTTGATGAATAACGCGGTGATACTCGATGGGATAATCAATGATGGAGATTTGAGCTCTGCGGGCAAGTTCTGGCTCAATTGGAGTTAAATTGATAGTTACTAGAAGCGGATAGCATATGGTACTTCTAACTTAGGAATGCTTAAAGAAGGGGCAACGAACACGACAAGACTCAGCGGGGAACACAATTAAACATACGCCGAATTCTGATATACTAAAAGCCGCATTCAGGCAGCACATGCAGTTTCTATAGAGTGTATTACAGGACAGGGTTTGTGGATCGAGTCCAGCCAGCAAGACGTAATCTGCAAGTCTCGCTCAAACCAGACCTTGCGCAGGAAGTCCGCGGCAGCTCCACGGACAACCGGGGAGCAATCATCGACATACTCGTCTATACTCTCGATCGCCTTGTTGCGTGCGTTGGAGTCTCGTATCTCGACCGTGGCGATCATGAACGGCAGCGTTATACATCGCATGGGTCGCTGCGTGATCTGGTGGGCAATCTCTAGCTCCATCAGGATCTCTTTGGACCAGATGTCGGCCGAGTCGTCTTGCTCTCCAAACCCGTATCGCAGCCGGTGGCTCACCAGGAGCGCCCCCAGTCGATATACTTTAGCTTGGGCGAGGAGGTTGACTATCTCGGCCGACTCGAACTGGCTTGCCGATGAACCTGGAAGAAATGGTCTCCATGCTTCTACAGATGCATGGATTCCGTCCAATTGTTTACGCAGCAAGGCCAAAACGTCGGTGCTGGTCGTGCTGGTTAACGAATGGCTGATAACACATAAGTCGTAGTAGTATGGCAATAAGGGTGAGCAGAGACCTAGATGGCGATCCACTTCTCCGGGAGTATCGAACTGGAGTCTCGTCGCTGGTCTTTGGCGATGCACAAGGCAGTCCATCGTCTCCAGTAACACCATGAAGCCACGCCATGAATTTGAGGGCACACCAGATAGAATCGTCTTCTCCATGAATGGCGTGGTCGTAGCCAGGCAGTAGCGACATATCTCTGCGACGCCCATTCCAATAGTGGAATGCATCGACAGTGCGAGCGCGGCTCCCAGTGTCAGACACAGGGCCGCGTCTTGTTGATTGGCGACTGGAAGTGAGCGTAATGTTGCCATCGCGGACGATGCATGGCGGACCATGTCACCGGAGTTTTTTGAGGGGGAAGAACCCAGTCGCTTCAGTGCAATGGCAAACGCAAGGTAAGCATCCTTCACGGTCGGCAGAGCTGCTGATAATTGAGTCGCCAGGGACTCTTGCGCTGCGGCTTGAAAACTTGGGCACACCACATAACAGTCCAGGGTTTCGGGTCGCCCTAGAAGAAAGATCAGCAGATCCCGCTCTTCCGGAAGTAGATCCGAAGCACCATTTAGCCATGCGACAATGTTCTCAGGTTGCGACTTTGACAGCTTGGTAGAGGCCGAGTGTTTCCGCCTCTGCACCTTTCTCCCTGCTGCCCGAATGGGGCGGGCAGTTGAGCAGGTCAGGTCAAGTCTTTCGCACCGAGAACATTTGGCCGCCAAAGGGGCTAATTGACAACGCGCCTTGAGTTCGTAGCACCGGTCGCATGCCCTTCTCGGGGGCTTCATGTTCTGGACTGGGGTTTCTATTGAACCAGCGAACAATTGTATACTTTTCCAAAGAAAACAGAGGTTTCAGCCGAAGAGTGGAATGCTGGCGAAGCATGATAAAACGTTGGATGAGGCGGGATTTGTTGGGCTTACTGGGCTAGAGTCGGAGCGTCAGTTGGCGTATCCCGACGCACAGCGCGGCGTCGGTTGACATCGCTAATTTACCTGCTAAATTTACTTCTTCTTAGTCGCTCACACAGGCTCTTGCTAGCAAAACCTCACAGTAAGCCACCATCTACAAATGCGAATAGTTCAACAATCGAATAACCCATCAAAAAGCTGAGCAACCTCAGGTTGAGGTTCATATTCAATGCCTGTCGCTAATGTGCCAGGAAAGCAAAAAGGAAATTCTTGATTCGGCTGGGGCTCGATCCCAGGACCTTCAGTGTGTTAGACTGACGTGATAACCAACTACACCACCAAACCATGATTTGTTATTTGATGCTGAGAAATCTGCTTAGCAGGCTCTAAGATCATTCAACGAAGCGGGCACGCTTATTGCCGAGTGAGAAAGATGGTGGGCAACTTTCGTTCTCCGAATTGAAATCGTGGTACGGAGTACTCCGTAGCTTGAATGAGATGGCCGGAGTGGGGCGTCGTAATAGCAAATTGCCGTAGGCTTTTGGAAAATAAGAGAGATGAAAGAGACATCTTATATTATTGGCTGTGGTAGTGATTCGCACCTACAGTAGGTGTTTTACTCATGTAATATGAATTGTAGTCCCTAGGAAAGTCTGAGTAGATCTGGGTGGTGCGAGCTAATGCCTCAGCCACAGCCCGCGTGGACTAACACAAACAGCCGCAAGCTGTACGAGACCGATTGCGAATCATGTAAGCAAGTCATAATATTGCACGTACTTGTGATCGCATAATCTCAAGTGGTACTTTTAACGTCTTGATTAGGAAAAAGGCATTGCACCAAGTCAATAGTGCTTACAAGAGAACGTGGCGATGCCAGTAGAACGCGATCCGCCAGGGCTTTCAAGGTCGCGGTTGGTAAAAGTGAGGACCAAAACATATGGTTCTTAATTATATAAAGCATGACGCCAGCTCATTTTCCCAGGGCTCTCTGTACATTCTGAGCATCATTGTTCTATATCACGGCTTTCTTTCTAACTCCTGTGTTCCGAAACTCTCTCCAGTTCTTCCCCATCATGCTGCTGCTCGACCCGTTCCGCCGCTTGCTGCTAGGTGCAGTACTCTTGTCACCCGCCTTTGGCGCCCCTTGGTATCCACTCTCCTCCAAGTCCATGGACAAGATAGGCGACTGTATCGACTACCAGATCCCCGTCACGACCCGAACCGAGGCCCTCGTCTGGGACCTGCCCAAGTTCTCCAACAACTTCGACGTGTCCGCTTTCATCCTGTCCCTGATCCGACGCACCACCGGTCCGGACGTGATTCCATTCAAACCGTTTTCGGGAAGCAAGAACGTCACCCGCGATTACAAGATCGGCGCCACGTTCTGTTCTCCTAAGAACTCTTCCAGGGGCGGCCATGATGAGACGGTTCTTCTTGCTACTCACGGCCTAGGTTATGATAGACGGTCTGTGCTCAATCTCAAGTTGTACAGACTATTCAATTTGACTAACTTGTCGTTAGCTACTGGATCCCGACCATAAACACTTCCGAGTACAGCTTCGCTGAGTATGCCGTTTCCAAGGGGTATTCTCTTTTCATGTACGACAGAGTTGGGACAGGAAAGTCTTCAAGGTAAAACAACCACTTTTACCACGGATGATAGTCTTACTTTGGTGTTAACCGTCGGTCCAGGGTCTCGGGTTACAACGAAAGCCAGATCTCGAACCACCTCGCCATCCTTACCTCCCTCACCAACAGCCTGAGGTCGGGCCAGTACACAGGCACAGTTGGCAAGCCGTCCAAGATTGTACACGTAGGCCACTCCTTCGGATCTATCCTGACGCACACTCTCGTGGAGCAGGACCCGTCCCTCTCGGACGGTATTATCCTCACCGGTACCGGCTACAACCAAAGCGACTTCCCGGCGTTCTTCGAGGGCGCGCGCCTGAACATCGCCAACACGGTCTCTCCCGACAAGTACCATGGCTTGGACAGCGGGTATCTAGCGTTTGCCGATATCTATGGCAACGCTGGCACGTTCTTCAACCCTGCCCATTTTGACCCCGATGCCCTCTGGTACACACAGAACATCGCTCAGCCACTGGCCGCGATCGAGCTTCTTCCAGGCGCCTCTGGACCACCGGGTGCCACGAACTTTACCGGGCCTGTAAGTATTTTCTCCACTTGAGCGTCGCTGAAAGATTACGGGTCGGAGCTAACGTGATCTCGGTATGTACAGGTGCTACTTTTGACTGGCGAATATGACTTCAACTGTGCCGGTAACTGTAATGGAATCCTCGAACATCCGGCTCGGGAGATCTTCCACAAAGCCAAGGCCTTCCAGGCTGCTGTACACCCAAAGTCTGGACATGGCATCAACTTCAACCCCAACGCCACCGGCGCCTTTGGTGTCATGACCGACTTCCTTGCCCAGAGCGGACTCTGAAACCTCTTGGAGAGACCTTTATACTAGTTCTAGTGTATTCTTCTTTTTATCTTAGAAAACGAAGAAAAGAAAAGAATAAGAATTACGGGTTCTTATATTACCAGTGGCTGTATTTTTGATCTGGTTCAAGATCCGACATTTACTAAGTAGAATGGATATCCATAGAACGCTATGATATTCTTTTATGCGCTAGTGTTTCATACCTTCAATATTACCTCGCCCCTTAAAAGAAGGCATCGCCCGTCTTTGTTGACGGGGGGGGGTACTAGATTCGCCTCTTCATTCTGTAGTCTATTTAATATTAAATCTCTCGAAATTTCAACTATCCAGCAGTACTGATAACAGCCTCAATACCTAATAACTGCTAGCAGAGGCAAAGTATGTAGCTTTTGTAATAAGGATCAAACATTTTGCGGACATTGAGGACAACGAGGAAACAGGCATTCAAAGAGCATGGTGCTATCGTTGTAGATCTATTGGTGTGGCAAGCAGTGAATGGAATAACATATGGCATCACAGGTGACCGGGCCGGGACCGCCTCATCCGATGGTCCGGCGAACCCGAGGCCGAGAAACTGAAGCAGCAGATCAACAATGCCGGCAAGTAGCTCCTCGTCCAAGAGCTAGTCCCCGCTCTCCACGCCGAGAACAAGGCCCGCATAATTATCACTGCCAGTATTCACGGCATTGTCCTAGACGTAGACGGCGATATTATTCTGAAGCAGAGAGACAGCCTAAACAATAATATCGCTCTTGTCACCAACGGCTGATAATATCTTGATAAACGAGTGAAGAGCGAAATAGAAACGAAATTTAAGGACTTAAAACAAAATCCAGCAGTAGCAGCTCTGGTATTGTTCATCCTCAGGGTTGTACACTACCTGGAAGAAGACACGCTCTGAGACTTGAAATTTTGCCGGCCCCAGGCATCAGTCCTTCCTTACAGGCAGCGAAAACAACAACAATACACTCTATCCTACTTACCTCTTCCTCCAGTGCACCTTAATACGATCCAGCCTTTCCGAATAACCTGGTGCGCTCTTCAGCAGTTGGCCCTGGAATAATCTTCGTCTAAGGTAAACTAATACAACCCCACAATCAGTCACCCTACCTGTTGCCTACACAAACACATTCAGGGCCATGACAGCCCCGGTTCAATATTGAGAGACCTAGTTTCCTCACAATCAGATTGGCGCAGACATTACTACCTCCGATTTCCATCACATTTCTCACCAACAGAAAAAAGAAAACAACATCTTTCAGACAACAACTTAACACAACCGCGCCCCGAGACGGCGCCCTCTGTTGAGCTGCTCATTGAGTCCGGAGCCATCATGGTCGGGATGTTGCGGTGCGGGCAGTGGTGCGATACACAAGAACCGGCTGACAGGTAAGAAATTCTCAAGTTTTATTTCTCAAGATCACCCAGCCCACCAGTGTCTCGACTGCTTGCAACCGCAAGATAGCCTGGAACTGAAAATAACAGGCTACCATCCTCAAGACATGTCAGAAGTATCCGTCGATCGTACCTGCGAAGTGGGCAGCCAAGCGAAAACCCACAGAGGTAGGTATCAGGCATCGACCATGACAACATGGCCCATTTCAGGCCCGTTCCCGTTCCCCTCGTTACAGTTAGACAGCCTCTCTTCTAGCCAGCTTCCACATCCAGCACTCTGGCTACCCTCCGCTGCCCTCTTCCTCCTCTGCCCTCCTCCTCCTCTTCTTCCATGCCATCAAGCACCAATTCTTCTGCTGGAAGCGACGCAGACATTGAACAGATATCCTGATCCTAACGCCAGAGACTCCTTGACCTTAGCCCGATCACCGTCGATGTATTTTCGCAAGCCCATAACGCGTCTCAAATGATTACACGAGCTAACATCAAAGACAGAATCTCGATAATTCAACTTCTGACGACAAAAGCAACCACAGTGATGAACAGAGCGACGAGTCACGTATGTGTTCAGCAGCACACTTTCACATATATTTCTATTGATTCATATCAAGCCTCCCTGGCGCACATATTGATATGAAGAATACTGACCATGCCTTTACCATAGCGCTATACCAGGGGAACGAAACATGACCATCAAGAAGAACGATACGGATGCCCAGCAGGCGAGCAAGCCACCGGAGTACCGCGCTATGCGGCTGTACCATCGCCACATGCGCGCTTGGCCGCTCCTGGACCGCGTTCTCTCGGCCTCGGCCGCCTACATCGCGCTTCCTGCTGACAAGCAGGATCTTATCCACAAGGCCTGCCAGGAGACCACGATGGAGAACATGTAAGCTTTACACTCACTCATACATACACTAGTCACCAGCCATTGCTGTGTATTCTTTCTGGAGCTGTATATATTTCTGGAAACAAAAGATCCCGAGAGCTGCCTGCATCCAAAGCCTGCGGTGCCAAAAAACCCATTTTCCAAGGACCACCACACGATCGTGACGGGGACGTCATTCATTCTCGATAACACGAATAGCTCAGCCCCCCCCCCTTTTCCCTCTCTCCTCCCTCCTCCCTCCTCTCTCTCCCCTCGTCCTCTCTGCACCTAACATCTCTCAAAATTATATCGATGACTAACGCTTCGTTTTGCGGTGTGTATAGTGAGGACTTCGAGGACCACATGCCACCCCGGGCCAAGTACAACTACCAGGAGGCTGTACTGGCTGCAGTCAAGGCCGTGGTCTACTGGAACCCGGACGTCATCCCATGGAACGAGGATGACTGGACCATCCCGGTAGATGTCAATGACAACCTTGTTCTTGTCAAGTTCCATTGAGAGCTTGTCAAAAACTAATTTCAGTTATGGAAGAAAGCTATGCGATCAACAGTGGTACGTCCCCTCCGCATAGCCAGTACATCGACAACAACAACTAAGTCGACAACGCAGGCGGCATCCCGCATGGTCCGATATGGCGGCTGCGACTTTCTGCTACGTTGACTTTCAGTGACTAGGTCACATGTACAATTAAGAGGCAAGGCTGGCTCTTTGCGAATCTGTTCAGGGATGCCTTTGGGCGATCGGTCACGGGTATGTTCCTCCCCATGATCAAGATATGGACGGCAACAATTAACACGACAACACAGGCACCCTGCACACCCAGATGCAGCGGCTAGAGAAGTTTCTGCTGCGATGGCTTTCAGTGACTAGGTCACATGTAAAGCTGGGAGGCAAGGATGGCTCTTTGCGAACCTGTTCAGGGATGTCTATTGAAGATACCCGTACGCGGCGTTGTCTTTACTCATTTATAGCTGGTTCAGCAAAAGATGGGATGAAAGTGGTACGGAGATATGGATCAGATGGAGCTGTAACGCTTCCCTAGATGTAATAATACATTCTCACCCGCGATATGAATTGCACGATGAACTTAGTGTCAGATGCAGTTCTCCCAGGTCTCCTTTCTGAAAAGGCTGTGTTTAAGAGGTAAAAAGTAAATCAATTCCGTCATTACTAAATCAAAGCTATCCCTACACCTCCGCAACCAGCTAACTCAAACCCCCCTCCCAAAACCAACATGTACCCACCCTACAATCATATAACCTTCGTGAACTCGTGCCCTGCATGTCTTCAAGACGTAAATCCGTCATCATCGTCCCTTGCTTGCCCTTAAGCCGAAACCGGGCAGCCCGTGGTGGTAGTCTTGGTCAGCACCGTGTGCGGGCACTCCGGGCACGGGCTCGGGCAGGGCGTGGTGACGGTGGTCGTCGGCGTGGTGGGGCAGCAGTCGGTCTTGCACGGGACCGTGACGATGGACTCAATCTCGAACAGGGGGCACATGACGGGTCGGGTGCGCGGGGGCACTCGAGGCGCTCGCAGCCGCCGACTATGAGAGCGCAATGTCAGTATGTGTGTGAAGTGACCAAAAGTGTTGGATAGCGAGAAGAGGAGAAACGTACTGCGGGTGGTGTAGGCCGTAGCCGTGTAGCAGCTGTGGGTCACGAGGGCGTGCCGGCTGGTCGTAGTGCAACTGGCCGGAATGGTCTGGGTAGGCTTCACGGCCGCATCCGAGGCGGAGCTGTCGGGGCCTTGGTTAGTGTCTTGGTCCAAGAAGTTCCGGAAGGGGGGATGATATATGGGTGCTTACGTAAAGGCGGAGCCAAGGAGGAGAGAGAGGGCGATGGTAAAGGCATGCATCTTGATTGAGTTGTCTTAGGTGGTATATAAAAAAGCTAATAAGATGTAGATCCTGACTGATAGGCTGCTGTTGGATTGGATTGGTATGCGAATTGATGATCGATGTCTTGGCAGCCGTTGGCCGGGTCTTTATACTGTCTCGCTTGCAGCCATTGTCCAGTCAGAAAGGGGGGATTCGAATGAAGATCGACACGACGCCACAGGCAGAAAGAATACGAGCAGCGCCCGTCAGAAAGCCACGGGCGGTGGGCACACGGCCTCTGTCGTGTTTATTTCCTCATGGTGTTTCTAGCATAGTGTCCCGAGAATTCCGTGTAAATGACGTAGGTGCCTTACATTCCAGCGACCTGTGGCTGCTTATGGGAAAACGGAGCTGAACAGCAGCCCTTTTCATGTCTGACCCAGTTGCCAGTAGAGTCGCATCTGGTTGGTAATTAAGTTTACAAGCTCGCAGGTAGGGGGTTATGCACCGCCAAATGAGTTCAGGTAGGCAGTAGGCCAGCAGTAGGGCCCTGTGGCGTCAGGGATGTCGGCTCGCAGAATGAAGCTGTCTCCTGTCTAGCTGAACCTAGTAAGCTGACTCTCACCACATCCCCGGGTCAGCACGATCTCCAGCTCCAAAAAAAGCATGGCAACAAACAAGCATTCGGTTAACATGCCGTGCATTAGCGGCCTCTTTCAGACTGCATCGCTGGACATTCTACGTTTGCTTCTTTCAGTCATCCCAGTCATCCTAGGCAGGTGAGATTAGGAGGATCAGCTCCGTCTCCCCATGATCGTTTCTTTTTTAATATCTTACACTCCTCGGAACTCACCATTGTCCAGTTTATGAGGTCCCTTGCAAAGACGGCTCTGAAGCGGCCGACTGTCTCCTAGATCGCATCAGTGGCTTCGCCTTTCTGAACTCCCATGGCATTCTGCTTACCTTCCCTGTCGACTTTTTCTGCGTCCTCCCGTCTGCATGTATGCCACTTTCCAGGATAAATATGATCAGAACCACCGTTTGTGCCGCCTCAGCCGTCGAGCGACCGCCGCCGCGAGTCCTAGCCTCACCACCCCTTACGACCGTGAAATGCCTCTACCGCAACGTTACAGGCGGTCAGGTTGAAAGCTAACTGTAGCCACGGAGACGAGGAAACCATTGCTCCCAAGGAGATGGGTTGGTACTGTTCCGTCGTCTCCATTATCCAGATTCTTACTTTACTTCTTCGGTGA
The DNA here is from genome assembly GCA_038364195.1 of Apiospora sp. TS-2023a. Classification (NCBI taxonomy): domain Eukaryota; kingdom Fungi; phylum Ascomycota; class Sordariomycetes; order Amphisphaeriales; family Apiosporaceae; genus Apiospora; species Apiospora sp. TS-2023a. The sequence continues at coordinate 3,686,092 of JAQQWQ010000009.1, read as the reverse complement.
TATGATTTGTCTCTTCACTTGCCATGTCTAATATGCTTCAGAAACGGTTGCGCGACATAATCTATCAGAGGTGGCCTTGAAATGATTGATATAAGAAGTATCCAACGAGTGCTCGCTATATCCGATGGAGTATCGGGGTCTTGGAATGTTGTAATAGCAATGCGCGCTGACGTAATATCGTACAAGAAAAGAAGACACTCCATCCCTCCCTCGATCTCTCTCCTTCTCCATCATACAACTACTTCGTACCCCCAAGAAACGTCTTGCTATCCATGCCCTGGTGATGCACGTACCACGACGTCTTCACCCTGATGGCGTGTAGCTCGTGATGGTCACTGATGGCCGGGGAACTACAAGAGTCCTTCGAATGCAAGCAGCTGGCCGACACCGCTGACGAGTCCGGAGCAAGTTTCATCGCCCCGGTATGCCGTCTGTTCCTGCCGCTTTTATAAAAGAGTGGCCGCATCACCGGCACGCAGCCAAGCGCGATGCCCACAGCCGGCTCCACGAAAGCCACCAGCATTAAGGGCAGGGCGTTGTAGGTCGAGTCGGAGGGGTCGTAGGACGCGATCATGCTGATGTAGACGGCTCCGGCGATACATGTGCTGTTCCCAGGGAAGAAAGATAAAGAGTCAGCCACTTGATTCCTTTCCCAAATCAACCAACATCATGGGCAGGCGCATAGAATGAAGCTTACAGAAACCCGAGGCTGAAAGCTCCCATCAAGAAGATTTTACTATTCCGCTCCAGTTGGAGATTCCATACGTGAGGAATGGGGAGTACGAGCGTCACGACGCTGGTGGCGATGCTGATGCAAGCATTGGCTGTCCACAGAGCAGGGTAGTCTCCACAGGTGCCGTCTTTGATACTCTTGTCCCAGTAGAAGGCCACGGGACGGCAGACCGCCATGGATCCTATTATCATAATGGTAGAGCTAAGTAGTCGTGGGTTAGCAGCTTTCTCTAACTCGAAAAGGGGTGTCCGACTTGAGAACCTACCAGAAGGCGGTCACTAGCATCGTGATCTTGGCAACAATGACAAAAGGTCGCATTGTGAAGATTTTGGTGTAGAGCGTCAAGATGGAGGACTTGGTCAGAGTCAAGTTGACGCACCACATGATCTGCGTGGCGAGGAAGTACTGGGGGTTTTCAACAAGTCAGTGGATGTTTCTAGTAACGGCAAGCAGGCACCTGTCTTACCTTCGTGAAGATCTCGGATGGTGGAAGAACCAGAAACCGGTGTTCAATGTCGTAAACATGGTAGCCCATGCCTCCAACGGTTACGGCTGTATGGTGATTACCCAGTCAATAACCCGCACAATTATATGATCTCGGCTAGCCATGATGGTCTTCCGGAAGCGGAGCGAACGAACCTAGGATAGCCAAGACCTGATAGGCTATGAGAACTATACACGAGAAAACCATGAGGATGTCGTCGGAGCCAAGCTTTCTGTTGGCGACACGACGGGCCAGGAGGCGTAGGCCCACAGCCACTGTCGCCATCACGGTGAAGAACACCGACCATATGACGAACAGGTACTGCGCGCCTGTTTCGACGGGAAAGACGAAAGCCATTGTTCGTTGCGTGTGATGCTTTTCGATTCGAGATTATAATATATTCGTGGGGAATCCGTCCTTGGCGAGTCTTGGGTTTCTGCCGGGTCGAACTGGCATCGAATCGTAGAATTACCGAAAGGAGGCAAAGAGACAAAAATGAGTGTCGATCGCGGCGGCGGTGGCTGCTGCTATACTAGCGAGGGGGCCGATATGACAAGGTGATCATCGACAGGCCTCAAGAGGAGGTAACGACTGTTTGCTTGGGTGACCCGGTGAACCGTGATGTAGAAGCCCAGGGAGGTGAAGTTGGAAGCACCGTCGCGTCTCCGGGTATTTAAGAAGCTAAGTTCGAAATGACAGGGAATCGGCCTGTCTGATTCTGTCTGATTCACGTGGCCGGCCGAACGCTACCCATCCTCTGGGGATCTTGTCCCAATCCCGACCCGATTGCGTGACTAAGGTTGTAAGGTTACAGCGGCAGCTACTGCAGTGTCGAAGCGTAACCCCCACATGTTCGGCGCAATCATCGTTGCATGCGCGAGCATTACTCGCGGGGTTCCTGCGTTGTGGGAAGAGGAAGGGGGAGGAAAGCGGGTTCCTTTATGTAAGAGTCCGTTGCCCGGTTTGCTTGCACGTTTTTGCTGTCTCTGTCATAGCCGACTCGGCCGTGTGTCGCCCTGCAATCTTGGTAAAGGCCGGGGTATAGGTGGAGATTGGCCAGATTGACTGGTCAAACATTGTGACGCCAACATGGGATGATGGCTGCGGGCAGGGGTGAAGAAGGTTTGGCGGATGTCTGTGCGTGCCTTGCTGAAAAGATGCGGCTCTCCACCCCCATGCACGAAATAGCGTATCACTGCCCCAATTGCGGGCGCCTCTCTCGCCCCAGCGGCCAATGAACGGGTCCCTAGCGAGGCCAGGCGGGGACTATACTGACGGACTGGGAATGATAGCCGCACCGAGCTTATCGTGGTCAGGCCCCAAAGGCCGCAAAGGGCCAAAGGGGACAAAGAACCTGCGCTCATCCTGTCCCGTAAGCTTACTACTAAACTGCTCGATCACCCACGGGGAACGCTCAGGCTCGAGCTCACGTATTACAGGGAATCGCAGTTAATGCATCCATTGTGATAATAGATTGCTCCAACAAGATGGTAAAGCGCGTCGGACCTTTGAGCGATTCTCGTGGCATACCCTAGGATACAAACCCACCAGGCCCTCCTTCTAGTACACGTGCTGTGCCGGCCAAAGTGACAAGGGCTGTAAGACCGGCTTCCGACTTCCAGCGAAGTAGAACATCGACGGCGACAGCCGCCTCAAGCGTTACATCGCTATACTCATATCCTTGTCTTATCGGAGCCAACACCGACAGACGCGAAACTTAGGAATCGTTTAACGAGATCTGATCTGAGCACGATGCTCACTGCGACCGTGGGAAACCAGGCACTCGGGCTTGGAAGGGGTCTGCGAACGAGACTAAGAAGAAGCAAATAGGAAATAAGATCGGCGCCGGTGCGCCTCGCCTTGACTGCTGAAAGCCGGAGAGACACCCGAGTGGATTCGCTCTTTTTCCTTTCTTTTCATCCATGAAAAGTAGAGACACACCTTACCCATTGTTTCGAAACATTCTAATCAGACTAAGTTGACTTATACCTGGTTTTTCTTTTGAAAGCTTGATTGCACCATCCAACAATTATAGTGGAGAACACTGGAAACGGTAATTTGCTTCGTCACTCTTCTACGAGCATACAACTGATAAGTAGAAGCGACGGGACACACATAGACTACGAAGAGAAGGCAAATTAGGAACGTGTGGCAACCAACGGTCTGTATCAACTATCCATGCTGCGACTCAAGTTGCAATATCCATGTAAAGAGGGCAAACAGGCCAATACAGGAGCCATGCTGTCTCCAACGAACAATTGCAAAAGCAGCATCCTCCGTGGCTGCCCAAGTAATGTTCGTAATCATCCTGCTGGGTATCTCGTCTTCTGTTCAACTACTCATGTATCATTGGTTGGCTGAATGTCGACCATGAGAAGATTAGATCTCATTATTGAGACCGAGCTCCTCATCGATCTTGACCTTCTCGTCATCCTCGTCAACATCCTCGATCTTGCGCTTTTTCTGTCGCTTGCTGGCGGGGGTCTTGGGGGCGCCTCGTTTGCCCTTGACGGGCGTGGCAGGGGCGTCGGCCGAGTCATCGTTCCTGCCAGGCGAGCCGCTGTTGTCCTTGGCTAAGATCTTGCCATTAATCAACTCAAAGCCGATGGGCTTGAGGATCGCATGAATACGACGATTGCTGCTGCAGGTTAGCTTGCTGGGTTTATTGGTTGAGGGTACGTTGCTACACCGAAGCAGTAGGGAATCGGTATCACGTGAGAGACAGGAAGGGAATGGACCGATATAGCAGGGTTGGAGGGGAGAGAGTATTGGAAAGAAATGGAAAGGGACTCACCAATTGCCGGGGGTCTTGATGCCAATGTGAGGGGCCAGTGCCTTGGTGTTGAGTCTGAAGTCCTCGCAAGTGGCCATGGCATAGCAGAGTACTTTAACGTCGTCCATGGGGACGTTGGGGGCCACGGGGACGTTGGAAGACATGTTTGTGTTGGGTTGAAGACTGGTAGAGTGCGGTAGTTATTTGCGTATTAAACCAGATTCCGAGACGTGGTATGAGAAGTTTGCGTTGATGGATGAGGTGAAACTTTTGGGATGTTCTGGGTCGCTGAACGTTTGGTTTACAAGGCCAAGGAAGACGTGCCTAATTCTTTGGGGAGGAAACTCTGACCAGTGGGAGAAACGGGTTTGGACGTGACTGAAAGATCGTGGGGTCAACAATGGTCGTGTTGTTTTCTACGAAGAAAACCAATCAGCTAGCTGCGTTTGGGCCGCATCTCTTAAAAAGAACAGTAATATGACCTAGAATAACCACTTAGGAAAGGACTACACTGCTGCTTTACTGCAGGAAAGAGCCTGAAACATTTTTAACATCGGCCACCCATTTTCCGCACCTACCCCGGCGGGTTTGGAAGGTAGGTATTAACAATATGCCGGAAAATATATAATATTGACGACCCCTTTCGTGCGCCTACCCGGAATAGAATAACATATATTAAGTAGTAGATGAACAATATGGTCGGGAACGACTATCTTGGTAGTTCTCACTACTCCTTCACCGCAGAAAGAAACCGAATCATTCTAATATTGGCGAACCCTTTTCCACGCTCAGACTGGGTTTGGTAGGTACCAATGTGCAAAAGCCTGTCGAACATTGGCGACTCCTTTCTCTTGCCTGCCCGGGTTTGGGTTGCATTCACTAGTAAACAATTAATACGGTTGGTTTAGAGTAGGGATTCACTGCTGCTTCACTGCGGAACTGATGTACAAATACTTATTAATTATCGGCGACCCCTTTTCTCGCGCACTTGCCCGGGTTTAGGCCAAAGTCAGCAAGAAATAAGTAATATGGTCGGATACAACCAGATGGAGAAGGGCTTCACTGCTGCTTCATTTGCTTAAAGAACCAAAATCATATACAATATCGCCGACCCCTTTTTAACTTCTACCCAAGCCTGGTAGGGAAGTTCCTAATAACTACACTGCAGTGACCTGAGGCTCGGTCAGTTATTGGTTTTTGGCACAATTAGAATATAACACGGTTCTTCAGATGCAGAATTTGCCCACCAGTACTCACTGTGATATTCCCTTTATTCTAGTGGAAAATCATATGTTCTAATACAGGGCATTGTTGGCCGGTTGGGAGCAACGTCCTTTTATTTTTCAGGCAACAACAACATAGGAAAGAAACAACAGCCTCAGGTCAAATCACTAAATACATAGGAGACTGTTCCTGCCAATGGTTCTTGGGCTCATTCCCGAGTTAAATCATGCCTTGATACGTACGGGCTCACATTGAGCAGGTTAAATTCATGCCCTTTTATTACCATATATCCAGTAGCCAATCAACATATTTCAGGGCCAATATCATTGCGATGCTGCATGAATGCCGCTCAACAAATAACCCTTTCTAAACCCAAGGCTTTGCGTTCCCAAGATCAGGTTTATTGGGTTGTAGTTCTCCAGAACGTAAATGCACATAACTTACGCACAGGACCATGGTAGCGATAGATGGGGGCAGGTTCAACCTAAACCCGTTTCCCGTTTTCTTTTCCTCAACTTAAGCTCGAAACTCACTACTGTGCCTTGGGGAAAAGAGAGATTAAAGAGCATATTCCTCAACATACTTCTCCGTAACCTTGTGGAGATACCTTGCTGCGGAGATACCTAAAGTTCATGAGTAGGTATAAATCTGCTCATCTCGCCCTTCCTGTTGCCTTGAAATTGTTTCCATCATCCTCATCAAACATCCAACAACTCAGACAATTCCAACCCCCTATCCAATTTCATCATGCTGTTCACCGCCTCTTCTCTCCTGCTCGCTCTTGCGCCCTTGGCCGCCCTTGGCGCGCCTGCTCCCTACCGGAATGCAACCCAATTGGAACTGCCAGGAGCTCTCAATGCTTCCCTACCAGTCAATGCTTCCCTACTGGCCAATGCTTCCCTACCGGTCAATGCTTCCCAACCGGAACTGCGAGCAGCTCTCAACGATCCTTACGATGACTTCAAAGTCAACGAATTCTGGCTCTACTCCGACTACATCGAGGGCGGAGAAGTGAGAGGTATTCGCGGTCTAGATGTATGACAACAGTTCCCCCCCTTCTCAAGTAATACATCTCCAAGCCTTGAGGACAAATGCTAACATATCGCTTTGACAGGGACCTAACCCCTCGGTATGTTTGCGCACGTTTCTTTTTTGATACCCTATCAAACAATGCGTCTTTCCCTCGAAACTTTCTTTCAGAAAACTCGAGAAGAAACGGCGGCGCCGATAATAATAAACAAAAACGAAACCTGACTAACCTCTGAACAGTGCAACGCCGCTAGAAACTCCAGAATCTGGTACAAGAAGAACGACCTCAGCGGCAACAAGAGACGTGGCAGCCGCTACTTCGAGCCGGGCCAGGGTCCCTCTCTTCCCCATGCTTTGGAAGTACACACCGACTACATGCAATTCAGTAAGTTCATTGGCCACTTCCGGCTCATCTAGCACACATACTAATGCGATGAAACTGCAGCTCTCTACAACAGCCGAGGACCCTGGACCCTCTACGACACCTATGACAAGATCAACGGCAAGTGCAAGGAAGACACCTCCGGCCGCTACGACTGCGGCGACATCATGGGCCTCTCGCTCTTCAAGTGCGTGGGCTGGGCCCCTCCTTACAACTTGGCCGGCATGAACTAGAGCCCGCATCTAATGTTGGGACTTCGACGACGTCTTTGCTTGACCAATGCCGAAAGGGGCCGCGGGTGGCATCCGAAGGATTGACTTGGGATCAAACCAGCAGGTCAACCCCATCACGCCTGAAGTCAATATCTCAAAGAGGTGTTCGGGACGAATATATCACACCACTAAGGGGACGATTGAGTGGGTGTTGATATCTTTCATTATTTCTGCTACTTATGTTCTTAGACCTAATACATAATTATATATCCACGTTTCGGAAGTGTCGATCTGATTACTGCTGAAGTCTCCTATCTGTGTGACGTCTTGGATCTGGGCAACATCAAACCCTAGAAAAGAAGACAATATGTGATCCTGGAGCTATGCCGGGAAGACCTTGGATAGATGTAGGCCTTTCGCGCGCATTGTTGAGGGCGCGACAGGTGGGTTCCCCAGGGACGATTCGATTGCATGCTTCCGGCCTGCTGAGCATCAGCCCCTGGTCGAATTGACGTCAACACCAGTCCCAAAACCGATGGCTCCTTTTGGGAATCAATGCTCAATCTCGTCCTGCTCCCTGGCCTGTTCTAGACGTAACCCTCGCTCGGGGAAAAGAGTCCGGTTGCCGCGCGTACTATTGACAAGGGGCCACCGCCAATGGGGAACGACTTCATTTCCCCCACGACCACATATGGCCCGTATTACCTCAGCATTGGGACATCGTGTGGGGGAAAGCACATGAGATGGAAAAGTAGCAAAATAGCATGACTATATTGGGGTACTGTATAATGCACATCTGTCGTCATGTCTGGTTGTCATGACGAGGTCTCTTCTGACCATAGGAGGACTGCGAGCATCCCCCTTGTCCCCCGGGCGCGGGATTCGATTCGCTCGTCTAACCCCAACCGATCATACATGTTACATTCCCATTGCGCCGCCAATCAATTAACCGACCAACTACAACTTATCCCACAAGCTGAGTATCTGCATCGTGCTGGTTCGGGATACGAACGACTCCCGCCCGCATGCGGCGGCTGTTGAAGGAGCTCAGCTCCGCATGATTTCGCGATCCCAGCCAACGCTCTTGACGCAGCTTTCGCAGACGAAGTTGTTGATGTCCAAGTTCTCGTGATGGTAGTACGGGCAGTCGCTTAGGACCGCGAACTGTTGCTTCCTGGCCGTCGGGCAGCTGATCTCAAACTGCTGCTGGTAATTGATAGAATGGCAGCCCTGGCAGACCCGGCGGAGCGCTTTGGATGGACACATCTTTGTGTTGTTGTGTGCCTGCTTAGTCTTCTCGAAGCAGTGAGATTCTGACTGGGTCAGGTAAGTTTCTAATAGGGTCTAGAGAAGTTATGGATGCTTCAAAATATATGATGTATGTGCTTTATGATAACAATGGTAATAGGTTGTGTCGCTGGAGTGCGTGTCTCTTCAAGGGATGCCGAAGTTGAAAAGGAGTGTAATGGCTCTCATGCAAATGCCCAACGTCATTAGAGGCTGATTACGATTGGAGCAGGATGTGTTGAAGACAAAAGGTCGCTCCGTTACTGTTCAGGAGCTGCTTTATATACAATCGGCTCTGGGTATTGGCGTTGGTGGTGATGTTGGGTGGCTGATACGTTTCGTTGTATGTCTGATGAACACGAGTGGAATGGGATATGTCCTTGGGGAAATAGCAACAGAGCTACGCTGTCTTATATATCACCACCTACGTATGTCTATTTATATTGGCATGGGAATGAACGGACCTCAACTCCGCCCAGGCCCATAAACCTCACGGAATAATGTTGGATCTGGCGTTTGATACCCATTTTTGGAGTTTTCCTCGCTCTCAAAAAAGCTGGGGACGATGACCAGCGTTTGGGGGTCGGTGGCAGAATAGCTGGGGCAAACTTGTGGGTCCAGACTGGAGGGACAGCTCCGGCTTGTCGCTGTCCTGGCACCTGGCTCGCCTGGTTTGGTCCGGCTCTCTATCGAGATTCAATCACAGGCACAGGCTTGGTGCTGCCAAGAACTTGGCTGGTGAATTTATCGCATCTGGGAATCACATGGGCAAGTCTCCGATTTGAAGTCGTGATGTTTGGTGTTAGGAGATCGCTCCCAAATTCCTTATCTGGCGGATCTTCAACCTTTTTCTCGCGCTGGAGCAAATACTGGAGAGTGACATCACTGGGCAGTTTTAGGGGTCCTACCCACTCCCCGGGAGCTCCCCCTTTCGTCCCACACTGATCGTAGACAACGGGGAACTCTCATGATGAATAGAGGGACTTGTATGCGCATGGGGAAATGGTCGGCCAAAGGTGCAAACATGTCAGACCATCAGATTGCCGGTGAAAATATCTCTCATATGAAAATTGAGAGATGGAAGGTAAGGCGGAGGCAGAAGCGAAGGCAAAACGGAGGGTAGATGTTGACAACAAATCATCGACATTGACCTGGTGTGACGCTGCTATCGCATGGTAGCAGTGCCCCTGTTCGTACATTGCGGCTGATGCGCCATCAATGAGACACACTACGGACACACACCTAACAACTTGTTCGTGCAATCTCTTTGATTGATTTGATTCGCAGCATCGAGCACTTTGCGAGACGAGCCGCTGGTGGTTGGGCAGACCGTGTTACGGGATCACAAACGGTGTCGGACCTTTATATATGAACACAGGAGTATTGTTGCACACAGTATCAGTATTGATGATGGTGGTGATGTGCGAGCCAAGCGGGCCAGCGCGACGATAGCTTTCCCGCCCGCCTCTCGTACGAATCTAGTTTACATAACTTCATCGCGTTAGCCAGCCACCAGCGACAAACATACGCCTGCACTTGGGGATTACTAGCGACGAGTACACGTGCGGCGAGGATGGCGTTGAAATTGCAATTGCACTTTAACCACCATGACGAACATGGCAGACCGTCCCGGAAGTTCGGCATCGACAGTTTTGCTGGCAATGTTTCTGCGAGTCATTGCCCCTCGAACGAACACTGGCAGATAAACTTATGTTCTTTCGTCATCTAGCGGGGCCCGTCTGCCCCGACTGCCCCGAGTCTCTCACCTTGCGCCCTTTTTTGGTGCAAATGATCTCAGCAAATGCGGCCTATTCGCCAAGAACGGGAGCGAAATAGTGGGAACGACGGGCGATCCAGCTCGAACTTCGGAAAACGCTGGGGATCTGGCATCTGGCACATCCCGAGCGAAATCGCGAAAATAAGCAACGAGAGCGGGAGATAACCACGCACCACTTTTCTTGTTTTCTCTCAGCTTGCTACCTTGAAGGTTTGCTACTGCAGGTACATCTGTCTTGTCAAAGAAAGGCAATTGCTGACAGATCATTCAATCGAAACTATTCCGTCTCTCTGTTCAAATATCATACGGTACGGTTGCCGCTAAAGGTTTCGTACTTGTTACTGGACGGGCACACGTAGAAATTGGTAGTACCTGTAACATGGGGTACGTTGCACCATTGACGGGTTCATCCAATGCATTGCGGCAGTGCACTGTTCAGCAGTTGGACGGTGGCGGGCTGGCTAGATGCTTCTTTCATGCGTCGTCGCCTGGGCGGTTCGCTACAAGCCGTAACACGAAACCAATATCCAGCCTATCGTGAGTGACAATGCTTCCCTGGCGAAAGCCCTCTCGGGCGACACACACTCTCGGAAGTGCAAGGCTTCCGGCCAGCAGGAAACGTCCATCAAGGAGTTCATAGTTTGGATAGTGTGTAGGAGCGCTAGAGGCCCCGCTTGGATAATGTATCAATCATGATGGGAGGAGCTCTAGGTATTCTACATGTCAAGCCTGCAGATGTCCATGCATTTACAAATCATCGCACTACCGAAGGGGCGGGTTTTCTATTTCCATTTACCGAGAGCTCTCTTCGGAGTCGATGGGGATACGTACGGTCGTAATACTGACAGGCAGAGGCTGGTAGTCGCGAGGCTCAGGATCGAGCGTCGTCATCATCAATTTGTCAATTCGCCGTTGGCTCCCAAGCTCTGAGGGACCGGTGTACCTAAGCAGTAAGCGCCCGGCACGGCTCATCCGAAGGCAGCAGGCAGAAGGCCAGTTTGCCAGGTTGCTTGTGCATTGAATGTTTGACGATGGGAGCCAATGTAATAAGCTTGATGGGCACTAGCAGCACTGCGCCACGCTTCTGTTTCGCAATTGATAGGTGTTGGCTCGCGAGTCCGCCAGCGCTGGGAGGCCTTGCGACCATGGCAGAATCATGGTCCATGGGGAAGAAAAGAGGCAGAGCTGATGAGTTCTGTGACATGTTGTTTTAGTGCCACTGGTCGTTGCGCCAGCCTCCGGCAGCTAAAAGGCCTAGCAAAGTCAGCCCCAGTCTCTGGGTAATTGAGGATATTCTTGGCATCTTTCTTATTTCTTGGCCGCGAACTGCACACGCTTCAGCTGGACCTGCGGCAACCTTCCGATCGTCAACCCATAGAAACATCAGATATAGAAGGGGAAGTCTGGGCGCCCGTCATAATTCCTTGCCATTTCCATTCATTGTTTACCTTATCGTTTTGTTCTTGCACCACCTCTCTCTGTCGTCGCATCTGCCTTGTCCAAACGCTACGCCCTTTGTGGAGTGAGCGGGCCTTGTGTCTTTGTGTCACCGGTAAACAATATCACGACCTGGTGCCTAGAGCTACACTTTCGGCAGTACAGTGTTCCGGACCCCTGAACAAGAAGCCGGCTTCTCTATTTCTCATCTTCTCTTGACCTAGAAGACCTAGACGACATTTTCCCACGATCCGATATATCTAATTGGAATTCCTGGTATTGAATCGTCAATACAATACATACACCCACTGGCCCCTCCAAAAAACCCCATCGAACAAGCATTGGGCCCTAGCCAAGACCCGAACCATGAAGACCGTTGCAGCACTAGCGACTGTGTCGCTGATAGCTTCGACCGCCCACGCGCAGGTTGTGCAATTCGACATTGCCAAGAGAACGACACAGCAGCCCAACCGGCAAAGACTGATCAGGCGGGATGCCACAACTTACGAACAATCCATTCAGAACGATGTGAATCGGGGAGGTTACTTCGCGACAGTATCCGTCGGGTCTCCAGGCCAGAAGTTGACGTTGCAATTGGACACGGGTTCGAGCGATATCTGGGTACCGTCGAGCAGTTCATCAGTATGTACGAAATCAGCTTCGTCGGACGGATATAAAGGAGGCAGAGGAGGTGATGGCGAGTCGTCGTCGGGAGATGACGAGGGCTGCCAACTCGGATCATGTAAGTTGCAAACTGTTTCCCTAGTTGCGGATTGGGTAGCTAACAAACTTGCGCGCAGTCGATTCCAGCAAGTCGACGTCCTTCAAGGTAGTCGGCAAAAGCATGTTCAACATCTCCTACGTCGATGGCAGTCATTCTTTTGGCGACTATTTTACCGACGACTTCGACATTGGTGGTGCCAAGCTCACCAACCTGACGATGGGACTGGGACTCGATACCGATATACCGTATGGGCTGATCGGAGTTGGGTATGCTTTGAACGAAGCCATTGTCGCCGACACGCAGTTGGCCTCGTCAGCCTACCAAAATCTCCCGGTGCAGATGATGAACGAGGGTCTGATTTCTACGAACGCCTACAGTCTGTGGCTGAACGATCTGGATGCCAGCACTGGCCAAATCCTGTTTGGTGGTGTTGACACCGAGAAGTACGAAGGCGACATGTCGGTCATCAACGTCCAGAAGGACTCGCAGACGAACGCATTCACATCCTTCATCGTCGCTATGACTTCGTTGACCGCCAACTCTCCGTCCGGTTCCGACTCACTTACGACCCGCCAGTTCCCCATCCCTGTTGTGCTGGACTCTGGCACCACGCTTAGCTACCTCCCGACCGAGCTTGCTGTCCAGGTCTGGAAGGAGGTCGGCGCCGTGTATGATACCTATACCCAGATGGCATTCGTTCCTTGCGGAATGGAGAACAGCAAGGGTACCTTCGAGTTTGGATTCGCTGGACCCAACGGTCCCAAGATCAGCGTGGATATGACCGAGCTGGTCCTGGATATCGCTGAGGGTTCCGAAGCCCCCAGGTTCCAGTCGGGCCAGTATAAGGGACAGCCCATCTGCCAGTTCGGGATTCAAAACTTCACCAGCGAGCCGTTCCTCCTGGGCGACACGTTCCTCCGATCCGCCTACGTGGTCTACGACCTCGAGAACAACCAGATTGGCATGGCTAAGACCGACTTCAACTCGACCAAAACGAACATTGTTCCTTTCCCCAGCAAGGGCGCTTCCATACCCAGCGGCACCGTCGTCAAGAACCAAGTCGCAGCTACGGGATCTAGCGAAGGCTCCGTCGCGCAACCCACGTATGGCGCTAGTAAAGGCTTCCAGAGCGCGGCCAGCATCGTTCCCGCCTTGGAGTGGGCACACATGGTCGTGGTTGGGGCAACTACCGTCTTCATGCTCGCCGGCAGCGGGCTTTTCCTCTTGTAATTTATTAACGAGTACGCACACGTACGCACATATGTTCATGATCTGGCGTTTAGCGAGTTTTCGAGGGTGTCTATTTGCTTCCTGGCTTCCTATGCGTTTGCATTCAACCGAGGCGCTGCTCCTAACTGCGGGAACGTAGAATAGGAGCCGTGGGTGGGTATTGCGCCGCCGCCTTGCTTACCCTCATGGCGACATATATACAAACCATCCACACCCATTGAAACTCCCCAGATGACTTTGAAACTGTGTTCAATACGTTGGAACCTGAATACCTTTATTAATAGTAGCATTATCCTCATTTACCGTGCATAGAGTAATTGGCATGCCTAAAGTCAGGTACCAGTGCCAGCCATCGGTGTTGGTAGCATGCTTCCTGATGATGCACAGCGCTGCGGGCCATTGATTGGCAGGTTCCCACAAACCCCAGTGACCTAAGCCAATGAGTGACCCGGGCTATCCCGACGGGCCAGCTCGAGCCACACGCTAAAAGACAATCGGAAAGTTATGTGCGCCACAGGAACAAGGGTCGAGAAATAATTTCTAGAGAGTCAATTGAGCAAAGCTGTTGTTGAATACCGCGATTGAAGATCGCGACGACATTCTGGGGAGGCAATTACACTCTCTTTCTTCCCTCTTTACTTGATTTGTTCTTCTACACCGTTCCCTAGTTTTACATCTTCAACATGAGGGGTGCTAGAGCTGCCCTCAGTCTGGCCGACAGCCGGCTGCTAACGTCCAAATGCAGCGCCCGCTTCATGGGCATTGCGTCCCAAGCGTCCACGGGAACCCCCCAGATGCAATGGCGACAGGCCCCGCTGCAGATCCAAGGTCGCCGATACTTCAATGTCTCGAGGCCTAGGATGGCAGTCGGCGGAAATGTCGCCGCCGCCGCCTCTGCCGCCTTGAAGAAGGCCGCCGAGGAGGCCGCTTCCCTCACCCCCGAAGCCGTCTTCGCCAAGATGAGCCCCGACGAGAAGAAGCGACTGTCCAAGGTCCGAAACATTGGTATCGCCGCCCACATCGACAGCGGAAAGACGACCGTCACCGAGCGAGTTCTCTTCTACACCGGACGAATCAAGGCCATCCACGAGGTGCGAGGCAAGGACGGCGCCGGCGCCAAGATGGACTCCATGGACCTCGAGCGAGAGAAGGGTATTACGATCCAGTCTGCTGCGACCTTCTGCGATTGGAACAAAATGGAGAATGGCAAGGACGAGACGTACCACTTCAACTTGATTGATACCCCCGGCCATATCGATTTCACCATCGAAGTCGAGCGAGCGCTGCGTGTGCTGGACGGAGCCGTCATGATTCTGTGCGCCGTCAGTGGTTGCCAGTCGCAAACAATCACAGTCGATCGTCAAATGAAGCGTTACAACGTTCCCCGAATCAGTTTCGTCAACAAGATGGACCGCATGGGAGCCAACCCGTGGAAGGCTGTCGAGCAGATCAACTCCAAACTCAAGATTCCCGCCGCCGCCATTCAGGTCCCCATTGGCGCTGAGGACCAGTTCAAGGGTGTGGTCGATCTGATCGACATGAAGGCCATTTACAGCGAGGGCCCGAAGGGTGTCACCGTCCGCGTTACCGACGAGATCCCCGAGGAGGTCAGGGCATTGGCCGAGGAGAAGCGACAGACACTCATTGAGAAGCTCGCCGATGTCGACGATGAGATTGCCGAACTCTTCTTGGACGAGCAGACGCCCACACCCCAGCAGATCAAGGATGCCATCCGCCGATCCACAATCGCCCTGAAGTTCACCCCTGTCATGATGGGCTCCGCTTTGGCCGATAAATCCGTTCAGCCTATGCTGGACGCCGTCTGCGACTACCTGCCGATGCCTGCCGATGTCGAAAACGTGGCCCTGGATCGTTCCAAGGGTGAGGCCCAGACCAAGCTGGTGCCATACAACTCCTTGCCGTTTGTCGGCCTGGCGTTCAAGCTGGAAGAGAACAACTACGGTCAACTGACATATATCCGAGTCTACCAAGGTACTTTGAGGAAGGGTACTTACTTGTTCAACTCCCGCACCGACAAGAAGGTGCGCATTCCTCGTATCGTGCGAATGCACTCCAACGAGTTGGAGGATGTGGACGAGGTTGGCGCTGGTGAGATTTGTGCCGTGTTCGGAGTCGAGTGTGCCTCAGGAGACACATTCACTGATGGTAACCTCCCCTACACCATGTCGTCCATGTTCGTCCCGGATGCCGTCATGTCGCTGTCTATCAAGCCCAAGAAGAGCACCGACGCCGACAACTTCTCCAAGGCCATGAACCGATTCCAACGTGAGGATCCCACTTTCCGACTCCACGTCGACGATGAGAGCGAGGAGACCATCATTTCGGGTATGGGTGAATTGCATCTCGAGATCTACATCGAGCGTCTGCGCCGCGAGTACAAGGTCGACTGTATCACCGGTCAACCTCGTGTCGCTTACCGTGAGACCATTACACAACGGGCCGACTTCGACTACCTGCTCCGTCGCCAGAGCGGTGGTCCTGGCGATTACGCCAAGGTTGGCGGCTGGATCGAGCCCAATCCTGATAGCGAGGAGGTCAACGCCTTCAGCAACCAGGTTGTCGGTGGTCTCATTCCCGACAAGTTCATCTCCGCCTGTGCCAAGGGTTTCGAGATTGCCTGCAACAAGGGTCCTCTTCTCGGCCACAAGGTCATTGGCGCCAAGATGGCTGTCAACGACGGTGCTACTCACGTTACTGATTCGTCCGATTACGCCTTCTCCCTGGCCGCGCAGATGGCCTTCCGCAAGGTCTTTGACGAGGCCGGCGGTGTCGTCCTTGAGCCCCTCATGAAGACAACCATCACGGCCCCCAACGAGTTCCAGGGTAACATCCTCATGCTGATGAACAAGCGCAACGCCACCATCATCGACACCGAGATCGGCAGCGAGGACTTCACCCTCATCTGCGACTGCTCCCTGAACGCCATGTTCGGCTTCTCCAGCCAGCTGCGCGCGGCCACCCAGGGCAAGGGCGAGTTCAGCATGGAGTTCAGCCAGTACGCTGCTGCGCCCCCGCATCTGCAGTAAGTAACCCCTGAATACCAATTTAAACTGAATGCCTCCCTCTCAGGTAACTGGTAACTAACAACCACATAGGAAGGAGCTTGTCGCCAAGTACCAGAAGGAGCTCGAGGCGAAGCGAAGCAAGTAAAGGAACTAACGAAGACATGTTCTTGGATGACGAGAGAGATCTCTCTTAATGAAGCATATCGATGGGGAGTTCTGGGACTTTGGCACTGGCCGAGGTTTTATTTTACTCACGATGGTGTATTATTAGCATGTACAGCATTGTGACGACACGTATCTCCTGCTACATCAGAAAGTTGTAGACGGGGCATAGAAAGATATGGCTTGATGATGGATGGGATGGGACTGGGTGGGCCCCTTTTTCTGATCTAGAAAAGAAACTGTATATAATGAGACACTGGTTTGGGGGTTGCCGGATAACGGTGATGAACGATGGACATACAAAAGAATCAAAGACACTCTTCTCCTCACTTCAGAGCTTTCTTAAGATGTTTATATTGATCTCTAATCCGAGTTTACATATATCTTGTTCAGCCCCTGAACGAGAAGTCGGAGACGGTCGAATACAGTGACGACATTCTGGCTGCGGCTAAGGCCCGAGTAGATATTTGCAAGGAGGAGCTAAAGCAGGCCGAGGCTGATCTGGAGAAGGCCAAGTTGGCTACTGTGCACTAAACATGGTGCTACAAGCTACCTACAGTCCCCAGTTGAGAGTATCTGGCAGTTTGGGATTAGGATATGTGGCGGGCCTACATTTGGGAAAGGGGACAAGGCGATGTTTATTGGCAATGGCTCTGATGCGTAAGCTCGCCGCTGATAGCCGGATCGGCGGCAGGGGCGGCAGCATTGTCAGCGTTGTTACCACGACGGCCGATCATGGTAATTGCTGATTCGGGTCGCCAAAGGTGTGATGTGGGCGAGCGTGAGGTGGATAATGAGGTTAAGTGATCAACCTTGGCTGCCAGTACGACTGCTAGCCACCTGTGAGCTCTGGGTTGGGGTCTGCGCTTCTGGATCGGCGAAACTTGGTGTTATTTATACATATTTTCTAGTCGTGATATTGAAGTGTAGCATTGAATCTAGGAGTTCTAGATTCAATTTCCTATAGTGAATATGCCTTATCAGTGGTGAAGCTCATATAGCAAGTCGTATTTGGGAGAAAATGGCAAGCAGATGCTGGACAATGAGTGCCATTTCTCAAACCTGCAGATTCCATAAAGAGGAAGAAAGAAAACACTAGGTATTGGCTGCATCGCCGCGATTGACTGCTCAATATGGCTATATGGATGACACCACCAAATAGCAAAAGCTTGAGTGCTTGGACGCAATGACTACTTATACACCTGACTCAAATAGAAGACTCATACCCAACCGGCAGTGTCTCTGATATTATCTTCTGCGGCTAACATCATTAAGCACATTGGACTTTAATAAATAGTCAAGACCAGCCCTGCTCATGCCTCTAACTGTCTTAATTGCCGGACTTCTGGTATACTTTAAACCCACCAGAAGTGGGATACAGGGTTTGCTATTTCCCATCCAGGAACAAATAACCTGCTTGGCCAAACTGTGAAGCTGTAGAGCCAATGCCCAAATCTCACCACTGGCCCAAAGGGACAAGAAGGGACCCGGTCCTTGTGCGAGCACTAAGAAACCCTTCTGTACCAATCACATGAGATACTGCTCCAAACATCCCGACAATATACACTTGAAGACACCTCAAGTGGCCTCACGATGCGATTAAAAAGCTACGATCACGTCGATACACGTTGTAACCAATGAACGAAGTGCAATTGTGAATAACCTACAGAGCTATCTCATTCTTATTTCGCACTGCCCGAGAGAGGTTGGCCTACACAAGCGAAATCTGACTAGCTCTAGACAAGAATTCAAGCTGGGAAGATACCCATCCAGCATCTGCCCCGTCAGCACCAAGATCCCGGCCAAGACGACCCAACTTCAGCGCGCATAATGTTCCAAGCCTCAGTGTACTCTGGAAGGACACTGAGATGAGACAATATCCCTGCGGGTGAGGAGGGCGCGGAGTACCTGGCAAAGATGAAGACGGAAACAGCCCCTTTTGCTTATTAAGGTTTACTTTACTTTCTACCGGGAATCCTCAGGCACAACCTAGGCTACTTCAAAGTATCTCAGGCTCGGAAAACGTCGTAGGTGGAGAAACCCTTTTTATTTCTTCCGCCGGCAACGCCTTGATATAATCCTATTAGCAAGCACCAACACGTACAAACCCGATATACCCACTTGAATTCGACATCTTGCAAGCTGCCACCACTTAAACGTAGTCGAGAAAGCTATCTTATTCAATTCCGTTAATCATGGGGAATCGTCTCAGTGATACGACTGCCATGAGCAGCCGCATTGCTTATCGGCCAATATGGGCCAAGCGCAAGAAAACCGAGTATATCGCTCGCCACTTCTTCAAGAAGAGCGCGGCGAGCCTGCTGGGCACCAACGATCAAATGAAGCTATGGGCCCTGGTCCAAGTTCGCATCTCAGTCGCCGTGTATGTTCTGCTCCCAAGTCTCGCGGCAGCGGCGTGCTCCGCGGTTTATTACCTTTCTCTGGGCAATATCTAACCCTAATCTCTAGCGAAAATCACATCAAGACAAATGGGCTGGAAGCGAGGTTCCCGCACGAAGTAGAGGCCAGGAAAGCTGTAAAGTCGTCCCTGGTAGACGGTATGGGACCATACGCGGTCCAGGACGACGACGAACCGTCTCCGAAGCGCTTGATGGACATGCTGGATGCCATGGAGTCTTTGGATCTATTACATACATTGGACACTCGTCTTGTCAAATGATTGGCAAACCCAAGGATTCATCCTGTGGTTGGAAGCGACACCCTATTACAATGACCACGCTTAGAGTGTATAGCAGCAGCAACTTACATACTCCCCCCTCTTTGGTCTTCAAGCGTTCTATCAGTCATATGGCCAACTGTTTTCTTTTAGCAAGCCGAATGCTATTTGGAATGTTATACACATTTATTGGAGATTCCCTGCCCGGAATACGTATATAAGCAAAATCTTATAAAACAAAAAGAACCACCAACATCTTGCGCATAAGAGGGGTTGGAGAGCTAAGAGATCATGCCCAGAAGCTCTTGACGAGGCTTGAAATCAATGGCAGCGCCATTCAGGACTGAGACACATGGTGACTAGTAAGATGTCTACGCAAGTCGCTGCGCTTATGTCAAGTGCTAGGTTGCGGGTACGTAGCT
Source organism: Apiospora sp. TS-2023a (assembly GCA_038364195.1). Lineage (NCBI taxonomy): Eukaryota > Fungi > Ascomycota > Sordariomycetes > Amphisphaeriales > Apiosporaceae > Apiospora > Apiospora sp. TS-2023a. The sequence continues at coordinate 3,666,513 of JAQQWQ010000009.1, read as the reverse complement.
ACATTGTCAATGGTTAGGGCTCTGAGCAACACATCCATATTGCGAGTATGCGATACAAGGGCTTTTGCCAATGCTGAAATAGTACAGCTGCTATAAAACAATCCCTAATTGTCCACATAGGAGTGCTAGTAGCAGTAAGGGGACAATAAAACAAGTGGTTGGACAGCTACAGCTGACCATTCACCCCACGACTAAGCTCAAAGGTCAATCACAAGTAAGGTGACCGTGAAGCTGAAGTGTCTAGGAGTTAAACACCTTCTGGTACTGTAGTACTTACTCTTTTATTTGGCCTATTCTTCCAGCTTTCCTGAATAATTCCACCCCGAACTGCGAAACATCTTTTTCACGCAGCGTACCCTCTCACCCGATCGACATTCAGATTCCACGATCGCCTACCAGTACGCCGCAAAAATACAAGATGGCCGATGTAAGTGTACCCAAATTCACTCAGCACAAATACATTACTAACCCGACTCCCTCTCTCTCCCATATCAGAATTCGGACAAGAGCACCAAGCGTGTCACTCGAGCGGCCGCAGCGCCTAGTGGCACTCAGACCAACGCTGCCCCGGGAAGCGGTAACACCGCTGCTTCTCCTGCCCCATTGACGAGCGGCGATCTCAACCATCGCCCGATGCGTGTCTGGCAGCGGCGCCAGCGAGTCAACGCCATTGTCAAGGAGCAGCTCCAGGAGACTGCCTTCGTCTTCCTCGACGATGAGGACACGAAGCAGCAGATTCTGGCCACCATCGACAAGTGTCTGACAGATGACATGTAAGTTACTTCTCATCAACCTTCAGTGTGGTCTCTCCCACCCTCATTCTCTTCTGGCCCAATCTCATTTTCGTGGGCTCATTATGCTGACACACTTGTTCACGATCAATAGCAACACTTTCATGGACAACAGTCGTCCCCGGGCCCTCTATCCATATGCGCAGAGGGCCCATGCCACCATCATGACTGTCTTCCGGGACAACCTGGGCTTATTCAAGGGCATTGGTGCTGAAGGCACGAATGAGGATGGCGAATTCGTCGACTGTTTCGGCGATGTCCTCGATGAGCCTGTTCTGGAGGAACTCTTTTACAAGGAAGAGGACTTCTATCAGAGCATGGCTGCACCGGAGGAGGATAATGCTGCCGAGACAGAGGATGGCAAGCAGAAAGATTGCGAGATGAAGGATGCCGAGATGGAGGGCACCCCAGCTTCAAACAAAGACTGAAGCATGATATGGGATGGGATGAAGTAACAAGCTATCATCCGACTAGCTATTCGCTTGTCAGTGCTGAACACACTTCTGCCTGCCTATAGATAGATGACGAAGTTTTGCTGTGCATCGCTGAATCTGCCATTGCTTCCGAGCAGACACTGGTAGACTAAGATAGCCACAGGCGTAGATGGCCTTCGCAAATGTATCCATTGCACATGGCTTAACAAAGGAAACCAACATCTGTGTTTGTCCACAGTCTTTTATTCCTCCTATTTAATGCCTGAAACTGAAAATTAACTTGAGCAGGAATCCATTTAATGCCGTCTACAGTGAACAGATACTGAAGCTGTGATCTGTGAATCTACGTTATGGATTGCTTGCAACCATTCATAACGCGTTACTCATATTAATGTGACTTGCACGGGAAACTGCAAGCAGTCCGGTCTGTCTGACACCAGTGACATCAGGACCGGCAATGACTTTCCACCTCTCTAGAGAAACAGCGACCTCTGACCACAAACACTTGGCAGTCAGTTAGAGTCAAACATTGTTGTTGTCGAGCTGCAAGCCCTGGCGACATCAAAAACTCCAAATGGTTTGGGGGACATCCAACATAGGTACAAGCCACATGTTGAGATATCTCAGCATCTTGACACCCTGAGCGCATAACTCTCATATTTGATGAAACCATTAGGCAAATGGGCTGTTGTAATTTCTGTCTGTGGGGTGTGACGTACAAAGGCTTAACCCGGTCACCCAAACCTCACACATCTAATTGCTATTGCTGAACTGCAAAACTGTTCGTTCTTCGATTTGCACCAAGTATCCCTGTCAGAACCAGAAGACTCGCAAAGGGCAGTTTACGATCAAAACAAACATGATATGTCACTCAGCTGATAGCACAGTCTTGAGAGCAGTTCCTAGTGCATAGGTACAGCCCATAAGACTGTTGATTTGTACCATTCGAGCGTATAGAGAAAAAAATCAACACATTGTCTAGTAAATATAGCCAAGGTCTAGTGAAGTGTGAGTGACTGGGTGGTAGAAATGCATAATAACACATCAGTCCTGTGTCCATCCCAGAGCGACTGTTCATGTCCCCAATCCACCTAGACTCCTCTACAGCCCCAAACCTCAACGTTCTCACGAGAAAGGATTTCACTCCATAATAAACGCGTATTTCTCCAGACCAAACGAAATTCAATACAGAGGCAAGACAGTTATTCTATATATTCACTACGGGAAATTCAATACGCAGTCCCTGTATTCACACCAGGACACTCTATTTACATCAAGACATTGTATTCAAACCAGGGTAATGCATTCACCGACGAGGAACGGCATAAATAGATTCTCATTCGCCGGTCAGAATAGCTCAACGTAAACCTCCATCACACACTTCCTCCCCTCGCAACAACACATAGCGACATCATCATACCCAACTTCCTCAGACAATGTCCGGTAACCAAGGAAACGCTGCCGCACAGCCGGCTACGAGCGCCGAGCTGGCACATCCCGCCCAGCGCCGATGGAGCCGCATCAAGAAATGCGAGCCGTATGTCGCCGAGTTTCTGGCCAACACGCCCGCTACCGCCCGCCTCACCAATGCCCAGAAGGCCGAAATCCTCCAAGAGGTCAAGAATCGTCTCCATGAGGACGTGTAAGTATTTTCGCCGACTGATACCTGTTACATTTCAATGATATTGTATGTATACTAACGCTTTGTTTGCTTAAAACCACCTTCATGGAGTTGAACCCCCCGCGCTCCATCTACCCGATGAAGGAGGCGGTGCGAGCCATCTTAAAGAACATCTTCCACTGGAACAGTGGAAAGTTCGGTGTTCAGTGGGTTGCCGGCATGTTCGACGACAACCCTCAGGCCCCGGGCCAGGCCGCAGCCCAGGCCGCCCGTGACGATCCCGGCGACGATGCTTAGGAATTGGGAGATATCGACCGAGTGTACTCCTCATACGAACGGGCGTTAAACGCAATTGAGCGCGGAAAGAATGGATTTGAGATACCCCTAGCAATACTAGAGCGATACTAGATAGATTATTCGCATTCGTGCATAAAATAATAGACTATCTACTCAAGGAGCAAACACCACCGCGCGACCACCCCCTGCATACTCCGCCGCAGCATCCAGGGCCTCCTTGGCCTGCTCCAATTTGAAGACCTTGGTGTCCACAAAGCTCTTTCCGCGGGGGAAAAGGCCGCGCTCGAGCATCTTTACGAACTGCGTCACGTCTTCGCGCTCGTACATGACCTTACCCTTGAGCGTGAGGTTGTTGAGGATGACGGCGTACTCGGCGAAATCGGTCGTCAGGCCCATGAGCGATACCCGCCCTGCGCCGCAGCGACCGGATCGCGCACCGCAGATGCGAAGAGCCCGCCGCGTGCGGGGGAGAGAAGTCCAAGACGGCGTCGATGGCCCCAAAGGCCTGCAGCGCCGCAGTGTCGACGGCCTCGTCGCCCGTGATGGGCACAGTCTCTATCAGACCGCTGTCGCTCCCGGACATCAAGCCGCTCTCTACATGCGCCTTGAGCCGTGCGAGCTCCTGCTCATTACGGCCCATGGCGATGACGCGGGCGCCCATAGCAATGGCGACCATAGCCCCGGCGCCGCCGAAGCCGCCCGTAGCAGGGCAAACGACGACGGTCTCGCCGGCCTCGAGGCCGATGTCGTGAAGGCCTTCGTAGGCCACGAGGAGGTAGCTCATGTACGCCAGGTCCACCGGCGCATACTCCAGCTCCTTGGTGAGGCGCTGCTCATCAAGGGGGTGGCAGTTCTCGAGCGGCACATTCCAGTACTCGGCGAACGCGCCGTCGACGTAGACCTGCTCGTTGAGCTTCTGGCCGCCGGCGTCCATGCTGGCCTGGACGCCCACCAGGAACCAGCCCGCGCCATCGCGCGAGCGGATCGTGCAGTCGGCGAAGATCAATTGGCCGGGTTTCAAGCTGGTGGCGTCGGCGCCGACGGCGGCTACCCGGCCGACGGCGCTGTAGCCACCGGAGTGCGGCACGTGGACTTGGGGGTACTGGCGGGCGCCGTTGTAGATCTCGCGGTGATAGGATAGCAAGCTTGCCGCCTGGATCCGTACCAAGACGTTGCCCAGCTGCGGGTGTTTGGGGGTGGGGACCGTCTTCAGCTCCAGGCCCACGTCGATCGAGGTAAGCACGAGGGCTTGATGTTCAGAAGGGATGGCACCAGCCATGGTGCTGGGTCCAGTTACTTCAAGTGTCGGGTGGTTGGTGTCTTTCTTAGCGAATTGTGAAGGAACGATCATGCAACTTAGGAATGTGTTATGCTGGTGTAGTGTAACAGCGTTGAGAACCTGTCCTAGAAAAAGGAAACAAACAAGCGTTCAACAGCATCCCGAGGGACTATCCCCGTTCTATGTACTCCGTAACTAGCCCCAGCCCCCAGAACTTCAGGGCCTGCTCGCCAATAATCACCAGAACCAGAACATCCTGTCTCGAGGACAGATCAGGGAACGCTCCATTCGGCTTACATGGCTGTGTGGATTGCTCCTCTTTAGGCCGATGATGACTGGTGGAGTTAAAGTAGCTTCGCGGTAGGCCGCATGGAGACTGCAAATCCTCTCCCATTTACGGCGACGCGAGCGAGGGGGTTTCAAGCCCCGGAGCAAACTGAAAACGCCATCCCTTCTTGACCCTCCTCTATCTTACCATCGGCTTTGCTGTTTGCTTATCGAGGGCCTGATTAACTCGGTAAAGTCAATGTCCTTCATCCCTATGTGTCGAGAATGGCCGGTCTATATGAAAAACAAATTTTCCCACGAAATCATCTTGACACAAAATATGGTAGCCGAGTTACTCATACTCAATCCAGTTTCCGATATCGTTTCTTGCGGGGATTCAAGTCGTATCGACAGCCAAATTTACCTCCCTTGTACACCATGGCGGACACATCGGACGACCCCATGTACCTGCCGGTGCTACCTATCATCCGCGATCACTTGGTCATCGAGTGCGTGATCATTGGTATTGCTTTGGTGACTCTAGTCTTGCGTGTGGTATCTCGAGTTCAAAACCTTGGGGTTGGGGCGGACGACTATTTGACCGTTGTTGGTTTCGTGAGTGAGAAAGAGTGGTTTTCCTCTGTCGTTTTCCTACTGCCTCCTTTCTCTCTTTATACTGCTAGTCTCTTCTTTCCCACTTGAATAAACATATGGAATAGTATCTAATCTGATCGTCATGGGCTGAAGGTTATAATGCTTGTTTCCTTTGGAATTACTACATCATGTACTTACATTTTCTTGAGTCCCTGCTATCAATTGTCTCCAAGAGAGTTGAGAATGAAAAGCGCAGCTCGCTGATGGCCAGTACAGGGGCGACCAAAGGCAGAGGCTATGAGGCGCCGCTGCCGGCCGGGTCGAAATCCTTCCGGTTCGAGCAAATAGCGTGCAAGTTATACAAGACTCCTAGGTCCTAGTAGCGATGGCTGACCCATTTGATACTTCGCAAGCCACAGTGCTGCACAACGCTCCTAAGCTTATGTTGGTAAGCTGCACATGAAAACATACACCCTTGAGATGAGCCTTGGCTTCGAATTCATCCCCCCTTTTTGAAGTATATTCCAGGACCAAAATCAAAGCTAACTGTATCACCAAGGAACTATTCGTGACCACCCTCTTTTACATAACCTGCCTCGCCGTCCTCAAGCTCAGCGTTCTCTGCTTCTACCAGCGCATCTTCGGCGGCACGGCATGGATGCGGGTCGCGACGTACGCCATGGTCGCCGTCGTGGGGTCCTGGTGGCTCGCCCTGATCCTCACCGTCGTCTTCGACTGCGCGCCCGTGCAGAAGCAGTGGGACCCGTTTATGGCCGAGGGCGACTGCATCAACATCTTCAACGTGAACCTGGGCATTGCCGCGACCAACATCGCGACTGATGTCGCCATCATGGCCCTGCCACTGCGTCTGATCTGGTCACTGCGGATACGGACGCTGGAGAAAGTCGTCGTCATGTGCTGCTTCGCTCTGGGAACCGGGTAAGTTGCTGCTGAGTCCGAACCACCCGTCACATGAAATATGTTCCCTTCTAAGTACACGTACGTATCACACTAGAGTCTGCGCCATCTCGGTCGTCCGCATCGTCCACCTCTCCGACCTCCACCGAAAGGCCGACGTCGCGGGAAACTCGGAGGAGGCCATCTTCCTGGGCGTTCTGGAACAAAACATTGCCATCATCTGCATCAGTCTACCCTCGCTGCGGCCCTTGTACGCGCGTTGGCGGTCGCGCTACCATCGCCCGGGCCGCCCCACGTCGCCTTCTGAGATGCCCCCGGTCGAGCGAAAGCCCAGCCATAGCAACGACGATACTTTGGTCAGCTACCGAGGTCGTGCGTCCGAATTCCCTTCGCATGATGATGATGGCTCACGCCCAGGCAGCCAGGACCTCCCCAATATGGAGGAGCCGAATGTCAATGCAAACACTGCATAAGTTGATGGTCTCAGCTTGCAATGAGAGGACGATGATGGGTTGAATATAGCGGAGAGGCCATCATACTCTCGCACAAAGCAAACGGCATACAATAACCAGTGCCTTGCTCATCTCAACATGACTCTTTCAGCAAACTGTATTCGCTCAGCGTAAATAGCACCAGAGAATTCAATCTGGCAATGACTAATGATATGACAATATGGCAAATATCTGAGACGGATATTGAATTTCTGCATAGGATTGCTGATACGGATGGTCATATCAGAGTCTGGAGTCTGTCACAGTCTAACCCTGGTCTCCTATTAATTACCGTATTTCAGCAACAGTATATCAAACTCAACCGGCCTATTCAAAGGCCAATAAGTCCTCCCAATTCTATATTGACCAGTCTCAACATGTCTTTCGCCGGAAAACCTAGTCTCCAGTTGTAGTAAGGGTCAGCGACTTCGACTGGCAAGGCTTGAGCCCTGCACGAAGCCCATTGAATGACATGAACAATGGCAACTGAGCTTCGTGCTTAGTATTGAGTGAAGGTCCTGTGATATCCACATAGAAGCAGTTATTATAGTAGTACCTTGGCCTCACATTGTTCACGATGCAAAATGCTTATATCGTTATTGCTAGAACCACTCAATCACATCACACGAAAAACCACATCCGAAAAGCTCTGTTTCTCAGCTTCACCCTTTACTCCCGTAACACCATCTGTCATCCCCAATAGTAAGCTCCTCCAAAGTCACAGTCGTCACCAACCCTGAAACATGAATACATCGAAAGGTACAGTCTACTTTCACATTGAATACCGCCGACTATGCAGAGCTCTCCACTAATGCTGTATTCGCTATAGGGAATCCATTCCAGCGCCGATGTATTCAATGCCAAAATTCAATATCAGGACCAGGAATCATGTATAAATAAACGCCAGAGGTCGCCGGCACAGAATCACTCAACCTCATCCTCCACCACACACTCGCCCACAACACACCTCTTGAGACAAAAAAACAGCAATCATCATGTCCGCCCAAAGTGGTAACAACAACAACAATGCCGCCGCCGAGCCAGCTACTAGCGGCGAGTTGGCCTATCGCCAACAGCGCCGATGGGCACGCCTTGAGAAGGCCAAGCCCTACATCGCCGAATTCTTGGCCAACACCCCTGCCCTGGCTAACCTGACCCAGGAGCAAAAGGAACAGGTCGAGCGCGAGGTTCGGGCTCAACTCAGCGACAACATGTAAGTATATGTTGGTATTTCCAGTCCTTTTATATATGGTATACTGACGCCGTACCCCTGTAATTAGCGACGACTTCATGGACAACAACCCCCCTCGCTCGAAATACCCGATTAAGGAGGCAGTTCGGGCTGCGTTCAAGACCATCTTCCACTGGAACGAGCCCAAATACGGAGTTCAGTGGGTCGACGGCATGTTCGACGATTAGAGCGCCTTAGGATGGGCACGTGAACGGACGGAGGAGGATCAGTACAGGAAAGGGCGCTGAAGGAATTTGGGTGGCGCGAGAATAATGGAACTTGACCCCTTTCACCTTTGCCATGGCTATGCTGCACATTAGGTATCCCCTCACACAATAGACGTCATTCACAATCTGCAAATAGGATTACCGAATCATTGCCTCAATTCAGTGACTATCTGTGATCCTTGTATACGACTACTTGATGTCCCAGGGCAGATTCACATTGCTATGTTCTAGGTATTCCCTATCACATCTCCAACTCCATTCATTCCCATCGAGATTGCCGTGTGTTCCCAAGTCATGTTCTCGGTCTAGGCCTTGACACACTTGTAGGACTTGAAGTCCTGGTAAGGGGTAGGAATGGTGGGGACTTCGCCAGCGGTGTAGGATCGGTCGTCGCCAGTGCATCCAGAGGCCCTGGAGACAAAACGAAGTAGCTAGTCAGCATCATGTGGTTTGGTGCGGCGACGGTAAACCGAACGGACGAGGGACGAAATTGAGCGGCCCAAGAGTTGGTCGCAGAAGTGGCAACTGGAACTTGTCACTTACATGTAAATGGTGCACTTGTAGCCGTTGTAAACCTTCAGCGACATGATGGTCTTGAAGGATACGGTCTCTGTCGATGATAAAGGCAAATACAGCCTGTTGTCAGCACATGAAAGGATGCCGCAGAACAAAAGGGAAAGGGGCGCAGGTTAGTAGCTCACCGCAATGATTCAAGCTGCTCTCGTCGTCACGGTTGCAATTGCCCGAGAAGCTTGCGCCGGTGCAGTACTTGAAGATGTCGCTCTTGGCTTTGAGACCAGAGACATCGTCAGGGACGGGCGAAGCCAGAGCCAGGCCGGCAAGGGTGGAGATGAAAGGAACAAGGGCGAAGAAACGCATCTTGGCTGTGCTTGAAGCTTGGAAGACTGTGTGAATTGGAAGAAGGTTGTGGTGTTGGAAATACTGAACTGTTGAAATGATTGACGGTGAGATGTCGAAGGTTTGTGTTGCCAGGAGTTTGTGGTTGTGGTGTTGATGGGGAAAAGAGGGAGAAGGGGAGAGCCAAGTTGCTGGCTTTTATATCTTTCCTGGCCAAAATGATGATTCACGCCTCGAGTCACCTGGCAACATGTCAGCAAGGCCAACATGAATTGGCTCCTGCCATTCTGATGCCATAATGCACACAATTTGCGGGCGTCTCCACTGCTCCTTCTTAGACCCAGTGCAAAATGATAAGTGCTGCGGCAACCCAAGACGCGCTGTGTCTTCCAGTAACGCAACATTGCCAGCACATGCCCCAATCCTGTCCTCACGGTGAATCCTTTGGCAGAGCGGGTGACTGTCCATATACTGACTGCAGTCAGTGCTACCTTCCATCAGTTGTCAACATGGCCGACTACCAGTAACGATCCTATTTTGTCCTCAACCGAATGACGACCGGTTTCTTTCTCTGAGTAACCATTTCGCGGACGGTTTTCGACCGGATTCTTTCTCTGAGTAACCGTTTCGCGGACGGTTTTCGACCGGCTTCTTTTTCTGAGTAACCGTTTTGCGGACGGTTTTCGACCGGCTTAGCAAATAATTGTTTCGCGATAAGGTTTTCACACCTAGTCTCCGTGACTTCTGTGTTGCTAGGTGCATAGTTGTATGTATTCAATGCTTAGGTAGTTGCCCTCTATCCTGCTTTGTTCCCCTGCCCCCTCCTGAGTTCCCCTGTCCGCCTCGGGAGTCATCCCTGGCCATATCAGCACTATCGACGGCAAGTTCGTCTGCAGGTGCACCTCGAGAACACTGGTGGCTCAAATCGCAACCACAAATGACGCCCGCTCTATAAGCCGGACACTCGCCAGAAGGCAGCTGAAGAATCCCAAGTGCATTGCGTCGTGGCCGTGTCCAACGAGAAAAGCAATTCCACTTGTAAGAGTGGCCATATTTCCCATATCTGAATACGTGAATCTAATGGTGCGAGTAAAAAGCAACGCAGAAAAAGAATTCGATTGTACCTACTGGTCCAATTTTTGCTTTGCACGATTTCCCCGGCTCGATTTCATGTCCCGTGCTGTGTTTTTGTCCGAGCCAATCTCTCCATTCCTGCAACGTGGAAAACAGGATGTCACCAATGTGCAGGCTGCCTTTGCAACCATGGGCTAAGGTGCCAATGGCCAACTTTGTTTGGTCAATTCCGATCAGGCGCAGATTTCCCTTGTCTACTACGATTGCCACGTGCCCCGCTGTGCATTTGTAGATAATGGCCGACAAACTTGAAAAGGAAGTAACACCTAGATTGGCGACAGCAAACAACTGACGTTTGATAGATGGACTTGGCAGACAGACTTGCGCCCTGACCACCGGATTACTATACCACCCTGGTGCTCCCAGCATGTCCTTGCTGGTAGTTGAGGATCCTGATAGAGAACACCTCAACTGGGAGTAAGTCCTGTGAGCGTTTGGTCGAGGTCTGAATTCACAGTTTAATATAGTCTTTTGCCTGGAACCTCTGTACAATGACCTCGCCGAATATAGATTTCTTCGCTCCAAGCACCTAGTCCAGGCCCTTGAAGACACCCTCGTTGACCAAGATCAGGCCCTGTTCCTTGCCCGTTATGCCAGGACGTATCTGGATTGCGGACAAGATATCAATTGTAATCATAACTGCCGAGGTAAGAGCATATCTATGCACTCTCGTCGCGGCAGTTAGCGTCATACACCAGCATTCAGATAGCCGCATGAGAGGCCCAAGAAGCTACAAGGGCTGGCAGCAGAGATTTGACAACCCACTAGAAGCAAGTTCAAGCCACACCAGTCTGCCTTAACCAGAGATTGGTACTATCAGGTCACAATAACACTGGGCTTGTTGACTAGAGCCTGTCCGATCCAGCAACGACGATAGCACAAACGGACGTGAATTGGAATACAGTGGCACAAGAGCTCTGTTGAATATAGCGACTGAGTTGGGTTTTCCCCGAATTCCAACTGGTATCCTTCTGATCAGGATTGCATTCGGATAACTGGATCAAAGGCGGCGCGTTCAGATCAGAAGCCGTGTGGCTGTTGGTCTGGGGACGCCTTATCTGCTGTGATACCCGTTATTAGATCAGAAGTCTTATTATTGGCTGTTCGGTCCGCGGCGGAAGCGTTGGCATCAATGACCGGGTCATCATAACCATCGCTGAGGCAATCTACACACGCCGAATCGATGACCTTACTCCTGTTCTCCGTCCTTAGGCTGCTCGGGCTTCTCGGGCTGCTTGGGCTGCTCGGGCTGCTGGGGTCGCTGGGGTCGCTGGGGCAAGCCAGACTGCCACTCGTTCACATCGTAGGCGCAGATGTCCGGGTTCCACTGAATGGTCATCCGGACAGCATTGAGAACGGCATCCTCGTAGGGGTACAAGGTGCGCGGGGCGCTGTTGCGCATGAAGTCGAGGCTAGATGGCCACAAAGAAATTAGTAAGTCTATACAGCAAGACAATGAAGGGGAGGGTGTTGATTCGGCGCAGAGATATCTACGTGGTCCACGCATTCAGCGCAGAGATATCTATGTGGTCCACGCTTTACTCATGCGCCGACGAGATATCTACGCGGTCCACGCTTTACTCATGCGCCGATGAGATATCTACGCGGTCCACGCTTTACTCATGCGCCGATGAAGTATCTAGGCGGTCAATGCTTAAACGTACATGTTCTCACGGATGGACTCCTCGATTGCCTCGCGGACGCGGTTCTGCTGGGCGGCAGGGAGCACGGCGAATCTCGGCGACGCAGCAAGGATTCGCTCCATGACCTCCCGGGCTCGGCGGCGTCGCTGGTACACACGCATCGGCATGAAGTCCAGGTCGGCAGAGGTTAGGCCCTGAGGGGCGTCGTCGCCGGAGTTGTCGGCGTCGGGATTCTGGGTGGAAGAGCGGGTGGCCCGCTTCGTTCCCTTCTTGTCGGACATCTTCACGACTTCGTTTGGTTAGCATCGGCGTGGTGTATAGTGATAATGGATCTTCTTACCTGTCTTACCTGAGTAGCTTGACTGAAGCTTGTTAATGTGTCGTTGACGATGCTGCTATGCCAGTTCCTGTAGTGGAGGAACTATGATGGTAAGGGTGTGAGGATCAAAGAGGTTTGCTCCGCCGAGTGGTGGGAGGAATGGGCTTTATAGCTTGTGAAAAACTGAATCGAGGAGCTGGGCTATTGAATAGTGAACAATAAGGCACCTTGGATAGAACGGAACACTGTATTCGCCGCTGTATTCGCTTCTTAGCGGGATTTCGTTCGAACGAAATTGAATAGACGGAGACCCGGGTGGTTTCTTTCGAAAACTTCTGAAGAGCGATCCTTCATGGTGCAAACTGATCGGTTCTGTCTTTAGGGGAGGTTGAATAGTAGTCACACTCTGTCGAGTCATGGCATTCTGCCAGGGGCCACCCATGATACTATCACTTCTTTGCAAGTGCCTGATCTCACCGGCTCACAAACAGCAGTTGGATACATTGAAAGTGGCAGAAGGCCTGGTATCCTGTGACTTGATATGTCAACTGGGGTTACTCATGTGTTCGTAGCTTCTGATGTACTCGCGCTTGCATTGTTCTTCATATCTCTCAAAGTGCTATGTATTGCAGTCCACTCCCCAGGGCAGCAGTACACAATTCGGTTATTTTGCTTCATGGTCATCATCTTGATTCTCATGATGGTGCTTGGTCTGGTGTACTATTAAACAATCACGTCATCTCTACCCGCAATCATCAATTCTCAAATATGGCACCCATTTGTCCCGCGTAACCCCTGAAATCGGCTTGCAATCAAGATTGACTGTTCGGCACTGTTCTCATGGAATAGAGCTCATGTAGTGTCAAACCATTGTGTGATTCATAGAACAAAATGAATACAGACGTCACAATGGGGCTGTCTACCTGAGTTACACTTTTAGCTGCAAGTCCCTGTCTAGGGCAAGCCATGACTATATATCAGGCAGTTCCATCGTCTTCCACACTGTAGTGACCATCTTTGTGATCAGAAGCGTAGCAGGCTTCGGATCTCACTTTTTCAACCCTGAAGTTGATGTAGCGAGAGGTTTGAAACGAGCATTAGTGTATGGTGAATCAAGTTCTAGCTGCATGGGCTTCCATGAGATCTACTCAGATACCGTAACGGCTGGGTGAAAGAATAGTGACCGTGGGCTTCTTTTCCTAATTAAGGTACGTACTCATCCAACCAATTTTTCTATAGAGGTTTGACCGAACCCAAGCCATCCGCTGTCCCAGAAACCCCTCTAGAGTTCCACAGTCTCAACATCAACACACCTACTCCCGAAGCACCACCAGTCACGTAGGTAAGCACGTCACGACTCTGTTCTATATTCCCTTGTTGGCATTAACTTCACCAAGCTTCACAATGCCTAACACAAAGGAAAAGGCAAGGCGATTCTTCCTACGGCCGCCTTCACCATCGCACTCTCCAGCACCCAATCTACCACTTCCGTCCCGGCCGCTGCTTCTTCCACCAGTCAGCAGAATGAGGCTTAACCGCAAACCGGGGCTGACCTGAAAGACTCTTCACGCTGCAGACGGCAACGAATTTGACGGGCTAAGACAACCCTGAATCAGGTTCTGCTGAACCCCACAGATTTCGCCAGCCTGGATGTTGCTAAGCAAGCCTTAGCCACCGAGGAGATTGAGGCCTTGCTTCACGACAATATGTACGTTTCCCCGGCCCCGCCATTACCCATTGATTCATTAACGGTGATGGATATCTCTACTTGTTGGTCTAATTATAATGTTTCTCACGCTGACATTTATATGGAGTTTAGTAAGGACTTCATAGCCATACAACCCCATACACCAATTACCCATCCAACCAAGCTGTTCTCAGTGCTTGCAACATCATCTTCTAATTACTGGAACGGAGATATTTTCGGCATCCAGTGGACCGGGGAAATGTTCAGGTTCAATACAGAAGCTATGGACACCAAGGTCCATGTTGCCGGCGATGATGCCGGCAGTGATACTGGTAATGCTGAGTCTGTTGAGTTCTACGAGACTATTAGCAATGATGTCAACAAGGAATGCGAGAAGGTTCGGAGTATCAGCAATAGATGTTCTTTGCCACGCTGATCAGGACAAGGGAAGCTATGTTAGGAGCTATTCGCATAATTGTCAATATCACACTGCCCTCCTCTTTAAGCAGATCAGCAGTAGGCCGAGTCGTCTCATCGTATTATTGCCTCGGGACGGCATAGTGAAGGCTCTAGGACGAACACTACTCTAACGAATATAAGAGCTAGGTAAAGACACGGCGAATGCATTCAATCTCTAATAACTGTACAGAGTGAATACTCCCTAATGAAGCGAATACTCCCTAATGGAGCGAATACTCCTTAATGGAGCGAATACTCCATGATGGAGTGAATACTCCCTACTAGAGTGAATGCTCCTTTTGTCTCCCAGTGGTATAAATAACCTATTGCCAACCCATCTACCATTTCCTTTTTCGCGCCGACACAATCGACACAACCGACACAATCGACACCACCGACACAATCGACACCACCGACACAATCGACACAACCAACATAACCGACACAACCGGCGACACAACCGACGACACAACTGACGACACAACCTAAAACCCTTTGTCCAGTTTCGGTATCCAGCCATAATTATTAAGAAGAACTCGGCGATCAAGAGGTATAGTGCCCAATATCATATATATTGTGTGTTAATATACTAACCTCACTGTTTCATACAGCGTCAACATGCCCGAGACACGAAGCAAAGGCAAAGGCCAAGCCAGCCAACCCGCCGCCCCTTTGACGAGCAGCGATCTACAATATGGACCTCAGCGCAAATACCAGCGAATGCAGCGCGCGAAGGCAGTCATGGAGAGAGTTCTGTCGAACACGCCGGCTTTCACCAGCCTTGCCGCCGACAAGCAAGCCCTTGCGCGTAAGGAGATTATAGATCTTCTCGGCGAGAACATGTAAGTATAGCTTGTGCCCCTTACCATCGACACCATCGCGGAAATGCACATCTACTTTGTTAGTCCTCCACAGCAGGCTCATTATACTGACATCTTTTTCTTTCTTTCTATAGCGATGACTTCATGCATCATACACCCCCGCGCACTGTGTATCCCAACGATCAGGCAGTCCTGAATGCCATTAACAGTGTCTTCGCTCATAACGAGGACGTTTTCGGCATCCAGTGGAACAACAACCTGTTCAAGACCACCAATGCTGCAGCAGATGCAGATAACGCCAGCGATGATGGCGATAACGCTGGCGCCAATGTCGGCAACAATGGCGACAAGAAGGGAGACAAGAAGGGCAAGTCCAGCAAGTAATTTTGCTGAGGTTTCACGATGGCGCAGTAAATGCTATTGTGAATGATACCTAGTACTGGAGAGGCATATGGAGCAGCATCGGCGATAGACACTAAGGTCTGGGAGAAATACACCCAGCAGCTTCATATCTGGAAAACCAGTAAATACATATGAATGAATGGCGGTTCCAGAATCTCTGTGCATCGTCCTTTTTCAGTGTGAATCAATAGTCGCCGCTAGCGCTCTATCTACTTTGTCCTTTAGTGAACAGGCTATGGTGCGAATTGAAATGTCCAAACATGAAAACATACCACTAATGGTACTGAGAGATGTTGACCTAATAGCTGGACAGCCAAGACAAATCAGAGCTTGGAAGCTCCCCCTATTAGCCTGCTTCAGATGATTTGAACCAATCAGTATCAACTATTGGAGAAGGCATTTGTGGTGGGGTGAGTCTAATGCCGAGCTACCCCACCATGGCCTGCTTAGAGCTTTCTACTTACCTCTTTCACCGCCCTGGCAGAATCCCAGTCTCCGCAAAAAGTTTTGGACTTGGAGGTCCTCGTAGCGCAGCTATCTGCTGGGCTTAAAGATCGCGAGTGGCCGACCGATTGAATGCGCCTTTGAACTTCAGCACACCCAATCGCCATCATGGGACGCAAAGCTGTGTAAGTATACTCTGACGGCATCTGTTCCATTTGCACCTTTTCGAACGTCGCAAGAAGCAATACTAATCATAATTCGCTTACAGAGATTCGCGCATCCCCGCGCTCATCCGCAATGGTCTGCAGGAAAAGAAGCGATCGTTCTTCGTTGTCGTCGGCGACCATTCCAAGGAATGTCTGGTCCACCTCCACTATATCATGTCCTCCATGGACCTCAAGACCAACAAGAGTGTGCTGTGGGCATACCAGAAGAAGCTGCTCGGCTTCACGAGTCACCGACAGAAGCGCGAGAACAAGATCAAGAAGGACATCAAGCGAGGCGTCCGTGAAGCCAACGCCGAGGACCCATTCGAGCTCTTTGTCACTCTTAACGATATCACATACCGATACTACAAGGACTCCGACAAGATCCTCGGTCAAACATTCGGAATGGTTGTGCTGCAAGACTTCGAAGGCATTACACCCAATCTCCTAGCCAAGACCATCGAGACTGTTGAAGGCGGAGGTCTTGTTGTCCTGATGTTGAAGGGCATGAGCAGTCTGCGACAACTTTATAACTTGTCCATGGATGTCCATTCCAAGTACCGCACCGAGGCTCACCAGGACGTTGTTGCGCGATTCAACGAACGGTTCCTCTTGTCGCTTGGCAGCTGCGAATCCTGCCTAGTCATCGATGACGAACTCAACGTCCTTCCCATTTCGGGCGGTAAGGGCGTTAAGGCCCTGCCACCCCCCGATCTGGACCAGCCGAAGACAGAGACGGAGTTGGAGCTCGACGCCATCAAGGAGCAGCACCAAGAGAGCATGGTGTTGGGCTCTCTCATCAAATTGGCGAAGACGGTGGACCAGGCGAAAGCCCTCCTCACCTTCGTCGAGGCCGCGAACTCGAAAACTCTCCGCGAAACTGTCACCCTGACAGCAGCCCGAGGTCGTGGAAAGTCCGCTGCCATGGGTATCGCCATCGCCTCCGCCATTGCTTATGGTTATTCCAACATCTTCATTACCTCCCCATCCCCGGAAAACTTGAAGACCCTTTTCGAGTTCATCTTCAAGGGCTTCGATGCTCTTGGATACGCCGAGCACTCCGACTACTCCATCATGCAAAGTACCAACCCCGATTTCAACAAGGCTATTGTCCGTGTCAACATCTTCCGACAACACCGTCAGACTATCCAGTACATTCGGCCGCAAGACGCTCACGTTTTGGGCCAAGCAGAGCTTTTGGTTATTGACGAGGCGGCAGCCATCCCATTGCCTGTGGTCAGGAAACTGATGGGCCCTTACTTGGTGTTCATGGCTTCTACGATCAACGGTTACGAAGGAACTGGCCGATCTCTGTCTCTGAAACTGATTAAGCAGCTTCGAGAGCAATCGAGGGCTGTGGCTACATCCAACAACTCAGAGGTCGCATCTGCGGAGCGCAGTGGCAAAGCCTCCAAGAGCGAGCATCAAGAGTCCATTGCAGGACGGTCGTTAAGGGAAATCACCCTATCGACCCCTATCCGTTACGCTCAAGGCGACCCGACAGAAAAGTGGTTGAACAAACTTCTCTGCCTTGACGCGACGCTTCCTCGCACGAAAGTCAACATGGCCGGTTGCCCGGACCCAGCACAATGCCAGCTGCTATACGTCAACAGAGATACCCTTTTCAGTTTCCACCCTGTTTCAGAGAAGTTCCTTCAGCAAATGGTGTCCTTATATGTTGCGTCGCATTACAAGAACAGCCCCGACGATCTTCAACTCATGAGCGACGCGCCGTCCCACGAGCTCTTTGTGTTGACTGCCCCAGTTACCAAGGCCAACCAGTTGCCTGAGCCATTGGTGGTCATTCAGGTTGCGCTTGAAGGAAAGATCAGCCGACAGAGCGTGCTGAACTCTCTCAGCAGAGGTACGCAAGCCGCGGGTGATTTGATCCCGTGGACCTTGAGTCGCCAATTCCAGGATGAGAACTTCGCGGGTCTTTCGGGTGCTCGCGTTGTGAGAATTGCAGCGTCGCCTGATTACGCATCAATGGGTTATGGCTCCAGGGCACTCGAGCTGTTGGTCAACTACTACGAGGGCAAGTTCATGAGCTTGTCTGAAGACGGCGATACTGTGATGGAGGAAACGATGCAGCGAACTACGGAAGCAGAGCTCGCCAATGCCACCCTTCTCGATGATGATATCAAGGTTCGCGACATTAACAAAATGCCGCCTTTGTTCTCAAAGCTGGAAGAGCGTCGCAACCCAGCTCTGGACTATGTGGGTGTGAGCTACGGTCTCACACATGAACTGCTCAAGTTCTGGAAGAGATCGAAGTTCGCCCCGGTCTACCTGAGGCAGACATCCAACGACCTTACTGGTGAAAACACGTGCATCATGTTGCGGACTCTCGAAAATGCCGAGGACAGGACATGGCTCGGCGCCTTTGCCAATGATTTCCAGAACCGGTTCATGACCCTGCTTTCATACAACTTCCGAAGCTACCCGAGTGTGCTGTCGCTCGTCATCGACGAGTCCGCCAGCGCAGGTGCTCAGCTCGACCCGTCTATTGTGCCGCGACCTTTGACCAAGTCGGATTTGGACAATCACCTTTCACCTTTCGACTTGAAGCGTCTTGATTCGTATGCGGGTGGTCTGCTTGACTGGCATGTGATCATGGATCTCTTGCCAACGATTGCGACACTGTATTTCACCGGCCGGATAAAGAGCCAGGTGAATTTGGGAGGCGTACAGCAGGCCATTCTGATGGCTGTTGGCTTGCAGCGGAAGGATGTCGAGGATGTCGCCCAGGAGCTCAAGCTCACGGTATCCCAAGTCATGGCCATGCTCATCAAGATCATGCGCAAGATGATGGCCTACTTCCAGAAGTTGGTTGCCGGCGCAGTCGAGGCTGATATGCCTCAGACACACATGGCAGTCAGTGCCGCGAATGCTGACAGTGCCCACGATGACAAGATCGATGTCCGGTTCAACCCTCTGGAGAAGTCTCTGGCCGACGAATTGGAGGAAGCTGGTGACGAAACCACAAAAGCCATGAAGGCGCAACAAAGGGAGCTCATTGACTCTCTGCCGCTGAATAAGTAAGTTTGCACGCACAATACCCTGATATTCATGAACACACCGATGACTAACATTATCCGCTCTAGCTACGAAATCGAAGACGCGGCACCTGGCTGGGAGGAGGCTGAGAAGCAAGTGGCCACCGCCACGAAGCGCGGCCAATCGAACCCGGTAGTCAGCGTGAAGTCCACCAAGGCGAAGAGAAAGGATGGACCGTCGGCTGCGGAGATCTACGAGGAAGAGTTTGGCGATAAGAAAGCCAAGAAGGCCAAGAAGTCGAAGAAGAGTCACTAAAGCCAATGTAGTTTATGATAGCATGGCGATTCGGATAGACGACTGTAAATAACTTTGCATGGATGGCGTTTTTGGAGGACATACTTGGTCTGGGAATTTATACCTTGTTCTACACCTCGAAATCTTGGATGCAGTGACGTCTCATCGTGCTATTTGAGGTGCATTGGGCTTCAGCACACTACATTGTGATCTGAACAAAGACTGAATTATACTTCTACGCCGGTATGCTTGCCACATGGTTACGGCCAAACTCGGGAATATAGCGAGTATGCGTAGTGGAAGAAATTAGGATGATACAACATGGACTTCGACAAGCTGCTCTGGTCTGCACTGAACGCCGATAGTTGTTACATTTTCTCTATAGACACTCCCAAGATCTATCTACAAGGTTTTTGCCCGCCCATTTTTATCTTCTCAGTACTCGTTGCGCATTGGATGACGTTAAGGATGTTTTTGACACGGGTCCGGTTATCGTTCACTCAGTAAGATTCCTTATCGGGAAGCTTTTACAGCCTCTTGAGGATGTCCTGGACAACCTCCTCGGTCTTGGCGGTACCGCCCAGATCGGGGCTAAGGAGCTTGCCCTCAGACAGGTTGCCGTCGACGGCAGCGTAAATCTTGGCAGCGGCCTCCTCGGCGCCGAGGAACTCGAGCATGAGGGCGGTGCTGCGGAGGGTGGCGATGGGGTTGGCGATGCCCATGCCCATGATGTCCGGGGCGGAGCCGTGGCAGGGCTCACCAATGGCGAAACCCTCACCAACGTTGGCGGAGGGGACCAGACCCAGAGAGCCGACCAGGGCCGCGGCGCCGTCCGACAGGATGTCGCCGTACAAGTTGGGCGCAACGATGACGTCGTAGGCCTCGGGCTGGCGGAACAGTTTGTACACCATGCTGTCGACGATCTGCTCCTCGACCTCGAGCTTACCGGCGAACTGGGGGGCGGCGAGGGCCTCGCGGGCCGTCGAGCGGAACAGGCCGTCGGTCTGGGACAGGACGTTGCTCTTGTGCGTGATGGTGACAAGGGGCGACTTGTGGATGCTGGGCGCGCCGGCTTGGCGGATCTTCTCGCGGCGCAGGGCGATGTCGCCGGCCATGGTAGCGATGCGGAACGAGGCCTTCTGGGAGATGCGCTTGATGGCCTCGGCGACCTTGCCGGAGCCGTCGGGGGCGTCGAACGTGCGCTCGTCCTTGACGTAGAGGTCCTCAGTGTTCTCGCGCACGATCACCATGTCGATGGGCTTGGGCGCCGTGACGACCGTCTTGACCGGGCGGACGTTGGCGTAGAGGTCGAGCTTCTTGCGCAGGGCGACGATGGGGCTCGAGTAGCCCTTGACGGCAGTCGAGGGCGAGGAGACGGCGCCGAAGAGGGCGCCGTCGCACTCGTTCTTGAGGATCTCGACCGTCTTGTCGGGCAGGGCCGCGCCCGTCTTCTCAAACGTCTCGAAGCCGGCGTGCAGGTCCACAAAGTCGAAGCGCAGGCCCAGCGACGCGGGGAGGGCCTCGAGCAGGCGCCGGCCGGCCGGGATCACCTCCTTGCCGATGCCATCACCGGGGATGAGGCCTGTTTTTACCCGAAAAGAAAGTGGTTCCAAGTCAGTCAAGACAAAATAAAGTGGTAGGCAGATTAAGTGATTTAAGGCAGCCGAAATTGCGGAGGGATGCTAATCTTCATGAGGGTGGGAACAGCCTTACCGATTCTGAGAACGCGGGAAGCCATTGTCACAGATCAATTGCTTCGGGGAGATTGATTGGTGGTACAGAAGAAGGTTCCTGGTAACAGCAGACACAGCGCAATGAAGCTCTCGCCAACACAAAAAATTCCCATCTAGCTCGAGCTCCTGTGTCGGCATTGCGAGTTTGGCTTCGGAGTCACTAGTGGGGTGCCTGCAGTGGCCCGACTCGTAACGTACATATTACATAACCCACCGTCCAACATCGTATGTAGGTTGTACAGCATCGTGTAAGTTCGTGTTTGCGATCGGCTGATCTCGCTCTTGCGGCGGCAAATAGTGAATAAGGCTACGCCATAAGCGACTTATGCCTTGGTTTCTGGAGGAACTACTCGTGTCTATTTGCGTAAAAAAAGTGCTGCGCCGTAATATGATCGCCAGAATGGCTGGCTGTAAGAACAAGAGGTGACCACAGTTAAATTGACTACCGATTTTCAATTTCGGTTGGTACCAGCCAACAGCGCGAAATTGGCGCGCCAAAGCACGCGAACGTTCAGGCAGGCCGAAAATCTATAACCTCGCCAAGTTGGAAGAGGGAAATACTAATACTCGAGAATGACTTGCCACGTATTGCTCCCAGTCAATACGGTGTTCTCATGAGCGCCGTAGGATATTTCGTATTTCTTCTGGAATCGAGATCTTCAACGGTTTCCTGCCATGTAGGGTGAAACTATCAAGGATGCAGGGGATGAGCTACTTGCCGGAGTCGGAGACAATTTCCCCTGGTGAGCTTCAGTTTCTAGGGTCCTCGGAGATGTTGCAGGGGTGTGATCCTGTTAGAGTCCTGTGTGTGTGACGGAAGATCTGCTCGCCATTGCCGCTGACATTGCGCGATGATTGTGACCCTCTGTGACAAGTTACAGCTTGATTCTCCGATAAGGCAAGCAATTTGTAAAACGCAGGAAGAGGAGCATGTGGAATTATGTTGACAGTTGAACGGCCAACACCGAAGCAACGAGCGCAGCGAAGAAAAAGACTGGAGCAATTATGAAACTCGGGGATCCAGGCACAGAGCATCAGGGACAAATAGAATAGGGGCGTTCTGGAAACCTTCTGCCATCGTGGCAGCGTGGCAAGCCGCGATCTTTGCAGGCCACCATGAGGCCAGTCACCAGTCAAGCTCGCAGGGGCAAAAGGCTAAATAGGAAAAATAAGGAAGGAAGATTGTGTTGATCTGGCTCTTTTGGCGTCTGATGTGCGTCCATCTTTGATGCATCGACTTTTCTTCTGCATCCAAATCCATAATATGCCATAGGCTCGCAGCGGGCATGGGTCCATGTCCACCTTCTGACATGTCCCGAGCAGTGGTCAATTCAATCACTCAATCCCTCAGCCCTCTTCTCGATGCCAATCCGGGGAAAAGGGATGGGCTGACTACCTATGCTATCGCTTGCCCATGCCAATAAGGCAAGAAGAGGCACATGCTTTTCCGTTGGGTTGTTGTTGGTGATGGTTGCTGGTGTTGCTGCGGATGGATGTTGCTGCAGCAAAATGACTGACTGGCAGCCAGCTTCAGTTTGGTTGCACAGCGTCGGGCACTGGCAGCCAGCAAGCCTCTGATGCAATGTCGAATTTCCAAAAATAAGCGCCACCTCCAAAAACCGATTGGCTTGGAAGTCTATTCGGTGCCTAACTTAGATACAGGTAAACAACACACACATCGTCAGATGCAAACTCCTAGCCAGTCATACAGTCGCAGCAGTCAGAAGCTCCCGACCTTTCTTCCCGACGGAGCTTGGGGCTACGGCTTTTTCTCCTTCGTCGCGTTTTGAGTCGTCGAGAGTTTCACAGTCGCAATACACGCTAAGTTGTTCTCGCCCAACCAATCCAACCAATGGACGCGACCGACCATGCAAGCCCCTGAACTCGATAGTTTAGGAGCGCTAGCTTGCCCCCCATGAAAATATCTCCCCTAATTTCAAGGGACCCGAATTGGGAGACATCCCACTTCGCTGGATTCCAGGATGGGGCCAGTTTGATTCCCTCTTCGCCCGTCGGACGGACGACGTAAGCATAAGTAATTGAACACCTATGTACAAGAGATAATACACAATTTCCGTCAACAAACGCGCAACTCTGGCTTTTTGGATTCTCCTTTCCAATTTTCGCGTTATTTGCTATCTGCTGTTGTATTGAATTGCTCCCTCCTGAGCCGAGCTGAGCTGCCATCTATCATCAACTACCACATTGTCTCGTTCCTGAGCCCACTCCTCGGATCGACCACTAATCAACCTAGCTTCGACTGGCCACCCTTGGCCTGAGCTTCCCCTACTCCGAGGTTCCCAATAATCCGCCAGAAGGAACGCCCATTCATCCCATCTTCTGATTCGACTTGACTGGACAACGTTCAGCGCGACCGAGCACGACGACAACTGTTCAACCAACAACACACACGCACTCGAACATTTATCTCTTTTTAAAGACCTCCAGATCCTCTTTCTGGGGCACCCAACACACGAATTGGGGGGAATGTATGTGAGATCGCTTCGCGCGACTTGCTCTTTCCCTCGGTGACGACGAGCAACATCCTCGGACCGTGTTTTACACCTGATCCAGCAAAGGAAATAATACACTTTGCGGCCTGCACTTTCCCGCTCCTCCCCGAGGACTAAGCGCAACCCGCTCCCAAAAACCAAGCAAGCATTCGACAAAAAGGAAGAAAGTGTGTCCAGGCAGCTCCTTCTACAAACGCAAACATGTCGGGCGTTAAGAATCTTCGTGCCATGTTTGAGCAAAAAGGCGACAGTCCGCCAGACCGGGGACGCTCTCCCCCCGGTAGTGCGCCTGGCAGCGTAAAACTTGGTGAGTTTGCCCTCGAGACATTCCAATGTCTCCCTACTTCCTCAGGAGATGTATGTGCCAGCGCCTTCTCTGAATCCAATCTGGCCTCTTGCCCCCGAAACCTCCGAAACATTTGTCGCTTTGATCCTCTGAATGCCCATTTCTCCAACTTGCAACAGCGGTGGTTGTTGTTGGAAAGATTGCGGTTGGATGCACACGCTTGTGAGGACTCCTTGGAGCTACTTAACCGAGTAGCCTCTTACCAGACGTCATCTTGATGTCAACCACCAGAATCGCGCCCACTCTTCTTAAATGCTGCTTTTGCTTTTGCGTCGCTAACCAGAACGTTCTCCTGCAGCAAACTCCCCCACGCCCTCGCAGTCTCCCCGGCCTCTCTCCAAAGTACGGATGAACTTTGTAGCCATTGAAAAGGACGGCCGCATCGGTTTACAGCGTGAGCCCAGTCGCGATTCTGTATCGGTAACGAGCCGGAGACACAGCAACGAGACCGAATCCACCACACCAGCTGCAGTTTCAGAGAAGGGCGACGTGTTTTCCGACGGTATGGCTCAGAACGCCGCTGCATTCCGGACGAATCTGTCCCAACAGCCTATCCCCGAGTCTCCCCGGCAGGCAACTCCTCCTAGCAGGTTTTCTCCTAAGAGGGGATACCAGACTCCAGAGATTGTCCCCAACTCGAACCCAGACAAGATCACCGACGAGGAAGAGTCCAAGACTAAACTCACACCCGGCGATCCCACCATTGCAGGTGCTGTGCAGCCCAACGAAGGTACCAAGTCGGCAACGAACGGCGCAGCCAAGAACGGAACATCCCCGAACAAGGCCAAAACCTCACCAATCGTGACTACCGGAAGGACGGCTTCCAAGGGCCCCAAGTCGCCAGCCCATGCTCCCGAGCAACACACAACAAAAGCGACCAAGGGTTCATCGGTTCGAGGAAGCAGTGCCAAGCCCACTACTCCTCAAAAGTCTGGCGCTTCGACGAGGAAGCCTGCGGCGCTGGATCTCTCACCCCCTTCGGTTCCGGCCGCAAATGTCGCAAAGCCCAAGGTCAAGTCTCCTACCCGGCCCATGAAGCTGCCAGCCAGCCTCACCACCCACACAGCTGCGTCTGCCCACAAGGCCGGCGCCGCTCCCGCTCCGGCACCTGCACGCCAGACTCTCTCTCGGACATCTGGCAACCACCTAGCTCCCAACCACGGCACTGAGCCGCGACCACGCAGCAGGAACAGTGCAACAACTAGCACGGCCGCCCCCAAGACCCTGAAGCGCCAGAGCTCAACCATCAACCGGCCGCGGCCCAGCATCGGTCCTCCTCCTAAGCAGATGGCCAAGGACCACCCCGTGGTCAAGAAGGAGGCACACGTCGACGAGAGTTTCCTGGAGCGGATGATGCGACCTACCCAGGCCAGCAAGAGCAAGGTGGCACAGAAGGCCCCGGTAACACCGCCTAAGAAGCACGACGCACCGGTCTCGTCCAAGAAGTCATCTGTGGCAAAGAATGGTGACTCGCACGCCAAAAGAGCCACTGAGAAGCTTACGGAATCGACCAAGGCCAAGGGCAGCCCCGCCTCCAAGAAGACAACAGCGGCGAAGGCGCCCGCAGCCAAGGCTCAGCCCTCGGCGAAGGAGGTTGCTCCTGTGGCTGCTCAGGCAGCGACCGCTGAAGTGGCTATTGGAGCGGCCGCGGTGTCAAAGGACACTGCTATCACTCCTGTTGTAGAGAAGTCGGAGCCGGAGGCGGTGGAGGCAGTTGTCGAGGCGGCTGCGGCATCGGAGAAGGAGTCTCAAGAGTCGCAGGAAACGGAACTGACGACCAGCGCCAACGGTTCCATCCCAGTCGTGTCAGCCGATGCTCAAGAGGTCAAGGATGTCGAGGATGTCGTTCAAGAGGCTCCTGCTTCCAAGTCCCCGGAGAGCAATACACTTGCCCCGGCCGCCGAGATTACCCCGGCCAAAACCGAGGAAGCCTCCGCAGTTGCCGCCGAGCAGGAGACATACTAGCAATGTTAAGTTAACGACTTCAAGACGATTTTCCGCATGGTTTAGCGGACAGGTCTTATAGGGGAGTTGGTCGGGGTGTATTGATAGTCATTTGTCCTTTTTCTTTTTCTCTGCGGACGGGCAACAGTCCGCCCACCCCTTTTATTGAGGCTTCTTTTTTTCTCCCGGCGTTTCGTGTACCGGCGAAGGCGCAGATGATACCTTTACATCTTTCTTCCGAGCAAATAGGGAGGTTGTTGTTTTGTTTTTTAGACATTGGCAGGCAGTGGATGAGGATGGGGATAGGAATTGAAACGATTAGGAACTTTGTAAAGAAAGGCAACTGTTCATTCAGAGCATAGCATAGGCTTGCCAACCGGAGATGCTTGGCCCCAAGACACAAGAAGTAGTAGCATAGTAAAAAATCATGAGGAGGTGTATTAGCATAGCATAGTTTAGTCAGAATGGATATATTCTTCTTGCGGGGACAATTACTGTATCTTGATCTGGTCTGTGAGCTTCCACTGCCATTCATACTTCAATGCCCATGGAAACATTAAGGGTTATTTTTTGTTTCTTCTCTATGATTTCGTATGGATGTACATGAAGTTTGCACTTATACAATAATTGGTACAACTTGATATCTGAGATCCCTCCTCGCTTAGACGAATGTCCGTTCCCATTCAGAGATGCTGGTAGGCCGGATTAATGGGGACTTTTTTGCTGGGCCTTGTTCCAGTTCAGTCATGTATGAGATATCCTACACACTCGTCGATAACACTCTCTGGGCTGGCTGGTTTCATGAGACATTGTCCATCAGGCTTCGCTCCTTAGGACGCCAAATGCCAAACGCCATGCGTCTTCTCGTGTGTGACAAGTCGCCTCCATTGAATACCCAGTAGATCAACGCAGCCCCAGATTCGGAGAGAATCGCAACCACCAGCATCCACACACCCTCGCTCTTTGTGTGGTTTACTCTCTGATCTTCCCCTGCGCCCCTATCCTCTCTTTCACACGCTCTCCCCCAGCTTACGGTCCGGCCCGGCACAGGACCAGTCCGCCCATCTTGCGCTCAACGGCCTCGCGCACCTCCATGACGCCCTTGGGCGTGCTCACGAACAGGCACTCGCCCATGTTGAGCCCCCGGACGTTGACGCGGCCGTTGGTGTCCCACCCCCGGGCGACGCGCTCGAGGTCCGGCAGCTTCATGGTGATGGGCCGCTTCGGCGTGGAGACGGCCTGCATCTTGCGCAGCACGGGCGCGTTGTCGCTGTACTTGAGGCCGACCCAGAGCCGCTGCCGCGCCACGTTGGCGCTCGTGAGGGGCTCGGGCTCGTAGGTCGACAGGGTCGTGGGGTCCGGGGGAGAGGGCCGCCCCGGGTCACGAAGGAAAGGAAGCCGGCTTTTTGCAGGGACAGCAGCACCGAGAGGTTGTATTTGGTGTGCGGGGCGGACGTCAGGCCGAGGCGCGCTTTGCTGGCGTTTTGCAGGTGGCTGCACAGGTTGGCGATGTGCGGGAGACCCATGGTGGACGGTCGGCGGGTGGCGTGCAGTGGCCCGGCGTGGGCGGTTCTGTTGGGGTGCGAAGTCGCAGTTGATCTGCAAAGAGCAGTCGCGATTGACAGAGGCGGTAATTGGTATTGTTTTTCGACTATTGGATGCGTACCCTACAGAGGTGCTGCGTAGACTCGAACCGTCCGGAATTGACCTCTTTTGCGTCGTCGGTGGAGAGATCGAATTGGCTATCTCGCTCTTGAAGCCATCGCCAGCGTCACCTCGAATTCGTCCCCCAAGAATTTCCCAGCGGCGGAAAAACTGCTGGCTCCGGCGAAAGGCCACTAACTCGAAGTTTTAGTGGGGTTCGGTCGCTCTTTAGCGGGGAGAATTTCGAGGCCCAGAAGCTGCCACCCCTGCCGCCTGGGGACTTCGACTTCTGACTGGCTCGCGGGAGCTGTCGCTGCAACCCCACCACGACGGTGTAAGTCGCCTCTGAGAGGGCGGTTAAGCGCTGGCAATGGTCTTGGGCTGCTTGGGAGATTTCGCATGTCGTACCAAAAATACCGGGAGGGCGGCTCATGATTGATTGCCCAATGAATGCCGTACGTAAGTAGATCAATGCGGTTGGTAAGTCTTCGTAGCTCCTGTCGCGGTCGCATGATTTGATCTTTCTCTTTCTTTATTTCTCCTTGCTCTCGTGTCGTTCGTGGAAGCTGTTGATCGGCTTCGTGCTATACAAAATCGCAATCTATCTGGCCTATCTTACCTTACGTATACTTGATACTGAGATATATACCCACGTTGGGTGAACGAATCCCGCGACCGTAAGCAAGCTTCGTCCGCGAATCCCTCGAATCCACATTGCGACCATGGCCGTCCGGCCGGGCGAAGAGAACGTTGCGACCCTGTGAGTCTCACTTAACTATCCCGAGGATGATCACTTGAAGAAAGAGGTTGCCTGTAGCGAGCTCGGCTTGCTGTACAACCTCTGGGCCCTCCAGAATGCAATTCAGATGTAGGGACTAATCTGAGAGTGCCTGTTGCGGAAATAGTTTCGGGGACATCCATTACTTCTACGGCCCGCCAACAGCGAAGCCACCCCACCACCGCTTCGACAAGGGGTCGTATGTCTACCTGTTTGAGAATGCGAATGACCGCCGGGCACGCATTGAGGTTGCCAACCAGCCCGGCGGCGATGACCAAGATGCCTTTGATGGGTGTAAGCTCTTCCACTTCCCATGGCCCCGTCGAAGTACATACTAAACTGTCTTCTTGCTTCTGTAGTCTTAGATCATGCCCACCTCAGATACTCCTACAAGCAACAATGCCTTGTAACGATTACAGTCGGGGACGGTGTGCCTGACCAGTCACAATGGCACCTACCGACATACGACCCGCACAACCAGAACAAATATCACTACAAGCTTCACTCACTCGACATATACTTCTGGACTCAGAACGACGCCCTGCAGTTCGTCAACGGCAGCCGACGTGTGCTGCCGGGGCACCAGGTCGAAGTCCTGGATGAGCCTGCTCCGCCCCCACAGCAACGCCAGCAGTACTCTTCACCGCACCATGATCCGGTGAACCCCCTAGTAAACAAGCTTGAGAACGCCGTCATCTCGGAACCCCCCAGATTCGGCGCCGGAACCGCTGGCCCCATACAGGCACCGGCACCAGTGCAAGGAACCAACAGATCAACTCCACAGCAACAGCAAGGGATGACCATCCCAACCTTTGACCCGCCGCCCGTCTCGGCGGTGCATGGGAGCAGCAACACCCCTGATTCGCAATCGGGAGGTTTCAAGCCCATGGCCTACAACCCAGCTGCGCCTGCGGCACCAGAGCAGATTCGGCACCGCGAGAAGACACCGCCGCCGCCCGAGGAAGATGGCCTCGACCTGCAGACTGCCGTAGCGCGCGATCACCAACCCCAATCCATCCCCTACACACCAGGCTTTGGTGGTGGCGGCCCCCTGAGCCCTGCCTACAGTATTGGGGTTGGGGGCCCTATGAGTCCCGGATTTGGGGCGCCTAGAACCCCTGGATTCCCGCCCACCGCTACGGGACCCATGAGTCCCGGGTTTCCGCCCACCCCAGGGTTCCCGCCTACCGCCACCGGACCAATGAGCCCCGGCTTCCCACCCAGCGCCGTCGCGAGCCCCGGTTTCCCGCCCTCGCAGTTTGGCGCGTTACACCGCAGCGCCACCATGCCCGTGACCTCGGCCGCGCAGCAACACCAGCAGCAGTACGGCATGGCCTCGCCGGGTCTCCCGAGCCCGAGCCCCTACGGCGGCGGCGCATACCCCGGTTCGCCTGGTTTCGCACCCCCGCCCTCGTTCTCTGGGCCTCCCGCGTCGACGAGCACGCCCGCGAGCCTTCACCAGCAAAGCCCGGCGCCGCCGCCGGGCGGGTACGCCAACTACAACTACACCACGAGCAGTAGCAACCCTTCGGGGGCGCCGGACTACTCGATCCACTCGCAGGTGTACCGCCCGACGGAGCAGGAGTCCATCAACCACAAGCACGACAGCGGGGGCAGCTACCGGCCGCGGTCGGAGCAGGAGCGCAGCAAGTTGGGGCAGAATGCGGACCGGCTCGAGAGGGGCGTCACGGGCATGTTTAAGAAGTTGGAGAAGAAGCTGCTTTGAGTTTAGATGAGGCAGAGAATGAAGAGTTTGAAGATGATGAAGCGGTCAAAATATGTATTTAGTTAAGGGATAACCACGGGGGCGGTTGTTGTTTATGATTATGATAGAACCAAATGAGCGGAATGAGATTGAATTGATATATGGGCAATAATTTTTGAATTGGCGATGTGTGGATGACGAGTGAAGTTATGCGAGCAGCCGGAATATGAGAAGATACATTTGGTTATATAACCTCGGTACCCCTTATTACATCCTTATCATTCTTACTTTCTTGTCGTCAAATATGTACTGAGAGTTAAATTCGCCGCGTATTATATCCTTGGTCTTATGACAATTCACTGTCCGCTCTGTAGTTCCTAACAGCAGAGTTCATTTCGATAAGTCGGGAGATGCCACCGAAGTTTGCTTTGCTTCCCACATTCCATTCGAAACGCGACTAGGAAATGGCTATGTCGCTATCACCATACCAGCTTGGTTTGGTCTTCTAGCATGACCAGAGATGCGTACATGTAAGATAGGGTCGCTCCTACTCTTTATTGGTCCGCTCGGGCGAGGAGGCCCGGTATCCGCATACAAAGATGACACTCCCTCGGCGGAATGGTTCGAGACCGAGTGTCTGGTGATAAATACTTCCACGTAATCACCTCCTCAGCCTCCGAGATTCTCCCACTCTCGAATACTACTTTCTCCTCTTCTTTCTACTCGTAGCTGTTCTTTCCCCGGGCGTCGGTTGCCGCTTTTTCATCAAATGGGTTGGGTCCCCTCGAAGGGGGAAAAAGGGGACCTGCGTACAATATGAATACCATGTGCTTCAGGATATGTCTGAGACCTCACTCAAGCCAGCGAGGTTACCATACTTCGGCTATGTCGGTAGTTAGTGTCTTTGATGCTAGGCTGCCTCCTGCCCAACCGACAGGATTGTAAGCACTCTAATAGGCGAAGGGAGTACTGTTTCTCCCTCTACTATTACTTTCGCCTCGGGGGTTTGAACAGGGTTCGAGATCACGCGAAAAGGATCATGTGCAGCTACGATATGTGAATTTGCGAAAATATAAGCAAGAAATACAGCCTCACGTGGGAGCGTCTGCTCAACTCATCCGTTTCATCAAAGAGTAAGAGAAGATGATTTGAGCTCTTGAGAAAAGTCCACCCTCTTCAGGGGGTGTGGTTCACTGGCTCGACTATAGGCATGGCCAGGGAATAAGGATTCAATACGAAGGTAAAAGATGCCGAATCAACGGCGAGACTCCTCCTTTGCTGAAGGTGCTGCCGACCGAGAGAGGTTGTCTGCAACGTCGCCTACAGCATCCATGTCCTGCCTGCCACTTTGGCCCCCAAGGAGTGTAAGCGGCGGCGCGTATGTGCGTAGGAGGATTTGTCCGAGGAGCCACGTGCTACCCGTGTGGGAGGGAGAGAGGGATACAAAGAGAGGCCCTGTTCGTTCGTTTAATTTGATAAAGAAAATGAACCCCTGGAGATTTTCCCATCCTATCCACTCTACCTACCTTCATCAGCCTCAGCCCAGGGAGGGCCTAGAATCCGGAGGGTCTGCCGTTGAGATGCACCGGTCCTGTTTCGCATCCCGGATTGATTTGATTAAGACATTCATCGGCGCGATCTGCCAGCTGCGCCTCTGTTTTGAAAAGGGCCCCCAAACTCCGTCATAGTAATCAGGAGAGAAAGGGAACTCGCGGGACCGCACATACACATCATGTGGTATCAGGTCTCACAAAGTATTAGCCAGTTGCAGAGTCGTATGCATTGGCATAAGGGGACCAAGTGCATCCTGCGCCTCGCCTCACGTATATAAGTCAGACGCAATGCCACACTGCACTGTGGGCGCAGCAGCAGCTTTCCACCCGGGTCGGCGCGTCTTGGGGAGAAGGACACCAACAGACTCTCGGAGGAACTAGTCACCATCAACCAATGGGATCCACTCCGCACCTCCGCCATTTCGCCGGAGACGGGGTGTTTAATATGTCCCGGTTGCGATCTTGGGGCCGTTTATATGCAGTTATGTTTACATGCATTCTTACTTACAGCTTACAGACATAGAGTCGTGGGTAGGTAGAGAGAGAAAAAATCCAGCGTGGCAATTTACGAAATCAGATACTTCGTGTGTGTTACTATCTGCTGGGTAAGTATTATTCTTTCGTCTCACGAGATGCTCGTCGCCGGCCGAGCACTCCATGCCATGCTGGGGACGCGGAAATGACGATGACTAGGAGCCCAGTCAAAGCCGCTGCTTGCGGTATCCGTCTTGCTGACACACGAGTCAGATTCTCTGGGCGCGGCCGGGGGAGTCCAAAGCTTTCCCTCTGTGTAATCTATCTCACCTAATGTGAAGCCACTTCTTTGTGGAGCAGGTTTCTCGTGATCAGCCTTATGAGGGATAGTAGGTAAGCAATCGCGGCTTAGCAGAGTGATCCATGTCAATTTCTAATTGAACGTGGCCGAAGAGAGTCTGAAGGCCGAGGGCGATGCTGAGAAGCTGCACGTACGAGTTCACGCTGCCGAGATTGAACAGCTCATCAGTTGCGTCTCTCCGAGTCGCCGGCCAGCGGGAAGCAAAACGACAGCAAAAATTGCGAAAGCCGTGGTGCCTCGGTCCCGTTGATTGGTTCGTGGCTTGCTGCATGTCTAAGACCTCATCCGGGGCCAGCTGAAGTGAGGTGTGGGCCCCTGAAGACTAATTGACCTGACGCTCTATTTGTATGTAAGGTACAGATAAGGGATTCAAGACATGTTACGAAGCGAGAGACACAACGTCGCCTTCCGTCCATCCCAGAGGACAAGACCCGAGAAATTGTTACGGTAAGCTTACGTTTGATACTTCAAAAATGGGAGCGAAATGGGCAAGCCGAAACGCGGTGCGACCGGCGAACACAGAGACGACGATGACGAATACAATGACCGACTGAGAAGCAAAGAACAAAGCATGCACAGTAATGCGATGCGGTCCCTACTGCTTCTTCTGAGTCCTGACCGTGCATATGCTCTGCCACGATACAGTTGCTGTGTTCTGTTACCCTGCCACGCGCTATCTGGAAAAAACAGGGAAGCCCACCGAGATTTTCGTGCATCGAATCGGGGCGGTGACTTTTTTCACTTTCGCAGGGGTCGGGAGCTGGCCCCAGCCACTGCCCCACGGCAGGTTTTCTCTGGACCTCCGGTTTGGTGCAGATATCAACCTTAATAGGCAATAGACTGGTTGTAAAGCCTCCACTGCCTCACATGTTTGAAGAAACTCGACCGGAAATTCGACCCAATTGCGGGTTGACAGGCTCCTGCAACAACGAGGCACAGAGAGAAGAATGAGTTGTGGCCAAACCGTAAAGAGAGATAGAGAGGAAGAGAAAGATCTCCAAAAAGTGCGGTGCAGGACCGCATGCCAAGGGGACCTGCCAGCAACAGCAAACATGGGATTCGTGGAGGCGCATCCATCCAGCCTGCTGCATGGAATGGAATGCCTTCAGAGTTTTCTAAGCGCTGGCCGTGGAGATGGGTAAGCATGCTGCACACATTGACAGACAGGAAGGCAAATAACCTACATACGATGAAACCCTCCTTTCTCTTTGCATTGCAGGTAACCTTATAGTAGGCCGGCGATGACTTGGTGTTTGGGGAGAGGATCTTCCTTATCATTGATTAAGTGCATGCATAGTGGACGGGGGCCGATCAAATCAATCCCAGGACAGCGGGCAAATTAATCAATGCTCAGATGCACGGTAAGCTAACCGCGATGCTAAAGGGAACAGCCGATGCCAGGTTCTCCATTTTCTGGCGCTGGTCTGCCAGTGCCCAGCACGACACCAACCCAACACGTAAATTTATTGTCCTCCTACTTTCTCTTCTGGGTTATGGTGTCGTCTGCTAGGGAAGCGGGGACACGAGATGCCGAAGCGAAGAAACTTATTAGGACTCTATTTCGGGGTGCTGGAAGCGGCAATCACGGCCACTTAGTGCTGAGGTACCAGCTGGCTAGTGCAAGCTAGTGAGGTCCCCCAAGTGAGGTCCCTTTGAACCAGTTCGACCTGATCAATGATGATGTTTTCTGCTCATAGCAGTATCGCCGATGGCCATTTCGTGTTGGAGCAGCAAGGTCCATGCAATGTTCATGTCCTGTCCCCTGGGTATGGCCAATTGAGCCGGTCGTTCTCTACATATATGTAGGTAGTACACCAGGAATGCTGTGCTCGTTTGTTTGCCCGTAAAGTGGCATGTAAGTTTGTAGCGAGCGCCAGTTACACCCAACGTTGGAAGTAATCAATCGCCAACCGCGAGTTCCAGAACACGCCAGAGCCGAACCGTCAATTTCGGAGGAGCGTGATCCCAGCTAATCGATATCGTATCGTGTTGGGATCCTACGCCCCCGCTAAGTGGCTGGCCGCTATAGCAAGCCCGCTACTACTATTACCTCTCATCATGATTATTTCATGGTGGTCCCGGACGGTGCCGTCACATCAATCAGCTCTAAGCATTGAAAGCAAACAAGGAAATTGGCAAAAATCCCCATACAGTCGCGACAATGTTTGATGTGCTTACCTGACTGGTGTCTCGCTGTGCGGATATGCCCGAGATTTGAATTGCCAGAACCTTA
This sequence comes from Apiospora sp. TS-2023a, assembly GCA_038364195.1. Taxonomy (NCBI): domain Eukaryota; kingdom Fungi; phylum Ascomycota; class Sordariomycetes; order Amphisphaeriales; family Apiosporaceae; genus Apiospora; species Apiospora sp. TS-2023a. The sequence continues at coordinate 3,631,815 of JAQQWQ010000009.1, read as the reverse complement.
GACATGACATGACGGCAGTTCTTTGGTGGCAGAGGAAATCCCATTGCGCATCGTGTATGTAGGTTGCCTGGGCCGTATATCCCCATGTCACCATAGATGGCCGGTCACTTGTACAACGCCAAGCGAATCTAGTTGATCTAAGTACTACCCTTACACTCACACCGGGATGGCTGCTGAGAAAGAAAGACCTGGAGAAGAAGCCAGTCTAGAAACCACCAAGTAATTTGCATGCGAGGACCCCCAAGCCAGGTCGAGCAGCAGAGCATTGGAGGGGTGGCGTCTCGGTTCCCTGCGCTCAGATGTTGCTGCTTGGCTGTTCCCTTAGGAAAGCGACAAGGTGACAGTGAACACGAACAACACCACCCCCCAAGCCCCTCCAGGCACACACCCCCTCCACCATAAACCTGAGGTTAGGCAGAATGGGGCGTCGATCTCTCGGTGCAGCCAACCGCACGAGAACTTGGCCCTACTCTAGTGCGCAGAGTGCCCAGTCAAGGTCAACGGCTGACGACTCGACTGGGGACGCATTGCGAGGCACCATCTGAGCCCATCCCACTCTGTGTCTCTGTTGCGCATCATCACTGCCGAGATAATGGCCCTTACATTTCAGCCTCTCTGGAATAGGTGCGACCTTACCTCTTTGCTCACTCTTACTCCACGTCCACTCTCTTTCCTCTCTTAGGCAGTAGTCCGAGAAGGCCAACCTCTCCAGCTCTTTTCCCACCTTTTCTCCCACGACACACTAATTTGTCATTTGACTTTACCAGTAATCTCTAAATCGGCTGTTGTGTGTTTTACATGAACATCTTCCCTTCCGAGGATCCAACGTCTACATTCGTCTGCTGTCAGTCATGCCTATCGCGGTTTTATATAGTTAAAGATCGGGCTGTCGCAGGTTGTCCTAGCAATCCCCCGCTATACCGCCCATACCACCACCACCTACCAAAAACAATCACCCCAATTAATTACACGACGACACTCAAGATAGCTTTGGCACGGCGGCTGCCTCCACACCCCCGCTCCGGAAAGCTATCCTAACTACCACCAACCTAGTCCGCAAACCCGCGCCCGCCGGCTTATATAACACAATCAGCGACAAGATGCCCGTGCTGTACCGAATAGGCATTCCGGTGCAAACCGGCAAGGATGTCGACGCCGGTGGAAAAATGGCAAACATCTTACACAGAGACAACAGCAGAGAGAACAGCGACGAACCGAGTGGACCGAAACTCCCATTGGTAAGAGCCATTTGCCCTCAGTCGCCCAGCATTGCGTTACTTGCAGTATAACCAGGTTTCTAATACGTTGCATCACTTACACCAGATTCTCGGAATTGTCGCGGCTACCGTAGTCCTCACAATCATATTGGTCTGCTTTTGGCGGCGCACGCGGAGTAAATCCTCGAAACCCTTTGGCAAGAAGGGCGGCTACCACCAAACGGGCGACATGGAGGGGTCGGCCATGATGACCCGGAACGTACCGCCCAATTTCGACGCGGCCATTGCCGCTTCAAATCAACACCAAAGTGAGGTCAACCGGAATATATCAATACGCTCTATCATGACGCTGCCGGCCTACCGAAACAAGCCCGACGAGAACGAGCAAGTGTTGGGCCGCGAGGGCGATCGAGGCGGCGTGGATGTGGTCCTGGAGCACCCCACGGACCGAGAGGAGGAAGACCTGCGCGAGGTCGAGATGGAAACGTTATATCAAATCCGCCTGGCGAGGCGAGCCGAAATCGCCGAGAGGGAGGAACGCCGGCGACTCCGACGAGAGGCCAGGGCACGCGGCGACCATGTCGCGCTGGCCGAGCTATCGCAGCGGGCACGAGCCGCCAGCAACTCCAGCGTCATCAGCGAGCTGCGCGCGGAGCACGACCGCCTCAAGAACCAGCGCCAACGGGCTGTGTCCAGTGTCAGCTATGCAGATTTGGGTGTAGCCCGCCATGACGGCACGCGGCTGCGCGCCAACAGCCAGGAGAGCGAGAGGGTGGGACTGCTATCTGACGCCGCGAGCGTGGCCCTGTCGGTCAACTCGCCTTCGCTTTCCACCCACCACCGCCAGCGCAGCGCCAGCTCTGTGCTAAGCTGGGACAGCACCCAGGACCTCGACATCCCGCAGAACTCGCCGGGCATGCCGCGGTCGGGCGCCACGACGCCTCAGGGGCGGCTGTCGGCGCAGTACTCGGGCGGATTCCGGTCGCGATCGCGCGCGGGCTCCAGCCCCGAGCTCATCGACGAGGCGGACCTGGCCGATGTGGAGATTCCTCTGCACGACCCCCGGGATACGACGATGTCAGCCTGGACGATAACAACGGCAACAACAACAACAACAACTACTCGAGGTCGGGCGCCACGACGCCCGTCTTCTTCAACGAGCCCCCGCCCGAGTACAGCATGGGCCCGACGGTCGAGCGGGACCGGCGCCTGGACGAGCAGGTGGCGGACATGGTCGACAGCGTGGGCGAGGGCGGCGACCTCAGCGAGAGGCGGCTCAGCGGCGGTATCGAACCCGTGACGAATACGAATACGAACAGATCGTCTATGCGGTCTACGCGAGGCGTCGGCGGAGTGCCGCAGCTGCCGAGTCTGCGGATCCGGGAGCTGCCGCAGATCGTGGTCGAGCCTTCCAGTGCGCACCCGGGGAGGGAGCATGAGACCTTTTGATCGGGCGAGCGACAAACAACGAACTACGATCCTTAAGGCCAGTCGAAAGTGACAGCCTACGAGATGAAATTGCTTGGTTCGACTACAGAACGGGCATTTGCATATATACTGATCACCCTCAACCGGGGGACTGAGATCAGCATGACGGCAGATAGCAGAAGGGGTGTTGCCAGGCGTTTACAGGGTGGTTCACAAGCGGGAGCGAAACTTGAAGCCTTTTTGCACTTTGCTTTTTGGCTTCCACGGCGTTCCGGTGATGAACGGGGAGATCCGAGATCACTTGAATAATGAGTGCAGCTCCGAGTACATAACGATATATACCACTTATCTTTTCTACCATCCTTACTATCTTTGATATTAACTTCAGTTTTGCTGTTGGTGTATGTCTTGTTCCCACGTGGAGCAACGTTCGAAGTAAGGGGTGAAGGTGTCAGTCTTCAAGGGGGGAGTTGCCGAGACCGGCCTAACCCAACCTCTCCTTAGACGACATGTACTAGTAGCCCTTTTGGGATGCCACGTTTATGGGACGTTGGCCGGCGTCAAGAAGCAAGGGGAGGAGGAGCCAGGGACTCATTGGGCTGCGCACGTCTTGGGTAGAAGAAGGGGGAAGACTTACCCTACCTTGATGCACTCAGAGGAAGAAAATTTTGGTCTATCTCGTGACTTTCTTCAGCTCATACCCAGTTACCCAATCGTTCCCTCCATGAGTCGATGTATATCACTCAACGAGTTTTGGTGTGTACGCGGCTTTTTGCGACGTTGTTCGCTATTTCAAGTTGACGTGGCTGTAGGGGGCCATGGTGGGTGGTGATAACTCGCCGAAAGACTACTCTGAAATACTAGTATATAGAATAAGTCTAGTTGGAATTACATGATTAGAACAAACAAGTCCGGGGTAACTCTATGAGATCCCTAGGATTCGAGTCAATAACCATGTTTCTGGACAAATGCATTTGTCCCCTGACTTTGGTTCGAGAAGCTCGCGTAAGGTGCGGTGTGATACATCCAAGTGAGATAGGGATATTGACTTGATACAGTATGTAAGGACTGCGTTCTGTCACCGTATCTGGCCCTATCAAGTGGGAATATATATTTCCGCGGTTAGATCCCTCTTTGCATAAGCAAGGGGCAACGTTGACGGCCTGTTGTCCTATGAACAAAGAACACTTCGACGAGGATGGTATCGTTTAGCGGTCAAGCCTATCGAAGTCTCGGCTTCTAAATTTACATCAGGTCTTGGGTAAACCTCCACACAGATCACAAATCGATCGAGAGCATTGTTTGAGCTTTTGTTTGGGAAATCAAAGGGAATCATTATTTGTGGTTTTCGCTAATCTATTTCACTTTATTGGACGACACACTTCTTGGGGAGACCGCAGGGGCCTTCGCCCTTGCTCTTCTTCTCCTTGGGCATATTAGCCTCAGCGTCTGGCTGCGAGGCGCCCGAAGTGTTGCCGGCGGCGGCGGCCTTCTTCTCGTTATTACCCGAGGAGGCGGCCTCAGGTCCGCTGCCATGCAGTCATGACACGTGCTTGTTGAGGACGTGGTAGAACTGCTCGCCCTGGATCTCGGCGATCTCGAGCTCCTTGGGAGAGGGCTGGCGGGATCCGTCGCCGGCGGCGAACGAGCCGGCGCCCCAGGGGGAGCCGCCGCGGACCTCGCTCATGTCGGTGAGTTGGCCGAAGCTGTTCTTGTAGCCCAGGGGCACGTACATGATGCCGTGGTGGGCGAGGGTGCTCATGGCGGCGATGGCGGTCGACTCCTGGCCGCCGCCGGGGGAGGCGGTGCTGATGAAGACGCCGGCGAACTTGCCGTGGAAGCCGCCCGAGGCCCACTGGCCACCGGTCTTGTCCCAGAAGGTCTTCCACTGCGCGGGGAAGTTGCCGAAGCGGGTGGGGATGCCCATCAGGAAGCCGTCGTACTGCTCAAGGGTGGCGGGGTCCGTCAGGAGGGGGGATGTCGGAGCTCTGGCCGGGGGCGTGCATCTTGGTGAGCACGTCGGAAGGCAGGGTCTCGGGCACCTGGTACAGGTCGCAGGTGCCGCCGGCCTTCTCGATACCGCGCTTCTCAGCCTCGGCCAAGGTACGGATGTGTCCGTACATGGAGTACTATAGAGACGACATGGTTAGCGAGACTGTCCTTCCTCTTGATAGTGTCGACCAATGGCGAGGGAGGCAATACTTACGAAAACGATCGCGATCTTGGGGGCCATCTTGACTGATTTCTTCACAAACTGTGAGGGTATATGAAACTGGATGGTGTTTTGGGGGTATGAATATTGGAATGAGCAAGAGGAATCAGAGACAGGATGGGGAGGGACACGGCAGGATCTAAATACTTCTGGACATCCGGGAACGCAAAAGGAGGGGCGGCTGCGACATCACCTGGATGTGTACTTTACACACTGCACCTGCAGCAACCTAACCTAAGCTAGACTATTCCATCATTTTCTAGAGAGTATCCATGGATGTGGATAGATGGGGATGGATCTGCTTTCTGCTGTTTTGAGCGAGACTGCCCGCAGGAGGTGGGAGGTATGGAGCTCCACGCCCAGAACCTGTCGAGATTCTCAAGACTCTGTCTCGAAACAAGAGGCCCAGATGCTGCATCGTAACTAGCGACTGGCCAACGGGAAGGGCTAGTGGCTGCAGGTGTGGTCCCCCATGTGGAGAGCTGTGGCCGGAACTACCGTAGCAACCACGACCGTTGCATGCTTTGCTACCTCCGAGGTGGTGGAGGAGGACGGGTTTACAAGAGATTCATCATGATGACAGATCATCACCATAGCAGAGAACTGCCCGCTCCCATCGCATCTCGCAGATAACAGAGATACATACGATGTCCCTCCTGAAATACCCCGTGCTCTTACCAACCAACTGCATTGGCGGGCAGACAGGCAAGTAACAGGGTGCCGGCAATGCAACGACATTTTCCATATTGCAACAGCGGAGCTCCAGGCCTTAGAAAGAGCTTACACTGCGATTACAATTGATGATATCAGCACGCCATCGTGCTTTAAGCTCTCTAGCGGGGTGGCTGGCCCGCAGCTGTTGGGCCCCACCCGCCGCGACCTGAGCTCTCGTTCCGTCCGTGCAGCTAAAACAAAAAAACCAACTGCAGCTTTGTCTCGCCCGGTACCTGATGCTATCTGGCTATTCTGGCTTGGGGATGGTACGAGATCGAAGGAAAGAGCGAGAGACCCCGTTTCTCGAAAAACCCCATCAATTCTTCCGTGAATGAGCAGCTGAGAAAACTTCCATTGGGCTGGATATCGAACGAAGCCTTGGAAGCCAAACTCAATTGCCACTGAAGCAAGCAGCAGGTGACGTCGTTATAGTGGTTCGCGAGTCAGTTCCAGATGCTGTTCCCAGGCTCCCAGGCACAATCTCTGATCATAACCATAACACGATAAGCCGACCAGGGGCTGTTGGGGGTTGGACTGCACAGCGCAGACCTTGAGAGGTGCGGCGACGAATGGCATGACATAAAGAATGGAGCCGCCTTCCTGACTGGCAGGCGAGACTGCTGAATAATTGCTTACATGGCTCTGTCGCGTAAGTCTTATTAAGTCATTGCTAACTGGCTTGCTGGCCCGATTCAGTAATCCTGGGGGGAAGTGCACTAAACTGGCCCTGGCCGCGGCGGGCCCAGAAAAAAACTCGTCCCTCTTTCTTCGGCTGTTTCTCACCGATAGCCGGCTAATATTGGCCCAGAAATCCAGACAGCGCGCCCCCCTCTATTTCTTTCCATCAAGCTTCGCTTGAGATCGAGCGGAACGACGCTATCGTGCCATTCTATTGAATTTCAAACCACTTAGCAATCATGCGAAAGATTCCACATGTGGAGAGTCGTGCAAGCTGACCGCTCGCTCCATCAGGCTTGCGCACTCCAGATGGGCCAGCTGGCCTTTCCATGTGAGGTTGTTGCTGCCCCAACCATGGTTTAAAGTTGAGACAGATGGCTTCACAACATCGGATTTAAGGAGGAAGGAAGTTTCATTCGGATTTGGCCTTGCTCAATCACCAATAACAAATCGCTTTACTTGCTCTCATGCTTACATGCGCACCACCCTCAAAACTTCATGGGATATTGATCCGGCGACGGCCCAAAGTAACCCTGCGCCGGCACCGCCAGCAGCGATGCATTCTGATTGTACGCCACGTAGTCGATGCCGGCCGTCGTCACGTCGTTCCCCCACCAGGGCGGGATGTCCGTGTCGGTAAAGGCGAACGAGAAGGTCTGGATGATGGCGCTCAGCGCGATGCCGGCGCCGAACCCGGCCTCGATCAGGTAATTGTACTTTTCCCACCAGGCGCCGTAATGCCGTTTCACGTAGTACTGCACATTTTCCGCCGGTCAGATATTCAAGAATTCTTGATTCGCTTGTCAGTCTTTTCAGGACGACTCACCATCATGAAGAACGAAATGTACATGGCATTAGTCGCATACGACAAATTGTTGCCGCCGGTCCAGTTCAGAGCCCCCTTTAGGGCGACGGCGGGGTCGAAGTACCACAGGTAAGAGATGGGCTTGAAGAAGAAGCGCTCGTACGCCGCGAACCTGCCCTCCGACGAGGTCCGGCGACGCGCCCACGCATGCAGCGGGGGGCCGTACCGCCGGGCCAGGCCCCAGACGATACCCACGACGCCGCCCAGGAGGAAGCACCAGGGCAGGATCGGGTAGAGCGCGAACATGTTGCGCACCCCGAAGGCGCCGTACTCGATGGCCGAGGCGTACACGAGCACGGCGTTGGTGCAGACGAAGTGCTGGGCGTTCTGGTCGGTATCAGCATTTGGCGTCCCAGTTACAGAAGACATATTGGCTTGAGCAAGCAGGAGCGAGGTACACAGGAGGAAGAAGTGTTCAGAAGGCACTTACATTCCACTGACAAAGGGTGCCGTCATCAAAGTTGACGACCATCCAGTCGAGCATACCCACAAACACAAATGTGTTGATTAACACAGCCAGCATCTGGCCCCGGAACACGGCACGCGGCGGGATTTTGGCGTAGTGGCCCATCTTCTGGCCGGCGATGTAGTCGGCGGCCTGCTCGTCAAAGTTCTGGCCAAAGGCGGTCACGATGATAAGGGCCTCGGGGCTGCCGGGGAACCAGAGCCCGCCGAGCAGCTGAAACAGCACGTTGAAGTCCATCTTGACGTTGGCCGAGGCCCGCAGCAGCGTCGCGGGCACGAGCATGACGGCGCTGACGCCCGCGACGGCGAAGAGGGACCACCAGGGGACGTGGACGGGCCAGACCTCGAGGGCGACGATCCCAAAGGATAGGGAGATGGCCAGGATGCCCAGGAACCACCAGTCCGGCACCTCGGGGTAGGCGCGCATCAGGCGCGAGAAGGGGTCGTGGTAGCTGTCGTACATGGACTTGCGCTGGCGCCACTGCACCAGCCCCCGCCACATCTCGGCGCCGGACCTTTTGAGGGATTCCCAGTGCTGGATCGACACGCTGAAGAGGGTCAGGGGGTACCAGGCGAACCAGCCGCCCTGCCCGAAGACGTTGGCGCCCGAGAAGAAGGGCGGGCCGTACTCGCGGTAGGCTTCCATGTTGATGCTGCTGGTTTGGGTGTCGAGGATTCTGGTCACGTTGTACTTTTTGCCGTCGTTCGCGAAGACTAGGCAAAAGTTCTTGTCAGCCTCTCATGGATGTGACCTGCCGCCATACTCTCCATTCCCCGCTCCGTTGAAATCGTGATACATGAACGACTTACCTTCGTTGCTGTTGATCGGCATGTACGCGGACCAGTACATGTTGCTCCAATACATCCCAATGATAATCAGCCCCGAGACGAAGCGGGCAAAGTACTGCTGCGCGAAGCTGAAGAAGGGCGTCGTCAGCGCGCCCTTGCCCGCGACGTTCCAGTCGAAGGTGGCGAGGGGGTTGTAGCCCATGCCGCCCCAGAACCCCGTGACCATGGCGAGCGTGAAGTTCTGGGGCGCGATCCAGGTCATCCAGTTGAAGGAGCGCAGCGCTTTGAAGAGCGTGTTGGGGATCCAGAAGTAGAAGAACATGAGCAGGGCGCACGTCAGGAAGAAGCGGTAGCGCGAGATGGTCCAGCCGTGGATGTTCTCGTTTTTCTTGGAGGCTGGTTCCTTTTCAACCAGGGCCCGGTTCAGGGCGAGGGCGGGGAACACTTCGGGGAAGAGGCAGCTGATGGGGTAGATGACGAAGCGGCGCAGGAGGCCGGCGAAGCCCATGCCGAAGAAGTTGACCGAGAGGGCGAGGACGATTTCGTAGCCGAAGGTGACCCAGGTGTTGCCCAGGTATTGCGGCAGCCGCTGCACAAGATACACATAATACGTATTGCCCGCGTTGTTCGCAATCGTAAATATGATGGAACAGAACACCTGTTCCTTAAAGCTCCAGGGGCCCGGGTTGAGCGAGTGCCTCGTGCCCCCAAGTTGACGCCCCAGTCGGGCAGGACGCGGGCGAGGAAGAGGCCGCAGGGGGCGATGAGTAGCTGCATGACGACGGGCGAGATGTCGATGGCGGGCTGGCGCGGGGAGAAGAAGGTGTTGACGGCCGTGATGCCGGCCATGAAGGAGAGGCCCAGGAAGTAGGCCCGGACCGTCTCGACGGGCGTCGTCGGGTCGTCGCCCGGGCGCGTCACGGAGCGGACTTCGGGGTAGGGAGAGTGGTGGTGGTAGATGGCCGCTTCCGTCTTGAGGTCGAAGGCGTAGTCCTCTTCCGTCATGATCGCAGGAGTGGTCGTACTTTCAACTCCTTCGGGGGTTCCGGCAGAAGCATCAACGCTGCCGCTGCAGTATGCCTTGGGTCCCGCGACTAGGAGCCGCATGCGCGCCAGCGACGCCGTGGGGAAGTTGGGGTCGTCGACATGCCGCGCGATGGCGTCCACGAGGATGTCGACCGCCTCGGCTTCGCTCATGCCTACGATCTGGTCCAGGATGTACTCCACGTCCGATGAAGGGGCTAGGTGGTCCGCTTCGGCCCGCCGTCCATAGTGCGCCGCGACCCGCTGGTGCTGCTCTGCCGTTACGGGCTGGCCTTCTTCGATGGCGTGCACGATCTTGGCGATCTCGGGTTCTTCCACCTTTTCATTCCCTATTTCCACCTTCTTTTGATCGTCGCTCCTTGTTGCTGCTTGGGCTGAATAGATTGTATCCTGTCCTCTGTCACTGCGGACTGCCGCGTCTTTCTCGTCGTCTCCCATGTCTGATGCGATGGGTCAAAGCACCCTCTCTTTGTCGGCGCTTCGTGTAGTTCAATCCAGGCAATTGCGAGAATTCGCGGCTCAGATCAGACCAGCATATATGTAGCCTGTTACGCCTGTCATGTTGTGGTCTTGTAGTATCTCACCCTTTATGGACAAACTGAGTAATATATCATAAGGGAGTTTGTAGCAGCACCCACGTCTCACTCGACGTCTGTATCACCATGCAGCCAACGACGACTAACTCGCCTACCTGCCTACCTGCCTACCTCGGATGAGGGGTCGATCACCATTCCAAGACAAAGTTCAAGATAGGGCCATCTTCAGATCCAATTGGTCCACGACCGTGACCTCGTGGGAGTATCACCCGAGCTCTCTCATGCAGAAGGCCGACTTGAGTTGCCGTTGATTGGATCGTCAGTTCCCTTTGCCCCTCTCCTTCCGTCCCAATCCCTTGGCTGAGAGTCGGCATGCCGTGGCCAACACCTGTGCCTCCCTTGGCTTCCCCGCAGTCTTGCTAGTCGGCTAGGGCATGCAGGCTGAACCTAATTGACGGAATGCATCGGTAAGAAGACCACCAGAGATACTGGTGAAGCCAATAGCAGGTGTCCGACAAGGTCATCGAGCCGTGTCGCTGGAATTGGAACGTTGCATGGCGTATGCAGGGTACGGGTAGCCACCTGTAGCCACCCCCGCATGCTGTGGTTGTTGGGACTTCGAAAGAGGTGCAACAAAGGGCGAGAAGCACTCAAACGAATGATGCTTTAGCGGCATGCTAGCTTGTTTGACTGGGCCACCTCATCCCTTTGATAGCAGTTGGTGAAGCTCTCCCGAGCCAGTCGGCGAAACTGCTCAAATGGTGTATTTTTCGTAACCATTAAGAATCTCTCCACTCCCAAGCTTATCTGAGGGATTCTCTCTTTGGTCACTTCGTTGATTCCTGGCACTGCCCACAGGCTCTCATTGGTAACCGGCGTTTGGATGCTATAGAATATACCGCTGAACCAAAAGCCGACGGCCGACTGATGCAATCACTCGGTATATCTGGTATAAAGTATCGTCAGAACCAACAGATGCGCGCAGGTCGTTGCCACAACAGGCTGTCTCCGTAGCAGAAGAAGTCGCATTGTAGTACTCCCATGATGCACCAATGCGAGATTGGCTTATTAACTTTTCTGATGTCGCGAACACAAGAACAAAGTGAATAGAACGAACGTTCGGACATTTCAGGGGCTGTATTAGGTTTTTATGCCAGTTTCGGCCTGAAAGATGACCCGTGGTGATTCTCCCACTCACGTGAGATGGAGATTACGCTCTACTTTGGTTGCCTGGACAAGCTGGGTCAACACCACCTTGCAACATAGTTTTTCAACCGGTCTACATTTACTGCTGTAAGGACACAGGCGTCCATCAACCAAAGGGCTATGCGAATGGAACTCGGGCGTTGTGGTCGTTGTTACGCCACACCATAACGCCGGCCCTTTTGATACAATTCCATTAGCAACTTACTCGCACTACTACATGCCGCCTATGTGAACCCTTGAAAACACCCCCAAAACTTTCAACTACAGACGCTTTTCCCTTCTATGTAGCACCAAAGCCGCCACCATCAACCCAGACCCCGCCGCCAATGTAGCCCCGGAATACGCAATAAGCCCCTTCCAGCTTGCATCGTCGCCACCCTGACCCAAGATGGCGCCCGCGATCGGCGTGCCGGCCAGCACCGACAGCCCCGAAAACAGATAGTTGGTGCCCATGCGTGTCCCCAGCCTCCCCAAATCCGGCGTCAGGGGCACGATGGAGCTGGGCAGCATACTGACGAGCCCGCCCTGAAAGACACCGTAGAGCACCGCAAAAACGACGAGCCCCGGGAAGTTGCTGGCGATACCCAGCCACAAGAACCCCATGACGGCGCACAGGGTCGCCATGCCGAGGATGGTGTGGAGCGACCCTGCGTACACGGCCGCCCAGGGTGGGAGGATGCGGCCCACCGCGCTGCCGACGTTGAGAAGGGTCACGAAGTAGGGCGAGAAGGCGACGGACGACACGCCGAACCGGATGGCGTAGAGCTGCACGTAGAAGAAGGGGACCCAGAGACCGAGGAAGGCGCAGAAGATGGCGGCGGTGAAGACCATGATGGGGGCGTCGCTGAAGTACGTCCAGTCGACAAAGGCGCGGCGCTTACGTAAAGGGTCCGGGCCCACACGCGCCTTGGGGAAGACGAGGGGGACTGTTCAAAGAGCGAGCAATCCGAAGGCAATGATGCGCGTGGCCCAGCCGAAGCCGACAGCGGGCTGCAGCTTGCTGAAGATGACGGGCAGTACGACCCCAGCGACGGGTGACCCGACGGACTGCATGCCCACCGCAAGAGCGCGCCGCTTCTCGAACCACGTCCCCACGGCGGCGGCGGCGGGGAGGTAGAGCAGCCCGCAGCCGAGCCCGACGCAGACGCGCTGGGCGAGCAGGACCTGGCAGTACCGCGTGCAGACCGAGGTAAGGAACATACCCAAGACTACTAATCCATGACCGGTTGCTAGCAGTAACTGGAGGTGGCCCATGTCGAACAGCGGGCCCGAGACCACGCCGCCCATCATCAGGAGCGCGCCCTGGACTGACCCGATCCAGGAGATGGCGGAGGAGGATACTTGGGGGTGGTCATCTACCGTGGTGGCAGCGAACAGTTCCCGCTCGTAGTAGGTCTGGAATACGCCGAAGGAGATGACTAGGCCCCAGTGTGCACTGCCGAGACCGTGGCGCCCAGGACGACGAGCCAGGCTTCGCGGCCGCCGTCGGGCGGGGTGACTTTGAGCTAGCCGCAGCTTGTTCAGCGGCTGCTGCTGCTGCTTCTGAGCATGGAACAGTGAGAGAAGAAGCAGGCATCGGACCTTGTGAGTTTGGTGGAGGAGCCCTGCTGACTTTGGTAGAAGAAGCATTGTCGCCCTCCTTTTCACAAACGGCAGGCCCGGTGAATGATAATCTGTCTGTGCCGGCCATAATGGATGTAATTGGATCAAAGCTAGTAAGAGCTCGTGGGTAGTACTGCTATTGCTCAAACGTCTCATTCTATGTTTGTTCTCGGGTCACCGCTAGCAAAGGTGCGGTTTTCGTTCCGGGATACCGGGTGCTTCCAGGGATGCAAGTTTGCTCGCTCTGGTACTTGCATATGGATCCAGGGGTAAGCCAGCAGATACGAGATCTAATACCGTTTCACAGGGCGATAATTGAGCTTGGCGAAAACAATAAGTGCCTCCCCGGCCCCAGCTTCATAACGCGGGAGAAGAGCGTTAAGAGTGCCGTGTCTGACGATATTGCTATATAAATCCACGCTGTGCGTTGCAACCACACCCAACTGGCTGTATGTTTGCTATTGATTTTTGTACGACCGTGACACTTCATATATCAAAACGTTTCGGGAGACAGTCGACTCCTAGATCAATACAGAATTGCAGGCACCCGGTTATTAATATAAATAGATGGTTGACGGTAGACTTGTAGTGAAATTCCTGCAATATGCTATCTTTCTCATTCATAAAACTGGGTTTATTGCAATATCTGCCATGTGAACTCATACCATCATGATAGCAATCGCCAGACTACATCTAGCCAGCCCCCGAAAGACCCAGCTCCCGGATAAAGATATCAGCAGCCTTTTCGCCCACTGTGAGAGCCGTGCTCATAGTATTGACCGCCACATTCTCCGGCACGATACTCAAATCCGCCACCTTCAATCCCCTCACCCCATACACGCCCAACCCCGCATCCACGACGCCCAACTTCTCCCGGGCCGCCATCTTGCACGTCCCGAGCCCGTGCCAGCACGTCGACATGTTATCCCGGAGCCACTTCTCGATGACCGTCTCGTCGGGGGCCTCGTACCGGATCTCCTTCTCGGGCCTGGTTGCTGCATCGCCCTCTTCGCCGACGGAGGGGAAGGCCGCGACGGAGCCGGCGCCGAAGCTGGGGACCCGGAGGGCGAGCTCGCCCCGCTGGCTCGTCATGCGCCGCGCCACCTCGCGCTGCTTCTTGTAGGCCCACACGTGCGTCTTGAGGTCGAACTCGGCCTCGTCGCTCAGGTAGCCTGTCTTGAAGTCCAGGGCGTCGTCGGGCGAGCTTCCCGTGATATGCTGGTGCATGTCAGTCAACCGTCAATATCGATCATGGGAAATTGCACTGCTTGAGCTTTTTCACTTACCACGTGACCACGGGAATAGGGGTACGACGAGAATACATCGATAGTAAAGTACTGCGACGCCAGCGCAGTCTTCGATTGACCCCCAATGACCCTCTTCTCCGCGCCGCCAGAGTCCGCAGAATAGGCCGTAGCAGTCGTGTTCTGAGGGACGAGCGACCCCGCGTGAAACAGCATCGAGACCAGCGGCTTGCTGGGTTCGTCACGGAAATCACGATCCCAGACGGCCTCGAACCCAGGCCCCAAGGCTTTCACTTCGGCCGGGGTCGGCCGCAGCTTTGAGGACGCATCGATGCCGTTCCAGCCCAGCCGCTTGTCCCCGCTGGCGAGGAGGGCGGCGATGCCTTCTTCGCTGCCGTCATGCACGTTGTCGGCGGTGCTGTTGGGCGGCAGGCTCGCGTTGTACGGATACAGGCTGATGGTGTGGTCCTGGAAGTCGTGGCCAACGCCCGGCAGGGCGGCCACCAGTGGCACGCCGGCTCGCTCGAGGACGGTTGGGTCGCCGACGCCGGATCTCTCTAGGATGGGAGGCGAGCCGAGGGTCCCGCAGGAGACGACGACGAGCTTCTTGGCCGCTACGGACTGAGTGGCCTTGGCCGATGTTTGGATGGCCGGATTAGGGCGGAATTCAACGCCTGAAGCCCTTTGGTCCCCATCGAAGAGCACGCGGACGACTTGGGTCTCGACCAAGACGTGTAGGTTGGGATGCTTACCGTCCCGCAACAGCGGGTGCAAGTAGGTGTGCGCCGCATCCTGCCGTCGGCCGTCGGGGGAGATGTATTTCTTGATGCGCGAGACCCCGGTGGAGTGGAAGTCCTGGAGGTCCAGGGGCTCGTCATAGCCCATCTGCTTCATGGCCTGGATGAAGTCGTCCTCGGCCACTTCAGCGCGATAGGTACCGCTGGAGACCTGGACGGGGCCATCGTAGCCGTGGTCGTCGGGGTTGCCGAGGCCGTGGTACGTCTCCCACTAAACGACAAAAGAAACGTCCCGGTTAGTAATTGCTCTGAAGAGCTAGGTGTGCTGGAAGAGGGTTGCTACCTTTTTGATGAACGGCTTCAACTCGTCCGACGTCCAGCCCGGCGTGTTCCACGAATCAAAGTCGCACTTCTGGGCCCGCATGTACATCATGAGATTGACGGACGAGCCGCCGCCCAGGGTGTTTCCCACCGTGACGATGGACTCGCGGTCCGAGAGCGAGTGCTCGGGCTGCGCGATGTGGTGGTAGACCCGCTGCTGGTCGCCATCCGGCCTGTAGTTCTCCCGCCACAGGAGCGGGTGGACGACGGCGGGAATCTGATAGTTGTCGCGGCCGCTCTCGATGACGAGGACGGAGAGGGCCGGGTCGGCGGCGGCTAGTCGCGAGGCGATGACGCATGCCGCCGTGCCGCCTGGAGGTGCAAAGTAACAGTTTAGCTGTCTGATGTTGCTATGGTGGTGATTTGGTATTGAACTTACCTCCGGCAATGATCACGTCGACCTCCTTGAGGGTGATTGGTAGCTCAGTGTAGATCCCCATTGCGAACTTAGGCTCTCATGGTAGAGCTGTGGGTTGATTCACGAGTCCAAGAGCGCCGGGGGGCGCAGGGACGATTTAAAGACGACGCGGGGCGCCCCATGGGGTAGTGTAGTCATCGTAGAACCAACCGTGGCCAAAGAGCCTCGGAGGAACCACCATGCGGGGGTGCTTCGCGATGTCCTTCCGAGTTGGTTCCACGTTACCCCAGCTATGCACCACGGACGCAAGGAGCGGGATCTTTCGATACCCGGGCAGGCGGACGAGGACCCCGCTGCCCGCAGTTGGCTTCTTGGCATGATGCAGACCGGCAGGCAACAGAAACATGCAGGAATATCTTGGCCATAAATAGCAAGTTTTAATTGACAGTGCATTTCTTGGCCCAATAAGGGGCATAATAGAGTCACACAATATGTCGGTCGGCCGGTCAAGAAGGGTGCGAGACGCGGTAAGAGGATGCGGTAAGTAAGCCGACACGCTTTTGATGGGACCTCCATGCGAGCACTGCATCTTTACCTAGGACCATAAACAATTCGGTGGGTTTCGTGTCCGATGACATTCTAAGCCAATATATATCCCGTGGTCTCTATAGAAATAATCGATATGGCCTGCTCAAACAGTTATTGTGCCAGAGTATGCCCGTTCAAGGAGCTCTCCCTCTGCTCAGTACCTTTCCATTGCGATATCATCCGCTGCCATCTGGAGCTCCTCCTCGCCCTCTCCACCACCATCGAGGAAAAAAGACGACATTTTCGGGAACCGGCGGGCAAAGCGTCCCCCCATTTCCGCAATATGCTCCTTGGAAACATGGGTCCCGTCGTTGTTATCCGAATGTCGGTCGTAGTCTTCAGGCCATAGGGGGACGTGGTCTATGTGCAAACTTAGACTCAAAGTCCACAGGCTATCCGATATTGTACTGTTGTCAGCTTCCTCCCAGTCGATCGAGATACAGGTCAATTCCAGCTGCTCTATATTCGGACAGTGGAGACCAAGCGATTTGATGGACTGCAGTGTGAGCGGCTTGCTGCCCGTGTTGACTGTGTAATGCAACTTGAGCTCCTTGAGCTGTGGTAGACCTTGCGCCATCTTCTCAACCATCGAATCATCCAAACCCTCACCCCGAGGTGGACAAGACTCGCCTATCTCGAGGCACTGAACGCCTGGGCAGTTCTCAGCAATGAGTAGTAGGTCTGATGTTCGGAGTATGGCGCCGTCATCATATGACACGCGCAGGTCTTTCAGTCGTGGGTAGTTGACGATGGCCTCGATGCTGGTACAAGTAGACGGAAGCGTTGCGTGCAGTGTTTCCAGGGTCGGGACGTGACGGCTCAACAGGACGAGTCCGTTAGGTGAGATACGTGTGTATAGCCACTTCAGGGCGGGGAACATGCGCTGCTCCCCTCGGATCCAGTCATCCGGGATATCGTAGAGCTCCAACAACTCCAAGTTTGGATACTGTGCGACGACGTGAAATACTTCTTCTGTCCAGAGGCGCTCGAAACCAGTCTGCAGCCAGACACACTCCAACGAGACCTGTGTGCGGAGAAATCGAAGCAAACCATCCTGCGTCATAGTGTTGTCTATGGATGATAGTGTGAGCCGCTGTAATTGAGGACAGCGGGTTCGCAGCTCATGTAAGAATTCGTCTGAAAGCGCACTCCCGTCGAGCGCAAAGGTGCGCAAGCTGGGCCGCGCATAATTGATGATAACATCGCCTCTATTCAAAGTGGCACTGTCGTCGGCCGGGGAAAGGGTCAGTTCTTGGAGCTGTGGGTACTGCAAGCAGGCGAGATCACTATGCCATTTGGCCTCGTTCCCGTACGGCCATGTTTCGTTCGGCTCAGCAAATTGCAGGATATTGATGAAGTTTGCGTAGATCTGGGCACGCTGTCGGCTCTGCTGGCTGATCTCGCCGAGCTGGCGAATGCCAGGCGTGACATGGCCCGCGGTGGCAGAATTGTAACGAGAACCGCAGCCGTACCACAAGAGCCGGCAGGCCTCTTCAGAAAAGAGGCGGTTGATGAAAAGACAAGTATAAAGATAGCCTGGCGCGCCGCTCTCGGACTTGACAATGGCGGCGACGATTTCGGGGAGGAGAAGAGCGCGGTGCATAGTCTAGTTGGTTGAGAGTTGTCTGGAAAAATAACTGGAAAATGTTGATCAGATAGGTTGAGAACCACAACTGAATACCAATGTGTATATGCGGCTTGTGTATGCAATTCCGACGAGAGAGCGAGATGTCAGACGGCCCCAGGCTTCGTCATGTGATTGAGGCGCATGCGGCACGTACTTGGATATGAAGTATTCAGGCGTTCCGTTCCTGCTTGCTTGCTTTGTTTGGGCTGATGCCCCGCAAAATGGGACTTGCCTTGTTTTGGTGGGGATAGTGGACTCCCAGCTGAACACCAGCCTGTCCTTCCTTCGCCACAGCCACGAAACACAGTAAGCAAATCCTGATGCGGAAAAGAACCAAACCACTGTATTCACTAGTAATTCGTATCTAGACTGTTAAGTGATATATAGGCTTACTACCTAAGCCCAGTAAGTCAAAGTTCCTAACTGCACCGGCCTCCTGTGCAGTGAACTGCACGTTATGTGGAGATGTGAAACGACGGCAGAAGCTATTTTAAGACAGACATAACCGGGAACAGGAATGGGAGCCCCTGGCGACCCGTTTAATAAGCAAGAGACTAGCGGCGTAAGCGTTCCTGACCGGATGCCAAGCCTGGGGGTTAGCAACTATCGTGATATGGGTTCATGTCTCCTATCAGGTATAGTAGCTCGCGGCCAAGTAAAAGTATAGTTTCATCTGTTGGTCTAATTATAGACAACTTACGGACAGTGATAGTCGCGGATTGAGACTTGGTACTACCTCAGGTCAAGTAGAGCAGTCGTACAGAGATCTGCAATGCAACCGACAGCCCATTGAATCCTTTGGTCTTCACATTGTGTGTTTGGTTCTTTTTGTTTACATAGATGACGAAAGTTAGGGGCTGCTTACTCCAGTTTAGTACTCGTCATGTTGGGCTAGGTCCAAAGAGTGTGGCCATGTGAATTCATTACGGATATATATAGTCGGAAGAAGTCTCCTAAACTCCCAACTCATCTCAGTATCACATCATCACTTAGTAACAAACACTATCTACTACTACCTATATCATCTCAAGCCTCGAGCCCCCTGACTCCTTTCTCATCTCTAACTCTCAACAAATCACACCTTCCTCAAAATGCAGTTCACTACCCAGCTCGTCTCCCTCCTCCTCCTCGCCGCCCCGGCCCTTGTCTCCGCTGCTCCAGCTGCTGAGCTGAACGGCGAGCTCCTGGCCACCCGGAGCGCCGAGGACTACGGCGCCGCGGCCGCCGAGTTCGACTTCACGAAGCGCGCGGTCGAGATCCTGTTCGCCCGCGATGGCGAGACGTGCAACGCGGCGCGCCCGGGCAACAACGACAAGGACGGGCAGAAGAAGTACGACGACAACCGCAAGAAGATGAGCGAGGCCACCAAGAAGGCCCACGAGGGCCAGAGCGCCTGCCCCAGCACCAGCCGCGGCGACTTTGACAAGTCCAAGGACAAGAAGAAGCGCGAGGACATCAAGAAGAAGTGCCTCGACGGGTACCGCAAGTGCGTCAAGGAGCGCAAGAACGCCAACAAGGCCTGCCAGAACATGGGCGGCACCGTCGACGACGGCCACAAGACGGCCGTCAAGGTCTGCGAGCAGCAGCGGGACTACTGGAACGAGAAGAAGCCCTAGATTGCTACTCGCTCGACAAAACGGCCTTGCATGGCTCAGTTGCTATGACCCATTATATGTGCTCTAGGGTGTGCTGAGATTATGATGGGATCCAAAGGAGTTCGGGATTTGCATTGGTTCAGGATCATTCAGGGGTGTTTCAAGGGTTTTATCATCATCTTTCTTCTTCTATTCTCTTCTACATAGGTTTACTCTGAGATAGCGGACGCTGCCTCATTTCATCAAATACAGTCTTTACAGTTGGATTCTACACTCTCTCCATATGACCTTAGTAAGACCTATGCAATGTCATTCTCTATATGTGTTTCTCAAGCTTCTCAGACTATGCTCGCTGCAGACAATACGGCAATCCGCTGGAAAGAAAATGTACTTAATACTAGTGCTTACACTGAGGGCAACAATAACCAGAATGTGCATTGCGATACTAGCCTACATCGGGAGTCGTTGTGGTAGAGATAGAGATATTTAGTCAGCGCGCCAGGTCGCATTCTGCTACCCATTGTGGTGGTTGATGCTGACCGACTCTAGATATTTTCATCCCATTAAGGAAAATAGCTAGGTATGTTTTAGGAAAATTCGAAAGAGCATGCCTGTATCTGAACACTTTTGCTATTCTAAGAGTGTAAACCGCGATATCGTCGCCCCCGTTTGCGCACGTCAAGCAAATTTCGAGTCTAGAGGATTGTCGTACAAGGAGTACGGGCACTATCCGTTACGTACGAAAGTACAATTATACAGTCAGGCTGGTATCTTCCGTTCGGCGGTAAGAGAGGCCTTCTCCTCTCCAAACCCCTGGAACCCGGTGACATGGTCTCTCACCTCAATGCAACCCTACGATTCACTACGTGGGTTCTCACATAATCACGTTACTAAGGGGTCAGTCACTTTTGAAGCTGTGTCAATTGAAAACGACGACTTATTTACAGTGCCCAAGATTGCCGCTCGGAAAGCAATAGTGTATGTATGCAGGGTCAGCAATATTTCGATAGCTTCGACTCTAAAGGGGGGTTGCAGGTACCAAAGGCTTGGTCCAAATCGGATAACTCGCCTCATCCCACGGTGTATATTCAAGCTTTCCATTCGTCCAAATGAGGTGTGTGCCTGCTTATTCGACGTTCAGTAATCGCACTATCCGGCTCGGTATGGAGCTCCCCAGCGGGTGCTGAGTCAGTCGGAGGCAGCTGAGAGGCTCACGAGATTGGGGGAGATCGGCGGTAAGGCTTACACATCATTGGGGGAAAGCTGACGCCGAACGTCCCCCTTTTATACTAGCGGTCATCCATATGCGGCATCGATCACGCAAGACCTCGCCCGTCCGGGCCCTTCAATGCAAGGACCGTTAGTTTCCCCTGAGAGCCCCATTTTTGCCGTGACCGGTTCGCATGACTGGAGTTACGAGAAATAAGTGACGGTTGCATGTACTCGCTCTGCATTTGGACCGATTTGTGCCCTTTAGACGAACTTGTATTTTTTTCCTATCCCAGGGATTCGGATCCTTCATGTGCATTACATACCACCATCTTGATTAGGTTAAGCGCACATGCATTCGGCGAGCAGACGATACGGGAACCAGTCAACTGGCTCCTATTATTCTGTAGATACTGCTTGCTACCAGAACCTCACGTTATCAGATGCCGAACTTGGCCGAGGGGTTTCTCAACACGATGGCATGTTACCAGAGGTGTTGCAAGCCTTGAAAGCTCCTGTAAAAAGGATCATGCATCAGTGGTATGGTTACATCCACAAATACTGTTACCCCTTATATCGTGCTAATTCGTTGCGGGCGCCGACGAGTGCTCGTTACATTTTCTGGCGTTTAGATATCAGGTTCGGAACGTGGAACCACGACGTGTACGTGAAGAGGTGGGTATTCTAAGCAACACTTGGATCTAGAATCTGGCCTTAGTGATGTTCACTGCGACGATGATGAATCTTCATCCGTGCTGGAGGGTGACATGTAAAGGAGGGGCTTACTCAGAGACTCCGACCAGACGCATCTGGGATTGCTGACCATGAGCAGAGTATCGCGACATTCTTCGACTATAAAGACCGTGTCTCCAGTCGTCGATATTGTGATGCCTTCTCTTACTCCCCAGGCAATTCACAGAACCCCATCCGGCCCTCTCTACCTCGCATCTTCTCATAGCAAACCCCTAGTTCCAACCAAAACCACTCCCACTCTCTCCAAAATGGTCACCCTCAACCTGCTCTCCCTGGCCACGGCCAGCCTCCTCTCCCTCAGCACCGCGGCCCCCACCGCCCTGCCCCTGAACATGACCGACGTCTCGATCCAGTCGGCCCCCCAATCCATCTCGGGCCCCTGGCAGAACTTCCCCAGCATGAGCACCTGGCTCACCTTTGACCAGATGTTCGGCGCCAACCAGAACTCGATGAGCCAGTCGGGCAGCACCTGGGACGACATCGGCCGCATCAACGTCGCCATCCGCAACGCCGCCGCCAGCATTGGCGTCGACGAGCGCGTGATTCTGGGCATCATCATGCAGGAGTCCCACGGCTATGTCGGGGTCCAGACTACTTTCAGCCCGGGCGAGGGCATCCCCACGGCGGGGATTATGCAGTGCAGCAACTGCCAGGGCTTCCCTGGGCAGAACGGCCTGAGCCAGGCAAGTCATAGAAAACATATCATTGTCGTGTTCACTCCACGAGTGAGTGCCTTTTGTCTTGCTAACCATGGATTATTATCATTTACAGGACCAAATCTCGGCCATGGTCAACGGCGGCACCACCCACTTCAAGGCCAACCTCGAGGACCGCGGCAACAACTGGAACGAGCAGTCCATCTACGAGGCCCTGCGCGAGTACAACTCGGGCTCCGTCGACCCGAGCAACCTCAGCAACGGCCTCGGCGCCACCGACTCCTACGTCAGCGACATTTCCCAGCGTCTCACCGGCTGGGTCGACTAAGTTGGCGTAAGAGAGTGAGAGCCTAGAGTCACCTAAGAGGATGCGAGTGAACTTTTGGGAATTTTTAGGGGATTTTCCGGAGAATATCAAATGGGTGTTACGGTTTCGAGTTGAGGCGATTGGAGTATGAGGGGGAGAAAGGGACAAGGGTGTGGTGCTGTCTATCGTGTTTGTTGATTGGAGTGGTTGATCTCTTCCAAAGTCAAAGTCGCTCTCTCATATATTTTGTATTCGCTGTATATATTGTACGTACGAACAAACCAGTATTTTAGATCTTGGTTCGATTTCGCGATTCTGCTGAAAGCTGATGACAACTAGTCGCTGTTCGCAAATCGTATCGAGCCGGACAATCCTTGCATGAGCTCAATGGTAAACAGCTCAGGCCCTGCCGTTGATAAAATTCAAGTATGTCCGGGCTTTAAGGGGGAGCCCCTTTTTCGGCTGCGCCCGCATCCCTCCGGTTGGGAAAGCTTAAACCGGGATGCCCCAGCCTGTCTTTGATGCGCGCGGAACTTGCCCGTGCTGGCGGGGGAGCGGATTGTCCGGGGACATGGTGCAGCAAGGTCTGACCCGTAGGGCACCGAGGCTTAGATCCCGGCAAAACTGGCCAATGCCTTAGGGCTTACCGTTGGAACGGGGTTCCCTTCCCAGTATATAAGTATGATACTCCCGAGGGTGGATCAATTAAGATGAACTCCCAAAGGCCTGGAAGCATTCTGACCACGATAAACGGGGATATTGGCATTCCATAAGCTTTGCAGGGCCGAAAACGGTTTGCGACTCGCGATTTGCTGACAGTGGGGCACGCAGCCCAGGGGTGGTGGACGGGGGGTCGGAGTGTGCCCCGGACGGTTCATATCACGGCGCGCTATATATAATGGCAAGCCGTGGCTCCCGACCCCAAATGAACTTGGCAAGCTTCCAACCGTCGTCTTTCATTCATATTACCGGGCACCAGTAGCTTCCTTTGCATTCACAGCCGACGCCAAGATGAAGTTCCTCGCCCAAGCCGCCGCCTCTTTGGCACTTCTAGGCAGCCTCGCGACGTCGTCGCCCGTCGTATCCAGAGCTGCTGCGGGCCCCCAATCCACCCTGCAGCAAGTCACGGACCTCTACCCCGACCCCTCGGGCAAGGCCAAGATGTACGTCTACGTCCCCGAGAAGCTGGCGCCCAAGCCCGCCGTCATCGTCGCAATCCACTACTGCGCCGGCACGGCCGAGGCCTACTTCACGGGATCGCCTTACGCGCAACTCGCCGACGATAAGGGGTTCGTCGTTATCTACCCCGAAAGTCCCCACGACGGCACCTGCTGGGACGTCTCGTCCCGCGAGTCGCTTACGCATAATGGAGGCAGCGACAGCGCGTCCATCGCGAGCATGGTTGCCTATGCTCTCAAAAAGTACGGCGGCGATGCGTCCAAGGTGTTTGTGACCGGGTCTTCATCTGGGGCTATGATGACTGTGAGTACTTACTTTCCCACCGCATTCGCCTGCGACTCTCCTGCTGACAACTGTTTCCAAAAGAACGTCATGGCCGCCACCTACCCCGAACTCTTCCAAGCCGCCATCGTCTACTCGGGCGTCGCCGCCGGCTGCTTCGTCTCCACCGCGGGCCTGGTCGACGCCTGGAACAGCACGTGCTCGCAGGGCCAGTCGCACGCGACCGCCACGCAATGGGCCAACGTCGTGCACGACATATACCCTGGCTACGCAGGCGCGCGGCCGCGCATGCAGATCTACCACGGCAGCGCCGACGCGGCGCTGCTGCCGCCCAACTACAACGAGACGATCAAGCAGTGGTCGGGCGTGTTTGGGCTGGATGCGGACAAGCCGGCGGAGGTGAAGAGCGAGTTCCCGCTCGCGGGGTACACGACGACGACGTGGTCGGAGGACCTGCAGGGGATCTATGCGTTGGGGGTTGGGCATACGGTTCCCATTCGGGGAGAGGATGATATGGCGTTCTTTGGCCTGTAAGGGTTCCTGGGCAATTGAGCATGAGGACGACAGGTCGGATAGTAATGAAATCTTTGATTCCACGTACATATAAATAGTTATATACATATATACACGACAATGCATACATATGCCAGTAGTTCAGAAGCATCTAATTGAGTCGACCGCCCTTTGTCTCACGATGTCCGCTTCAGTGAGTGCAGGGGTACGAGCCATTCTCCCGGGAACTTCAGGCGGTCAACGTAGGATTCCATCGATGACAAGGCCTCGGCAGCGAATTACCCCGCGAATAGCGAACGGTGTCGTGGGGAAAACGGCTCCTCTCTTGGTCGGCTTCTCCAAATGCGGCTATCAGCTCCGTAGCCGACATGTACGCATGTGGGGTCATTGAACTTTCGCGATGACGATGCAGGCTGGAGGATTCTGCTTAAAGTCAACCGGGCGCCCATTGATATTGGGTTTAACGGGAAGTTCTGGGCGAACTCTTTACATTTACAGTTCAGTCGCCATGGTGTTGCTCAGGGGTTTATCGGCCCTACTGGGCCTGGCCGCCTCACTGGTTTCCGTTCTTGGACAGGATACCGTCACTGATTGGCCGGTGAACAATAACGGGATGAACAAAGTTGTCGAATGGTACGTGAGACGAACGCTAACTCTAACCTTACCTTTATCTTGACTACCGGCGATACTATCTAGACTTGTGTATGAAGCTAATGCCGAGCAGGGACCATCACAGTTTCATGATCAACGGCGAGAGACTCTTCGTCTTTTCTGGAGAGGTATGAGAAACTTCACCTCAATGACCTCAAGAACCTACACTGACCTGAGAAGTTCCATTACTGGCGATACCCCGTGTGAGCCTCACTCATATTGCCATACTGGTGAACTTCGTTGACTGACCACTTAGACCGGAACTATGGCGGGACCTGCTCGAAAAGATCCGGGCTGCTGGGTATGTTGCAAACGCTGCCTCTTCGTTATGCAGAGACTAACCCCATCAGATTCAATGCCTTCTCCATCTATAACCACTGGGGCTACCACAACCCCCCACCCGGGCGTCCTCGACTTCGAGACGGGTGCTCATAACTTCACCTCCATCATGACGCTGGCCAAAGAGCTCGGCATGTACATGATCATCCGCCCCGGCCCCTATGTCAATGCCGAAGCCAACGCGGGCGGGTTCCCCTTGTGGGTGACTACAGGCGCGTACGGCGAGCTGAGAGACAATGATCCTCGCTACACCGAGGCATGGAAACCGTACATGAGCGAGGTCTCGCGCATTGTGGCACCGCACCTCGTAACCAACGGTGGGAACGTGGTGCTGTTTCAGATCGAGAACGAGCTGGGGAACCAGTGGACCGACATCGCCAACAGGACAGACAATTCGCCGGTGCAAGAGTACATGGAACTTCTCGGACAAACTGCGAGAGAAAATGGGATTGATGTGCCCCTTACCCACAATCTGCCTAACATGGTGAGTCTATCAGCGCCCTAATACGCCGCGAAGGGTTTCTAATATGACCAGAATGGCTACTCCTGGTCCAAAGACTTCTCCAACGCCACTGGGAACGTCGACGTGGTCGGTCTCGACAGCTACCCTTCGTGCTGGTCCTGCAACCTGAGCGAATGCACCGGAACCAACGGCGAATACGTTGCCTATCAAACCATCAACTACTACGACTATTTCACCGTGCAGTCGCCTTCTCAGCCAAACTTCATGCCCGAATTCCAGGGCGGCTCCTACAATCCATGGGGCGGGCCCCGGGGCGGCTGTCCCGAAGATATCGGTGTCGACTTCGCCAACCTGTTCTACCGCAACCTTATCTATCAGCGAGTCAGCGCGATATCGTTATATATGGTCTTTGGCGGCACGTCATGGGGCTGGCACGCTGCCCCAGTGGTCGCCACAAGCTATGACTATTCCTCGCCCATCTCTGAGAACAGAATCATTGGCGACAAGTATTACGAAACCAAGATCCTGACCCAGTTCACACGAATCGCCAAGGATCTAGCCCTCACCAATCGCATCGGAAACAGCACTGAATACACAGACAATCCATCTATTGCCACGTCCGAGCTCCGTAATCCCGACACAGGTGCGGCGTTCTACGTGGTAATGCATGCCGACTCGACATCGTCAAACACAGAGGTCTTCAAACTTCAAGTCAACACATCAAGAGGAGCTAGTGAGTCCCAAGCCACATGCCCTGCCCTGCCCTGCCCCAACATGAAAGCACCTATCCCCACTGTCACTTGTCTATTATCACCACTTGGCTCGTCGCCGCCACTATCCCCATTCCAGCAACCCCACCACGATTATTCCGTTATTCCAATACTCCACTGCCATTATCCCACTATCGCGATCCCACTGTTTCGTTCTTACCACTTGGCGAAATTGTCTAACACATGAGACAGTCACGATACCCCAACACGGCAGCTCCATCACCCTCAGCGGTCACCAGGCCAAAATCCTCGTAACCGACTTCCAGTTTGGGTCCAAAAAGCTCCTCTACTCCACCGCCGAGGTGCTTACCTACTCCATCGTCGACGGCAAGGAGGTCCTGGCCCTCTGGGTCCCAACGGGCGAATCCGGCGAGTTTAGCGTCGAAGGCGCCACGTCCGCGAAGGTCGTCTCATGCGGAGGATGCGCCAACGTCAAGATTTCCGGCGGCGAAGAAAATGGGTCCAACGTGACCACGGTGTCGCTCATGCAAAACGCGGGCATGAGTCTTATCGAGCTGGGCGATGGGTCCCGGGTCGTGCTGCTAGATCGGTCGGCAGCTTACCGGTTCTGGTCACCGGCATTGAGCAATGACCCTTTGGCGGCTGGTAACGAAACAGGTGAGTCAAATGTGTCTCCGGGTGGAGATTGAGTTCCTAACAGTATCTAGTTCTTGTTCACGGCCCCTATCTGGTGCGATCTTCCGCCATCGAAGGAAGCACGCTGAAGCTCACGGGAGACGTCGCCAACGCGACGCTCATCTCCGTCTTCGCCCCCAAGTCCGTGTGCTCCTTGACATGGAACGGCAAGAGCCTCGCTATCACGTCGACCACCAACGGGATCTTAACCGCAACAGTGGGAGGCGCAGCGCCGCCGACATTCTCGCTGCCCTCCCTCGGCCCATGGAAGATGGCCGACAGCCTCCCCGAGATCCAGACCAACTATTCCGCCACCAGCGCCGCCTGGGTCACGGCAAACCATACCAACACTTCAAATCCCACCGTACCGGCCCTTAACAACCCGGTGCTTTACGTCGACGACTACGACATCCACGTGGGAACCCACATCTACCGCGCCACCTTCCCCAGCACCGCCGAACCGCCAACGGACGTCTTCCTCAACATCACGGGCGGCACCGCGTTCGGCTACTCCGTGTGGCTCAACTCCCACTTCCTCGGCTCGTGGTTGGGCCTGTCCTACCTCGACCGCGCCGCCCAGACCTTCTCGTTCGCGAACGCGACCCTAGTTCAAGAAGGCAAAGGGGAGAACGTGTTGGTCATCGTCATGGATAACTCGGGCCACGACCAGCGGGCCGAGGCGCTAAACCCGCGCGGCATCACCAACGCGACGTTCCTGGGCCCTACTGGGTCTGGGTCCGATGCTTACTCGTTCGCCGAGTGGAAGATTGCCGGCACCGCAGGCCGCCATGACGTACTTGATCCTGTCCGCGGGCCTCTGAATGAGGGTGGTCTCTACGCCGAGCGTACGGGGATGCACCTGCCGGGTTACGACGACTCATCCTGGCTTCTCACTACCTCTCCCGGATCGACACTATCCGTCCCGGGGGCGGGCATCCGCGCCTTCCGCACCGTCGTACCGCTATCGGTTCCCGCAGGCCTTGACGTGTCCATCTCGTTCCGCCTGACCGCCCGCGACGATCCCTCGAACCAGCTGCGGGCGCTGCTCTTTGTGAATGGGTACCAGTACGGCCGGTTCAACCCGTACATCGGACAACAAATCGACTTCCCTGTGCCGCCGGGGATCTTGGACTACAATGGGAACAACACAGTCGCCGTCACAGTGTGGAGCCAGAGCAGCGAGGGGGCGCGGATGGAGATCGAGTGGAATGTGGACTACGTGCACGAGACGGGCTACGAGTTCAGGTTCGACGGTGGGTATCTACGGCCGGGATGGACGGAGGAGAGGTTGGGTTTTGCATGAGTTGCAATACCAGTGATCGTATTGACTGTGGCTACGTTGATAGTAATGAATCTAAAGACTTCCCCCTCTCAGCCGGATGAATGCTGTAACAGTCATTATGGAGCCCCAGGTTTACGGGAACGGCGCGAAAGACGTTTGATGCCTTCAATACGTGCGACGTCAGTCGCATTCTGCTCCCGACCAGTCTCCATCTGCATGGCTTCAACCTCTCGTTTCTTTTCGCACCACGTTTCCAGTAGGGATTCCAGGGTGCAAGAGTCACCATTGAACTCGGGGATCCTCATATTCTCCTTGGCGTTGGCGTGATTCAGCTGACACTCGTCCTAGAGTGTCCATTGGACGGCGACGTCGCGGTGTTCCAAGAGGAAGCCGAATTGCCGGAGGTCTTTTGGGAAGCTGGAGAAAGCTGTTCCGGGTTCAACTGGGGGTATGTCACGTACATACTGTCGCGCCCGAAATTGTCGTACTCTTCTAGCTCCGGCACCTCTGTGTTGGCTATGAACGCCTTCCATTCCTTGTTCCACTCGTACATCAGTTCCCGCCAGCGCCACACGAGGTGCTCAGCCCCGGTATCGACCAGTTCCGACCAAGAACGGCCGCGGTACATGCGAGTGGCCGCTGTCAGGGGCATCAGTCGGTTCAGGTTCTCGACCTGGTTCCAGTCGACCAGTAATGCAAAGCAGGCCAGATGGTAGTGGCGTGGACGGTAGAACTCTAATCTCTTGCCTGACTCCAGGCCCGCAGCGACAGTGATTCGGTAGTCGTCGCCATTCATGGCCATCGTGCGTTCGGGCTCGATGCAAAGGTCGTATCTGCACTCGTAAGAGTAGTTCCTGCTCGGCGGCATGTCGACAAAGAATTTCTGGTCGGGTTGCAGAAGTCCTTGAAACTCGTCTCGCAGTCGCTTTTTATCCTCGTCGGAGACTGCAGGCGGCTGGGGGACTGGGTTGGATGTCATGTTGGATGGATATGTTCAGGTAATTGATGGATCAAGATGGATGTTTGTTGATGTTGGTGTTGTTGTTGTTTCGGTGACTCATGGAGCGTGGGGAAGTGTGACGGTAAGTAAGTGGGCAACCTGACTGGAGTAAACGGAGTAAACGGCCCAGATAATGATTTATGTCAGTAATGCAAGTGGATAACCTAAGGGAAGTGAGTAGAGTAAACGGCATAACATAAAAGAAGCAAATGGAATAAACGGCCCAGGTGGAGTTTAAACGTGAGTGACGCGACATGGATACGGCGTCGGTGATAGTGGCAATACTGGCGATAATCGCGATTCGGGCCCGGCGTCTACCAGGAGCTGTACTGTCTTGGCACCGACATGTCTCCGGTACTGCTTGCGGTCGTTGCGGTGTGCTTGGGTCAAGGGCATCAGTCAGTTTAGGTTCTCGACCCGGCTCCAGTCGACCAGCAACGCAAAGCAGGCCAGATAGTAGAGCTGAGGATACCGGCGTTTACTTCTCTAGCCAGCCTCAATTCCCTTGACGACCGCGATCCGGTAGCCGGGGACATCGATGGTCTTTCTGCGAACGGGGCAGTGTCTGTATCGGCAAGTGGACTTCTTGGGCGAGAGCTCGACAAAGAATTTTGTATCGGGGTCCAAGGTATAAACAATTTTATGCCTATTTAAAACTTTTCTTATTTCAAATATATAAAATTGTAAAACGAACGGGATTAAGATACATAACTTCCTCGAAGAATAAGATAAGAAAGAGTAGTAAAGTTTTATTATCCGACGTCTTATTTCCGCCGTTCAGTTGCTTCGCTTATGAGGTAACAACAGGTCTGCTTGCCTTTGACTTCGATATCGACTTTTTGGCGGAGCTCTCCGCCAAGGGGGAGGGCCGAGCACTTGACGATGGCGCTGGCATTGCCGCGTCATTTGTGGGTGGCACAATCTTGTCATTCGGAAGCTACAGCCACAGGCAATGTCGAACAAGGTCGATATACTGTTGATGACCCTCGTCATCTTTGATAGGATCCCAGTCCTCGTTATCTTCGTCCTCGTCGGAGCTTGGGGAAGCTCTAGAATCTATACAGTGAAATAAGTGTTATATCAATCTTCTCGCACGGTATCAGGGGTTATGCTGATTGGCCATCCCTAGATCCGGCAAAGGCAATGCCCACCGGAAATTCACACCCAGCCAACTCCCTCAAGTTGTGAACCATTCCAATTAACAACATAATCCAGTGTCCAGTTTGAATCGTCGCAAAAAGTACTCTCATATCCAAGACAAGGCTGGCAATGTCCACGATGATATCCTTTGTTATACCACTTCTCGCCGGCCTCCTGGCTATTTACTGTTTTCTCTGCATGCGTTTGCAATCCACGCAAGATGCTAGAGAGCCGCCCCTTGTCGACGCTGAAGTTCCTTTCCTCGGTGTGCTTGCTCGTATTGGGTGGCAGGGTTTGAGCTACTGGCACAGACATACGTAGGATGGCTTCCTTTTTTTCGCCGAGGTTCGTTAACCTGACTAACATGCTACCCAAGCGGCCTACCTATCATCACTCTGCGGCTTCCATATTTCCGAATATACGTCGTAAACTCTACGAAGCTGATCCCCATCGTGCAGCGACATGTCAACACTGTTTCCTTCTCGCCCATACTGGTCGACATGTCGGCCCGCTTCATGGCAGTCAGCAAGAAGACCTATGAGATCATCAGTCGGGACCCAATGGACGATCACGGCTTCGTGGCCGGCATGTCTCGAGCGACGCATGCCTACCTGAGTCCCGGAGCCATGCTCGATTCACTAAACGAGGCATCGGTCCAGATCCTTGCGGACTCCCTGGGAATGATTGCCAATAAAGGTCCCCAGCGTGTCAGTATGAAGGAATGGGTCGACAAGGAAATCACTATGGCGGCCACTGAGGCCATCTATGGCCCGCTCAATCCGTACCGAGATCCTGCAGTCTTTTCAGTGTGGCCGTGAGTGATGGCCCTGCCCAAAATTGACCACCTCATGCATATACTGACCAGCACCGCAGCGACTACGAGAATGGGCTAGCGGTGCTTCTCCTCAACATCTTGCCCGTCTTCACGGCGCGGAGGCCCGGGAAAGCCCGCGATACCCTGGTAAGAGCCTATGAGAAGTACTACGCCCGAGGCGGGCACCGGAGCGCCTCGGCCTTCATCAAGAACCGCTGTGAGTTTTATCTCTCGCGCGGGGTCCCCTACGACGACATCGCCCGAATTGAGGTCGGGGCATCCATCGGCTTTACCAGCAACACGAAGCCGGCGGCGTTCTGGCTCTTGTACCACGTCTGCTCCGACCCGGCTCTCCTGGAGGCTTGTCGCCAGGAGTTGATGTCGAAGGCGGTGGTGCGTACCGAGGAAAGCAGCAACACCCGCACCATCGACATTGCCCGTGTCAAGAGTTCATATCCCATCTTGTTTGCGGCGTTCAGAGAGACGTTTAGGGTTCACAGCATTGGCATTTCGATGCGTCGAGTCGTGGAGGACGACGTACTAGACAACAAGTATCTGCTGAAGAAGGGCAGTTATCTCTTGATACCCACCGCCGTCCAACACCGAGTCAAGTCCATCTGGGGCGAGGATATTGACAGATTCGACCACGCCCGGTTCCTACAGGAAGAGGGTAGCAACAGCCGTCAAAAGAGCCGTCGCCCCAATCCTGTTGCATTTCGAGCCTTTGGCGGGGGCTCGACGCTCTGCCCGGGCCGGCATTTCGCGACCACAGAAGTCCTGACGTTCGTCGCGTTGACTATCATGCGATTCGATATCAGACCACTGGCAAACGGCGGCCGTTGGGTCATGCCGACGGTGGGCAAGTCCAAGCCCAATGTTGGGCTGGACCAACCTGATCACGATTTGGAGGTGGAGCTCGTTCCCAGGGATGAGGGAGGGATAGAGTGGAGGGTTGCATTTTCGGGGAGTGGGGAGCCAATGAGAGTCTCTGCCGAGGACGGCTAAGGCGGTGTTGGTTGGACAGTACATATCACTTTCTAGGGGACAGCCAACTGCTATCACGTTACTGTTTACGTTACGTTGTCTCTGGGGTCTAGGCTGGTATTCCCAATCGAGATTGCAATCTCACAAGCAGGTGCGGTCTTTTCGTTCTTGGCTTATGAACCTCCTCTGAAAGAGTCTGGGATGGCTTGTAGCAAAATCCCAAGGCAGTGGCTCCAGTGTCTGTTTGATTGGACTGTGATTCAATTATTCGTTGTTGGCTCACCCCTGTCATGTCCTGCAAGGGAGATGTTTTGCCGAAGAAGAATGGTATGCAGTCCTGTAGGTCCTTGTGTAAAGACCGTGGGACTCTTATCTTGGCCAGATTACCAAATATGAATCATCTTGACATTGCTTCCGCCCTCCCTGATTCTTATCGCCTTGCTGTCTCACGGCCTCGACGATTGTGTCACCATGAACTACCACCCCTTGCTCGATCCGGTTGTCGTGCTGGTGTTCACGAGCACCATCGTCGGCTTTACCCCCGCAAGATCCCTTTTGCGCATCGCATGTCTTCCAATCCTGGGTGCTTTGACCTGGCATTGTGTCCTCAATTGCCCAGTCTACATTGCCCGAAGCGCATGGGCTTCGGCGGTGGGAGGCTATACTATCTCGTCGCTCTTGCACTACCTGGACGTTGCCGTATTGAGTGGATTGACCTTCGATGTCCTGAAACCGTCGCGAGATAGTCATGAGCAGAAGTCTCTCGGGACTAGAAACTCCGCCGCGAAAACATCGAGATGGCTGGTACTGCAGCGCATCAAATTCGGCCTCGCCGTCTTCTTCTCCTGGCGCTTCATCAACACCCCGCACCAAGTCCGAAACCTGCCACAGCTGGATGGGAGACTTCGTGCCTCTCGGGCGCGTTTCCTCTGCCATGCCGCCCTAACCGTCATGGTTTGCTACCTGCTACTGGACATCATGGACTCCTCGTCGGACGCCGAGGTCTCGGCCAAGTTCTACACTCCGGACAAAGTCGGCCTGTTTTCCCGGATCGCTGAAGTGTCCTTGGAAGAACTGGCCATGAGGCTCTTTGCCGCGCTGGGTCTATGCACGGGGCTGATTGCGTTTCAGCGAGGGGTGTACAACGTGGCGGCGTTCGTCTGCGTGGCCACGCGCGTGAGCGATCCGGTGGACTGGCCCCCGTTTAACGGGCCTCTGGCAGAAACGTATTGCTTGAGAAGGTTTTGGGGGTACGTATCATCGCCGCTGTTCATGTTAATATCCCAAATGCTCGGTGTGGACTGACCAGCGTCTAGCACATTCTGGCATCAAATAAATACTCATCGGCTGAACGCTATGTCTGGTTTCTTGTTGCATGATGTATTGCGGCTCCGAAGAGGAACTAAGTTGGTGCGATATATGCGCATATCGTTGATCTTCCTGCTGTCCGGGATCATGCATGTGGCAATTGATGTTGCTTCAGGTATGCTAAACCGTCAGCTCCCTTCTAGTTTCACCAATTGCTGATATGCAAACCTCCAAAGGCATTTCTCTCCAACATTCTGGGGCAATGAAGTTCTTTTCCATCCAGCCCCTTGGGGTCTTCATCGAGGACATGTTTCTCTCGATGTTCCATGCTAGATCTGAGCGGCCTCCATCACCAAAGTCCCTGCGGCTCTGGCAGCGGTGCGTAGGCTGGGCTTGGCTCGGGCTGTGGATGGCTTGGACGGCGCCGGCATACCTATATCCGATCATGGCACAAGAGGAATCGGAAGAGAATGGTGGCGTAGTGCCCCTCAGCGTGCTAGCATACGTCAAGAACGTCCTGGAGTGAGGAATCCTTTTGTGGACAATGCATGAATCGCCTTATGCGATCTACATGGCTTCTCTTGGACAAAGACGTTTGTCCTGGAAATTTCTAGATCTCTAATGCCTGGTTTCACAGTGTCTTGTGTATAGACCCGAGGGCTTACTGGATGGTTTCTTGCTGTTTCTACTCGCTGCGGATCAGCCTAATGTCATTCCTCCCTGGGTTCTTTCCTGAGCCTCATATTATGTCGACTACTCTATCAAGCCCTCTACACTTATTCACGCCAACATATGTCACAATCCATACATCATATCACTGTCTCCCGCTTTCTCTCTGTCACTCGCACACTCACACACACAAACCCTACACATACGTCCATATCATGGATAAAGACACACCATTGCTCGTGGCCCTCGGTGCTGCGCAGTTGGCAGCTGAAGCCATCATATTGTCACGAAAGGAGAAGCGCCTCGAGCAGGAGAACAAGCGACTCAAGGAAAAGGACAAAAAGCAGAAAGACGAGATAGCCGCATTGAAGCGTGACCTGGCCAAGGAGCGCAATAAAAGGAGAGAGGCGCAGCGCCGACAGGCAAGATTCGCCTAGCTTTCGACGTGGTTGAGCATCAACCAGAACCTACCGACGCGGCGGGCAATCTGCACGAATAGATGCAATATGAACAGGCCTTGGCTATCTGCAGGCTGATTGGAAGCAAACTGGACTTTGACCTTCTTGCCAATAGCTGGGAACGTCGGGTGAGACTAGTCGAGTGAATGCAGTCACTTGATAGGAGACAGGACTTTCTGGGAAAGGAGCGAATATGTAGTTTTCTCACGGTCGACATATGGGAGGGTATTGCTAAAGTGGAATCATTCTGGTAGCCGAGAGTGGTCCCGCCACTTCTGGTGGCACATCTCAGCACAGCAAAGGTGAGGGAGATAAGAGGGGGGAAAAACAGCTGTAATGAAAGACGCGCGTTTTCCCTCCATGACCAAAAGTCCCGATAGTTTGTAATCGAAATATCAACGCAACAAGTCATCATACAGGCCCAAGATTGTCCGACGCTGAGTGTTCGTCACCTTGGCAACCACGACACTCCAAACCCTTCCAAATTACCATTTCCTTACTTTCCAAACTTCGTCAAGCTTCAGAGGTGAATGCCGGATCTTTCCGGGTAAACATATATGTCATCATCAATGTCGAGTCCACGATTGCCTCTGGGGACATTGGTGGACAAATCTGGGCTCTCCCGGCGTTCTTCGGCGGACTCATCTCCAACATTGCCTTCATCGCTATGCTCGGCAGAGGTGTTGTGAATTGTCTGCTTGCCAGACCATTTCTGGCCTGTTGTTTCCGTTTTAGTCTCCTCTGACGCGGTATTACCGGTACTGCTACCAATGGCCAGCATTGGATGTTTAGGATCAGATATATCAAGGGAAGCGAGAATGTCGCCTGGTTGCGTGATGGGAATCCTTTCATCGCACTTCATCCAGTGTCCATGACCGAGCTGGTCGTTGGCCATGCGATGGAGCTGGATCGCCGTCCCTGCCTCCCATTCGAGGTAGGCATACTGGTTATAGCGGCCGCGCTTCTGCAACCACCCCAGGAGGGGCTCGACAGCAAAGGAGATGAGGATGATGAGCATGCCAATGGAGTACATGAGTGCGAGGCCGAATATACTGAAGTTGGCGTAGTTTGAGCTTCGAATCTTCTGCCCAGGTTCATCAGTTTCACGAAGAGAAGAACGAAAACCCTTAAGTCTACTTACCTGATTATGACAAAGATCCCTTTCGTAATCATTTGTTGGTGGGAAGGTGGTAGGCGGGAAAGGAGAGTTTTTGCTCCCCTGGGCAGTATTGACGAAGTTGGCTTGAAAGCCGGCCAGCATGATGTACCACCACCGGGTGACGTCCAGCTGCCATTGATTCTTCTTGATGCTCCACACTGCGTTCTGCCTGACATAGACTTGGGACGCAAGCGACGAGGCACCAAGTGTGTCAACGATCTGCGCCAGAGTCGACCCCGTGGGATATTGCATCAGGGCGGCCCATGTGAGGATGGCACCGAGTTTGGTTTGCAGTGTCGGTCGGTCGTTCTCGATCGACATGATCGACCTCATGAAACCGCTAGGCAAGTCGAACCATCGAGCGGCGCTGTCAAGCGAAGTCCACGCACTGTCCAAGTCGCCGCATTGACCTAGGTCTGGATCTCTGCACCATTGAAACCGTTCAACGCAGCCCAGGGTGATGCGGCCTCGAGGGGGTGATATATGGTCTGATTGACCAAGGTGCCTGACAATTTCAACAGCGTATTGGCAGCAGTTGTTCGATATCACTCATCCTCCGCAGGCGACAAGAACTCAACACCATTTCCCGCAAGGAAGAAGAATGTCACGTCTCCATCGTGCACGAAAACGTCAGGATCTGGAGAAAACTCGGAGTTTCTACGATCCAAAGCGCCTTGAGTTGTGTAATATGGCCTAGGACTGTAGGTGGTTAGTATACGAAGGGTAGGCAACGCAGGTCTTTAGGAATTCGGGGTTTTACCTGACCAAGAAGCTCTTATCATTGCTATAACCTGTTGTCCCTTTGGGATATTGACTGTCAAGATCCGGAACCATATACGTATAGTTGAGTGTTTCATTTCGTCCACCGAACGTTTGAGGGCCATAATTGTAGGCAACATAGGTTCGGTTGTAAACTGTGGTATTACGAGAACGGCCCTCCGTGGTCAGGGGAGCACACTGCATATGTATTAGCGGTAATCTGATCTAGTTGGATCGATATATTGGAAGGGGAGCATGTGAAATTCACATCCCAGGCGTCGCGTGCTCACCTGCAGGACGTATCGCATGGTGAATGTCTCGTCTTTGGGGGCGTTCTGTCCGAATATGGTATTGCTGTTCATATGGCCTGTATCTAGTCTTAAATTGGTGCTGTTCTGTCGGCATATACCCGATTTGAATGGACAGGGTGCGTCGTAATCCATAGTTGGTGTCTGGATAGCGCCGGTGACGAACTTAGCGCATTGGAGGAGGCCGGACCCCTGACCCGCATAGCATTGTTGCGCATAGTTAGCTATATTGTTGTTGAAGGTTGCCCAGTAGGGAATGTTCCGGTTGACCGTGGTCATGTTCCCAGTGAGAACACTGGTGGCGGCCTCGCAGTCATCGCCTTTTAACAGGACTTCTCCGGCCGTAGACAACTGGGAAGAGAACCCGCCTGCCACGGTAAAAGTCCCGATAGAAAAGAAAATAAAAAAGCCACGGGTAGGATGCGTGCCCAGGGACGATGCTTCGAGCTACGCCATGCCCACAGCATACGGACGAAGGACAAGAGCCCGGACTCGGGCGAGTTGGAGTTGCGCAGCAGAACCTGACGTTGATGGTGAATGACGTCTCGCGGACCCGAGGTCGAGTAGCATTGGTGGAATATGAGGGCGAAGATCCTCCAGAAACGGGAGGCAGCGAAGGGCACGAAAACGGCGGTAAACGCGATGAGGAGGTTACCATGTTCCTGCGTCATAGTTAATGTCGCACCCAGAACAGCAGACCCCCGGGACCAATTTGTCCAGGTGCCTAAATAGACCTGTTCGCCTGTATCCATGTCCATGTTGTGCCTGCCGTCAACCGTTGATTACCTGAACGTGAAGTAAACTGTCTTACACTGCTTGGCTAAGAATACCGGAAGAACAAATCCTGTCAAGTTTGGTCATGGTCAAGGATGTCAAGTCGGGTAATAGGCGAACGATTAAATACTCCTGAAGAACAGTGGCGCGCCATTCAAGCTTCTGAAGCCGGTTCGGTACGCCTTGGTTACCAAATATAGAAAATGCTTATCTATTCATGCACGGGGCGGCCCCCAGCTGAAACAGGGGATGTGGTGCAAAACAGATGAATCTGCGGGCTCTATTGGACTAGAAGCCCAGCCATGATCGGCAACTTATATTGCGTCGTACGCCCCCAATCAAAGAAAGAGCGCTCGGAGTTGCACAAAAACCAACTTTAATATAACATATTTTCGGTCAGGCTTAAGGCACCAATCAAGTCATGGGATTTGTGAGGCGCAGGCCCCGAGTACCCGGGGGCGATGTTTGAGCCGGTGGAACGAAAGGGGAAGATGGTGGGTATCATTAATCTAGCCTGTAGACTAAAGGCTAGGCTTCTGATGCCTCGCTGATCCCCGTAGCCTGTTAGATGTGGCGTATTGAGTGATTATGGTTGTACCGACTGTTTTTTCTTGGATGAGGGCAGGGCAATACTCGCCTCGGTGGAGTGGTTCTGGTGGACAGCGGAAGATAGACTATAGCGATCATCCCCACAATGTGTCCTCACACAACGCCGAACAGACTGCGGCGGGCGACAGGCAACTAACCAGAGACCTCTTTCGGGTCTCGTCGCGGGACCTTTTGCCGGCGCCCGAGGTAGTGACCCTCGCCCGGATCTGCTGGCGTACTAGATTATAATCGGCCACAAGGTGGGCATTTTCGGCCAGAACTCTCTACACCATTACGAGATTCCTCGGCGCTTCATTTCGCTGCGCCTACCTATGCAGGTACGACGCGAGATTCGTGACCTGTTCTTCGTTGACCCCAAGGACGACAGTCTGGAGCCACATGAAGACGCAGACGATGAGTCCGGTCCTGACCTAGCCCGCGTCGAGAAGCACGTTTAGGGCAAACGGCTCATCCCATCTATGATACTTTTACAGTCCAATATGCCGAGGATGAGGAAGACAAGGCCTAGTTCTCTGTGATCTGAGTTCACACTCAAGCAAGTTGACACCTCTACGTAATCATCAATCACTTAGCCAAGTACTAACCTTTCTCCCGTTAGTAGAAACACACTCATGCGACATTCTTAGTGACCCTCTGTCCGGTGGAAATGAGGTGATATTGAATTTGGTCCTGGTTTTTCTTCTACATCGCAATACATTGCTTCTGTACACACCGTCCCAAACACGCCTGAGACCGACCTCCAGAGATATGTTCTTAACATTGAACACTTTAGGCAGACAATGAGAATGTATCTCGCGATGTCTCGAATATGTTCGTGTCTTTCGGCAGCAGCCTCAAGAAACAGCGGTTGACGAATATGCGTATACCATTAGACAGGCTGCCCATCCGTCGAATATACCAATCCTCGTGTATTGCAATGAGTTGTAGTAGGATCCAATACATATATGAAATCGCTGAAATCGATCCAAGCCGGGAGGCAGGTGCAGGGTTTCCGTGACCTAAGCTCAGGGACCTGGTCTTGGTTAAGGCAGCATCGGACATCTACTGACGCCTATTAGACCTAACATTCTCGTATTGCAGGGTCACACCAATGTTGTAAGTGTGCGCTTGTGACGAGTATGCAGTTTGCTCAAGGCCGACATATAAAATTGTATTGCAACGAAATATGTAGCTACTACACCCCAATATCTTTATATGCCTCGTACCGCCGTCCCGTTGCTACATATTACAAGGTCAACTTTTAAATCAAACCCGCCACGATTACGATAAGAAATATGCTATTTCTTGGTAAGTTTTAATAAAAACGCGATATAACCAATATATTATTTACGTTATACTAAATACCATCTTCGCCAGCGACAGCCATGCGAGCAGCCCGTGGCGTCTCTCGACCTCCACAGCCTCAGCTTTCGCCACATGCTGCTGCGCCGCAGCCGTGACCTCCTCGAAGGACTGTATTGCGCCACCCTTCCCACGAGCCTGCCGCTCCACCTCCTCTGCCTTGACCCGGAAGCCCTCGACCGTCGCGCCTTGACAAGCCTTGATCTCGCTCGTCACCCGCACGTAGTCGCCGGTGGGCGCCGCGAACAGCCCCCTACAGGCGGGAGTCCAGGACGTCCCGGATCTCCTCCTCGGTGGGTAGCGGGGCACGATTACCGCCTGGATGTCCGCGACAGAGCAGGTCGCGGGGCTATTGACCACTGCACTGTACACACACGCGGGAAGTCATAAATGTGGTTTGCCATCTATAATATTCAAATGTACCGAATATTGTTTTAACCCTTATCCAAAACATTCCTGCTACCTATTCCTTCATGGCATCCAACTTGCGCATAGCATCACTCCATGCTTTCTCCGCGAACTGTCGATCCTCCTCCTCTTCCTCTTCAGGTGGCACATATCTACTATTGCGCCCGGTTAGTTTGCAATTTTGATGTTTATATATATACTAACGCATCTCGGTGCAACTACTTACCCCTTCTCTGCTTTGTAGATCTGGGGAAACGGGTCTGGTCGTCGATAGGCCTCATATTCCGGGTAGCGAAGCAGCCTTGGCCCCGCCATGTTGATTCTTGCCTCTTCTGCGAGTTGCAATCGTACCCAAGGTCTGTCGGATACAATGCAGATGTCCAGGGCGTCAGACTCAGGGCCAATCTCGGATAGCAGTCGCTTCCAAGGCTGAACCTTCCCACCGCCCGTGCGGGGTTCTTCCATGGTGTCTATGATTGGGCTAGTTTGACGTATTGAAAGCAGTGTGTTGGGTAGAATCTCGTTATTGGGGAAATATGGGTCAACAGGCGATGGTCCAAATTTGAATTGGCCCGGTGCCCTCCGTGATATAAGTATTCTAAGGTTCCAGGGAGCAAACCAAAGCGATTATCGCTACACGACATGTTGGTTGCCTGTTGTTGTTTCAAGAGGCGAATTTCAATGTTGCACTACCTTTACCCTTGATCGGAATGATGCATTGTTTAACATCACTTGTGTTACGTGTTGTGGACGTCTGGTCATAAGGAGCCCTTGTGAAATTAGAATCTAGACAGCTCTGGTCTTTCGTACGTTTTGAGGGACGCAATCTACAGTTGAGGAGTGCCCGAATTACTGCACAAGTACAATCGTTCTGGAATCTTGTCTTATGGAAGATTATGGCGTCGCGCTCTACCCACTGCAAGTCGTAAAGCACATCCCAGCCAACATTCTTCGGTACCGGGTCGAATCAATATTCAGGTGTCATAGTAGGCAGACAGAGTTGATCCATGTCCAGGAACATGTGTTTACCTCTAAATATGTAGTCGATATTGGTCGAAACGGGTTATTAAGTTGGTTAAACAGCGCGTATGTTTGCGGTGAACGTGGAGGGTCGTGAAACTAAATTCATCTATACAGGAAATTGAACGAACGAAATTAAGACATTCGGCTTTCTGGACCAACATGGTTCGATGGTATGGTAAACAAGGTGCATCTTAGCTTTCCTGTGCTCCTCAACCTCTGCTCCGGCGCCAATGCCTACCACAGCCTAGATACCAGTGGACAAACCCCACCGAAATCAAGAAGCAGTGGCAGCACGGGACCTCGAGATGCTGGACGCCGACGCCCATCTGCTCACCTCCTCGTAGGCAAACACTCACACAGCAGGTTGTAAGAGCACTCACTAGCATTTCGCTTCGCTACAGCTCATGCTGTGTTTCCCACCTACACCACTGAACGAAGTCTGGTGACACCTAACGGGGATTATCCCGCGCACAACGTTTCTACCTATGGGACCCACAACGATCGCGGGTCTACATAATACCAACTGCCAGGTCAGCCCACGTACCCCTGATTTATAACAAGCTTTCGCGTGATGTGTATTTGATCAGGACAACACCACATTGACTGATGAAGAGTTATTTCCAGAAGTCAGTCTGGCAACTAGATGGCTGGAATACAGAATCCTGCTAGTATCCGAGCCTCGATGGCGTTCCTTCGAGACTTGAAGCTTTACGATGTCGAAAAGCCGTACCACCTGACCCTGAGCAAAGACAGAGAAGCGGACTCCATCCTAACCAACATCGTGCACGATGTTTACGAAAACATCGAAGTCACCAATGTCCGCGGCTACGCAGATGCGTTTTGTCTTGACCTCCATGGGTTTCAGCTCTTAAGACACGAGACATCGCTGCAGATGGAAGACGTTGGGAAGCCGCAAGCTCGCGACAGATACAGCAGCGAAACTGCCAACTTGCTGAAAGAGTGCATGGGAGCCCAGGAGGTCCGCATAATGCATTACATGGTCAGAGATCGTTCACTGGCGAAGGTACAAGAGCATGAGCAGCGAAGCAGTGATACAGCCCACGGGAGACCCATCCCAGGTGTACATATTGGTGAGTTCACGAGCAAGAGGTTTAGTCATTCCTCGTATGGAGCTCACAGTTAGTAGATGCGTCTCATGACGGTGCGGTGTCGCGGATCCAACAACACTGGCCTGAAGAGGCGGCAGAGCTACAAAAGAGAAGGTTCCAAATCGTAAAGTTGGTTTCAACCCACCACCTTCTCCTAGATGAATCGTTCTAACCTACTTAAAGCGTCTGGAGACCTCTGACCCTGGAGCTACGAAGCTGGCCTCTGGCTTTGTGCGATGTTCGCAGTGTGGCAGCTTGCGATTTGGTACTAGCAGATCAGATCTTGCCTGGGCACCAAGGCGAAAACACACTAGTCTTCTTCAACCCGGACCACAAGTTCTACTATATAGACGGGCAGCGGCAAGATGAATTATGGGTCTTTAAGCAATTCGACTCACTAGATTCAGTGGCTGGTGGTAAGCTCTGTCCCTATCCTAGTTTCAAATTCACATGTATACGTTATCTGGATTTGCTGACCTGCTTCTAGGTTGCCCTCATACCTCATTTGAAGCCAGTGAAACATTCCCTAAGATTGGATTGGAGCAAAGCGTCGAGGTGGCGATGCTAGTTCTCTATTAGTCATTCCACATGTCCACACTATCCCAATGGACGGAACAACAGCCAGCAGGTTGCGTTTTAGAACGACAAACTCTATATCGATTGTTCTCCAAGTGCTTGACAAGCTTTGTGCAAGATCTCAATGTTTCACAGAGACCAGTACATTTGCCACTGATATTAGTTGTTTCTGCTCCCCCGCTGCCGCCTCTCAGCATCAATATGCTTCTGATGCTTCACTTGGTCAAGATACTGTCAAATTACCGTGCCGTTATGGCACGTCGTGATCAGGGTGCTCGCAAAAGTGTGAGCAGTGAGCCAGCAGTGTCGGTACCCTGGTAAAGTGATAACGAGCTCAAGTCTGTCAACGAAGCGCTAGCACGCGTTTGTATTAGCGTAGTTTTGGAATAATCGACTGAATCGACACATATGGTTTACATTGTTCCTTTGGACAGAGGCATAGCTGTTGGATACCTGGAACAGCGGCCCGAGCCTCTTATTTGCGGTGTTCTTCTGTTTCCTTTCACTGTTGAACAAACCAGTGCAGGCGATGGAGGTTTTTGAGAGTCAGTTCAATTACAACTTCTCTTTGTATCCTGCCTGGGCCTGTGTACTGCTTCACCTACTATTCCGGTAACTTCACCACAACCTCTGTCCCCAAACTCATTATATTATTGCCATTACATACATGCGCCTGTACATGGCGAACTACCTTCACCACTCTGGGAGAGGAAAAACCCTCGAGCAACTTGATTCCAGCGTCGATTCACTTTGCACCATGTGTGACAAAGAGAAGGTTTCCAAGTGTCAAACCGAGGACTGGCCCTTTCACGAAGCCATCTGCCGTGACCTGGTATCCTACTTCACTTTCTTCGCCTCCCTCGTCTCCTTCACCTCCCTTGCCTCCCTCGCCTTCTTCGCTTTCTTCGCCTTCATCGCCTCGTTTGCCTGCTCCGCCTCCTTCACCTCCTTCGCCGCCTTCGGCAGCCTTCATCATGAGCTACGGGATCTCGAACCGCGACCAAACCGCCGATATCCGCTCCTTGCCCTCTCATTGCGACCATCTGGTCGTCCAAGACCCTTGCCCTGATGTGGTGGCGTACCAGTTTGCGATCCAGCACAAGGCAGACATTCTCGGCAGAAACTCGCTGCACCAATACGAGATCTTCGCCACTCCGCCAAGACAATTTCTT
Organism: Apiospora sp. TS-2023a; assembly: GCA_038364195.1. Classification (NCBI taxonomy): domain Eukaryota; kingdom Fungi; phylum Ascomycota; class Sordariomycetes; order Amphisphaeriales; family Apiosporaceae; genus Apiospora; species Apiospora sp. TS-2023a. Next base: position 3,587,878 of record JAQQWQ010000009.1, on the reverse strand, counting down.
ACGAGAAGGGAAAAGAGATAACACTTGATTTGTATTATCTTGCGATATATTAAATCCGTTCGTGTCTTTCGGCAGCAGCCTCGATAAGCTGCGGCTGAAGAAAATGCATATACCACTGGCCGGGATTTCCACGCGAAATCCCTCGTACACCAAGCCCGGAACGATGGTCTTGCCGGTGCCGCCGGATCCTACGATGCTGAGGGCGGCTGAGCTCTGCGCCGCGAGCTAGTCTTGGAACTGCGGGCTGGCGAGGACGAAGCCGTACGTCCGGACGTTGTCGGGCGTGTTGACGTTGGTGATCATCGACAAGCCGGCACGCAACTCGATCTCGGTCGATCGCAGCTCGTTTGCGACGGCGAGGTTGGCGATATCTCGAGAAGTGGTCGAGATCAAGTACGTTTTAAAAAGAACTCTTAAGGATCGAGTTATCTTGATATTAACAGCACGAGAAGGTTTGTTGTTCGATCACGATATCGCAAAAAGGTGGAAGAATGTCGTCGACGTCGGCCTGGTTTCAATATTTCTTGGCGCGTTCGCGTCGCGTCGAGGCCAGCATCAACGTCAAACGCAGCCTGGTCGAGTGTTGCGTCAAAGCAACGAGGATCGATCAATGTCGCAGCGATATTGCAACGGCTATATCGACTTGCGCATTGTTGCACCGGGGCGGTCGAGTGGACGTCGATATTGCGAAGAATTGCGCCTGGTCGCTACGCAACAAGTCGAGAATTATACGCAACGGCCGAGGCGCAATTTGACGTTTGGCTTGCAGTCGTGACCCGATCTGCGTAATTCTTATTCAAATATAGCACAAATGGCATCGCGTTGCAATATTGCTATAGACTGAGTCAAAGCTAAACGATATTGAAAGCGGCCGCGATCAAGTTGCGTTTTGCTACGCAGGCTGGCGCAACGTTGCGTGAACGACCGGATCACGATTGCAAGAAGTTGTTTTGCCGGTGTCGCGATCTGCGTCAACGCTGCGTACCGGTTGCTGCACGCCTAGTCAACGGCCGTCGAAGTCGCAAAACGATATACGTCAGCGTGATAGGGGCAGCTGCCGTGGCAGCATTATCAATACGAGGACGTGGTCCGGCCAAATGATACATTTTCGCTAGAAAACCATCAGCTTCGTGCTTCACGGGCTTCACTTCTTGAACCTCGTCGTCGCCTTTTTAAAATGGTCGTATTATTTCTTTCGAGAAAACTTACGACCTTATTACTACCACTTCGACCACCAGCACCACTGGCATGACGATATTATAATCCGCGGCTGATAAAGGCTCTTCTGTTCTCGTACTCGCTAGTCGGAGATGGTAGGTACCAGGAGCTATTGTCGGAGGTTCCAAGGTCTTGACTGTTGTATTTGGTGCGATCGCGATGGAGGTCTAAGAGGGTAGATGCCTTTTGTCCGGTCATGGCACTATTCGGGGAGGCTCAGGTGCTTGGGCTGGGCCAGGCTCACCAGGAGAGGCACCACCGGTGGGATGCTAGTAGGCCCGCTCTTGGTGAGCCCGGTCTCAGGCCAGTTGAATTCGACCTTCTATCGAGCACTTGGAGTAAGTATCAGGGGGGATTTAGAGAGGTGCATAGTGAGTAGAATACTTACGATGCTGTCGCTGCTGCTGCTGGAGAGAGCAGGGCAGGTGGTGGTGGTGGTGGTGACGCTGCTGCTGCTGCTGTTTGGGGCCACCACGCCCGGACTGCTTCTGTCGATACTATATTACGACTTTGATATCCAGTGCCGTTTCCTTTGCTAAACAGTCCAGAACCCATGCTTCATGCGACCAGGCAGAAGATATCCGGACTGGGTCAAGACCCTGCTGGTACTGTCGTCTTTTCGGTGGCAATAAGAGGAGTGTTAGAGGCGAGGATAAAAGGTAGCTCCATGCGTGCACAATACGTACTGTCTTCGTCTCGGATGAGGATAGACTTACGGGTTGCCTTTCTCTGAGTTGCCAGCAATGTCGAGGTTCTCGGTCGCCTTCTCCAGCTCCTCCATATTGGCCTTCTCGCGCTCCTCCTCCAAGGCCTTAGATAAGGCTTCCCAAGAGAGCTCGATGTCCTCCGGGGGCGGCGATGGCAACGAAGGAGACTTGGCTGTATCCAGCCATTATCTTCAGATTGGAATACAAGGCATCAATATGCCATGACATGAGCAAGCTTCTGGCAGATTTGGTAATGGTAGTGGCAGTAGTCAAATCGAGTTGCATTGTGGGCGGGAATCACGGTAATTCTTTTTGCACATATGGCTTGTAATGTTGCGCCATCACACATCGCCTAGAAGTCTTTCAAGTGTGGCGCGCTAGCTAGCGCACGGCCATTAACATAGGTAGACATACAGGCCTAACAATCGATTGTTTCTAACAAAAGAGGTAGTCTCCTTGTGATTCTATACGAAGCCGTCACGTTGTTGTCAGGCACAATCGCACCCCTAGTAAACCACCAGCACCGCTAATTCCACGCTCTGGTCCTCTTCTCTGTTGAGCGATTGGGTACCAAGTTGAAAGGAGGTGTGAGGACATCCTGTAAACCGTATCAGCTCTCTCCCTTAGCGTGCATGGCATAACAGGTTCAACACCCACCTCCAGCAACGTCCGACTGGGAGTCAAACTGCTTGAATATCCACACCTCGCTCTGCTGCTGCTCTGAGACATAATAGAACCGCTGCTTTGGGTTGAAGTAGACCAATGTGTTCTCGCCCTGGAAACCTGGTGATATCTGATCTGCCAGCACCATGTCTTCGGGGTCGAGGCTGCGAACATCACAAAACGCCATCGGCCAGCTTCTCAGTGGTGACTTGAGCGGCCTCCAGACGCTGGTCAATATCAGTAGGGTCCTTCAAGGTATTCCTCATGGGGCTTACTTCAGGATCTGGACGCGCCGCTTCTGTAGCTCTTCTAGCTCCAAAGGCCAGTTCAATTTGATGCGGCGCAAAGCACCCTCCGCCGAGGCATCTGCCAAATGTTAGCCTGCTACGACAGACCCCAAGTGAAAGCAGCATACCAATGTGTACACCAGGTATGGGCCATCCCCGGATGTTGTCCTCCTTCTCTACTCCAGGTTCCGCCGATAAGTTGCGATCCCTGACTTTGTAGTGCATCAGCCGAACATCTTGGGCACCAAGGAATGCATTGAGAAAGCTTTGCATCTCTGAGGCGTATTGATCACGAGTCTCCGGACTGGCAAAATCGTTCTTGGCCATCGAGATTTCGTGCCTTGCAAGCTGGAATCCATGAATGTCCAGGTGGAACAGACCCTCGCTACCTCGGATGTCGGTAACCTCCACGTTATCGTAGACATCATGTGCAATGTTGGTAATCACGGAATCGGACTCCCTATCTTTGGTCAGAGTGAGATGATATGGTTTCTCAACTTCATAGATCTTGAGATCACGAAGGAAAGCAAGAGGGGCATAGACCTTGCTGTCCATCGCTGCTGTATTGCATCAGAATGGCAGGCCAATCTTTCTCAACAGGGGGTGGATGCCAAGGTAATTTTGTTGGTGTTGGCTATCCAGCAGCTGGTCTGTGGTTCTTTGAACCCGGCCCGTGTGTCACTCTAAAAAAGCAATATGATGTAGTTGCGTCTCAACCAAACCCTTCACGATGAATCATAGGGTGCGGGAGTAATGCGAGGAGGAACAGAAACCTTGATTCCGGGTGACACACACTCGCACGGCATGTGGCTACATGCATCGTAGGCAGTACACAACTTGACTCCTCACTTGGGTGGTGTTGCAATCTCGGGGCGAAAGCTTGCGTATTTGAAGTGGACCAAGTCGGCAGCCATCCCAAATCCCCCCAAGTCAAATAATCCCACCATTGTCAATCATTCCAAACCGCCACGACCTACAAAATGCCTGTCACTCATCAGGAGATCCAGAAGGCCCAGCCATGGAAGAAGCTGCTCCCCACTGACACAGAGGACCCTACCCTGAGTGACATATGTGCAACGACTGATAAGCCCTGGGCTCGACTTCAGCTGGCTGAGGAATGCGAGGCTGCCGTGCTGGGACCAAGACAGCATCGCCATCCCGAGTATGACCAGTACCGGCGACCAGATCCGTTCCCGAAGATATACAATGCGGAAGCATGGTAAGCATGAACATCTCAATGATCCTCTTCACTTTTAATCATCATCTTACCTTCCGCTCACCCATACTTTCCAGCAAGCAAGAGCCGCCTATCAAGGGGGAGGACAGGGTAGAAGTCGACATTGATGAAGGAGAATTGGATCAGAGGCTTCGTGCTCTTCAAGCGGAGCGTTTTGCCCAGTCTGTAGGTGCCGCATAGAGTGGCGCCGTTGATGTCGAGACCGTCCTGATCGACGACACCCTGGGGCTGTTCCGCTCCTTCAACGGCAACTGGGTGGTGCCATCGCGCTTCCTGCGGGCGTGCGACGCCACCGCCACCCCTGCTCTGCGCCGCACGATGCGGAAGAAAAAGGGGCCGAGCAGTAGCAGTGTGGCGTCGCCGGCTCGGGGCGGTTCTCTCTTGTTGGGCATCGCTGCACTTGCGTGTTTGCTGGTTTTGGTTGACTCACTGGGGACTACTGTATGGCACGTTATTTAGCTGTCTAATGTAACTCAAATATTTCAATCAAGTAACAACTTCACGATCGTAATATCTAGAACTCTCGGTTGCCATCTGTGTGATGATGATGTGTCAAGTGGCTAACTTGGAGCTCAAGCTTAACAGTGGGTGCTATCACTCTCACTCTTAGGGGACATGTTTTTCGATATCGCGCGCGGCCGCGACCCAAATGCATTAGCGTAATAAGGGCATAATACGACGGGAAGATATTCTTATATCGATCGTATTTCGATCGTGAGCCTCGTCCTCGCTTTTTTAACATAGTCGTATTAATTCTATTAAAAAGACTTACGATCTAAACACCGCCACGTCGACCCTCAGCACGACCGGCATTGCCATGGTACAGTTCACAGCAGCCTGAGGATTTCTAGGAGATAGCTCTGCAGTAGAGCATGCTGCCCAGTAGCAACGGATGTCTCCCAATGGCGAGAGGCTTGATATCTGGGCCTGATAGGTATTCTTCTTTTCTCGTACTCGCTAGTCGGAGATGGTAGGTACCAGGAGCTATTGCCGTCAATCTCGTCTCGCAAACAGTCATGCAAATCTTCGCATACAGCATCGTGATCAGCCTCTTCAGGCAGGTCGAAGACGTTATCCTCTGGTATGGCCCGCTTCGCCAGTGCAATACCGCCTACATGGCAAAACTCCAATATCGGTATGGTAGGCCCCGAGTGTGCATTGAACTTGCCCGAACACATCGTTACCCTTGCCCCTCCGCTAAGTATGTCGTTATAGGGGAAGGCCCCATTATCTGCCCTTTTTAAAACCGACTTTTTTTACTCGAATTTTTCCGCCGGATGCTATTGTTATCCTTCCCCATAGTGCTTGTTGCCGCCGCCACGATTGTGCAGTTCTTCATGTTGTCCAGATGTTTGCCGCTGCGAGCGGGGGCGTTGAGTATATTAATGCCTCGCGGAATAGCCAGCTTCAGGTAGACAGCTGGTGATGACGTGTCATGAGTGTCCTGGGAAAATGGCCCAGGCTACGCGACGATGGTGAGGTCTGCCGTCGTTTTGGATACTTTGATCAAGTTAGAATATAAATGCGAGCGTAGAACGTGACATTCATTGGAGATCTGTTTTATCCACAATGGAAGTGGTACGGTATTGTGATCTGTTTGTCTGTCTACCCTCTCATCTCTGGTGGCACTGAGTACTTGTATACAATGGTAAAGTCAAAAGATAACAACCCGAGGGCGTCGGCTTTGCGACCTCGATGGGAGTAGCTTGTCTAGATGTGCTGATCCAAAGAATCGACCAACATCGTAGGCGGTAAAGAGACCAGAAATCACGATCTATTTGACTGTGGTTGTAAAAGATGGAAGGTTTGGGGGAGAATTGATAAAAGGTTATTAAGGTCGATAGGCCCAGACAGGAAGTGCGACCTTGTCAGTAGGGTGTGAATGGCAATGGTGAGATTGATATAATTGATGAGACTAGAGAAATTGGTGAGATCGATGGTCGTAAGGCCCAGCTGGGGACGTCTGACTTAGTCGGCTGTGCTGGTAGAAAATGTGGATGAGAGAGAGAGAGAGAGAGAGAGAGATTTCTGGGTGGAGAAGGATTTATTAGTTAATGGGGAGGAGCAGCAGTTTAAAGCAGGTGGTGATAAGCGGCGATTATTCAATACAGGCGATATAACCTGCTACAAGCACAAAAAGTTGCATTGTTTTGTTACTCTTCTTCGTGCTTTAGTATATCTTGGTATGCAGTTGGGCTTACTGGGTGGTTTGCGAGGCAATTCTATACCAAACACGCCCGGGCACGGCCAGCTGGTAACAAAGTGGGGCCAATAGATAAGGTGGTCCGGGGATAAGTCTTGATTCCAGCACTTTTCCTCTCGATATCCGCCTTTGCTCCCTCCCACCACCTACAACCTTTCTTTTCGTATGCGTATTTTGGAATGGACGAAGATTTACAACAAATCTTCCTTAAGTCCACTCTAACCCAACGCCCAGCAACCTTCCCGGTTCTTTACATACTTTACATGAGAACTCCACAGCGGCCCGCCCCGTATAACTAGGTAGCATCCCTGCCAACGGCTACCGTCGCCCCTTCTGTTAACCAGGGTACTATCAAGACAACCTCCCTTACTGTTCCAAACCAGGTATGTGTCAGATAGACCCATGTCACATACATTTGGCGATTGCGTTTCCTGCAGCAGGCATCCCCACTAACTTACCCTTGTAGCAAACATGGCTGCCACGGAGAATGTCATTGACGACACCCTCGACGGTCCAGGGGCCCAAGCGGGTCCACATGCGGAAGATGCTCTCAGACATAGTCTACTGGAGAATGCCCTAGTCAAGCTGAAAGAGCAGGAGACACACCTTAACAACAAGCGGGTGGAGCGGGACAGTGTCGCAAACCGTCCAAGGCGGAGTGCAGGCACCAGGGCTGCGCTCGATGTATCGCAGGGGCAATACGACTGGCTTCTGAAATTTGGTCGTCAATACAGGGACGGATATCTTGATCTCGGTGGCGACTACAACCAAATACCTGCCGTATTCCAGGAGAGACGACAACCTGCCGAGGGTGTCACCGCGCGAGACCAGATCGGTGACCCACGCATCGATTCGCAACAAACCAGCCACACAGAACAGGCCTCTCAGGATCTTCCCGGAAATTCCACTGAGACGAAGGTCCCTGAGACTATCAAAGATGACTTGGGCACCATAGAATCTGCCAAAATAGTTGAATCAGGTAATCACGAGGGTCCCCAGCCCCAGGTATCATCGAACCTGACGAAGAGCAACGACGAAATCACCAATGCAGGTGATGGCGGCGACGGTGGAAGTGGTCATGAGCAACAAGCGGTGAACCCTGTCGGCCCGAGTGTTGGTCAGGCCGAAGACGAGTCTCGAGCAGATGCGGCACCAGACCAAAATGTCACTGAATCGTCGGCCGTCGAGACGCCCACCCAAACTCCCACTATTACGGCCGAGACGGGTAACGAGAATAAGGACGACGTTGACCCCCCAACTAACGCAAGAGAATGTCGGAAGAGGGTACTCGACGTATATGCTGAATATGACGATAACCAACGGGCAACGAAAAAGCCACGCCTCGATATACCCTCGGAGGACTTTGCGGCGATGGGCGAAGAGGTTCGGTTTGTCGTTGCCACCATGTCCAGGCTCGCGTGCTCGGATACGACTCAACAGGATGTCGAGATGTTCCTGCTTGGCAAACGTCGTGAGCGAGATAGGAAGAGATACAGCGAGCAGTCGAGAATCGAGTGGTTAGCAAGTCAACACTGGGCGAAGCCCATGCCCGTACTTCCCGTACCTGGAGCTAGACCCACTAAGTTATTCTCTGTCTGTTATCGTGGACTGCGACAGTCTATACACCCATTACCCTCAAGCCTCAAGATGGCCATAGATGAAGGTCTGCGTTTCGTATCGCGGAAAGGGGATGAAACAGACTCGGATGAATCCGTATCGGGTGACATGGCATCACACACAACTTACGTCTTCGACCCCTTTGAGGCCCATGCCAAAATTGGACATGAGTATGAGAAGATGGCCAAAATTGTGGAGGCGGTCCGGGTCTATATCCGCAAAGCGGCCCGCAACACCCTCACTATGGAAGATTGTAGCGACCTAAGGAACAAGCTAAACGACTTCCATGATCCCGAGCCAGTGACCAATTTCCTGGCGCCCAATACTCTCACTTCGCTCCACACGCTTGACCCGGACGACGAGCAGTACGGCGAGTCGCTGAGCTTACTGTATACATGGAACCAAGTAGCCACGAAAGGTGTGCTTTTCGGCATGTTCGTCGTGAATGGCATTTGGACCAAGCTATACCACGATCGACCAGCGTACCTATGCACCTGGGAAAGAATTCTACAGTTTGTCGGTGAGTACGTGGCACTACAGGATCAGTACCGCGACAGTCTGCCGGATCCCAAACAACCGCAAACCATCAACATGTTCCTGGGTCACATGGATAACAACTTCTTCACGTCAGGCATACAACCGAACCTAGCAGTGTATGATGAGGTCATGAGCCGTATCAAACGGTACTACGAGTCGCCAAAGGATGACAGCGAGGAGGACTCGTTTCCTACCCCCTTTTCTTCCGTTACCCCCGAATTGATCACTTTTTCCGACAGCAAGTTGATATACCCGCGGCCGTCAAAGCCCCGCCGACCTCGACAATGGTAGAGACCTGGTACCCAACGAAATACTGGGTGGGTCGCTAATGGGGAGGGTGTCGACCGCGAAGGGTTGACTGGAGAAGGATTTGTTTATGTTTTGTTGTGGGACTATAGAAAATGCTTTTGGGTCATGAGTGCCCAAGTTTTCATCGATCACTGCATGGGGTGACAGTGTACCCCAGAATGAGAGAGGATATCTCATTCGCCTGCTTACCTCTTACGACCATGGGATCCCGATGCGCATCCTGCATCGCGGATGGGACTCCGGGGTTTCCAATGGGTGGCATACTAAACAGGGCGATGGTCTCGACCAGAGACGTTCTCTCATGGATTTCTACGGTTTTTGCTTCGAGGAGAGTATACTTTGCACCATTGAGATTACTAGAAAATGCAGACATGCAACCAAAACCGAATAACCATTGACCATTACGTGCATAATTTTCTGTTCGTGAATGCTTATATTTTCCTTACTTTTGTTGTTGACTTTTTGGTAGGAATAACGTGGAATAAACACAGAAACAGGCATGAATAAACATTGAAAGTCGATTCCCAGCTCTACCCCCTCCCCCATTTTGCCTTACTTGCTCTTGCTTCCGGCACCCGCCAGCCTCTCCTTCTTCCACGCCACGCAAATATCCCATTGCCGATACTTCGCTCGACTGCTTTAACCCAAGTACTGCAGAGCACCCCCGGTTTCCATCTAGTATATACACCCAATCACATTGCGCCTCGAGGTCTGTTCCAGGCTCCGTTCGCGGTCATGGCTGGCAACGATCGAGCGCGACCTACCCGCAGCGGCAGGCTTGCGACAACAACCAGCAGCAGCGATGATAGCGTCCAGGAAAGCCAAACCTTAAGGCACACAGTCGCTGAAACAATGGAACTCGATCAGTATGACGACGACAGCCCCCACCCCCCGTACCCCGTATGATCGTCAGTCACCAGAAACCAAAGATTTAAGACAGCGTCATCCTGGAAACGACCGAGATGAACGAGCGGCTGAGCAATGTAGTCAACCGTTTCCAAAAACCCGTCGGGGGCGTGGTGAAAGAGGCCCTCGACGTCCCAGGCTAGAGCAAGATCCTGAAAAGGCAGATGGAGCTGACCCAGTATACCTCCAAAATCAAATGGCTGGTGGAGAGATTGTAACCAGCCTTAACGAAGATCGCCGAATACACCTCGGCCATTGATTCCCTCTTCACCAAACACGACAACGCCCTAGGGCTCGTCAAGTCACGTCACGACTGAAGCGAATGGGCGGGGGTCAGTGTGCTAATATAGATGAACAAGCTTGTCTTTGGCGGCCTGAACCTCCTAGAATTAGTTAGCCCGAGTATTCGGGATTGCGTGCGTCAGGCACAGCGGTCACCGATGTCATATACAGAGGATGACAACGTACAAACTAACGGCACCGTTAATATACACTGTAGCCAGCGTCCAGGTGTACCCGATGCGACCTACGAGGCAGCCACCGCCACGCTAAGATAGTCCACGTCAAACCAAGCCAAACCCACCACCTCTACCCCCAAAGGAAACATTCCACGCCGTAAAACAAACAGCCCTGTCGCATATATAGAATTAAAATGTATATAAATTTAACTATATATAATAAAATACTTTTCTTTACCTTAAAATAAACGTAACTAACCTTTTAAAAGATGTAGGAAATTACCTTATTCTTTAAAAAAAGGTTTAAGAGTAGAGCATACTAAGTGCGCTTTAAAAGGCGTGGAAAGGTAGCTATCGCAGAATATTATAAGTTTAAGCAAGCTTTATATGGGATCATCACCGGACAAGGATTCCTGGCTGGACCTCCGATGGCGTAACGCCCGTCACTTTGCGGGCAAAGAGAGCGACAGAAGAGGCAACAAAGCACAATCCCGCAGACGAGGTCGCGAAACAGGGAGTTTGGCGAGTTGTGGCTTGTTGAAATCCGCCTGATTCCCCGCGCTACGATTCCCCATGACGCTCCCGAGAAGTCCTGCGCAGGAGGCGCAATGGGCGAGATCTCGTTTATGGGATATTCTGCCAAAGAAGAAAGTCCACTGGGTGGTAGATGTACTCACGCGTCTGCCCATAACGTCGACCTTTACGATGGCACCCATAGGGGCCTTTCGCTAGTCGCTATTCCCTCTATGAAGCGAGAGTCTTTCGCCTCGCTGATCCTGGCGGCGTCTGTAATGAAGCTCCAGCTATCTTCAAGACCGTACGATTCTTCGATAGATACGACTTGCCCGACGAGGTTGTGAGTTCTTTGCGGCGGGTCCAGAAGGCCGCGGCCAAAACAGACATTTTGCCCATGCAGTTTCTCAAGCTAGGAGTACTGAACATGTGGTTGCCGATCAAAAACGGCACAGTTGTACTGCTCATGAGAGCGCTCGCTAGATACGTTTGGTGCAATGAGCAGAGGCTACCATCTACCTGTGCGTCTGAAACACACTTTGAGCATCACGTTGTAAACAGCTACGCAGACCACGACACGGAAGTCTCTGAGCATTAGGTCGGGCTTGTAACCGACATCAGGAAATCGTCAGGGGGCCATGTGGGGATAGGGGGCCCTCTTGAACACTGCCACACGTCTCACTGCCTTCCTCTTTTCCCACTTGATATAAAGATAGAATCTAATTTATATAAATACGTATACAATCTAATATAAGACGTATTTAAAAATATAGCAAATAGGTTCTATTCGGTCCCATTTTTATTTAAAAAGGAAATACTTTTACGTAAAAGGAATACGATTTCTATTTCGACAACGAAGAACAGGACTGTCTAGTTATTCGATTGAGGCGATACCAAATGAGCATTTTGCCGTTGGCATTGAACTTGTATTGAAAATACGAACAGTACTGCTATTCAATATGAACTCGTATAGCCCCAAAAACCACACCGAGAATGCTGCGGATGGCGTCATACCAAGAAACGAACATATCCCGTTACCACCAACTCTCCCGTACTTATTAACTTGGTGCGGACAAGCCCTCAGGAGGGACACGAGTAGTCATCCGCATCACAGCAGCATTGCGAGAACCGGCAGCAGCAAGGCCCCTCGAAACCGCCAGGGCACTCGCACTCGGTGCAACGCTTCTCCAGCAGCCCAGGGTTGGAGAAAGATCCGTCGTCTCGCATATCTAAGGCATTGCTGTGTCCGTTCTGGATGGATTACGAGATTAGTTGAGTCTATTGACTCAAAATGTCCTGGAACAAACATGTCCGAATTGGTTGGAGGAATACTTACCACGGGGCCGGCTGCTGCAAGCCCGGTGAGTCCGGTGACGGCAATGATAAGTTGAAGGGGTAGCATGGTGTGATTTTATTCGTCTTCGTCTAAGAGAGTGGCGTTTTTCTTCTGTTTGACAGGCACTGGTTACAAATTCCTGTCTGCTTGATTCAAGAATACGGGTTTAGGTAAAGTTGTGGTTGGTAACTGAGTGGTGCGAGTCCTCTAGCTAAGAGTACGGGTTGCTCAGTTCTCGGGAAGTGAGAGCGTTATGTGGACATAAGAGTTGAAGAAATGTTGGGAAAATGTCTTCTTTTCGCTAGTTTATATAGACAGCAGTCCGGAACCGCGTAGGTGCGGTGCATGTCTCACATAATATAGGATGATACGAACGCTGCAGATATGGCAACATCCTACTGATGATTGGTGGACCGTATCTTACTGCAGAAATGTCAGAGGGCGACAAACGGCACTTGTGGCTTCGGTGCAGCAGGATGTTTGTTTCTTATTGGCCAGGCTATTTGGCTGATCGTTTAGTTTGTTTCACAATGCGCCATCATGTGGTGTTCGTATGTAGGGTAGACGATGACGGGACGCAACACCAGGTTGCTGAATTCCATATTATTGTTTCCAAAATGGCGGTTCCAGAACCATGTCATAACCACCAGTTGTATTACAGGCCGCCAAAATGCACTTTTGATCAAGGTTAATGCAGTGGCGCCTACTGTCAGCCGGGAAGTTCTGACCACGGGAAGGGCAGCTATGGACATTCTTAGAGATGTAAACCTGGTATAAAGAGAAGAATATCCTGTCAGGGTAGCTTAGTATAACTCGAAGAAAATAGAAGAAAAGGAAAGAAAAAAGAAGAAGGGGAAAAGGAGAGCAATAATCATACGCTCAAAACGAAAGAGATTCTTCTCAAACCTAATAAAGCACCATTTTTAATAACACCCAGTCGACCGCCATCCCGAGTTACGCAAATCCCGTTGCCCTGTTATCACGGATACTTCTGATGGACGGCGTCAACCCGTTGGGTGAGAGCCTGGTGCTAGATGAAGCGCACAGCATCAAAAACACGAGGTCACGAAGCTTCACCGCCATTGCACACTTACTAGAATCTTTCAACTTCTGTGTTAGGCTGACCGGCACGTCCTCAGACAACACGTGGAGAGACGTATATGCGTATCTCAGCTGGCTTAACGGTCAGTCATCCCATTGGATCCCTTTTGGAGATGCATCGTGCATTTGGCGAGAGCTCAAAGACGTCCCGGGGGCGACGACGCTTGCGCTTGGGCTTGCCGGCGGACAGGATCTGGTCCAAGGCTTCATCTAATCTGGGAACCTCGGCCGGACCCGTCTCGCCAGGCGCGTCCTGCATGGTGGCGTCATCAGCCATGGTGATGTTGATGATGATGGTGATGACGATCGTGTCTGTGAACCTAGTGCGAAATTTGATAAAAAAAAAGGAGGTTGTATCGGCTTTTTTTTCAATCAAATATCGGAAGGCAGCTCACGGATAAGGAAGGAAAGGAAAGGAAAGGTCAGATCGTGGAGGGCGAGTTTCACCTAAATACAGGCGTGGGGCGCGCGCGCACTCGCAGAGTGGGGCCCCACTTACAAACGATGGCTTCACGTTTGGTCAGCAGTCCCAACATGTCGATCAATGGTACGCATTATACAAACGCTGGATGCCGTCACACTATGCCGCCGTAATTCGACGGTTGAGGAGCACCCTGGAGAACATTCCTAGCATCCAGCCGGCCTCCTCCTCCGCCTCCTTCCGCCTCCTCCTCCTCCTCCTCCTCCTCCTCCTCCCTGTCGCGTGCTGGGTCGAGCGCAGCCGCGACAGCGTCGCCAATGGCAGCTGCGGTCGGGGCCGGGGATAAAGGGAGGGCGGGGCAAGGGGGTAGAAATATTTGGTTCGATATCCCTATCCAAAAACGACCTACGGCTATCCTGACCAGGGCGGCCAAAATCGAGGGCAAGCCCATAACACAAGCAACAAAGAGGGCGGCGATTTCGCCATCCGAGAGCGCCATTATGTGTGCGTGAGGCAGACCAGTAAAGAATCTTCGGAATGTTAAACGATGTACCGTGTTCAGATATCAAATGTTTACATTCAGTCCGAGAGGACTCACGCTGTATGCTTTCCTGTTTTTAAAATGACGAGTTGAGAAGAACTCGTGTTCGCAATTACCCGGAATACACGGAGTAAAAAAATTAAATCAACTATTAAACTAGAGTAGCTTTTCTCGGATATGAAATCGGTTTATTATTATTCTTAGCTGCCAGTGGCATCACTAAATCCGCTACAAATCATATATTAATCGTATTACTATTCCAATTCTATCCTGAACCATTAATAGCTCCCAGCTTTTACCAGGCTCTGGCAGCCCCTCTCCTATATTTTGTACCACACACGACAGTCTCCGACGACGAGCTCACAAGTTCTTGATCACATACCGCTTCCTCCAATACTCGCCATACCGAATAATGACGATAGATATGGGCAAGAAGGCCAATGCAATGAAACCCAGCAGACTGTTGCCCCAGCCGACGCCAAGCCGCTCATACATGGGCAGCCCCGCGAGGGGCAAGACGGCGCCAGCAACTGAACGAACGAGGGTGTTGGCCGCCATGGCAGAGGCGGCGTAGAGCCCGAAGGAATCGACGAGGTAGAGCTGGATGCACATAAAGATGATCATGTTGCCAATACCGATAACAGCCGTCCCGATGATGGGCGCGATCCAATGGACCTGCTTCTCGGCCGTCCACCCGTAGAGGAAGAAACCTATCGGCATCACCACGCTGCCGACCGGCAAGAGGGGCAGACGGTACTCGGGCTTGAGCCCCTCTTGCTCCGCACCCGTCTCTGTGGCCAGGGTGTCGGCTTCGGCGGCTTTCCGCTTGATGTACCGGTCCGAGGTGCCGCTGTAGAGGACGACGCCGCCGAGGGAGCCGACACCCAGCCCGATATAGGCGAGCCCGACGAGGCTGGTGCTGAAGTGGTAGTACTGCTGGAAGACCTCGGTGATGGACGTGAACATGAGGTAAAGGTACCCATACGTAAGGGCTATGAAAAGAGCTGTGGAGATGACGATGGGCGAGAAAAGAAGCATCTTGACGGGCCGCACGATGCTGCGGATGAAGTAGTCGCGCGGCGAGAGGCCGATGTCCAGTTTCGAGCGCAGCTGCATGTTGCCCGTCGACTTGCGGAGCCGCTTCGCCCGCCGCTCCAGGAGAACGGGGTGGTACGTCTCGCGCAAGACGAAGACGCTGGCGATGGCGATGACCCCGCCGACGATGGCCAGGAGCCAGAAGTTCCAGCGCCAGCCCTCGGCGTCGGCGAGGAAGCCGCCGGCGATGGGACCGATGATGGGCCCCATCAGGGGTCCGATGGAGATGGCGGCCATGGCGGCGGCGCGGCCCTCCTGGGGCACCATGTCGGCGATGGAGCCGCTGGCGTTGGTGACGGGGCAGGAGCCGAAGACGCCGCTGAGGAAGCGGAAGGCGATGAGAGAACCCATGTTGGGCGCGACGGCGCAGCCGACGACGAAGACGATGAAGCCGACCATGCTGGCGTGGTAGACGTAGAGCCGCCCGTAGATCTCGGACAGGGGCGCCATGAGGAGGGGACCAAAGGCGAAACCGAGGATGTAGACGGATACCACGAAGGAGGCAATCTCGAGACTGGTGCTCTTAAACTCCCTCATGAGCTGGGGGACGCCGGGGGCGAATATCGCTGTGCAGCATGTCAGTGACCCGGTGGTCTCTTCTTCGCAGCTGGGAGAGTCTTACACGACGCCAGGGGAGTGATGAAGATCATGGTGCTAACCAACAGACAATTGACAAACGTGCGCCACTTATTCCAATTATACGGGTGTTCGGGATCGTTTTCCTCCCACCACACAATGTTGAGATCATCCTCTTCGGCCGTGCTGGGGCCGGAGCCGGATCCTGGGTCTTGTTCCTGTGCTCCACCAGCTCCTTTCTCGACGTCGCGTTCTGACGGGTGGTGGATGGTGTCGGTTTCAGCGGGTCCCGCTGGGGTAGGAGGAGATGGGTCTCCTCCGGCGGCAGTGTGCGGCCGCGGGTGTTGCTCCACGTCGGATTTCCTCCTCCTCTCCGCCAAAGAAGCGCGGCGTTTCTTCTCCTCGTTCTCATCTAGGATATAGCCCTCGCCGGACGGGATGTCGGCATCGTGACCTTCGTCGGCGGCTTGGCGGCTGATGCGGCGTTCTAGTCGGATTCGGTCATTGTCGCGGGGTGGTTCGACGGTCGCTGTGGGGGCCATTTCTGGCTTTCTGGGGATTGAAAGACCCCTAGAGTGCGCTGGGCTCTGGCGCTACGCCCTGCGAGCTCCATTAGCTCCATACTCCACATGTTGTTGAATGCCAGCTCGTGTACAAGTCGGCAATCCATGATGTTTCGAAAGACAGATTTTCGTGATGGCATGGTACTGAAACTTACCTAAGCTTGGCTTGCTTGCTTGTCGCGCTTAGCGCTGTCACAGAAAGCTTGTACAGCTCAACTGGCCAGGCTACTGGGTAAACTGTAGCTGTAACACCCGTGGCGTAGGGTAGCGCAGTATGTCAAATGTTCAGATGTGTGTGTATGCCACTGCGTTGCTGATCTTCAGGAACAAAAGTTAAAGTAAACAGATTTTAATTAGCCATCAAGAAAAGGAGATTGAAGACTTAGATAGGTAAGGGATAATATTCAATTTGCTCTTTGGGCCCTGCTGGCATATATCGAAGACTGTTGGAGAGCAATCCCCGTATTCGGGAGGTGCAATCACCCGAATTGTGTCTTCTCTGTTGTGCATAAATAGTACGACGGGTGCATCCAATTGGACATGAATCGAGGGAACGCTTGGAGTTGGATCCCGTTCCCGTTCCCGACTCGACGGTTGCTCCAGGGAGTTCTGCCATGGAGGGATTACCGTAGAGAACGAACCAATTGGGGGAATTGGAGGTTCGGTAAGTCGGATTTCCGACCCACCCAACCCCGGACAGCATAAGCAATTGGATGGTACCGTCTGAAGCTGCACACCCTTTGGCTATGTACAGACACGGCAGTCGGTATTCAAAACAAATGCACACTCAATACCGAAAAGCACCAACTCGTGTGGTTCGGTGTCTATTCTGGGTTTATTTCTTCTGGCATCATTTGAGTGACCGAGTATTAACGTTTTGCCGCCCCTGACCATCTACTTGTGGGCAGGCAGGCAGGCAGGCAGGCAGGCAGCTCTCGTGATCGCCAGACCTCAGCTGTTCAGACTCGGTTACATCGTTAGGTGGTCTTTAGCCCCCATCCCGCAATGCCTGCCTGTCCCGGTCTCTCTGATTACCTGAATGGATCTTTGGGGACGCAGTTATGGCTACCTGCGTTGCACTGCCCAGGTAAACAGCACTTCTTGGCCCCTTTGACATGTGCCAGGTTGCTGGCAGTTCAAAAATAGCGAACCTATCATCTGTTCTGGCCTGGCTTTGAAATATCGCAGTCACCCTGTCCCACAACACAGCCATATCAAGAGTCAGCAGAGTACTTGCTACTTGAACGCATCGTGAATTACAGATAACTTATTGGGAATTTACAGCAATTGGCCAGATGCTGAGCTTGCGATGTTGACGCAATGGGTGACCAAAAGGGGAACTACTCCGATCTGCGGGCATGTCGCGCATCCCCTCGTTAGTACGGAATGCGACCCCAGCCCAACTGGATGGATCATCATGCTCTTCCAGTGACTTCAAATTTGTGCAGTAATCCAACCAAACTCCACCAACAAGACTTTTGTCGATATATCGTTGCTATGCGGTGTCACGATGTTTCAATCTTTGTTGCAATATGCGCGCTGCTTAGCCCCTCAGTGAGCATTAGCTTGGAGGATGACCATACTCAATTCCCAATTGGAGGGAAAGACAGCGGCAGCGAGGATTCTGCCGCAGGTCTACCGTTCTCAGTAAAAGAGCTCGAGTCATACATCCACGACGTGATGGGTCGGTGGAAAGCCCCGGGTATGGCCGTGGCCATCGTCAATGGCAATGAGACTTGGGCAAAAGTGAGAGCTAAGTTCCTGTCTCACCCATCCCACATTTCCTTTATGCCGTCTTTTCAAAGCTCAGAGACTTCAGGCCTTCTTAAGTTCTTCGTTATCGTGTGTATGCGTGGAAGGAAACGGTGCAGGCGCGGAGTATTGATAACTGCCACGAGGAGGAGCTAACAAGACTTCAGGGGTTCGGTTACGCCTCTTTCCCTTCCACGCCGGTGACGCCCCACACACTGTTCTACACCGGCAGCACCACCAAGTCCTTCACCACGGCCGCCCTCTCTCTGCTCATAGACAACTCGTCGTCAGCTGATACAGAAATCCCCAAGCTAAGCTGGACGACGCCCATCTCGCAGCTGCTGCGCGACGACTTCGTCCTCAGCGATGACTGAGCCACGGCACACGTCACGCTCGAGGACGCCGCGAGCCACCAGACCGGATACCCGCCCCACGACCTAGCTTTCGTGAAATCGAGCCGCGCCCAGGTCCGCCGCCTGCGCCACTTGCCCCTCTCCGCCGAGCCCCGCCAGCGGTTCCAGTACAACAACCACATGTTCACGGCCCTCGGGCATCTTGTGGAAGTGCTATCGGGAGGTACCTGGCTCGGCGCCTTCTTCCGTGAGCACCTGTGGGCGCCCATGGGCATGGATGAGACCTTTTTGAACCGGGGCGACCCGCGGTTCCGTGCCGTGGGGTCTGAGCTGGTGCTTGCTGATGGCTACTATTGGCGTAATAACAGCCAGGGCGCCGCCGGGTACGTGAAGCGGCCGCGCGTGCCGGCTGACTGGGACACGGGTGCGGGGGCGGTCATCTCCAATGTGTTGGACTACGCCAAGTATCTGCGTGTCATGATGCGCGAGGAGGGGCCAATTTCGGTGAAGGGCCACCGTGAGCTAAGGACCTCGCGATCGTTCTTCGATGAGCAGGGGCCGCCCTTTACGGGGCCCGTGACGTACACATTGGGCTGGATGCATGGCGTGTTTGAGGGCGTCGAGACGTGGCACCATACGGGTACCGTGAACGAGTTCGTCACGTCTATGATGATGATACCGTCACAGGAGATGGGGATCGTGGTGATGTGCAATGCGGCATCCAGGGCGAAGAACCTGGTCTGGTATCGTATCATGTATGAGCTGCTTGGTGTGGAAGAGAGCAGGAGGTTTGATTTTGAGGAGAAGTAAGACTTCCGTTTCATCAATCACGTTCTTAGTGGTTTTGAGGTTGTCGAAACTGACAGAAGTGCGCACCGAGGTTCCGACGGGAAGAAAAGCAAGGCCAACACCTCGTGGACGGTAGCCGGAAGCGCTTATACCCCCACATCCCCGACCCGCCGCTCCTGCCCTCCGCCGCGCTCGACAAGTACGCGGGGCGGTACCGAGACCCGGGCTACGGTGACTTCACCATCGATTTGGTTTGTGATGGCAACGACGATGGAGACGGCAGCTCAGCGAAGCCCCACATCACGGCGTCGGGGCTCGGAAAGGGGGGCGAGTGCCACCTGGAAGCGCATGCGGAGGACACTTCCATGTTCGACTTTGTGTTCATGCTGGAACACGTCTCGGGCGACTACTGGGTAGGGTATGCGCACGTGAAGGGTTTGACGGATCCCGGGGAGCCTTTGGCGTCGGTGCGGGCTCAGTTTCGGCTCAATGAGCGTGGGGAGGTATCGGAGTTTGGTATCGATTTGAGAATAGAGGAGGACGACGAAGTGCCTTTAGTATGGTTCACCAGAGTGAATTGAGTGACGGTGATAAAATAGGATGATGTTGGCAACTTATCTATAAAGAAGGGCAGCTGGTTGCTGTTTGCTTGATCACCAATACTGTTGAGATGTCCACTTGTAGCAATACAGGGATGATGCGGTTGGATGGCGAGATGAAATCAGGCAGAAATATCAAAAGTGTTGGTGACCACGGCATAAATGAAAATAATCACGATGAACTGTGACAATAACATCACGTTACAACCGGAGGCAGTGTGGTGGTGTGGTGGTGACAGTATTAGATACGGTAGATGAATAGGAGAGAGCATCATGAGGTTGGGGTCGTGGTGAGAAGGATGAGGAATAAAAAGTAAGGTGGTTAGGTGAAGGATTAAAAAGAAAAAGTCCGTAAAACTGCAACAGGAAGATTTGAACCGTGGTCTCTGTGAAAAGGTGTTTTTGATGTTCAAAGGTTAGGTGATAAGAAAACGCAATACGCACACCTTACCGCTTGACCAAACGCGTCAAACGACAGGCGCCGGGCAGCCCGGGCAGCGGCCATGGCGTTGAAGACACGCTGAGGACGAGAGAGACAACAGAAGATACGCCATATAAGATCATCGCAAGAAGCAAAAAAGATCTCCATGGGTTAGAAGTTCCCTCTGCGCGCTGCCCACAAGCCCCCAGTGCCCACTGATTCGCCCCATGACTTTGACTCTTCTAAGGTATGCCATCATTAGTCGACCAACTCAACGACCTAGGTATCCGTGAGCCCATCCCCGAAAACCCGTTGTAGCGAGGACTACGGTGGGTTTTCTCATCCCGCTTGAGCTCCAGGTTTGTACGTAGCTACTCGTGTAACCTGTGGTGCGCAGCTTCTCACACTACGACTCGCTCAAGACTCACACCGTTAGCTTTCGGTGTGGGGGTACGTTGGTTAGGAAATACTGAAGGTATTAGCACGTATAAGGACTCCTTCGGATATTACGCGGGTTTTCCCAGAGTTTACCCAGCCCGGGCTGCCCGTTGCCTGGGGAGTTACCTGGGTACCTGCGCTTTCGTGCCCTGCCTCAGTACCATCACCAAGAATGACCTGAAGGGTCTGCAGTCATCTCTCTGCTTCTTCCCTAGATGAAATTCAATTCCTGGTAATGATGATATCGTTGAGCTTGTCGTCTTAATCCTTCCACATCTCATTGCCTCTTTCTTATCTCCCTCTTGTAATTTACCCACCTCCCTACCCGCACCACACAATATCACAACACACAGACACTACCGATAAATATTTCAAGACAGCAATCAAGAGTTACCAGCATTTTCTTATATCAAAATCTGGGTAATGAAGTTCGTCAAGCATTCTTATCGCCTTTCAACACGATCTTCGCCCAACATATTTCAAACAACCTCACCCGCAAAATCCATCTACCCCTATTCTACCCACACTGTCACAACTTTCACCAACACCGAAGGAAACATATCTGCAGCATGGAACAAATGTGTACCATTGACCATTTGAAATAACAACCAATATCGACATGATCATCAACTATGTTTCTTCTTGACCAACCCCTTCCACTGGCACTTCTTAAGTGCCCGTCCCATTGACCTGATACACATCACGGGATTTCTTCCGCAGCAAATCAGAATCAACTACGCACGGAATTGGTTACCAGCTTCACTATTTTCAGTAAGTCACATATGCCAAGTCTATAATTATAGATACGTTTTCATTTGACTAAGATCTAGCACCACGTACACGAGCCTTCACCGTGTTGCCCGTATCGTACCGACTACCGACTGCAGAGAACCAACTGCAGCCGGCAAACCAGCTAAGATACCCACCTTCCAGGGCCATCAACGTGCGAAACAGCTTATCAGGATCAAATCCATTAGTGGTTCCAGCTCGGCATGCCAGAAGGATCAATGGGCTGGTCGTTGGTCGACTTAGACAGACTCACAACCGACCTGACCGCGGGATGGGTCCAAATGAAGATACAGGGAAAGAAACGCAACCATTCGAACGATCAGCGGCCGCTCAATATACCCAATATGATTTCCCATATGTGGCTCACCAGCATCACTCACGCATCTTGGCCATCTCGCTAGGGTATCTGTCTTCAACGCATTCGGTGTGGCGGTGCTGGCCATCATGACTCAGGTCATCACTGAGTCGATGTACGTGCCAACCTCACATGAAAACCGCCGCGAAGTAGGTAACTTTCTTGTTACACATATATAGGAACTCTCTCTGCCGGATTCCCGTCAATACCGTAGAGCTTTGTGACACCAGGGGACCATGTCCCGACCGAAACGGGGTAGCAAATCTCCATGGGCCGACCAAATCTATCAACAGAATACGAATCTATGGGCGCAAATGGCGTGCTCAAGATGAAACGGCATTCGTCAATTGAGGCCGGCCTCCACAAGACCGTTGCGTCGTCAAAAGGCATGCAGACGGCGTCCTGCATGATGAAAGTTTCGTTGGAAGTTATTTTGTCACGGAGTCGGTCCCTACATACGACCCGCAGGGTTCCACCACGCCAAGCAACCAAAGGGCGGATCGGCACCGTGGGTGGAGTCAAATACCCTCCCAATACCTTGCGTCGGCGCCTGACTCTCTCACTATTGAAGATGTGTAGGCGCGGATGTGCAACTATTCCCACGTTGCACGATGGATTGGACCAGAAATGTTTGTTGTCTTGATGTTGGTTCAAATTCGTGGTCCCCCAAAACAGGGCCCGGATGAGGGCACCTATCGGCTGATCCCGACACAGCACACACAACGTGGAAGGCAGCACCCGGGAGTAGAGTTTAGCTAATCTGGCTTGTGAGACACGATGACCGAATTAATGTTTTGACATGACCATCTTAAGCAATTGCCCTGCATGCGATCTTGCCAATTGAACACAAACAGTCTTCAGAGTTCTGCCAGTCACTTCCGCAATAGGTTGTCAACCTCTTGCTTACTGCCCACGAGACCTTCCATTAAGCACACCGAACCAACCCCTTGCAATTGAATTGAAGGCGTCACCCAATTTTCGTCGGTCAGCAGGCGGCTCAACCACTTTTCAGGGGCGACAGCGAAGGTAGGCCCAGGTAGGCTTAGGCGCTGAACGCAAACCCCACTTGGTGCGCAACCCCGCGGACGGTGGCTAACTGCGCTGCGGTGCCAAGGTGCCCATCGCAGTTCCCTCTCCAGGCCAGTCAGTGTGTTTCCTGCTGTTTCCTGCCGTTCTTCTGCAGTGTCCAGCTTGCGGCCCAGTCATTGGATTTCCAGCCCAGCCGAGCCTAGCCCGCGTTAATGTGCCCCACTCAGCGGACTGAGCCTGACTTGTGCCCCGTGCCACGATGCCATGCCATCGCATCAAGGATTTCTCCGGCTTTCCTTCAACTTCATTCAATTGAGAAATCCCAACTTCTTCCATCTTCCTTGCCCATGCTCGAAACTTCCAACCCGCTTTTCACGTCAGTACTATCTATATACAGCTTATAGACGACGATTGTCGCAATCGTTCATGGAGCCCGGTTTATCTGTCTGTTCCAGTTGAAGGCTGAAGCAAACCAGTCGTCGTTCTCAATAGACTAGACCATACAGCACTCATTCTATTTTGCTCTTTCACAACATGGCTGACGCGAACTCGCCGGACGAACTGAGGCACGATGCCGAGGTTGTCGCCGAGCATCTTCCAGAGAGCCATGGATACGTCTTTGACAGCTCTACCGATGCCGGGAATATCGGCAGATCAGGCACCCCAGACTCAAACACGCCTGGCGAGATATCATCACTGAAGCTGCCCGGTGGTGACATACATCGCGATGTCTTTAAGACGGCCGCCCGAGTAAAGATGCACAAGCGAGCAGCCACTTTCCATCATCCCGGACAGGCGCCCACCTTTGACGACGACGACCTTATGTCAGTGGGCCAGCAAATGGGCCCGGGCGGCTTTCGAAGAGCTTACATTCAGCAAAAACAGCAACATCTGGCCGCCAGGATCCCCGTCACCCGCAACTTTGTCGAGTTCTTGGATCTCTACGGCAGCTTCGCCGGTGAGGATCTTGAGGACTCGGATGACGAAGCGGTGAGCTTCGAGGACGACGAGGAAGCCGGCCCTGGTGCTGCCCGGGCGACCGAGACTAGGCCCCTGCTTGGACGTCGTAAGAGTACCCGCGCCCCTAAGTCTGCGACGTCTGGTACTACTAAGACCTTCTTCACCTTGCTGAAGGCTTTTATTGGAACCGGCATCATGTTTCTGCCCAAGGCCTTCAGCAACGGAGGTATCCTGTTCTCGAGCATCACCATGATCCTGGTGGCTGCCATCTCCATGTGGTCCTTTCACCTGCTGCTGGCCTGTAAAGCGAAGTACTCGGGCGGTTATGGTGAGCTTGGTCACAGTATTGCCGGAACGCGAATGCGTGGCCTGATCCTCGGATCTATCACTCTGTCTCAGCTTGGTTTCGTCTGTGCCGGTATCGTTTTCGTGGCCGAGAATATCCTCTCGTTCCTGGCCGCCGTGAGCAAGAGCGGAGAGCCTCTGACAACGACCTCGATCATTCTCATACAGGTTCTCATTCTCATCCCATTTGCTTTTATTCGTAACATCTCTAAGCTGGGACCTGCGGCGCTCTTTGCCGACATCTGCATTATGATTGGCTTGGGCTACATCTACTATTACGACGTCGCGAAGCTTGCCACCGAAGGTATGGCTGAGTCTGTTGTTCTATTCAACCCGGACAAGTACACCTTGATGATTGGCTCCGCCATTTTCACCTTCGAAGGCATTGGACTCATTCTTCCCATCCAATCGTCCATGGCCAAGCCCGAGAAGTTTGAGTATCTGCTGGGCACTATCATGCTCATTATCACCATCATCTTCACGTCGGTCGGTGCTCTTTGCTACGCGACGTTTGGCGAGCATACGTACATTGAGATCATCAACAACTACCCGCAAACCAACAAGTTCGTCAACGCGGTGCAGTTTCTCTACTCGCTGGCGGTCTTGGTGGGGAACCCTGTCCAACTTTTCCCCGCGATTAGAATTTTGGAGGGCAAGATCTTTGGTCACCACTCGGGTAAGAAGAGTCTCACGACCAAGTGGAAGAAGAACATGTTCCGGGCTCTCATGGTCGCCTTCTGTGGAGGCATCTCTATTGTCGGCGCTAGCAACCTGGACCGTTTCGTGGCTCTCATTGGCTCATTCGCATGTGTGCCGCTGGTCTACATTTACCCGCCGTACCTGCATTACTACGGCATCGCCACGACCAAGGCCGAGAAGATTGGCGACATTGTCCTCATGTCGCTTGGCTTGGTCTGCATGGTCTACACCACGATCGTTACGCTTGTCAACAGTTTCCTTTAGATGCATACAGCGCTGCTTTCCCGGCGTTTTCGGGTTCTGGGTTTGATTGTTTTAAAAGGCATAGCGGATCCTGTCGCTCTAGATTGTATATGGAATATTTCAAGGGCACTAAAAAGTCAAAGATCATCATCACACGGATGGACCAGCGTTTGTATTTAGATACGCGGCTGAAGACCATCGTTAGCGGTCAGTAACTCAGTTAATACTACTACGTCACAGTTCAAACGCATTCCGTTTTTCGATTCAACCTTCTGCAGCCTGACATGTCGGCGCTAATGAGCGAGGATACTGGCTGGTGAGTAACCCTTGATCCATTTCAATCGGTGTTAACGAGTCCAGAGCCTAGGTCATATGCTCCTTTGAATTCAGTCCATTTCAGTTGGCAAGCCCAGTATCGGTCTCCTGTCTCCCCGCAGGCGCCTACACACACTGCGAGTAATAGTCATTGTTGATCTTGCACGTCAAGCCCGAAGCGCAGGTCTTGCATCCAGCCCAGCCCTGGCCACCTGTTCGATTTCCAAGTTTAGCATATACTCTTGCGAAGAAAGATGCGAATAATCTTGAGAAAGTGGTTCACGACCTACCGCATTGCGCCCACTGTGGAGAAACACAGCCACCCCCACCATTGTCCGACGTAGTGGTCGCAGGCGGCGGCTGGGCAGCAGTCGTGGTGCTGGTAACGAGCGTGGTAGTGGTGGGAGCTGCTGTCGCCTCGCCGCCGCCGCCGCCTCCCGCCGTCTTGGCCGCGGCCAGGATGCTGCTGATGGTGGAGTAGGCCGGCTTCTTCTTGTAGCTGCGGTCGTAGATGAGGGCGTCGCCGTTGCCCGGGAACGTGCCCGGGACCCACGAGTGCGCGTCGCTCCAGCCCCAGGTGGTGATCCCCACGCAGCCCTTGACGGCCAGGCAGGCCGTGGTCACGGCGCCGTACCCCTCGGCCTGCTGCTGCAGCCCCGCGGCGGTGGAGGGGAGCCGGCTGAAGCGGATGTCGAGCTCGGTGAAGGCGACTTCGGTCGCGCCGGCGTCGAGGTAGGATTGCATGACGGACTGCAGGGTCGACGCGGTCGGGGACTGGCCGACGATGAGGTGGGCTTGCATGCCGACGCCGTCGATGCGCTTGCCGGCGGCTTTTACGAGCTTGACGATCTTGACGGCGCCTTGTTGCTTGGGGGAGAGGGTTTCGAGGTTGTAGTCTGCCGGCAGTTGGTGAGCTATTGCGATACACGCGTGATCTTACGAGGGATGAAGGGCCGGTTAGGATCGAGGGGACTACTTACCATTGTAGTACAGTTTCGTGTTGGGGTCGGCCTTGGCGGCGGCGTCGAAGGCTATGGCGAAGTAGGAGTCGCCGAGGACCTTAAGGAAGGGGTTGGAACGGTAGCTACCGTCTTCGTTGAGCGCCTCTGTGTTTCGGACGATGGGCGATTTTAGCCAAGTGGGTTACTGGGTCACCATTCAATCGTCCACACATGGGAAACGTACCGTTGACAACGTCCCAGGCGTAGCATTTTCCCTTGTAGTGGCCCACCACATTCGAGATGTGGGTGTTGATGACTGACGTTAGGGAGTCCTTGTTCCAGTTTCCGCTCTGGACTGTTTGGCCGCTTGTTAATCAAGTCATCCGCGCACCGTGGGAAAGGCAAGGAGGGCAGTGGTTATCACTCCTGACTTACCCCATCCGGGAAGCTGGGCATACCACACAAGGGTGTGGCACCGCAGCATCTGGCCATGCGAGCTGGCAAAGTTGGCGATCTTGTCTCCGTTGCCGAAGGTGAATTGGCCGCGGTTGGGTTCGGTGGCGTCCCACTTCACTGTTCATGGGCGGAAACGCAGTCAGCCACGAACGGTCGTTGACAGCAGGTACGATGGAGGACATACTTTCGTTACCGGGAGTGGCCTGGCCAAAGTCATTGCTGTCGCCCAGGTACTTCTGCTGGCTCGAGTCGTTCAGGTCCTCGCCATGGATGGCGGTCCCGAAGTACAGCTTGCCGGCTGCTTTGGCGAGTTGATTGAGCTGCGCCGAGACGGAGCCGCTGAGGGCCAGCACCACTGCCGCGGTCGCCGCTGGACTGTTGAGCAGATGCATGGCTAATGGGGTCGTCTGATCTTGCAATGCTCTTTGTGGTGGTAGGAACCTTGAAGTTATGAAGATAAAGGGCCCGGTCACATTGCACCCTCCTTCCTAGAGGATATACAATATGCCTCTCTTCCATTATATATACATGCATATTCAAGGCCTATTGCTAGCTCTCGTTTACTGAGAGGCTAAGCGGAGGGAGCTCCGTACGGTGATTGGTTGGTGGACAAATGGGGATTCAGGCTGATGCCGACTGCCATTGAGGTTCCATCTTTCATTTAGAAGCCGCCTCTTAGCAGAGTGAGCTATAGAGGTCTCGCGATGACAATTCGTGCGGCTAGATCTGGGTCGCAATCTATATATATGTTTCCATCTTGGATCCATCTAGTGTTCATCTGCGCCTGCCGAACCCCCCCCCCTTCTCCACTAAGCACCTGTCGAGACTGGCCTAGAGTCGGACGATAGCTCTTAGCGAGTTGCCCTGGGCCGCCAATTGGGCCACGGGAGAGAAACCCCAGACTCTTGGCGGCGTGGCATCTCTGGTGGAATTTCCGCTCGCCAAGCCTTCGAATGCCACGCGTCGGGACGGCATGGACGGTCCGCCTGCGATCAATGGGGTGCTAGTGCAAGCTTATTGCTGTAACTATAAGATGCATGGATGGCGATTTTTGGGCGAGATACGGAATCTGCAGCCTCCGAATGTTCACGTCGGCCAGCATGCCGGGTGCCGCCCCCAGGATACGATGAATACGGACAAGGAAAGCTATAGAATGAGAACCATGGTACGCAAAGCTTACCTGTGGAAAGTCTCCGAATCTGGCACAGGATAAGAGATTGGGTTTAAGAAAATGTCTTGCCTGGAATTGTTTCGTCTACGGGTAAAGGTGGTTCAGAAGAGAGAAAGTGACAAAATTCAAGTCTGGCTAGACTACACCCATTTTCCGTCGCGATACGGGGTAGTCCAGTCGGCAAGAGGAGCAAGCAATGGCCTCCAGCGATCTATGCTTCTGTACGCATTTTGAAATGCTACCTGAGCTGATATTTGCTATTAGACGGACGGTCCTGCATCGTTTCGCGCAAGCCTCTCATCAACGGCCAATTGCAGCTTCCCCTGGCACTTGAACCGGTCACTGCGAAAGTCCGCATCGTCGAAACCGACACACTTCCAGCAGTTCATGACCACATCCGGGTCGTATTTCCTCTTCGTTTCAAGAAGCTTCTCGTAATTATCACGGCCCCACCACGCTTCCTGCCAGTCTTGCGTGAACGGATTGGCCTCGTTGACGTAAGCCCCGCCCTTGTCGCCCGTCAAGACCTCATGCTGCCGCGTGACATTGGTGGACCACGTAAAGTCGTCGAGCCGCTTCTCATACGTCGCGTTCCAGGGGAGCGTGAACCCTGTCGAGAGTGACCAGAGCGCTGTGTACCAAGCCGGATGCACCGCTGAGGCCGCTGGAGCACCTGCGGGGGTGTTGGCAGCGACGAACGGCGTAGCCACGGGTACGTACAGATTCCGCGGGTCCCACCGCTCCCTCGGCAGACTCTTTAAGAAGACCATGATCTTCTGGATCCCCGCCTCGTCTGCGAACATGTCCCGCGGGACCAGGCGGCTTGAGATGAAACGGGCATTGCCCGCCGTGCTGGCCGCGCCGGGCGCCACGAACTTGTTCCAGGCCGACAGGAAATCGGGCAGCACCTCAACGATACTGGTCCCTCCGTGCGCGAGCACGAACTCGGAGGCCTCGCGCATCGATCCCGAGGCGGTGGCGGCGCTCTCGTCGCTTATGTTGGCGATCGCGGGTAATGGGTTGAAGTGCGTCAAGTAAAGGCCCGCCACATGCCCGCCCCAGCCCTCGCGGCCCCAGCGCAGCGAGCTCCGCGCCTGGAGCTCGATCCACTCCCACACTGTCTCCTCAGCCGCATCATCTGGCAGTTTCAGGGAGGCGACCGCGATCGGCAAGGGACCCGCCTCCAGCTTGTGCGTCGCCTCGAGGACGATGCCGAACGCGCCGCCGACGCCGCCGCCCCGCAGCGCCCGGAACAGGTCCGCTTGCTCGTTGCAGGCGTTTGCTATGCGCTCTACGCCGTCGGGCGTGACGACCCGCATCTGCACTACGCGGTCCACGCCCAGTCCGTACACGGGCGCCATGGGTCCGTGGCCGCCTCCGAGAATCCACCCACCGCTCAGGGCGATGGTGGGGGAGTAGCCGCCTAGAACGAGACTGTCGTGTGCGTTAGCGAAGGCGAAGGCGTCGCCTGTGGTCTCGCCGGCGGCAACCGTCATGACGCGCATTCCCTTACTGGCTGCTGTATCATCGGCACTATACCCGCTGCTACACCCATCCGGTACGAAGCTCTCGTGAAAGGTCATGCCCTTGAGGCGATGCATCCATAGCATCAAAGCCCTTCCACCGCCGCTGTTGCGCGTCATGTAGTCGTGGCCGCTGTTTTTTACTACGAGATAAACGCCACCATCGTCACTGTCGCGGTGGGCACGGGTGAAATACATTGCCGTGACGACGTCGGACGCGGACTGCACCTCGATATAGTGCGCGGGCACACTGCCGCGGCCGCACGTGGCGTTAGGACTTGGCATACCGGCGGGCTTGGTGGTTGAGTCGAGGATGCATTGGTCCGCTGGGTCCGAAAGGCACATCTCGCTTTGCGGATTCATGAAGCCGGCGGGCTGTTCATCGCGGAAGATGTTGGTGGTATAGTTGTTGCGCACTGTAGCGCAGGCGGCCTCGTCCAGGGGCACAGGCTGGCCGTTGAAGTTGGAGAAACATGGTTTCGCGAGCGGTTCGAGTTGACGAAGACGTCCGTTTAGGGTGGAGTTGAGAGATAACCAGATGTCTTCATCTCTTGTTGCTTGTGTCGCTCCAACAGTGAATGAGATATAGCATATTGCTATGAGAATCATTTTGGTGGCTACCCCTGAGTTTCGAGTGCCCAGTTCTGTCCATCTTCGAGCAAGTAAGGATCCCATGGCTTCTAGCAATGGTTTAATAACCAACCAAGGCTTCTCACAATATATGTAAGCTTCAATGGCGACCCGAACGGCTGGCAGAAGCAGTTGGGCTTCCAGGACGGTCAGGACTGTTATATACAGCCCATCGCGCTCCTTGTTACCAGATATACGTGTTACCAACCCCGCATCCAAAGGGTGGGCATGAGCTCAGCAGCCAGGCGAAATGGTGTCTTAGATCCAGTAGATCCGGATGTCACGCCCATTATCGACAAGTGTGGTGTGGTAGAGGCGGGGTATATCGCTGCATTCTGCATCGTGGGGTAAGACGAAGCAGGGTTTCGCGGCACACCCAATCGGAAGGCCTAGTCCATTATGCGCCTTTCCCTTCAATCATACATATGTGCATGCAGCAAGCAGGTCTGGGTCCCTATCGCGGAAGCCTCGGTAGGCGGCACCTATCCGCGCTGCCGACTACATGCCATTGAATGCAAGCCACAAGGTGCTCCTATTTTGACATCACTCGAGGCTGATCCATTTTCAAATGGCTTCGATACCAATAGGTTTGACGCCGATTGGGTGCTCTGTCTTGGATGAGTTATGGCGGACCCGGCCAATCTTATATGTACAGACATGCCTCTTCATCGTTTCATTAGACTGTTTCGTTACATCATCACCAATGGCATATGACGTGTCCAAAGACACCGAGACATGGGGCGCGGCGCAGTTGGCAACTTGTGAAGTATTCGGCTTGGACTCAATGCAACCAAGTCTGCGATAAGTACATAAGGGCCTTTAATACTTACTGGGGTGATGGGTGTGACGGGAACCCTGATGCAGTCATCACTATTCTACAATTAACAGCTACTCCAAAGTTTCAAACAGATAGCATGTGTTGAATTGACTGGGACGCTTGAATTTATCTCGATATGCTGTGAATAAGCCGGGGGTGGGTATTGCATCAGGCACCCGTCGTGCCGTCCCACCTAAGGCAGCAACGCGTGAACCAAGGCTTCTACTCCACGATGACGATCCGCTCCTTCCCGTGCCCCATGTGTTCATGCACATCATCTAGGTAGCGACCGACCGGGTCATCATCATTTGCGGGAAGGATGCGTTCCTGGAATTCGTCGCCCTGTACGTGGCGCCCACGCGTTTCGGCGGGTGGCACAGAGATCCTCCGGTAATACTGGCTGGCTCGTATAAGTGCCGATCAGGGATTCGTATCCTGCCCGTCTCGGAAGCTGGGGGAACATCCAATCGGACTATTGAAGGCTTAAAGGATGTGCGACAGCGATACGATTGGACAATGGCTAAAAGATCACATGAGGAAACGACAACGACAAAGGTCAGGTATGTAGAAATGTCTATTAAAATTCTGATTGCGAAATCCTCCATTCTGTACTAGGAAACATGATGATGGTGGTACAGTCTATATGCCAATCGCAAATTTGAAGAGAGGTAAGAGCAGATGTCCCCCTAAATGCAGTTGCCTTGCGACAATCTTCTTGGTATGTCTCTCGAAGGCTATGGATTGTCCTGTCCATAGCTTCGAGTCGATCTATTCAAAAACAAAAACCCGAAACGCCCCGTGCTATCCCGACAAGTGAAGAAGGTTGAGTGAACGCCCTTATGGTTTAGTGGTATCGTGTGCCGCTGCTGCTTGACGAGTAGCCTGGGTGAGGTGCGTTCCGCTCATAGCCTCTGGCGTTTTCTTGGACGATCACGTTGCCTTTGGAGCTGTAGACATTCTTCGTCTTAGTGCCTTTAGTTTGTGTCAGCGTGGGGTTATTGTCTGGTGATCCACGGATGATATACTTACTCGAATTGGAAGATCGGTAAGCGGTAGAATCGCGAGAGCTGGAGGACCTGGTGGATGAGGAATCCATGGCGATGTGTCTGTTGGAGTAACTGCTTGAAGTGTAGGAAGATGAAGAGCTGGTGGATGGCTCTCTTCGAGAGGATCGTTCGTCGATGATGCGAACAGTGGAAGACTTCTTGTCAGATGGCATAAATAAGAATGCTTCGATGTTTGGATAACTGATTGGGTATGTTGAAGGATCTCGGGAGGATGCGTGATGTGAGAATGGATAGGATAGGGAAGAACGCCACCATGGAGGATTATTAGACGTCTATATACCCGAAGGAACAGACAGAAGGAGAGTCGAATACTTAGCCAGACGAGTATGGCATCGATACCAGCACAGACAAACAGCGCTGTAGGACAGGGGCAATGCACTCCCGGTGAAAGTCACTGCCTCCAAGGCAGAAAGAATTCAGGTATCCATCGGTACTGGCCGAGAGCAGTGCCATTCTCCTGAGAACGCAGGCAGCATGAGTCACAAGTGGTAACGGCCCAGAGGTTTGAGACTCAGTATAAGGCAGCCGCAGACTGTAATGAGGGAAAGGGTCCCGGTGATAGCCAGGTGTGGGCCCCGGAGGCTTGTATTCTAGGCAGGACAGGTCCGAGTGGAATTGGTAAAAGTAGGAAAGGGGAGAATAGGTTGGTTGTAAGACAACAATTGCGAGAATACCCTGTTGGAACCAAGTCGGCGCAGGGGCGCAGACATAAGAGAAATTGGGCATTCTGGTGGCAAAAAAAAGGCCGTCACATTTCAAATTCGAAGAGAAGCATTCAAGGTATCTCATAACCCAAGGGCTGTTGCTGAATATGGGCAGGGCTGAGGGCGTGGGTGTGACTAAGTGCTTCGTGGGGGCTGAACAGGCCAAGCCAGCTGAGAGACGTTGGACACAACATTGCAATGCTTTTCGCACTTCACGGTAGCATTGGATGTAAAATTTGCATGCATGCAAGGTAGCATGCGTCGGGGGATGCGAAATCAAAAGTCCTCGGATGCAGGTTGGAGGTGACAAAAAGTCCTGTAGGTCTTGTCGCGCACCCAAGTGTGCATGCGCATCTCGAAGTTGCATAGCGATGCGATGCCTGTCGCAAACCTCGAGAAACGAATCCATGGGAAATGTATTTTGGGGATTGATTGGCTAGCGGGGGCATGGAGCCTGGACCAATGCATTTCGCGAATTGCCAATTGGGATGGATGTGTCTGCCTGCACAGGTGACAAAAGTCATGTTTTAGCAGCCTACAGCAGCGCAGCTACCTAGCATCCCAGCCGGGTTATGACTGAAGGGTGGGTCAGTTTAGTTGATGCTATGCCGGTTTAAGCGTCCTAACTTACTGTTTAGGCCCCCAAGCACCAAAGAGAGTCTGTCTGTCTCCCAGTCAGCTACGTTTCGGTCAGACTTGAACTGGGCACCCTTTTGCTGGCTGAGTCCTTTACCGAACTATAAAAACTGCCTCGCGGGCTGGGCTAAAGAACGAGTATCCCGAGTGACTCATTTGCGCTCTTCGCAAGCCTTGTATAATCTCATTTCGGCCCCATTGTGGTGTTGAAACATTTCCTTCAGCTTTCATCATCGCTCGGGGGCGGATGAAGAATTTTGGAGGGGCATATACTGCGGGCGTTGTGAGACCTGGGACGGAGGGCAGGACGGTTTAGGGGATAAAATGCTCTAATTCGGGCATGCTTGACATGCAGCCAGCCTGATGGTTGCCCTGAAAATCGTGACAAACATCCACATAACGGCAAGTAATGATTGCATGTTCCTGGCTGCAGGAACAAGAAGGGCCAACAACGACACCCTCTCTTGCAGAATAGGGTCGCACATAAAATACCAACTGCCTGGTCGCGGTTAGGGTCTGAAACCTGACACTATCACACCCTCATCTCACCCAGGTCTTCCGATATAACACCACTTGGTGCGCGCACCAGCTCTCTCAGGCGATTGGCCGCCTGTCCGCAGTCATAACTCCATGGGCTAGTTGCAATTGAAAACAAGTGGGTTGGTATTATCTGATGCATGTGAAGTTCTGATGACGCATCGCCAATTTGATACCGAACAACACAGCCTTGACTTGGCCATCCCTTTCGGGTTTGACCGACGAGGAAAAAGCAAGAGCAACACAAGGCTGCCCGTGACTACCCGTGGCGCGGTGTCATCTGGCAGGGCAGTGTATTTCAGCGCTGAAGCAAGAGACCAAGTACAAGAGCAAAATGGCGACCAGCATTAGCACGATGAATCTGAGGAGGTTAGGACTTGATGTGACTGGATCGCGGCATATGCAGGTCGGTTGAAACCAGGATATAGTGGTTGTATGGACGATAGGACTTGCTTCCGTTAATTGTGGTGCTGGAGGTCACCCCGCATTGCCTGCCTGATCTTAGTGGGCTCAAGTCCTCAATGCTATGACGGCGTTAGAGAGAAAGGGAGCCACACCGCTCAAGCTTGGCCAGAGCAGTATCGATAAGGTAGATGTAGCCTAGCGGCATCTAACATCCCCCCTTGTGATGCTCGTTCCTAGCCTAGCAACTGCCCGCCACATCCATTGAATGCGGTGCTGTGGCCAGATGTCAATTGACTTGCCCCGCCCTGTTTCTCCAGAGCTTAGGTCACCACCTAAAAGTTCCCATACAACAACAATTACATTCTAGGTGATACCCTGCACTCTCCGAACCGAATTATTCCCACGACGCAACGCGACACGACGTAACGATGAAGAACTTGATCCTCCCCCTGTCCCTCGTGGCTTCTGCCGCCGTCGGCGCTATGGCCGCCGAGTTGAAGATCGAGGTCACCCAGGCCGTCGACTGCGATCGCAAGACCAAAAAGGGAGACGCCGTCGAGATGCACTACAAGGGAACTCTGGCTGCCAATGGCAACAAGTTCGATGCCAGTATGTTCAATGCATGAAGAGTGGGCACTCGCCCGAGAAAGATGGAGAGGACTGACACGGGCTTGATCTATAGGCTACGACCGCAACACACCGTTCAAGTTCAACCTGGGCACCGGCCAGGTGATTGCGGGCTGGGATGAGGGTCTTCTCGACATGTGCATTGGCGAGAAGCGTACTCTGACCATCCCCCCTGAGAAGGGCTACGGTAACCGCGGAATGGGCCCCATCCCCGCCGGCTCGACTTTGAGTAAGTAGACGAACCCCGTAAGCGAAAGCCCCCCAAAGCTGACAGCAGTGACTTCAGTCTTCGAGACCGAGCTCCTCGGTATCAAGGGTGTCCCCAAGCCCGAGCCGATCAAGTACAAGTCGGCCAGCAGCACCGCCAGCGACGCCAGCTCTACCGTCAGCTCTACTGCCAGCGAAGCCGCCGAGAAGGCCACTGACAAGGCCGAGAAGGCTACGGACAGTGCTAAGGGAGGCGTCAAGCAGGCGGCCGCCAGTGTTGTCAGTGCTGCTGCCGATGCCGCCGGCACCATGCTGGTCGACACCGACGACGTTCAGGAGCACAACGAGTTGTAGAGTCAGAAACTCACAATATCTGTGTACACCTGGGCTCTATGTCCGTGGAACTTGACCACCAGTAGTATCATAGTTCGGCCGTTTCAGCAGACATGATATTATACATAACCTAAATGCAATTAGACAATATAAAAAGATGATCTGCACCACAAGCAATGACCTTCTCGAGCACCCCGTCCGTAATTCAAAGAACGGGCCAAAGTGCCGGCTACCCCTCTCACCCGCCTGCCAAGAACCCGCAGTTACTGTATCGTTGTGGTGTTGCGGTCCATATTACGACAAGGGTTATGTAATTGCTAGCCTGCTAACTGGTAGGATCATATGCATACAGCGGCAGAACCCGTATGCTTTTTTTTGTCGATTGCCACGGCAAATTTCTGTCTATATTTCTCTGTCTTTGTGGACGGATTGGGTGATAAAGAAACTACGGGTAGTATCTTTTCCTTCACTTCCCTTAGTGCAATTGACCGGATTGGACTGTAGCTTTTGGGGCAGTTCGAGGAATGTAGCGCTCCGTAAACCGTTGTGGCTTGCATTCAAACACCCAAGTAAGACCTGGAGCTAAGCGGCTGCCAGTGCCAATCAGCGCAGGAACTTTAACTCATGACAGAGATCGCGCCTTCTGATCCGGCGGTCTGGGGATCCAGGGGTCCCAAAAAGCAATCCCGGCGCCTCTTGGTCTAGAACTGGACCCATTCAACCTTATCCAGAAATCTCTTGGCCCCAAATATTTTCCGCCGTCATCTCCATGCTACATTTATCACCGCTCTCCCTAAGGCCCTAAAAGTTCTTGGATACGTAAGACACGATTGTCGATCGCCGCGCGGGGGCTCACCATATATCGAGGCCGAAGGCATTTCTGAACGAGTACACCGGTTTTCTCGCACCTTTTCCCGGTTATGCATCGCTGAGTGCGAGGGCTTTTTGGTTGTTGCTGTTGCTGTTGCTTTGCCTTTTAGGCCCTTCCGTCGGGTGTAACGTAACGAGTGTGGTACAGACCAACCGACGACATGAAATCGCATGATCGCGTTCTAACTCAGCGTCCCCGACTAAAATCGGCCCTCGATGGCGCTCGCTCATATCTCCCGCCGTTGAACTACATCACTCTTCATTATGCCTACTTCATCGTGGTCTGTCTGGTGTTCTCCCTTGTTCACTGGGGGTCCTCCAATCCCAAGTACAGCATTTCGTACACGGACAGTCTTTTTCTCGTAGTCTCAGCCATGACCGAAGCTGGCCTCAACACGGTAAGTAACCCCCGCGAAACACAATCCAACGTGTATTGGAAGCTCAGTGTCAATGGCTTTATGAAACAACATTGAATTATCACTCACAATATTTGGTCGGCTAGGTCAATCTGAGTGAGATGACAACCTTTCAGCAAGTCCTGCTCTGTCTTTTAATCATGCTCGGTAGTTCGATTTGGGTCTCGATATGGACAGTGCTTGCTCGGAAACATGCCTTCGAATCCCGGTTTGAAGACATCGTGCGCAGGGAGCGTGCCAGGGCCAAGTCGGCCGAGAGACGAAACGACTTGGCACTGAACATGCCCATCATGCAGAAGCTGTCCCGCACCTTTCGGAAGAGCAAAACCATGGACGACAATGGCGCCACTTCATCTGGATCGTCAGACCCTTCTCGCGGCCTGACTACTCGGAACCCTGCTACGGGCTCTATGAGTATCCTGCCCATCTCGAGTCCCGTCGCGGTCGAGAAGCTCTCGGAGCCAGTTCCCATGACAGATGCGGAAAAAGCAAATGCTGAAGGCCAAGACACCTTTGATGCATTGACTAGCCCTTCGCCTCACAACGACCACATCGTCTTCGTAGATGATGGAGAGGCACCGAGACCCAAGACAACCTCATCTGCCTACGAACCTGGCCGCGGTATGGTTCGACGGAATGTACCCGGCTCTCGTGGAGATGGACATATCCACGAAGACTCGGGGGCTGAGATGAACCATCAACAATATCTCACTTCTCAAAAGATTGGCCGAAACGCCCAGTTTCACGACTTGACTGCGGAAGAGCGAGATCATCTGGGCGGCACGGAATACCGAGCACTCAAGGTCCTGTCTATCGTGGTACCGGCATACTTCTTCCTCTGGCAACTCCTCGGCTGTATTGCCCTCGGTGCCTGGATCAGCACCAAAATACCGGGGCCAGCTAGTGACAACGCTATTAACCCATGGTGGAATGGTATCTTCAATGGCATTTCCGCGTTCAACAACTCGGGCATGAGTGTACTGGATGCCAACATGATCCCGTACGGGAGCTCCTACTTCGTTCTCGTAGTCATGGGTGCCATGATTCTCGCCGGGAACACTGCGTACCCCGTCTTCCTTCGCTTTTGGCTGTGGGTCATGCTCAAATCGCTGGAATCGCTTACCTACGAGCACTCCTACCAAGATCTCAAGTCGACACTCGAGTACATCTTGAAGTACCCCCGTCGAGTCTACACCAACCTCTTCCCCGCCAGAGCTACATGGTGGTTGCTATTCATGCTCTTCATGCTCAACGGCACCGACTGGGTCGCTTTCGAGATTTTGAACCTGGGCAACGCGTCGCTGGCTCATATCCCGATAGGCTCTCGGATTATCGACGGATTGTTCCAGGCACTTGGTAAGCTGCTCCAGTTCCTGACCTCGTTATTTTCTCGGAGACACCGACTAACCAGTTATAGCTGTGCGTTCTGGAGGTTTTTACGTTGTCAACATCCCAGGTCTTTGTAAGTCAACACCCCTTCATCCGCATGATGCTGTAGTAGCCCCAAGAATAGCTACTGACAATGCTTAGACATCGGCCTCCAGGTTCTATACGTCATCATGATGTACATTTCGGTTTACCCGGTCGTGATCACGATGCGTCACTCCAATGTCTACGAAGAACGCTCGCTCGGTCTCTATGCCGAGGATGTCGAAGCCGCCTCCATGGTGTCGACCATGTCCTCCATCACACCCCAAAACACCAATACGTCCCGAAAGCGACGAGGGTCGAGTTCAGCCGGCTTCCTCAACCGTGCTCTCCGAAGCGTCTTGGGCGAATGGCAAGGCGTCGGTGCCGCGCGCCAAAAGCCGACGGGCGCGGACGACGCCGAGAGCCGGACCAACTTCATCAGCCATCAGGTGCGTGGCCAGCTGAGTCACGACCTGTGGCTGCTAGTTGTCGCCGTGCTGTTCATCATGATCATTGAGACGCGCCACTTCCTCGAGGACCCCGTGACCTTCTCCGTCTTCAACGTCATCTTCGAGGTCACTTCAGCCTACGGCTGCGTGGGCATCTCAACCGGCATCCCCAACGCGGCCTACAGCTTCAGCGGCGGCTGGTACACAGGCAGCAAGCTGATCCTGGTTCTTGTCATGCTGCGCGGCCGCCACCGCGGCCTGCCCGTCGCGCTCGACCGCGCCGTGCGCCTGCCCGGCGACGACCTGGAGCGCGAGGAGGAGGAGGACCACCAGATCCGCCGGAGCATCTCGCATCATCGGCGGCCCAGTAGC
Source organism: Apiospora sp. TS-2023a (assembly GCA_038364195.1). NCBI lineage: Eukaryota > Fungi > Ascomycota > Sordariomycetes > Amphisphaeriales > Apiosporaceae > Apiospora > Apiospora sp. TS-2023a. The sequence continues at coordinate 3,548,932 of JAQQWQ010000009.1, read as the reverse complement.
GTGGGCGATACGAGTATGCGGGGGGCTGCTTAGTGGCAGCAAATGCTCAGAGGTGAGACCTGGTTCCCGCTGCACAAGCGGTCGCGTTCCCGTTAGCGTTCGGCTGTCGTATGAACGGGACTTGTGGTCTTGGAAATTTCTCACGGAGTGCAGGTTGCTTTTACAGTTTTGGCTGCTGGGCAACTGGGGATGAAGATTTATGATCCTGCTCTTGCTGTTTCTTGGAATTGGAATGAGAAATAGATACCACTGATAGACTGAGGCGAGCGAGGCGCTATGGGTACTGACTGCATGACTTACGATACATTTATATGGATATAGACTTAAAGAAGTCTTATTAGGCTTCCAACAATAAATAACAAATTGACGACGATTACTCAACATCACATGAATTGCAACAATATCCCAGATCAGTGTGAACAATACAGCTAGGGTACTAATGGATCTTTGGAATCATATTATCATCTATATGTTGGCCTCTATGATATGCAAGTATCATGTCTCATTATTGTGTTTGCTTCGCGTCATCCGAAAAACAACTTTTTCTGCCTGGGATCAGCAGCTGTCGCGGCCGCGTTGCCGCGTTTCTTCTCCGTGCCCCCTCCAGTCTTCTGTCTCTTATGATCCGGCGGCGGCTCGGAGTGTCTCGACTTTTTGACTGGGCTATTGGAGGCGCTGTCATTTTGCACGGCATCGCGGATAGTCTGCCGCGAGAGGCACAGGTCGATGTGCTCGTTGAACTGCCGCTCGTCCGCGGCTTGCGGGCGCATGCAGATCGGGCAGTCCCACCACGTCTCCTCTGGCGAAGGGGATGCGACCTTTTTGGGGTTCGGGGTAATCTCCTTGCCGTGGTGTCTATATTTCCTGGCATTGTCCCCGTTGTCTGGTGCCCCACCGCCGTAATCAGGTAACTGGGCATCTACCTGCCCCTCTAGTTCCGCATCGTTGCCGTACAGGGCCTCTTCGGGCCATTCTTCCCATTCCCCGTCCATGATGCTACTGGCTTTTCGCTTAGCGGCCGTGCTCGGCTCCGGGGAGTCGCCGGATTCAGAACGTCTCAACGGCCGGCTGAGACCGAAGAAGGCGGCCGTGTCAGGTTTCTTGGTGCTGACCAAGTTCGTACAACGCAGGCCCATGAGCCGTAACTTCATCCCCGGAACCTCCTGCATCAGCTTCGTGAGGATTGGCAGCGCGTAGCTGTACAGGTCGTCAGCCAGGTGGATGGCCTTGGGGGTGACGACCTGCCGTGTCAGCACCTCGTACGTGTGCAGCTTCGCCTTGAGCACGAGCGTGCGCCCCTTGCACTCGGCGCGCCGCATATCCTTCTCGAGCTCGTCGGCGATCCAGCGCAGCTTCTCCCGCAACTGGGTATGGTCCGACATGTCGCGGAACGTGCTCTCGGTCCCGACGCTCTTGCGCTCGTAGTCCTCGGCCGGCTGCACGTTGGTGCGGCCCAGCCCCAGATGGCACATGATCAGAAACTCGAACGTCTTGTCGCCGAAGAGCGAACGCAGGAACCGGCGCTGCGCGTAGATGTCGCCGCAGGTCGCGACGCCGATTTCGGCCAGCTCGCGCTCGAGGACGCGGCCGACGCCGTTCACTTTTCTGGTGGGGAGGTCGCGCATGAAGGCCATGATGGCGGCGCGCTCGTTGGGGAGGCGGTATTGCCCGTTGGGCTTGTTCATGTTGGAGCAGATCTTGGCCAGCTTGGCGTTGGGGGCGATCCCCGCCGAGACGGTGATTTTTGCGGCGGCGTGCACCTCGTCGCGCATCTGCTGGACCGCTTCGTCAGGAGTCAGGTTGTGTTCGGTACAGTACTCGGTGATATTGAGGTAGGCCTCGTCGATGCTGGCGCTCTCGAAGCGGGGGTCGTAGTTCGCGAGGACGGCGCGGACCTCTTGGGCCTTCGCGGTGTACTTGTCGAAGTTGAGGGGCAGCAGCAGAATTTCGGGACAGAGCTTCTTCGCCACGAAGCCGGCCATGCCGCTGCGGCAACCAAACTTGCGCGCGACGTAGTTGCACGTCGTCAGGACGCCGCCGCCGACGGCAAAGGGTAGATGCTCGAGCTCGGGCCGGTCGAGCAGTTCAACGGCGGCGTAGAAGGCGTCGCAGTCGACGTGGACGATGTACTGCGACAGGTCGCGGGAGGCGTCGAGCTGGGCGAGTAGTTGGTCGGCCTGGCGGGTCTCGCGGGTCAGGTCGAGCTTCTCGAGGCGGCGCTTTTTCTCGAGGATCTGGGCGATCTTCTGCGTCAGGATCTTGTCGCGGGCCTCCTCGCGATTGAAAAACTTGGACCCCTTGGAGGCGTTATAGATGACCTCGGAGACTTTGCTCTGGTCGACCGAGTCCTGGCCAGCTTTGGTGAGGGACGGGCCGAGCAAGGAGTATTTCAGGGTGCCGTGCTCGGAGACGATCGCTTTCGGTTGGTCATCGTCGGTGTTGACGTCGTCGACCGGGGGGTTCGTTGGTGGGTTCGGGGGTTCCGCCATTGTCAAGGAGCAAGGGGCGTCGTAGTCGCTTTAAGCATCCCAGAGGGATACATGGTTCGAGCAGGCACTCCTGTGTTAAAAAGGCGCAATGCGAAGCTGGTGTCGATGACGAGGCGCAATGCAATGATGCGCGATGGCGGGGATATGAATGGAAAGATCCGTGTCGCGTTGTTGACACCAGGTCAGGTGACAGCCATTTAGGCTACTTACCTCGTAAATGAATGTGTTTGCCCCCTTTATTGCATATCCGATAGCGCCTCCCTTACATCCCGCCCCGAACGGCCGTTACAATGTTGGCCCCGAAGTCTAAGACAAACCTAAGATCGTAAGACCAATGGGGAATTCAAATGAGCCTCACATGCACTACATGCGAAATTCCTAGAGGGTCTTCAATTGGCAATTGTCAAGACTGTCAGTGGATACAACTTGGTCCGGAGTGCCAAAGCTCTAGTCACTGAAGCTTGTCTAGGTATTCTGATCATTGCCCGCAAAGGTAACATGCCATCTTACCTCGTAATTTGGGTTCGTGCAGCGCCAGGCCTACCTCGGAAGCTGCTCTGCCAGCCGTATTGATGTCATGCCACATGGGCGGCTTGCCATTTCGCATGACAGAACATGCGACTCTGGGGCCCCAGGAATCGTTCGCGCTAACCTCCACAAGATGCGCTTCTGTACCAAACCGCTGTGAATTGTAGCAGGCAATACAGTCGCTCTACATATCCCATAAGCACATGAGCATGACGATCCTCGAGTTACAATCCACGTGCTGTGCCATGGTTTTGCTTGACCATTGGTCCGACTTGGACACCGTAGGCCTGGGCAGACCGGGTCCACGAATACCCTGGCTATGATGTTGAATCATTTAAGAGGTGGCAGTCGGCTTGTTGAGAAGATGATGGCTATTCTTAGGGTAATCACCAACTCACATACTTCCCATTCACTTTTCGACTGCATTATATTTGTTGATTCTTAATAGCCATGTTGGTTCTCATCGCCGGGATTACGGGAACTTGCGGCCAGCACCTGGCTAGGGCCGCCATGGCTGCCGACCACCGTGTCCGAGGCCTAACCCACGACTCCGACGACCTCGAGCCAGATATTGAAGCCCGGCTCGAGGGGTTCGTCAAGATGGCTCACGCATTTGATATACAAGCCCTCGCGGAGGCGTGCAAAGATGTGGATGCTGTCATGTGTGCATACAGCTGGGAGCCCCAACTGATCGTCGAAGGGCAGCTACTTTTACTCCGGGCGGCGGAAAAGGCTGGTGTCAAGGTAAGTAATCTGGTAATGACTAGGACTTGAAGTGTCTGCCGCTTATAAGGTGCCCAAACCAACAAAATTTTCTTCTCGCCAGATCTTCCATGCTTGTTCGTGGAATTATGACCGGCTGGGCGACCATGAGGCCTACGACAGCTACATCATGTTCTGCAACCACGCCCGGATCAGCTCTACCATTCGCCCCATCTACGGCTTTACCGGGCTCACGCCGCAGTATACGCTCACGCACCCTTCGGCCGGGGTCTCTGAGCATGAGAACCTCGCCCTCAATTACTTCGGCGACGGCGACGAACGAGACTTAACGGCGGCCGACCTAGCGGCATACTCGATCGCGGCCATCTCCGACCCGGACGCGGCCAGCGGCGGTCTTTACCACGTCATCGCCTTCCATGAGCCGGACGCCGATACGTACGAGGAGGTCGTTCGGGGCGTAAAGATTAACTGGAAACATCACGGTGGAGGTAATAGTAATAGTATAGCACACGACGAGCGCCAGCACAGCAACAGCGAGCACAGCGGGAACTTTCTCCACAAAACACGCTCGTCTCCCTTGCCTCCGCCGCAGGGCAAACATCTGATGGTCAGCGACTCTACGGCCGACAGCGATTCCTCGCATAGCAAGACCAAAGGAAGACCGGGACCGCACTCGCACAAGTCGTTTCGCGAATGGCTGCATGTCCATCTCAAGGTCTGATGATGCCATAACGGGGATGCGATCGGATGCGCGCATTTTCGTTCCCACCTGCTCGTTCGTTCCCCCACTGTTACCCCAAAAGCAAACCGCCCCCACTTGGCTTTGACCCAAGGGTTTCGTTGGATCCCTGTTTCAAGTTCTCTGCCATCGGAAGCCGACCGGGGCGACAGACGACGGTTTCTTCAACGTACGATACGATTTTTCCCGGTTTGTTATGGTTCTGATAGAACAATTACTCAGTTGAGATTCGCCAGGGGGCCAATGCCGAGCTAGCTGTGGCGTACAACTGCCACGAACGGGTCCCGTTATGCGCGACCTAATGTACATACTACTCAATTAGATGCCCAATACACGTCGTTCAGCCTCCCTCTTTGTAACACGAGCGGATCCCTGTGTGGAGAAGAAACCCGGGGGCAGTGCGTCGTCATCACCACTACACAACTCGCATGATTCAGCTTGACAGCTCCAAACCTAAAACCCGCCCGCCAGCTCCAGCAACCTTTTTGGACCCAAAACAAAAGGAAGAGCCGTTCCGTTCATCCCATGCTAAGGTTGAAGCCAATCTCGACGACACTCTTCCTCCTCCTCCTCCTTTCGGTATCCTACGTGATACATTCTTCTCTCACCATGGGCGGCTTCACACAGAAAGTCATGGACAAGTTCAACATCGGCAACAAGACGCCGCCGCCGCCGCCCGACAGCACCCGGCCCCAGGCCGCCGAGCCCTGGCAGGTCGGCGGCCACGAGTTCCAGCTGCACCCCCAAGGCGGCGGCACCTATCCGCGCCTGGCCCGGCTGTCGGACGGCGCGATTCTGTGCGCCGTGACGCGCTTCGAGGGCCCCGTGCGGATCCTGCAAATCACCCGGAGTACCGACAATGGCGCCTCCTTTGAGCCGTGGGGCGAGGTGTCCCGCGGCGAGGGCGACTGCGACAACCTGTTCATCAGCGAGATCCCCTCGACCATGGAGAACGGCGGCGAGGGCGTCACCGTCCTCGGCGCGTTCCGCAACCACGACATCGGGCCCAACGGGCCCACGCACTTCCGCATCACCGTCTGCCGCTCCGACGACGCGGGGCGCACCTGGCACTTCCTGTCACAGGCCGCCGAGCAGACGGCGGCCCAGAGCGGGGGCATGGGCCTCTGGGAGCCCTTCATCCGGGTGTCGCCCCGCGACGGCCACGTCCAGCTGACCTATTCCGCCGAGCTGGCCCACGACAACCAGGAGACGTTCCGGGTCGACTCCCACGACGGCGGCAAGACCTGGTCCCCGCCCCGCTGCCTGCGCTGCCACCCGCCCGAGGAGCGGCTGCGCGACGGCATGCAGGGCATCGTGGCGGCGCGCGACGCCGCCTCGGGCGCCGAGGCGCTGGTCATCGTGTTCGAGACGACGCGCCACGGCACCTTCAGCGTCGAGTACGCCGTCTCGTACGACGACGGGCAGAGCTGGGGCACGGGCCCCCGCGGCGTCGTCTTCTGCCCGCCCTGGGGCCGCAACGCGGGCGCGCCCCAGATCGCGACGTTTGGGCACGGCGGGTTCGCGTGCGTGTTCATGACGGACGAGGATGCGGGCGAGGTCGCCTGGCCGCGCCACGCGAGCATCAAGGTGTGCTTCTCCCAGGGGCTCCGGGACGGGCGGGTCGAGTGGTCGAAGCCGGTGAGTGTGCATCAGGGGCCCAGCTCGTGGCCGGGCGTGTTGCAGATGGGACACGGGGAGATGCTGGCGGTTTATGAGCATGCGGGGAAGCCGATTGGGCGGATGCTGCATTGGGGTTGATCTTGGTAGAAAAGAGAAAAGAGTAAACTACTTGGATAGATGGTCCTAGACTTAAATGGAAATATTGGATATCTCATGTTCGCCGACGTGTCCGCTGGAGACCGTCTGTCCGCCACTGGCTTAACACCTCCTTCCTATTCACTTTATCATCGGCGTAGCGAATCTAGCAGTACGTGAACGGGTCGCTCTTCCCCCTGGGACCCCGCGCCCGTAAAACCTGTTCCCGGCGGCCTGGTAGTACCATCCGGCACCAATCGCGCCACAGTAGCCAGCCAGCCCTTCCATGTAGTCGTTGTACTCTTGGCCCAGGCAGTTCTGCCCCCCGCCGTAGTTGCAGATGAAGGCCGCGCTGTCGTTATACTGCCAGCTGTAGATGTGGTGCGGGAGCAGCATGTGGGTCTGGTCGTTGCACCAGGTATCCAGGATGGAGCGGCTGGCCCACCAGTTATCCCAGTCGATTTGTTCGCCGTCGACGCACTGTATGGAAGCAATGAATCAACGAACGTTGGAGTCATCAGCTATGCTTGGGGGAGGCACTTACACCCCAGGTATCCTCCATCTCGGTGTGTGGTCTACGGGCGCCAGTGTCGTTGTCGACGGTGAAAGGGGATCCTGGAACTGGCTTTCCGTCTAGGTCTGTGACGTTCACAAGTCTCTTGCCAGGATACATCATTTCGCTGATGTAGCCGCCATCGGGGAGGTTTCTTAAGATCTCGCTAAAGCTGGAGGCGGCTTGGGTGCCGAGGCAAAGGATAAAGGGGGTGAGTGTTCTGAAGAACTGCATGGTAGCGGCGATGCGATTCAGGCGAATGGTTATTTCAAAGACTTGCTGTTGATCGGTTTACTAATGTTAATGAAGACTTGATCGACGAAAGCTCGTTATTGGAGAATTAGACACAAATAAAGAACAGACCCGAAAGGTACTTATAATCATTTGGTAAACATTGAATACATGGTGTAGTGCGTATCTGACATTTTCTCAACGTATTGGGCTCACCATTATGATCAACCCCTGACTTCAAACAAAGATCGTGATGTCAGATGGGAACGCCAATCTTCGTCAACGCGTGTATCAATCAGATTACCAATTTATCCCCATGCTCATCGTCCCACTTGCCATATTTAAAGGCTTCTTGCAAATACTCCGAATATTGTGGACTGACACAGATTGAGAACATAAAAGCACCACCGCGCATGAGTCTGTACTACTTTTCAACCCTGCAGCGGCTAGTTATCACTTGCATATATCGTACACCCGAGTACCTAAACTAGGTATGCAAGCACGGGGGAAGGGCGACAGAGTCGCCGAGCTGCCGAGCGCTGCGTTTCACGTGACAATTCCATTGCCAAGCTGACGGAGGAAAAGACGGAACTTTTTCCTCAAGATTGGGCATCAATGCCATTCGTCTACACTAGTTATAGTAGCGACTATTGGTAACACCAAGATGGATGTCAGAAACATCCTAAACACCGGCCTTTCTGTCATCTTCGACCCTGAGGGCCAGCCGCTCGTCGATATTGTATTCGTACATGGAATACAGGGCCACCCGGTACGAACATGGACCGCGCACGGGCCAACTGAGGTAACTCACGAACTGGCAGATAGTGGTGCCAGGCCAAAAAGAAGTGCAGACTCCGGAAATGGGCCAGACGTATGTTTCGACCGAAAACTATTGTTGATGAGGATCATGCAGATTCTCAGCAAAACGAAACACCGTCATCCCCTGCTTGTTATTGGCCGAAGGATTTGCTGCCTCTCGATCTCCCCAGAAGTCGGATCCTAACATGGGGCTACGACTCCATGGTTACCAGGGGCCTTCAGCCTACAGATAAATCTAGCCTTTTCACCCATGCGAAGAATTTTGCTTTCGCCTTGGGGCGGGTGGCGGTGGCTTCTCGGCCAATCATCTTCATCGCACATTCGCTGGGTGGGATTGTTATCAAAGAGGTAATTGCAATTGCGGTCCCTTCTCCCCGACAACAGGACGACTAGTGACCGTTGTAGATGCTCGCACACTGCGACGGTTCCGAGAACGTCAAACACCAGGATATAGCCGCATCAACTGCCGCTATTATGTTTTTCGGAACTCCTCACAGGGGTAGCCAAGACGCAGCCGGCTACGCCGAGGTGGCGAGGAAAGCTGCCAGCATCCTGCTGGACACCAACCCAGCTCTTCTCGACTCTTTGGGCTTAAGGACAAGTGATCTTGAGCGATCACAAGACGCCTTCGTCAAGCTTTGGCGGAAACATGGTTTTCGAGTCAAGACTTTCCAGGAGTCTACAGGACTATCCGCCGTCAAGATCGGTGTTTTTCACCAAAAAGTCTGCCGTACCTTTGTTTTACGCCTCTTGTTTAACTTTCCGTAGATTCTTAAGTCATTGGGCGTTGCAATTACTGAATCCGTGTTCGACAGGTCGTCCCCGACTTCTCCTCTAGGCTAGATGATCCGCGCGAAGAAGCGGAGACGCTCCCCTGGAAACCATATGGACATCGTCCGGGTTACATCCAACTCCGACCCGAAGTTTGCGGCAATTATTGGCGAGTTACGTTCCTGGTACGAGGGCATACGTACAAAATCAGCAGGCCAGCCTACGTCTCTGCAAGTCGATGGCGGCAATCAACCAGCGCCCAGTGTATCACCATCCCGCAATTTGGACATGGTCTGCAGTAATTGCCAGTTAACCGAAGCGAGGTGCGACGGAGAAAAGCCGAATTGTGGCAGGTGCAAGTCCCAGGGCATCTATTGTACCTATCAACCTGGAAAGGAGCCTAGAAAGGAGTCTGCAAACCAACCCACTCCAGGCCCTAGTAGGCCAGCTCCCACTGAGCACCATCCCACGAAACAACAGAAAGGTGACAACATTTCCTGAGATTCTACTAGAGAAGTAGGTTCACCTTCTCATGAACCCATGGATACTAAGGTAATCAGATCTTATACAGTCACTTGCCTTCAGCCAGATGAGGAACCATGAGAAAGGCATTAACCAGCCTCAACGAGGGACCTGCATTTGGTTAAAGCAAAATCCTGTTTTCCGGCAATGGTTCGAAGACGAGAAGCCGCTTGATCACCATGGAGTCCTCTGGATCAGAGGGAAGCCTGGATCGGGAAAATCTACCTTGATCAAAGCAACGTCGCAAGATCCACGTCTTCGAAGCTTTATTGTTGCCAGCTACTATTTCAACGCCGGATCCACCAGCAAGCTTCAGAACAGTGAGCTTGGCATGTATAGATCTCTACTCTATCAGATTCTGGAGCGAAACGATCTTTGCGTTCGGGGCTGCTTCTTCGAGTCTGACATCGGCCGACAATACACTGGAGTCTACACTACTAAAGAAACAGAAGATTGGACAGTGGCAACTCTTAAATCACTTCTGGGAAAACTCTTGAGCGAATCCCCGAGCCCTCACAAGCCGGCAATATTCTTCATCGATGCCATGGATGAGTGTGCTGATTATGAAGCCAGATCGATCCTGGCGCATCTCTACGATTTAGTAGACATGAACGTCCTGAGACTCTGCATCTCAAGCAGATCATCTTTTGGGAATATCCCGCCGAAGTGCCTGGTGGTTACTATGGATGACTACAATAGAAGTGATATATCAGCTTATGTCACTCAAACGTTCTCGTACAGCGGAATTTCTACCGATCCTCGAGCTGAGTCATTGGGAGTCGAAATTACGACCAGATCTCAAGGTGTCTTTTTATGGGCAATTCTAATCACTCGTCTGGTCATTCGACATCACGAAGTTGGCGAGAATTGGGACTCTATTACAACACGCCTGTCAGAAGTACCGCCTGAGCTCAGTGGCCTCTACGAACAGCTATTAGCTGACATACCTGCGACCGAGGACGCATTGGTGACATACCAGTTTTTCGTATGGGTTTTACTCAGCGGGCAGAGTTTACGCATGAGGGAATGGTGTCACATCCTCCCGTTTCTCCATGAGAACCGCCCAAGGTCACTGGGCATCATGGCCGGATCTATCGAAACCGACATGCAATTGGAGAGGAAGATCAGGTCAATCTCTAGGGGTCTTGTAGAGGTGAGGCATGAAGCCGAGAACTATAGTTTTCCCGGTGGCAGTACCTCAGTCGACACGGATTCCATAAGAGCGGATGCTGGATCTTTACGGAATGACTTGGGCGAAACAAGACCGGTCCAGATAATCCACGGATCCGTTTCACGGTTTTTCCTAGAAGGGCGCGGATTGATGATGTTGATTTTGGCCCGGAACACGTACCTCATCACTCGAAACGGCATGGATTCCTCAGCCCTCGATCTACCCCATGAGCCCCCCTCATATTCTGAATTAGCCGAGTGTCACTACAACATCATGAGCACTTGTCTTGCCTATTTGAACGTTCCCGAATTGGACCGTTGGGTGGAAGCTCGAAAACTTGTAATGAGAAGAAAAGGGAAGCAAACTTTAGGGCGGCACTCTCCAGGACGACATTTCCCAGAGAGATATCCCCCGGCAACGCGTTACTCCAGTTCAAATTCTCCTTCTGAACAGGACGGTGCCAGAAAGATTGATCCAGTAGCTGCTTTCATATCAGCAGGTTCTACGCCTCCCCAGCAATACCGGTCATCCTACTCTAGTGAGTATGTTCAAATCATAATGGGGTGCATTGATGCTCACACTGGCCAAATGTACCTTTATGAAGCACGTATCTAATGACCGACGGGGCAACGTCGTTGTTCACGAGTTTGCACGTGGCTACGACAGAAACGAACCTACTCCATCCTACCGTCCCCCGCTCCCGCTCGGCAGTCAACCCTACCAACCTCCATCCGACCGTCCCTCATCCAACACTTACTCTTCCCCTAAGACAGTTCAAATGTGCCGATATGCTACAACCTCAAGCGTGGCATTGGCACAAGTAGCATCTCAAGACTCAAGAACTGCGGCTTTGCGTGATGATGTTTTGCAACGCTATCTTGAACACAATACTGACTCAGTCTCAGTCTCCAACAGCACTTCGTATTGCCCGAGTTCCCTCTGGACGTCGAGCACTGGGCATTCTAGGATACTCGGACTTTATCCGGCTTTGATGACATATGCTTTGACGCAACTGTTCATGCACGCCAGGCGGGCGGAAGAGTTGGGTATCGGACCCCCGGGTTCCCTGGTGCAACAAATGAGGGAAATGTGGGAGAGGTACTGGCTCTTACACGAGGATGGTGAGGCGCCCGATCTGATCGACTTCTGCCGAGATGCTGGTCTCTATACATGGGTGAAAGCTCTTGGGGGTGAACCAAGATCGCAACAGATTCTAATCGGGGACTCCTTGCCAATTCATGTCAGGTCACCAAAGCGGTAAGTCGGCGCACCTGTCAACGCAACATCTGACCAACGCACCAGCTTACCTTGCTATACTTTTAGACTACGATTGAAATCCGAATGAAATAGGTAAATACAGTTTAAATTGGATTTAGACAAATGAATCTTTTCTCTGCGTGTCTTCTTAGAGAGTTGTTAAACACGAAAGTTACGATTTCTTCGATATAGCTCGCTATCCGGAGTGGTGGTGTGTCTGATACGCTGGTGGTGCATGGTAACATCTTTGCTTAGCAACTACGGTTTAAGTCAGAGGGATGGGAAGAATGCCTGCTAACTGCCCAGATAAAACGATTAAACTCGCTTGTGTAGTTGGAAGCTGAGCGCTCGTTTGGTTGCACCCGCCCCTTTTGGTATGTGCGGACAAACTTGGAGCAAAGTTGCAGCCGAAGACCCACAGGATCGACAGATCATTACAGGGAAGCATCAGGTTACAGAACGCAGCCCGCGATGAGTTTCCAACAAAAAGCAACTCTGACTGCCATTGTTCCTAATTAGTAGATGCATACTGCTTGGTTCACGCGCTCTGGATGGATAATCGATAAAGGCACTCCTTCAAATGACAGGAAGTCAAACAAGAGCACTGTGAACCATTGGGGAGCAACGAGACGGTGTTGGACGTAGCTCGAGTTTGCGGCTAGCGACCGCCCTGCTGGCTGCACTTTTCGCCAAAAGCTAGGTGGGGCAGCCAAGCAAAGCGAAGTTTCGCTTTAAGTCATCAACTCCTTCCAGAAAGCTCTTGGGAAGAAAGGAACACGTCAGAATACATAGTTTGTATGGAGCGTTGAAATCTTGCTTGACAGATATCCAAAACAATAGAGACGGCTGTCAGTCCTGCCATCTGGAGTTTTCTCTTAGACGGATCTGAGATGCGTACTAGACGCGCAAGTCTTGCCATTTGGGGCAGGTTTCGCGGGATAGCTCCGAGATTTGAGGGATGGGGCGCAAGCAAGTGGCCGCTAATACGATGCGGCTCTTGCTCCTTGACCCACCTGTTCTGAGAGCGACCAGAACTTCGGGATCCAGTCTAGAATGTCGACCAACGGTGTTCGTTCCAAAAGCAACTTCCCTGGGGCGATTATGATTCCGGTGCACCTCACTAACCAACGCACCGGCTCGATATGCCGCTGTCAAACGTCAATGCGTCTAGACAGGGCTTCCAGCGCATGCGGACAAACTCGCACTTTAGCACGTTTAAGGAGTCGAGCAGACACCCCATTCAGTGCCCTGGCCCACCCCAATTTGGATACTTGGCACTGCAAACCACAAAACCAACGGGCGCTTACCCACACGACGATCACAGCACCTCTCTTTCAGCAGCGGCTGTCTGCCTGAAACCGCAGTATCCGCTTATTGACAGTTCGGCGCAGATGTTTCTGGCGGACTAATTAGTTCACCAGGGGCAGCTTTAACCGGAGCTTTGCCCGCCCCATGTTTCTTCTGTTGCGATTGATGGAAGATTGATCCGACAGCGGCTTGGCGGCGCTTGGCTTCATATATTTGGAGCTGACCACTGCCCCAGACCCGCGAGCATGGGCCCCCACGAACCACTGTATATCGGAATTGCAGGACTCTGGGGCTACCAGACAACGGGAACTTGACCGTTGAACTACCACTATATGCCTTCGGCAATGAGATATAAAACTACCGTGAATCCTCGCCGGGAACACTTTCAATATGTCCTTCTCACCACGGCATCTGCTGCATCCCACTCATTACATTCGTTCTTTAGCAGGCTAACCACATTCATTCATTACGGCAATAAAACACATAACTGCCAACTTCAACCCCAAACCAAGCATCTACTCCAATACTTACCAAACCGCCACCATGAAGACCACTACCGCTCTGAGCAGCTTGCTCCTCGCGGCGGCTCCCCTCGTCACCGAGGCCCACTACATCTTCAGCCAGCTGATCGTCAACGGCACCCCCCAGGGCAAGGACTTCACCTATATCCGCCAGAACAGCAACTCGTACATGCCCTCCTTCACCAGCGAGGTCATGAACTCCCCCGACCTGCGATGCAACAAGGGCGCCAAGGCCGGCTCCGCCCAGACCTACACCGTCAAGGCGGGCGACAAGGTCGGCTTCAAGCTCTGGTTCAACGAGAACATCGAGCACCCGGGCCCCGGCTTCGTCTACATGTCCAAGGCCCCCGGGTCCGTGAACAGCTACGAGGGCGACGGCGACTGGTTCAAGGTCATGGAGAGCGGCCTCTGCAACGGCGGCAAGGCCAACACGGACGCCAGCTGGTGCACGTGGCAGAAGGACCGCATCGAGTTCACGGTGCCGCAGACCATCCCGGCCGGCGAGTACCTCGTGCGCGTCGAGCACATCGCCATCCACGAGAGCCACGTCGGCAAGGCGCAGTTCTACATGGAGTGCGCCCAGCTCAAGGTCGAGGGCCCCGGCGGCGGCGTCCCGGGACCCCTCGTCAAGATCCCCGGCATGTACAAGGCCGCCGACCCGGGTATCGCCTACAACAAGTGGACCAGCAACCCTGCCCCTTACATCATGCCTGGCCCGGCCGTCTGGACCGACGGTGCCACCAGCACCAAGGGCTCCATCTCCGCTCCCGTTGCTGAGGAGGAGGAGGAGGAGGCTCCCGCCGAGGCCTGCAGTGCTGCCCCCGCTGCTTCCGCTGCCCCCGTTGCTTCTGCTGCCCCCGTTGCCTCTGCCGCTCCTGCTGCCCCTGCTGCTCCCGCGGCCGGTGGTGATGTCGGTGCCAAGGCCACCATGTACGGCCGGTGCGGCGGCAAGAACTGGGATGGCCCGACTGCTTGTGCTCAGGGCACCTGCAAGAAGTTCAACGATTGGTACAGCCAATGCCTTTAAGCCCTTTTGAGATCTTTACAACGGGAAAGCGGGGGCATCTCGAGCTGGTTCAAAAGTAAATGAACCGTCGCTTCCCCTTTCCCACGAGAGGTCCGTCATTTTCAGTGTACTCTTTTTCTTTTTTTCTTCTTTTTTTCGATTCTTGCCAAGTAGCCCCGGAGGAAACTTTCAGTGTACTCCAATACTGTACAACACTTTTCAGCATACTTTATAACCATAGAACTTTGATAGACTTTAAACTGTGTTATATCTCCTAGATTCTGTCCCCGCGTGACAAATGCATCTCGTGTGACACAGCTTGGAATATGTCGGTACTTGGAAGTGGCTGTTTACTCCGTGCACTCAAACCGCGCCAGACTCTCCTTGGAGCAAGTAAACCCCGGCCAAGACGCATCCCAGGGGCGGTCCTGGCGAGTCTCCACGTTATGCCACTGCGGCGTCTCGCGCCACCGGAACAGGTCCTCCATGGCCGACGCGACCCGCACCAGCTTTGCCTCACCAAACTGCCGGCCGTAGATGCCCAAGGCAAATGGCGTCGAGAACCCGTCCAGCCCGATGGGCACCGACGCGATCGGGTACCCCGCGTACGACGGCATGGGCGCGCACGCGCTACTATACCCGCCCGCCCGACCATTTGGGACCAACAGCCCATCCAACTCAATGACAGTCCCGTTGTCGGAAACATAGACATGAGCTTGATCAATCGCTTGCCGCGCCGTCGTCCGGCCCCACCCGAACGCGGTCCAGAACGCCTCGCCCAGCGTCCCGTTGGTGGCGACGGCGGCGTCGTAGAAGCTCTGGCCCGTGGTCTTATCCCACCACCAGGTGCCGTTGCCGAGGGCGCCGGTGGTGGCGTTGTGGGCGCGGTTCCAGGCCGCCACATCGGCGATGGACTTGATGGTGTCGCGACGGGGGTCGGACTCGGGGAAGAGCCAGGATTGGAGCCATTCGGCGTAGCCGGCGGCGAGCAGGGTGGCGAAGGCGATGCTGTGTTGGTACTGGGCGGGGACGGAGGTGTGTTGGCCGGCGCCGTATTGGTTGGCGAGGGGGGCGAAGGGGCTGTTCTGTGTTGGGGTGGAAGAGTTCAGTACTTATTCATTGCAGCACTAGATGGAGGGTTGGGCAAGCAACCAAACGTTTACTTACTGTGATGTTGTAGATCAGCGCACCGGCCTCCTCGAGCTCCTGGATACGCTGCTCATAAACTTGTCGTATTCCGGGGCTATTCATATGCTAGATGGATGCCATCATATTTCAGTACTCTGTCCCCTTTTCACGTAGCGGGAGGAAGATAGTTTGGTACTCACGGCATTCGTTGACCAATAGGGGTCCCACGGTAAGCCAAGTTTCATCCCTCGCAGCGAGTTCTTGTCGACCACGTGTGCTGTATACCCACCACTCTCCTGGGGATACTTCCCTACTGCCTGAAACGTCAAGTTGTCGCGTGGGTCAGGCCCATGCATGATATCAAGCATCATGGCCACATCCGTCATAGACCGCGCCAAAGGCCCCGGCGTGTCATGGTAGTAGCTACCCGTGACGACACCATGGCGAGAGATCAGCCCAGGGGTAGACTTGACCGTGTACAGTCCCAACTGCGCGGCGGGGTGAACGAGGGATCCGTACGTCTCCGTACCGATCGCAATAGCGGCCTGGTTTATCCGAACCGCTACGACGGAGCCGCTACTGCTCCCCGCCGTGGATTGTGTCAGATTGTACGGGTTCCGAGTCTGGCCCGTCCGGCTCGAGTACCCGCTCGCGTAGTTGCTCAGCGCGCGGTGGTCCGCCGCCTCGGACATGGTGGCGTGGCCGAGCAGGACCCCACCCGCGGCTCGGATCTTAGTCACGACTGTGGCCTCGCCGCCGGTATACCGACCGCTCAGAAACACGAGAGTGCCCTCGCTCGTGTTGTGCTTATCGTCGGTGAAGAAGTTGTCCTTGACCACGAAGGGGATGCCGTGCATGGGGCCGCGGAGCTTGCCGAGGCGGCGCTCGGTGTCCATGGCGTCGGCGATGGTGAGAGCGTCTGGGTTGACTTCGCTTATGGAGTGAGTGTGGCTGAAGAAGCATTAGCGAAGCAGACCTCTGGGCGCCACCCCCTGCGGCCGTCTACTCTCTAGAGTACCTACTTGTTGGTCTGTTCGATCCGAGCGAGATAGCACTCCACGAGCTCATGACTGGTCAGATTGCCCTTCGTCATGAGTTGTTGGAGGCTTCCGACCTGGAGGTCTGCGATCTCGACCCCTTTACATTTGGGCACTACATAATCTAGTCAGCCAGCCGTTCTCAAACATATCGTAGCTCTGCTACCGCCTGTGCTACATACATGGGAATGGATCATCGCAGATTGCTAGCGCAGCACCAGCTAAGGCGGCGGCAACACCGATGTGGCGTCGCATCATGACTGTCTGGAGTATGCAAGTCCGTGAGGAACCCAAGATAATGGTTCTTATCCAAATGCAACGTGAATATAGATTCACCCCGGACAATTATAGGAAATCGTCCTGTCATTACCAAGTGCATTCAAGCGCTGATAAGCGGAGCGGGCCCGATTCCCTAATCAGCATTATCAGTGACCATGTGGGGCCTTCCACGGTATATCTCCGATCCGCGACCGGACTTTGGCGGCGGCGAGGGCGGGCCGTGAACTCAAACTCAGTATGATGTAATAAGGAGCGCAAACACACTGGTGGCTTTTCATTTCAATGTAGTCATAGCTTCAGTTGGAGCGACGCAATCATTTCCAAAGTGTCATTATCGTAAGTGTGATAGTTACTCATCATCCCTTGGCCCAGCATTGACCTGAACAGCCTCGTTCATTTCCCCCTAGCAAACATTAATAAACCTAACCCCGATCCTCTTAATTAAGGCCTGATACTCCGAACTCCATCCCTTCTTTCTCTAGTAAACCCCCCCTCCTCGTGCGTGTGCACTCCCTCTGGCGTCTGGGTAATAGTCCCGTCAATAGACCAGTTACTCCCACATGTCTAAAGTAACGAACATTGATCTAACATGTTTTGTCTAATCTTTTCACCTTTACCAGGTAGGCAAGCAAGGCGGGCAAGGCCCCGCGTAGTTGACGGGGTAGAACCCGGGGCTCCAGTGCTGGGCCTCGTCGGTGTAGTGGCACCAGACGCCGCCCGCCATGCAGATAAGGTGGCCGTCCAGCTTGGCCGCGCAGGCCGGCGGGTTGGTCGGACACGGCAGCTCCTCCGCGGGGGTGGTGCTGGCCGGGGGCTCCGCCGTCGTGGAGAGGGTGACGGTAGACGGGGCGTCTTGCCGGGCGTAGTTGTTGGGCATGGCCAGGACCACCGCGGGCAGGAGGGTGAGGAAGAAGGAGGTCTTCATGGCTGCTTATTTAGGGGGTTGGTTGAGGTGGTGGTGGTAGTATTGTGATACTGAGGTGGCGATGATATGCTTGTTGAGTAGAAGATGAGAGGCAGGCTGTCTGGGGAAGAGGAATGACTGTTGTCCCAAGGGGGCCACGCCTGGGTTTTATAGACCAAAATATGACTGGTCTATGTTTGCATACTGCCTGAGGGGAAAGAGGGAGAGCGGAACCGAAATGACATAATTTCAGACACACAGCCCTACCACCAACAACGTCCCTGCAGGCAAACAACGTTACTCAGTTTGTCACTCCATTCCAACGCGATTGAACGGAGAAGGCAAAAGAAGCCTAACTAATGCAAGGGCGATACGAGATACCGCACGGATTGTGCCGCTCGTCTTACGATGGACGGCCGCACGTATATTTAGCAAGCAGGTGGTCAAAGTGGGCCGTCAGTGGCAGAACCCGTTGGAAAGTGGGCTTGGAGCTAGCGGGCGCAGATACGAGAAACTGCCCGATGCCGAAAGACCGCGACACTGCGATTGGGCAGATGGCGATCAACAGTGGGTGGCTTCACGCTATAACTGCCGGTGGATAAGTAAGCTGAGTAAGATAGAATCGTATCTTCTGCAAAATGCGCCCAACGGCTTTTTTCTACGGGCAGATATACGCAGCAATACCTTTGGCGGGGGATCGGATCCTCCGGGCTTATGCAGGCGGTCTTCAGCTCTGTTCAGCTCCCAATGACATGTAACCAATCACCGCGCTCACGATAACTGTGTCACGTAGAACAGAAATGTGTACCTTGTATTCCTTTGCTTGTTTGCTGACTCTGGTGCCTGGGCTTATATCTCGTAGGACTCAGCAGAACCTCGCCTGATCTTTCAATCTTGCGACTAGCGAACATGAGAAGCTCACTGTTTGTTGCTTATACAGGCCTCACCCTAACAGGTGCGATAAGGCCACTCTGAACCGCGTTCCCTGTGCGGGGCTTCGCATCTGACTATTCACCAAATCGGTCACTCAATACCCTCGCTGTTGGTGTCTAGGACCATCTGAAGCTCCTGAATCTTCTGTGCCCAATTATTGATGCTGGTCTCGAAGCTGACAACTTCCTCTTGAGGGATCACTCCCGAGACCTCGTTTCGTAGTCTTTCGAGGCAGTTGATGGTCAGCTCCAAAAAGTCCGGTATGGCGGACAGCAGGCTCTCCAATTTAAACACCTTAATACCGTCGCTGCTATTGTCTATGATCTTCTGAACCATCTGGGTCCCCTGGACCAGGTTATTGATGCTGGTCGCCAAGCCGGTAGCCTGCTCCTGGGTGTGCACTCCCGAGCCATCATTTCGTAGTCCATAGAGGCGGTTGCTCACAGACTGCAGGGCCTGCTTCATTCCCCGCTGCCAGTTATCGTATTGGCGGGCGTTGGTATCGAAGGCATCCTTCAGCTGCTGCTCAAAGGTGTCGTACCGAACGGCGCTATTGTTAAAGGCATCTTGCGACTCGAGCAAATCGAGATGCTTCTTGAAAGTCTCGGTGATGGCGACCAGCCGATCGCGCTCCAACATGGTAGCGTTCTTGGCCTCCTGGAGCTTGACCCTCTCCGCCTCGAGCTCCTTGAGGGCCGTCTCGAGCTCGGTGATTTTGGATTGGTACGACTTTATCTCTTCGTCGCGGTGGCTGAGCGATTCTTCCTCCTTGTCTAGACACTGGTCGAAGTAGGCTGTGAGATTGCTCATAACCTTGGAGACCCGGGGCAAATCCGTGGCGTTGTCATCAACTTGCGTCAACGGCTCCAGGAGATTGAGAATGTGGGCGACCGACACTTTGACCATGATGCTAGTAGAGGTTTGGATGAGGTCTCGAGGTAGATGTATGTCGTTGTCTCACGATTGAAAGCTGTTCAATGTATGTGTATATCGACCGAGTAATTGGAAGAAGGTGAGGAGGGCTGGTGAGCGTTTCTCGAAAGGTTTGGTGGTCGAGACTGGAAATTTGTGTGCACCGGCCGCACTAGAATTGAAGCCTTGGAGAAAATTCTTTTTGGGTTGCGTCTTTGCCCTTGCATCAATTGGGCTACAACGTGGCTTCCCACTCTGTCGATCTGCCAGAAGGCGCTCCTTCCCATTCTGTCCATTTGCCAGAGGGCGCTCCTTCCCTTTGAAGCAACAGAACAAACATGATGACACTTGGACCGGGCGCTATTAGCCTTCATTCAGCAAGTGCACTTGCCTTCAAATGTACTACTGCCAGGTCCCAAGTCGAATTGATGACCGTCCCCACTTGAGATGGTCTCGCCCACCTGGGCAGGCGAAAAGCTGTGTTCCCGTGACTGGTTTCGGTGTCCTGTCGTATACGTGAACATGACAGATATACAATCAAAGTTGTTGACGAAGAGATGAGAGCCCCAAGTGGTCACCCGCCTGGGCCTGGGCAATGGGCCACTGTCTCGCCATTGGCTTTGACATGCAAGAGAACAAACGTGAGAACATAATAGAAATAAGCTCCGTTACCAGACATGCTCGAGAGTGGTATGATCAATGCAAAAGCACGGTGATATGGCTAATTCCGGGTAGGCCGGTCCAACACCGGCTGAAGTATCATGTACTTTGGCTCCGGCACGCCGGTTGCTATAAATCAGAGGCTTGCTCTATGAGAAATTAGACGGATACAATTACAACACGGTTCCCAGGTCCGGGTCCTAGACTATGACACGCGCAACATAGCTCAGTGTGCCATCAATAACCCCGACGTAAAGGGGTGACAGGTTTGCTATATCATCTTGTCCCTCTACTTCGAAGCCTGGCTTGTGTCCTGGAGGCTCTCCATTGTTTCCAATCTTGGACCAACGTGGGACGGCGACGGGAGTAGTGGAGTGGGGAAGATATGAACAGTCGCCGGCGTTCACGTGGCAAAAGCATCTGGGAGCAAATCATGTATGTAGTGAATCTCGTTTGTATTAAGGGCAACCATAGCGGCACCTTCTGTGTCGAGCCACTAGAAATAACTATCTAAGTTTCGTGAGGTGACCTCTCTGCCCTAACCCGACCTCAAGTGATGATTTCGGTGATGTTGGCTCGTAGTGAGACAAACGCAAGGCCGATTTGTGCCGCACTCAACCTGAAGCGTGGTTGGGGGCGATGATGTTCATGTCCACGAGGGCCTGGTGGACGCGACTGTGCGGGCCGTAGCGAAGGCCAGAGGCACGCACATGAACTTGCACTGCCTGGGCCGAGGCGTTGTTTTTGTAGGCGGTGTCTAAGTCTTTGAAGTGGTTTACAATTTTCCGAAGAGTGTCGTCGCTCATGGCGGGCCGGCACATCTCGCTGTCGGCCTGGCGTCGTCCAAATCGGTTGGCCAGGGTACAGGTGACCTGGGTGACGAGGCACATGTAGCGGCCCAGAGCTTTGGCGGAGCGCGAGATGCGTAAGATCATATCCATGCACACCGAGTGCTGGTCATCTTGGAGGCGTCCCAAGACTGCGTCAATGGCACCGGCCTCCGTGGGAGTGGCGTATATGTCCCGAAGCTGACATTCGTCGAAGGTCTTGCGGAGGGCAGTGACAAGTTGGCCTACGAGCTTGGGGGTGAGGGTGCCGTGCAACATGGCCAGGGCTGCCTCACCAATGTCGGTGGCGGCCTCTTGCAGCTTGCCGAGGGCCGTGATGAGGCCATCCATCAGTTCGTGGTGGTGGCCGTTTGCGCTTGCGGCGACCATCTGGGTCTGCTTGGGCAGGTGGCTGATGGAGTGGGTACCCAAGTTTGCGACGAGCTTCCAGGCTTCATGAAGTCTGATCTTGTCTCCCTCGTCAACAGAACTGCCGACGTTGCCATTCTGCTTCAAGAAGTCGTCGACACCGCCGTCGGCGTGGATAACTTGGCCCAAGGCAGTGACGATGATGTAGCCCTTGCTGTTGCCCTGGGCCAAAAGGGCCAATTCATCAACTGTTGTGTCGACTCTGGCACGCTTTCTGCCAGCAGAAGAAGTAGTGACAGCCGCAACGGCGTCATCAGTGGCGTGAGCGCCCTCAGTCTCGACGGGGGCGGCTGTGACGGTGTAGCCGCGCACAGAGTGTTGGGTGACAGTGACTATGAACTCAGCCTCTGCTTCGCAGTGCTTGGCCTTCAAGTCGAGGATGTAGTCATCGAGCTCGTTGCGGCGGTCACTCTCGTTGGGGTGGCGCTCATCGCGGCGCTGCTGGGTGTCAAGGATAGACTGCGCGAGGTGATCCATTTTGCCCTTCAGGGCCTGGATGTCTTCAGCCGTAATGGGAGACGCCATTGTGGACAGGTTGGTATTTGCGTGGGGTGCAAATGGTGTGTGTCAGAGTGGGAGCCGCCCAGGACTGGCAGTAAGTAGGTGGGGTGGATGGAGGATGTGGATGAGGATGAGTGGAAGGATGAGTATTGGTCCGCTTTTTATACCCGAGAACGAGGAATCCGGGATTAGTACTGGAGCTTAAGTACTTAAGAAAATAAAGAAAAAGTGAAGAGAACGTGAAGAACGGTGTCTTCCCGTTACGTGGTTAAATGCTGGGAATGGTATTACCGCCGTAGACCTGCATAAGGCAATATATTCTTCCCTCGTCCTTATGTTTTACAGATTCTATATTGGTGGGACTTGTGAAGGTCATTTGTGCGTATTTTCATGACGGTCTATTTACTGACATACGCAGGTCTCGTAGAATAAAGACAGTATCTCGAATAAAAAGAAGTCACTCAGATCAGTCCCCTATTTCACGACTTATAAGTAACACATGCTCCGCTCGTCAGGTCATCCTCGTTTCCTTCCTCTTATTTCTTTCTCTTCTTCTCCATCTCCACCATCCATCCAAATTCTTCGACCGAAATTCAGCACCGCCAACAACTGAACGATTCTACACACCCAGCTCCAAGGAATCCTACATCACCCACGACGACCATGGATATACCAACCTTTGTCGAGCTCTGGTCGGAGGAGGCCAAAAAGGAGGAGATGGAACACCTCGTCGCGGAGATCCGAAAGCAGGAGGCCTGACGCGAGGGGATCCTGGAGCCGGTGGCGCCAAATGTCGGGGGGCTTAAAGAAACCATAGCAACAAACAATTTGAGTGTGTAGTACGATGGTCTGCATCACCTAGATGCATCCGACCCCTGCCCACTGCGGATTTATATGGAGTGCCCAAAGCCCTCAGTCACCACCGCAGCTCGAACCCGATGTCGATGAATCATATCAAATCCATCTTCCTCGGTGCCGAACCCTCTGTACTACCACTCGGCTGGCCCACTGTTGGAAAAGAGCTCAGTAATTGGGATATTTGACCTACCCTCGAAATTTCCCCTCATCACGTGGGACGTCCTCCAAAGCGAGATCGACATTTGCTCGGAGCGTCTGGGCGCGGCGCGAGCAAGGCTTTTTCACATGGACCGGGAGCGCGAGTGTGTCGACATCCGCGCCAAACTGGCGGGACACTATGACGACGACGGCGCTTGGGTCGCCAACCAGAAGACCGAAGCTCCCGTCTACATTGGCGGCCACGAGGGCTTCGCCCGAAGCGTGCGATCCTACCGAGACCAAGACCGCCTGGCCCTTGCTAATAGAGCCTGGGCGCGCCTGCCCTCGAACGAGGTACGCGCCAGTGTCGGAGAGATCTTCGACCGGGAAGACCAGGAGTATCTGTATTCGCGCCAGATTGAGCTGCTCTGGCTTCTTGGTCCGTGCCACGGTGGTGGCAGACTGAAGTTCGGCCGCGATTTCGACTTCAACGAGGACGGGGTACTCACCATAATGGAGGTAGACCGCAAAGAGGGCTCGAAGCAGGACGTGTGGAGCCGATTTGCGGCCTGGGGCGAGTCTAAGACGCTCTTGGACTTCAGCCGAAGCGACAAGGCCACAGAGGCCGCCATGAGTTACACCTCGCAGACCTGCCTCCAAGATAACAAGCAGCTCCTGACCGGCTGGGACAGGTTCCGCCAACGCAGCTCCTACGCCGAGCACGTCGGCGACATTGACAGCCCCGCGGGTCGCTACGACCCGGCTCGGCAGATTTGCGACTGGCTCAACAAGGAGATCATCTCGAAGCTACTCCTCGATATGGGTACGGAGAGGGGCCTATGCATCAACCTGGGCAAATTTGTGGCCACTGACGAGTTGAGCCACAGAAGGGGGAGTGGCAGAAGCAACGACTTTGACTGGGGAATATGATGAACAAAGAGGGGCAAGCACAATGCTGTAGCAACTAGGCCGCTATCTAATGGATCGTGTGTCATGGGACGGATATGGGCCTGAGCAGGTAGCACATGGTTGTGACGGGCCCCCTTCAACTTTGTGCCTTGCACAACCATGCCATTCGGGATAATCACTTCTTCTGTGTGGGGCGCGCAATCTACGCTGCGTGCCAATTTGCTACCTAGACCGAGGAAGATCATGGTTAGTCATACATTCCGCTCCCAGTAAATTCATCGCAGAGGCCTCCTCGTATCCCCTCTCCCCACCGCTCTAGACGTTCATCATGATGCACATGTCAATCTTGTGAACTCTGTCCCCCGTAATGCGGTCCCAGTCCTCCTTGAAATCGACGATGCTCTGGAGATGAAGGGCGCGTGCGAGGGAAATGTCCACCTCGTAGTACTTGGAGTCACGATTTCGGGCCATGGTCGACTCCCGCCTCTGGCTTCTGGCTACTGTTGTTTTGTATTTTAGTATTGCGGCAGCATCGGGCCCGGCGCGTGCGAGGGGGGTGGATAAACGTACATTCGATGGGTTTCCACCAGGGGCCGTTATACTTGCCGTCCGGAGACCACTTGAAGACGTCTACTAGCAGGCAGACCCGGTTTACGCTGTGGCAGAAGCTGCTGAAATCGAGCAAGGCCTGTGGACACGGCAGCCAGTGGCGAACTGACGACTCCCAGCATCGGCAGGTCTTGTCGAGGCACGGCATGTATCGAACCAATGCATCCCGCCGGCCGAGGGCGACTTTTTTCAGCTCCTCTTCGTCCGTAGGGAGCGGCTTCCCATCCTTGCCGAGCGGCTTGCCTTCTATATCGCGAGGATAGACGGGCAGCTGCATACCGAGGTTCTTGACTCCACAGAACAGCGTACCCAGCGGCGAGCTGTTGTGGAACCAGTCTCGAGGAGGCTGGGGCATAAGCCAGTCCCGATCGTCCTTAACACAGAGTACGGTAATGTCGTCGGGCAGCGTGGCTCTACCGCGGGGACTGGTAAACGGGTGCTCTTCGATGGTTGGATCGCTCTCCTTGTATGGATCCAGGGCCCAGTAGCTGTAGGGCATGCCCGCCCCGTCGTAGAATATTAGCTTCTTCAGAGAGGAGTAGGCGGCGCGGTTTACGGAGAGACGCCCGTGCCATTTCTCATCGTAAAAAGCATTCCACAAGGCCCACATCTGCCGTTGGAAGAGGGGGTCATGGTGGTAGGCGGAACGGAGGTGATACCACGACTTGTCGTCGGGGTCGTCCGGAGAGCGGCCGATCGGCTTCAGTGAAAACTCGGCCTCGTAGCGAGTGTCATACTCGAACGCCGTGTAGTTGACGCCGCGCGTCATCAAGTTGATCAATCGCACGCCCACATGGGCCACAACATCCCTCATATTGGATGAGCCGGCCATGATATATCGCACGCGTTGGTTGTTGAGGTGGCGGGAGGAAGACTGCCACGCTTAGTTGGTGGTGTGTTTTTGCGGTCAAGTGGAGACCTGAAAAGAGAGGTAGAAAGGACGAGAGAGATTGGAAGAGGCAGAAAGAAAAGATTTGCTTGGAAGCTCGGATGAGGTTTAAAGAAGAAGTAGGAAAATAAGGTTGGGGGGGGGGGGGTTATTACTATTCACAGCAGGTACAGCGAGAACAAATGTAAGATGCCGTTTCCCAAATAGGAAGTCAATTTCGATTCAGCCATATATTAGATATCAAAACTATCTACTGAACTTTTCCCACCTGCCTCTTTCGCTGGCCTTTCCCATTTACTTGGGAAAATGCTCTCTGCTCTGTCTGTGCTCGATGCGCCCCCTTTGGACCTGCACCCCCTATGCCCAAACCGGAAGAGGACTTACGCGCTTCTTTTGATACCGTAGAGCCCGCCACCTACGAGAAACTACGGATGTTCTGTCATCTACGCGGGCCCGTCTAGGAGGAGACGGGGGGCCTTAAAATGCAGCTCAGGGAAGAAGAGCGGAAGCACAACAGTGACAACACACCTCGGGACCTCCGGGTCCAGCGCACCGTGAAGAGCAGGAGATGAATGGATTCCTTGGTGGCGTTGAGGAAGCGATTGCTCGCACCGCACAGCATTGCCAGAATATAGTGGCGGGCCGCACCCAGCGCATTAGCGAACGAGCGACTCTCCTCGCCCATATCTAGCTGGAAGGGCGCAACCACGAGGGGGACCAGATATATCCCACCCAACGCCGAAAGCGCCGCACGCTGGCTTGCTTTCAGGCACGGCACTGAGCGGAACCTACAGTAGCCATAACGTACGCGACATCCTCAAGGGCAGCATAGAATAGGTTTCCCCTGACACCTGCATCGGTGTTGCGAGGCCAGAATCGAGCCGAACGTTCTTGTTACTGGAGCCGGCCTCCTGCAAAGTGCAAGCATAACGGTATGTCCAGCAACATTTGATGTGCGTCCTCCATAGAAAGTAAGGGAAAACGCGCCAGTCTTTTCTTATACCTGATTAAATAATATATCCCTAATCCTTCTAACCGACCCTCCTGGGCACGAGGGTTAAATTATATCTATTTTAAGAATTTTAATATTTTATATATATAATCTTAATTATAAAACGACGAAGCTAATATTATCGGCGGCTTAAATCTCTTTAATAAGCCTCTCGGAAACGAGGTAATCCCTTTTTACTCCTTTCCTTTCGCTATTACCTTAATTATCCCTTATTTTAACTAAATAATCTAATTATTCCCGTTATACTTAATTTAATTTAAAAGATGCTTTAACTTTTAAAAATTAAGATTTCTAGCTTTAATAGATTTATTAAGCTATATTAATTAATCTTTAAAGAATTCTTAATTTTTATTCGATATCGTCGGATCGGATTAAAGAAGGAGGCTATATCCGATCTAATATTAATAGAACTCGAAATCCTTATAATTATTAATCGCCTTATATATCTCGTTATAATCGCTCTTAATAAAATATTTCTTTTAAAGGATAATAATATCGATATATATAATTTTATATTACTTATTTACTGTCGAATCGTTATTAAAATCGTTATACGTTATATAATATTTATTAGAAATACTAATACGATTTATATTATATATAATAGGTGGAGAGATAATTCGACGTTTTTATTAAAGTCTTATAATTTAATAAATAAATATCTATAACGGTGTACGTATATTATAATAATAATAAGAGATTATAATTTAAATAATTAAGAGAGGGATCGAGGGTGGCCTTTTATATTTAAGCCTTTAAGTTACCGGGACGAAGAACGCTTCTTATATTCTCCGCTATTAATAAAGTTTTTCCATTTATAAGAGTTATATTTATTAATACGTCTTTTAAAGGTTTTAAAGTTATTAAATATAATAACTTTTTTTTAAGTTTATATATTTAAAAGTATTATATTTATTATAAGTCTTTTATTTCTATTAACCTTAGCTAGTATCGAACCGAAAGTTAAACTATAAAAAAAAAATCCTTCCAACCGAACATGGCCAGCAATGCCGCACGCATCTTAGAGAGCCGCGAATTAAACCATGAGAGAAGAAGTATTGTAGGTTTTGAGTGAGGCCCTGGATCCCTAGTTGCAGACGCAGTGATACCAGAAGTGGACCAACATAGGGTATCAACGCATACCCGTATCGTGAGTAGCACCGATGCCAGCGGGACTTCCTCGACTTTGAGAGCGACACCAAGCACTGTAGGCCAAACCTCTACCCGGCCAAGATGGCCCAGACGCTCATCCGATAGCTAGTTGTTCGTGTATTGGGAAAGTTTCTGGCTGGCCATCTGCCTGGCGTCCCAGCCTCACTTTGGCAACAACTAAGGTGGATGTCCCCTCTAGCGGCGCTAGCTTATGTTCAAGTGGATGTCCTGGTATCCCCCGCCATCTGCAATTGAAGTACTAAGCTTTTCGGTACGGCACATGGAAATTTCTTGGAGCGGAGACTGGATCTGGGAAGTGAAAAAGGTCATGTCGTGTGTAGATATCTGTAACGTTATGGGAAAGAGGAGAGACAGTCAATTGACCGTCGTTGGCGGATGCTCCACTCCGGAGCGTCGGCGGTCTCGTGGTTTTCCCAACCCCAAAATCAATCAGCACACCCGATCAGGGAAGCGTCGTCACCAGTGCGGCCCACTTGGTGCGGACACGGGGTTTCTAAGGAAAAACCATGCTGCCAATGCAAGGGACCTGCGCGATATCCCGAGGGAGAGGCAGGGGTATAAAAGGAGATTGTCCTCACCCAACCTCCCGCCGGTCGTTCTGTGACTTCCCCTCAATGGCCGGTGGTTTACGAGACACAAGTCGTGGTGATGATGCGAGTTAGTACGGCCACTTACATCATGGTTGTGGATGCTTTGGTCCGGCCCGTCGGTGACACTAGACCATTCCAGGCGGAGCGACCCCCGCTTATGGTAAGTGCCATGCCGAATACAGGGAAGAGCTTGGCTAGGCTTGCATTGGGGCCTGCAACGTCCTTGATTTAGAGTCGCAATACCCAGCAGAGGGTAGCCAAGTGTGTGCAAGCTCTCCCTCCAAGTCCAGTGCCTGCAGTGCCTTTTCATTTATTCCCAGCCTCTCCTGCAGGAGAAGCGACGAGAAAAAGCAGGATAGACCTTACGAGTTGACTCGAAGGACTCGTCATGTCATGCACGCCATCCATGCTGCCTGCATTAGGGGACGTCTTCCCATTGCTTCCGAAAAGTAGATAAAACTCGATAGAGCCCACGTCCCTGAATTGAATTTTGGGACTTGCCTTTCTCCTGTTGGTCGGGATTTTCTGAAAGTCAAATACTGTAAAGGGTCGCCCAGCGAATCACGATACCACCCTAACAACTCAATTCGCCGGTAGCGCGAACGCAACAGCCATCCTGCGATCGCCGTCCGATTTCCTTTTGCCCAATTGCCAGCCAATTGCATCAACCCAGACTTCTCGAAAAGGAAGGCAGCGCGACAGCCAACAGCAACGCCATTTTAAGTTTCTGCGATAGAACAGGAGTAGCGAAAAGATATACCGAGAGAGGAACAAAGTCAAATTCGGAGACAATGGCGCCACTAAACAACCTGCTGCCGGCGCTCACGCCAACGCGGACGCTCCCGTCTCTCATGACTCGCGTCCTGCTCCCCCGCCAAGCCACCACCACCATCATCGACGGCGTCGTCGTCACGGAAACCACCGACGTGCACCACGACGTCACCCTGTCCGGCGGCGCCATCGCGGGCATCGTCATCGGGTCCATCGTCGGCCTCCTGCTGCTCTGGTGGCTCATCCGCTCGTGCATGAACCTCGGCAAGCCGGGACGCTGGGGCAACACCTTCGGCGCGAAAGACGACCCCCCGCCCCGCAGGAAGGGACCCCAATACCGCTACCACCAGGAGACGATGCGCTCGCGCTCCGGCGGCGGTCACCATCATCACCACCATAGCCACAGCCGGAGCCACGGCCGCAGTCCCCGCCGTTCCGTCGAGGTCCGCCAGGTCTCGACTGTCCGTCCTGCCTCTGGATACTACGAGACAACGCGCGCGGGCAGCCGCGGACGGAGCCCGGCGGCGCCACCGATGGCGTATTACCCCCCGCAAGAGGCGCGGCATGTCAGGAGGGAGTCGCGGCGGGCTTCGAGGGGTGGCGGCGGATACTACGTATAGGAGACAAGAGAATGTGAAATGAGATGAGATGATGATGCGACAAGATGTAAATACACGGAGTTTTGGCGACAGGGACGATATAACGATACACTGTGGAGTTTTGGGTTTGGAATATTAGGGGCGTAATGTAAACATTCAAATGGGAAGGTGGTTCATTCGCCTGCATCATATCAATTGGAAAATATTCTCTCTGGCCACTGCAGTTTCTCACGTAAACTGTCAACCGCGACTGTGAATTGAAAAAGTATGTCATGAAAATAAAGATGAAGTCCTATTATGTAACTATGCATGCGGCCTTACTCCCGAGCCAGCCATGCCTAACGTCGGGTCCTGTGACCAAGTAAGATGTATTAGGTGATAAGAGAACAAATTATGTGTCTCCCCCATGGCAGATGCAAAAGTGCTGTTCTTGGGGAAAGAGAAAGAAGAACGTATAAAGTCTCGTTCGGAGAAAGGGGAGTCATGAAGAAAAGGGGAAAAGAGGAACCTCTACCGCGCCGAAGATTGGTACCCCGGCAGTTCGTCGTTGTGTGGATGGTGGTGATAGGGGGCACCCGCCACCAGTGAATCTCCATCCACGGATGCCGTGTTTCCTACCGCACCCGCGGCCTTCGCTTTGCCACTCGCCAATCCTCCCTCGCGGCTATTGCTGCCGCTCCCCCCTCCTGCTCCCGCTCCGGCCATCGCCCCAGTTGCTCCGGCCATCTGTACACCACCGGCTCCTCCTTCTGCCCCGGCCTCGGTAGCCCCGGCACCAGACTGTGGCCCAGCGGATGTCCCTGTTCCCGGCCTGGCCAAGCGGCGCCCCTTCTGGCCCCGCTGCTGTCGTCGCCGCATCAGGAATACGACCAACACAGCCAAGAGGGCCACGACGACAAAGGCCGCCACGCCGATCCCGGCGATCGAGCCTCCACTCAGATGCGAGCCCCCGGACCCGTCAGTCTCCTGGTTGGATGCCGGCGTGGTCGACGGTGGCGGCGTAGTCCCGTTGCCGCTGTCCCCCGGACCCGTAGACGACGACGGAAGAGGAGCAATAGTAGGAGCCACATTCGGCGAGGGTGACGGCACAATAGTCGTATCCAGGATCTGGTAAATGTTCAGGCGCCAGTCGCTACCGCACATCTCGCTGGCATTCTGGGGACAGGGCTTGTTGCATTCGTTCAGGGATGCAGCCGGTGTGAAGCGGAGGGCGGCGTCGCGGCCGCCGCAGTAGCATTCGGTGCCGTACTCGAGGCCGAAGTAGGCGGCCTGGAACTGCGGGACGTTGCACATGCCGTGGCAGGAGTTTGCCGTGTTGCTGTCGTTGCCTTGGTAGGCGGTGATGTTCAGGGTCCGGTTGGGGGACTGGTCGACGAAGCAGCCGAGGAGGGTGTAGAGCTCTGACATGGTGGCGGTGTTCTGAGCTTCGGCGAAATTCAATTAGTGTCGTTGGAAGTGGTTGGTCAAGACCAGGGCAGTATCAAGTCAGGGAGACGAGTAAGTAGGCATTTGAATCAAACGCCAGAACAGATATTATGAGCGAGTGACGTTGGGGAAAAATTCCAAAGGTTGAAGAGGCGGAAGAAACGATGAGGGAACATTTAGAGAGGGACAAATATGAGAAAAAGAAAAGGAATCCATGCCCTACAGTTGTTGTTCGCCAGAAATTGCCTGCGTCACGCCCAGGTAATTGCCGAGGTGCACAGTGTTATACGTGATTGCTGTTGTGTGCTACGCGTGATTTCCCATCCGGTGTATCCACGTCGGGAACGTCAGAATTTGCCCCCTGGGCTTCTCGGCTGTTTGCTACCGGCGGAGGCACAAGAGGAACCTCAGGGTCCCGATGAGCGCGGCCCTTGTGGTACCGCTTAATTTCCGTGCATGTGAAGACGACGTCCCCACCAAAGTTGAAGCAACGTTGGCGCCCCATCCATGTGTGGTTTCTGGTAACTTGGGATATGTCAAGCCTTTTACGTGCGTCACTGTGATGGCTGGTGGTGGCTGGGGATGTGCGTGGCAATTAGCACATTCTACACAGTCTGGATCATACTTCTGTCTGCCTCAGCCGTTTATCAATCCAGCTAAGCCTTGAGAAGGTCAGAAGCATCATTAGATATAAGCGATTCCAAATACGCTCATGCCTCGCCCTGTAATGACAGCTCTGAAAGATGTCTAGTTTGGATCCGATAAGCTGGTGCTGTGTCATATCAGCCAACAAGCGTTTTTGGGGGCCCGGCTTTAGCATTCCGCACACCACGTCAAGCGATCACATTCATACTACGGAGCTATCTGTCTTAAGAAGCGCATGTGACGAGTAGCACTTTTGGGGCGCCTGCCACTGTTGTGGTGCATCCATGCGGCAGGAGACAGTTTTGACTACCCGCCGTTGAGGGCGAGTCGATTTTCTGTATCGTATTCAATTTGAAAAACATGGCGGACTGGTATCCCTTACTACCTGAAGACTTTCGATACTTCGGCCTTGTCAGTAGTTTAGTGCCCTAGCACCAATTACCGGCGGCGCTGTAACACTAAAGAGCATTACCACCAGCGCTGAGGTGGCGAGTCGCCATCGCAGACGAAGGTGGCGATGTGTTTGGTGTTAAATACCAGACCGCACCTCATCAATCGGCGTTTGCGTACCGTATCGGCCGGATGATTAATACTGCTCAACACCAAGAAATCATCGTGACTCTCGTTGCCGTTGCTGGCGTACCGCGTCGATCGGAGCTTTGCCTCGCAACGCCAGCAAATCGTCGTGACTCTCATTGCTAGTGTTAAAGCACCGCAGTGGTCGGAGGGTTACCCTTCAACACTATAAAAACATTACGATATTCACTACGATATTAGTGGACTGGCATTATATTGTATAGTATCACCGATCTTCACGTATATGCCTAAAGATAAATATGGCATGAGGTTCGTGCCTGCCAGCTGTTTTTTCACACAGTTGTTCTAATTGGTTGCCAATTCTGACACAGTCAGTGAATAACTTCTATTCAATAATCCACTCCGGAGCGGACTTTCGGCGCCGATTATTAATCCGGCATAGGCGGCTGCCATATGTGCCTGGCTATTCGTAAGAACTCCTACTATTCAATGGGTGTCCCACTTTTCCATAACTCCTTCACTCTTCTCTCACATATCTTTGCCAATCCGGGCTCCTCCAAGCTTAACTATCCCCCACCCCCACCATCTGCCTCTCACACTGTGGCAGACAGCTCTACACACTCTACCACTGTCCACACCCACCACCTCGCCGTGGCAAACAGCTCTGCACCCTCTACACCCTCTACACTCACCACCGCACTGTGGTAAACAGTTCTACATCCTCCACTCCAATCAAAACCCACCATCTCATCGTAGTAGACAGCTCTACACACACTCGTCGACCATGGCCCCCTCCGCCACCGAGCAGATGCTCAACACCATGACCGACGCAGTCCACCGTACGCGCCTCGCCTCCAACGCCATCGTCGAAAGCCTCGTTTGCATCACCGAGGGCAACATCACGGCCAGCACCCTCACCAATCTCGTAGAGGCCCTCAAGGAGACCTACGACCAGGACCAGCGCAAGGATATGCTGAAGCTTACGGACGGCTCGACCCACGAGATGTTGCGATGCCTCGTCGACGAGGACCAGAACGTCCGGCGTGCCACGAAGAGTAAAATGATCCACGCTTCCCTCATGCTCGCCAAGTACGTGTGACTCAGTACCACCCTGACCGTCTTGCTTGGTCGCGAGTTTGGTCGGGCTTCAAACGGTCACGACCACCATGAGGGTGTCCAGGAGTCCGACATCTTGGACGATCTCCGCCACCACGACCAGTTCTATCGTTTGTTTGCGGCCCTCCAGGAAGAGGCCCCTGGCCATGAGCTGAACGAAGCCTTCCTGTCCAACGCGGCCTACAAACCGGAACACGTCGGCGACGTACTCGGACGTGAGCCGATCTCTTCCGGGTTCAACGGCCTCGGCAATTTTGGCATCAACGTCACGGACCTCCGACGCGTTTTGACGTCCCCCAATCAACCGTATGAGGCCTAGACCAAAGGTCGACATGGGTATCGTACCAGGGATAGATGGAGAAGGGACATGCATGGAACGGGAATCAGCTCTTTGTGACAATTTGCGTTGACACATGGAAGGTTGGCCTTCATCCAAGAGATTTGATTTCAGGCGGGCGGAACGACCCCCGGCAGGTAGATTACACTCATAGCTAGGTATCGACAGGCGTATTTGCCCTGTAGTACCACACCACGAGACGTCTACCAATAAATACGATACAGTCCCCACACAAAATATTGTCTTTTGTAATCCCAGTCATGGTAGGTGTGTGCAAGTACTACCCCCTCACCCGAGACCTTTCATGTACTTCCCTGCGATCCTCCCTCCGTCACCACCCATCTGTATACGGCATGTCAACAGGGGCCTCGGAGCTCTCGCTGTGAAGATGCATGTGGGCTGCAACTTATCAGGCTCCGCGGTGCGTTGAGAGGGTCGGGTCGGTGGCCGTGTGAGCCGGCGTGAGTCGGGCAGACGATTGGTTTGACGGGGCCTTCCCGGCATATGTGGCTTATAATTCGTACACGCCGTCTCGCTCTCGACGTCTATAGCTCTCGATGTCCATACCTACAGATGGACGTAGAGCATTAATACATCTTTACATACATCTAGCTTGACTACTTTTCGGGCAGTACCTCGACCTGCTGAGGCGTGGTATCAACTACGTGCAGCTCCCGGTTGATTGCCGATACATGTGGTCCATCTCACTCACATCCATCAGCCGCACCCCCGGCCACCCCGCGACAAATCGTGCTACCACATCCGTTCCCGCTACCACAATAGTCCATCTCGCAGGGATGCCATCTACATGAAGCGGGCAACCGCTTCTCTGTGGAAGGGGCTCGTTGACAGCAAAAGAATTACGGGAAGCTGGTCCTTAATACCATGAACCTCTGTCCTGTAAATGCAAGTGAAACTGGGGGCCAATGTGGTACAAGCCCACACGAGTGACCCCGACATCGAGACGCACGCATTTGCCAGCCCCCTCACCAGGCCTACACCGCCCGACGACATCGCCATGGTCCAGTTTGACGGCGCTACCGGCGGTCTCTAGCCTAGACCGCCGCAAAGTAGCTGGGCCCCCCGGAGAGATAGGCGACGCCCACAATTATGGGGAATCGTGCATCTCGGCCTCGAGCCGCTAGTCTACCTGAGTGACCGAGACGGTAAGATGGTTTGGGGACTCGACAATAGTCCGCGGGATGCCTGCGTCCGGTACATGCCATGCAAGCGCTGCTGGAACCAATGCTCCGAGTCATCGGTCCACCACTGGCTCCCACGTCCACATATCTTCACGGGCCTCGCAAGAGGCTGCGAGGACTCCAAGGAAGTATACCTGGTCGTAGATACCTTCCTATGGTTTTTGAAGGGTAGACATACGACCCCTGGTGGGCGCTCGTCAACAAGTTCAACGGTAAGTCTGCGACCTGGCCCAAGTGGTATATTATCGACGACGAACGCTATTCCGAATGCCATGCAAAACCAGACAACAAGGCTGAACTGTGTATGGCTCGCAATCACTTCTAGAGATACTACGAGGTCGAAATTTCCCTCGCACGCGATCTTGGCCTCCAAAGCGTCGTGGAAATCAAGGAGCAATGGGACCATCTCATGGAGGACACAACCGACGAGAATGATATGTGCATTATGATGAATATATACGTCATCGTCATTAGCTCACAGGAAGATTAGAAGGCCAGCACAATGAGTGTGGCGGGTGTGCATGTGCATGGTAGATGTCCTCGATGCAAATAATCAATAGCATTGTTTTACCCCCGACCAACCTGAGGGCGTCGGGCAGGGGTCATCGGAGTGTCAAACAGCGACGTTGGATTTGGGTTATGTGGGCTGGGCTCAAACTCGCCGGGCTGGACCCACCCCCTGCAGAGCTTGGCGTCGTTGCCATCATAAGAGTTTGAAACTAATGTTTGTACCCGACACTGAGGAGGCAGTATACCCTTTTGCCTATGTCAGCGTAGCGATGGTTGGGCGCCCAATGCGATTCGTGTGGCGTCTGCTAAGCACCAAGTTAGCCTGATACACAAGCAACTAGCCAGGGCCGGGGGCAGGAAGGTTGCGCCACCGGAAGATTGGCATATCAACTGTCCAGGCTAAAACCTAAACCATGCTCTCCCTCATTTACGACCCTGGTTTCCTCCTTCAAGAGGCCGGGCCTCTTGGATCTTGTTTGTGCCCGCATCTTACGGGCCTCTTAGTACTCGGACTTTGCCATCTTCTGACATAGGCCGAGGACTCGGAGCTCGCACACGCCTTGGTGATGAGCCAGGGTGTCACCTCGAATATCGAAATTGGCGCCTCCCAGGGCCGTCGAGACGCGGAAGTATTTGATGTTGAAGTCTCGGGTGAGGTACTTGGCCTGGCGCAGCCAGAATCGGACGGTCTGGTGCGCTGCTTCGTATCTCGCCTGGTGCAAAGCGTCATAGCCGTGGTAGCCGTGGTCAAAGGCAGCATGGTCGTCGGTCTCTTTGGCATTTCGTTGCGTGGAAATGGCATCCCGCTCGATCGGTGCGCTGCCTGCGCCGTTCATGTCGTCGACGGGCTTAATAGCAGCCTCATCTTTGGTCAAGTCGATGGGAGCTTCGTTCGTACCAGACATATGTTTTTGAGAGTTTCGAAGGTAAGGTGTATTATAACTTTTTTAAGTTTATACGTTTTGAGGTAACCTGCTCTTTGTGAGTCTTTTGTTCCTGTCGGGGCTACTTGGTAAGAATCGAAAAAAAAAAAAAAAAAAAAAATAAATTCGTACTGGACATAGTGACGACTATCGGGACAGTAAGGACGTTATTAGAGAACGATAATGCTAGAATGCGAAATACTTACCTTAATCTAGTTTAAGAATTTAATAGCTTAAGATTTATATTTATAAATTTATTTAATCGACGTTTAAGATTAATCGAAATAGAGAGGATAAAAGGGAAGTTAAAAACCTTTAATATTTTAAATTAAAAGCTTTTTAAAAAACTTTAATATAACCTCTTCTTTAAGTTTAATAATACTAATAAAACGATAATTAATAATAATAATAAAAGATTTACTTATATTTATTTTATTTTATATAAACTATATTATATTTATTTTAATAAAATAGTTTTAAAGAAAAAGAATATTAAATAGAATAATAATCCTTATAATAATTCGAGTTAAAATAGTTTTAATAAGGATATCCCTTCTTAATTAATATCCTTAATAATAGTTATACCTACCACTCGTCCAGGCCTTACCCTTTCGTCTGTGTTTATGGACAATATTAATCGTCTCACCATCTGCCTGCCTACCGCCGAACAATAGGCACCCAAAGGCATAAAGCTCATATTCTGGCTAGGTACATTGGTACTTGTACCAATTGTGACAAGCTGTATTATAACCTTCCATCGAATTTCCCATCTCTAGGGTTCATTTCTTCTTTCTTCCCAAGCCCACCACATAACCCCATCTCCTTACTGAAACAAAAAATAACTTCTCATCCCTCATCTATGTCGGGACAGCCATACCCTGTCGTACATACCTTGCGCCCCCTCCAAGCACTTGACACCATGTCAGAGCCCACTTCCCCTGGTGGCACTGCCGCAACGGACTTTTCCGAGACTGCAGACAATGCTTCTGTCGGCACAGACCCGATTGAGGTCGGCGCAAAATCGGACGCCCCTGTCAACAGTGGCTCTGCCCAGGTTGGAGCCCATTTTGTGGCCGGCGCAAACCCCACTACTGCCGGCGCAGACCAAGCTGCTGCCGGCACAAACACGGCTCCCTCTGGCAACATGCATCCCATCACTTCCACGTACAAGAATGCAAGCGTCACCGGCTCAAGCCTTGATCCCGAGCAGAACCAACGCGGCGCAGATCTCGCTGTCGACGCCACCACTCCCGGTGCGTCTGGCCACAACAAGCTCCAAGGAATGAGGTATGTTGCAATTTGCGTTCTTGCATTATGTGAAGCTAATCAGTTTTGTAGCATCGTCACTTTGTGGCAGAAGGCCTATGCTTTGGAGAAGGCCATTCAAGAGGCCGCGGCCAACCACGAGCAGGCCAAGACTGCCCACGATGCCCAGATGTTCGACCACAATGTCTTGAAGAACTGGGAGGCCGCCATCGAACGCTATCGCAAGCACGGCCATCCCGTCCCGGAAAGTGTCCAAGCCGATGCAGACGCCTCCAGCGCCAAGACCCAGCAGCACAAGCATGACCTGGACGTGGCCGATGCGAGACTCAGCTCTGCCCGCAAACAGCTCGCCGATGTCCTTGCAGAGGTGACCCGCAAGCAGGGAGTTGTCAACTTGCATGGAACCGGAGCTTCTGCTGCTCCTGGCCCCAAGCGGGCCGCCGATGGCCCTGCCGATGCCAACCGCCCTCCGAAGCGCCCCAAGTGCCAGTCGCTCACACAGGCGCTGGACAACCTTATTCCTGATCATCTGAGTCTCTCGGTTGCCCAACTCGAGGTCGTCTACAGTCAGCACCCCCCACAAGACCCTGCTGCCTTCGCCATCTTGCGACGTACGTACTCCTGTCTGTATCAGCTCGAGGCCCAGGGCCAGATTGAGCTTGGTCGTGGCTTGCAGCTGGACGGGAAGGGCTTGCTTGTCTGGACGGGCCACGATGACGTCGCTGCGCAAGGCGACGAAGGTCCCGCCGACCACCCCATGTCGAACAGCGACGATGACGACGAGGATCGCATGGTCCAGCTCGTCAATTCTCTGACCGATGCTGAGCTAGAAGTGAAGCTCACTCAGTGTCGGGTGAGAAATGCTGTCAACCTTCGCCATTCGCTTGACCGCCAGTTGCGCGAGGCGGATTCGGATTTACGCGACCTGAAGATGAAGCTGCAGCAGCAGCAGATTGTCTTGCAGAAGGCCCAGGAGAACTACGACGAGGCCCGGTTTGCTATGTAGGTACTGAACGCCTAAGGAGCTACAAGCTGCCTACAGTTGCCAGTTCGATGGTATCTGGTATTTGGGATCAGGCTGCGCCGCGGCCTACAAGTGGAGAAGGGGATACATATGGCGATACTCACTGGCAATGGCTTCTGGTGTTATTTGGGATCGACCCAAAATCCATTTTCTTATGTGTATTGCACCCGCCCATGAGAGAGACTATCAGGGACTTATCTGGTAGCTCACAAAGTTAGTTGCAGTCCCCCCAAACTGGCGGGTGTGCTGCCACAGCAATAAATACCTATGTTGCCCTCGACACAAATGGCTGACGCCGTCGTTGCATCGTGGAAATGGGGGTTTTGCGGCGGGCTCACAACCCTCTCCCACAATATAAACGTATAATTAGTGGCCACAGCATCTTTTATCATGCACCATCGATACCCCTGAGCAAATACACGTAGGTGATTCTCTTGACAACCTAGACAGGCTTACCCACCCTTTGCACTGGACCCCATACCGGGACCCAAACCATCGCCTCTTACAGACAGACACTCGTGGGACTTACAGATAGTGCATAACGCAGGTCATCTCCAGGGATCGATACTATCCACATATACAGTCACCGTGGCACAGGACACCTCTGCAGTAAGTACCATGACGGTGGCGGAGGTTTTATTGGTGCATCGTTTCTCATTTGCTCTAGCTAGTATGCGTATTGTTTGCCCATTGGCAATCATCCAGTTTTCATTCATCCATGGAACCCTCTTGCGCCGTCTCGCATGTCGGTAGTGATATGTAGCAAGCCCTGATTCAATGCCACGAGTGTGCATACGAGCATCTTCCTTCCACTCCTGTCCCAGTGCCTAACGCGGACTACGTCCTACATTTTGTGATGGCCCGGAGAAGCCAAGGACTCGACGAGATCGTCGTTCCAACCAGCACGCGCTCTGAGCTTATTAAGACCATCCTCGATGAGCCCACCGTCCTTTAGGACGTTTGCGACGTGCTTGGGACTGTTATCCAGGTCGACAACGATGGCCAGGGTGCTGTACCGGGAGTTTGAGGAGGCCGGGGCGAACGGGTGATTGTTGTCGTGGGCCCGCTTGTAGAGGGCGTGGAGGTCTGTGTACTGGCGAACAGCATGAGTCGCAGCATCGTCCTTGATAGTCGCGTGGCGCGCGTTGCCTCCCCTTATACCCATACTGTGTGCCATGACAACGGTGAGGCAGGTCGCAAGGGCCGTGAACTTGGCCAGAATCAGCGCGGCGTGCAGGATCTTGCGTACCATGGCGTTTCTGACCCGGGCATCCCAGTGCTGCAGGCTGTGAATGAGTTTGTAGTGATCATGTGTTTCATCGACCAGGTCGAACATCATCATCTGTTCCTCGGGTTTGTAGGTGTCATCGAGGGCAGACAGGAGCTCTTCGATGGAGCGGCGATAGGAACTTTGTCCCTCGTAAATCTTGGTAATATTGGTGGCGATGGTATCACTGGCCAAGCGCAAATCATGGACACCGGCAACGATCGACTCAAGTAGATCATGGCCTTCGCTGTAATACGATATCACTCCCATCTGGAAGGGGCAAGGTGAAATGATCTTAGGTTGCCGGCTGGACAGGAGATCAGCGACAAGCTCGAGGGCTGCCTTGTTTTCCATTGACAAAGAGGCTCTCTGCCAACTTTCGTCGCTCAAGTTGCGTTCCAAGACCCACGGGGTGCCATCGGCCAAGAACTGCCAATCTCGGCCCAGGGCAAGGATGCGCGACCTAACTAACTCAAGGAACAACTCACCGAGACTTTCGGCGGTTATGTCGCGCACCTGCTGCATAATGGCGTTGTCGACGGGGCTGCTGCCACTGATACGCAAGCTCTCGGTCAGGTGCTTGTGGAACTTGTAAGGCAGACCACCGGGTGGGTAGTCGTAGTCCGCCTGTATATCCTCGAGATAATCTTCCAGGCCCAGAAGCTCCTCCGACAATCGATTGTAGAACGCACCGCCTTGTGCCATATCCTGCGTCAATCTGTCCGGGATAGGCAAGCCGGACTCGTTGAGGTAGTCGATGAAGGCGGGAAGTGTGACGTTGTACTTCTTGCAGGCCTCTGTGTGCTCTTGTCTCTTGGCATCGCAACGAGCCTTCAGGTCGTTAATCTGCTCCAAAGTGACCTTGGCAGTCATGTTGTTGTCTGTCAAGTGTGCGTGGAGTTGGTAGCTTGCGTTGTGTGTCAATCGGCGGGTAGCAATAATGTATGAGCAGGAAGATGCGAGCAGTCAGATTTGAGGGTTTGGTGCCTGGGGAGGTAGAAAGTGTTGACCACTTCGATGCCTTGGGCGTTAGGAGAGGGAAAGAAAAGAAAATGACGAGAGGGAGGATTTGCTTGTGGGAAATTTATGTGGTATTTATATCCCCAAAACAAGGTGAACCAGTCGTCAAGAATGCGTGATCGTTAACAAGATTTCCCTTAAAAGTGAGAACTTAAAGGTGGAAAACGAATGAAACCATGCAGTCACGCTCCAAGATTGGCAGAAAAGGCAGGTAACTGAAATTTGCAATGGGGAGAGGTGCGTTATAAGCAGTCCCTCGCCGCCTCGAGCCCAAAAGTCGACCTGTTCTTTTTATTTTAACATAATCTTTCTTGAACTTGTCTTCGGCAGATAGAAGCCTCGGGGCCATGTTAGCCGTCATACTTCAACTGGGACATTACGAATAGTTTGTGGCGTCTGTATTAAATGTTGGAAAAAGGTCAGTGCTTCGATACTTGTTCACAGTTTGCGGTAACAGCCGTTGGTGTTGCCAGAAGCACATCAGGTAGGTACCCGAATCACGGCTCTGTGAGTACTCAAAGGCTAAGCAATAATCAACATCTCAGCCGTTTCTCCCTTCTCATAGCTAGTAGGTACGGGAACAGTAACGAGGCAAATGACACCTCTTCGTTTTGTCCTCCTCACTGGCCACTGGCAGCCGACTGGGTCAAGCTGCATGGATTGCAGTGGATGCTGGCTCTGCACCGTCCCAATCGTGGAGGCCATAGGAACGTGACGACAAAGGCAGGGCTCTTGATCGACTATGTCATTGATTTTATAGTCTTCGAGAGCGGTATAGGTACTGAGATGAATTTATCAAGAAGGTATTGTCGATGACTTACTTGCGATCTATGCGATATCTGCGAGTCAAACTTTTTAAGATGTTTTTGAGAGTTTTGATGGTATGAGGTATCATACCTTTTTTTGAGTTTATACATTTTGAGTTAACATGCTCTTTGTGAGTGTTTTGCTTCTGCCGGGGCTACTTGGCAAGAATCGAAAAAAGAAAAAAAAGAAAAAAGAATGCGATATCTGCATTGTTTGTTGGGTATGACGATTCGCTTTATTTCCTCCGTGTCACTTGGTAAAACCAATATCTACTCCATATTTTCCTCGAGTCCCTATCATCCCTTCGAGAGTCCTGCAGCTTCTACTTACGTCAGCTAGCTCCAATATGTCTGTCTTGGTGGCCAGTGCCATCGATGCAGCTGCAACGCCTCCAGACATATAAGTTTGCCTGCCGGTCGGCAACACGTGCTAGCGGCAACAAGGATCGCCCCGATGGAGGTGGCCGAGTTCATCTTGAAGAAGGTCTGGCCGAGCAAGACGGAACCAGGAGTTTCGCTGCCTGGTTCGACGTAAGATGTCGAAGCTTTCAATGACATGGTACGACTTGGCCTTTTGCAATGAGACTTGCAGTATACCGCATATCCCACCACCAAGGGCATTTCCATCGAGGTCGGAGACAAGCTCACGCTTTTGCTGCCTGAGATGGCCCTGTCGTAGTAAAGAGTGACTCCGCAGGTCTATAAGCACCTGGCCGTGACGTTGTGCCACTTGCAAAAGATTTGCACGCCGGTCCCCGTCCTGTCCCGTAAGGTGGTGGTGACGGAGCTGGATCTATAAACCACGTTCTATAATGCATATTGTGATACTAAGTTTGCCCTGTCACGCACTGCCGCCTTTTGGATGCCTATACGTAGAGAGCTGTCGCTGAGGTGTACATATATATTAATAACCTATGCCTTAACCGCCACAAGACTGCTCACGATCTAATGTACGCCCTAGCAAAACTCATGCGCCACAAGTATGAAATATTTATGGCGTTCGACGCAACCTTTCGAGACGCTGGGTATATCGCTCCAGTCGTATAACCTCGGTAAATATCTGCACATCGTGCGGGGCATCCTTTCGGGCCAGTGGGAAGCTAACTGGAAGCATAAGCAAGTCGAGCCCTGTACAGTCGCTGTCACTGTCACTGGGCTGAGGAAAACCGATGCAAGGGTGGGTTGTTTCAACAATTGTCACATATTGTTTGGACTTCTTGCTTTTGAGTTGGGTTAGAATTTATGTACTGCTGGCTCTATCGCAGTATAATGCATTAAGGGGTATCATTCATAATCGTGTACACATCAAACTTGTTCCCATGGAAACCTTAGTATGTCAGGATAGCTCAGACTACAACCATCAGAGTAGCCTAAATCCACCCTTCCTCTCAAGAATCAGAGATATCCTCCGCCCAAGAGTCGGTACCTCTTGAGGTGTAGTCAAGCCTTTATGTTTCGGGCCAACATGGCCATCCTCATCATCGTAATGACGGCTGTATGCACCCATCAACATATGGGGCACATTGTCGTTGTGTTCGCGGTGATCAACGATATCGCTAGATTAAAAGATTGTTAGCATGGGTCTCAAGAATGCAGTACTCATCGAAAGAAACGGGTTGAGTAAAAGGGGATCAGCGTGGACATACAAGCCATCTATCCCGGGTTCCTTAGCAAGCTCATCGTCCAGGTACTTCAGCCGTCTCAATCCCTCAGGGTCATCCCCAAAGCGAATGAATTGTAAAGTAACGAAGTGACGATCTTTGCTGTTTTGTTTCAAGCGCCCTATCAAGTTACTCAGGGTTCTTTCGACGCCGCCGCCAGGCTCTGGGGATGGTTGCCAGACCGCGTCGGTCATGACATATACGCTGGTCTTCTTCATGCCAATGACTGGAACAACTCGAAATAGTATGTCACCCAGCTTGGACTCCATGTTGGTCAGTATGCTTCCCGAGGTTCTGTTGTCGAATTGGTCCAGAACCTTTCGAGCCAGATATTCTGGCCCTCCACGAAAAAGCCTATCCCTGATGACTTTGGTTGGGTCGGAAGTGAAGACAATCTCGACACGGTCCGGGTCAATTTGGCACGCGAATGCCAATAGCGCTTTGATGGTGAGATACAAATGGGCCTTGTGCTGCGCCATCGACTTGGAGTCATCGATGATAAATAGTTGATCCCTGTCCTTTATATCTTGTAAGACCTCTTGCATGCCTTGGATAGGATACCTCCTTTTACTCGCAAGCCAAGCATTCGTATCCTCCACTGTAATTTCGGGAAGCCGATAGGTGCTGTTCTCACTATCCCTGGCCCTAGGTGTTAATGGCGAGGGATTGTTAGAGACAGGAGCCGCTGCAGACACAGCCAACTTGTTCCCTGGGTCAGCCGTGCCTCCATTCTTTGCAGCTACGGCTGTTTGTGGTCTGTCATGTTCATGATCTAGGTTCGCTGTCTGAAGCCGTGGTAAGTCAGACG
Organism: Apiospora sp. TS-2023a; assembly: GCA_038364195.1. Taxonomy (NCBI): domain Eukaryota; kingdom Fungi; phylum Ascomycota; class Sordariomycetes; order Amphisphaeriales; family Apiosporaceae; genus Apiospora; species Apiospora sp. TS-2023a. Next base: position 3,504,834 of record JAQQWQ010000009.1, on the reverse strand, counting down.
TAAGTCGCGGCGGATCGGAAGAAGCAGCTCGTTGACGTGAAATAGCAGGCCGTAGGTTGTCCTGCGCGGCGGCCTGGCGCAGTTGCCGTTGAATGTCGAGGGTGAAACAGCGATGCAAAGTCTTAGGATTAGGCCTGTCAGAGCTAGAAACCAGCATGAAGCTTTCGGTCAGCTCCTTCATCCGCGGGGTGATATCGTCGATCTTAGCAAGAAGCCCCAACGCTCTCTCATGGGCTTCATCCACACATTTCAGGCGTTCCAATCCATTGTGGAAACAGTTCTCATAGCCACTCCCCGGTAAGCCTACGACACCGCTCGTTTCAGCTTTTCTCGCTTTCTCGTAGCAATCAAGGCCGGAGAATCCTTCGGCGAGCCATACGATGATGTCGCTGAATAGGGCGCCAAGCGACCAGATATCGGAATTCAAGGGGACATGCTCGAAGGTATATTGCTCCCTTTGGTAAAGCCTTGAAGCTTCTGGGGCACCTGCATGGCTGTAAGTAAGTAAATCCTCAGCAGGACTGGTGGAAACGAACAGTAGACTTTCCCCCATCGTCGTATTGCCTACTGCCATTTTGGTGCGATACTTCCTGGACATCACTGATCGTATCGAAATCTGTCAACTTCAAAGTAAAGTTGTATGGCGAAACAGTAGAGCCTGGAAATACCAAAATGTTTTCGAACTTGATATCGCGATGTGCACTGAAATTGTTGTGAGTGGCAATAGGAGATGAGAGGTTGATGTTACTTACCACCCTGCCCCGCCCGGTAAGTTGTTCAAGTAGTATATCGCAAACAAAAGACTAGCCAAACTGGTCCACAGACTGTAAAACTCTCCTTGGGTGGCGGGAGTTCTCGTGTTTCTCAGGAAAGACGCGAGATTACCCCCTGGGGCATACTCTAGTATGATGACGCTCTTCCTGTTTTGCTGGAAAGACCCAAGGTAGTTGACAATCACTTCCGAGGCCTCACTTGGCAAGTTCGCGAGTAGTTTCCTCTCGCGCTTGTAGGCTGCAAGATACCGAGCATGCTGTTCGTATATCTTGAAAACCACCGTCTTCTGAATGTAGTTGTGGTTAACTTCCATGTGCTATCCTTCAGGAGTGGATGGGTGCTGCTATACCTCTTCAAGTTCACCTCCATGATCGTGAATCCGCACTTTCCAAATGACTGTCTTCCCGCGATCATCGGGCGGCGTGAGGCGATCTTCGAAGGTTATGGGGAGTACATGGCGGTGATCCAGGGATTTGCCTTGCATCTTATTGTATTTGTGGAACTGTAGCGGCATGAATTTCCACCGCTTCTCATCGAAGTCACATAGCATCTCGTTGACAAGGTAATCATCGGTTATACGAATGAGATTGTCTGGAAGACGCTCGTCTGTGTAGTCGTGCTTTATAAACCAATCGATGAATTGTGGCCTCCCGATGGAAACCAGAGTTGACCAGACGCGAACGTATGCATCGCGAATTGTGCTTGGGTTGGTGGGGTTGGGTCCGACATGGTTGAGTGACTATTGCATCAAATCATCTTCCGCCCAATAATCGTCCAGATGATGAAAAGCGATATACTGAGACTTTTGGCCTTCGATATTGGTCCCTTCGACGCTTTTATTCTTGACAAATTCCGAGAACTCGCTGTTCCAGTTTATCTGGTGCGCCATCGCTGAAGAGAACGACGTGAGGGACGTGGGGGAAGCAGGCCCTGCCTGAGCAAACCACCTGGAGGGGCGGTCCTCGAGCATCCTGACCGCGCGCTCCAATGAGTGCAAGCTGTTGGTTTGACGCGCCCCAGCTTTGCCGGCGCAGTATTGGACGGCGACCAGCAATTAAGTTCTTGAGAAAATGGTAGGTCAATGTTGATTCTTCGGAATTGGGTCTCGCAATTGGGGCGAACCTGAGGAATTGATGGATTGGAGGATTGGATGCAATGTCACGTCAGACGAGGAGGATCATTAAATACGTTTGTCATTTCTCCAGCACGCACAGCACGCTACTACTGCCGGTCTGACCTGCATTCGAACACAAGCACCCGATGCTGACATGAAGACTAGGTAGCTTTTGTCAGGTAGTCATGCTCAGCCGCTCTAATGTTGTCGACATTGTGCATCCACGCCATTCGCGCCCGTCCTGCTGGAACTGTGCTAGCTGCTCTGTCACCTAATCAGCAAGAACTGCCCCGCAACAAGCACCTGTAAAAACCACTACAATTTAGGGTGCAGCGAGGTGGAAGGCACTGCCTGCACGCCTTATCGGCTAGAATGTGATGAGTTGGGGCTGAGTCATGAACTGGTTCGCGAACTAGAGTGAGATCAATTGATGTTTTATTCGCTTCCATGAACCGATCATTTTCGCGTACTTTGTCTCCGAGGCTATGAATAAGCCAATGTACTTGCTTGGTCAAGTCGCAGCGTTACCAGACGCTGTCGTGGGGACGGGCGCAACGCTTGTCCCGCAATGCTAGGGGTGACCCACTAACTTGCCCACCTAGCCCTACCGTAGCGCCGGGCGTTTTTCTTCAGACACGATCGCCCTGATCTGATCTGATGTCTCGTAGAACGCTACGGAGTAAATAACTCTAATTCAACGATGGCATTCAAACATGGGACGAACGTCAAGTATCTAATCAAAGAAATGTATCTCTTATATTCATGAATTCTTAAAGGAAAGACGAAACATCTGCGCTATTTTTCCAGCCTGACGCCCTCTACCTGACCCGCTTCGACATCGTACAGCTGACGCCGCGACCGCACCTTGGCGTACCGGAACATGAAGAACCACACGACAAACGTGATGAACATCGAGACAAAGGTGATGGCGGCGAAAAGCCCAAATGCGTCCTTTTTAAATTCCCAAGTCGCCTCATTCTCGCCCACCGGTTCATTCCACTGGAAGATGCCGCTCTGGAGGAAGCTCTGCGCCAAAGAAGTTAGATGACCCGTCATAAGCCTTTTGGCAAGTGGCGCCAGAAGTCTTACGGTGAAGAAGGTCCCCGGCAAGAACACGAGTGTCACCATGGTGATGATGTGCATCGATGCGGTCTCCTCCTCCGTCTTGGCCGCAATCTTTTCCATTTTTCGCGACGAGGAGTGCGCGCTTTCGGCGTAGATTCTGCTGACTTGGAGATTGCGGTACTGCAGGATCCCATCATACTGGATGCGCAACCAAGGTTAGCCATTGATCAATCAAGAATCAGGGGGTGCTGCTGAGAAAGGACATACGAGAGTCTTCCCATCTTGAGCCAACTTCTCCATCGCTCTCCATTGCTTCTGTTTGCGGTCCAGATCTGCTTCCAACCTCTCAACTTTACGAACGAAGCAGGCAAACTCGGCCGCAGCCAATCGCCGGATCTCCGCCGGCATGGCTTCAAAACTGGACAGGTGCTGATAGTATTGTTTGATGTCTTTCAGGACGCTCGCGTTCATCACGAGCGCAAGCAATCCCTCTTGTATTGTCTCTGCTATATCTTGCAGCTTCTGGACATCGCTGAAGGAGAACAGATCCAGGACAAGGTACTTCTTCAGCCGCTCCTGCTCGCTGGCGTCGGCTTGCTTCGCCTCGACTGGCTTGGGCTTCCCGAAGAAGCCAAATGTCGATTTATTCTCCTTGTTTTCTTCATTCTTCTCGTTCCATCGATTTGAGAAGCTTCTTCTGGTCTTTTGGTAAAAGGACTCGCGTTGCTCGATGGGCTTGAAGCTATTCACATGCAGAACCTTGTCCTTGATGGTATCGAAATGTGGTTCGGTATCCAACTTGGCTGTTTTTGCTTTGTTGATGATACTCCGTAGTGACTTCTCGACCTCATCTAAGTGCCAGCGCCAGTTATCGCAACTAGCTTCAAGCAGGTGCAGGTGCATGGTGAGGGTCCTGGCAAACCCAGTCGGTGTGTCCTGTGGTAGATCCGCCCCTGTGTTGTTGACATACTCGTCCTGGATACTTTCTCGGGTATACCGATTTGGTTTGATAGTCATCCAGAATGCTTGTCCGTTCGTGACATCGAATGAATGGTATACAGCAACCTGCCGGACCATCCAGTTCGTGTGAGGGCTTGAGTTCGACGATTCAACGACGCGCAAAAGATACGAAAGTCTGATAACATTGGCAGACCGGTTAGCAGAAGGCACATCTATCTTCTGCCTGTCAAGCATCGTGAGGGTATCCTCGACCTGAAACCCTGTCAGACATACATCCTTGGGCAAATCAGTTGCGCCGAATGTGAAGACGTATTCTAGTAACGTTTCCGGTACTTGGTGGTAGGAACAAAGGTACGTGAACATGTCGATCGAGCAGTCCAGCGCGTTACGAGACGACCATCCCTCGACCGAGCTATGCCTTCTTTAGTTCGATGTCCTGCTGTTGGGGTCAAGGATATCTTACACGTATCGGAACATTGGATCATCTACGATATCTGGCCCCTGTGCACGATGCAGATGCCTCTTCACTTCGTCCAGAGTTGTGGCGTTTTCAACGCACATGTCTGGGATAATTAGCGGATTTCGACACACATGTAAGATATACGTACTGTCATCTCCATCATTGCGGTCCAGGAACCTCAAACAAGGCTCATCTTTCCCGTCAAATATCCCATCTCTAATTTCTGGGTCGTTCAGTCTGGCATGCCATGCTTCGGTTTTGCTCTTGGATGACACATTCGATAAGAGGTTCTTCGGGTATTCGACATATTGAGAACAGCTTTGCAGGAAGAGTTGGTCGTTGCGTGAGGCCATTTTTGCATCTCTGATTCCCTTACGGTAAGTCAATCGCATTACCCACACCTGGACTGGCGTCCTTGTATATCCTCGCAATACTTTCGATAGGCGGCAAAGTTAGCCTACGTGGTGGAGAACTGATTATGCCCGTGGGGGCCGAGGTGGGGTGGTGCGACCGGCTGAGTGCAAGAAGCCTACTGTCAGCTCCTCTGGCGCGGCAGTGTAATTGACTCAGCAGCTACAGGATTCCAAATGTATATTCATCACGTTGCCCGATGCGAATCTGGTCTTTGATAGCATACGAATTGTGTATTCAAATGCTGCATGGTCGAGTAACCCGGCTGCATGGCATGCACTGCCTACCCGTCAGCCCTAACGCCCGATCCGTCTTGCGCGGGAACATAGCCACAACACAGCCAGCCCCATCATGACCACTAAGAACCCATCGTCAAGATCGCGAATGGAAAATGTGCCTTGCATGGGCCGGGTGTATCACGGTACGGCTTTCAGCCCCGAAACTGCCTCCGAGGCATACATAGTGTATTGGCCCCGAAGGAACACGCACATCATCTACCCGCGGCGGTTTCGCGTGGCTATGATCTTCTTCTCAACATTCTAGAAATATGTGAGTTCAAGTCACCTGCGTCCATCAAAAAGGAAACTGACCGCGTCATATATATACCCCGGCTCCAAGTAGAATACCAAGTACCTTCCCGAGACCTATATTGAGCAAGAGAGGCTGTCAGTGTCAAAAGTCAAGCTAAGTATGTTACAGGCCATTGTTCTAGCCTAGAGCTAAGAGCAACCACGGTGGCTTACATCGACTGTGATCTCGTTATCTTGGTAATGATCACGCAGAACCTGCTGTACCGTATCTAACCGGTACTTGTAGTTCTGAATCTGGCAATGCTGGGTTTTGGCCATGAGTCCTAATTCTCTCCGGTCACTAGTCGTATTCGAATGTAATAGAGTTCAGTGCCGTTTTTGAGGGATGTGGCGGGTTGGGTTTGTCTTGGGTCTTCTAGGTCTGCAGGGTTTCAATCGCTATTGCGTGCATGGCTAGGCTACTACCTACCTACATACAAGGGAGGGGCACAGGCCTCCCCCATCAGAGAGGCTACCCAAATGGAGAGACGAAGGGTTAGTGAGTTGGGCGCCGCAGAACTCCCCGAGAATTGAGGCTCAACTCCAACATTGGAACCCCTCACCTCGGCTCGTACGGTGTTTCTGGGCCTTCGCTTGAGTGACCTGCAGCATTGCAACCATCACGCAAAACAGGCGGGCCAATCAAGTGACCGAGGTGGGTGGAGATATCTACATTGCGCCGCCCAATCCCTAGGCGGTGCAACCCCCATTGAGAGTCTGCCTGGCGAATAGGGGCACCGCAAGGCACTCGAGGCAGCCGCCTTGGCGGCCAACAATGAGAAAGTAGAAATACCGGTGAAATAATGACTCAGACTGGCGTCGCTTTCTTCTATCGGGATATTAATTACTCCGGATTTGCCATCTATCTAAGATGCTTAATTCTACTGTGTCGACAGTTACCTTTTGACAACGAATCAGTCACCAATATGATCCAGCATGATTTGTATCACGTGCTCCGATCCTTAGCGATCTGTACTCACTGACATCAAGTAACCAAGCTTTCTGACCTTGTTGCTTAACCGCTCTATATAGAAACGCTTCTTCTTTGAGGGGCTACCTGCCCATTTCCCGCAATGTCAATGGTTTGTAGGGTTTGTGTGACTTGTCGAGTTTCTGCAAGAAGTATAGAGTGAACAGATAGGATTCTGGCTCAAGGCAGCATTCTTGGCAAAAGCCGAAGACGAGCGACATGAGAACGATGCGTGTTGGTTTTAGCGACAGCTCTTTCCGTAAATGGTGTTGTCAGCTTATCCGACCCCAAACCACGGCATTAGTGAGGGGGCAAATAATTATCGCTCCTATCTGTTCTTCAGTCCGTTATCCCCGCACTCTCCAATCGTTTTCTGTGCTTCACAACATATCCCTTCGTGTGCGCAAACATGTACATTTACCAACCGCTTGACCAACAGGAAAAGGAGGTCCGACTGTTGCGGGTTGTCAGCCCTACGGATGACGATGTCAGCACAAAGCTTGTACTCGAGCTAAGGCACGAGTCCCTGTCCGACAAATCCATCCAATACGCCGCACTCTCCTACGTATGGGGGAAAGACACGAGTCATGAGATGGTGGAGATCAAGATCAACGGGGCCCCGTTCTTGATCACTCGAAACCTGCATACTGGGCTAGGAAGACTGCTCCGCTCCGTTGGCTTCGCAGTGGCCCCGTGGCTCTGGATCGACGCGATATGCATCAACCAAGCCGACGATTTTGAGAAGAGTTGGCAAGTCTCTCAGATGGGTGGCATCTACAGCCATGCAGACGTAGTCTATATGATGATAGGCTCAGGTTCCGCTGAAACCGACCGCGCTATCGAGTTCATCTCTCGTATTGGACCTCGGGCTGTGGCATCCGGTGCACTTAGACTACCAGCCGGTAGTGACGCTATACGTGAATACGTTGCCGCGCGGCCTACATCCCCATCACAGGACATGGATAAGAACTATGCAGGGGACAATGAACTTGCTCGGCTCATGTACGACTTATTGCATGAGAAGTCCCTGTATCCTTGGCCGCCTCCGAGTAAGAGCCTCTGTGCTGGTATACTGGAGATGCTTCGAAAAGACTATTGGTCACGCATTTGGATCACCCAGGAGGTGGCACTAGCCAAACGGGCCCTTCTCATTTGCGGCGAGCGGAGTGTGTCGTTAGATGACTTCGAGGGCACGATGATGGCGATATTTTGGTGCGCTTGGCTTGGGCTCCGTAACTTGGCCCCAGAATACGCCGACTTTGTATTCGAGCTCAACAACAACGCTTATGAGACGATGTCCCTTGCCGTACGCCGCCGACACTGTAATGGGAATCCGATTCGATTGGTTCATCTCCTCTGTCAACATGTTATTGCCCCATACCGACCACACTATTCCGCGTCCGATCCCAGAGATATATTCTTTGCGCTACTCGGTGTAATCTCTGATCGAGAAGAACTTGGGCTGGCGGCAGACTACAGCAAGACCTTTGAGGAAGTTCATACTGCCTCTACCAGGGCCCTTCTCCGCGATGGTGAACTTCACCCGTCTCAGGTATTCCATTTGGACCAATGCGTGCCAAAGGGTCATAGCGAAAGAACTAGACGCTTGCCTTCATGGGTACCTGATTGGGAAGTTATTGGAAAAAAGGGACTTCCAGTTTATTGCATTAACCACTCTATGGCATTCGCCGCCGCCAGTGATATAACGCCATCTCCCACAACTTGCGACAATATAAACCCCCATATCCTACGTCGACGAGGCTGTTACGTTGACGTTATCACTGAAGTGATGACCCCACCTCAGTGGGGTTGCCATGACGAGTGGCTGGTCCCTGTGCTGTTGGATCCAAAGGCTTGGCTCTGTTCCGTCATCCATTTCGCAAGGTTGGGCCCTGAATCAGGTCCGGCAGAAGACTACGTATGGCGTACCTTGAGGAAAGACGCACGACAAAATGGTATCGACCAGTCGAATGCTACTACAGGAAGGTTACCTCCAAGCGAAGATTTTCTCCGACTTGTCCGCAAAGTCATGCGTCAAGAACCTATCGATGCCGCTAGCCTTGACTCCCGGGAGTCTGAAGTCGTTCGCACAGGGTTTTTTAATCTTGCCAGGGTAAGGCCCGACCTGGACACGCTCAACAAGCAAATAGCTTACGTCATGCGTAAATGGCCCCGCAATATTGGATCCCGCAGTCGTGGAAGGACGCTTTTCAAGACCACAAAGGCCATGTTCGGGCTTGGGCATGACGCCATCAAGCCAGGTGACATCGTCACGCTGCAATGGGGTACTAAGTCGCCCATTGTCTTGCGACCTCGAAACGACGGTGCTGCCGGCGGCGGCTATACATTCCTAGGAGATGCGTATGTGGATGGGATCATGTACGGCGAATTCCTTGAGACAAATCCAACAGAGGTCTGGTTCGATATATATTAGCTCGCGTATCTAGCGGCAACGGCTTGCTCACACCCGTCGTCGAACCTGCTTCAAGAGAGCTTCCCCTTTGCAACTACGGGAATATTGGCTTTGCACCTGTAGACAACTTCTTACTGAAGACAGAGACTAGGCAGTATTATAAGCTCGAGGAAACGGGGAACAGGACAAGTAGAAACCATTTTTAAAAGGATGACTGGTCGGCGTCTTCACTAATTGCTTGACGATGGCGGTTTGTTGTTTGTTTCGCATCTAGTCTACTACGGACCAATCTCCTTGGGAAGTATGTAGGCTTCCACCTCAACTCATAGTTAAACTAGATATCGGATTGTTGCATGTAGTCCGCGAGACTCGAGCGAGATCTCGCTGATTGGTACTCTATCTTAGGCGAATTTCCAAGATACGCCGGCACTAGTTATATGAATGTGGACCGGGTCCAAGAAAGTCGCAAGCGTGGAATGTAACCAACCCTGCAGGCATGCGTCTTTCGGAAGAGCGGGGTATCTCGCATCTCGTTGTCAGAAAACGCTGCCAACAACCAACTCTGCCTAACCTGGATGCGAGTCATGAGAAACCACTATATCAAACCATTTACTGGGACAAGTTTACTAATGTCATGTCTTTTGCAAGCTCCTTTATTCGAGCTCTTCGGAGTTCAGCGATAAACTCTTGTTCGACGATCAGGAGCTCACATGGACCAACACGTCGTGTGCGGCTTTCGAGTAAGCCTACGCCGACGTTGATGCCTGTAGCTACCTCTGCGTTTTCGACGAAACGACAATTGTACAGTCTTGGTGGCACAACTGCGACTATGGAAACAGGTCAGGGGCCGTAAGCATCCACCATCAGCCGTGGGTGGACTCAATTGACCATGAAGCAGTTACACAACAGCTTTTGCCCTTTTCGAGGCCCTTTGGGAAGTACGTGCCAAACTCTGTCAATAAACCATCCACAGTAGCTGATGTAGTCAAGGCCGGTATCACAGCCTGCTTCGTCAACGTCGGATCAGACCACCCTTCTCTGCTCGAAGCCATCGTTAAAGGCAAGCGAGAACGCCCCGATTCCTGGCCACGGATGATTACCTGCCCCTCGGAGATCACCGCCATCTCCATGGCCGACGGGTACGCCCGCGTCTCCGGCCGGCCACAAGCCGTATTGGTCCACGTCGACGTGGGCACGCAAGCTCTCGGCCAGGGCATCCACAACGCTAGCGTCGGCCGCGTCCCAGTCTTCATCTTCGCCGGCCTCTGCCCGTACACTGAGTCCGGCGAGCTGCCGGGATCGAGAACGGAGTACATGCATTGGCTTCAGGAGGCGCCAGATCAAAAGGCGATTGTGCGGCAGTACTGTCGGTATACTGGTGAGGTTCGGACGGGGCTTAATATCAAGCAAACAGTCGGGCGGGCATTGCAATTCGCTAGCAGCGCCCCGCGGGGTCCTGTGTATGTTGCCGCCGCCCGAGAGGTTCTGGCTCAGGAGATCTCTCCTCAAGAGCCATTAAACCAAAAGCAGTGGGGACCGATCGGGCCTAGCGCACTTCCAGATGATGCTATTCGCGACGTCGCCACAGCTCTTGTGCATGCGGAGCGACCGCTAGTCATCACGGGCTATTCCGGCCGCGATCGTCGAACTCCAGAGATTCTTGTCGAGCTTGCGGATCTGATTCCTGGTATCCGCGTTCACGATACCGGCGGAAGCGACATGTGTTTCCCCTTTTCGCACCCATCCTCGGAAGGCTTTCGGCTCAGCTCGGACGAGTGCACGAAAGACGCAGATGTGATCTTGATACTGGACTGCGACGTTCCGTGGATTCCGTCGCGCAACCCGCCGCCTAAAACGGCAAGGATATACCATGTCGACTGCGATCCTCTGAACCAGGCGATACCTGTCTCCTTCTTCCCTGCCGATGGTCGTTGGAAAGCGGAAAGCTACATGGCGCTCAAGCAAATTGTCTCCCACATCAAGAGCGATAACTTACTGGTCTCAGCGCTCAAAGACCCGAAGTACGCAGTCCGCGGAGCCATTCAGTCAGAGAAGCACAAGGCTCGTTTGGCCGAGATAGCTACCAGTCCCAAGCTGGGGGACCAGGAAGCGTTGGACGCCCACAATGTTGGAAGCCTCCTGAAAGCCTTGTTGCCCGACTCGACCACCTTCGTCGTGGAGGCCGTCACCGCATCTCATATAATGTCTGACCAAATACAGCCTAACCGAGCCGGAAGTTGGATCAACTGTGGCGGCACAGGTATCGGATGGAGTAATGGTGCCGCTTTGGGCGTCAAGATGGCCTTGGCCGATCAAGAAGAGCGAGACAAGGAGATACACCCGCCAAGCCTGGTCTGCCAGATCGTCGGCGACGGCAGTTTTATGTGCGCTGCGCCATCCAGCGCTCTGTGGGTGGCCAGCAAGTATAAGATCCCCATCCTCACCATCCTCTTGAACAACGGAGGTAAGTCAGCTTTCACTTATTTTATGCCACTGCGCAAGTACTGATCTGCGTCTAGGCTGGAAGGCGCCTCGCAACTCCACTCAGCTAGTATACCCGAACGGCCTCAACACTTCTGCCACCGACGATGAAATAAACATCTCGTTTCGACCGACGCCTAACTATGCGGCGTTGGCCGAGGCGGCCGCGGGGTCTGACACTAGCTGGGGGAATATGACAGAACCAGAGGCGTGGATGAAGGGCGTGAGAGTGAGGACCGTCGGTGAGTTCAAGGAGGCGCTTGAGCAAGCCAATATACGGGTTGCCAGGAAAAAGAAAGGGATGTTGATCGAAATATTGATGTAATCGCCTGGTCATTCGCTTTTCTGCTTCTTACTTCCATCTTTTGCCATTCTTAATCGTTGTACTATGTAACAAGGGAGGGTGGCTGTTATAAGCCCGCCACGACATCCCCTGGACAGTGCAGCCCGCTTCCGACCATATTCAGCTCAAACAGTGGAGACACCATATGATATCTAATTGGAGGTATGGGCCAGTTATCGGCGGGTGCTGTGCATTACAAGTATATGCTGCTGATTGGATGAACCTAGCGCATGGTCTATCCCACTCCGCTGAAGCTCGAACTTTCTGGCTTGAGGTCCCACGAGATACTGCAATCAGTATATACCGGGCAGAATCCTCCACCGCACGATCTTCTTATATTTCTCCCAGTCCTCGCCATACTTCTCAGCACAAGCACGGTCATCGCGACGCTCTCGATGTATAAGAAGGGCGGCAAAGTACACGACGTAGAAGTAAGTAAATACCATGCCGTAGCCCTTGGCAGACCCCTGGATCATAACCCGGCCGTCTAACGTATTAACGGTCGAACCAGGATCGTCGTACAGAGTGGCAGTGCCAGTTGGGAGGATGAGATAGCCAGCCAGCGCTGTCGGTAAGCTGGAGGGCAGAGCCTGGATCCAGTCGCCAAGATAGTTCATATGCCGGGACATGCCCCACCAGCCGCCAGTGAGCAGTCGCGTCCCGCACCTGGTCTGGATGTAGGGCAGCTTACTGACAGCGGGGTGGTCTGGCTGTGTACGGAAACGGGTCTTTTGGGAGTTGGCCGCGCGGAAGATGTATAGCCCGAGCACGAATACGGCGGCGACGGCGACGAGACCGCGGGTGCCGAGGTGGACCGGGTGGACCGATAGGTAGCGGCACTGCGTTGAGTAGAGAAACGGCACCCAGGCGATATCGCCAAAGACGAGCATATAGCCCAGGCCGTCCATTTTGATATCCATCATGTTTAGCAGGCCGGTCTCGAAGTACTGGCCTTCGAGGTTGTAGTACGTCTGGGCCGCCGCGATAAAGAGGATGCTGTCACTCAGGAACCCGTACGTGCGGTACTGCTTCGCGAGGAAGGCGAGGTCCAGCAGGATCCAGCCCGTCAGGCCGGGCCGCATCTCCAGCCAGGTCTTGAGGTCGATCTCGCCGAAGACGGGCAGCGTAATGCGGGGGTTAAGCTCTCGGCCGATGAAGAAGTCGTAGATGACATTGCCGGTGTGACCTCCCTCCGCCAGCTCACGCAGAGTGGGGTCGGGCTTGGCGAGGTCTATGCTGAAGCTGACGATGTAGACGTACACGGAGATTAGATACGAAAGGAGTATACTGGCGGTAAGCAGTTGCAGATAGTTATCCGAGATGAAAGTCCAGACAACGAAGTCGGCACCGGCGAAGTAAGTACCGATAGCGCATGCTAGCAGCTGGACTACGGTGGAGGAGAAAGCTGCAAGGTTGATTGATCATCAGTATGCGTTCCTGAGCACTCATAAGGACTGACAATATACGCACAATTGAAACGGTATTCAAGCGGTCGGCCTGACTGCTTCAACTTGGTCCCCAGAACTTTATTCGCTGGAAGAATGGCGTGGAGCACGAGGCTGAGCATGTAGTAGGCCAGAAGCCAGCCGGTTACCTTCCAGCTCGCGAAACCCCATATACCATCTCGTGGCCAAGGGATCTGGGACTTGAGGGAATCCCAGGTGAAGTCACTGGGGCGAAGTAAGATGGGAGCTGGACATCCAGTCTTATCATTGCAGAGGAAGTAGAAAGCATTGAGTAGAAGTGGCTGGCCACAGAAAATGACCGCGGCACCGATACTTTGCGCTTGTTAGAAGAGAAGGCGGTGGCACATGAGTAATCCTTTCCACTTACGGGCCTCCGAACTCGTACTTAGGCTTCAACGGCGCCATTGCAAGGTTGTGTCAACTTCCAACTCTATCCTGGAAGGGGCGATGAAGAAGGGCATAGAGTTATGCAGGACGGCTTCATTCAAATCTTATATGGAAGAAACCGGCAAAGGGTTTAGTCGCCGGGCCGGAGGAGACTGGCAAATGGTGCGATACGGAACTCAGATATCCGGCCGGCGTTGCTCGTATTCGTATTGGGGCTGGAATGGTTGACAAGTCTGCACAGACCATCCATCCTTTTATGTGGGGCTCAGGGGAAAGTAAGCTTGGGACCAGGCGCAACCCCGGGAGTGAAATCTGGATTTCGCGACCACATAGCTTAAAACAGTTGTGAAAGTAGCTAAAGTCAAGTCCAACCCCTTGATGCACCAAAAACATGACTATGCCTAGGTTGGTCGTATGCCAAGGCTCTGTCCGCTCAACCTTAGATCGGAACCCCTCGGGTTGAGACTCGATTGTTAGTCTCTCTCCCCTCCCAACTTCCCGTTGGAGACAGGCAGACCTCCCTGTCGTTGTGAATAGTACCTTAACGTTGCCATTTCGCAGCGTCTTCAACAGGTCGGAGAGGACGGCGGTGGTGCTACGGTCTTCTAGCCAGTGAAGCCCGTCAATAACGCACAACACTTGCATGTTGAGAATCTTCAGCACGTCGCCGAGTACGAGCAAGGTCTCCGGAAGCGAGTCCATTGTTCCTTCAACCAGGCTTAGCCGCACTTACGACAGATTGAGACCAGTCTCGAACCGAGGCAGAAGCAACTCCATTGCTTGACGGGCAAGGGCCGTGATCAGAGCAGCGCTCGCTTGAACCTCTCTGGTATCATTGCCTTGACGTAACTCCTCTCCTCTCGGAAGACGACAGAAGCTGTTGCAGTTAGATACAGTACAGAGCGACGTCACTCCGATAACGGATGGAGTGAATACTTACTACGAAATAATAGGCACATTTCCCTTGTCCGCCAAGTCAACAACCCTGGCGGCGATCGTAGTGAGTGGATTATACTCGTCTCTCAGGGACGTTACAGGGCCCTCCAGCCAAAGTATGCTAGGCTCCTCTTTGATCCAGAGCGATAGCCGACGGATGACTTCCTCTGTTTGCGTCACAGGTCGCATTTGCAATCCGGGTAAGCGCACACGCTCCCGGTCGAAGAAGTCTTCGAGATGCTTGGAGCCCAGAAGGACCTCATCCGCCGTGGTTGTCGACTTTCTTGGAACTGCCGTTGCCGATTGTGGCAAGGTCACCAGACCAGTGGCATAATCAATGGGCAAAACAGAGCCCTGGTGCGCAGCTTCCGTGGTCCCGTTAGTAATCATGGCTTTGAAAACGAGCTTGGTTTACTGAAGTATATGGGACTTACGCGTAGCTGCACGTATGTTGACCACAGCTTGTAGCGCTTCATCGCTCAAAAGCTGGTTCAAAGTTCCAGCCAGTTGGTCCATCAATTGACGCTGCGTCGGAATCTCCCTTCTCCTCATCGCCTCCCGCTGCTCAGCTTCCATCCGATTGGTCGACGCAAGTATCTCGGCCAGCATTCGAGCTTCTCCTTCTTGGCCAGTAATCACGTTACAGCTCAGATTCTCTACCTCGAGTCTAACAGCTCTCAGCTCGGCTCTTGAACCTTGTTCAGCCAAGCGCTCGATCTTCTTGGCCTTCTTGTTAATGTTGTCAATCTCCTCTTGGTACCGTTTGCAAAGGTCCTCATTGAATGATCCAAGTAGCCTCTTAAGTCGCTTCTTTGTCAAATAATCCATCAGGTCTGAAAGGAGAACAAAGATATCGGCATACAAATTTGCCACCGCCTCCTTCATCACCGGAGTCTCTTACAGCTCAAGTTCCACTTGGCACTCTGCGACATGATCGGTGATGGTAGAGAGAGCTTCAGCTAGCGACTCAATCAATCGCTCATAATTTGCACTGGCCTGTCGAGTGGTCAGCCTGAACCATAGTGCGGGAGTTCTGGGCGATCTTTGCCATTGTTGGCTACCTTTAGTATGACGTTCAGCGACCCCGTAAACACTGATATATACTCATTTCCCTCTGGTAGAAGTGTGAGAAGGGTCTTGTGTGAGTTTATACCTCGGCACAACCTGCGAAACACGTTTGCACCTTTGCCGCGGTGCGTGGTCTCGCGCTTGCGTTGCCAGTTGTCTTGAATTCGCTTGACGACTTCCAATAGTCCCTCAATAGTGGGCTCCGACGTAGACAGGTCAAGTCGGTCATCTTGTGAACACTCTCCATAGAACATAGCCCATCTCTTTCTCAAGTTTGTTGACTCGATTTGTAGAATTTTCTCAATCGGGTCCCTATATACTTAATGTCAGCTGTATGACAGGCTGAGCAGTGGAACTGCCTACACGTCTGCATCGTTATCGTTGCGTCTCTCGAAGAATCGTCGCCAAGAGTCTAGGTCTTCGATTCGATCTCGATTGTGAACCAGAATCTGGGTCAGCGGATAAGCGGCGCTTTCTTCCGGGACTCTCTCATCCACTTCGAAGCTGTACACTGTGTCCCCGGTGAGTCAATAGAGCCACTGTAGCATGCATTATAGCCAGTATTCGTAGCATTAGCAGCCCAAGTATGAAAATAAATCAGGCTGTAAAAGAAAACAGGCGATCGTCCTTACTGCGAACAATCCTTTGCGAAGCAAGACTATCGTCTAATTCTTCCATCGTCGTGTCGCTATCTGGGAACTGTTGGCTTGAAGGGTGTGAATAAGCAAGATATCCTATGGCTGACATGGGAAACACTTTCATTGCAAAGCAGGTATGGATCTGGAGCAGCGATCAGGCTACGTCTTGACACATCAGCATGCATAATTTGCCACATTAAGATCGTTCATACCTAGTTAAGACACCCTCAATATTGCCTGCCGCTTTTTACTTGGCGTTTTGGGGTTTGCGGTTGTACGACCTCAACACCAATAGTGCACACGTAATATTGGCGCTATCAAAGCCAATCAAAGGCTCCGTGGGTGTTGGAGTCCCCCCTCACCGGTATGTTTATCCTCTCGATTCCGGGCGATTACAGGTGCGGGTGACATGACTCATGCAGGCTGCTTGGGCGTAAGCAGGTTTCATTATGTAGCCTGCAGTGGGATCTTCAATTTTCTTTCCCTTTCGGAAAGCATGGCCGCCATAGTTTTTTTTGTTTGTTTGTTTATATGACCATGTGTGTATTCTCCCCGGTCATTCCACCACTCTCCAATTTTCTATATCCCACACCAAATACCATGGCTGAGCACACAGTTATCACCTCGCCTGCCACGAGCACTTTGGACGATGGGAGTCCTATCACCATGACTGCTGAGGGGCCCGGTCCTCTCGATGACATGAATGATACGCCGAGTTACACCAGGTCGCCGGTTGAGCCAGAATTCCCCACAGAACGATCAACAGCTCGAATAGGATATCGTACGGAGTATCGAAATAGTATCACGAAAGCACTAATCAGGGACGAGACCTCGGACACGCCTCAAACAGGCCTTCCAGCTGCAGATCATGCCGAGGATATAGTCTTCGAAGTGGTGACGACTTACGCGTTCATACCAAGGCGGAACGATAGTGCCGACATCCAGTGGACGGCCCAGAGTGTAACAGAACCCACATATGCCATCACAATCTATTCGCCGGCCATTATCAACGCGCTGAGGGCCGTGGTTCGATACTACCCTGGACAAGACTTGAGCGGTGACATCACTATCAAGGCGCCTTATTGCATCCTAGTTCATCATTACGACGAGTTGCAGAGATACGCAAATGAACGCATCGGGAGGCCTGTGGAAACCTTGTGTCTTCGCGACCGGTTCATGATGGAGCACATGAGGATACTGATCCAGTTTCTCGATGAAAACGTTATGGAAGACGTGAGAGCCGAGATGGATCGGAACTCGCGAGGTTATTACACTTTTGCCCATATGTGGGTAACACACAAACCAGGAAGGACCATGATAAATAAGTTCCGGAGCCAGAACAGATGGAAGGCCGGGGTCATCCAGCAGGTCACGGGCGGCACGTTCACGAGGCCACCGACAAAATGGGAAATCATCTACTGGAAGCTGAAATACGACGGTCGATTCCTTCAAAGGGTCGTGGCGACCTCGACTGTCGACCCATTCGACGGAGAAGACGGTTTCGAAGAATCGTATCTTAAAATTATCGACAAGGATGACGTGGGGAAGAGTGACGATTCGGTTATCAAGGAGCTGATACACTATGGTCGTCTTTATTGTCAGCTTCTAAAACCGCAGTGCATGCACCATTCCGGACGCAACACAAAGGTCCCATATCAGCAGGTAGGCCTGGAAATTGATGGCAGAATGAAGTGGAAGACTGACATGACGCAGATTGAGGAATTGGTAATGGCAGATGCTCAAACAGCTATGACTATCAAGTCACCAGATAATGTTATAGGTGTCAATGACTTACGCAAAGGGGGTTGGCGTTGCCCATGTACTGTCTGCCAATCAACTCGAGCCACCGGCGACGAGAGCAATTTCAAGGCCCTTTTCGACAATTACGACGCCATCGGCTCAGACGTCTGGGAGCGGGAGAGATTGACCCCACATCAGTATCTTCTGTGTCCTCCATTCGCTCGTGTGTTCGTTTTCAAAACACGGGCTTGGGGTAAGAGTGTATCTCAGGACTCTAAGTACGCTGAAAACTCTACAATGCTAACAGCGAGACAGAGCGAGTCCACGTTAGAAACCTCTCTAAACCGGATTTCGACGAAAACATGGTCAATAACTTGATCATAGACAAGAAGAAGAAACTCACATTGACATCTCTTGCGAAAAGTTTCGCTCGCCGAAACAATACCGATGAAGTCATACCAAGACCCATATGGAGCGCTGACTTCGTCGAAGGAAAGGGGACAGGCCTAATATTCCTGCTTCATGGGAAACCTGGCGTCGGAAAGACTCTCACAGCAGGTAAATGTGAAACAGGTTGTATCTGGGTTTGACAATATCTAATACTCATTATCAGAATGTATAGCGGCCTTTACGAAGCGACCTTTGATGATACTGACTGCTAGCGACATTGGCACTAACCCTAAAGAGGTGGAGAGGAGTCTGTCAAGCAATTTCCGGCTTGCAAAGAGCTGGGGAGCTGTCATACTCATCGACGAAGCAGATGTCTTCATGGAGCGACGTTCCACGGCCGACTTGGAGCGCAACAGCCTCGTCGCAGGTCAGTCAACGAGCATCTACCTCATGGTCTTCCTACTCACTAAAACTTTTCTTATTAGGCTTCCTCAGAGCTCTCGAGTACTACGAGGGAATTCTGTTCTTGACCACGAACCGAGTGGGTTCGTTCGACGACGCCTTCATCTCCCGCGTCCACGTCCAGCTGTACTATCCCGAGTTCACCGAGGACGAGAGGCAGCAGGTCTGGAAGACCTTCATGGACAAGCTCGAGCGGGACCGCAAGGGCTACATGCGGCTCAGCTACGCGGCCAAGGAGTATATCAGGGAGTCCAAGAAGAGCGGCCTGAAGTGGAACGGGCGGGAGATCCGCAACGGTATTTGCGTTCAACCCAACTTCGTCACCATTGTGCAGTTTACTGACCCAAGGACGTGTACTTTTAGCTTTCCAAACCGCCGTTTCGCTGGCCGACTACGACGCGGAGAAGGACGAGGAAGGGACCATCCTCATCACCGACCAGCACTTACAGGCGGTGGTAGAGCTGTCGAAGGACTTCAAGGACTACCTGAAGGAGCTGCATATGGGTGATGAGGGCAAGAGAGCTGAGCTGCGGGCCGAGCGCCTCGACAGTTACGATGCAGTCAAGAACTAGGATGTACGGACCATACGTACCAGGTAAGATAGGGGAGGATCCCAGTGCACAGTTCAGAACTATTTCTTACTCACTTAACTCTCCCATGATGCAACCAGATCAGTTATCACACAGAACTAGCTCTCTTTTCATTCTCTTGCATTTTTCGCCTCTATTGTTATCTATATATGTACATCTGAAACCGGCGCCATACTCATCCAACGGAGAAATGTCGGGGAGTTCCAATAGCTGAATTGCGCAGTAGTCCTTTGGGTATCTTAAAAAAATGGAGACAGCTGAAGCTGCCTGTCACGTGATTGTGCGCTCGTACTCGTCTTCTTCACTTCGCGACGGCGGCCACGCCCGATGCCGTCATTGTCGTTGCTAGCTCCGCTACGAATGATATCTTTTCATCGCTGACTCCGCCAACACCACCACCCATCACCATCACCAAGTCGGAATCTCCCCCTTCTTTCGTCCCCCACCCACACACACACCGCACACCACACTTTCATTCAGCTCACTAGGACTTTGATTGGGCCGCACAAGGTCCGTAACCGCCCGTGTCCCCGGGCTGGTTCTTGTTGTGATCGATGGTGACCCTCGGGTAGCCGTTGGGGCAGGTGTCGTCCTTACCGCTGCCCGGGTAGTCGAACTCGTTGGTGCAGGCGCCGCCGAGATAGCCCCAGGCGTTGCAGTGCCCGTCCGACGGCGACATCTCGTGGCACGCCTCGCAGCACTCCTTGGCATCGGACGCCTGCGGGTACTTGATGTTCATCGGCGCGCCCGCGATGTAGATCGCGACGTTGCTGATGGTCTCGTCGAAGGTGGCGGGGTCGCAGACGCCCCCCGTCGGCTTGGGCTTGCCGCTGCTCGTCGGCGACGCCGTGGCAGTGCCGGTCGCAGTGGCCGTGGAAGATGGGGAATCGCTGCAGGTGCAGAGTCAGTAAGATGGGATATCTTCGTTAGGGCGCCATGAGAAAGCCACGAAATGAGTGGCGGGCGTGAAAGAGGCGTTCAGCAATTTTGGGCAAGGTTCAACTTACTCTGGCGACGAGTCACCGCCGTGGTTGCCCGCCAAAGTACGCGGGAGCAGCACGCCCAGCAGCGTGAAGGTGATGATGCAGCAGACGGACAGGATGGAGATGATGAGGTAGAAGCGGCGGTACTGGGTGACGTGGGCGCGGGCGCGAGCGTACCAGACGTTTTTGACGGCGCGGAATCCCGACGGCGGCGCATTCGAGCCGTGGCCCAGCTCGTAGAAGCTGTCTTGGGTTTGCCAGTGGGGCGCCATTTTGGAAGAAGAGAGTCTGCCTTCGCAAGCTTTTATTTGGGTCTTTCAATACTTGGTCGGTTTCAATTCATCGGGCGAAAATGTAGCGACGTGAAGATTGATCGATCGATAGGTCGCGCCTCAAAGAGAAAAAAAAATCGATTATTTCTCGGAGGGGTGGTTGTGTGGTTGGGTTACCTCGAGGCGACCACAAGGGCGAGGGAGATGAGGTGAGTTTCCCCTCCTTGGAGGACTGAATGAATGAGTGTCCCACGTTACGATGGCGGTTGCGGGCTTACTTCGGGTCGCGCAACTGCAGTAGCTGCTGCAGGGAGAAGAGAGAAAAAAAGTGACAAACAAAAAATGTAGGAAGAAGAGACGGTCTGTATGACGGAATCGGATTTTGAGTTGCGTGACGGTTGTTGACTTTGTCCTGCAAGGTAACAATCATCAAATCTTGGGCTTTGGTGTTTTCCCAATATCCGGTGTGGAGGAAGCCTGAGAGTGGGTGGATAGGGGCGTACTTAAGTACCGCCCACACTCAAGAGCGGTCCAATGTAATTGTGAAGATGGACATTCAACTTTGTTCACGGCCTGTGCAAAGCGTTTGTTACATACAGTAGCACTGACTGACACGCTCCCAAATGCCACTTTCAAAGGGGACTGAGGCTTGAAAGGATCGCTTGATTGGTCCCCACGTGGTTTTCATGGATGGATCCAGGATATGCACCTTGCTGGATTTCGTATTTCGGTAGCGGGCCCCCATTCTTTTATGTACTGCTCTCGGCGCACTCTACCGACATCAACCCTGTCGGGCGCAAACAACCAATCTCATCTCTTTCGTCAAAGATCTTTCTTCTCTTTTCGTTTCTCATTGCACTTTATTGACATTTCCAGGACAGTTTTCTCGACTTCAAAATTTGCGAAACCCCCCGCGATGCTCGTCAATCAAGCGATTGCTAGCCTCAATGGTTGCATGTTTGCATCATCGCCATGACGAGGACCAGCAGATCGTCCACACACAACCAAAATCGACAAAAGTCCTGTTGATGCAGCAGCGCTCCGTGGCTTGCTCAATTAGGGGTATCGTCAATCTGCTTCTCATCCACTCGTTAATTCCCCGAACCCGAACTCCAGCACGATCGCAAACTCGGCAAGGCCCTTTCCCGCCCACTCCTTAGCGAAAGATCATCCGCACACCCGCGAACATGCTCAGTACCACCGTCGCGAGCGGGACTAGGGCCAGGGCGCCGCCCGCCGCCGGTGTCAGAGACGCTGCGGCTGCGTTCGGCACGTCCGACGCCTTGTGGATGAGCGGGACGGCGCCGACCACGGTCATGACGACCAGGTTGGCGATCAGCGAGGGCTCGACGACCGCGGTCAGCGGCTCGGTGGTGTGATACGTGTAAGTCGTGCTCGGCTCATTCGTCGAGTAGGGCGACCAGAACTCGGTGGTGATGGTGGAGCTTATGACCGAGGTGACTGGTGTTTCCCTCACACCGCCGCCGGCGTAGTACGTTCCGCCCCAACACAAGTCGCCCTTCCAGCTCGGCATGGCAGTCAAGGGGGCCACCGACGAACAGCAATTGCCACCGCACTTGTTGTCGTAGCCGCTGTGCCAGGGGGTTAGCCAGCGGACCATGGTCAGCTCTGGATCTGGAGTTTCAGCTTGCTTACCTGGGGCAGCAGTATGCTAGGGTCTCCTCGGGCGCCATGATCTGGCGATACACCTCGAGCATAGGTATGTCGCCGACGTGGTCGGAGCGGCTTGAGTCTTTGAATATATCACCCGCCATCGATCCTGTGCCGTTCCACGCGACCGACTCCCCCGCGGCCACGGGGGCAGGCGTTGCGCGGGCCATGGTGCCGGCCGTGGTCCATCCCGAGGGACATGCCACGCCGGGGGAGAAGTAGCTGGCAACCCCCATCCCATTATAGAGCTCGCGACTGGCGCTCCACTGGGATACTATCTTGCTGTAGCTAGGATAGCAGTCAGAGTTCGTCGACGTCGTCGTCGTAGAAGCACAGGCTGCCACATCGCCGATCGGGTACCTGAGATCGTCCTTGTCATAAATCCAGAGATTGTCGGAGGCTGTGGCGCATGAACGATCGGCGGTGAAGGTGGTAGTGAGTGGGCCATAGTTTACCGCCGCGTAGCCGAAGTATTCCGTGGCGGTGGGCATGGCGAAAGACTCACCGGGATTTTCGTTTCCGATCCACTGGAGTAAGAAGGCCTAGGTAGTCCACTCGGCGATCACAATCTTTCCCAATCTGAGCGCATCATCGTAAAAGGCAAAAAAGAACAGGGCGTCGGGTCTTCCTTAAGTACTTGCTTGATTTAGGCAACAACCAAAGGAACCGTACGAGCGAATTTCCGACGTGGGATGATATTTTTATCCTCATCGTGGGCGCTATCTCGCTTACGGGAGGTCGCGCTCTGTCTGAAGGGTCCAGAGGGTCTTGGCTGTCAATTTTAGGGGTGGTCCCCACGGGCTTGGGTCCATAAGCGGAGACAAGACCGGGGCGTCAGCTGAACCCCGGCAATCTGATAATGTTCTTCCCTCCTTTCGCTTCCATACCAAATGAGTCATCCAGTAAGCAGGAAACCTCAACGGTTAAGCTGCAGAATAAGCACATCGTGAACACACTATAATCTTTTGGTAGCGTCAATCAGGACCTCATGTGTAGGCGCCGGAGTACTTGCGATGGTCACTCATCATATAGCAGATAGAAAATTACACGAGTCTGGCTGCTGAGAAGTACCATTGAATCCGCATTCAGCACTCGCGACGTTTCCCTAGTCAGCTGAGACACCTTGATATAGCACGAACGTCATTCTCCTAACGGCACGCCCATCGTTACATCCCCACGTGCTGCTGACCTTGTCTGTGGAGACCTGGGATAGGTCCTGCTAGACTTCTTTCTATCGCCTGGGATGGCGATGGATGACGTAACGTTAAATGTTAGCAGCGTGTAATCCAAGTCCTCGACACCTTGACAAGCGACATGTCCTTGGGTATCCCCGAACTACCCCTGCCTGGCTCGACAGCCTTTGAAAAGGGAGTAGCTACCTACTTGGACTTTCAACCACCAAAGATAAGATACTTGCCAAATTCGAGTTTCGAATCACTTCCATACACTCAGCAGGCATTATCCAAGGTACGAATCTAAGACATGTCACAGTATATGCAATTTTTAAGACAAGTGATGCAAGAGGTGTTGCAGTGACAGGGGTACGATCCCTTATTCAGTTAGCGTGCTTAGCTACTCATTCCCTTTGTCCATACATAAGGAGCATAGCAGGGCTCTTTTCTTTTGTAGATTCTCTTCTCTTAGATAGCACTTTTATATATACCATCGCACGCTCTCTCTCTCGTGCAACAAGAGGTCACAATTTCATATCTACTACCTAATTTCATTCATCTCCATGGTACCTACCTAGGTAATCAGTCAAGGTACTTCAGAGCAGCTAGTCGAGGTTGCTTTTCATCCCTTAGTAATCGACGGGAAAGTCGGAGAGGCTTGCAACCTGACCGATACCCAACGGTTGGCAGCCGGCAGGGGTGCTATCAGGATAGCCATGCCAGTGTCCCTTGTCTGACTGCAAGTTATCGTGGATGGCCTTAATATCAACATCCTTGCCGCCCACATGGATCCAAGTGGTGAAGTGCAGCCAATGTCCCATGCCGTAGACCCCTGTATGGTACTCTTGCCAGGCGAACTGGTGGTCCATGCTGCATTTGTGACAGCCGTGGATTGGGCTCGTCATGAGCGGGCGGTAGGGTCCCGACAGCATCAGAGTGTGGCTGAGGGTGTCGGAGTTGTTTTCGTCCCTCCCAAAGCTTGACATACGGGTAGTGGTCAGGTCGAAAATGCCTTGGTTCAGCTTTTCCGTGTCGTACGACTTGTTCACCTGGCCGCATGCACAGCAGTCTTCGCTATGCGCCTTCCAGTCGTCCTCGGACGTCACCATCTCGGACTGCCGCCAGCGGACGAACAGTCCCTGGTCGGGGACCCACTTCAGCTTCCATTGGTGGCGCGTCATCGGCACGCTGTCGCTGACGTCCAGCTCCTCGGCACTGTAGTTCAACTCGGCGGCGTCGACTAGAGGGGCAGTGTCTATTCCTCGCTGGGACCATACACCAAAGGCATATACAACAAGCGGGTGCCACTTCCGGGGCCGGTTGTCCATCCCGTGAAGGAGAAGGAATGTGAGCGGATCAGATTCTCTGTGATCCTGATACGTGCACCGGTACATGGAGGTCTTGCTGTCCAGGCTGTGCAAAGGGTGGTGAACAGCAGAGCACCAGGGACAAGCGACAAGCTCGGTGCCCTTGGCGTCCGCCTCGGCTTGCTTAACATATTGCCATTGCAATTGCAGTCGCGATTCTCCATCGCCCATCATCTCGGGCAATGGCAATGGCGCATTGCTCCACACATACCCCTCCATGACCGGCTTCACTCTATTGTACATGACTGGGGTAGAGCGCGCAAGATCGGCCTGCTGAGGTATAGTGAGATTGCCGACTATACCATCGAAGACTTCTTGCGGAACTCGTTGCAGCTGGTCCATGAAAGACATCGGTAATTCGGCCGCCGCATCTAATGCTTTTTGGAGCTCTTCAACCAAAGCATCATACCATTCGGGTTGCCCCACGCTGTTGGTGTTTCCCTGATCCGCCATGATGGACTATTGAGTGTGTTGCAAGAGATATCTCTTGCCAAAGAACGCGAGGATTGCTTCTGATACTGTTGAGATGGCGGTTCCAGATTCTGTTCAACTTGAGCGGTGCTTCTCGTTGGATATCCCGAACTCTACTTCCTTACTTAATACCATTTATATACATGAAAGGGGCTAGTGGTAGAACAAAGGTCGAAAATACAACGTTCTTGTGCTCTTGGAGACGAATTGTTCACGCCACAAAGACGATTCCACTTGTCAAAGGACTTGTTTACGAACACCCAGACTGTATACGGTTTAAAGAGGCCTCATGGACCAGAGACTTTGGAAAGTTTTGTTTTTCCTCAGCAATCGATTCCGTTCGCGACCCGAAACAGATCAATCCGCACGCTAACATTTTCTACACAGAGAACAAACATTATCGTCAACATGGCTCATCCCGACAAGGGAAAGCAGCCGGCCACGGTCGAGCGACCCGCCTTCAACCCCGAAGGCCGCGACTTTGAGCCGCGCGAGTTTGTCCGCGTGGCGACCAGCTTGAGCGAGATGGTCAAGATAGCCTCCCGGGACGTCGAGTCCCGCGCGTCCTCCAACAGCGAGGACGACGGCGTTCTCCGTGGAGCGGCCGACCCTTCCTGGGAGAAGCCGCTCCTGGGAGGCATTCCCTTCATGGCCAAGGCGTCCGAAGTTCAGCGCGCCCAAGACCTCGCGCAGCGTCTGGCCGCCGACTTGGGCGCTTCCTTGCGCCTGCTGGACAAGTACCTCTTGCCGAGCGGCAAGCGCCGCAGCGACGTGGTGCCCTCTAGACGGTTTTACCAGTCCATGGAAGGCGACATGTCCCGCATCGTTGCCTTGGTTTCGACCTACCACACCGCCAACGGTCCGCTCGCCGGAGTCGGACAAGTCCAGCGTGCTAAAGCCGAAGGCCTCTTGGACGTCCTCAGTCGTCGCGTGGCGCATTGCCGCGCCGCCTGGGCTCTCAAGATGGAGCAAGACCTGAATGGCCTCATCGAGCCCGACCCGCGCCCTGCCACGGCGCAGCCGGATACACCTATGAGTGCCGCAGCCCATCTGCAGCACCTACAGGTACCGTCGCGCCCCAGCTCGGCCGCGGGCAGCTCGGCCAAGTCCAAGCTCTCGGCCCGTCTGAAGTCCAAGCTCAAGGACAAGTTCAAGCGCGCCAGCCACGCCTTGAAAGGCCTGAAGGCCCTGAAGGGACTCCGACCCCACGGTGAGAAGCAGTCGTCTCACAAGCCGACTCACGGGGCCCCCGCCGAAGAGGAGGAGGGATCTTCGAGCTCTTCCAGCTCTTCCTCCTCCTCCTCGAGCGAGCAAGAGGCCGGTGATGGCGGCGAGGAGATGGGTGAATCGTCTTTCCAGCTGCCCGAGCTGCCCGAGAACACGGCTTTCGACGGCTTGACCGAGGAAGTCCTTGGGTTTGCCGACGGCGCTGAAGCTGCGATTGACAGCATCGATGGTGTCGGCAGCTTCCTGGGGACCGCGTTCGACATCGTGACCGGCTTCTTGTCGATTTTCGACATCTAAGTTATGTTGTGTTATGCTTGTTCCATTTAGTAGGTGAGCGGCAGGGAATTCTTCCGTTCCTCTGCACGCAGATGATTTGTTTGACCGTACGTGACCCTTTTCGGTTCCTCATCACATCAGGAACAGCTTTTATTTAGAGTCAACCCCTTTTGCAGTTGATAAGACCACTTGTGCCTCCCTCCCGGGAAAGGCGTAGTGAAGTCTATTCGACTCTCTATACGAGGGTATGTAGCAATGAATGATAGACTATGGATCTGAGAACTTGCAGCTCCCCTTCTGCTCTGTGATGTTTTGTTTTACTGTTTTCTCTTTTCTTTTTGTTCTGTCTATTTGAGTTTCTATTTCCAATGGCAATCATAACAAGCTTGTTGATTGCCAGGGGCGGATCGAAAAACCTCTCTTCCACGTCATACCTCATGCACGTATGACTATAATCAGAGCGGTTTTCCCTACAATCAATACATTTTAGGGACAAGAATGCGTTTGCGCTTGTTTGTTGGTCCTCTCTACTTACTAAACCGGGCACCAGAGCTTTTGGTCTCATGGCGTATATTAAGTCGGCGTTCTGCCTAAGTAAATAGTTCCATACTCCCTGTTTTATAGTGCTGCAGAAATGTGCAATATGTTGTTCAAATACATTCCTCCCCAGAATCGCCTTTTCTACACCCTGTAACTAACTATAAGAGAAGAATAAGTCAGAAAACAGGTGGTAGCCCAAAGATACTATCCCATGATCATATCTGTTTCTAAATGTAAGCCAGGAAATACTTGAAACTCTCTCTCTTTTCCATTCCACTACATGTTATCGGCTGATATTCGGCCAGTTTCTTCATGAACAGCGTATATACATATAACGACGGCACGCTTGTTGGAAATCACGCACAGAGCTGGAGTCAATATGCGTGACTTATATGCCCACAACAACGACAATAAGCACGGTTATACGCGTGCTGCAGTATCATCTACTCAGAAGATTACTGTCCACGCGCCTGTGACGCCGTGCTGGGGACATTCTGGCGGTTAGGGGACCGAGTCCTCAATCACAGTAGTCGCCGAGAGTAACCAGAATCCGCGCACTGCGAGGCGAACCCGGCAACGTGGGAGCATAGACACTTGGTGAAGTTGAGACAGTCGGCTGTTCGTCGATTGTCCCCTTCATTGGTGATGAGTGGGAGACTCACCACGAAGCGTTCTTTACTAGGTTCTGTGAATTCAGCATAGACGGGGACTCTATCGGTGTAGACGAAGATCGTTGCCTTACGTGGTCCGGATTCAAGTTCCCGCTAGTTATCACCTTGGTTGTCTGGGCCTGGAGATCTCAATTTACCTAAATTATACATCCGAAACGAAGACGAGGTGGACGGAGAGAAGCAAGATGATAACGAGGATCATGGTGGTAACAACGACGAAGAGGGCAGCTCAGATGGGACAGAACAAGCCTCATCTGAAGAGAATAACGAATCAACTGAGGAACGGACGGCATGCGCTTCCTAGAAGCTGAAAGCCCGGAGCACTTGTCCTAATATCAGAGTCGGGCATTCAAACTCTTATCTCTTCCGTGCATAGGTAGCATCTGCCTGCTGAGATGCATTTTGATTATTTGGGTGTTATGTCCTCTTTCTGCAACGGTACGTTCTTTATAGTCACTTGACACAGGATGGTGGCTGACGGGTGACGGGTACGTAATTCATTCTTGTGGTTATTGTCTTATTGTACCTATTGTATTCAATTCATTATCCCTATTGTCGACACTTTCAGTCGTGCCATCGTTTTTAACACTATAAATCGCAATAAAGTTCGACACACCAGGATTTTACCTTTCTCCGAGAACCTGCTCATCCTGCGTTTCTATGTATGATAGAAGCTTGGGTCGTATCGCACGTCCTAGCTGTACACAACAACGTACAAATTTCCTCTCAGTCAGTGCCCATTGTCCTAGAACCCACAGGTATCTCATTCCAGTCTGCTGTTGATCCGGGTCCGTCTCGCCTACAGACAAGCTGCTATCTGTCGCAAACTCCTCAAGATGGCTCTCCAGAATGATCTTGATCTTGCCAACGCCGAGATTGAACGGTTGATGAAAGAGAACGAACAGCTGAGGCTCAGGCTAAAGCTGGCCGAGTTCAGCAGCAGTTCAATCAAGAAAGCATCGTCGGCAACTTCTCCTACGAGGCCCAGCACTTCCAGCAGCATGCCAATCGACAGAACCTTTTCTGCCGGGCAAGCAAGCGTCAATTCCCCTTCAAAGTCATATCTCCGCCCGACAACTGCTTGGATGAACCGCACGAGGTCACCCGAGCCAGAGGCAAAGGAGACATCTCCAACGCGGCCGTATACATCTGCCTGCGACTCTATGCGCTCCTACATGCAGCCGACCATATCATCACTCAACAAGATTCAGTGGTGGTATGACGAGGGTTACGACCAAGACACCTACGACAGCGACGATGAATCGGAATTAGATGAGTGGAAACATCACTGGGACGGCGGCTCTGATCCACAAATTCCAGGTATAGACACCTCGAGTACATTGGTTGACGACGATCAAGAGTCATGGGGGTGGGCTGCTATTCAAGATCCTCCCGTCGAGGAGGGGCCACCAACCTTGGCAGATCGCACCCGCCTCTACGACAGAGAATTCGAGAACGAACCATCCACTCACGTCGACATAGAGTCCGCCGTAGCCTTCCGCCTCCTCACCGAGGCGTTTGACCTTGTCCGCAACGCATTTTACGACTTTTGTAAGGAGCACCAGCCGGGCATCTGGAGACGCCAGTTTCCCGGTGGGCCTCACGAGGTGCTGCTGGAATATCCCGAGATCGTGAGGAACCTCGGCTATTGGCACAACGATAAAGTACCCGAAGTGGAATATATCCATGTTCGGAACTCGCTGCTCCGCGTCAAGGATCTGCGGAATGCCCTGGCCCATTTTTCACCACAGTGGCTCGTCGAAGGGTACGATAACCTCATTCGAGATGCGCAAGGGGCAGTGGTCGCCATGAGTGATGAGCCGCGCGCATTCAAGCTTCGGGCCTTGCGCAACGAGTTGCGGGCTGTCGCAGTGGAAACACTGGATGAGATTGAGGAACTCGGGGCTGTGTGCATAATCCCCTGCCTTCGGGACTGGAAAACACATCACGAGAGTTTCTTTAAGACTCTACTTGATGGCAGGCCTACAAATATTCGCGATGACCCTGGCTATCAGCATAGGCCAGCTGTTCTCCTTGCTTACGAGGCGTGGAGATGGCAACGACAACGCCTCGGCTTGGATCACCCGCCATTAGAAGGCGAAGACCATTCGAAGGGTCTCTTCGATTAAGCAACATACATACCATCTGTACATATGCCCGACAATTCATATAAATAACCCTTTCATCACTTCTGAAATAAGATACTATTTGTTTTTATTTCGTTTGAACTAGTCTCGTTCCCTGTTGCAAAGTCGCAAACCCAAACGACGATATGATAGCTCGTATACGAGGCACTTGAGCCACGAGTAGTCGCATCATACCTCCATCGATGCTGAATCTAGCTGATTTATACTGTTGGGGTGTTTTGTCTTCGTACTATGTAGCTTGGTGCTAAGCTTCTCAAGCTGAATTGGGCCAGCACCGACAATAGCTAGATAATGAGTCGGAAAGGTTGTGCCAAACGTGGTCTTAATGTGAATGTTAGGTGAATGATGTACACCGGGTACATTTATTATAAAAAGAAACTCGCCATAAAAACATATATTTATTGGTCCATGGGAAACAAATCCAAACTGCAATTATTCTTACTCGCTTCCTCGCAACTTCATCTTTTTCTCTCGTCACATCCAGTCTAGCCAATAGATGAACGTGACAGAAACACGGTTATTTCGGTCCCAACCACTCGCTTGTTTCTCACCGTCCTGCTCTTTTCAGAGGCAGGATGGTGAACCACATCGGTTCCGCTTCCCACCAGCTGGGGTGCGAAAAAGTAAAGACTGAGCGTCTCGAACGACAGATTGCCAGCCTCAAACTCGAGAATGCTGCCTTACAACGTCAACTAGACAGCACATCGAAAGGCTCGACCAAGCCTAACGTCTTACGAAACACGGCCGCAACGAAATCAGAACAGTCAACAACAAAGTCGTATCTTCGGCCAACTGCTGCATCTCTCAGACGTTCTGAAACAGCGCTCCCGGCTGAAACGCCTCCTTCGAGCACGATTATCAAGGGCACCGGAGGACACATTTACATGTATGATGATGCGCGCTTGATCGACATCACCCCTAGAGCTGGGAAAATAGTGAATGACGGGTGTATGGCAGAAGAATATAGCTTCCTGCGCAGCACCCAGTCCTCTTGGTCGAAGCAGCGGCCAAAAATAGAGCGAAAGACCCAGGATGAAACCGACAGAGAAAGCCCCATCCCCCCACCTGATTCCTGGGATCGTTATATCGCAACACTTGAGAGACCCGTATCATGTCACGTTCCGGAAGGCACTCCCGCCCCGCTCGAGGAGAATCCCGCCTTGGAACAGGCAACGCGCCTGGATGGATCCTTCTGGAAGATCGAGCCATCCAAGTGGGTGACGATTCCATCTGCATTCGGCTGGAACCTCTTGAACGAAGCACATGGCTTGGCAAAAGGCGCATTCCGCAGCTTCAGCAAAACGCACATGCCGGAGCTTTACCGACAAGAGTTTCGCGGCGGTGACCAGGATGTCCGTCTGGAACCTAGAGAGATTGACTGGTATCTAGACTGGCATAGTGTCGAGGGCGCAATGGGTAGAAGCCACAGATACGTAACCAGGGCTCTGAGGGAAACAAGAAATCTGCGAAACGCGTGCAGCCATTACGGCGGTCACAACCTGAACTCCTACCACTTGGACAACTACCTCAAAATCGCACAGACCCTCGCCGTGGCCGTAGACGATGCGCCGAGAGCACACCGGTGCCGGGAGTTGCGTAAAGAGCTGGGACAGAAGGCAGCAGATGTATACGAGGAGATCATGAACTTGGGCTACTTAAGCATCATCTCTTGTCAACGTGAGTGGGAACCTCACCATGAAGCATTCCTAGAAGAATGTTCCCTTCCGATAGGTGGGTATCACTGTCTCTGGCAACACGCAAATCGGAACTTCTCGCCGGTTATCGGACTAGCAGTCCAGAGCTTTTGGTGGCAGAAGGAGGAGATCTTCTACGCTTATGATCCCGACGAAGACATTGTAGCGGAGTATACCCACAAAGACGCCCAAGAGGAGGTCTCTGAAGAGAACCGAGAAGAGAACCGAGAAGAGGAGTATGGGGAAGGACAATATGAGGAATTCGACTAGCAGAGTCGTTGTCCTCGTTAATTCCAGATATTGGCCCATTTCCGGACCACATTGCTCCCTTTCTGGTTAATAACGTTCCCCGTGGGCCCTGTAGTAGTACAGGGAAGATGGCGTCAGGTTCAGAGCCGCTACGGTGGCCAGTCCACAAGATCCTGGAGTCTCGGAGCTAAACACACACACACACACACAACACAAGTCTGAGCAATGCATATAGATGCACGTAATGCATAATTATATTCTGCCCCAAAGTAATTCCGTTTCTATACAGATGTTCTCCGCCTACCGTGAGCTGTTGCCGGCTATAAGGTACAGACATTACGCCGATGGCAACGACTAAGCCCGCATTTATAAACTTATCGCCCACTTTAGAGAACGCAGGAAATTTATTAGAGCCCTCTTATTAGTGTATATATGCTTCTTCATTATTTCAGCCCTTACTTTTCACTTTGGAAGATTTTGAACCACAAGATGCAACCGCTACTAGTGTATAGAGCACCTGAGGTATGTAGTCGAACAATTACATACAATAATCGCCGACACGGGAGCAGCTTGTCAGTCCTTACTGTTGAACAATAGGAACCGGTAACAAGTCATTGGATACAATGCAAGCTTATTGTCTGGTCTAGCTCAGTCACCAATAGCGGGGTGCTTTTTACCCAGAATGTGACAACACCGTGAGTTCTAGGTGGTTGACTCGAATTGCGTTCCTATGGAAGCACCTCAACCTAGAAGCCTTTTTCAATTATTACCTCGCAATAATCTGTCCTTGCGAAATTTCTCTCCAGTTCACCCTAGCTCTTGGTTCGTTTCATCTCAAACATTGCCAGCTTTATTGCGAACATAACACCAACGCAATTGCATCCAATAAACAGGATCTGAACTGATTCGCTGATACATCTATCTTGCCTTTCTGAGAAGCCAAGATGGCGTGTTACCAAGCCAGGCTGAATCAGGAGAGGGAGCGTCTTCAGAAAAAGCTCGATCAGGTCAACAAGACCTATGATGCCTTGCTGAGAAGGAACCAGCTACCGGGGCACGTCGGTTCACCGAGCACACCGAGAAGTGCTGGTCAACGAGAGGCCACCCCGAAGGCAACTAACAAGTCTTATCTCCAACCAACCACTGCCTCCTTGAGCCGTGCAAAGGGAGCGAAGAAACATCGGTCATACTTCAGCACGAAGACGCCATATAAATCAGGATTAACGACTCCTCCCAGCCCTTTTTCTTCGCGCTTCATGAGACACACAGCCTCCTCGATTCAAAAGATCGAAGGAGGAGGAGCCACACGACCTGAAACACCTAGACCCTGGAGCCCGGCCCCGACCTGGGGACCATCGAATGCAGTGAAGAGCGCAGGAGACGATCAAAGCGACCCGGCAGAGGCAGATGAGGAACCTGACAAGCCACCACCTCCTATTGTTTCGCAGGAGGATGTTGCTCTCCTGGCAGAGCAAACCCGATTAGAAGATGTCAGTTGGGAAGACCTGAGGGCGCGACATGCAGTCATCCCATCCGAGGTTGGCTACTGGTTGTTGCATGAAGCGTACTCTCTAATCCAGGAAGTCTTCCACGACTTCTGCAAGAAACACCAGCCGTTGCTTTGGCATGCTTGGTGTGCTGGCGGACCGCGGGAATTGCACTTCGAGTCATATCAAATCGGAAGATATGCAAGATGGTGGGATATTCAGGACATACCGATTTGGAGCAAACTGGACGATGCCAGGGATTTGCGGAACGAACTCTGCCACTTCGCGGGCACAACAGACATCTTATCATACGAAATGCACATCAAAAAGGCGCAGCGCTTTGCCGTGGGACTAAACGATGCTCCGAGAGCCGCCAGACTCCGCGCTTTACGCGACGGACTAAGAAACACCGCGGCTGAGGCGCTCCTAGAGATCGAAAACCTGGGCTGTCTGGCAATCGCGCCCATTGGGCATTACTGGGAAGCACACCACGAGGAGTTTATTAGGACATTTCGGGGCGATAGTAGAGATGGAGTCCCGCTTCTTACTCTGTGGGGACCGTTCTCCCCTGCTATAGAGATGGCAATTGAGGCCTGGACTTGGCAGCAGGAGACTCAAGGAAGCACATTGCACTTTCTTGTAAACAACCCAGACCCAGACTCGGAAGGGCAGGAGCAGCACTCAGCTAGCAGCATCGCTATCCAAGAAAACTATTTCACTGCTCTTGAGCTCAGGCACCTACGGGATGGCTGGCTGGGAAGACAGCAAGATAGTCACACCCCAAAGATGGTGGATGAGGATACAGAGACACTGGAAGAGCACGCCTAGCTATATTATTAATACACACCCCTTAAACTACTTGGTTTCTTAACTGTTCAAGTATATTTATCTCGTTAAAATCATTTTAATGTTAGTCAGAAATTAGACCGAATCGTCTGATGCGGATAATGAGCCGGATGTCAGGGTAGATAGCCACGCAGACCATAGCAGTACCCCACTGTTACCCAGCTCGTGGCACAGCTCAACGAGGATACTCGAGTCACTAAGTACGAAGGCAGTTGACGAGATCAAATGCACTTCGCTGCCGATATACTCCGGGAGGTCGAAAACCTAGGATATCTAGCAATCGCGCCGGAGCGGCACTACTGGGAAGCTCACCACGAGACATTTCTTGAGAGACTCATGCGCAGTTATGAGAGAGAAGAAGAGCATCTTAACATCAATGGGTTTGAGCTCTCCCCTGCTATAGAGCTGATCTTTGAGGCCTGGATATGGCAAAAGAGACACATGAAAGCCGTTTCGAGTTTCTGAAGGAAATTCCAGACCAAGACCCTGACGGGCAGGACCAGGGGAAATATTTCACTGCTACTGAAATGAGGCAACTACTGGATGACTGACTAGGTAGGAGTAAGATATTCACTCCCTTGAGATGGTGAACGAGGGTGCGGAGGATCACACGATATATAATTGTTAATAATGCACACCCCAACAAACCACTTTACTTTTTTATTCCTTCTTCTACGCTCGCATTCTAACTTGGTCAAAAGGCCACACATAATGCTCGTTGCGGTTCTACCTAAAGACCAGTATCCCTCGAGCTATTGGCACTCTTGGCGAACCCCATCGCAGCGCCGACAGTCTTAGAAACTTGGAACAGTGTGTATCCCTGGGGTTCTCTGCTGCTGAGATCGTTTCTAAGAGCAGTACTATCACTTCACTGCCTGGCCAGATCATGCGACTGAAGAGAGGGAAACCTCGAGACGATATGACATTTGACGACAATATTGGCGACAAGACGTTCACACAGAAGTGCACCAGCT
Organism: Apiospora sp. TS-2023a; assembly: GCA_038364195.1. Taxonomy (NCBI): domain Eukaryota; kingdom Fungi; phylum Ascomycota; class Sordariomycetes; order Amphisphaeriales; family Apiosporaceae; genus Apiospora; species Apiospora sp. TS-2023a. The sequence continues at coordinate 3,469,550 of JAQQWQ010000009.1, read as the reverse complement.
CGTCTATACCATACAAAGGTCCTATCATACCATTGGCGGTAGTCTGCCAGTTGAATGCCATCAGAGTGGCAAAGCGGGCCATCCCGAAGTGTGTACCCAAGGCAGCTGCACTGCCAACGGATCAACCCCACAAAGGCAAGAGACAGAAACCCGAGGACACAAGTGATCTCTTTTACCAGCTTCCGAAAAAGCTGCAGGCTAATCACGGTGACATTTGCGATGAGATCCGCGAGAATCTGGTCTTCGAGAATGAAGGCCTCGCCCTTCCCAGATTCCCACAGACTTTTGCGTCATTAATGGGTTCGGATGGCATCGATGGGGCCACTTTAAATATGTTTCTCTTGGACGATAAGAATACCACCATCTCATACGAGACCGTGATTGCTTTCGCTGAGTATCCGTGGACCCCGGAGCTCGAGGAACAGTTGAAGGGTTTCCAACGCCAAAACCCACACGACATACTTCCCCTCGGCATCTTGAAGGTTGGCCTACTGAACTACTGGTGGAAACCTAGTAGACAGGATACAGTCGCTGGCTTCTTAAGTTTGGCAGTTAACCTTTTACACTTTCCAGTTCTTCTCGGCCGTGCCGTGACTATCGGGACCCTATTCCCTAACGAGGCTGGCGAGTATGCCAAGAAAGCTTACAATGGCGACGCAACCTCACTCCCCGATTCGTGTAAAATACAGCACTTTATTAACAACACGTGTATCGACTCCGAGCTATGCATGGAAATTCTCGATGCAAAGCCACCCACGCGGTTATGTTACCTACTCACTACCGATCTCGAAGGAGTTAATGATATTGGTCTCAACCAGAACTGCGACTTTATTGAGCAGTACATCAAGCTGAGTGGCGGCAACCAGACCCCACGAAAAGAGGCCATCCAGCACACCTTGGGCCTCATCGGGGACCCTGGGTGTATCGGAGTAGGTCAATTAGTGCAGAAGGGGGAGGTGAGGCACGCAGTGATACTGCCTCAATCGATGCGTGCTGGAGACCACAACGTACCTTTGGCATAGTTCCCCAAAGGCATACTGGACACGCAAGAGCTAGAACGTCTAGCAAAGCAGCCGCTGGCATTCCCATGTTGGCATAATACCTTACTTACTTTATGATCTGTCTCTGTCGAAGCCTCCAAAGCGGATCTGCTCTCACCTGTTCTGGGTCACGATATGTGAAGTGAAACCGGGCAGTGACGAAGCCCATTTCTACCGCGATTTCAACTTCCTCCACCGGAACGATCACTTGGAAGGGGATAGATCCTTCAAATTCAGAGCTTATCCGGAATGCCGACGTTACTAAAGAATATAACTGTGAAGACAGTTCAGATAGGGTGGAACAAGTTCTACCTTGAAAACCGATACATCAACCGGTGAAGAGGGAGGTCGTCAAGTGAAGGAAGCATGGAAATCAGTAGCGAATGGTGAGAAGACAGCCCCGTGTCTGGCCTGATCATACTGATATTAACTAGGCTGTCGATAGCTAACATTAAGCGAAACATACTATTGCTGGGGGACCTTCGTTTTCTACAAGTGCAGAGAATGGCCAGTACCTCCTATAAGCTTGGTTAGTCTCCAGGCAAACAACACTTCGGGTGCTATAACAAATTCTGGTTAAGTTGTTGAGATGGTAGTCACGTGCCTTGCCTGTACATACATATAGTCACATCTCAGAGCTTCTCTCTGGGACTCTCTTCTTTCCTCCTTTAATCAACTCATTGCTCACTACTCCATACGTCCTATGTTCACATAAGTTCATGCTTTTCACGGTAACCTGCTCTTTATGAGTCACTGTATGTGGTAGGCCCGTAGCTACAGGCCCGGTCCCTGTCGCAGGTTTTCTACGTTAAGGTTTATAGTGAACCAAGACTGTCAAGGACCCCTTACTCCCATTATACTTTTGTCTTATTTAATAACCTCTTCCCCATCGGCCCATTGTCTCTCATTGTAATCTTTTTGCCCTACAAACTACTAATACACGACAACAGTACCCAGCTATACCACAAATATCATCGCTACGTTTTAACCAATTTAATCTCTTCCTCCTTCTATTCACACCTCCTGGTATACAACACCCAGAATTACTCATTCTGTGTGCATCCTGCTCATAAAAACCATCAAAAAGCCTTCCGGCAAGAGTCTCACTCAAACCAGTATCAATTTGGCGTCAGTATGGCCGACACCCCCGCTCTCAACTGGGGATCAAACCTCACAACTTCAATCCAGTCCGGCTCAAATCAACCTGAAGAAGCCCTTGCCGTCAGAGGTCCACGAGATGTGTCTTGGGAGAAGTTTTGGCTGGAGATCCGTGCACCGCTACAGGTGGCCTGCGAGGTTGTTGTTGCACAAGCAGCAAAGTTAACCTCATGCGCATGCGGTCTAGGCTTCAACGACAACCTGGACAGTTGTGATACCCAAGATACCACAGATTATAGGGGAAACATTCCTGCACCCTCTTACACTACAGGGATGGAATGGGGGAATGACACCATAGACGATGCCAAACTCCGCGACATCACAAATACTTGGGAGAATACTTCCTGCGACACTACTGAAATAGAATGGGGCAATGACAAGCAATATTGGGAATTGGGAAGTGGAGGAAACGGCGTCGAGGAAGAGCCTGTCCATGAAGACCGAACCCGCCTTCACGAAAAAGAGTTCGACAACGAGGCCTCAACTTATATCGAAATTGAGTCCGCTACGGGGCTACGTCTCCTGACCGAGGCCTTAACCATCGCGAAAGAGGCATGGTACGACTTCTGCCATCAGTATCAACGGGATATCTGGAGAGTCTACTTTCCCAGCGGACCGCACGAGGTGCTCCTAGAGACCCCTATGATCGAGGAGTACATCGGGCGCTGGAACCACGATCACACGCCGCCCGGCGTGACCTTCCTGAGCGCCACTCCTGCTCTCCGTTGCGTGAAACACCTCAGGAACGCCGTCTGTCACTTCCGGCCGGTGGACTGGAACATCAAGGACTATGACCGCTTACTACAGTACTCTCAATCCGTCGCTGTGGCTCTGAACGACGAGCCGCGGGCCATCGAGGTTCGAGAGCTTCGAGATGAACTACGAGAGGTAGCTGCAGAAACCCTTCTAGATATACAGAACCTGGGACTCGCCTCCGTCTCGCCTATTCGGCGCGAGTGGAAGCCCCATCACGAGTGGTTCCTAGGGGGCATAGTCAACAGATCGAACGAGGGCCATGGTGCAAAGGAATACCAGCATGGACCGGCAGTCTAGCTCGCTGTCGATGCATGGAAATGGCAGCGCCAAAGCTTTGGGTTGGATCACGATGAGTAGCAAGATGACGAATGTTCTTCCGAGAAAACTCAAGAGCAATATTCGATCACGAGAGAATATTGTACGACTGAGGAAAAGGAAGTTTTCATTGTCGAAAAACGACCAAGAATAACAACGACTGATGCAGCATCGGAGCATCAACTTGGTTCCGGGCACCGACCAAACCCAGCCAGTCCGTCGACTGTTCTTACCACACCTAGCCCTCAAGTCCGTCGTCATATTTCCCGTGCTCAATACGATGAAAGCCAAGACGACGACAATAGTGAGCATCAGGCCTCGAGTATCGAGCAGGTCCATCTCAAGCGCCGCAATATCACTGCAACTTGGATGACCAATATGGGCCCTAACTGGACACCGGTATCTGGAGCCTTGGCTGTGTATCACGGCACTGCGAATCGCAACAAGTTTTCTGATTGGCCAGAGTCATGGGATGTAGGCAGGAAAGCCTGGTCCCAGTGCCGAAGAGTTTGCTGAAGATAAGAGCGAACCGTCAAGATTGGATGATGTGTACAGCTACGCAGACCACAACCCGGAGATTACCGAGCATTGGGATCAACTCGTAGCCGACATCAAGAAAGCGTCAGGCCCTAGGATTGGGTCTTCAGGTTGACGTCCTGGCGAATAGACGATGAACTTTCCTCAAAACATCCAAGTTCACTTTGGCGCTCTTCGTTCTTTGATGGCCCAGATCATCTTGGTCACCCGATCAACCGCACCCCGCCAGATAAGATAGAGCTGCTAGGTAGTAAGCTTTTAGTGACTGCCCCGCCTATTCTTTGGCATGGTGCAATCAGTAGTCCTCTCCTAATAGTTGATTATTAGCAGTGCTATTGCCAGGTACAGTGGTCGGTTTATATTATTACCTAGTATAATTGAATATTTGCCCCTCCAAATCACTTTTCTACGCGTCCTCTTATCCTCTTAAAAACACTAATACATGACCAGTTCTTGGCTACTTTTCGCATACCAGTCTCTCTTCTTTTTGGATGACTGGTGTGTTGAGAGCAATTCTTGGCTACTTTTTGACCTCCAGTTTCCCTTCTTTTTGGATCATTGATGGAACGACTTTTATTCTATGAGAAGATCCCCAAGAATATCCATCATTTCCCTAGACACCTGCTGCCCACAGAGGCACAATGGTGTTCAACCTTTCCCCTCGCCTCTCAGCCATCGGGGCATGAGAGAACCAAAACATCATCAGGGCAGAAACAGAGATTTGCCGACTGTGGGCAAGAACGCGCTACCTCAAGAGAGAACACGAGAGTTTCACAATGCCAGTCTGGTAGCTCGAGCTGTTCGGACACCATCTCGATGACTACTTCAAGATCCTCAAACACCAAGTCATATCTTCGACCGACGATATCATCAACGAACCGGGCAAAGGACGCCAAGCGAGTTGCACCAACTTTATCTAAGCCGCCCCACCCAGCGCGAGGTAAAGATGACAGTGACAGTCGCGCAGTACGTGCCCATATGACTAGCAACCAAACAAAGGCCACTCGCAGCACGAGAGCAGACATGGGCAGGCTCTCACCTGAAAGCTGTTCAGAAACCAGTGCTATACATACATGGGCATCTTCTAGTCACGCAGTAAATTTGGTTGCCAATTGGGGAAGCTCCCAGACTTCAGACCAGACCCAAGACCATGCAGAACACGTCGCAGACCACGACGCAGACCACGACGCAGACCACGACGCAGACCACGACGCAGAGGAACTCGCACATGAACACCCACCTGCTCTCCAGCAGCAGGAGCCGGCCCGGAAGAGACCGGACTTAGAAGGGCAGACGCGGCTCAACGACAACAGGTGGGAATACGAGTCCCACGTCTATATCAGGGTTCCATCCGCATTCGGATGGCAAATATTAACCACGGCCCACGAACTCTCCAAGGGTGCCCTTCACGACTTCGCTCGTAACCGCCTCCCTCGGCTGTGGAAAGACATGTTCAAGGGGGACCGCCATGAGGTGCGGCTAGAAGCCGACACTATCGAGACCTACCTCCCTTACTGGAACATCCCCGACACCTCGGAGATCTATGAAGAGTACTTCGCACACGCCCTCCGACAGGTGCGGAAGCTCAGGAACGCTGTTTGCCACTTCTCAGGCCAGTGGTGGGACGGCGACGAGTACGACGTGCTCCTGAAGTACGCACAGGCGCTCGCCGTTGCCGTTGGGGATGTTTCTAGAGCCGAGGGGGTCCGAGCGTTGAGAGATGAGCTTCGAGCCGTGGCGGAGGCAACACAACGGGAGATAGAGGATCTGGGGTTCGCGTCACTCCTCCCCATTCATCAGGACTGGGCACCGCATCACGATTCTTTCTTTCGAAAATTCGAGAGCATGGGACATGGGGATCCAGGCACGACGATCAACGGGTTTCAATACCCCCACTCGATCGTTCTGGCGCTGGAGGCCTGGCGGTGGCAGCAAGATACTGAGGACACCGTGGACACCGGAAATCCTCCTCTTGCAGGCGGTTAGGAACGTCTAAAAGTCACAACGCCATGGTTTACTATTCCACTAGTTGGCGCCACGATCATGGCCATGTTCTTGAATTGGAGTCGTATGAGGCCACCCCATATTTGAGAGTTAATTGGTCAACCCACAAGGTAAAGATTAATGTAAAACAACAAAACAAAGCAAAACTGCCTTATCTGATTTAAGCATCCAAAAAAGTATGCCGTCGTGCCAGGCCCCGATCTCTTGCGATCTCTTGGACCCCGACGTTCGAGGAAGCTACACGACAAAGACTAGTTAAATCGGCAGGTTATTACTGGCGCTACGTCGCGAGTGAGTGGGACTATTACCAGGCCGGAAAGACCAACAAGCAAGGCGGCCCTGTCCCCGGGCCACAGACACGTGACAGTCTCTCACGGGTCAGCAACGAGATGGCTCGCTTCGTATCGCAAGTACCGTGGTTGTTTATCGGCACCAACGGCTTTCTCTTCTCGGGCGAGATGACCTTTTTGAGAATCTTCGCCTCCCAGAAGCCAGAGACCTCAGACACTACAAGCATGTCATAGTGAGCAGAGCCATGCCACTCAAACGGATAACATACCGGACTCAACGCATGAATATAAGGGCACAACACCTAGCAAACCTAACGTTGCCCCCCTCCTACCAATTTATATAGACATATTTAATATTTATTAATATACCCTTTAAAAAACTCTATTTTCTTAATATAATCTTAAACATTCTATCCAAGTTACTATATAGAATATTTTCCGAATAAGATAGCCGTTACCTAAAAGATAGGAAATATTCTTAAGGGACAACTACAACCAACGTCCGATCCAGGAAGAAATGTGTCCTCCGGCGCGGGAGGCTCGGCACCCCTTCCTGCTGCGCCGAAAGACAACAGCGCGACAGCGGCCCACACAACCCCCGCTGTGCACCAGCCACCTCCAGCTCGACAACCAACCGCCCGAGCTGCCGCCACAGAAGGCACTGCTGCGGCCGCACCTGCCAAGTCTGTGTCAGTCACAAAAGAGAGTGGCACGTCGGGTACTGAGCCGGAACCTGCTCCCGGAACCAGTAGCAACAAGCAAGCAGAAGTTGCGAATGATGTTGCTGCAAGTGGCGGCGACGCAGCTGGTCATACTCTTGGCACCGCGGGCGATGAAGATGCCACTGGTGCTGGTGCGCCCGGCAACGGTACGGCAGCCACGGCTGACGATCCTCCTGCACAGAAGCCAATGGATGCCGGAGATGTACTTGACCAAGTCCGGTCACTGCTATGGGACGGTGTCCACAAGAGCAACCAACACTTGCGCGGGTCAACGATGGAGCCACGCAAGCCACCACAAGCCCCCCACCAGTTCGAGAAGATGAGCGACGGCGCAAAGTTGCTCTACTGGCTTAAAGAAAAGGGTCTTGTAACGGAGCAGGATATGGATGCGGTTTATGCATACGAGAACGACTTGGAGAAAATGACCATGTCGGACGAATGGGTAGATGAGGCAGTAAAGGGCATGGTCCTCACCAACGAGTTCAATGTACCGGCCCCAGTAGATGAGACCGCCGACCATCGCCCGATGGTGGGTCAACTTCTGGGCACTATGCTAGGACTCATGTCACCGAACCCCAAACGCATCGATCGAGCCCTGGAAACCGCGTTCCAGCCTTTCTCCAAACCTGAAGCCGACCTACTCCAAATCTTGTCCGACGTTGCAGATGAGTCCTGGAGACTCGGCACAATCGTGGAGGCCGTGCGGTTATACATACCGGAGCTGCAAGCAGGTCCCCTCTCCGCGGGATCTAGTACGGAACTCCTACGGCTCGTCGGAGACTTCCATCACCCGATCGTGGTGGGCCGACGGCTGTTGCACAATGCACCAGATGAACTTCTTGCAACCCTGACACCGTCGAAGACCGAGGACCGGTAGACTGTGCTGCGACACTTGTACTGCAGGCACACGGTTGCATCGAAGCTGGTGCTATTCGGCCTGTACGTACTCAATGGTGCGATTCGCACTATGGTACTAACTTCACGCTCCCGCGCCTGCTCGTTCGACCGCATGCTACAGTTTGCGGGTGGTTACATGGAGACACAAAGGGACTGGAGGGATCACGTCCAAGAGTTATCGCCAACGGACCCCGACTTGATTAACAGCTTTGCCCCCTGCCCACAACCAAGCTTTGATCTTCCCGATGAAATGGACACATACAAGGAACTTCTCTCCATGATCAGAAATGTTGACTTTCTCGACGCCGGCAACCGTAAGTAGACGAATCCGCTCAAATACCAATATCCGAACATTCATAAGTTCTTTGTCCAACTTATAGATCTGGTTGCCAAGAATTCCGTGACCCGCGACTGGAAGGCTCGACGCAGACCATCTACCACCACATCCACCAGATGGATTGCGACCACAATGAGGCAGACCCCGAGGTCACACACGTCCTAGCCAGACTTCTCACGGCTCCCGGTCGGGTCCTCTATAACATTGAGAGCTGCGCTGCCCAGGATGCTCGGGAGGCAGTCACCGGCGAAGATGAGCACGCATGTTTCGCCATGTTTCACTTCGACGTTCTCGAGGAAGTTGACGACTTTTTTGTCTAGGCTCTCGAAACCTTTCCCGCCTTCTTCTCCATGGACTGCTTTGGTTGGGCATGGAAGAGGTATGATTGAAATGGATAGAGAAATATGTACGAGCTGGGGAACGCCCTACGAAGGTCAGGCTGAACACAACCCGTAGAGTAAAGAGAATCAATCTAGTATTAATAGAACACAAACATCGCCAGGCACTTGTTGTAGCGTATAGCCCGTGTCTCGATGGTTCCTGTAAGGGCCAGTTCATGCAAAGAAACAACCCCAACACGTTTTGAGTTTTGTAGGTCCGAAGGAGCGAACCGGAAGGACCCGATGATGGTCCAGCAGCAGCTCAAAATGACGAGTTATATGAAACCACACCAGATCTGATACTTTTTCATCTGGGGTCGTGCTGGCTGTCCAGGCCATTCAATGGAAACAGGTAAAACTTCGGCAAAATAAAACCCGTCGTCGACAGCGACGCCATCAACATGAAGAGAATCACGGATAATCCCGTGTATCTCCATGATGCCTGCTATCCATATTGAAATCAGAGCATGGCACACCGGAAAGGCCTTCTCTCTCATCCAAGTAGCACAGACGGTATGGCCTGGCTACCTCGATGTAGAATGCGAAGCTAGGCTTACACCTATCCATCTGGCGGCAGCCAAGGGCAAATAGAACATTGTAGAGAGTTTCAAAAGGGCAGGATGCATACTCAACGCAGATTTGAGCTACGGGGATAGTATTTAGTCGCATCTCCGTCCTTCTATATGTTGTCATCTGGTATAATTAAACCCAGAATTGGGCCAGAATTCCGACCAGCACTATACGTGGACTGTCTCGGCATCCTCGATGGCCTTGGAAGGATGGGGGTCAGCTTGGGTGCAATGCCAGCCCCTGTTCCGCCATCTTTTTATAGAGATCATAGAGAGATCGAAGACTATACAGGCACAGAGATAACTTTTACTCGCCTGCACCATTGGCGAATGCTGGCGATTCACTTCTCTATCCGTAAAGTCTACAACTACACAACCGACGCTCTCATACACGCAGCGGAGACTCATCTTCTCAAGGCGTAATAACACCAGTACTGACTAGGTAATAATACACACCACTGAAACCAACATATCGAGCTTTTCCAATTGGTATGGCATCTGTGATTAAGCATGTAGAAGCCATTTGAATGATCCGCCCTTGAATTAACCCCATTTCGCCCCGTCAAATCCAATTAAATTGTGGCCGGGATGACTACGTAGGTAGGTAATACATACCACCGATGAAGCTGCCAAATGCCCCTTTACCCGCTCGAGCAATCGCTAGTATCAATGACCGATGGCGAAACCAGATCAGCCGCCTCGGTGCCGTTCCCGAACAATACCACCGTCTCTCCGTCAAGGCTGTACTTGGGCCACGCCAGTCCGTTGTTCGTGGCAGGGTTCTTGGAGGAATCTGTGGCGAACGCTACCCACATCTCTATGTGAAGGATGGCGAGTCAGCAAGCAATTCCAAGTGTGAACTTGCGGGTGGAAGGGCTGCGGTAAAGAATAGTGGATGAAGCAAGACTTATAGAGAGCCGTTTACTGACCTTCCATAGCATAGCTTGTCTGCCATTCAAGCTCGGTCGAGTTCCCGCGGAACTGGTAATGCGTCCCAAAGATCAAAGGGAGATCCGCTGCGAGCGCAAAGAAAGATTAGCCTCAGGTCTCGGGTCAAAGTCATAACCGTCGTCAAAACTCACAGCTGTGCATAGCTCCAAGCCAATACCGAGGGGTGATGTTGGAAAAGTTGCCCGCGAACAAGTATCGATAGGTCGTGTGGCCGTAATCTAGACGATCTCTGTTTCGTCGCATTAGCACACTCCAAAAGTATCTTGCTGTAATACACGACTCCCAGAGAGGAGAACATACTTGAGCTCCTCGCGTAAGCTGCAGTCGAAAGGACCGACTGTGTTGTCGGGTGGCGGTGGAGGCGGTGTCGTCTGGGATTTGTTGAGAGCCGAAAACGCAGCTCCCTCGTTGGAAGTAGTTCCCGTGATCAAAGGCTATGAGCGTGGTTCATTGCTTCCGGTCAGTGAAGGTCTTCAATAGGAACCACCGCGTTTTCTTGTCTGCAGGACAAAAGACGTACCACTTTGGCCACCAACCCTTGCTCAAGCCTCTCGGTGTAGTTTGAGAAGACGGTGGTGTTGTCCACCACCGGTCTGAACGTGGGGACATCCTCACGGCGGGACTGGAGAATAGCCTGGAGGCGCACGGCGGGGATCTCCTGCATGCAGGCGAGCTCCTCTTCCGGTTCCAAGCCTCCTCCGCAGCCGGCGATCTCCGCGAGCTGCGAGAACCTGTTGATATCACTTTCGTCGTCACCGCCGGGACCAATTCCCACGCTTCCAGAGTTGGCAATGGCGCCGGTGATGATAGGGTCCTCGCCGTTGGCGTAGACGTAGGAAGCAACCAGTCCAGCACCTTTGCCGCCGTAGTAGTCAGAAAGGGTGCAGCAACAAAACCTCCAGCATCGCATGACTTACCTGCACTCTGGCCCCAGATGACCATCCGGTCTGGGTCGCCCCCAAAGGCCTCGATATTGTTCTTGGCCCATTCAACACTTGTATTAGTCAGCAAAACCAAATCCTGCCTTGTCGCCCAGTCGTTCGGGGCGTATACTCACACCAATCGCGCGTCAAGGAACCCAGCATTCGTCATCGCACCCCTGGCACTCGGGAACCCGAAAGCGCTAAGTCGATAGCTAACCAACAAGGAGTGAGGTCAGCATATGTATCATCCGGCACTGGAACGGCGTCACCCACTTGAACGTAACCACAACATGCGTCTGCATCCTCTGCACCCACTGATCCGGCACCTGATACGGCGCATGCCCCCCTCCCTCCTGAAACCCCCCGCCACAAACCCAAATAATGACCGGCACCTTCTTCTCAGCCGCAACGGGCTTGCGCGGGGCCCAGACATTCAAGAACAAGCAGTCCTCGCCCTGCGGATCCTCCTGCTGGAACTCGGGCACCAGCTCCCAGAAGATACCCGTGTAGTTGCCGCCCTGCTGCAGGCAGACGGTCGGGTACTCGCGCGCGTAGCGATGCAGCCCATCGTCCTCGGCGGCCAGGGGCGGCAGGAAGCGTCTTTTGCCCACGGGAGGCTGGCCGTATCGAATCCCACGCCACTGGTTCACGTCCGGGGCGCCTCCCGGGCTAGTGTCGACGAAGCCGGTCCAGCTGCCGCTGGTTGTGTTCACGGTCAATTCCGCATCGTGGTTCTGCGCGGCGGCTGTGCCGAAGAGGCCGGTGACGGTGGCGAGGAAGAGAGATGTGGGAAGCTGCATTTTGCGCGCGTGTGTGTGTAAGTCCGTATGTAGGTGAGATCCCTAGAACGGCACCAATAGCAAAGGTAGCAGACATGAGCCGAGAAGGCGTTCCTTCTTCAACAATCGCTAGCAATGCCAAGTCCCATAAAGATCAACATCTAGCCATACATCGAACGATCCATTGGTGAGGGGTTATCAATGTTACCCAACGCCGGCAGGCGGTTACTATACTACCCTATGCAGGGAAAGAAATCCCGCGAATTGGAGGATATTCCCCGCGATACCCCATGTCCAGTCCCGGTCAAGCGAGATATTGAGTGCGGAGGGCCAATTGTCGACGTAGATCCCTGCCCGCTCGGTAACGATGACATTAGCCAGGACTGGATTACCGGCTCTCATACTTACCCAGGCTATACCAGATCTTGGCATCACGACGCCGTCAATCTCCGAACTAATGGGCGTATTGCAAGTCATTATGCAGCGAAACCTCATACGTACTTCGAGAGTGTGGTCGTGGGTAAGTGTGTTGCAACTGGACCACGCCACGGGTGGTATCATTGATAATATTGGACGGACTCATAGGCTACGCCATACATTCCCACCTTGCCATCCTCTGGAAACAAATAACTAATCGAGTACATAGCATATGTTGCCTCTTCGGAAAAGATAAGTCTCCGGTGCTGTAGTCGCCAAGATTTGCAGGTTCATGTTGCACGTGGCTGGATGCTCACCAACAGTCGCCATCGTCTACTTGCTCCCAGCACTGCGCTCTCACCTATTCACAGAGCCCTGTGACCAGAATAAGTCATCCATCGCATCATTGGAATGCGGTGTGAAGCCAGACATTGAGTTGTGCAGCAAGCCCGTCGGTTGTGCTGGGGCAGCGATTCGCATACCAAGTTGCTTCCACACGTTCTACACCACCAACATCGTGACTACAAAGGGTATGGGAATGTTCAAGAATAGTGGAAACATCCCGGGTCCCGATCCTGTTGCACGGTCAATGGCGGCTTTGTGAGACGGGACATCAAAGGTTCTTACCGAGAAGGAAGCGTTCAATTGCCATCGTCACGCGAGACATATATTTGACATGATTCCATAAAGATCAGTAGGCCTTATGCATTTTGACCGGTCCAGAGGCTCAAGTCCCAGTACCCAGGAGTGGAATCGATAAGGTCCTTTAGATTCTCGCAGTCTTCCCACCGTGGTGAATTGTATTCGCCACCGCACTCGTGCCATCCGAGGGTGCAGAACGGGGCCGCACCGGCCGTTGGGACGAACACCGCATTGAAATCGCGTGGCAATGCATCTGATTCTGGCAGTGATGCGTCTTCTTCCGTCGGCATCGATACGTCATCGGTACGTGAAGAAAGGCGTGCACCCGCAGGCGAGTGAATCCACATCTTGAGTCGAGCAGTGACATCTTCGGTGTCCGTGTTTGGGCAGTCGAGCGACACCGTTGCACCCACATGAATGATGTTGCCTTCGCCCACGACGCCGCAAGACCGCCCGGCATTCTTCATCCAGCTGACCACATCCTGGGTCGAGAGCCTGTCATACATAGTCAGCACCAACTCCAGTTCCTTAGCGTACTTGCGGACACCTACTGGGCACCGTCATTGATATAGTCATCATCACGGGCCATCGAGATATAGCAGGTGCTATAATAGCCCAGGATGCTGTAGAGATTGCGCTCCTGAAAGTGGCTCACGTCCCAGTAGCCAGGGTGGAGTTCGTAGAAGGCCTTGAGATGGAGGCAGTTATTCCAGATGGGCGAGGCCGCCGTGGTGGTGCATTTCCGCTCTTTCAGCTTGCAGAGCCGTCCGACAGTGGCATCAGAAGTAAAGGCGAAGACGGCGCGGTCAGGGTCAACTCCGGCGGCAGATGTCGGAGCTGGTGGCGCAGCTGCCACCTTGGGATCCGGGACGAAACTTTCATGTATATTCACAGTGGCTGTGGTGCCATCGCTGAGGGTGATGTTGTACTCCCTGAAGCCTGGCATGGTTGGTGCCGCAAGGCTTACCAGGCAGAAGAAGAGAGAGGTGAACAAGGTGAGAAGCATAATGGGCCAAGCTTGGAATGCTCGCAGTCGTCCAAATTCCCCAAGACTGTTTGGTGATAGAGACCGAAGGAAGACGTGTCTTGCAAGTGTGTAAGATCTTGATATCGGACTGGTCAGAGAGAATGAGCTTCAGAAGATGTTGTCAGGACAGGTTCTTGGATGGGGACGTGTGTGATGGAAAGGCGTTTTCAATCCACGAGTCGAAAGAACTGACGAAGGCGTTCACCTCTGTGGTCTCTTAAAGGCAAACAGGAGCCCATAAAGTCCTTGCAATTGACTAGTATTGAAGTCGAGTGCGGTCATGTAATGTCCTGGAAGGAACGGCGGCATCTGTCTGACTACTGCCCAGGGGCCCAAGGGTCATGTTCGTTTGGCGCACCATAACCATCGTTCAACAGAGGCAGGTGTGCACCGAGTTAGTCATACAATGTTCCTACTTTCCATACGACTATCACAAAGTAGGGTTCTGTCTTCACTTCACAGCACCGCGCCTACCTCATACCAATTAGGTCTGCGCGCGCAGTGGACTGAGCAAGCGGGAAGCATGGCATGCTATTGCAGCTTTTATCTTGCTTTTTGCTGCCGTGATATCAGAAGAAGTCGCACTCTGGATTCCTGCACCATCATCACATTGAAAGGACGTTCGAGCATGTCAAGTCCTTCATATGAGCAAGGAGTCATCACGAGATATCAGTAATCAGTCGACGTTGCCGCGATGGGCCCAGGCGGGGTGGTTGTCGCAAGGTCAAGCCACAACGAGGGGCACACTCCAAAAGAAAAAGAAAGAAAACACAGGCGCCTCTGCCACATTCGCTACGAACCGTGCCGTGCAGCAAGTGTGCTTTCCTTCCTTAAGCAGTTACCCTGATTACAAAGAAGCATGCAGCAACAGTCGTGCAGATGAGGACCCTGGGGGACATACAGTACACCATACACCAGTAGTAGCGGCAATGGCGTAACGCAGATAGATTGACTGCCTTTGACCGGCAGTCTCATTCCCGATGATCGACAGTTTTCTGCCTGGGGGGCAGCTGCACTGCTGTCTGCTTGCTGCATGCTGTTGCTTTTCGGATCTGCCTGCCAAGGAGGGGAACGCACTCACAGGGGGTCGTAGTGGGAACTTGTGGGAACGCGCACTCGGGAAATACAAGGGCAAGGAGTCAGAGTCAGACATGGCAGTTGCAGGGTTCCAAAGTGCTACGGCTACATGCGGCCGGGGGGTTGCCATTTACAGGGCAGATATTTTGGGTAAGCAATGACTTTCCTCTCAGCTCTGTCGGAAGAAAGGGACTACGGCACTTCCGCCAAGTCCCTCCCGGTAGAGGTACAGAAACCCCCCTGATTAGGCTTAGCGAATGCTTGGTTTTTGCTTGTCAGAACATGCGAAGGAGCTATCATCCATCTTGGGCACCCGAGACTGGAGACTCCAGACTTCGTGCCGGGCGGACACTGGGCAGAGATGCAAATCTGACGACGATTATGTCGAGAAGAGGATGTCACTATCTGGAGAGTGCCCACGGGATCGTGGAGTCCCAAGGCCGGTCATGCAGCTGTGACCGTGACTGTGACTGTCTGACAACTTGATAACCTTTTTTTCTCTTTTTTTATTGTTGACCGACAAATCGCAATGTTAACCCCCCGCGCGACGGCCAGCTGTGCGTGGGTCGTTTGGGACGTTAGCGACCAGCAATAGGCGCTAGCACCTGCCTGTCGGCGGATGCTGTAATGCACATGCCCCACCATCAATGTTAAAGCACTCGGACTCGGGGCTGGTTGGGCGAAACAGCAGCCAGGAGCAACATCTGTGACAGCTGCAGTGCATCGTTACACCACAGCAGCCAGCATCTGCCCATCTTCTCGGCGTTCCTCTTTCGCTCCCCCTCCAGGTGGGCAGGGTGGCTGGTAAAATGGTCCCCTCCGGAAAAATTCACGTACATGATCGCGACGAATCCGGGCTGGTCTAGAAGGTTGGCTTGTTCTTTCTAGAAGAGTGTGTGCGCGTGCTTGTGTGTGTGTGTGTGATGTATGATTTGATGTTACCTGTTAAATATTACTGGTAATAGTACCCTAATGTAGGCAAGCGCGTAGCTGTCTTGTATGTGTATGTGTGTGTGAATGGTTACACCGTCTCTCCTCTCTCGAGTCCTCCCAAGTTTTGCTGCGCTTTTCCCCAGTAGATCATGAGAGAGAGGGGACGGCGTAAGAGGTATGTGGGAAAAGTAAGCTAATGTAGTGTGTAAGGATGGAGAAGCGTAGTTTGCAGTGTAAGCCCTTGTGTAAATGCAGTTTCCCAAATAAGAATATATATATCCTTGGATCTTTTGACCGACCGCGCCAACGCCTGATAAAAAGGACGACCTGACCAACGCCCGCTGAAAAAAGTGTGATGTGAATTGAACCAGAGCAAATCAAAAAGGTTTGGGTATCCCAATGCGCCCCCATCATGAACATGCATCGCGACCAAAGATTTGTCACGCCAGCATCTCGTTTCCCATGCCCGACACGGAGCCCCCCTCGACTTCTGAGTGTGTGAAGTCTGGGGCTCGTGGACGAAAGACGTTACGACACGCACCGCCAGCGAAGCAAGCGAATGAACTCCCCCGTTCCGTTAAGGGCTATCATTTCACCCCGCCGGGACGATGCGTTCGACCATGGCTGTGGTATGGTGGGTGGTGAAGAGTACACGACCCTTTATCTCAATGAGAAGGAAACACCGTGCCCAGCCGGGGAGAGTGTAGTGTTGAGATTTGCCGACTCTCCCATGCTTCTATCGAATCCGAAATGTAAAAAGTGTGTATGTAATCATCCCAAGGGTGGCCATCATGGTAGAGTAGGTGGCCTCGTTTCGTTGAGGTATCAGCAAACAAGGGATCTCTGAGAGAGAGAAACCCATGCGCTAGGCGAAGCAGAATAGGTTTTGGTGTGGTGTCGTCTTGTGTGAGTGTGAGTGTGTGTCTGTTATTGTGTGTGTGCGTCTGAAGCCGACAATTCAGAGCTGAGTATCCTTGGTGGGAGGTTCGACCTTGTTGGTGGGATGGCAGTACCAGCAGCAGGACGACGAGTATTCCGTCTTGCAGATCTGGCAAACGTGTGTATGCATAATGGCGGTGTGTAGAGATGAACGAGGGTGAGAGCAACGAGGGACGTGAAGGTTAAAAGGGAGTTGAGAGAGAGTGGTGGTAGTTTCAGTATGTGTGTGTGTGATGAGGTGCCAGCCACAAGAGAGGTTGTTGTTGTTGTAGTCAAAAGGGGGATGTGACTAGGTTATGGTTTTAAACGATAGGACTTTCCGTTGGAACTTTGTTTGGGTAGAAACAAAATATCGTGGGAGATATTTGGATCAAAGGATAAAGGATACGGGGGATCGCCAGCAAGCTGAGGATAGGGACCTCGCCGCCCATAAGTAAAAATCGGCTTTTGCTTTTGTCAGTGCCAGTGCGGGGTGTGTGTATGGTGTGCCTGTTCCAACGACCTAACCACCGACCACCAGCCCCGAGCAGAGACCTCCTGTGACTATCAAAAAAAAGGCCACCATCGTGAGAAGCCACTAATGCATCCATATCGCCCTTGGGGGTCCCTGGGGCTGCCTTGCTGGAAACTCCACAGCATGGGCGATTTTGGCTGATGAGGTCGTCTCCGATTCGATAGTCGCTAACCTCCGCCAGCGCGTGTGGGCGGATCCGCTAGTCCTGGCTTCCGGTAAGACGTGTCGTGTCCCGTTAAAAATAAGACACTCACACACACACGGCGCGAAGAAAAAAAAGCAAGCGACAATTCTCACACCACATCTGCATAGGAAATTGAATCCCACGCCAGTCAACCCACGCGTTCCACGTGGAGTCCCAGGTGTGAAGCGTCGGGCGTGTGTGCCTGTGGCAGGGCGTGGGATGGATGTAATACCCTGGAGCGGGCGGCCATGGGTACTAACAGGCCGTTGGGTTCGGCCTTGGGTGGCCTTGGCCCTGGTTCAGCTATTCTCCGTGGCCAATCCTTGCGGAATCTACGGCCTCGTGGAGTCCCGTCGGACGCAGACATGACTCTCCCAATTCCTCGTGTCCTCGTATCCCGAAAGATGAGCGATTTCATTTACCTGGTTTGCCTGCGTCCAAAGCCGCCTGGCTGCTTTGTTGCTGGGCCATGTTGGAGGGTTTGGAGGGTTTGGTTAATTAGGATCCGTCGTGAATGGCCGGATGTGGTGGTATTTTAGGGGTCCACCAAGCGCTAAAGGTCGCAGCCGCCAAGCCAATATTTGGTTCCGCTTTGAGAAAGTCTGTCCGTTAGGTAGGCCAGATAGGCGAATGAAGTTGGCTGCTACCGGCTGCTACAGCTTTGCTCGAATGCAGCAGGAAGAGCGGTAGTTGTCGCATCGTAGGGTTCTCCTGCCTTCCGGGATGCTCGATGCTGGGCATGGGTGGCAGCGATGCCTGATCGAACGGGTGATGAGTCCCTTGCCGGTATCCATCTGCCCTCCAAGGCCGAAGTGACGGTTGACAGAAGGACCAGCTCAACTACTACCTAACCAGACTTGCAACTCTACATGATCCTCGTGCATCAAACCCCACCGCGCCGATGCGATGCTATGCTGGGGATTTAGGGATGATCAGAGCATGATATCGTGGCTCGGGTGCCTAGCTCAGGTGGGAGATGGTAGCATTAAAGCGACGTCAATGCCACCCCTCTGACAGTTTAGGTTTGAGCGAGATGCGCGCGCCTCGACCATGTTCCTGGGACTGGCTCTGGCTCGGGGTCAGGTGTAACAGGTTTCTCGAGATGCGCCCCTACGGATTGACGCCATGGTTAATTTCAATTATCGATAATAATTAAGCTTGCACCCGTCGTCGCGAATTGGAACTGGCCCCGGGATTGATCTGTCTAGCTAGCTGTCTATCATTGCAGGCTAAAAGGTACATACAGAGAGTAACCTGCATGCTTTCCTCTCGGCCAACCGGCCTAGTGCTGACGACGCAGGCCGCTGCGCGACAGCAAAAGAGCGAAATCTGAGGTGAACAGTCGGTCCGTCGAGCCCACTGTTAATGAGAAATCACCCTCTAAAAGTTGGGGTTTCTGCTGGCTGTAGTGCCGCCCGAGTCAACCATGACGATCACGGCTCAACAGCCCACAAGTGACAGCACAAATCAGCAAGTCCAGCGCTGCTACAGGATGGCTCGGCGACAATAACTTGCAGAAGGCCGAGTGCTCTACTTCTTTTTCTACCCGAACTGCCGCCCGCCTACCCCTACCGCCTTGTCCAGCCGAGGGAGCTCAACGGTTCCATGCCACAATGGTCACCGTGCCACATGGTTATTTTCATCCTGCGGTTCCTCGTCGTCATAAGGCATAGAGATCGGTTAGAGAACGAGAAATTACATTTGATGCGCGACGGACCTTTGGGTGATACCGGAGCAGTACGTCCTTATTACCATTTTGGGAGTCGATATTTCCGAGAGTAATCAAAGGCAAAGAAGGGTTACGACATGGAATGGCTCAAGCGGTAGAACGGTTGAAAATTACTAATAAAACGAGATGTGCTCAGGGTGTTCAGGGTGGCCAGCGCTTCAGTCGGTGCTCACCAGCCCCAAGCCGGGGTGCTTGGCCTAAGGTGGATAGGATCTTAGACACGACTGCCGTCTTCAGCCACTAATCACCGGGTATTATTTTTGGAGCCAGCAAAAACCAGAAATACTCACGATTCCCTCAACCACCCTTCTACCCGATTTCCAATTTCGACTTGCCTGCTGACTAGTGCTTCTATATGTCCTAATACCTGTTGCTTTGGCTCGAAGCTCACTGCGATAATCACTCATTCAAGATACAGCCTGATGTTTTGTTGTTCTAGTGTCATTATTCATTATTTACGTTAAGCAAGCTGTAAGCTGCGCCGTCTTCGAAATGAAACAAAAGTCGACGCCAAATCCAGTAGTGTTTCTACCGGTCACAATCTAGTGTACAGCCATCGCGCCCCGACCTAACGACCGCTTTAAGCGACCGCAGTGCCCGCCTCGACCGACTCCTCCGGCCACACGTTGTAACCGAAAGTGTCCTTCATGTTGACGAAACGAGTGTGACGACCCTTGGCCACGCCGTTGACGGCCTCGAAGTCGGCATCCGAAAGCTCGGGGATCTTGAAGTTGCTCTCGATACGCGAGGGGGTAGAGCTCTTGGGGAGCACGACGTAGCCGCGGCGAAGACCCCAGGCCAGGATGACTTGGGCGAGTGTGTTTCCACTGCGGTCGGCCACCTCGTTCAGGGTCTTGTCGGTACGGACTTTCTCGCCGGTGTTGGGGACCTGATCCTGCGAACCAAGCGGGGAGTAGGCGGCGGGAAGGATGTCATTCTCTTGGCAGAACTTGACGAGTTCGTCGTTCGGCAGGAAGGGGTGGATCTCGACTTGGTTCACGGTAGGCTTGATCTTGGCGAAGGACATCAACTTCTTGAGGCCAGGAATGGTCCAGTTGGAGACACCGATGGCACGGGTCTTGCCGCTCTCCTGGAGCTTCTCCATGGCACGCCACGTGGGCTCGGGGTTCTCGGTCAGGTCCTTCTTGATGATGTACTTGCCATCGGCGCCGATCTTGGGCATGTACTTGTCATCCTTCTCGGCGGCAATGGGCCAGTGGACGAGGAAGAGATCAATGTAGTC
Organism: Apiospora sp. TS-2023a; assembly: GCA_038364195.1. NCBI lineage: Eukaryota > Fungi > Ascomycota > Sordariomycetes > Amphisphaeriales > Apiosporaceae > Apiospora > Apiospora sp. TS-2023a. Next base: position 3,449,187 of record JAQQWQ010000009.1, on the reverse strand, counting down.
GAGGCCAAACTTCTCAAGCGAGTTGTTGAGCGACCACTCGACCTCCTCGGGCTCGTGGAGGTGGTTCCAGACCTTGGTGCAGATGAAGATCTCTGAGCGCTTGACGGAGGGGTTCTCCTTGAGGAAGTCGCGAACGGCCTCGCCGACCTCACCTTCGTTCTGGTAGAACCAGGCGCAATCCAGGTTCCGGTAGCCGGTCTTGAGGGCGACCGACACGGCCTTGTAAGTCTCACCAGCGGAACCCTCGCTGGCGAAGGTGCCGAATCCCAGGCCGGGAATCTCGACGCCGTTGTTCAGCTTGAACATCTTCTGGGAGGCGGCGGTCGTCATGTTGGGTATAGTATGAGTGAGTGTATGTGGGTAGGTAGTTGTATTGGGCTGTCAAGGTAAGAGGTTGTGTGAGACTATTCGGAAATGGAGATAAGGTATGCGGGTTGGAATAATCAAAGACTATTTGCAACTGTCAATGTCGATGGAGGGGAGGATCGGCCGGTCAAAAGGGATCTCACGGCTGGGTAACGGAGAAACATTACATCATATCCGGAAAGGTACCATACGATGCGAAAACTCTTTTGTCGTGAGACTCTGGTTGATGCCGGGCAATGGAGGGGTTCGCCGTGGGGCCCTGACGCAGTGTGTCGTCGTTTCTTCTTGATTCGAAATATAGATGAAGTGGGCCCTTAGGCAGTAACACTTGACTAACGGACCACTTTATCGTGTGCAACAACAGTAAGTCCTACTGTACCTGGTGCAGACCTGGTGCATGCCAGAGACCGCCTTCTCTGATTTGCTGTGCTCGATCTTCCATGCGTTCCATTGCTCTGCCTGCGCCTCTCTCACCGCGAGTCAAGAGAAAACCGAAGGGAAATACATGCTAGCGACGTAGTCCCTAGCGGCGTGTATCGTCAAGCTTTTCAAAGCTTAAACGCTAGGATCTGCGCCTGTCACCGCCCAATCTGGTTAAAGGTGAGGCAAAAGGCTGAGAGAGCCTTGCATCGGCCCAGGGCCCTTCCAGGCTTGCAGGGCCTTGCAGGGCTTTCGCATGGCCAGGATCGACGCCAGCCAAGCCAGCACCACCCCCCACCGGCCGAGTAGCTGCACAAAGCTATGCACCAGCCAGCAGCCAGCAACCAGCAAGCCGCACTAATGGACATGCCGCCGAATGATGTCACATAAACGGAGACTATGCATCAGCACATCCGGAATCATCCTCGCGGCGGAGCAGATTCGGTGGGTCCGGTGGCCTAACCACGGCTTCTTCTCGGACGCCAATCCCTTATCGTCTCAACAGTCGCTTGCCGTAGAGCCGTATGCCTGCAATACTCCCCGATAGTAGGATGGTACCTGCTGAAAACTCAATGCCAACAAGCCACACACACTGCTGGCAGACTGCGCAGCGCTGGCCTACAGGCTACAGCACACACTGCACAGCACTGACACTCCCCTAACAGCACACTGCTGGCCCTCCAGTTCGTTCGAGTCAAAACCGCTATCACAACGTGGTCGTTTCAGGGTCCTGGCCGGTACCCTGCCACCGGTTTATTCTTGGTTCAAGCGCGAGATCCGCCCCAGTCTTGCCAGCCTTCGAGATGGAGTCTCCGTTATCACTCACTCAATGTTGGGGCATGGCGAGGAGGGAATCTTATCGCATCGAAAACTTTACCCGCATACAGTTGGCATGTACCGTGGTACAGTACGGAGTTACAAGAAGTGGAAATGGATGAACGAATTTTATCTCGGATTCAGCTAGTACTGCTTGGAGCTTGGAAGAAGTATATTCCAAGAAGAGGTCCTAACGGAGATGCGTGCAATGTTGCCGTCATAGTGGGAATAAATACCCTTAGCATCCCCCGCCTAACGTCAGAAAGAGGTTTCAATCATATCAATCTATCTCTATCTTCTTATTCATTCTGCCAGGCCAGTACTTACTTTCTTTCCTCGAACTTCTTCGGACACGATCATCCAAACCTAGCCACAGTTTGAACCAGTATCTGCATCTTCATCACCCTCACTCACCATCACCATGTCTGCCTCTCAGGATAACGTGGCCGCTCCCCCCGCCGAGGGCCAGGAGGCTCAGGCCAACGGCCACCACGGTTCTATCGCCATCCCCGGCGAGCACAAGGGCGATGGCGCCATTGAGATTCCTGCCACGAGATCCTCCATCTCCGAGGCTCAGAAGTACATGCACAACCTGAGTGTGTCTCCCTCCATGAAGGATCGTCGCGGCTCTCGCAACTCCTTCGGCACATCCCTGCCCATCCCCAGATCCAAGAGGCAATCCCGTCTCTCGTCGGTACACTACCCTGCCGATGGCTCCGAAGGACGCCCCGCGCGTCCCGGTATGCCCCCGATCCAGCCTACCCGTGCCCTTCTCGCTGCCCAGGTTCAGACCATCGAGGCCGAGAAGGTCGAGAAGGCCAAGAACATGGCATTCGCCTTCGACATTGATGGTGTCCTGGTCCACGGTGACCGCCTGATCCCCGAGGGCAAGCGCGCCCTGGAGATCCTCAACGGTGACAACGAGCTTGGCATCAAGATCCCCCACATCTTCCTTACCAACGGCTCCGGTAAGCCTGAAAAGGCTCGCTGCGAGCAGCTGTCCAAGATTCTGTCGAACCCCGTCAGCACCGACCAGTTCATCCAGTCTCACACCCCCATGAGTGCTCTGGCCGAGTACTACAACACCGTCCTCGTGGTCGGTGGTGAGGGCTACAAGTGTCGCGAGGTTGCTGAGCAGTACGGTTTCAAGGACATTGTCGTGCCCAACGACATTGTCGCTTGGGACCCCACCATTGCCCCCTACCGAGTCTTCACTGAGGAGGAGCGTGCCTCGTCGCGCCCCCGTGATTTCACCAAGATCAACATTGAGGCCATCATGGTCTACTCCGACTCGCGTGATTACGCTACCGACATGCAGATCATCATGGATCTGCTCCGCAGCGAGAACGGCCGTCTCGGCACCATGGCCAAGGACCCCGTCTCGCAGCGCATCCCCATCTACTTCTCCCAGGGTGATATGCTGTGCCCTACCGAGTACTGGACTCCCCGTATGTCCCAGGGTACTTTCCGCATCGGTTTCGAGGCCATGTACCGCGCCATCACCGGCGTCGACCTGGAGCGTGTCGTCTACGGCAAGCCCGAGCTGGCTACCTACAAGTACGCCGACGAGGTCATTACGTCATGGATGGAGCAGCTCCACGGCGAGGAGAAGCTGCCCGAGAACGTCTACATGGTCGGCGACAACCCCGCCTCCGACATTGTCGGTGGAAACTTGTACGGTTGGAACACATGCCTGGTCCGCACCGGTGTCTTCCAGGGCGGCGACAACGACGAGACCAACCCGGCCAACTTCGGTGTCTTCCCCAACGTTCTCGAGGCCGTCAAGACCGCCCTGCGCAAGCAGCTGGGCGAGGACTTCAAGTTCGAGTTCGACGAGACCATCAACCCCATCCAGGGTGACAAGGACGACTCGGCGGCCATCATGTAAAAACTCCTTTTTTACGACACATATATTACTATTACAACACGCTCTATACGATGAATGATTGGATACGGTCTACACAAAAAAAGTTAAGACATCTATACTTGGGTTTATACAGTTAGGTGCGGCATAGAATAGGTTACGGCGTTCAGCGCACAGCTTCCACACCACGAAGCTTGTTCTTTTTCCTAGGCATTTAAACATTCCTCTACTTCAGAGAGACTATTGGGTTAAATTGATAAAAACATTTTCTATCCACTTTGAGCTTCCTTTGAGCATGAACATTCGTGATCGTTTTGCCAATCGTGTACCATAAGCGCCATAATAATAAGTACATGTAGGCCAGGCCTAGGTCTGCCTCTAGTGACACAATTGCCTAAGTGCGAGCCCTGATTAGCTGCCGCACTCACTACTACACTGTACGATTGGGTGCGATGTGACGGACAACGGCAGCTAAGCAATTGGCCGAGCCAACCTGCCTTACCTGCCAAACCACCGCCTGCGGGATTTTACAAAATACCCTAACAAATAATGCTAGCCTGCAATGCGATTTTCCAACCCCGATTCGATTTTTCCCACTCCGATTCCAAAACACGACAGCGTTCACAGAGGATCCCGCCAGCAAGGTCTCCCCTACCATATGTCCCTCTGCCAGCCCACTACCGGTCTGCGAGTTGGCCAGCAAGCGAACAGTGGGGGCACTTTTTCTCCTTGGCCAGCATTAGAGCTTTTAGGGGGGCCCTTCGGTTTGGCTAGGCGCTCGTCGATGTGCGAACTTACATGTAGGCGAACAAAGGTCCCCAAAATAAAACTGCCTGCATTGCTGACTGTCACCGACTTTTCAATATCGCAATCGTGGTTTGTCCGTTGCTGGTTGACCAACTTGACCTACATCAACTAAAACGACCAACTGCATTTATTAGCTCCCCAGCCAGCCTCTCTTCGCTTTTCCTAGATGTGGTAGTAGTGCAGCATTTTTTCACACTGCAGAAAAGGGGTCCAGTTATTATGCGAGGGGCCCAGCATCCAGGAGGCTAGTTCAGGTCACTGTAGGTACCTTGGCTCCTTGGTTATGTAGGTCTGATGGGTTCAGTATGTATGTGCACCTTTGCATGTGGTGGTGGCATGCGATGCTCATCAGTATTCCTTGCCTTACATATGCTGCCTTGTCCTTATTATCGCGCGCTTTTACCTACCATCGGCTTGCCTCTCCCGGCAAGTCGCTGCTTTTGCTCTTTTTGCTTTTTTGCTTCGTCTAGTACGTCTACATGTACCTTCATCCTAGGCGGTAATCCACGTACATATTATCCAGACGTGCATCGATGAATGGATACGTAGTTTCACTGCTTTGAGTATTCCTGTACTTTTGGATGAGCAAGTTACGCATCGTTCAAAAGCCTACATCGCTGTCCTGTCCTGGTAATCATACGTAAATTGGTGTAGTTGTTGCTGGAAACCAAGTATTTTCAATGGGACACGACTCATGTCTTGCTTTCTGCCCCTCGCTCCCCTCGCCCAGCCCCGTCGCCGAGAAAAACGTAGCTGTACCATGATTGACACATGTAGTGCCAGCCAGCTGTAGCCAGCTACGTTGGGTGACATGCGGCTCTCGCCAAGGCGGCCGGCAGAATCTGGTGACATCATGCAAGGTACAGCCCAACGTCATTTCGGGGGGCATTCCTCTCCATTGTCATTGTCGGGCATGAAAGCTGAATCAAAGAAACATTGTCGGCGCGACGGCGAACTGCTTCGTAAAAGTTACGTTTTGAGCTGAAGAAGTATTCGGAAAGCTACTTCTTTTTAGCCGAGAAAGCCCAGTCTTCGCGAACCCCGTGCCAAGCAACCATTTTGTTTCTAACGCAATCCACCTCCAAGTACTTGCAGATTCAAGTGAAGTCTTTTCCACGCCACCTCGCCCCCCTACGCTTGAAGGGAATTGAGACGAAGAAGGGACAAGGAGAAGCCAGTGACAAGAGAATAACCTAGCGACACAAGTCACGGCCAGATGGATTGCCTTCCGTTCCCCGTCGTGTGCTTCCAGTGCGGTACCGACCAAAACCCGTGCCGGTGCAAGGTTGTAGGCCCGACGTTGGGCTTCCTGACTACGGTCGGTCTTGCGGTTCGTGATCCCCTTGCCTCCTGCCCGCCTCACTACATATATCCCTCCGCTTGCCATATATCGGATATGCGTAGGGATATATCGCTTCAATATTGATGTTGACTAATGGGCCTCTTCTCAGATTGTCTGCTGGCCTGCATCGCTACTGTGCTGCTGCTGCGCGACGCAGACAGGTAAAGAGTAAGTCCCAAACAGCCCAATCGCCCTTTCATACTTTCACGTTTTCCGTGCTGCTACTCCATACTCGCGTCGGAAAGTAACAAAACACTTGACTTACCGCGACTGTGTTTCTCTTGCAGTGTGCTAGCCTTCCCTGTCAATACGGGGAACTCTCTATCGAATGCCATACCCATATGAGGAGTGAGGAGGGGTCAGAGGCATGGACTCCTGGAGGGGTCATCCGTACCTGATTCTAGTATGGAAAAGGGATTGGTGTGTCTGGGCTGGCGTTATGGACATCACACTTCTAACAGACCCGATTATCGACGATTCTAATGTACCGCGGTGGAGCGCAACGGAGGTTGAGCATATCCGGGCGTCAATCAAGTAATCTTCTGGGCATCCCACTTTCGGCATGCTAATTCTGATTGATTGACGGCAACTTACGAAAGTCGGAGTTCGTTGCTTTATGATATCACTGGTAATTAAAGCTTCATATACACTGCATGTCCTTATCTCGGGCCTCCCTTTGCACATGCAATCCAATAGATCATCAATCGGTAGATGTTCTTTTTTTGTTCCTTCCAGTGCCTGTTAGTACTTGCGTCCGGTTCCACATATTCGGGAAGCACCTTGAGGGGTGGTGGCAGACCTTAAGACATCCCACCCATCTATCCATTTCCACTTTAAAAAGCTGCCAGGGGTGTCTGACTGTCTCCTCTCCCGAGCTTATCACACCATGTTCTAGTGTTTACCAAGTATTGTGATCTCGGGACAACTCTGCCTGCCCTTGTCTACTTCCGATCGTCGTTTATTTTCCGATTGAGGACCTCGGGTATGCAAAGATACGTCGACGTACATGATACATCGGAACAAAGAACTGGAAATATTGATTTTGGGCTGAAGTATGATGACAATCATCTTCACATGTCTACCGCAGGTGATGTGACTTTTCGCTGGTACGCGATAAATCAATAGCTTTCAGGTTTGCCCAAAAACACCACCTCCGTCTCCGTCACGATGCAGCAAAATAATGGGGCAGAAGGGGTAGGCGGTCTGCCAGCTGCTGCTTTCTCAGATTGCAGCTGCAAAATGTATTGGGCGCCGCCGGCGTACAGCACATGGCAGGATGCGATGTGGTGTGATGTGTTTTCCCTCCTTTGAGTGGTTGATGTTTGATACCAAGTTGCGCCCATTCCATTCCCGAGCTGTTTGCCTGATTCAGCAAATGGCCCAGAACAAGAGAGGCTGGCTGATATACGACATTGCATAGAGAGACGCTGGTGGCTTCATTTGCCCTTATCTAGCCAAGACGGCGCCAGGCAAGGGGTCTATGCATACTTGCACACCGAACCGGTACTTGATGAGGAAGTATAAGAGAAGTAACCCAACCAAATGACAGCAATTCCAGGCAATCCATTGGATCGGGGCGGTCAAGGCGATCAATGATTCGGGCAGCATGTGACGACGTTATGGTTAGTAGCGTTTTCACAACATCAGCCTCGGTCGCTGTCCGACGTCCTGAATAATTGTCAATTCCTTCCTCTCAGCCTCGTGAGCACTTGACTTTTTGGTGCAAGGTATCATGAAGGCGACGGCCATTGGATTATGACAGTAGCCCTCAGTAAGATCATGACTATTCTAAGCCTTTGAATCTCGGATAGAAGGAAACTATCGAGCGTGAATCGTAGAAGTATGGGTACCAGCAGTGGCTCCTAGAGGCATATCACGGCAGAATATATTTAATAATAGATATTCTACATGGTGCTATAGAAACCCCAATACACACATTCATGCTACATCCTCCATTGTTAGATTTATTCGATACCAGAGCAGATAGACTATTAGTAAGATATATGACCCGAGAAATGAAATAGCTACTCGAATACTCCATTGAGACTTACAGTCGACAACTCCCGAGGATTGCGTGGTTAAAACCCCCAACCTAGAAAGCCATAACTATATAAAACGAACCAAGAATGCATTAGGTGTACATGTTTATGATATATTCCAAGTAATTCCAGTGACCTGAAGGATAATACTGTCGTCATTCACATGAGGCTGTCGAGATTCTGACGTGCCTGGAGGATTTAGTCCTAAAGATATAACAAATTCTAAGTAATTCAAATACATGAAAGTGATTTCTTTTTCTTACATCTTTTTTCCTCGATTCATACCAAGTGGCCCTTGCAGAAACAAAAGACTCGCACACAGCGTGTATAGTGGGAGGACGATGGCTACGTCTACAGCAGCCAGCTTGTAGGAACATAAGAGAATCCAAGCAAGAACTGTAGTTTATCGGACGTTCACACCATCAGAAGGATTAACTCTTCCGTCTACGGGTTGCCGGAAATTTTAAAAGGGGTGACAATGAGTCCTATGAATCAAAACTCTTAAAAATGTGTTTTCCATTCTAGTTCAGTTCCCATTTGGCTTATATACTATAGGATATCAGTTGCACCAACTCGACCTGGTGAGCAGAATTATCTCATTGCCATTAAACATCTTGCCCACCCCAGTGGTAGATGCCACACCTTTTCACCTGAAAACAAGGGCTGAGCATATCCCTGAACCCTTCGCTTGGTATCACGTACGTTCAAATCATACGAGGTATAGTCATTCTTGCTTTATGGAAGTCGGGGTTTGTCTGGTGGCTTGAGAAGATTGTGTCTAAGCATTCGCGATAGATGCTGCTGCAAGGGGCCCGAAGGTCGTTTGAATACAGTTTTCCATGAAGCCTTGCCATCCTGGCTCAATATCCGCTATGCAACACCGAGCGGGAAGATGCACCGAAAACTGTTTCCTAGACTGAATTGATTTCCCTTTTAACTAATGCGAACACGTCGGGGCTGTAAGTCATCACATCCGGAACCATTGGGACGCCCCGCGGAGCATACTCCGAAAGCTACGGTTGAGATGGGATGGAATACGCATAAAAGGCGGATGCGATGATGCGAACCGCTAGTCATGGCCAATACTATGCATGTAGGTGTCGAGCTTGAGAGTGGTGCGCCGACATCTACAGCATAGAGACATATGTCGTCGCAATGTACGGCCTTGTCAATCTTCGTGTTATGCCGCATGCGACAGCTCCCGCAAAAGGGACTTCCACGGGCCCGACAAGCCGGTTCCCCAAGGACATGGGAGACACGTGGAATTGAGAGACACCGCGACCCGAGCCGATAAGGCAGGTGTTAGAAAAAAGGTACCGAGGCCTAGTCTTGGGACACTGCATTCAACGTCTAATTGGACGGGGTGGACCAATCACGTCCACGTTTATGGCCCGGAGTCGAGGGCCGAAGGTGAAACGGATCACCATCAGCAGCTAAACTTGCCGATGCTAAATGAAACGTACGTTCTAGAACCAGGAACTGCATGGGACAATCCCATAAAAATCTACGAATAATTGGGGGATCCAACGCTGCATCCGGTTGGTACGATTCGTTTTCCTTTTTTTGTTGAGGAATGCTGCCGCCGTTGGGAGGGAGTGGGATTTTCAACCCCCAAATTGAGCCACGACAGGGTCTTGTCAGCCACGCACGTTCGTCGGCCTTACGTCACCTCAAAGTAATGACCGCCAGGCACGGTCACCCATGCAAGAACAGCGTCAAAATTGAGATATTGTTGGCAGGCACATGTGAAAATTGATCAACTGCCTAGGTAGAACGAGGTGTGATTTCAGGAATTGTCGTATCGTAACCATTTGATGAGAGACGAATCGTGTTTTCATTGAGGACGGATTTCTTGTACTTAACAAACATAGAGTCACCAGCGCTTCCCACGACGGAAAGCCTAAACAGAAAGAAACCAAAGGTGCCAAACTTGCATTGGCATATGCACATACCCCTTACCCGCCGCATTTGAAGTGGGCGCACTTCCCATACACTTTGCGACAGCTTCCATCACCACCACCACCATGCTTGGTAACTCCCTGCAGGAGCTGCTCTTCATCCGACTATGCATCGTCCTCCTCCAGTACGGAACCCCGATCCTGCTTGCGGGCCTGGCCGCCGCGGCGGCAACCGGCGGCTGGGATGCGCTGCGGCACCCCGCGAGTGAGATCGCCATCGGCTACGTGCTGCTGGACGCGCTGTACCTAGTCTTCCTCTGGATCCCCTACAACCGGCGACTACGGGACGAGGCGGACCACCCGCCGCCGCTGTCGCCCGAGGACCGCCGGGCTCTGTTTTTGCGCTGCGACGAGAACGTGCCCGACTTCGACCGGTACCTAAGGTTATGGTTCCTGGGCGCGGACCCAACCGAGATCCGCCGCGACAACGTCCGCGACTTCGTGCTCTGGGCCTTCTTCGACCGGCGCCCGGGTGCCGAGTCCGAAGACGAGGCCGCCGAGTGCACGGGGTACCTCGACATCATCGAGCAGCGGCTGGGCCACGAGCTGAAACCGGGGCGCGGCAGTGCGCAGAGCCTGCGGCTGACGTTTGACGAGATCGAGACGCGGTACCGCTCCTTCATCTGGTATATACTCATCGGTATTGTCGATATCGGCACGCACGTCCAGCTCGCCTGGCGCGGGTTCGAGTACCACGCCCTGGCCGCCGCCAAGTTCGCCAACGTGCTGCCGCCGCGGATGCAGAGCCTCTTCGCGCGGAACCGGTCCAAGTCGGGCGAGCTGAGCTACTGGCACCGCGCGCACACGGCGGGGCCGGACAAGAAGCCCATCGTCTTCCTGCACGGCATCGGGGTCGGGCTCTGGACGTACGCCTCGTTCCTGTCGGACCTGGGAAAGAATGTGGGCGGCAACGGACAGATCGGCATCATCGCCCTGGAGATTATGCCGGTCTCGTTCCGGCTGACGGCGGCGCCCCTGGGCAAGCTCGACTTCCTGGACGAGATGGAGCGCGTGCTGGCCGCGCACGGGTGGGACCAGTTCGTGCTGATTACGCACTCGTACGGGTCCGCGCTGGCGACGCACATGCTGCACTCGGACGAGTTCAGCGCCCGTGTCGACTCGGTCATCCTGATCGACCCCGTCACCATCCTGCTGCACAACCCGGACGTGGCCTACAACTTCACGCGGCGTCGGCCGCGGGGCGCAAACGAGTGGCAGCTCTGGTACTTTGCTAGCACGGACCCGGGGACGGCGCATACGCTGGGGCGGCACTTTCACTGGAAGCAGAACATCATCTGGAAGGAGGAGCTGGTCACGAAGAAGGCGCCGAAGACGAACGGGAAGTTGGGGTCGAATGGGGTGTCGGGGACGAACGGGACTGCAAAGACGAACGGGGTTATGCCCCGCGGCAGGACATCTCAGCGCAATGTTGCGGTGTGCTTGGCTGGGCGGGATCTTATTGTGGACACTTTGAGCGTGGCTCAATATCTGGCAGGGAACGAGCACTGGCTCCCGACTCTCAGAGATTCGGATCAGGCCAAGGCGGACGATGCTCTCGACCACGTGGAAAAGTCGGCGGGCTACGGGCATCTCGAAAAGGACGGCATTGAGCTTCTGTGGTTTGATGGATTGGACCACGCGCAGGTGTTTGACGACCGGAAGCATTACGACAAAGTCAAGGCGGTGATTCATCGATACTGCTCCAAATGAGAAGCGACGCGGTCTTTGATGAAGAGAAGAGAAGAGAATATTAAAAAATAACTGTCATTTACTTTTAGCGTTCGTTACCAAATCGAGAACTGTAAGCAGGCGATTAGATTAATTCATGATTCCGTATTCTCAACCCGCTTCGCTTCATTACCGCCCCAGTCCTCGAGGTAAAAGACCAGAGGCGTTGGGCCATTGCGGATCAGAATCCAGACCACGTCTTCATCCGTGTCGTTAACTTCCTGGTGCTCCGTCCAGGGCGGGACGAAGGCGAAGTCACCGGGCGACAGTTCGTGCTTCACCAAGTCTCCCTCGTTGCCGGGATTGGTCATCAAGATGCCTGTACCCGACGCAGCATAGATGATGGTATCTTCCCCGAAAGTCAGCTAGTCAAATTGCGATTGAGGTAGAGTGATCTTGCACATACCTTGCTCGCCGTGATGGTGGACCGCAGAGGCGCAGCGGGCTTTTGCTGTCAAAACTAGACAGAGAGAAGTCATCTAGCGCAACGAACACAAAGTACAATCCAGCTTTTGAAGGTCACGAAACTCATGTGAGGGGGGAAGAAGAAGTAGATAGATAGCGCTCTTGTCACATAGGATGGGAATAGGGGCACGCCTACTCACCGGTTGCACACATCTTGTCGCTTTTGCCGACAATGGCACCTTGGCGGACCATACCTGAATTGCTGCCTGTCGCCCTCTGGGCCTCGAGATCTTCTGCCTTGGTGACATGGACGGCCGAGGGCAGGATCATCGGGAGGATGTCGGGCAGCAAACTGAAGATCGACATTTTGTAGAGCGGTTTGGGTTGGTTGAGAATTACCCCACGGGAAAATAGTGGGAGGAAGCTGGAGAGAAAATGGAATTCCAGCAGATAAGAGATTCGATGGATGTTTTCGTTAGTGGCACACAAGGACAGAGAATCGTACAGTTTCAAAAGTAAATAGATGGATGCATTGTTCAACAATAATAATAATAGTATAGAAAGATTCAATGCAGCCTCTCCTGTTTCCCAGCTATATTAGATTAGGCCTCGTGCATGGCATCGCGGTGAGTTGGCCAGTAGGTCATGTATGTGCTGGAGGCGAGGTAGCCATGGCCGCTATTTGGAGGTTCGGGCACCAAAATAATTGATCACCGCTGCCAGAACATCAGTCCGAAGCGCTGTGGCAGAAAATGTCCACGTCATGTTCATGTGGTCCGTGCTTGCACCAGCAGCCGCATGCGTTTGGCGACTCGGTGCCAGGACTAACAGCATCGTCTAGTTTGCACTGGAGGTCGGGTGTGGAAAGGGATAGGAGGAGTAGGTATAGTCGAGATATTGGTGTATCTAGACAACTTTATACCCATGGACTTTGGTTCCGCAGTTTGTGAACCTGACGAAGGGAGAAGGTCAATGGTTCAGAGTTGAAAGTACCGATGCATGGTCAGATTACCTAGATCAGGGTCCATTCACCACCCCGCGGGGAGTGTCTCACTGGATGTGCTGTTTCGAATGCAATCTTACCTGCCAAGCATGCGATGCAAAGTAAATCCGTCTTTCGCACCTTCTTACTCTGGTGTCCTTGTCGGTTTGTAATCCATTTCCACATACTATCCTTTCTCTTCCTTCACCAGATCGGTAGGACCCTTTTCTGCGGATGAATCGTCGCAACCTGCACTTGAAGAGGAAAGTCGTTACCAGACAGTTAGAGTTGCTGCATTGCTCTCATGCAATACCACTCTCTTTATTTAGGTATTCTCCCAGTAGCTAAGCGAAAGGCTGAAAGCCTGCATTCATTAGTCGACTTGGTATATCGGAGCAGACACCCGGCATGTATTGAGCTGCCCATATCGAATCAAGCCATCTAACCCACCCTGACTGACCTGGGACACCCAACCCCCTATATATGTATTAGCAATAACTTGAAGCTGCCGACCAGAACCCTAAGTTATAGAAATGGTCATTTTGGGTAGGTGGTTAGAAGATAAAGGCTCCTTGTCTGATTCGTGTCAGCAGTGTTCCGTTTGATACAACTCAACGAAAAGACCCCTCAAGCCGAGCTCGGCGGGTCATCGCAAGCATCGGCTGCCCCTCCAGGTTTGGTTCATTCCTGCCGCTGACCACCTGAGTCCTGGTCGTAGCAACGACGCGATAAGAAATACTTCATGATATCCAGCTTCTTAATCAAGGTCCAATGGCGGCCATCTGCCGAGCACCAAGAAGATGCAGTTCAAGCATCGTGAATCATGCGAAGAGCTTACAACACATTCCACCTGCCCTGAATGGCTGCTAGCGGCCTCCCCGCGATCTCCGTAACGCTTGTGGAACCTCGCTACCGATCTCCAACCCAACCAAACCCAGCAGCTGCTAGCAGAGTCCAGACTTCAGTGGGCTTGACTGGAGATTTTGACGTCGCAGTCTCCTGAGCTGTAGGCGGGGGTACCGGCCACAAGCTTCCCAAGCTCTATACCACAGAACTTAAGCAAACAACATATATCTGAGCATATGTTGTCCCTAGTAAAGATTGCCGTCAATCATATTCTTGTCATTTTACCACTCACAGGAAGAAGTGTGAATCATTGAGCTGTGTCACCAGCAATCCCCCAAGTCTAATGACTGAGCCAATCAGATCACCCAGAGATCCTTAATTCGTTGACGCAACCACATTTGGCTGCCAGCGTATCACTTTCCAGCAAGCAAATCCACGGGGATCCGCCTTCGGACCAACGCTGAGCCCGATTGAGCACAACCGACACGGCCTCGATTCGTCACCGTATCCCTTTTCCACATCAGCAGGTGCATCTCAGTATATTTACTACACTTTGTCCACTTTGTCATCCGTGGAGAGACCCGATGCATCCATGTCAGCTTGAATAAGTCGGTCTCTTTGGTGGCCAGTGTCTCTTTTACTCGGTCGAACGATTTGGGGTCTTCTCCGCAAACCCGCTGTTTGGCCACCATCAATCGCGAAGTGCATCGCTGCAAACGCGACACCATGTCAACGGACGCAAGTGCAGGCCGTCGAGGTCTCATCACCGGGGCCAGGTATGCAGGCATCAACCCGGAATATGAAGACAGCCTCTCCGCTGTCACTGGTGTTCCAGATGATGGTTTACGCTACCCCGCAAACAACCACACCAGCGCCCTGAGCAACGCTGCCAATCAGGAACCTGCAATGTCTGATGCCACATTAGAGCCACAGTCGACATCTGGGAATGGTGAGGTGCTGCAGTTGCCGCCGGAGCTTATCGATGCAATTCTGAGCTACCTCTCGCCGATTGAGCTGGCGGTGGTCACACAGGTGTGCCGGAAGTTTCACCAGCACGCCGACTCCGACGTCCACTGGCAAAGGCACGTCCAAGCAAATGTCCCAGGTAACACGATTACATCGTCATACCCATGCGACTCCTTTCGAGAGCTTTACGTATGCCATGATCCATACTGGTTTATCCCCCGAAACAAGGTCTGGTTCTCCGACCGGGGTCTGCCAGGTCAAATGATTGTTATCCAGTACGACCAGCGACGAGGCGTTATCGAAGGGTACCAAATTATCGCCATTAGCAACAAGGAAGACAATGAGGCATGGCTCGCCGATTCCGACGTCTTTATTCACCATTTCGACCCAAAGGTGCGACTGCACCGGGACAAGCCCGTCATCAAATTCAGCCCCCTGGGACGGGTGAACCTTGTGCGCAGCGAGTCGGGGTCCAGCACGTTCGCTCCTAAGCACCAGTTCTTTTCAGAACAGCAGATGCACATGAACCACGGCTCGGATCCGCGACTGAGCAACATCATCCTGGCCAAGGAGCTCACCGAGGACATGCTCCGCGACGTCATGGCAGAGGAGTGGCCGTACGGCTTCGTCTGGCCCCCGCCAACCATCCCCAGCTCGCGTCGCGTCCATGGGCAGGCATCCGGTATTATGCCCATCCAGAACTATCGCCCGTCGCGCTCGTCGCCTTCCATATGGAAGCCGAGTGCCCGCTCCGAGATATCCGAGCAGTGCTTCCGCTTACGACAGTGGATGGAAATGGGACCGCCGACTCTGGGGGTTCACCTGGGCGAGGAGCTAGTAACGTACTCCACCCTGGACCCTACACTTTATACGCCTACCAAAGAGAGACCATGGCGCGGCATCTGGGTCGGGGATTACAGTGGACACGGATGCGAGTTTCTACTTCTTAACCAACCCGACGTCGAAGAGACCAATACACCGCTGGATCGCCAGGAAGGGGAGACGGATGCCCAGTATGAGGAGCGATTTCTGAACGAACGGGTGTACAAGGGCCGGCTGGAAGCTATCAAGCTTACTGGTGACCCCAACGTGCCGCGCGGCGAGTATACTTTCATTGCAAAGGATCTAGGCGAAGACGGCTTCGTCGATGTTGCGCAAGAGCATCCGTTCCAAGGTGCCAGAGTAGTGCAGAGCACAGGTCACATTGCGCATACAGGATTCTACAATGGTGAGTCTAATACCGGTGTTATCAACAAAACAGCACAAGAGGACGACACAGGCTAACTGATGGCAATGTTCAGATAAATACATGGAATCCCAGCTCATCCTGATCTCGCACAATCGGCTGGCGCAGTTTTGGGTCGATTTCGGACACATCAGCTTCTTTGAGCGTGTAGACATCGACAGCTTCCTCAAACCGCAATAATGAGCTTGACGCACGGCCAATCATACTTTATCCTACGACGGTACACAATGTCACATATTGGATCAGTTCATTGGGATCAACATGCTGGCTTAATAAAATCGACTCTATAACATAGGACATAGGTACTGTTACTAAATTGATAAATGTGTATAACATATAGAAAATTTCATCTTTCTGGTGACAAGAAGTTTAGGTGATTGCAGAGATATATTGCTTCGATGCATAGGTAACAACCGTTGAGTGGAAGAGTTTCCAATGTCACAGTACTTGTGCACCCCGCAGATGTGAGAACAGCCCTGTTGGTGGATTGGTGGGGTTACTGATTCCTTTTCTCCGGGTCATACAACGCAACATCCAGACTGATTATGGCTGTTCCCCTTTTTGAACCGAATTGTAACACTTCCTGGTGATAACGTCCAATGACTGTAGGCAGTTTCCCCGCGGAAAGTAACTGGTATCACATGCCAATACGAAAGGGCATCGGCTACCTGCCAATCAATCAGAGATAGTGGCTGCTGCAGGCGAGGCTTGAGGAGGGCGGAAGCGAAAGCGGGCCACCTAGATTCCACGCTTGGCGCAGTGGCCCGAGCTTGCAAATTTCGACGTCATCAAAGAAGGAGGAAGAGAATACCCTTTTTTGTCTTTGTACGTACCTACTGGTGACCGCGACATTGATCCTACCTGGAACCGGCTCTCTGGGACCATCTCATCTCTCCTCATCCTTGTTCCGCTATCTTTTGGCCGTATCCTTATGTTTCCCTAAAGACCGTTCTCCTACCTAGAACACCCTCTCATTCACGACGGCCCCGTTCATCGCTCGACTTGAAGAAATACTTCACTGCTTGACACACACACACTCCTCTTCAGACACTGAGACCTAGAGCAGGCCCCCGGCAACTCGATTTAAGCTCAGATCGTCCATAGATCTTCCCCGGATCGCTGATCCCCTCTGCGCTTACTCATCTGCCGAGACCTCAACGCTCCACAGCTGGTGTTCGTCTACGGCCATCGCTCACTTATCGAGGTCACGCGACTCACTCCCACCAGCTTTTCCACTCAATAGTTTTCCGGACCAGCAGCTTTCACTTCAGACATGGCCGCCACGGATAAGTACGTTTTGCGGGTGACTGCAGGTTCAAGCTACGATGTCGACACACACGAAGTGGTCCCTGTCAACTCATCCGAGCCGCTGAAGGTCTCCAACGACTTCATGGACGTGGAGCTCAACGTGCGGGTGCAAAACTATCGGGGCCTGCCCAGGAATTCGCCTACTACATCCGCCTATTTCTCACAGCCGCCTCACGATTACAACAAGGATCAGTACAGTATATCATTCCGCTTCACCCCGAAGAAGCCAGCTGCCTCCAGTGCCGCAGAGACGTCCTCGGAGGAAGATGACGATGATGATGACGACGATGCCACCAAGCAGCCTTCAAACGGTATCTCGGCTGCTGACCTCCAGTGGGGCAACGATTTCGATCATCCCATCCGAGACCGCCTGCCACCGGGATTCAACACTGCCATGGGCATAGTGAAGTGGTGGATCGACCCTGGTCTGGATGGCGACGCATACGCTGACGAGCCCTACCTGTATGGACATGCCCTCTCGTCCTTTAACACCGTGCATGTGGGCAAAGGTGAGAACGATCCCGAGAAGGGAGGCCTCTGGTTCGACGAAGGCGGCGACGAGGAGGGCCTGGAAGCACGGAGGGCCATTGGTGCCCCCGACGATGCGAAAAAGCGCATGAAGTGGGCGCTCCGGGCCGACAGCAAGGAGAAGTGGGTGTTTGAGCACGGCAAGACTTACGGCATCGACTTTTACAACCCCTATCTGGACTTTGGCGACTTCAGCTTGAAGCTGCCAGGTTTCACTCTGCCCATCATGAAGTATTGGGATGGGCAGGGCCTGAGGTAAGTGTGGTATACCCCCAACAACACACTACATTTGATGTTTTTGAATTTACCAATCTCAACTCAACTTGTCTCCCAGGTCCAATCCCAAACGCTCACACCGCCTTAGATATGTACTCCGGAACAAATCCACCGGCGACACCTATCTGGTGGTGCTCTTCACACTCTACCTCAAGGAGGACGTGAACGAAGACGGGTCCCTGAAGCCCGAAGCTTTGGCGAGCAATACGTCGCAGGCGCCAGGGGCTACTACCGAGCCAAGCAAGGCCAAGGACGAGCCGGAGGACCAGGCGGCGCTCGAGGAGGCGCGGAAGAAGCTGGAGGGACTGGACACGGGCAAGTCTACCAAGGACGACGACAACAATGACGACGAAGTCGATTGAGAGATTCGGCCATCACTCTTGCGACCGATGTTCAAGGCAACGATTGCTTTATTGTGGCATCCGGATTTGTACCGCACTTTCTGCGATGGACCTGTGTGTCAATCTCATCCCGGCGAGGGAGTTCAGGTGTTATTATTCGCTGGTTGGGGTGGAGACGTGTCTTTCGTAGCGAAGGCTTGACAGACTCGAGGGCGATTCAGGTTTACCGAGAGACTGAAGGGATCACGATCATAATATAGAGTTACAAATCACTTAATCATTGAACAAAAGACTTTGGAGCACATTGATAAGCCTGAGCTGCCCTGGCCCCCAACCTGTTCATTTCGTTCAGTACGACTTGATAGGGCTTGACGTGTAAAAGCAAGGTGAGCACTGGTGTCGGTAACCCCGAACACTGATAAAGAGTACTGCATATTTTCCGGGAGTGCCTTGCAGTAGATTTAAGCCGATGAGCTGATTAGGAGCACTTATCAAACCCCGTGGGCTACTAATTGGTTCGGTGCATGTGTGGTTGGGGTGGGCCAGAGCAACACCTGCCCTATATTGCTCGTTGGAATCTGGTTCGACATTAGAGAGGACGCAGTAGTGTCAAAGTTTCCATCTCCGCCGCATCAGCCTTGATAGCTCTTGCACCGGTTTCGCCGAAAGGCAGATGGAATATTTCTCAACTCTATCTAGTGTTCCCAAGTGCTGCGGCCGGTACGTTCTGCCTTTGGAGATGGGTAAGGTGAGTTCGCAAGTGGTCTAATAAGGGAGTTAGAGTTGGTATATGCCTGGTACCCGTTCCATCAACTTCCTGCGCGCACTGAACTCTATCAAGGCGACGGAGAAACAGAAAAGGGGAAAAAAGAACTCTTCCTTCTCCGATGTCCCACACTATTCGCATATATTAGAGGCGGATTTCTCTGGTCTAGAGCTGGTTCTTTTCCCCCTTCTATCCCTCTTCTACCTCTCTACATATATCCCATCCCATCAGTTCTTCTCTGCCCTTTCCATCTCTCCCTCTCCCTCTCTCACTGGAACGAACTCCAACCCCTGGTACCCTCAACAGCTTTGCAACTCGCGACCGACACACTGTCCATACACAAGACCGAAGCCAAGATGGGGATATATCCTTCAAATCCCGGGGTTCCTCCTGCTGCTCGTTCGGTAGCGCCCCCCATTGCCAAAGGCTTTTTCCCAACAGACCCCACTCCCGTTTGGTTTATTCCAAAAGTCCCCTCTCCAGATAGCTACGGCCTTGCTGTTGAATGCTACTGCGATAAAGCAAGGCTCGGTGCGCCTAAATGCGCCGCAGGGTCGTGCGAGGGCCCTCATCAGCTCATCGAAGCACCCTCGAAGATGCCCGAGGTTGGTCCCTGGAAGCAGCCCAAGGTTGGTGTGGAGAGGGCCGAGGCTGGCGAGGAGAACCCCGCAGACTGCAAACTACTTCCCGTCAATCTTAACGATATCATTTTTTCGAGCTGGCCACGGGCCGGTCATGGAATTTCTTTGCTTTTGCGATAAGGCAAGGTGTGGTGTGCCTAAATGCAATGATCCAGGGGTGTGCAAGAACCGTCGTCAGCTCATTGTGCCATCCATCCCGGAGGAGGAGAACCAGATGGTGGGCATGCCCTTCCGCAACCCCTTGGTCCCCGGCTCGCTGACCGATCCCGGTCTCGTCCCCCCACACGTCGGCGAGAAGGAGGAGAGGGCCGTCATCCCGCCCCATTGCGGCGACCCTGACGCTGTGCCCGGCCATGACTGCCCCGGTTATCACCACCGCCAGAATGGCACGGTCAATGTGACGATCGCCGCCGGTGTCGACAACAACAACCGCACCACCAACAGCACCTTCGTCATGCCCGCTCTCCGCGTCGTCAACGACACCAACCAGGACATCAACAAGTACCAGGGCGAGCAGCTCGAGTACGACCCCACTTCCATGGGCTTCGCCATCGGTATCCTCATCCTCATCATCGCCTTCTTCGCCTGGCTGATCATTGCCGACTGCAGCCGCAAGTACCGCTTCAAGAAGCTCCTGTTTTGGCGCCGCCGATCGGCCAAGTCCGGAGGTTCCAGCGACGACGACAACAACAACGAGAAGAGCAAGGGCACTGCTTCTCCTGCCTCGTCTTCCCCCTCCGTGAAGCCCTTCGACGCGGCCGCGCAGATGGAGAGCGGCGCCGCCAGCGGCAGCGAGGGCGAGACTACCCTGCAGGCCGACCCCTCTCGCGAGAATGTCGGTTCTGGCCCTGCTTCTTCTCCTCCCACCTTCTTGTCTTCTCGGGCGTCTGCTCCTGCTCCCGCTGGCCGCCCATACAGTGATGTGACTGAGGCTGCTACTGCCGGTCCTTCTCCTGTTACTCCCCGCCCGCCTAGGCTTCCTTCCTTGTAGGTATAGAGTGGGCCACCCGTATATTTGTTGGTTTCTTTTTAATTGAAGAACGCGTGACGCTGACTGTGGATCGAAACGCAGGAATCCTGAGAACATATATTCTGCGGCTTCGCTTGGAACCGCGGTGCTTGGCCCCCTTGAACAGGCATGAGAAAGGGATTCTGGTTGACGAGTGAGCTGGGAGATACCGACAGTGTTGGCGAATGTGGCCTCAAGGCTCGTCTGATGGCAAAGAACTGCCTACTCGCATGAGCCTGTCGGTGTTGAAACTTGGAAAGGGAAAGGAGTACGGACAGGGCTGGGCTTGCTTATTGGATTTGCTTTGTGTACTTGGATATACCATCTGTACTTTCCTTTGATCATCGATAGATATTCTATGATAAACTATTCTACCACTACCATTTCTTTTCTGGCTTAGAGGCATTCCTGTGTATGTGGGAAAAGAGGACAAAGAAATTGAGACGAGACAATGGGATTGTCCAAGAACGAGCCGAGTGTGTATAAAGACACTCCCAAGGTTTGATGTTTCCGGATACTCTGGAGTTCTGTTCCGCCAAAACGATTCCATTCGCGTACCGAATCGCATGAATCATTGCACCACGAATCGTACTGAAACTAACCACACTAGTATTACCGAGAAGGCATCATGGCCGATCGTAAAGTCGACAAGGGCAAGCGCCCCGAAGAGCCGGCCCAGGCTTCCAGCTCGCGGGCCGGCCCTTCGAAGCTCACCGACTTCTTGTTAGTGCAGGGCAAGCGCCCCGGAGAGCCGCCGGCCCAGGCTTCCAGCTCGAGGCCCCGCCCTTCGGAACTCCCCGAGTTCAAATTGATCATTACGCCGCCCCAAAGCCTCTCGGGCACCACAATCGCGGCAAGCTCGGGGCCCCAGGGCACCGAGCAGGCTCCCGTACCGGAGGAGGACGAGCACCGGGACAACCTCGTATGGACTAAGGATCCAGACAAGCGGGCCCAGCGAAAGCGGAACCTGCTGTTGGAACAGCGTCTTCTTGAGGACTATGGTCGAGCCCAAGCCTATATCGATAAATACATCTCCTCGGACGGTAAGCGTCGGATGGTCGGAACGGTCGGTGAGTCGTTCTACGCGTTCCTCAACTGGGACATGCAGTTCGTCGTGAATATTGTGTCCGGCTACCGCGATGCCTACGGCCTCCTCGCCGGGGTCGGGGCGATCCAGCGGTTCCGGGCGCAGAGCCTCCTGGGGTTGCTGCTCCGACGGGTGGGACGCGTGCGTTTCGCCTGGGGGCTCGAGACCCGGGAGAGCCCCAAATATCCCACGAGCTTCGTCATCGGGGGCCCGTCCCCACGATGCCGCAGCTGCCGCACCTTCCGGCCGCCATGGGTGGCGGCCGCCCCCGACCGCCCTGTCGTCGGCGACCAAGAAGACCACCTTCTCGGCCGCCTCGTCGTCCAAGCTCCTCACGGAGAAGCTGAAAGGCAAGCTCCGCCGGGCGCGCAGTGCCCTCGTCCTCACCTCGTCGCCTTCTCCCCTCTCGGAGAAGCAGAAGGGAAAACAGAAAGCCACGGAACACGCATCACCGACCTCCACGGACGGTTCGTACCTGGCCGCTGCGGACGAGAACTTCGGCGCCCTGGACTTGGGCAGCGACGACGGCAGCAGCGAGGCCTCGGGCAGTAACAGCTGGGTAGCACCGGCGCTGCCCGAGATCCGCCCCACCGACGGCGCCGCCGTGGCTGAGCTGAATTTCGTCAGCGAAACCATCGAGGAGATGTATAACTCCATCAAAGACAGCAAGTCGCTCCGAAGACGCGTAAAGGAGTTTGTTGCTGCCTTGTTGGAGAAGGATAAGGCCTAAGCGATGACGAAAGTGTCCAAACATCTTGAGTGACAGGCTGTGCCGATTTGTGTTATGTATCCCCCGTCCAGAAAACTCGAGGCTCCCCCAGCGTGCCGCTCCTCCTTTTAGGGTAACCAGCCCGCGATTATGGATTTTGCTAACGTAGTTATAGTTTACCAGCGATGAATGATGAAAAGCAATGATTTAATTACCGTCTTCTTTACGTGTGAAATCTGATCTTACTTATTTGAGATGCCTGCTATCTTACGCCGGTTCGCGGCCGTAAAGTACATGTAGAATGTCTGAGGCAGGGGCGGGGGGCCTCGACGGGCCATAACAACACCAGCTGCGATGTCCTGGGCTACGGTAGCTGAAGGTCTCAGGCGATAGTACAGAGTCCGTCTCGGGTAATTGACCTTTTCCCGAGGCTCCCGGCGGCAAGAACCCTGCTCTTTAGGGTTGCGTAGACACATAGGCGCTTGCCTATCTTGATTTAGCTTTACTGAAAGGCGGATGGCTTGTGAGTGTCAAGATTCTAGACATTTACTCCGCCTGATAGTAGACCAGCTTGACTGTCGGGATTCTACTCTGATAATGGTTGATCCCAAGAGATCATCAACACGGTGTCGGTCGCCTTATATGGTTGGCTACTTTCGTTTATTCTTGGGATCAACAGTAGTTAATTCAAAGAGTGACCGGCTGTGTATTCATTCTACCACATGCCTGTTAGCCTACATATCTAAGCAATCACTGACTGGTAATTGAATGTAAAGTCACCATATGCGATTTTTAGTTGCTGTTGATCAGATAGCCATGCATGTTTTCCTGTAACTCCCCTTCTACCACTCAAGCGACCGCTGGAATAACTGTGCTTTGCCTACTAATAGTCCCTACGTTTCCTTGATTTTTCACCTACTCCCGGTTGCACTCGCAAGCTAATGCGTGGTAAGCAGGTAATCTCTCTGCTGAATTTGTAGTAGTTGTTCAGAAGCAAAAGACCTCAACTGCAAGCAAGCCTACCCACCTACCCATCGCAAACTGAGCTTTTTCACAGTTCTACCACCAGATTCATTCTTTCAGTTTCATCAACCCTGGTGTAGTCTGTTTTTCCCTTTATCAACCATTCAGCACATCTCATGAAAGACCTCTTCGTCTCGACTGCTCACCGCAACTCATCATGAACCTCGTCGCTCTCATCGCCGCGCTTCTGTGCGCGTGCGCCAACTTCGCCCTCGCCGCTCCCTTCACCGAGCTGCGCCGCCAGCGCGCCGCTGAGCGCGCCCGCGCCCGAAGTTCCAGTCCCCTCATCCTCGCGAATGGCTCAGCTGCTGCCACGAAGTCCCGCACCAGCACCAACTGGTCCGGCGCGTATCTCACCGGCGAAGGCTTTCTTTCCGTCACCGGCGAGATCACCGTCCCCGTTCCTAAGCCAGGCACCAACACGGCCGGAGAGGATTCAACGGCTTCGGCTTGGGTGGGCATAGGTGGCTACACCTGCAAGGATACGATTCTGCAGACGGGCATCGACTTGAATATCTCAAAGCTCGACTTTGTCACCTACGACGCTTGGTACGTACCATCCACTTCATGTTTCTTTCTTTTCTTCTTTTCCTATTCATACCAGGGCTCCCTGGCCGAAACATAATGTCCATATCATTCCTCCTCCGAGCCCCGGATCTCAGATTAATCTCATCGCACCAGACTAACACTGTGAGGCAGGTTCGAGTGGTTCCCCGAAGTCACCCACACCTTTACCGACATGGTGATCATCGCGGGTGACACCATCACGATGACGGTGGCGGCGAACGGCACGACCGGAGGCACGGCCACGATCTTGAACCAGCACAGCGGCCAACAGAAGGTAGCCGAGTTCGTGTGGGAACCGGATCTGTGCCAGACCAGCGTCGAGTGGATCGTCGAGGACATGAAGAAGCTCGACGGCACCCTCTACCCCTTTGCCAACTTCCAGAACGTCGCCTTCACCAACACCGTCGCGCAGACCGGCTCGCAGTTCCTGGGTGTCAAGGACGCCACCGTCGTCGACATTGTCCAGAACGGCAAGACTATGACCAGCTGCAGCACGCCTGATGACTACTCGGTAAGCGACTTTCATTGTCTTTTGTCACAATTCCGATGGTCCTTCCTTCCGGCCCTGGTGTTTATTCCTCATCATTCCAATGTCCTGCATGCATTGCATTGCAGCAGACACACATATTCCCTGCTGGTACATCCTATTTATTGCTGAAGGAGTAAATACTAACGCCGAGTGTTGATAGGTGAACTGCCAGTACATTGGTTAAGACTGAGAAGTGGGAAAGATGGTAGAAACATCGGCTACATTGCTTACGAGATCTGGAAAGTGGGATGGTACACTTGGAGTAGACAAGAACCAAGTTGGCTAATAGCATTGGCCCCATCTTGAGGTCTCTTTGATAACACACACATGAACTGAGCTCATTCTCTACTAAGATCCCGCCTATCATGGTACCTTGACTCGAAACCACCCCATTGACACTGACACTTCAGATTGTTGATTATGCAACAGCCTTTCGCACGCGCTAGCATACTCATCCGTGAATGAGATAATGAGTTATAGCCATCTTTATCGTATCATGACCCCGCTGCATGATTCTGACTTGGCGAATAAGGTGGTGGGTTTGTCGGCGCCTTCGTACTTGCCCATCTGTCTGTATCTTCGCCTCCCGTGCTGATGTATCGAACGCAAGCTGCGATTACTCCCCTCCAGCTCCGTAGTTGTCGCCAAAGACGCAAAGTTCTCCATTTCCCTTGCCTGTGCCGCCTTTGCGTCGCGCCTCAGCTTTCGGTACCGCCACAACAACGCCAACAACGCGCCCGCCAAGGACAAAGCCACGATCCCAAAGGAGATGGCGAGGCCTAATGTGACCCGGGTACGCGCGGCCTTTTCGGAAGCCCACGCGTCGCTTGTCTCACCAAGCTGCTGTTTTAGTGAGGCCTCGGCCCGGCGCGCACTCGTCAGCGCCGCTGCCGAGGCCAGTGTTGCGTTCATGATCATGCCTGGCGTCAGCGGGTGCGTCTCGAGCCGGGGGAGGTCGGAGTCGGCCCAGCGAATTTGCACCCAGGGTGCGGATTGTCGATAGGTGCTGGAGAATGTGAAGGGCCCGGTGACTTCAGCAAATCGCGTGCGTGTGTCGCATTCCCATCCGCTATAATCAACCGATTATCAGTACTTGTACTCCCTGGATTCTTCTATAAAGATTGCAAGGCCCTTGGGTGGGTATCATGTTATCATGTATTTTGTTGGTGCTAAATAGCCACTTACCTGGGAATGCATATCGTGGCTGTTTCACCCTCGGTGAGAGCTGGACCCAGCAAGGAAGAGTAACCTGTGAGCTTCCGAGAAATATCTAAATAACTTTCGATCTCCCGAGAGGAAGAGGCAGAAATTAACACAGTGGAAATGTTTACATGATCTCCCCAGTCGTCCCGAGCGCATCCGGGTGTGTAGCCTGAAGGGCATATTCCGGGGGAGTAGTAAGGGGCTATCCAGGTCATCTTAGGGTCTGATGTGGAAAAGTTCCTCTCGTACGGTCTCCAGTCGGCCGGCCATTGCCAGCCGGGTGGCCGGCAAGTGGGTTGAGTCTTATGGTTCGCCCACCAGGGGTCAGACGAGAGCGTCGTGGTTGTAAAGTAATTATAGCCGCCGGCTACCTCGGTGTCGACCACGGTGCACGTTGGCGTCCAGACGGTAGTGAGAGCGCCGGCAGGGGCATAGAACGATCGCGAGGACTCCGAGGAGAAACGTGACCACTCATCTTCCCATGCTTCCCTGCTGCTGCTGCTGCTGCTAGTGCTGTCAGACGGCCGCGCCGAAGGCGGTGGTGTGGTCACGGTGGGTGCCGTTTCGTCGCTCATCATGTGCCGCTTTGTGGGGATATGGACGGGTGCTCCCAAAATCATATCATTTCACTTCCACCTTGCGAGCAACAAGATGTTAGTCAAAGCACTTAATGTTGGCGAGAGTCGCATTGCCAAAGACAGACTCACATTGCAAGGCTTTCTTGTGGTGTACACTTTTGTTCTTCCAAACTACCAACTCAGGAACAGATACGACGCAGCCTACTGACGGGCATCACTACACGTCTAATTCTTCAGAAATGTAAAAACAAAACGGTCAGGTTGTAAATGATGTAGAGAGGAAAGCAAGCAAAGCCGGTTTATGAAGTATATATATATAAATTGCAATAAACTCACACATGGCAAACCACACCACCTCCATGCTGAGATAGTATGCGGCACAGCTGAGTCCTAAAGAGTCAGGTCGGGTTGAAACTTGATCCTATTGGCCTGGAATTCACTCCGGTACCCACCCAGCCCCCTATTTACTTGGTTACCAAGCCAATGCCAAGGCGGTCGAAATCACCAAAGTGGACAAGACCTTCCTGCTTTGGTACTGACACCGTGGTACTGTGACTTTTCATAAGCACTAAAGGCAACCAAATACTCTCTAAGGTAAGCACTTGTTTCTTGGGTTCTTTGAATTATTGAACTTGGCAACGAACACGATTACTTTCTTGGAAAGGCGCCCTATGCGTCTTTTGTTTTTAGCAACTCACGTTGTATACTGGTGAGGGACATGACAATGTAAACTTGTTCAATGGTCGCGTGCCCTGATGGGCGCTGTCCTGGCTTAAACTGTTCCCGTTGCCCCTCTACCTTTTACTTCTGAGATGGAAGAGCAGCCTCATATAACCTCCAACGCAGATATTCGTCTTGTTGTCTTGAACGGCAACGTCCTCCATCGCAAGCTCATAATGTCCAGTCAAAGCATACAATTCCTCGTCCGCAACTGTGTAGTTTAACCGGATGAAGTCCATTCCATAGCTTTGTTGCCTGCGCTAGTGGCAGATGCTCCAGGTGAAAGAAAGAACGTATTTGCTGAGGTGTATGTACTTGGATGTTATTTGCATTTAGTAGCCTATCTGAGGATCACCAGAGATGGTTCGATGCTTTAGCAACTGTCACCGTTGCCTCGCTATTATAAAGATCATATGCTATCAGACGATGGGACGACCTCGCACTTGCCATTGCTAGATTGAACAGAACAGTTAGGACATGGGCTTTTTTTCAGCATGTACCTATAATTTGGTATTAACACCATGAACCTCATGCTGCCCCAGTCCTTTTGCCCTCAAGTCGCTCGCTTCCCATCTTGCCCCACGAGCAACGAAGGTGAACCTTTCCAAACAAGAGATAGCAATATCTCGGTGTTGCCCCAAGGAGGGCGTAGGATGGTATATAAAGCGCTAGCTTAAAAGAGAGTAATTGATCACTAAAGGAAATAGCACTGTAGTGCTACTATGTATAGACAAAGGGAATGACTAGCTTAGCAAGATGGCAGACGTAAGGGGTTAACCCCTGTCACTGCAACGACTGGCCAACATAACACCAACGCAACTAGCAGATTTCGAGCAGAAGCTCTAGAATACATCGCTGCTAGAGTGTACGTGCTTGCCCGCCTCTACCAATATATCCAATGTATTACATTCACTGCTGGTGGTGTAGAAGTGACGACTACAAATATCTCCCCTTTCAACAACTCTACGTGTTTCTAATCCTCTCTTGATATGAGCCATTTCTCGACTCTTGTTCGTGTGGTTGGCTGTGGTAACCTAGAAGGTTGCTTTTGACGGCAACCAGATGGATCCAGATCAGCACGTTGATCTTTAAACTGTCTTTCAGCAGTCCTATCGTTGACCATCAAGGGGCATCAACCAGCCAGGGCTGTCTCGTTCGCGTGAGTTCGCACGGCGTCTATATAAGTTATATCGATGGGAAGTCATGGGAAATTCATCTTCCTTGTCTTTTCATCCTGGGCAGTTTGCTTAATATAATTCTTTCGGTCCTGCTAGAAGAACTAGTTAGCCCTGAAACGAAACAAAGAAAGAACAGCACCCGATGAGCTTGGGCGCGGTACTGACCTCACGCGCCCTCTGGATAGGCGACTGGACTCAGCATGAAGAAAGCACGAGTTGAAGGTTCTCTACTGGTCTTGGAATGTTGTTCATAGCTGAAACATATTCAAGGTCAATGATGCGTTTCTGAAGGTGGCTGTACAAGAAATTGGAAAGGGAGTCTTGTCTGTAGAGCAAAGAGACCATTAGAAAAGTGACGATGAGTTCGTTCCCATCAACTGGGCAGAAGATCAGGGGTGAAATGGGGCCGACGACAGCATCAATACCAGAAAGGCATCGTCAGGAAGGTCTGCCAATGGGGGCCGAAGACAGCAAGAAAACCACACTTGAATAGGCGCCGAGTCAGTGTAATAAAGGCAGCAAGCATAAAGCTGACCAAGTGACCACCTTTGAACAGCAAACGTGTTACTGATTGAGAGCTTTACCGAAGTACTTGGTTAGTGCTTTGTAGGCGCGCCTGGAGCTCAGAACAGCGCCATACCAGTCCCTGAACCGCTACAACTACCCAACTGCACGCCTATAACGCACGCTTATAGCACCCTCCAGCGCCCTCATACCTCCCACAGAGTAAGTTATCTCTTTCTGCCGCCTGACTAACCGGTTTCGGACCCCGCCTTCGCGCTAGTTGTGTATTCTTTACCAGCTCCCCTCCATCGCTGGAAACGAGTTCCCTTCCATCCTCAAACCAGTTTTGTTTTCGCGTAAGGACAAAAATTTCTTGAATTCTGCCATCGAATGTTTTCCACTGACGACTGAACAGTATCCAAACGCATTCCTTCCCTGGCAAGATTGCACAAGAACAGTACGCGTTCAGTATTCCTTTCAGAGATATTCTATTCAGAATGCTAACTTTCCAAACTCCAGACGAAAATGAACAACGATGGCCGCGAGATGGCCGAGCCGAGACGGGCTGCCCAGCCGCACCCGTCTCGGCTCCCCCCTGGAACCCGCACGCCGAGGTTCCATACGAAGCCCTCCGGCGCATGCGCCATGAGCGTGAGGGCGGCGGTGTTCCAGGGGGACAACGACGGCAACGCGGTTGGGCCCGCAGAGGGCTCGGCCTCGTTGCCGTCGTTGTCGGAACAAGGTGAGTCCCTCTCTGCTGTATTCGCATGTCCATTTCCACCCTTCACACATAGACACCGTCAGCCAGCCTCTCTGTTGCATTCACAAATTGCTCCATTCACACACTTCCACCCATCACATCGTTTCCACCCGTCACCTATAAATACCACCACATTCGTCGGCCACTTTATTACGAAATCATCTCGGATTTATCGCGGATTTGTCCCGGATTCGTCCCAGATTCGTCCCGGATTCGTCCCGGATTCATCGTGGATTCGTTATGAATTTAACGCGGATTCGTCGCAACAATTAGAAACAATTTGAAGTTGCTGACATTTTGGCCAGTAGCCGAGGAGCCTACTACGTTGGTGAGGTTCCCATCTATATATTTCGAGCTCCCACAACTTGAGCACGACGACGACGACGAGATGGAGGATGATCTCTTGAAGCCAGAGTATCCGGATCCAGAGGTAAGTTATACATATATTCTGTCTCCTCTTGAATCTGCATATCTTTTAGCCGAGGCCGTTTTCGGTTGAAGGCAACTTTTCCGATCATTTTGGTGGAAGTGCTGGGAGGACTTGTATTTGGCTGTTCTTGCCCCCAATCCTCTACACAAATGCATCCTCCAATCCACCACAACACCACAACACCACAACACCACCAAACATCACCAAACCGCCGCCGAATCGCGAAAGCGTTGGCGCATCGACTCATCTGTCATAGTCGAAGGCGTTCTCGGCTAAGTACGGCCTTTTCCGACCATTGTGCATGGGTTTGCTGTTTGGTTGGCATTCTGGATATTCTTTACTATTTGGCTGTTCTTACTCCCAATCCTTTGCACAAATACATCCTCCAATCCACCACAACATCACAAAACCACCACCGAATCGCGAAAACGTCGTCGCATCGCTTCATTTATTAGAGTCGAGGGCGTTTTCGGCTAAAGACGGCCTTTTCCGACCATTTCTAAGAGAAGTGTTGGGGTGGCTTATATGTGGTGTTGTTGCCTTCCACCGCCCCCAATCCAACAAAACACCACCAAATATCACCAAACCGTCAATAAATCGCGAAACCTTTATCGCATCGACTCATTTATTAGAGTCGAAGGCGATTTCGGCTAAGTACGGCCTTTTCCGACCGTTGTTCGCGTTTTTACTGTTTGGCTGAGATTCTTTGGATATTCTTTACCCCCTCGGAGATAGCACACTTCCTGTTTTTCATCTTGGATAATGGACGCGCTTTTTCGCGTCACAAGAAATGATCACACAAGCTAACATCATAGACAGAATCTCGATAATTCAACTCCTGACGGCAAAAGCAACCATAGCGTTGAGCAGAGCGACGAGTCACGTATGTATTCAGCAGCACACTTTCATATATATTTCCTTTGATTTATATCAAGCCCCCCTGGCGCACATATTTGTACAAACAATACTGACTATGCTTTAAATATAGCGCTATACCAAGAGAAACATGCTGCCATCTCAGACTTCGTAAAGGAGATGATCCTAGAACCCGACCTTCTCGAACTTATACCCTGGGCAGCTATTGCTCCAGTGTCGGCGCTCCCGAACCGGAAGGATAAGGCTGAGTGGCGCAACAATTCGCAGACCGTCTCGTACGGCTTGTTCAATGATATCCCTCTCGTCGTTTTGCCCCACGAAGATATCCGTACTGCTTACCAGAGTTTGAGCGGCGTCTTGCCTAAAACTCACTACCACTACAAGGTTGCATCGGATATAACGACATACTTCACGGAGTTGAGTCCATGTTACGAAACGGATATCTTCGACAAAGACTTACAAAGAGCCGAAATCATTCGAGTTTTGATTTTCGGTTGGCAAAAGTCAGGTAATCTCCCGGACTCCCCGAAAATCCATGCAGGCAACATTCAGGACTGGCTTTACCAGGTCTCTGTAAGGAGCGACCCTATCGGATACCATCGTAATCTCCCTAAGGACGAGTCAAAGCACTGGCTGGTCAAGAGATTTATCGTATCGGCCCAGTCATGCAACCTATTGCCGAAATGCGCTTGGATCCGTCACGACAACGCACAAGAGTGGCTACACCTCTTTGTGCCCATACACGATCCGTGGATCAGCATCCCGCCGGGCACAAGAGACCTGCGATATTGGAGCTGGCACAATAAAGTCGCAAGGAAGTACTGGCAGCGTTGCCGAATCACAGACGAGGAGTGCCTACGATTCAACCGCTTGTGGGACGTGTACCGTCCCAATTGTACCCCTTACCTATCTTTGGACAAGGCGAACATCGTTAATCCGCAGAATAAGCCAGACAAGATGCATTTCAGCTATTTCGAAATGGTGTACTCAGGAAGAAGGGAGGGTTGGCAGAATCAGTCGGCGACACAGACCCAGTCAGAAACTCCTGTGGTCGGCGATGGAAGCCCTGCTGTTGGTGGCATAAGTTCTGTTGTCGGCGACGGAAGCCCTGCTGTTGGCGAGGGAGGCCCTGTCGTCGGCGACGGAGGAATGGTTACTTCAGGAGACCTAACCAATCATCCCCTTAACTGGTCCCTCGACCAAGACTCAGAGGATCGCGATTATGTCATGGAAGACGTTGAGGGCGACTCGGAAGGGGGCGGCAGTTCAACTGCTGAAAAGAGCAGTGTCCAAAGATTCCAGGAGGCAGCCTACAACCTTCATCAAAACACGCCGGCGACACTCTCAGGTGCACAAC
Source organism: Apiospora sp. TS-2023a (assembly GCA_038364195.1). Classification (NCBI taxonomy): domain Eukaryota; kingdom Fungi; phylum Ascomycota; class Sordariomycetes; order Amphisphaeriales; family Apiosporaceae; genus Apiospora; species Apiospora sp. TS-2023a. The sequence continues at coordinate 3,417,012 of JAQQWQ010000009.1, read as the reverse complement.
AACCAAGCTACCCAGATCCGCCTGACAACAATACTTCTGCCTGGGAACAATCCCTTGCGGGCCCCAGCACAGGTTTACAAAGCCCTATTCATTTTGGCACGACCGCCAATCAGACTTTGAACAGTTTGCCCTTCTCTGGTAATCTATCTTCACCCATTCCCAAGGCAAAAATTACTGGTTTGATTTCTAACACCTCTCAACCTTTGTTTCCTTTAGGTCATTCTCCGAGCTTCCAATCTTCCCAAGCTGGCAATTCCGATCAAGAAGAAGACGAAGACAACAGGACCACACCCTCAGCCGAGATGCATCACCATAACAACGCATATCCCAATCAAGGCCAGGGACGAGGCGGAAGAGGCGGCCGAGGCGGCGGAAGAGGAGGCGGAGGCAGACGCAGTACCGCGAACTCTGCCGAATCTCAGCTTAACCTCAGAGAGTCCGGTATACCCAACGCAGGCCATGCGCTCCCGCCGCGCCCCCTCCGGCCAACAATGCGGCCCAAGATCTTGTCCCCTCTCCAAAGTGGGATCTGTATCACAATTTCGGTCGCATTGGCGACGTCAGCCCACTGGCCCAGTTCCAGCTGCGTCCTGAGACGGTCAACCACGCGCCTTAGAATGGTAGCGTCCGAACCCCCCCTCAGTACCGGGCCGGTAACTACAATCCCGCCGCAGTGCAGCAGTATCAGCAGCACCATACCTACAACCAATACCCGACCCAGCAGCCGGGTCATAACCCCTGGACGAATCCCAACGTGCCCAGTTTCAACGCAGGTAGTGGATTTGACCTCCGTCGCCGTCGCCAGTCTACGACTGGCAACCACGGAACGATTCTTCCCTCGGAGGCAAGAAGAAGAGCCACACAAGAGAACAACTATGGTTTCACCAATCTCGGCTTCCAGCCGATGAACTCAGCATCCCCCTCGAACGCCTCTCCGAGTGGAGGTAACCACCTGCCGGCGCTGCATGATCGGAACGCAACGCAGAACTTCGGCCAGAAGAGGAGTGTCACTTCATCCTTTGTAAGCCCGAGAAACACTGGAATTGCTGGAAACACAGGCGGCATGGTCGGCCAGAGCCAACAACCCAACGTTGATTTTGACCGAGGCTTCAATACGGCCAGCTCAGTCTTCAATGATACTGTCAACTCAAGCTTCGGTAGTGCCAGCTCACGCCCCCCTTCAACGTTGAATCGGAGAGAGGGCCCCGACTTGGCTATGCAGAACAACATGGGTCTGCGCAACAACGAGCCCCGTACCTTTGAGTCCCTACATGCCCCGCCGTCGCCCGAGCCTGAGAGCCGTAGGCCCACTTCGCAGATGGTAACGAATCCGCAGACCGGCCAAGCTTCCGTCGTCGCCCCTGCGTCCCCCATCCTGGGCAGTTTCTTCCCCCGGAACCTCCGAGTGGTACGTCGGCAGAGAGGCCTGGAATCGAAGCTGAAGCGTCTGGCCCCACGGGTGTGACTACCACTGCTGTGACCGCTGCTGCTACGTCGCAGGCTCCCGCACCTGTTTCCACAGCATCGCTCTTATCCGAGATGCGATCAGCCTCGACTGACCCTGACGATGACGATGAAGAATGGAAGTCGTGGATCAATTGGCCCGAGGATGATCTGAACCGCGATCCGCGACGCAACGAGCAGAGCAATTCAGAAGCCCAAGCCTCCGTAACCACTACACAGTCTAAGCCAGCTACTACTGCCGCTTCTGCTCCGCTCCAAGCTTCCAGCGAGGCCCCAGCTACCACGCAAGGTATGTCGGCTTCTCATATTGACGAATCAAATGATGTCGTCATGGATGATGCTCCTGGTAATGCTCCTCGTTATTCTCCTGTCAATTGTACCAGCAACGCCTCCGCTAACAAAGATAATGTTTCAGCCAACCAAGCCGGCGACCACGTCGACGAGGATGAACCTGTGCTACGAGCCCTACTCGCTGAGCCATTATTTTGTGGTGGTCTCTGGGAGCCGTTCCCGGTCTCGGCCCTCGCGCCTCTCGACGTCCACGGCCATCCAGTCCAGATTGACGTCAACAGGGTACTCGAGATGGTTGATACTGCAATGGAAGGTTTCGAGACGGCCGTAGATTATCTAGCAGAGCTCGCACTCGCCACCTCGCCCCTCCAGCGCGCCGAGATTGCCCGCAGCCGCTTCCGTCGCTGCTGGCACATCCTGGCCATTTCCCAAATTGGCCGGGCTATCCACATTGCCGGCTATGATCTTGCCCGGGTTCCGGCCGCGGCACGCAACCGGCCCATTTACTTCGTGGTCGGCCGTGAGTACATGCTCGATTACATACTCGAGAGCGAGGGCGTCCAAAAGATAGCGCGCTTTGGCTGGCATCCTGAGAACTGTTGGGCATGGATTAACATGCAGGAGGGAGCCGTCGGCGACATCTTCAGCGAACCCAACCCGAACAATATCCGCCTCGTGGATATGCATGATTTCGCCGAGCAGCACGGCATCCACGCGTTTTACGAGCAGCGGTTCCCCGTTGTTGATGATGTTGATGATGTTCAGAACGACCCGGTTCTCAGCGGCAATGCCAATACCAACGACGGTTCTGGTGATGGTGGCAGCAGCACTGCGGATGGCGGTTCCACCGTCACTATGAACTAGACTCCGGACCCACGAGATTCGGACCACATATGAGGCAGTGGTTTATTGCTTCGCATTCGTGTCGCTTTGACTGCAACCCTACTGGCAGAAACCAGAACTGAGACCCAAAGCACCAAATTCATACCAGAAAAGAACGAAAACAAGAAAAAGAGATACGATTTGCAAAAGGCATTGCCCCTTTTCGAGCTCGGATTAAAGTGGTACAACCGAGCAACATGCGAAAGTCTCACGGAATGGGGGACACAGAGAGAAAGAGATATCAAATGTTGCTTTTCTCTTCTTCTACATCTTCGCATTTGCCGCGATTGATATGGAGATCTCGAGCATCAACAAACGATATGAGCTCAGATGATGTTACACCGCTGATGATTCTTCTTGCCTTGTCCATTGAGGACATATGGAGAAAGGGCAGACCATTGGTGACGAGCAACGGAGATGATGCTACTTGGCATTGGTCACGATACAAGATTGATCGCCATTCTGGGGCGTTTCTGAATTCGTCACCAGGATAAATGCTTGTTTGCTATGTAGGATAGAACACAGAGAACCCAAAAATGGAGTGCAGCGTTAACCCCGAACCCGTATATTTAATTGCAGTGCTTCCTTCGTGACTATGGTAGGTACGATTTATATGTTGCCGTATAAGGATGAAAATGCCAATTTCAACAAGTAGACAGTGACTAACCCTGTTCGCACTCCTCAAGCTCACGGGTGCAATCGTCGGCCCTGCTTCGTCTTGCCTAACTGGTGGTACCCGTTCCATCAACCAGAACTCGTAAGCACACATTTTCTCTTGACAAGATCATTCACTAATACACGTCACGATCTAGGCCCTCTCCTAGAGATGCTGCTGGCAGTCGGTTGGTCTCTGCCACCGTTAAGCCTGCTGCTCAGCCTGTTGTTGCCTTGTTCTCGACGGACTTACCAAGCTCCTCCTTGACGGGAAACACTAGACTTTTTGCTACCGTCTGAGGATAGAAAAGATATCCAAGAGAGGATAGCTGCAGATAGTGTCAGGGCCATCCAGAAAGTCCAGAGCATTCCAGAGTCTCTACCCGAGCGAATCCAGACCCAGGGCCGAGACACGCAAACCACGAGCTTCCAGGAGATGGTGAACATGGAACAATACGAAGACATGGACGCCTTGGTCGGGGCCGAAGAACTTCATACAGAAGATCCAGGAAGGTAGCTGCTTCAGGAGAGCACAGCATATTGATAGCCCGAGTGACGTTGTCAGCTGGAAGATTTACTGCAGAGTGGCCGACAAGCTCAAACTGCCAGTGGAGCTTGCTCAGCCATCTCGCTGCTGACTCGTCTCATATAAAGGCGGAAACGGATTGGAGATCCGGAAGCTTCCGGTTTTCGTGTTGCTTCCCTGGTCAAACCTATGATCCCATCAACCACCCGCTGCTCCCACGAAGTACACATCCACCAATTGATCTTATGGGTAAACTAATAGGGGCACGGCTCCGATACAAGGCGGCGAGACGAAGGGGATACGAGCCGTAACGGTAGCCTACGCTACTCCGGTCTTTCAGTTACTTCTCACCGGGTTCGCTGTCGACGATGTACGAATGCAGTCACAATTATGGTATCTGCACTCTTCGGAATAGCATAGCAAGTCCGTAATACCCCCTGGAAGGCTCGGGACGGCGTGCCTCGCAGATTAACTCCTATGATGCAAAATAATGCTATAATAATATAATTCATGTTATTGGACGTACGATTAGTAACCGCTGATTTTATGAAAACACCTTTCAATCTCGCGAAAAACACCTGTTGATCTATGAATAAACTACCTAAGAATGATGCGATACAAGTTACCCATTTATCCCGTTAGTCCGACGGCAGAAACCTAGCATAGAGGCGATATGTGGCGATGGAACAACTTGTACAATCATTAACTGCCGACTGCTTATGTCAGGTGAGGTAACTAAACTAGGTAGAGTAATCATTATCATATGCCTAATCACCTAGAAACCACCCGTTTATCCCATGAATAACCATCTGGACCGCCAACTAAATTAACAGACTGACATGAATAATCCCAGCGCGACCGGCACATCGTTCTGGAGATACACCAGGTACGTATCCTCATTATTCGGCTCGGTGATGAGGTACGTCAGCGTTGATCCCGCGGGACACGCAAATCTGTCCACCACGTACGAGTGGCCGGGTGAAATCTGCGTTTGTCCCAATGGAGTGATGCCGTTGGTTCCATTGGAAGAGCCGGATATTCCACCGGAATCACCAAAGACGTCCTCCCAGGTTGTGTCCAGTGATGCGGGCTTTCCGAGTCGAGCAAACGCGACGCCGCCGCTGCCTGCGAAGTAATAACTCTCGGTGCCGTTGCTGGCTGCCAGCTGATCCAGCGTCGGAAACGAAAAAGAAGACCTTGCAGCTTTTCCCGTCATAGGCGGACGGTATCTCGACGTTGTATACGGTCGAGAAGTTCTGCGAGACCTGCCCGAGATAGGTGGGACCGTATGCATTGGAGGGGTTGGATCGATCGACCGGAACCATAAGCTGTGGCTTCTCGTAGGGAGACCAGATGATGTTGGCAGGACAATCCTTGAATGGTGGGTTGTTGTTGCCATCAATGAGGGGATGCGGATCGGGATCGTAGCAGGTCGACTGGCAACCGTCGGCGACGAGGGTGACAGGCTGGCATTGGGCACCGTTGGGCTCGAGGTAGATGTTGGCACTATCGTCAGTCTTACAAGCGAAGAAGGTGGACTGCCCAGAGAAGGAGACGTTGCCGTGGCAGCCGAGATCGAAGCCGTGGCTCAGTTGCTGACTAGGATCACACTGGAGCACCGACGTGGGGGCTGCGAGAAGAGCATACCACTCAGTGACGTTGAAGATTGAGGGAAGAAGACGTCACTTACGAGTCCACCAACAGCCACGACCTCGCTGGTCCTTGAAGGCGTCTCCGAACCAAGTAAAAGTCGATGCCTCTAGATCGCCTCTAGCCCGGCAGAGGCCATCGTCGATTTGTCCGACGGGGTACGTGGCAGGAGGATCACCGCCAGCATTGACAGAGAGATGAAAGGTGCATCCGACGCTGGAGCGGGCGTTGACGGGGCTACCGTGGCTCAGCGAAGCGAAGAGGCCGCCGGTGACAAGGAGTGCTAGATGTGCCAGCATTCTGATGTGAAGGACCGGCTGACGAATGAGGCGCGTTGGTAGGAAGAGAAAGGGAATAGTGTTTGATCAGGAAGAAGCAGAATGGCGAGATGGTCGTGGACGGATGAACGAAGTTGGAGGGGATAGAAAGGATAAGACTGAAGTAAGTGGCAGCAGAAATGAGTCAACGAACATTCGGTCGCTTACTTGGTTACGGCAAGGAAAGTGCCGACCAAGAAGTCAGGTATTCCCCTTCCACCAAGTAACCGAGTGGAAGGTGCTACGGGGTAACCATCCACCATTACAAGATACTACCGAGGGTGCACATGAGCTGCAACGGAGTATCCATGACTTGTCCATGGTTATTCCATAGCTCATCCATAGTGAGTGACCGGTTGGTGATGGAATAATAGGCAAGCTGATGGGATTGGAGGTAGACGGCGACGATTGTTGAGATGCAGTAAAAATCCTGTTATTTAATTAGCATCAGCTGGCAACATAACCGCTCTATGGGTGTAGTATAGTTGCAACTGCGACGTGGATGAGTGGACAAGTAAACTTGTGGACGTGTGCGACGACAGGTACTGGCCCGAGGGAGCAGGTGATGATGATGCACTGACGACTGGCATGCTTCGATGCATCATATTCGGTGGTAGATCGCTTATGTCACCAGATCAGTTCGTAATACAGTATTTGAAGTGCTTCCCACAATAGCAGTACACGTTCAATCGACGAGAAGAGGGTTGCATGTTTGTTCACAGGGTTTATATTCATTTCTATCTCATGGCTGGAGGCAACTTGCATTCCTGAAAGAAGAACACAAGACTGCGACCAGCGGGGGCTCAAAGCACACACCACTGAGCTCACCAAGTCAACTGCGTATGGGGTGCATTGATGGCAATGCTTGCCTCATCCGAGGCGGCTTAAACTGCGGCGGCAGCAACATGACCTTCGTGCCTTCGGTAGACAAGTCTCTGCTGCAGATAGTTGCGCGCACGCAGCTCCCATACTCGGCGCAGCGCATGGGCAGATGGCAAAGCATATCTCATTGACTCCAAAGTCATGGGTCGTCGAGGCAGCTTCGGCCCAGATAGTCTGTCCAGAGGATAGCCGCTTGGCAGGCTCACTCTTTCTTTCGTCATCACTCAAATCATCAAGGGGTATCATCTCTTCAAGCCGTGCTCTTCTTGCTAGCCTTGGCGACCTTCACCGCTGCCTTCTTAGCCTCCTCGATGGCCTCGTTGTCACTGTCGCTGTCGTCGTCAAAGCCTCCGAACGAATCATTGTCATCGTCCTTGGCTCCTGCAACAGCAACCTCAACTTCATCCTCGTCGGGGCTATCACCATCATCGTCCACTGCTTCTGTAGCAGGAACAACTTCAGGCTCATACTTTCTCTTCTTAGGCATCTCGCCCAGTCTTCCAGTACGTCCTGCCTTGAGGTCGCCTTCCTCTTCCTCGACGAAAGGCGCGGGCGTGAACCACGGTAGACGACCACGTGTGCTGGTATATGGTTAGCATTGATTGTCGAGAGAAAATAAAACTTGGTAAAACTTACAAGTCGTTCAAAACCATCTTGGCAACACTGTCAACGTCAGGCTCTCCGCCCTTCAGCAGACGTCCAGATTTCCGGGCGAGGAGCTCCAGGAATCTCGTGTAATCGTCACCCCAGCCTTGGACTTGGTATGTCCTTTCGGCGTGATGCGGCTTAACGCGGTCCAGGACAGCCCGGATGTACTGCTCCGGCTGCTCAACCTTCTCTAATCTCACAACACCACGAAGCAACAGGTCTTCGGGGGTATCGGTAGAGCTGGGGGGCACAATACCGGGACAGTCGATCAAGTAGATGCGCTTCATCAGGGTGATGTACTGCCAGACTTTCGTCTCGCCGGGAGTAGGAGAGACCTTGGCGACAGCCTTGGCCCGCAGAGTGTTGATCACACTGCTCTTGCCCACGGATGGGTATCCAACCAGGCCCACGGAGATCTGCTTGCGATCACTGTGGAGAATGCTGAACTGGCGCAGCAGTTGGATCAACGAACCCTTACCGAAGGAGTTCGTAATAGAACTTCTGAAGGCAAGTGTCGGGTACTCCTTGCTTAATGCTTTCACCCATTGAGCCTATGCTGTATGTTAGCATTTGTTGAGAAATTGTTGCGTAAAAAGAAAACAAGAATCTTTAGTGTAGAGATGTGCGTGCCATGTCTAAGAACACTGCTACAAGCCATCCAAAAGGACGGAGCAGGTTCAACTCAATGGCACAGAGCGATCTTCGCGGAGGAACTTCAAGACGAAGTTCAACCAACTTGCCATCCGAAGACGACAAGCCTGAGTTCGAGATTCATTCTCCCAATGACGTAACGGGTCCCTACCACTGAGCAAATAAAAATTTGCGGTAGGCATCCTGACTTCAACGCATTGGGGTTCGGTCACGGGGTGCAAGAAAAAGAGTAAAGGGGCAACACTTACGCAGACTTTGGTAGGGACGAGGTCCACCTTGTTGAGCACGAAGATAAGATGCTTGTGAGGAGCCTCATCCTTGATGTACTTCTCGACACTTCGGCACCGAGTGCCAAGAGGGTCACGGGCGTCCAAGACATGGAGAAGGACATCGGAGGAGTCAATGACCTTGTACAACTCGTTCTGTGGATCAGATTCTGGTTAGCTTATGCCCAAGGTAAGAAAGCAAGGTGGGACATGGAGTTGCTTGAACTTACCCAGATACGCTTGCTCTGGCCCTTGTCGAACACGGGCTCGCTGTTCATGGACACCTGGCCGTGCTCCGAGGGGCGGGCATCAGCACCACCATCCTCGAGCTCGTTGGAGTTTCCGCTGAGCAGGCGAGCCTGTTCTAAGCGATCCTGATATGTGTCCATCGCTGCGTCGGCACCACCAGCCAGGTCTTCGATGCTGCTCGCGCCGATCTTGACCCGTTTCCGCGACGCCTTGGGCCCGAAGACCTCGGCGAAGGGGGACGTCTCGATGGTCATCTTGGCCTGGTGCTGCTTGAGCCCGTTGAGCTGGGAGCCGTCGTTGATGAGGGTCATGGGCAGCTTGTTGGTCTTGAGGAGCACCTGGTAGGGGTCCTTGGCGGACTGCTCAACGGCATCACGGAACGACGCGAGCGAGTCCTGGGAGATGACACGGGTGTTGGTAAACCACTTGCGGTTCGGCTCGACGCGCGCGGTGGGGATTTCCTTGCTCTGGTGGACGGCGGCCTGGGTGATGTGACCAGCGGCGTTGCGCTGGGCCAGACCGTGGGTGCGCACATTGAGCGCCTTCACCCTCTTGGCCGAGCGGTAGAAGTTTTCGCCCTTAACCTTGAGGTTGCCAAAGCCATCGCCGGTCTTGCCCTGGCGTTCCCGCCGGCTCTGTTCTTTCTTGCCGGTACCCATGATGATTGATGTTCAAGAGTAGCACGTCCTAAAGAAGGGAGTGATGTAGAGAAAAGAATTGCAAGTCAAGGCGAGAAACAAGACCTCGAGACTCTGCAGCTTGTATAGTGAAGGAGTATGGAAAGATTTTGCGGCTCCTGGCAATTGGGAAAATGGGAATGGGCAAATGTTCTGGAGCTGTCGGACCCCACCACTCGCCAGAACTTTTTGACCGCCTGGAATTTTATTCTGCCGCCCAGCCTCCTCCTACCTCTTCTGTAGCAGAAAGAAAATATATCAGCCACATCTGACCCCAACGCCAGGGGAGCCAGTGGACCCTTGCGGTGGATTTCAATTGAACCAATCAATCAGCGTACCTGAGCGCACGTAAGCCACAGCCAGATATCGATTTTCGGGTCATTAACTTTTTGCTGCCAGCTACTGATCATCGGATTGGGAGGCCGAAGTCAAGCTGCCGAATCTCCATCTTTAGGACTTGGACCTTCGACGTTCAGCCCGACAAGCAACAGAGGCAATTTCGAGAACTCCTCCATCAGCCTCTCCTCCAGTTTGTGACCGTTGTGGTCGCATCCCCAACACCACACAATGGCTCCCACAATGCAGAGGGCCCTCTGCCGGGCAGCGACCTCAACCGCCAGCAGCAGCAACAACGCCTCATTCCTCCTCACAACGGTCCGCCCCTTCAGCAGTACCACGACGAACAATGCCGCCCAGAGGATACCCCCGGAGTCGCCCCTTTACATCAATGTCCCGACCCCGCCGCTGTCGCAAGCGGTTGAGGACCAGCGCCGCTCCCCGCTCTCGTACAAGGGCCACCTGCCGGTCCCGCGCCAGATCTTCAAGCAGCGCAAGGGCGAGCTGTCCAAGACCTCGCCCGAGTGGTTCAAAAAGTCAGCACCCGAACCCACCTCCGAAAAGGCCCTTGCCCCGACCGGCTCTGAGGGCTTGGCCTGGAAGCGGCGCATGGCCGCCGGCCGCCGCCGCAACATGGAAGAGGGTCTGACGGCGCTGTGGAAACGTACCGAGCGCACGACCGCCAGTCGCAAAGAGCAGTCCCGCCGGCACGACCTGGCGAACCGCGCCGCCATGAACGCTCCGCCTCACGAGTCGGACCGCCTGACCGCGCCCACCATCCCCGCCGTTGTGCTCGCGACCCAAGTCCCGCAAGACCCCCTCCGCTTCGACAACGCCCTCGAGTCCGCCGCCCGGACAAAAGCCATCGTCGAGGCCAAGTCGCAGGCGCGCCGCGATGCCCTGCAGCAGCTGTACATGGCCGCGCGGTCCTTCATCGTGACCGAGGCCGACCTCGAGAAGGCCGTGGAGGAGCAATTCCGCCCCGACTACTTCTCCACCAAGACCTCAATGGGCTTCCCCGCCGCCAGCGTCTGGGACATTGACGGCGCGCCCCGCACCGTCTCCCAGATGATGGGCGAAGTTATGGGTAACAGCAACCGCGTAGTCAAGAGCGACACCAGCAACAAGACCGTCCTGCGCCACCGCAAGATCGCCGAAGAGCTCACGGGCGGCGCCATGGACGACGCAAGCACCGACTAAGCAGAACGTACACTGGACAAGAAGAATTCAAATATCTAAAAATTGTACAAATTCGGGTGCGATGAGTAGACAGTCGTCATTGCCCCCTGGAACCTTCCACTGTGCCCTGCCGTAGGACACGATCATGTAGATTACGGGATATGACATCTGACAACTCGCCAGAGTTTGTACGATCAAGGCGAGAGAATATGTATGGGGCACTCAATAGAAGGGCGCATGAGGCGGAGGGAAGCATGTATTGTACCATCACCGCAATAGCATATGGGTATGTATGGCTGGTTCATCGTAATAACCGTGCATTACACCTGTAAATACTTGTATATAAAAGTAAAAAAAGAATATCGTCTGCCTTCCAGATTTCATGTAAAAGCTTATGCATTGATTGGTCTATCTTAACTAACAGATTGGCCGAGCCTATGAATATATGAATCCCACTGAACGCCAATCCCATGATAAAACAACCGCAATCTCAAGCTCGCATGACAGGCAACGCCTCTGCTGCCTTCTTCGTATACCTTCATCCATAAGAAACCTCTCCTGCGCTCTTCCTCCTCAGTCTTCGTCCTCTGACCTTGCTAAAGGCGAAAATGCCTCATAAATGCAGATCTATCCTACAGTACCATGTTCTCTAAGTATTCCAATGTGATCACTCGTATATCCGATCACCGCTTCTCAACGAGCAAAACGTGCATGGCGACATAGGCCAAGATGACGAAAACACCAGCAAAGATGCCCAGGTTGATGACATCCCACCAGAGTGCGGCGTTGTTAAAACCGAAGCTGCTCAGGATGACAGCACCGGGAACCCGTATGTCTAGACCATACTTCTGGTCAACAAGGTTAAGCTTCACAACCTCATTAACAATCAAGCCCTCGAAGCCGTAGTGGAAGATGGACAGTGATTGCAGCCAGAGAGCGGAGGCGGGGATGGCATCGTGATTAAGCAACAGGCCAGCAAAGAGCAAAGAGAAGAGCATGACCAGCGAACCAACCAAGTTGGCAACGCTACCGTCTTTGCAGACGATGCCAATGAAGAGGCAGATTGCCGCAGCCGCCATATTGAAGAGAACCAGGATCAGGATGAAGGTGAAGAAGTGTTGTGCATCTGCAACAAGGCCGGTCATAGGGTAGATAATTATACCCATCAGGATGGGCGGGATGATTCGCAGAGGAACAACATCGAAGAGCACCTTGGCGGCGAAATATGTAATGGGCGTGTAGTATCCATTGGCTCTCTCACGGACGATTAGGAGGCGTTCTGACGCAAACACGTTTAGGCTGGTTAATGTACTGAACCCGAAGAGTGCGAGGAGGAAGAAGAACAAGCCCAGACGGTTTTGGAAGCCCGGGATATCATCGGTCAGGCCATAGAACAAGAAACCTGAGAGGACGGCAAGAAGGATGGCGACGGCGTAATGCATCAGCATCAACAACGGATTCCGGTACAAGTTCTTCCAGGTACGCCCCGAGAGAATGATGAACTGTCTCAGGTAACTGGGACGAGCATAGCCTTTGCCGATAGCACTAATGAAAACATTGGGACCCTCGGGCGAGTATCCATTCTGGCCGTTGACATTCCGGGCGTTTTCGATTGCTTGGTGGATTTCATCGTGCGTGTTCGCCGCAATGTCGGATTCGAAATATGCTTGGAATAAGATGTCCAAATCTGTTTCAGCTGAGACAGACGGTGGCAGGTCGTGAGCCTCCTCGACATAAATTTGAGGCGGAGGCTGTGCGCGGAGCTTATATGCACCGATATCCTCCTCCACATCCGATGATGCCGCAGTATCGGCAGTATTCTTTCTGCGAGTATAGAGATCGCGGTCTTGCTTCTGCTTGACGGAATCCCTCCGCTTAGTCCTGGGCCGGCTTGACGACGGATCGGTCGAGACGCTTTCGCCAGCAGTGCTGTTTCCGGAAATACTGGCAATTGACTTGACGGCAGTAGTGCTGCTGGGTCCCACGCTGGCGTTATCTGCATTGAGCGTCCCGTCATCGTAGGGTTCGGATGTACCGGCGTGCATAGTGAGATCCACCAGGTAGTCGGCAATGTTGAAACCGGGAGGGCATGAATATCCAATGCTGTCGAAATATTCCTGGCAGTGTGCAAATGATCCAGAGTACACAGTCTTTCCCTTGGCTAGGAGCATCAAGCGGTCGAACAGGGCGACAATGTTGGAGCGAGGTTGATGGATAGTGAAGATGACTGTGCGCTTGTACGTCTTCGCCAGGGTGACGAGACATTCGACGACATTGTAGGCATTGTAAGCATCCAGGCCACTGGTCGGCTCATCGAGGAAAAGGATCGAAGGGCTGGTAACGAGCTCACACGCGATACCGACACGTCGCTTCTCACCTCCTGAAATGCCGCGACCTTTGCCTTCTTCAGACCCGATCAAAGAGTCACGAATGTGATAGATGCCGAGTTGCTTCTCAACTTCCCATACCCTTTGCTCTTTCGCGGCGCGGCCCATTCCGGCTGGTAGTCGAAGCAGAGCCGAGATCAAGATAGTTTCGTGCACCGTAAGCGTGGGGAGCATGGTGTCCTCTTGGTCAACGAAGCCAATAACGTTCTTGTAGTCGGTGTCCGGAACCTTTTCTCCATTGATGTAAAAGTCCCCATTGACCTCGCCGCGCTTGTTTTTGCGAGCTAGGATATCAAGGAAGGTGGTCTTCCCGGCCCCTGACGCGCCCATAATGGCCATAATTTCTCCAGGATGTGCCATACCCTGAACATTGTCAAGGATACGCTTTCCATTCAGGTCGTACGACACGTTCTCGAAGTATAGCGATGCTGGCTTATGGTCGACCATAAGCTTCATGGCCTCATCGTCGGAGTCGTCCAGAGAGATTGGGCCATACTTGAAGGACCGGCGCGATAGATACCATACCGCAAAGATAACAGCCACTAAGAAGAGCGAGCATCCTGCGATGACGCCGGCAATGAGTGGCGTGTTGATCTTCTTGATGGGACGCTCGTAGCCAGGAACCTCGGTTATATGCAGACATTCCCCTGACCGGCAATTGAGCTCGATACTGGGGTCTCCGAACACGTCGTTGGTGAGCTGGTCCAGTTGCGGCTCCCTGAACTTGCACATATTTTCGCCATTCTTCTTCTGCTCGCAGGAGAAGCTGGCTGGGCCCTTGATTTCTTCCTTCAACATGTCTGTTAGGTCGATGGAACCTTGCTGTCCGCAAAGCATGCGCCCAGGGACGCAAGCACACTCGGCCGTTTTGCATTGATAATATGTGCTGTTCTTTCCTTCGTTGAGATCGGCGTGGGCTTCGCAGTCGGTGAGGTGGCAGTAGAACGATTCGACGCGGTCGATCCAGACTATTCAAACAGCAATTAGCATAAGTATTGTAAAGTCGAAGGACGAGTGGGATCCTTCACGTACACTGAAAATCGCAATAGCCGTCTTCCTTCTCACAAGAGAAAGTAGCCTGAGGGATTTTCCCGTCAAGCATACTAAGGATCTTAGCATTGGTGATGTCGCACATCTGGTAGTTCTGCTTGACGACGTCGCCAGTCTGGTAGCAAACACCTCCGTCATCGTCGGTCTCCATGAGCGCGTTGCAGGCCTTGTTCTCTGTGCAGATGTTGCAGTTGATACCGGTCCAGCCCTCGTCGCATTCACAGGTGTCGCCTTGTCGCATCGGTCGGTCTTTGCCTCGGGCAAGCGAACCACAAGCTGCAAGGTTCAAACATTAGTCGTCGCGACGCGCAAGGGCAAAGGTTTCTTCTCGGTGAAACGTACTGGGCTCGATGCAATCATCGCCTCCAAAGCCCGGGGGCAATCGCATTTTCCGTTATATTCCTTACACGGGGCAAACTGGCCGCAAGTGTAGGCGGGCAACAGGCAGTTGAAGCTATAGATTACGAGTCAACGATCAGCTTGCGCCACTCTAGGTTGCAAATGCTATAGAACAGAAAGATTTTGCCAAGAGGCTGCATCCGATAGGGGCGCACTCACCAAGGAGGACAATCGCCGGATCGATCACCCATCAGCGCAAGTTGTGCTCGCATCATATCGACCTGCGTGTAGTTTGTCTGGGCCATGACGAGAGATGGTGCGATAGCGGGCGACAACAGAAAGCCCAGCGCCAGCGCCGTCTTCAGTATGCCCGGCGGCGACATGCTGGCCATCACCATAACACTGCTTCGATTCGACTTGATAGCTCCAAGATGATGAAGTTGAAGACGTGAGATGCGAAATCGGATGTTGAGAGGTTAAGGTGTTTGTTGTTGTTCAGGAACGAGCGTTGAGGTATTATGGATACCGCTGGTCTGAACTACTACTACCTACTGTTTGCTGCTGCTTTGCTGTTGCTTGGTGCACGACACAATACAACTGGCAAGGTGCCTGCAATTCTGATCAGCTGCAAGTTTCAGATGCAATCGATGGATGCAGTAGTTCCATAAATCATAAAAGAGGTTGTAGGAAGGTTTGGGAGAGATCTGGGGTCTCGAAACGACAAGGACGAGAATAACCTTCTCCCCACGGGATGCAGCCGAGATCCAAACATTGAGCACTTGAGGCGACTAAACTGGCCGATGACACTGGCTTTGGTTCCCTCTTACCTGTCTTGGTTGGCGGGCCACGCTAGACCGGAGCAGCGTGCTCGGGTACCTTGGCAGGCAGCCGCGGGCGATAGCCAGATAGGCACTTGCCCACTAAAGATACTTAACCTTAGAGCTGACGCCTCCCGCCTGTGCTTTTGCAAGCAACTTGCATGCAGTAGGTATCAACACTACGATTTGGATAAACCTATTTCTCTGATGTTGGTCGCCTCCTTTATTCAACTCGTCATAGGAAGTATATTTCAATGGGAAAGCAATATTTCAACGATATGATACGGATAAATTGGTTGCTAGAAGTTGACCACGAGAGATCGAAGATGGATGGGTTCACTCTGGATGCCGAAATCTAGAGGAGGGTCAGGTGGCTGAATCCGGTTGCGATGGGTGGGTGGTGCCAAAAGTGCCTGCTGTGTCTTCCAGTGCAGGTGTGGCTATGTAACCTCACACATGCGGGCAGGCAAGAGTGGGACGGATAGCCATTCATGCGGGATAAACTGGGGGTGGAGCTTGGAAGTCTGCAAGACGCACAGAACTCGCTTTCGGCTGGTTGTGCCCGCTTCTGGCCCTCCAGGTCTTCCAGACCTCCCAAGCGTGTAACGCGCGCCTGCGCCTGTCCAATGGGTTTCATGTTGCAGTGCGTACTGTGGTGGACGACTTCATCTTAGTAGTGGATGCAGCTACCCGTCGCACATCCACGTAAGATAATTCCAATTGACTACGCGTACACGTTTGGGTGCTGAAATCGGAGGTGCTAACAATATTGCGAGTTGTAGTTGATCATGGGGTATAGTTGTTGATAGATATTCTGAAGGTATGTATGTACAAAAGAATCATGAGGACTGTATCTTGTCCCCGTAACTAACAAATATCATTAAATGTGTGACCGGCCGATGCTGATCAGCAGCAGATGAACGCCTTATCGGTGCCTGGATGCATTCTCCTTGAGTGAAGGACGGACTGCCCCAAGCACCTATGCAAATATTATGTCTCTCTCTATTCCAACCAAAACTCCTTTTAGTGGATGTGTCCGTCCAGGGCCCATTGGCAAGCCCAGGGCCATCCCAGAATACAGGTCATCCCCGTGGCGTAGCTGTTTCCATCGTGTCAGCGACTGTGTTGCAAACATATGAAGCCAAAAAGAGGGGAAAGGGGCTTGGAACTTACATGCCAAACGTTTGCGCGCGCTTCGCAAACATTCTTCCCCAGTCGGCCTTTTGCGACTTGACGCCCATTGACGGTCGGAAGAGTCCCTGCAACTCCTGTCCAATACTGGAGTGTGCTTGGCGCAGAGGTCGTGCTGTGGAGAAGAGACGCTTCGCGGCCACTTGTCGGGCTACTCGAGGGAATGCAGCAGACATTATGTTTTATGTGTTGGTTGGGTATATGTATGTGTGTGTGTGTGTGTGTGTGTCTGTCTATGGGGTGTATAGAACGGAGTGGAAATGCTGTTTCTCTGTATCGTACAGAAGAGTGGTGATAGGGCAAAATCTGAGATGAGAGTGTATGAAGTATATGCTTCTATGTCTGTGAGAACTGTGGTCTGTATTCATCACGACATCTACCTGCGTCGCCGGCCTTCTTATACGAGTTCTGCCATACCAGCTTCGTTGGAAGCCGGCTCACATGGACACATGGACATATTCAATTTGCAGTCTGGACCCGAACCTGGCTACAAGTCCTGCATGCCCACCGTGGATTACCCAATCCGGGGAATGAAAAGTGAGGCCATGCGATGGAACCTCATGCGATGGCAATCCCAAAAGAGCAAACAGAGTGGGTGTCCCCGGATGGAATTCGTGGTCACTAGATCGTGTTGGAGCACGTTGGCTCAGCCTTGCTGGCGTTGCGCTGGAACTCAGGTCGTTGGCAGGTCCCGACGCTGCGGCACTGCACCGGAGATCGAAGGCAACCGTGGAGGAGGACGGAATGGTGGTGAGTTTCTGACAGTTGGTTTGGATTGCTTTTGGCAGCATTAGTGGGGCCCGCAGCCTCTTTTCAGCGCGGTGGGCTGATTGTAGGGTGATCGGTAGGGCCCGACCGGGGTCCGTCAATAGGCTCCCCGGGTCAATGCGGAAAGGGGGGAAATAGTTCTTTGACGATCCAATCCATCGGGAACTCCCCTCGGGGTAGATGTCGTCGCATGGTCCGACTATGACCCAAATTGCCCCCGTGACTCCTATCGTCACATTATGAGGGGAAATTAATACTGGGGAGGTAATAGTTATGCACTTATGCTTTCGAGATCACAAAAGCTTGACTTGTCGTGTTGTCGAGGTCGTGGACGTCATGCAAGTCTGCCCAGCCCTGTTATCATGTAAGCCTGCGACTCAAGCAGAGCGATACCACACTATGAATTCTGCCTCGCACGAAACGGCAACTCTCGTCTGAAGCTATACCGCCCAAGATGTCGCGAAGAAGCATTATTTGGAGTTCGAGGCCCAAAGACGAGACGGATCTTGCAGTCAGTCTAGACTAATCGGGTACTCGAATAAAGTTCAATGACGGCCACTTGTCGTCACTATGTTGGAGCTACGACTCACGATGCCCCCAAGGAGTATCATCGCACGCGATACAAATAGGCAAGAGTTTCTTTGGTGACCATGCTAATCAAAGCTTTCTTCGTTCAGAGAAGACCTAGGCAACTGTTGAAACCAGAACTACCGCCGTCAAGATGCTTCGAACGGTTTTTGCCCCTACTCGCACCGTGACGTCGCAGCTCGCGCGCTATGCTCATCCAACGCCACCGGCGATGATACCTGTCAGGCTCTATAGCGGCCGGATTCTCTCGAACGGAATGATCTCGAGCCGAGTCCCAAAGCCGCGAGCCGATGAGCAGCGCGAACCCGTCGGGAAGCATTGGCCTGAGGAGCCCGATGACTTCCTCGACCACCACGGCCCCTGGAACAAGATTAGCGAGGCCGTCAAGAACGATCACCGACAGCTCGAGGCTTACTACTTCCGCATGACCAAGTCCGACGATCAAGCGTATCAAGAGGAGTACCAGAATGCTTTTATTTGGAAGCTGAGCCGCCACTCCATTGCGGAAGAGATTGTTCTCTACCCCAACCTGGAGCGTTGCGTCGAAAAGGGAAACTACATGGCATCGCAAGATCGTCATGAACACTACAAGGTAAGGAAGGTGAACGGAGAGGAATCGAGCTTCTATGAAATCTCGGTCATCGGAATGAGTTGAATGGCACAATGTTAACGGCCACGGTTGGTATGTAAATGATGCTGACAGAGGCACCTGTGACAGCTTAAGCGCGAGCTCAAGAGGTTCCAGAAGTTGCGGCCCAGCAGCCCGGAGTTCATGCCAACGCTCGATCGCCTCTGGAAAGAGCTGAAGATCCATATGCAAGAGGAAGAAACACACGACCTCGTTAAGCTCGAAGAAGCCATCACCGAAGGCAAGTCGAAGGCGATAGCCGACAGCTTCGAGTACTGGAAGGACGCGAGCCCCACCAGAAGCCACCCGTGGGTTCCCAACACTCCGCCGTGGGAGACGGTCGTGGGCTCCATCGTCGCGCCCTGGGACAGGATGATGGACAAGTGGCGGAAGTGGCCGCCTGCCGATGACATTAGCGGAGAGCCGGGTGCCCGGACGGGGCCCATGTGAGGGGAAACTTTTTGGTCCACATGTAACATCCATCCAGGAACATTTCACGAGAGCATCGTATGTCACATCTATGTATCATTGCTTCCCAACTGTGGGACATATATCTGTAACTATGCTATATCTTGTGGTCACCTTCCACGTTCATCACCTGGCGGATCCGTCCATCGCAGACGTAGATGTCTGAAAATAGTGATCGCCGATCTCAAACGATGTTTACGAGTCATCGTGCAAGCGCTTCCGCTTCTTTGCGACTTTAGCGATGACTTGAGCCTTGACGAAGACGCCGTCTCCCTTGGCGTCGCTGTCCTCACAGTAGACGCCTTCCTCAGGTGACCATAGTTTGAGTAGCGCAGGTGATTTCACCAAAGCGACCGTTCCAGGTTCAGGCTGATTGCTATCCATTTTCCATACCCCAATATCATCAACGATTTCCATAGAACTTGGGTCGAAGTTGAACCCACAATAGTCCTCGGAATACAGAGAATCTCCCATACGTACCACGTAGTGGGCCTTGGCTGCTGCCATGCGATAAGCCAACTCGACGGCTTTATCAACAATCGACTCGAAATTGTCCACCTGTATTTTGATTTCGTGAGACGAGGCATATGGATCGAAAAACGTAGCCAATTTCTGAACGAATTCGCTGCGGTTCGTCTCAGGGCGCTTCTTTCCTCCATAGTAGACTCCGTTTTGGCCGTACATATGTTCATAAACCGTTGCCAAACCGACTCGCATATCGTGGTAGCTTTTAAGCTTCCAGTCCGAGCGGCGCTGCGAAACTATTTATACATCAGTATTTCTACTATTAGGGCTAGGTGGCGATAAACTTACGCCAAAGTCTCTCATGGTTAGCCCTTAGCTCCACCGCCTGTTGGGGACTCCAGATCTTTATAGGGGATTTGAGGAACTTTTTAATAACCCGGTGCCAGATAGCAGCCTCGAAGAAGTACATCTTGCGAGGAACGTTCTGCAAGTATTCAGGCTTCCACGCTCGAGCCAATTTGTCGAACAATTTCTTCCGGTCCGTTGTATCACGAACACCTGTGAAGGGTTCGCCCCGGAACAACTCTTGGGCTGTGGTTCTGATACGGCTGGCGAGTTGATCGAAGCCCTCCTTGATATCATTGTCGTCAATGAGTTCTGTCGGCATAACTTCAGACATCGGGTTATGCTTCCGCTGAGACTCTGCCTCTTGCAGTTCGCGCTCAAGTGACCTTATCCGGGCCTCTTTCTTCTTGACATCAGTCTCCAGGTCTTGATTACGCTTGACGACATCTTGTAGTTGAGCTAAGTCCGACTTGACGGCACCATGGGTTTTGTTACTGGGGCCGGATACGACAGCATTGTTACCGGAGGCCTGGTTGTTGTGTCGGGAGCCACCTTCCAATTCACCAGCCTTCGCATTCAGATCAAGGCCCTTGGTGGATGTCTTCGCAACAACCTTGGAGAAGAATTCAAGGGCTTCTGGGAAACTCCATGATCTCATCAAGTCCACTGGAATAGTGATGTTGGCATTGTTGTTGGCTAGGTGGGTGGTACCTGATATAGGGCTCTCCATGATCGTAGAGTCGCCGCCAGGTTTGTCGATATCATGAAACCCCTTCAATGGCAAAGGGCTGATGGTGTGGACAGGCGTTGTCCCAGAAAGATTGCCTTGTCCATGTTCAACCTTCAATTGCTTGCTGGTCGACATTTGTAGCTTGTCGTCAACGGCAGCCGAAGCATTTTTATTTCGGGTGTCCATCTCTGATGCTGGTATTGCAGTGTTGCGGGAAAGAAGTGACGAGCTGGATATTTTTGTCCCTGACTGCCTTGCTTAACCAAATTAGCTTGTTGCCTTGGTTGGGGTTAGAATACTGAATTTGGTGAGGGCGAGGGGTGTTTTGGGGGGGGGGGCGGTGGATAACCTGCTGTTGAATATGAGATACTCACTTGTAATTTTGCACAAATATAATGCTATGGTGCTCCAGTGTACAGAGTGAAATGGGTGTGGCCAGAAGGAATGCCACAGCTGATTTTGTTTGTGTACGTGAACTCGGGAAGAAAGTCCAAACAAATAGCATGGAAATCATTTAGGATTGCCACAAATCTTGACTTTTATGGAAATCACGGCTGAGTAAAATAAAGGCATAATTATACGATTGTTCTGCTCAACACCACCTATCCATGTTTTTTTAACATTGAGCCATTGTAAATAGCAAGGGAATATTGAAACCCCCTCACTATGTATTCAATGAGCCAGAGCGGGAAAAAGCCAAGGCGTTTTGCATTGTCTGGAAAATATCAACTGGACAGCCACCACAGTTCAATCCATATGGCAATGAAGACACCAATCCAAGCTTGTCTGCTCATTGGTTTTGCTACTGCAAGATTGTAGTAAACCTGGAACTGTGAGAAAGGTAATTATTGCAAAATAACCTATCTCCTCCCAATGAAACTGATAAAATCTACACAGATTCATCCGCTGCTATTCGCAATCTGTCCCCGGCCTTGCTAGAGCAACTTGGTTCCTCTATCTCAAATTCATTCATATAGGTTTTTTGGGCCTGTCTTGATTTTTACAGTTCCCTTCCCGTTTCTAATCACCTCGTGGTTCTTACCCAGGACCTTACCCTTGGTTTGGGAATGCCTTCACCTTCATACACATACCGGATTTTCTGTACCACCGGTGCCCCAGATCATCGTTCGCTCTTCGGACTTCAACCTTGTCAAGATGGCTTTTGCGGAGCGTAGGAAGGCAGGGTCTGCGACGAACAATTCAAAGGCGTGCCTGGAATGGACCATTGGCATTGATTTCGGTACAACGTAAGATACCTCTTGTTTTCTTCCTCTTTCATAAAACGCCGTTCATCTCTTGGACTCTTCCGGATTCTGATATCATCCGGTTGATCGTCTCCGCCTCTACCCTCTGTCTCGGAACCTTTAATTGAGCCGTACTAACGCAATATTGTTTAGATTCTCCGGTGTCGCATACCATCGGCCCTGTCGTCCTACTGGCGGCCCAATCAATCCTGATATCATCAGTACATGGCCTGTCAACCGCGCTTGGGACAAGATGAAAAAGAAGGTCCCATCCAAAGTCCATTACGGAAAGAATGGCGAATTGAGATGGGGCTTTGACACCCCGGAGGATGAGAAGGCATTGGAATGGATGAAGCTATTGCTACTAAAAGACAATGACCTACCCGGCTACTTGAGAACATCTACGCATCTCAAAAAGACCCGGGAGATGTTGAGGGAACAGGGCAAGACTCCTGTAACTGTCATTGCTGATTACCGTACGTATAATTATTTTCATATATTGAACACCCATATATGTCTGGGCACATTTCTAACAAACATTTGTAGTGAGAAACTTATGGCAACACTCTCATGAAGTTTTATCGGAAGAACACGGCGATCGAATGGTGAAAGATCACCCGTTTAATGTCGTCCTCACCGTGCCAGCTATATTCCCTGAGTATGCTCGCCAGCGCATGCGAAAGGCTGCAGAGCAAGCCGGTATCCTCGACGACCGCCCGCCTGGCACCACGGGTCATCCACCTCGCAATACTACGCTGGATTTCATTTCGGAGCCTGAAGCGGCTGCCATCCACGTACTTTATAGACAACTATCTGACCGCCCTGATTTGAAAGTTGGCGACACATTCATCGTCGTTGACTGTGGAGGTAAGTACGGAGAGACGTTTGAATCGAAATATGCTGATATCGAATGATTTAGGCGGCACAGTGGTATGTCCCATTATTGTATCTACCCCGTATCTTGTTGCAGGGAGACTAACATAGTAACAGGATATAATCAGCTATGTGGTGGTAAAAGTAGGCGATGACGAACTTGACATACAAATCGAGGAATGCACTAAAGGAACTGGTGAGTCCTACAGACTACATTTTTAAATCAGCAACTAAACATGCACTACAGGTGACCTATGTGGCGCCACCGTGGTTGACGATGCTTTCTCCAGCTACTTCGTGGATCAGGTTGTTGGACGTTCTAAGTGGGACAGTCTCCCCCTCGAAGAACAGATCAAGACAATGGAAGACTGGGAAACTTCCATTAAGCCTAATGTTGACCCTACCATGACTCAACGGGTGTTCAGTGTCAAAATGGCCGGCAAAGTCATTGTTCTCGATCCGCAAAAACTAATCGAGGTTTTTGAGAATTCGGTTATTGGCCGCATTCAGGGACTTGTGAGAGAACAACTTGATGCCATCAAAAGTTTGAACAACGACGGCGATGGCCAGAAAACCCCACAGGTAAGGAAGTACTACCCACCCATTGGGAGATTAAAATTGACCATTCGCGTAGTTTGTTATACTTTGTGGCGGCTTTGGACAATGCAAATATCTCCGAAGGTCTCTCAAAAAGATGCTCAACGGGGTTGACGAGGACATTCAGCTGCTACAGCCAAACGAGACCGGATCGTAAGTTGGGACGGTATTTTTGTTCATAGAAGAGGTAGCTGACTTTGTGGGACAGGTTGACCGCCATTTGTAGAGGAGCTGTTCTCTCCAAGATATGGAGGTCGTTAGTCAGGCAGCGCAAGGCGCGTCGGAGTTACGGTTTGATGAAAGAAGAACCATGGGACCCCAAGAAGCACGTTGAAGGCAGAGACTTATGGTACGAAGACCCAATCCGAGGCGAAAGAATGGCGTATGGGCAATTCGACTGGTTCATCAAATCTGGAGAAAACGCCTGCTCAGAACTGAAGTGCGATTTGGTTTTTAATGCGAATGCTTCCGGACTCATTGAGTACACAGACGTACTCTGCGCGACACAGAGCCCCGACCCACCAAGCTTCTTCGACCCCGAAGACACCACTATTGAGAGATTGGGATTCATCAATATGAAATTCCCAGTAGCCATTGAGGAACTCCGTCTTCGATACAACATAAAACGAAGGTATTTTCGCCAGTTGGAATTCGAATACCGTTTCGAAATATCAGGCGACTCCATCTACCCTCGGGTTATGTACAATGGCGAGGAGGTTGGAAAGCTGGTGCTTGACGATGATGATGCCGATCTTGGCCAGGCCGAC
Source organism: Apiospora sp. TS-2023a (assembly GCA_038364195.1). Classification (NCBI taxonomy): domain Eukaryota; kingdom Fungi; phylum Ascomycota; class Sordariomycetes; order Amphisphaeriales; family Apiosporaceae; genus Apiospora; species Apiospora sp. TS-2023a. The sequence continues at coordinate 3,393,082 of JAQQWQ010000009.1, read as the reverse complement.
CCCGGCTTGCCTATCGGTTGATTCACAAAACGGTCTCGGCGACATCGGTGCTTGTCCCCTCTTCTCACCCGCTGCCGAATGCAAAGACCAGTACGGAGGCCGAATCCTTACTGCTAGGCGATGCTACACGTGGCTAAGTGGATGAGATGATCAGGAAACTGGGGATGTAATGGAAAATACTGATTGCAGATTTCCGGGAAGAGCGCGTTCAGGCATTTTGAGTCCAGAGGCAAGACAACGGGGATGCATTGGGGATACAGGGCTTCATGATTTTATCGTCAATGAACTTGTATCCCACCTTATTCATTTAGTACCGCGGCTACAGTTTTGATAGCTGGGCAGATAGCCACCATGAATCAGATGTTTGGGGCATATGGCCCTCCGCTATGGCTGTTCTGTCCATGCATTCTGATGAAATATCAATTGTGTCTGTTGGCGGCAGAGAAGGTCTCAAAACATATGGCAAACGTAGGCCGGTCCCGCTGATGAGTTGTTTCGTTATCAACTACATTGCGTTTCTTCTACGAGTGTTACATTGGCCAGAACGAAATATTGTGGGGGTGTCGATGAACTGGGTGCGAAGGCATATCGGCTCATCGCGAAATGTCCAGGCGGGATGCTAATTCTAGGTGAAACGCGGATTAAAGGAACACGGTCTAAAATTGGGGATGCATCTTTGCGCAGGATTAGATGGTCACGGACGAATGGGCGATGCCTCCATCCTCAAGTGCTTTGATATCTCTTGAGGTGCAGAGGAATTTACTGCTAAGACGGGGGCGCGATACAAAGCTGACGTTTTAATCCTTCAGCTATGGATTGCTTGCATTGATCGAGCACATGGCAAAGCAGGGCAGATTTGTGAGTACCACTTGTCTCCACGGTGCGTTGAGCTTGCAGCTGAGAAGAGGTAAGTTACTGGGCGTAGGATCTTTTTTCTTTCATTTTGCCTTTTCAATATCCAGCAAGTAATTAGGACAGTTGTTGACAAGTTTGGAGACCGTTCCTTTGGACTCACTGTACATAAGTTCATGTGGTTGCAATACAGCTCGAATTGATGATTCATTTTTGGCAAGAAACAGAGTCGCAATTGGAGGTTGGAGTTAAGCATACTGATTAGCCACATGTACCCCGCCATCCAATCGCCTGGGCCCTCGCTGTCCCAATTGCCAAAATAAGATCCCGACTGCATCGGCCTTATGCAGTCCAGCTCCAAAACAAGAAGAGAGTGTGTAATGGCCAAACTGTATTCTTTACTAATGCATAAGCTTTTCTGAATAACCCGTTCGCGGGCGCCGGGTTGAACGATCACGATCAATAAGCCGACGGGCTTCACTCAGCAGGTCGAAGCTAGCGAGGACACGGTGCATGTTTTGGGCCATGGCACGAGTCGCATCTCGCCATCATTTGACATCCGCCGGTGTTTGTTTGGCTAGTACCGTCCGTTGTCCAGTATGATAGACAAAGCCAAGCGGACCCCGTGGGGGTAAACGACTTCCATAAAACAAGCCCGCCATCTCCTGTTATGTGGGACGCTGTGTGCGACTTATCGACCTTCCTGAATTGCTAGCCTACCAAGCTACCGGAGCCGCCGCCGTTGAAGAAAGCATCCACAAGTCATCCGACGCCATCGCCCCTTTCACGATGTCGCCCACCTTCTCGCAGGTGTCGCTGGCGCTCGCCGTCGCCGCCTCGGCCGTCGGGAGCATCATCGCCGTGACCCCGCCCAACAAGAACACCGCCTCGGCCCCCGCAACCGGCGATGCCCTGCGCTCCCTCAAGCTGACGAGCCTGCCCGCCGTCGCCTTGGCCACCGCGCCCATCGGCCTCCTGGCCCTGCAGACGACGCGGCTGGTCCTGACGTACCCGCACATCCCACCGGGCGTGCTGGGCTGGGGCGCAGAGAACGGCCTGAATATGCGGCTCATGACCTGGTCGCCCGCAACGGCTATCCCCTTGGCGCTGCTGCTTGGCGCGGGCATCCCGCTGCGGCTCGTGGCCTACGCGTCGCTTGGCAAAAACTTCACGTTTACGCTGTCCAAGCCCGACGCCCTCAACACCAGCGGCATCTACCGCTACGTCCAGCACCCCAGCTACACCGGCATCCTCGTCATCGCCGGCTGCGTCATCTCCATTTTCTTCCGCCTCGATGGGCCCATCACTTGCTGGATCTCGCCCCGCTGGTTCCCCGCCTTCCGCAAGCTCGTCCTCACTCTGGCTCCCATCTACGTCTCGCTCATGGCCTTCACCATGAGCACCCGTATCCGTGAGGAGGAGAAGATGTTGAAGGCGGAGTTCGGAAAAGACTGGGAAGCCTGGCACGCGAGAACTGCTCGGCTCATCCCCGGCATCTTCTAGTCTGACTCCTGAGTGTGCGACATACAGTCTATGCTCAATCAATGTCGCCCTCGCAGTGCAAGAGTATTACTACTCAATCATGCATTGGATTGCATGTTACTCATGGTTTCACTGTGCGTAGCGTTCTTCTTATTGACCATTCCTTATTTGTACATTAATCGTTTCAGTCCGCCTATCTTAGCATGAGTTAGATGTACATATGGTATCAGAGAATATCTTGGCATGAAGCCTCCATTGATTGACACGAACTGCCTCTTCGTATGTATGCGCGTGTGCATACATGCATGTTGCCGCCATGGAAGGATCCTCTCTAGAACGGCGAAGCGGGCGGCTGCAGTGGTAACGTAAACAGGCACTTGGTCTTGGGGTCCAGCGGTAGCGAGTCCGTGGTGGGGTCGGCGTTGTTGCAATCGACATTGTCCTGGAGCGCGATCTGGGGCGTGAGGCCGTAGTTGTCAATCAGCTTCTGCATGATGCCTTCCTGCGCATACCCGTCCTTGTCGACGAGGACCACCTGGCGCCAGTTGCCGTTGCCGTCGTCGCGGCAGTCGCCCGCGACGCCCCAGTGCTTGACGGACTCGGTGCACGTGTTGCCGTTGGACGGGTTCGTGTTGTCCGCCACCGACAGCTGGATCCCCTGCGCCCGCAGCGCGAGGCCGGCGCTGTACACGCGGAAGGTGTCGATGACGCCCTTTTGCAGGTCTGACTGGGTCACGTTTTGGCTGTAGCCCAGGAAGGCGCCCTTGGCGATCACTTTGAGGATGCCCGAGTTGGTGTCGTCGACGGGGGCGTCCAGGATCTTCTTGAAGCCGTCTGAGACATGGGTTTGATATTGTGAGACTACAGTGCCCATCTGACCTGCTATGTTTGACCAGGCCACGAACTTGTCCGTAGGCTCGGGGACCTTGACTTGGTCCACTGGTGAACGGAAGAGTGTCAGCAATATACTTTCTATTAAGGGATGGTAAGTATTGGTCTTACTGATGAAGTTAATCCCCTGCGTCAGGGCTCCAGCTCCGGTCGCGACGGGGCCGGTGAAGGGGATGAGGCCGATGATGGTGGTCATGGCCTTGTACAGGTTCTTCATGGGCGTTACGTCGTCCGGGGGTGAGATGCTGAGGTCCGAGACGATGCCCGGAAGGGTTAGGCTGATGATGCTCGAGGCGAAAGTGATGGCCGTGTTGATCGAGTTCATGTAGCTGTTCCAGTTCTGGATGGCAATGAGGCCGTACCACGCCGGCATCTCGACGGGCAGGCATGGCTGGCCCGCGTTGCAGAAGTTGTCAAGGCCGCTGTCATGTTTCAATGTCGGTTAGCCGGTCGGTTCAATTCACTGCGCCAAGTCTTCCTCATCCTCTCTGTAACATTATATTACACCGGCGACCATCTGACCCTTGGCGTGGGACGATGGATGGAGGGGGTGCGATGCAAGGGCGAGGTCGTGTTCCCATCACAAAATTAGCACGTACCAAAAGAAGTTGGGCGCGCCGAACGACTGCGCCAAGGCCTGGACATTGTTCGACTTAGCCGCGGTGACGTTGGCCTTGACCCAGGCGGCCAGGAACTTGTCGAGGTCTAGCTTCGTCCAGGTGTCGGCGGATAGAGTTTCGGCAGGGCAAGAGGTGGCACCCGTGGCGGATAGCGACATTGAGCCGTTCTTCCCAGGAACCGGGGCGGCGGACGAGGCTGCCGCTGCCGCCTGGTGCATCACGGGAGTCGCCGTGACATGGTGCAAGGCGGCCATTGCCGCCGCTGCTATGAGGGTCACGGAGCGCATGTTGGGCGTGTGGTGTATGTTCCTGCAGCTAATCTGATAAAGTGGAAATTGCTACTCGCGGACAATGAAGGAGGAGCCCGGGGTGGCAAGGGTAGATAAAGTAATCGGAAAATAAAGAATGGAAGCCGGCACTGCGGTCGTGAGGAACGGTGTCTATGTTCCTGATAGAAAAGCAAGCAAGCAGAACGAATGAAGCCGATGAAAAGATCGTGGTAAGGAAGGAAAGACCATTTCTCTACGAAAAGGAATCTCTCAAGGTATATACATCAGCGGCGCTTACTTCAGCAGCGATTTGCCTGTAAGGTTGATCGTAGTTTCATGTCGATCGCTTCCATAAACCCCTTATCCTTTGAGTTTCTCACTCTATATGAGATAAGACTTTTGCGTCACCTGCCAGCGCCAGCAGACAAGCAAGCTCGACCCGACCCGAACAGACTTGTGGTTGCCGTATCGGCCGACTTATTACTATTCTTGGTGGCATGAGATGGGTTCTGCCTTGTTCGTAGGAGGGCCAAGGACTGCGCATTGAAACTCTAAAAAGGTGATCCAATGCCAAGGGGACGGTTCATATGGGGCAACAGGCTCAGCCGCCCTATCATAAACGCGCCGACGCCGACTGGGAATAGGGTATTGGTGGGAGTCCTGAAACCTGGGTTGGACGGGCCCCCTAGACCGCATAACGGCGACATGACTCGCGCACGCCAATTCATCCTAAATAGAAGGCCGTCTTAGCCGCTAAGGTTCAGTCAGTGGTCGCCCTGCGGTCTTAAGGCTGAGCGATCCAATTCCTCGGGGGCCTGGCCACTCGTCTGACTACAGAATTACTTAGGTATGTAGTCGAACTCAAGAATTCAGCTTCATTGAGCAAGAAAATATGTCCAAACCTTTGACATCCACTCTGCCTACAGGTCAGTGCCAGGTGCCAAGTGTGGGATTAGGGGCCCTGTGCGTCCATACTGTGGGGGGCTGGCCTGCCTGCGCAGCCCAATCTTGCCCCACGGGTAGTTCCGTCTGTTCCCTTTGGTCCTTTTTGTTGATTTTCAAACGTCCAAAACAAAGCGTTCTCCTTCGTATGCGACCCTGCATTACGCAAATTTCGGATCCGAAATCCAGACATGACGTCCAACTTGTTACACGACAGTACCAGTTCAGCTGCCCTGCATTCAGGGAACGTAACACCATCATTCCTTGCTCTTTCTCCGACTTTATCTACCAGGCTATCACGCATATCATTCATATCTCCTAGCAAACCGAACAGATGCTTGACCCGGAGTAAGAGCGGGAGATCAGCACGGAGCATCGGCTCGGAGCGTCGGAGGAAACTAGCCTTTTTGATGGTAGCATCATCCGGAGTCCATTGGTAAGTACTCAACTTAACAATAGTCTTGTTTGCATGCGCTCTAGACTTCCTGGTTCCAAACTGCAATACTATGCACACTTTCCAGAAACATAGCTAGTCCTCAGAATGACATGACCCAAGTGCCATCTCATGTCCTGAATGACTCGGGATGTGGGGACCATCTGCCCACTCTGCACTTCAAAACGGGACTGCAGACTGGCAGGTGGGTTCTACCGCCAGAAACGACAAACGACGACGGAAACAGTTATGTCCGGCTGATAAGCCACGTGGGCTTTCCTTTTTCGACAACAGAAGATAAGGCAGGGACAGGATGGTGTTGTCCCAACTCCAAAATGCCCATGCGAGATCGCATCTCATTCCTTGTAGATGCACAGGCTAGAGATCTGTCGCCGTGTGCGCGCGGAGAACCTGGCGAGGATTTCACATGAGCCCATTGCGTGCAATCTTGTTTCTGGCCGGCTATGGTTCTATAACTGTTGGAATCTATACCTCCCGCTTATATAATGGAACTCTGCACCGCTCAATGATTGGCGGGTTATTATATTAGGGCCTGCCAGGCCCAATATACCGTACGTTCTTTTAATGGCCCCTTACAGTCAACACGTTGTATACCGGCTCATTCCGGTCCATCACATTCCAGATCTGTAGGGTCGGATCCATTCTTGTGCTTCAAGATGTGGGCCGATGTAAATCAGCCGGCGTCGTGATAAAGTCCGTCAACCCGAAGGACCGGGACACTGAGTCGCGGAGTATCGGAGGGTTGGCGAAGAGGGCTTGCTTTTGAGAGACCAACACCCCAGACTCCTGATATGTTCCCGACTGCGAAGGCTCTTCTTTTGTTTATCGTAGATCCGTCAGACTGGACTCGCCAAACTCGAATCCGGGTATCGAAGACGATAAAATCAACCCAAACGTACGAATAATACCAAACATTCCTGTTAGGTTGACAAGTGGGTTCGAAAATGTCTACTAATACCCCTGAGCCGAGCTCTACGGAGCCGCCTCGCCCCTCGGCGGACCTCGAAGCCGGAAAGGCGGACATCAACGAGTCGATTACCGAAGCCGAGTCGAGCCACACCAAGACCGAGGAGGATTCCAACCTGGTGGACTGGGACGGCGACGATGACAAAGAGAACCCGCGAAACTGGTCGGATGGCACCAAGATGATACACGTGGCCACGGTCAGCATATTCGTCTTGATTGCGTGAGTAGCCCCCTCTGGTCGCATTATGTTTTTTGAAAGAAAGGCGACCCCCTATTTGGCTGGCTTGCTGACCAAAAGTTCGCGTTGAAACAGTAACCTCGCCTCGACCATGTTCGCTCCGGGTGTCGCGGACCTCGCCCTCGAGTTCGGCGTCACCAACACCATCGTCGTTCTCATGACGGTCAGCATCTACGTCTTGGGTTTCGCGCTGGGCCCCCTGATCCTGGCGCCCCTGTCGGAGCTCTACGGCCGCCTCATCGTCTACCACTTCTGCAACTTTGGCTACATCGGCTTCACCTTCGGCTGCGCCTTCAGCACCGACGTCGCCATGTTCCTCGTCTTCCGCTTCCTTGCCGGCACCATGGCGTCGGGTCCCCTGAGTGTCGGCGGTGGTACCGTTGCGGATCTGTACCCTCCCCAGCTGCGCGGCAAGGCTATGTCCATGTTCTCTCTGGGACCCCTTCTCGGACCGGTATGTATACTTTTGTTCTCTCTTCTCTTTGTGGCTACTGTTTTGCTGATTGAATAAACTTACAGGTTATCGGACCTATCGTTGGTGGCTATGTGTCGCAATACATCGGATGGCGTTGGACTTTCCGCATCATTCTGATCCTGGTTAGTTATCCCAATCCAGATACCAAGGAAGACATCACCACTAACTGGACACCCTATCATAGGCCGGTCTCTCCGCTGCCTCGACGGCCCTCTTCACCCGCGAGACCAACAGTGCCGTCCTGCTCCAGCGCAAGGCCGCCAAGCTTCGCCGCGAGACGGGCAACCAGGCGCTTCGGCCCAAGACGCTTAAGCAGCAGACCCCGCGTGAGATGCTAATGGCCGCCATCGTGCGGCCCATCAAGCTTCTCGTCTTCTCGCCCATCGTCCTGCTCATGTCGCTCTACACGGGCATCATCTTCGGCCTCATCTTCCTGCTATTTGCCACCATCCCCGCCATCTTCGCGCCCATGTACGGCTTCAGCAAGGGCGTTTCCGGTCTCTGCTACCTCGGCCTCGGTATCGGCATGGCTCTCGGACTTGTGGCGTTCTCCAAGCTTAGCGATCAGATGCGTAAGTCATCCTCTACATCCGTCTCTCCGCCACTTTCTTTCGAATTTCTTTTCTAGGAGAACGACTTTGCTGACTAATCATTTTACTACAGTGGGACGTAACGGCGCCCCCAAGCCCGAAGACCGCCTCATCCTCATGAAGTGGGTCGGCACCATCTGCCCCCTAGGCATGTTCCTCTATGGTTGGACGGCATATTACCACGTGCACTGGATCGTGCCGATCCTGGGCACCTTCATCGTCGGTGTCGGCGCGCTCTTCGTCATGATTCCGGGCCAGATCTACCTAGTCGACGCGTTCGGTGCCCAGGGTGCAGCCTCAGCCCTGGCGGCCAACCTGCTGATCCGCTGCCTGTTCGGCGCCTTCCTGGATCTCGCCGCCGACCCGCTCTACCACCACCTCAACGTCGGCTGGGGCAACAGCGTGCTCGCGTTCATCACGCTCGCCTTCACGCCCGTGCCGTGGCTATTCCACAAGTACGGCGAGGCGATGCGGAACCGGTTCCCTGTGGATCTGTAAGCGAGAAGTTGCTTCACATGTTCACCAGAAGGGAGCGTGGAAGGAAGTTTGGTCGTCACGATCGAAGCAGCGTTGACCCTTACAGGATGGTAATACAAAAGGGGAAGTCCTGGTTGGGGCGGCGGAATTCAAACGTGAATCATGATATCGGATTGATACGATTGATGGCGATCGAGGTGTATCGATCTATGCAGGCTCTCATAATTTCATTGTCACATGTATACATAGCGCATCTCAGACTTCACCATTGCATTTACTCAGAGAGACCCAAAGGCACTTAAAAGTTCTAATATATTATACCATTTTATTTCCGAAGACTTTCCCCTGATAGGGATGCGCATCGTGTTTTTATTTGTTATAAGCAGTTGGGTCGTTGGGAGATATCATTCTCAGGCATCTTAAACACCAAAACGATATCGCGCACTCTATCCGCGTAGGGTTTGACTTGAATCAGGATGAAGAAGTTTGAGCTGGGATGAACTAATTGCTAAATGTAGTTATATTACAGACCTAAACTGGTTGGGCTCATTCCAGGGGTCATCATTCTCCCCTCATCTGAACTCCAAATCGAGCGCTCCTCTCCCACCTACATCACTTCGGCACGAGAGGAACGGGTTCTCAATCGATACATATTAGCTACGTCGCAACCTACTTGATGTTGTCGAAGCGCGACTTGACCATCAATTGATCAGCTGGATCTGTGTGAGGACTTGCTTAAAACTGGGTTTCCCCAGCTCCCCTCACTTGCCTTAACGCCGAAGAAGCGAGTGAGAGGTGGGGTCGCGAGCAACGGCCAGGATGGTGAAGATCACGCCCTTCGACGTGGAGCAATGGATGGACGCGTACGAGAACACGCCGGAGGTGTTGAACGTCGCCGAAACATGCTGCTCGTCCATCTCCATTGACGAGCTGGTCCAATTCGACGAGCGGCGTCGGGACGGTGAGGAGGCAAGCAGACCGGGTGGCGCCGCCTTTCCCCTGGACTTGGGCACGAGGCTCACGTACGGTGCCATTCGGGGCTCGGAAGAACTTCGATCGCACATCTCGGGCATGTATCAAGATGCACCAAGATCGCCAAACGTGGTCCCGCCAGAGCAGGTGCTGATCACCCAGGGCGCCATATCGGCAAACCACCTGGTGTTCTACACTCTGATCGGACCAGGCGATCACGTCATCTGCGTATTCCCTACATACCAGCAGCTCTATGCCGTTCCTGAGAGTCTAGGTGCCGAAGTCTCGTTGTGGGAGTTGCAGGAGGCGGATGGTTGGATACCGGACATTGGTAGACTCAAAGCAATGATCAAGGGCAACACCAAGGTAAGCAGTCACAATAGTTGCTTGAACGAAGAAAGAAGAAAATATAACCGAAGGAACCTGTCAGATGATTGTGGTCAATAATCCTAACAACCCCACCGGCGCGACGATTCCGCGCGATATCCTGGCAAGCATAGTGGAAGTGGCGCGCGAGCACGGCATCATCGTGCTCTCGGACGAAGTGTACCGCCCGCTCTTCCACGACGCCAAATCGACGACCCCACCACCATCTATGGCGACCTTGGGCTACGATAAAGTCGTCGTCACCTCATCACTGTCCAAGGCCTGGGCGCTGGCGGGGATCCGAGTCGGTTGGGTTGCGTCGCCAGACCGCGGGCTTATCGAGCAGCTGGCTACGGCGCGGGACTACACAGCCATCAGCGTGTCGCAGCTCGACGACCAGGTGGCGCGCTACGCACTTCATCCGTCGGTCAGGCCGGGCTTACTGTCGCGCAACTTGGAACTCGCGGTTCGTAACCTGGCGCTGCTGTCACAATTTGTCGAAGCGCATCGCGGTCAAGTGTCATGGGTTAAGCCGTCGGCGGGCACGACGGCGTTTGTTCGGTTCCACAGCGCTAAGCGCGGCGGCGACCCGGTGGAAGATGTGCAGTTTTGCCGGGATGTGCTGGAAAAGACCAAGGTCATGCTCGTGCCCGGCTCCAAGTGCTTCGGGCACGGGCAGGCGTTCAAAGGTTATGTGCGCATGGGCTACGTCTGCGAAACAGCGGTACTAGAGGAGTCGTTGACGCGGCTGGACGGTTACTTGAAGGAACACCTCAAGTGACGGTGTGGCTATCTACGTTCTGTTTGCCAGAACACGGAGAACAACTGGATCAAATCTTCCGTGTACCCTCATGTGTATTCCACAGATGTTTGCCCGTGAGCCAATCCCCCACTACTGCTGGTGCTGTTGCATTCATCGTGTTCGGCCATTCCGTTACCTCTTGAAGAAGGGGAAACAAGCTCTCGGAGTTGAGCTCTAACCAATGCTATGGAGGTTCAAGGCTGCAATCTGAATGGGCTCTAGAAATTCTCCGACTTGTCGTCTGATTTCCATCGCCATCGCCGAGAGGTGAAGATGCCATTGTGAGATATCGGAGTTTGCCCGGTGCCATGCTCATGTTGTCTATGGTACAGCTGTTTGCCCCGCCCAAGTTCGTCATCAGAGGGCAGAAGAGGACCAAATGTTCCGACTTTGGTGCTTGACCTCGCGGAAAGTTCTTCCGTGTCTAAATGAGGTCTCCGTGGCGGCCCTTTGTGTGATTTCTGGCAATGTTGGCAACTTGCGCATCGTCAGAGTCTGCGCATGGTTCCCGCCTTGGAGACTGTCTTTGCAGCAGGCCCTTGACATAGGCCATGGCGGCTATAAATATGACGACATTTTATGATTGAGTCGGTGTACACATCAGGCCATCCCTGAGTAAGAATCTCAACGAGCGCCGGGGTACAGGATGCAAGATGATTGTGAGTGTGGTCGTTGAGACCCCCTAAGCGGCATAAACACACCACCTGCAGGGGTCATCTGCGACAAAGGGGAAATCCTCATGGGAAATGGGGGTGGGGGTCCGGCAGATTTCTGCCATCGCCTACCGCCGCTAATACCGCGCCTAAACATGCCTAGAACACAACACCACTCAGCACTCTTCCTTCATGTTACCGCACCTGTTGTCATTGCCATGGCCAACATGTGCCAGCTCAGCAGCTTGGAAATCCGCAATTGACTTTACAGGACCGGTATTCCGAGATCCCAGCATCTAATCATCCCTTTCGGCTGTCGCTACCGAAAGCTAAAGGCTAAAACCCACCCGGTCCAACGCGTTGGGAAATGATTGCAACTGTGCACAGGGAGCGAAGTGGACAGCACAGTGGAGCACCTGCCAGCGGCCCAGCACCAAACCCACTGGGAGCCCCCTGCATCTTCATTAATCTGTCGTAAATCGGTAACGTCTTGGCGGTTTCTTGCATGGGCCACAGTGGGCTCTCTTGCTTCCACTTTCTTCAGCCGTCGCCCAATGGAAAATCGCAGTTGGACTTCACGACCCCGTGGTTTCATCTTGCGCCCTGTCAGAAATGCCAGAATTGATGGGACGGAACGCCAAGCTTGCGGTCCAACTGCCATTTCCATCGCTCCAAGCCTGCCCCTACCTACGGCATCTCTATCTTGTTCAGAGTTTTGATCTCGAATGAACATGCCCTCGGCCAGAAAGGTTTCAGGCCGCTCGTCTTGTCGTGAACCGATCTGCATCTCATCCATGTGGCCTTCCACTCCACGGCCCCAATTCATCTGTTGTTTCTCGTCTCGAGTTGACAGCACACGTTCGGACGAACATGGATCTGCAGATTAATCCGCTAGATGCACACAGGGAGCTGCTGGCGCAAGCAGAACGAGGCGCTCATCAAACCATGACAGGCTGACAGGTTGCGATTGGTGGAATCTTCTTCTGGTCCAGCTTCTGGAAAATGTTGGCTGCGCATTGAGACCTCTCTGGGCAATGCACCTTCGCGCCTCGCTAATTGTGGAAAGAATTCCGAGTCGACTGAGTCGACCGGACCCCAGTCCAACCCACTCCCTCATTTGACCATCTTGAGGCTCTTCGGTTTAGGGGCACGATTCTGAAACGGACAGCCCAGCAAACCCCCACTGAAAGCCTCAGAAGCACATCGCTTGCGGCTACAGAGATGCGGCATGCAACCGTTACCTCGGATCATGGACAGTCGCCGCACAGGGATGCCGAATCTATAAAGATGGCAGTCGCACTCGTCCCAGATCGTCTTTTTCTTTTTGCTCATCACAGGCATCATCGTCATTGAATCTTCATTCTACCCACCTTCTTTCTTTACACATTCGCTAGCTGCATTGACTGCATATCATTCTTTCACTCTTTCGCAAGTTCGATAACTTTACTCTCTACCGACAGCATCCTACTTGATTTGCAGGTTTTTCAAAACAAACAAACTACCAACACCAACATCATGTCTTTCACCAAGTCCCAGACCAAGGCCCTCCTCGCTGCCCTCATGGCAGCCCCGGCTCTCGTGTCGGCTCACGGCCACATCGCGTCCATCAGCATCGATGGCAAGTCCTTCAAAGGCACTGGTCCCGGTGCCTCCGGCGATAGCGTCGCCTGGAGCACCACTGCCAACGACAACGGTTTCGTCGCCGCCACTGACCTGAGCAACGTTAACATTGCTTGCCACCGCGGCGGTAAGCCCGGTGCTCTCTCCGCCGAGGTCGCTGCTGGTGGTAAGGTCGACATCACCTGGGACACCTGGCCAGAGTCCCACCACGGCCCCGTCATTGACTACATGGCCAAGTGCAGCGGCTCTTGCTCCAGCGCCGACCCCTCCGCGCTCGAGTTCTTCAAGATTGACGAGGCTGGTCTCGTAGACGGCGCCTCCGCTCCCGGCAAGTGGGCCAGTGACGACCTGATCAAGGCCGGCAACAAGTGGACCGTCACCGTCCCCGCCGATCTGGCTGCGGGCGAGTACGTCCTGCGCCACGAGATGATCGCTCTCCACGAGGGTAACCGTGAGGGTGGTGCCCAGTTCTACCCCCAGTGTGTCAACCTCAAGGTCACTGGCGGTGGCTCTGCCGCCCCCGCTGGTACCAAGGCCACCTCGCTCTACACCACCAAGGACGAGGGTGTTCTTTTCAACATCTACCAGGCCAACAGCGCTTACCCCATCCCCGGCCCCAAGATCGCCGCCGCTGGTGGTGCCGGTGGCACCCCTGCCGCCCCGGCCAAGCCCGCTCCCACTTCCGCTGCTGGCGGTGCCGCTACCTCGGCCCCTGCTGCCAACCCCGCCCCTACCACTCTGGTCACCTCCAGCAAGCCCGCCCCTACTCAGGCTCCTCCCGCTACTGGCGGCTCCGGCTCCGGCGCTGCTCTGTACGCTCAGTGCGGTGGCAACGGCTTCAGCGGCGCTTCTTCTTGCGCCGAGGGCACCTGCAAGAAGCAGAACGACTACTACTCCCAGTGCGTTCCCAACTAAAGTGGAGGACTCCAAAGACACAACCCAACAACCAATTGTTTTGGGAAATTTCATGTAAATTAGCCAGTCACTTTTGAGTGACCTGTCCATATATTCAATGACGATATTGTCGATCTAGTATCGTACATTAGCCAAACCAACTTTGTAGCTGTGACCGTGGGAACACTCCCGCTTTGTACATTATCAACATCAAATGTAATCGTACAATCCTATCTTATTCTACCCTGTGACCAGTGATCTGATGACTTTTTGAAGCCTATCTTTGCTTTCTGATGCCTCTTTTCGTCTCTCGTAGTCTATCGAGGCCTGCCATCTTATTAGGCTTAAGACTGTTGCTCAACTAACTGTCGGTCTGTCAGCTCTGGAGTCCACCCTATGCAGCCGCCATATGTGCTGTATGTGCTGTATGGGATATACTACACATCTATAGTAGTCACATTCATCTGTTGCCTCTTACGAAATCGATGTCTACTGGGGGTATCGGTCAAAACACTCTCTCAATCAATGTTCGCAGGATGTTATTCTCCAAGGTAAATGGAGAATCACTTGATTGATCCACGGAGGACATGATACTTGTGTTCATGAACATGGACATAGGTTATACTGTCATTTGGATAGCTAGTGTAAAAGCGATCTTGAGGCGATGTGATACTTGCTTGTTTGGATATATGTTTCATAGCGGAGAGAATTATCGGGGCAAAGTTTTGTGAACAGAGAGCGACTTTTATTTGGCTTGTCTAGAAATATATATCATCCCATGCTTGACCATTTGGAGGACTGATTGACTTGGCTGGCTGAGGCTAACTGCTTTTTGAGCTTGAAAGGACATGACACTCTAGATGTAGCTATATACAAGAAGGTGGTTTGGAAACATATACAACGAATGTGGAAGGGTATCGAGTTAAATAGATAGGGCATTAGTAGCAATCCCATACAATTCAACTCAAATCGGATCAAGGAGATGATAATGAAAGGATGGGTCATCGAAACCAACCCAGAGTAGAAAGAAGAAGAGGTTTTAGGAGAGGGTGGTCGGTATGTGTCGGAGAGCTATTTAGCCAGCGGTGATGGAGAACAGCTTGGGGTTGGCGCCAGCCAGGACACCGGCGGCGTTCTCGCCATCGGGGTTGACGTCGTCGTAGGCAAAGGTGTAGCCGAGGTTGTCGAGCTCGTACTTGTGCACGATGCGGCCGTAGTGGATGGTGGGGTCCTCGGTGTAGTACATGTCGCTCTTGACGCCGGGCTGGACGTTGCCGCCGTCGATGAGCAGGGTGGAGCGGTAGAAGGCGGCGCACAGGCGAGGGACGACGGCGCCGTGGACCGAGTTGTCGCCGGGCTGGACGGTGAAGGGCCCGCTGTTGCAGCCGAGGATGTCGTCAATGGCGGGCTTCTGGTAGCCGCGGTTATCGCCGGCGCAGTTGAGGGTGTTGCCGCTGACGCGGCACTTGACCTTGCCGGCGGCGCCCTGGGTGTCGATGGTCAGGTCCTGGCCGCTGTACTTCTGCCAGACCTTGTTGATGTAGTCGTTGTAGTAGTTGTTGAGGGCACTGGGGTTGAGGGAGCGGTACTTGAGCGGGGAGACGACGCGCAGCGTCTTGCCGGCGCTGCTCTTGACGCACATCTTGTCCCAGGGCTGGCCGTCCTGCTGGGCCTGGGCCACCATCTCGTCGCAGATCTTGTCGAGGGCGCCGGGCTGGAGGCCGCGCACGGACTGGGTCTTGCCGCCGTCGAGGGTGAGGGACATGGCAAACGAGGGGCCCACGAAGTCGACGAAGCTCAGGTTGGCCCAGACGCCGCTCTCGTTGTAGGTGAACTCGACGAAGCCCCACTCGACGCCCGCCGAGGGGTCCCGCGGGTTCTCGGCCGCCGGCTGCACGAGGCCGATCTCGCCCGCGTCGTTGAGCACGGTGAAGAAGTTGATGGTGCCCATGGCGAAGTAGATGCGGCCCGACGTCAGGAAGTCCGGTAGCGTCACCTGCTTGGTGGTACCCTTGGATCCGAGATTGATGGCGATAGGCGCCGACACCTTGAGCGGTGCCTTGGAACCGCTCGGGTTGGGGTAGTAGTAGGACCCATCTGTCTGAAGAATAACAAGGGCGTTGTTCTTGTCCTTGCCGGTGATGTAGGCGTTGACTGTAAAGACACGATTCAATTAGCACGTTTGGTTCCTGAAACTAGAAATAGGCTCCGCTCCGAAGACGCCGGCCGGAGAGTCATGGTGGTGTCATGAATCAGGGAGAGGGCAGGAGGGTTTCCAAAAGTGGACCCGGTGACGGTGTTGGGTAGCGGTTAAAATAACCGTCCTACGGCTAAGGCTAGGGGGGGGGTGACAGAGATCCGACGACCGATTCAAACTAAACTGAATCGCGTCAAGCGTGACTCGGGAGAAGATTCTGAGCTTACCATTGTCGCCTAGACTGTTCTGCAGAGATAGCTGCAGGCTAGCGGTGTTGGTGAGTTTCGACGGGTAGATGGTTCCGTTGAGGGTGTTGCCGGAGGTCATGATGATCTCACCCGCACTGCCCGGGTCCACCTGTGTAATCGGGACCGGCGTTGCGACTGACAGGCCAATGAAGGCCGTAGCACTCGCTACCGCCAGGTTGAAAAAGCCGCGCATTGTGTGTAAATGTACGTTGGGCTTGTCAAAAGTGTAGGTGTTCGTCTGTATAGACTAAAGAGTGATAGTAGTGATAGAGTGAGAGTGACTATACGATAATAGCCAGTAGAGTAGATGCCTGGGTGTGTCCGGCACTGTGGTTTGAACTGATATTCAAAGAGTGACTGAAGGGGCAAGAAAAGAAAGAAGAAGCGATGGAATAGTCGCAAGACCCGTGTATGGTAGCTGTGTGCGATGAAGAACGAGAGGAAACTGGAGGCATATCGAGGAAGAACTGGGAACCCTTTATACAGCTCGTCTTCCCTCTCCGCTGCACCAAGCGGCGGCGGATCGTGGAGCGTTTCGACCGACTCGACCGACTCCGGGGTTCTGAGTAGGACGGTAGTCCCTCCTGACAGGAAGTCGGGCCACCTAGGCCTATGGCTAGGCGGCTTCCTAGTGCTACCATCCATGATGTATGTAACATGATAGCATTTGCCAACACATGATCGCGCCAAGAAAGGCAGGTATAAGGGAGTATTGACAAAGTTCTCAATGATGGTCGTACGCGTCTTGACCGCTCCACTTGGTTGATGGTCGAGACTCCAGAGAAGGCCGAGTCATTTCGTGGGTTGAGTGAGCCCACCACACACCCACGGAATTGGTAGGTTCGAGATCTCAGGTACTAGTTCGGACGACCGTTTGGTTTTTTTTCAAACGGCCGCTAGCACAACCGTAACGCCCGAGGTTGTATGTTGACGGGGACGGACCAACGCTAACGGCACTTCGAGTTCGACGCCGACTTCCATGGCACCATGTTGAGTCTTGCGCTACCGGTTGCTCGAGTCGCAAATGGTCACTCATCCGTGGGGGATGGCCTTACTAAGAGGGCGCTTGTGGTGTTGGTCGATGCAGGTACCGAACTTTAAAGGACACTCCGAAAAGTTCGAGAAGGAATTGAAGGACACGCAATACCAAAGCGCATCGCATTCGACGATGTGAAGAGGCAAAGTGGAAACCGTAGGGCTTGGCTACATCTTAGTTGCCTTTGCTTAGTGTTTTTCTGTCGATTCGGAACCGACAAGTGATCCTTCGGGTGAATCCTTGTAGACTGGTAGTTCGCGCGTAAGGAAGGATGGATCCATGGGATGAACGGGTCCAGGCTCGAAGTCATCCTCCAGGAACAAAACAGGTTGTTGGCAACAATCTCTTCCCTGGTGGTGTCGGTGCTGCCAGGCGAATATCAACACGAAATGAATATCTCCGGATTGGTGATGTCTGTAAGCATAGCTGCATCTGTCCAAATTAGGTAGAAACTGCTTGCATGCGGCTGAACCCTTTGTACACAGGGTGGCATATGAAGCTGGGTTTAGGGCTGCAAGGACAACGCCTTCAACTTTGTAACGTTTCTATTCCTGTGCAAGGTGGGTATGATTAGATGAATAATGGCTCCTGCCAGGTTCATGCATGTGCCCAGTTGATGGCTGATCGTTAATCGGATGCCAGTTACATCGTATTGGGTTCTTGATGTCTTACTACAAACATTGAAACCAAAAATAGACATGCCTGTCTTGTTGCCAATGTTGAACGTGTTCGGTCGGGACTCGGCCCCACGCGGCAGCGACTTCCATCTGTGCTTAAACTGACAGCCCTGACCCCCGTCTCCGGAATATGGCACATCCTAGCTGCATGCGTTTGAGAAACAGGGGAAGTGACTGACAGTGTCTGGGTGTAAGGCATCTGGAATCGACAGGAAAGCAGGGTCCCGCAAACTATAAACGACGGGATCGATAGGGCGGAATTGATCGGCATGGGCTAGGATCAGGTAAATCCTTGAGGAGCTCCTACCAGCTTTGGACAAAAGACCATACATACCTCATCCGAAGTGACAGCTTATTCAACTCCGCAAGCCTTGGCTTCTTAATTGCTGTTTGTAACAATTTTGTCATCTTTAGTCAAGCTTAGCGGCTCAAAGCGATATTTGGCCCGGAAACTGTCGCCGGCATTTTAGTCGCATCGGAGATCTACCGGGATCCTTCTTGCAGCATGTACCACGCTCAATATTTACGAAAGCGTTGGCTTGCCTTTAGTAATCATTATGCGCGAGCCTCTCGGCAACGGCAACCTTGACAGGCATACAATATGAGTACCGCCGCAATGAACTCGTGTCAAATGCATCCTGTTGATATGCGATGGTGTCAGCAGTTCTGGCCAGTTGGCAATAATTAACTAAGAAACGGTACCTGAAGCTTTGCAGTCCAGACGGGCCAACTAATACGTCCAAACCGCCTATTCATGGTCGTATTCATCCAATAAGTTGTCCTAATCATATGCGCCCAGCCTCGAAAGGGGGGCTGTGACGTCCAATATTGGAGAACGTGGCTCCTGTTGTAACATAGTCATTTAATAGAGAAGCAACGAATGGCAAACTGTTCTCAGACAACGATGGACTCAGCGTCAGCCTTTGGGAGTTGGATCGACTAGGAGCCGCACGGTCTGTTAGTGGCAGGAACTAGTGACAATCTGCGAGCAAGAGCTCTTCAGCACTCATGACGTGTGTGCTAAACATCGTATGCCACGCTTGGGGAGCCGAAACGCTCCTGTCAGTTGCAAATAGATAATTAAGCTTACTGTCTTCTGGTTTAGTTCATTGTCATAGCTACCCACTTTGAAGAGGGTCCCGGGAGCAGACGATGGTGTCAAGCTTGGCCAAGGACCCAAGCTTAGCTGTTACTAAAAATGAGCACTAATATAGTGGAAGCAAGTCAAAGACCGTAACAAGTCCAGCCGCGTATGGGGACGTGCATACGATTCGCATATTATGAATCTTGACTGCCTCAACTCGTGTATGCGATGGGATTCGAATCGCTTATTTCAATGGGCTTGCAGTTATGTAGGAAACCACTGGCGACTGAGCTGACTCAATAGACTGGAGTGGCCTTCAGGCTCCCTACAGTTTAAGATATCCGGAAAGGGAAGGGAATTATCTGGATTAGCCAATACCCCCAAATTCGCCTCTTGTACACCGGGATTTGCTTTGATTTGTTGATATGGCCCTAAGCACATGCCTCAAAGCACAAATTGGCAATATTTGAACATCTACAGTCTCATAACAGGTACAGGTCATAAAGCTTTGGCGGTTTGAGACACAGAAATGATATCGCTGCGACAAATTTCAATGTTCTCATCCCTCGGGCAAGTTCGGGCTTGATAGGCAGCAAAGCAGCATGTAAGGCACAATATAACTCCCCGTACCTGTATCTCCCACAAACCGAGCGACACCTCCACCGAAATCGTAACTTGATAACCATATGAACCACAACGAGTGACTCCAGCAGCCCGGAAAGACCCCCCACTGAAACCTGAACTCGAGGGTTCGATCCTGGAAATTCTGTAATCTCAGATGCTCTTCTTGGTTAAAAGCATTCGTCACATCTTTTTTGCAATTCTCAACGTATCTTCTCACAAATCGTGGCAGTGTTTGCTCGTGTTACCAGTAAGTCAACTTGGTGATGCTCTTTTGGTGTTTTGAACCACGGCCTCGAACAAGTCGCCCGGCTTCCCTGACTCAATTCTTCGTACAATTGAGTGCTGCAATTGTTTATTCTTGCTTTTTGTACTACACAGGACTTAGAAGCAAAACGGAAACACCAGACCAGTACGTCGAACGACACCCCAACCCCATTCCACTGGATTTGGTCAAATGTTCGAGTCATCACGTCATACCACCAGCAAACAAACCGACACCTGCAAACCTGTCCCGTAATATCTTCAAAATCACATGTTAACCAAGAACAGGCGTTGTGCTGGCCTGAGTTGGTGATGTTATCCAGAACTTCAATCTTGTTGGTTGACCCCTGTCAGCCCCTTTCCAAGTGGGTCTGGGGTGCCTCCTTTTCAGGAACACTGCAGATCTTCCCGTCTTCAGACTAAACCTGGCCAGATAAAGCTCGACAGCTTTACCATAAAGCATAATTACGAGTTACCCAAAACCAATCCAGCTAAGAAACATATATCCGCCTACATAACATCGACATGGAGAAAGGTTGATGATCCACACTACACGCTTTGACGCGCGAGGTGTGGTGGGTGGGTGCCCTTTGTCGCTTAAGCAACTAAAGCGGGCCAGCCGAGGGAAGAAAAGCAATCTCATGATGCGGCACAGCAGCAACATTGATCTTCACCAACTGCTTTGCCTCCAACTGCCTTTCCCTTCGCGACCGTCGCCAAGAAGAAGAAGAAAGCCATGTCACTCATTTGAAAAGCTTTAACCATAATACTCGGTCTTCATTCAGCCCAGTCTTTTGAAGACGTCCACTCGTTTCTCCACTCCATTTCAGCCATTCACCGCTGCTTTCTGCTCGCCAACTTCATCTCAGCATTACCCCTCCTTCACTCGCTAAACGCCATTCTATCCCGTCTGCTTCAACGCCGCCACAAGATGAAGATCTCCACGGAAGCCGTCGTGCCAGGCCGGTACTCCGCCGCGTCAGACCACCACGTCCTCCGCATGGCAGCGAAGGCCTACAACGGCCTCCACGCCCGCCACGACGAGTCCCTGATGGAGGCGGATCCCACGCCGCCCCATCTCCAGAAGAGTGGCATCGCCGTCGCGGGGGCCATCATCGGCATCATCCTCGTCGGCCTCGCCATGATCGCCATGGTCATGACCGTGTTCTGGAAGTGCCGCGTGGCGCGGTGGAAGCGGCTGGAGCGCCAGCTGTATGCCGAGGATGGCGGCGGCGACGCCATGCTGTCGCCCGTCGTTGGTGACAGCAAGGGGATGGGCGCGCAGCAGCAGCAGAAGCCCCTGCCCACGGTGCCCTCGTCGGAGATTTTGGCGTCGGTGCCGAATGCGCACGATGCTGGGCCGGAGCGGGGGGCGAATCACTATTATGCTTAATTACCCAGGCGAGGAGGGGGTGGTGTTGGGTTGTGTGGGATCCGCCAAACGAGCATTGTACCAGTCAATATAGCTCAGGGGAATGTACGATATGTATGCATGTGTGGTTTAATTATAGAGAATGGTATTATTTCATTAAGCTCCTTCGAAACGGCCAAGGGTGTCATCCCTTTTGACGATGACAACCAGCCTATGTAGATATCCGGAGGAGAGCCGTGATTACACATGATTAAGCTGCATTAACGTATTATTTCTTTCAAAAACCCAAGACATTAGTCCAATAGCTCAGTAGCACATAGTTCATCTCTTTCACTCCCCCTCTGATGGCTTAAATGGACACCATGACCGCCTCGCTATCCGGCACCTCCACGACCGCGACACCGTCCCGGACGCGGACCTTTGCACCTCCTCGGCCGTGCCGTGGGTGAAGTGGCCCCGGCCGTCGTCGACCTTCTTGCTCCACTGCTCGCCCGCCCACGTCGCGTTGTGCTCGGGACCGCTGTGGTCGAAGCCCATGGCGGCGGCGCCGAGATCGGCATGCAGGCGACGGACCTCGACCTCCTTGACGTCGCCGCCGACGGGGATCCGGAACGTCTCGGACCCGCGCTTCGACCCCTTCTCGGCCGCCGCGGTCCCGTTGTAGAGGCGCATGTTGATCAGCGCCACGCGCTGCAACTTGTTCCCGTTGTTGCCGTGGCTGCTGGCGCCGCTGTAGGCCGCGTACGCGCTCAGGTAAGGATTCGACGCCGTATCGAGGTCGATCTCGTGCACGGCAACCTCGCCCTCGCTATCCTTGTCGAGAACGGAAAAGGGCCCGTTGGCATTCTCCTCATCCGCATCGTCGACGCCCGCCGCGTAGCCACCGCCACTCGCCCCGCCCGTCGACGGCCGCAAGAAATCGGCGACCATGATGGCCGCCGCGAAGGGGGGCGCGGGCCTGGGGGCCCGGGTTGCGGAGGCCCGCGGTGTGGTCGGGGACCCAGAGGACGTGGTTGGCGACGGGGCGGCCGGCCATGTGGTTGACGCGGGCCACGCCCCGGGCGGCGTTGGCGAGGCTGAAGTCGACGACCCACAGCGCGAAGCCGAAGCCGCTGACGAAGGTGTTGATGGGGCTCGCGAGCACCGCCGCCGTCTCGGAGATGGCGTAGGGGACCCCCGCGGCGTGCGAGGCGCGCAGGCTGGGCATGTAGTCGGTGTCGAGGCGCGAGGTGATGGCTTGGTGGTTGAGCATGAGTTCTGTGGGGGAGGGAGGTTGGTTAGTTAAAGCAAGTCGAGGTGGATGGGTGACCGGGTGAGAGCTTACTCTGCATGTTGGCGTCATCCCAGGTCTCTTGGGTGTCGATCTGGTAGAGGTGCTCGGCCGTGATCTTGGTGAGCTTGTTCTTGTTCATGCCGTGCTTCAGGATCCCGGCTCTGATCGAGTAGTGTGTTGTCAGTCGCCTTCATCCGATCCTACTACGACGAGAGTGAGTTTACTTACACGTCGTACTGGCTGACCGGCTGCTTAGCGTTATTCCCAACCTCAAAGATCTTGCGATCAGCGCCCTCAAGCTTCAGCTCGTCGAGCACAATCTCCTCAAGCTCCAGCGTGTCCCGGACGTACTTGCCCACGTCCTTGGTGTAGAACTCGGGCTCGTTACCGAGCGCAATAGCCTCGATCCGATCCTTCCAATCCACATCGCCACTCTCCCCAATCCTCGCATCCCAGGCCCGCCTCACGAACTCCCGCACGAGCGTCTCGTTTACGTTCGGGCCCAGGGGCGCCTGGATCGTCATCTTGGCGTCGGGGAACGCCTTGTAGCCCTCGAAGAAGGCCGGGCCGACTTTGAAGGCGGCCGCGGACCCCGTGGGGCACTCCCCCTTGACGCAGATCTTGATGTGGTCCGTTTGATCCGGGTCGAAGACGAACTCGTCGCCGCCCGTGCCGCCGACGCGGACGATGGGTTTCGCGCTCATGCGGCTCGCCAGGCTCGACACCAGGTTCTGGGATAGGGGCTTGGCGTAGTTGTTCAGGAAGGCCGACTCGACGTTGAGGCCGAGGAAGTCGGCCGGCACCACGGGGGCGCCCGAGGGCCTCGTCTCGGGGATCTGGAGGGTCTGCTGCGCGTTGCTGTTGTCGTAGCTCCGCTTGTGGGGGTGGTTGCCACCGTTGGGCAGGGCATGGACGCCGCTGCCGCTACCCAGGAGGGCCAAGGAAAAGAGGGTAAAAGTTTGACGCATTCTCGGCTCGCTCGCTGAAACCTGTACTTATCAAAAAGGACTGTGAAGACGTAGGGTCGTGGGGAAGAGAAGACTACACATCTGAATGTGCCGCCGGGGAAATGGTGTGCTTTTTATTTATTTTAGGGGGTCAGCAGCAGCATCGCAGTACAGAACCCGTACGTACGCAATGCCGTATTCCCGTATGCAACCGTATTCACCATCATTATGGATCTCGCGAAAGGGCTAGCGTGGGATCTACTGCTTCCACAGGGCTGACATATGGCTTTCAGCTCCACGCACGCCAACTGCCATCACGATGTAGATCCCCTGCCAAGCCGGGCCGTATCGCGCCAATGGAAGACATAGCCTTCTCACCTATACGGCGTACGTACCCACGATCACGAACCCCCTGCCAGAGCCGTAAAAGGCAAGTTGCTCTGCACAATCCTTATCTCGTCCATGTTATCCGACTGATGGGTCGGATGTTGTTCTATTAAGATCAGAAGCTTGAGATGCCTGCCCCCTGGCTTCCGTCGGATGTTTTTCATCTCAAAAATGACTGGATGCATCGTGGAACTGGTGCACATCCGATTGGCTTGCGGATCGTTTATCCCCAACCGACGATGGGCAGGGGTGTTTGCATTACCGCATTACTTGGTCATTTCGTCCCATGTGACGGCATTTGCACAGGTTTAAGGTGGCAGATCAAGTGGCTCTTTTCGGTGGTTCGGGTCCCGGTTAATATTTCCGCCCGGGCCAAGCGAAAGCCCAGGAGACCCGCGCGGCAGACGGGGGTGCGGAGTGATGGAGACTGCCGATCAAGCAATAATTGCCGTGCACTGTTCAGGCAACTCGTCAGCTTTCTGAGCTGATGTAATTAGACCCTGAATATCCCGTATCGTTAGTGCGAGTAATAATTGAAACGCATTGTCTGCCTGGTCTGGGTCGTACATCGTAATCCCCTCTTCTCTTATTCTCGTTTCTCCTCCCCTCTTCTCTCCTTTTCCAGTTGACCATGATTAATTCTTCTTCTTCAGAGCCCCCCCGTCCACCGTCAACTCCTCCCCCGTCACGAACCCCGCCCCGACCAAGTAATCGACCGCCTGCGCCACGTCGCGCGGCCGCCCGGCGCGGTTGGTCGGGTGGTCCGCCACGTCCTTGCCCTCGACCTGGTGCGCCCACTCCGCCCCGGCCTCGTCCCCCTCGCGGCACTCGTGCGCCGCCTTGATCCGCCCCGGCGCCACCAGGTTGACCCGGATCCCCCACCGCGCCAGCGAGATGGCCATGCTTTGCATCAGCCCCAGCTGCCCGGCCTTGCTGGCCGCGTACCCCTCCTGGTTCGGATCGCTCTGGTGCGCCCGGAACGAGCCGATGTGCACGATGCAGGGGCCCGCCGCGGAACCGACCTCGGCCGCTACCTTGGCGGCGCCTTCGTCGGTGGCCAGGATCTCGTCCCGCTTCATGAAGGGCAGGCAGGCCTGCGACGCCACGAACGGCGCCGTCAGGTTCGTCTCCATGTAGGCCTTCCACTCGCCCAGCGTATCCGGGTCCTCCATGGTCTTGCCGTCGCGCCACTGCGGCGCCGCGATGCCGCCGTTGTTGACGAGGACGTCGATGCGGCCGCCGAAGAAGAGGGCGGCCTTCTTGATCGCTTGCCGGATCGCCTCCGGGTCCCGCAGGTTGCACAGGGCGTACGCCACCCGGTCCGCGTGTTGGGCCAGGTGCACGTCGACGCAGTATTTTAGTTCGTCCTCCTGGATGTCCAGCAGGAAGACGCGGTCGCCTTTGTCGAGGAAGTGCCGCGACAGGCTGCGGCCGATGCCGCGCGCCGCGCCTGAGACGATGACGTTGCGGGTTTGTTCACTCATGGTGGTGATGGTAGTAGATTGGAAATGAGCGAAGTCCTAGTAAGTCCAGGTATGCAGTCGTGACTATGAGCAGATATAGGTTCATTCTCTTTACGCTGCCGCCAAATGATCCTCGAAATCTCATGTAGTCACCATGACGTCGGGTGTCTTATTGCAGTGATCCAAATCGAAGACTGGCATGCGCAGCCAATCAGATGCCCCCAGAGTCTAAAAAGCTCTCCGAGGTTTCCCAGGGAGTGACTATTGGCACCTTTGCCTGTCATTGTGCATAAGTACGTATGCAGCACAGTTTAGCTTTGCGGCTCGGAGTCTTCTGCCCTATCGCATATCGGCTGCTGCACGTGGGTAACGTTGACAGCTTCTTAGTCTGTTGGTTTTGTGGGTTTAGCTTTCGCCTCATTTGTATGCTTCATGCAGCCAAGCAGCTGAGCTACGACTTATGACCAGCTACTCGGTTTCAATGGTCTAGACCAATTGATCGGCAACGTTTCTTAGCGGCGAATATTGGGGAGTGAGCTTGCTTTTACGGATCTTATATGGTATCATTATTGTAGAAGATTATATCTTTATCTGCATATAAGAACTGATATTACGCGGCGCTGTCACTGTGGACAAATCCATCCGCTCTGGACCTCCATCGCACAGTGCCCTCTTGGTCAGCCCCTACTCGCCAACCACCCTGCCCGGACGCCAGCCACGATCGAGGATGATCTAGCGCTTATTTGCCGGCACGGTAGGTGTTCCAGTAGCTGTTCATGCGGGCGTTCTGCCCGGCGGTGAACTCCTCGTAGCAGGTATCGTAGGTGTAGTCCATGAAGTTGTGGATGGGGTCAACACCACCGCCGGAGCAAGTGTCACGGCCGGTGGGGCAACCGGAAGCGGCGCTGGCCTCGGGGGGAGTGTCGGAGACGTAGTCGCCCTGGCCGGAGCAGCCGCCCTGGAAGGTGTGGTAGAGGCCGAACCAGTGGCCGGCCTCGTGGACGCCCGTCAGGCCCAGGTTGAAGTTGGTCAGGGAGCCGCCGGGGACGGTGCCCGAGGCGACGACGACGCCGTCCAGGTAGAAGTTGCTCTCGCCCGGGCCGGACTCGTCGGGGAAGGTGGCGTAGCCGAGGATGCTGCCCATGTCCTTGACCAGGTACAGGTTCAGGTCGGCGTAGTTGCCCTTGCGGAGCTTCTTCTTCATCGGCTCCTCGGCCGAGCCGTAGGCGTTGCTGGCCCAGTTGCTGTTGACGGTGAAGTCGGTGCCGGCCAGGGTGAACTGGTAGCCGTACGGGGCGTAGGCACTGTTCATGGCCGAGATCTGACCGCTCACATCGGAGGCCTACAATGCAATGCACGGTGATCAGTAGCTGGCTCGAGACGACAAGAGAGTTCATGACTAGACAGAAAGGGGACTTACGGAAAGGTAACCACCGCTCTTGGACTGCGAAGAGGCCACGACGTGGACGTAGACCTTGACGGTCGTGGTCGCGGCGACGCGGAACGACTCGTTGCCGGTCAGAGCCAGGGCAGCCTCCTCGGTAGCGAACTGCTTGGACATCTCGATGTGGGCATCGGTAGGATCATGCGTACCGCAGGCGCGGACGATGTCCTCGGCGATGACGCCGGTGGCCGCGAGGGCGCCGAGAGCGAAGGTCAGGAACTGCATCTTGAACGAAGGATGTCGAGAAGAACGAGTGAGGAAGATAGAGCTCCTAGTAGTGTGCTTGACCGGGTGGCTGCTGACTGGATGCTGAGTATAGCCTAAGGGTAGGACGAACTACGAGGTCTTTATAGAACATCAGACGAACGCAATCCATCTTGCTTTGAACATGATCAATATCAACTGTTTGACACGAGGTTGCATCTTGATCGGGTTAGATGGCCGGAAGAGGAAGGTTTGATTGCCGTGGTACGGCCTAGGGCCGGGAGCTAGCATCTAGGGCCTCGAATATCGGAGTCTGTAGGTCATGCCAGGTCCAGGGCAAGTGATCAACCTTCCTGATGTGTGCGGGTGCACCGCAGAACGAACGGAAGGATGGGGGTGGTGGCCAGTGGATGGTTTGCCAGCAAACAAACTCTCCGCCGGTCAGGACTCAGAAGTCGCTGATTGCCTTGGTCACGGGTAGCATTGCATGATTCAAGGGCGCGGGTAATGTGAGTAGTGCGAACTCGGCCAGGCTGTGGACCACAACCGCTACCCCGTTGATGCTGTGCACCGTTGAAAAAGAAGTAAGGTGCATTGTGCGAACAGGGGGTCGCCAACCACAACAAGGGAGCAAAGCAATATAGCGAGTGCCCAGTCGGATGTTGATGATAAGCTTCAGCTGTGGGTTCTCGGAGACCGGAGATGGCGGCGGCGAGTAGCCTGCCGTTTCATTGGGCCGTATTGGGGGCAGCCCCGCGAGGCATAAGGCCACTCATAAACACTGCGTGGGTGATGCTGGTTCTACCTTATCTTCAGGCTCGGCTTTATGCAGGCTTGGCGCGTACCTGCCGGAGTGGATTTGTGGGGTTTGGGCTGCTCTCACTCGCCAGAATGCCGCTTGGCACTCGCGAAAGTGGTCAAGGCCCTTATCACTACCGACCAAAGTGGCATGTGCCTTTCTCGTGTAGAAGCTTAATACCTACCGCTCCGGGAAGGTGGAATTGATTCTGTCTCCTCCCGTAATCGTCCTAGTATATCCGTACATGCGCTGGAGATTCGAGCGAGCCCGGACGAGAGGGTGGCTGTGGTGCTGACACGATGACGATAATGGCTGTGCCCAGGCCGATTGCGCTGCGTTCGACCACTGCGAAAGTCAGTCAGCACACCATTTACTGCGCTTACAGCGCAGTGTGCCTAATTCATCAAGTCCCTCTCCCACCAGACGCTCTGTAGTTGCCGAAGATACCCCTCAACACCAGAAAGCCATCGCGACTTCTCACAGCTGAATTTGCAATTTCAGGACATGATCCGCAATGATGATCGCTTTTGCAGGCGACAAGCGAAAATGCAACCTCGGAGCAGGTCAACAAGTTGCATTGGATTTAAGGTTAAATGAGGATTCTGGGCGCCCAGGCTACTGCCTAGGCGCCCGGGGTGCGGGGTCGGTGCTCCTGTACGTACCTCGCCAGCTGCTCTGCACCCAACACTACCAGACGTCCAGTTGTAAAAAACGTCGGGGGTAACATCAGCTTTCTTCAGGCAACCAAATCAGCATGGAGGTAACGACACAAGATCATTAACAATTGATATTGCATAACTTGAATCCCAAACGTATGAGCCTGAAACTCAGACGTAACATTTTCCTCAACCCGCATCCCGCATGGCCACTTTTCACCCATTCCCCCGCCTCCCGCCTGAGCTTCGTGCTCAGATATGGCGATTGACAGTGGAGCCGAGAATCGTGAACATCAGAACTAACAGCTTTTCGCAACTTATCTCATCGACGCCAGTCCCCACAGCGTTACATACCTGCCATGAAGCCCGTAGCCTGGGGCTCTACCAGCGCGAGTGGGCCGAGATCTTCGTTGAAACCGACGACGGGGTCTTTGCTCCCATCCACGCCGAAGATGGGACGGTTAATCCGCAAGCAGCGCCATATCTGGGGCCCCGGGAGCTCCGCCAGAAACAACTTCCGCACGTCTGGCTGAACTGGGACATCGACATGGCGTCCGTCGGAACGACGTCCCTCATGGAGCTCATCCCTTTCGCGCTGCGGGTCAAGAGGCTCAGGCTGGAGCGCAGAGAGGACGCCGAGGACTTCTTCGAGCGCGAAGGAGACGACCTGGCAAAATTTGTTAACCTCGAGGAAATCCAGATCGTCTGTTTGGGGCAGCTGGATTTCTGGGAAGAGGCTGGGAAGGACTATCCGTGGCCTTGCGGCCCCGACAACTTGTTCTTCATCAGGCCAAGCGATGACAGAATGATGAAGGCGGCTGAGTTGGATGTCCTGCTTGCGAGTCTGCGAGAGGAAGAGCATTGAGGGCGGTCTGCAGGAAGTCGACCCAGATATAAGCGACGCCGAGCTAAACGCCTTGCTCGCTCGCAGGCGGGAGGACGAGGAGCGAAAACCTTCCGCTGGAAGTTATGGGTATGAATTTCCTTGACGGGTGGCCCAAATAGACTCTCTTCCAGACGGCAGCTTGCAGTGTTCCCTCTAGCTAGGATCTTTCTCGGCCTGTCTCAATCCACACTACTATTGTTTGGGAGTTGGCCCCTTAATGATGGTAAAGATGACTCCCCACGATCAGTCAGATGAGCTTGTTCAAAAAGGGTTTACCGTATTTGAGTTTAATACGAAGCGCGCTTACTCAAGGCCAATTTGGATGGTTGTATTGAATACACGAATAATGAGTGACTATCTGCACCAATAATGAATGACTGATTGACCATTGCTTTTAGTATCATTCCATGTTTCCACTATTCCCTTGGGATAAACGTGTTGATCCCAAAGGCCGTACCTAGCGAACACCGCTGTCGTCCCTTAGTCCAAAGTCCCTGCATCCCAGTTACATTGATTTTGGCTGAGGCGCGTCCGTGCAGCTCCAGTGTCCCATTGAGGTGTTTACCAGCAGTATGCTCCAGGCGCGCCGTTGGCCTTGCACCAATCGTTGAAACCGCCACTGTCGATGCAGCAAAAGGAGCTCGAGCACTGGTTGTGATGATGAGTAAGCTCATGATTTCTTTCTATGCTACGGACGGGTCTGGCGACAACTTGTGAGGTACCTACCTGATGGTGCTGGTCTCCATGGTACTGCTTGTTCAAGACGCAAGCGCCGCTCTCGCCAGGCAGCTGGATGCCGCAGGCTTTCTGGGTGAGGTCGTTCCACTGGGGTCCAGTGCCGGAGGGGTCCTGGCACTTGCAGTTGCAACCAGCGAGAACACTGATGATGTTGTTGCCATAAGTACTTGTCCCGGAGCCATGATACAAGTGGTGGAGGGAGTACTCACCTGGTCGAACCCAGGAGAATGGTGAAGATAGCCAACTTCATTTTGCAGGTGGGAAATGCCTCTTCGTGTTTTGGATTGGGATAGAATACTTGATGTTTGATGTGTGGGTGAATGTGAGTTGAATCTGCGTGGGTGTGAGTGGATGGGAAAACGCTGGAAGACATGCGTGGTAAATGGGCTCCTATATATACAGGCCGTCGAGACTCAAAAACAATACATCTATGATCGGTTATAGAATGTAATAATAGCGAACTCTGCCCAAGTTGTTTCATTGGGCAACATACCCACATGACAGTGGCAGTAATTACTGAGCCGCTTGCATACACGACTAGAAGGCCACTCTCCCTTGAAAAAGAAACGACATAGTTTCATTATTTACTACGAAGATCGTCGCGAAGGATTCTGCACATTGCTGACATTCACGACTAAACTGAAACAGAAGTAAGAAGTGGCCATTTGAAGTGAGTAAGCCGCATCGGACCCGATTGGATGATTCACGTCAGCTCGGCGCAGATCTGCCTTATTCTTGGGCCAAATTCGTAATGGCTTACAATTATACATGCTTTAGTGTACTATACGCCTCCCTCTAGGAGATGTTGTCATTATTATTACGTTTGTATAATACTAACCCAAGCCTACCCACTAGAGCACCTTATTTCCGATGTCGTACTAGTATAAGACCATTAGGGGCCATCCATATTCCATCGATTCGTAGGCAAGCAAGAGCAACCACATGATGAAAAGACTGCAAGTAGCAATATAAACTCCAGCCTCATCCCGGGTTAGGAAGAGTAAGGAGTCCGGGTTGGACGCCGCTTAGAAGGTTCCGTCTTCTCCATAGTACTTGCCGTGAAAGGGCGCAATCCGAGGTCACACTGCCTACTTTTGAGGGGAAGGCTGACTAGCAATCGTACAATGATGCAAGTTGATTACAAGATCCGATCCAATCAGGCGATAGTGGCGTTGTATTAATTGCTGGCTGGGGCTAAATCAGTACATTGCTAGATTGTTTCCGCCGTTGCGCGGGCTGACGGGCGTTGTCTCTAGCTGACCACTTCCCGCAAATTTAGATGATCTGCGTAACCATCGGTAATGATGACAACGCATACACCAAGAATAGAATCAACTCAGACCGATAGGGACCGCACTTGTCCACTGTCTAGTCGTTTGAAGTTATATTTATGCAAAATCTCAACATCGTTACTAGGTGCTTCTGATACTTGACAATGCCGGCCCAAAGTAAGTTTGAGCACTACTTGGACACCGTGGTCGTCATTTCTTGCCATTGGTCTGCTAGCATGAGATCCTCCTGACTTTTCTGATCCTTCTGACAGTCTTGGTCATCCGGCCATCCAACAAGCACATCTTCCCGCTTTCCCGACGAATCAACAAACGTGGTGACGAAATGGCCGGGACAGGCTGTGAACACCAACGCCCTCATTGGGATGCTGATCGAGCCTTGCGACATGCTTTGCTCCATCAGCTTCAGCAAGTATTCTTGGAATTCCCGGAACAACCGGTACTGCTCATTGGCTCCGCCATTCTCCTGAGAGGGCACAGCCTCGCTGCGCGGATGTGGACCCAGAGCTCTAGGATATATGGCTTCGTCGGCTTGCCAAATGCCAAGACAGAACAGCGTTGGCGTAACTTCACCCAGTCTATCTGAAAGTCGAAAGAGTTGGACAATGGAAGTCTGCTGTGTGTCCCTGTATTATGTATCCGACAGGGAATCTGGCTTCTCAATCTCTTTGATTCTGTCAAATCGCCTCCGGCCTCCGAGAAGAGACCGAGCCAGCCGATCGCGAGCCTTGTGTGAGAGAAGTTTGAGGTGCTTATTAGAATTGCGACCCAGTTCGAGATGGTGGCCTTGTAACAGCATATTCATGATTCTTCCTCCGACTAAAAACAGTAAATGGCTGATGCCGCGGTGCCCGAACGGCAGCGGCGCGTATGTGAAGCATCGTGAATTGCTGAGTGAGGTGTGTGTGGGAGTTGACGCGAACCAGCCGGCAGCAGACATCTTCGCGACTCGGCTTGGGTTGCCCCGGGCTTACCATGTTCTGTGAAGTAGCGGGATTGTCTTCACGTGGGTGGCGGCGGTTGTTCCTTGCTTGGATGGTGGCTTGCAGGCACACCTTTCGTTACTTTTTCAACCGTGACTTTGACCAAAATTCACCCAGATGCATAAGGTGAACGAACATTCACGTTACTACCTACGTGATAAGCTGCCTTACGGAAGTACCTAGGTACGGTCCATAAGCAGGTACCTACTTTAGGGAGTTAGGGAGGGGTTATAATTACAAACAAATGAAAGATTCTGTAACGGTGGTACAGTGGGATGATCGACGGAGTAATTGGGGCTTCGAAGGGGTAGTTCCCCTTCGAGCTGCTGGTAATAAACCGGCAACCAATCAAGCCAATGTGCTCTGTTCGAAACTCCCCTGTAGCACCGTCTTTTCTTTCTTTTTTTATTCCTTCCCGTCACATACCATGCATGGCTGGACGGAATAATTAGAGATAATGGATAGGTGCACTCCACATTTGGCTAATAAGACTTGCGAATAACTTAAAATAACCAAATGTCCACCTCGAAATAAGCCTTAACACCCTTCCAGCGCGCATATATAAAGTAAACTCACGTTATTCCCACTCTGGCATAAAACTTTCAGCTTCACCGTCGGACCATCCGACTACTACGTCTTCAAATTGTTCCTCCAGGTCGACGTACGTGGTCACGAAATGGCCGGGGCTGGCCGCAACCACCATGGCCCTTCTAGTGACCCTCAGGCTCTCAAACCAGAGCACCTCCTCTAGGAGACGTTCTCGAAATTCCCGGAAAACCCGACTCTGCTGCTCATTTCCCCCGGATTCGTTTCGGTATTGGCCCCCTTGGTAAGCTTCGAGGCAGGACCTCTTGGATATCGCACTCCATCAGGTCGCCAGAGGCCAAGGACGACCAATATTCTTTCCTTATCCTTCATCGTAAGCTCGAAGATGTGCACGGTGTGTTCCTGTGGTATGTACTTGCGCGCTTTCTCATATCCCCACTCAGTTGGTAAATTGAACGAAGGGTCGAATAGACTCAGTGGTTGGATATTTTCCGATCCTGTAGTAGGGACTCTGATGAAGTTCGCCATTAAGACTGTCTTGGTGTCGTTTATTAACCTTTCATGAGCGGCGGAGTCGCAAGTGGGTTCGAAGTAGCCGTTCTGGACCAATACCATCCTCATTCTGAGCCCGAACTTCCGCTTGTTTACTGAGACGAGGTCGGAAGGGGCTTTACCGCGGCCCTTGGTTCGGATAGAAGTTGCCGGCTTTTGGGAGACACTGCTGGGCCCTGGTCGGTGACGGCGAGGACTAATGGCAGACATGCCTTGGTTCGAATGAAGGTGAAAACCGCAATGGCTGGTAGCAATGATTGGCTGGTGCAGCGCCCGGCTGGCGATAAAGCGCAAGCGCAAGCGCGAACGAAATATCGCGAAGTGCATCATCTATTCTGAAGAAGTTGGTAGACCAAGAGTTTACGTGGCCGGAACTGATCAGCGTCGCCTTTTTAATGTTTCACCGCATGCTATGCTTTTTTCTTCTGATCTCTTTACGTGAGTGGCGTCGGCTACTCCTTTTCTGGATGGTGGCTTAAACAAACAAGAAAGCTTCTATAAAAGACCGTGTTCCATATACTGACGTAGCGAGTCTTTCGCCTCTGACAGATAGGTAGCAGCAGCTCCCAGTTAAACGCAATTAAATTATTATCGCCCAATCAAATGTATTCTCGTATTTATAGCCTATCAGGTCCCTTCTACAGCGCCAATGCAATCGAACACACTAGTATGTACACAATGCTAACTACGATGGGTCCACGGCGTCAGGTCAGCACCCTACCCAACAGCACCAAAACAATCCCCAAACCGAGCAAAAGGACAACCTTGTCAAGCCGTCAGCACCTTGACCATCTCAACTAGAACGGATCGTCCCCCCTGACAGTCGGCCTGGCCGCTTCTGCCTTCAGCTGCTGTGCGGCCGCCTTCCAACTGAACAGCTTCTGGGCGCTCTCGGTCATGGCCCGCTGAATGGACGCGACCGTGTCGGGGTCGAAGAGCACAAAGCGCTGGGCCCTCTGGCCGGGGGCGTCGGCCCCGCGGCGGGTCATGTACGTGGTGTGCAGCTCGAGCTCCTCGAGCCCCTGCTGGACGGCCTTGGCGGTCGAGTGGCGGATCAGCCAGATGCGCTCGGCCAGGTGCGTGGGGTCCTCGCGCTGGTACTTGCGCAGGCTGTCGGCGTGCCGCTGCAGCTTGAAGATGGCCACCTCGAGCTGCTGGTAGACTCGGCCCAGCCCGGACGCCTTGAAGTCCACCACGTACGACATGCCGTGGATGAACCACCCCGCAAACGTGTCGCGGAACTGCTCGTGTCGGTGCGGGAGGAGCTGCGACCAGGCGACGCCGTGGATGGTACGCAGGAACGGGATCAGCTCCTCTTCGAGAAAGGCGACCAGCTCGGGCATCCCGCTGCGGCACGGGCCCTTTTCGGGGTCTTGGAAGCAGTCGTCGACGTCGTGTTTGAGGATCGACATGGAGCTCATAAAATCCACCAGGTTCCAGGCCACCTCCCTCGACACCCAGTCCTGTCGCCGCTCGAGCTGGTACATGAGGGCCTGGTAGTCCTGGGTCTCGGCTTCGTACGATTGCCGCCACAGACCCGTCATGTTGGCGTGGGCCCGGGAGAGCGTGGCGTTGAGATTGAGGAACCGGCCGTTGAAGCGCTGGTTGAGCTCGTGGCCAAACACGGCCGCCCGGCCGTAGACGGTCCCTTCGTTCGCGATAGTGGCGAGCTTGTTGTGCAATTCGCCCATCCGATTGAGCACGTACCAGGACTTGGTGTTTTCCTCCACGTCCCCCGCCAGTTTCCCACCATCCCTTCTGCTGTTGTACTTCTTCTCTACGACGATGACACCGCTCCCGTTTGTGATCGTCAAGATTCCTAGGATCTGGGGCACGGTGTGGCTTAGCAATTGATCCGTGATCTCCGTCACGCTCTCGACCGGACGACCCGAGACCCATCTGGCATCGGGTAGGTCCGGAGAACAGTGGCGGCAGATGGAAAAGTCGTTGATCAGCTGGACATAGTCCTGCATTACCTGCGGGAGGGACTTCACCACGGACCACTCCTTTACGGAGGACTGCGTGCCGCCGCCATTGGCCGTGACAAGGAGCGGCAGCAGCAAGGCGAGAAAAGAAGCCACATGGATCTGTATTGGGGTTGTCGTTGTTGGAAACATGGTATTGTTGTATTGCTTGATGATTCAAGGTTTCGAATTATAAAGCCACTTGCAAGCGAGTGAAATGAATCTGAGTTTCTTAACTAGTTGCTGCGACGGGGGGCGACTCACAGGTATCAATATCATTAGTACAAATGGGTGTTATGTTAGCTTTGCTCTCGACAAAGCATTGACAGTCTTTGTACTTGGTACCTGCATTGGAAAGAGAGCAAAGGGTCCAGGCACAATGTATGACTGCTTTCGGATGTGCTACTTGGCAACTGTTAATTGTGTTTTTTATTCATTATTTGTTTTATTTGTCAACTAATTATGGAGATGTGGTCAATTTTCCGACCCAGAGCAAAAGAAAAACAGTTTGGAACACTACTTCGCAATACTCAATCTCACCAGATAATATCCCCACCTTTGTGCGTGTCCACAGCTTAATAATCGAGCCCACACCTGACATTAAATCCCATCCGATACTTGAATTCGAGTTCCTGCTCATCCGGAGCCAGCTTTAGTAAGAAGTGATCAATATGAGGTTGATGCAGCCTCGGATAGGGGACAGCATCCCGGAACAGAAACTGATCAATACCGAATATGGGAGCCGCCGGTTCTCCATGGGTGTGCAAGGTGCTGATGAACCCACGGTCAATCCAGATGGCATAGGTCAGCTGACCACCGTTGAAAAACCAGTCAAACCAAATTATCATCAGGTGCATCGAAAAGCACCAGAGCTCCAACAAGAGGAGGATGCCCACGAAGACACATGCCCAGATAACTGCACCAAAAATTAGAAGAAGAATGGAGTAAACAGTTGGCCACAGGTTGCGTGGACCGAAAAACGTCCTTGTCGTTAACACGACAATGTCGAGCACTGCGTAACCAGTACTTTTCTGCCGGGCGGCCGTTTCCCGTAATGTGGTCCCATTCAGGAGGGATATCAGTTGTAAGCCGCACAGTGGCCGGAGCAGGACATACATGGGATAAAACACGTGATAAACCGACTGAGAAAGGACGCGAGATCCCATGTCGTTGAACAAATAAGAAAAGGCCATGTACCGCCGAGGGGCATGCTCTGAATGTGGCCAACTTGCCTGTTTGTAGGTGTCGATGGCGAGGGCTAGGTTGAGTAGGAATGCACTTAGAAGTATCTCTCGCGGCAGACGCACCCACATGTCCGAGACCCACTGCGAGGCACTGCCGTCGTAGATGGGCCGCTCCTGCATGAAAATGGGCAGATACAC
This sequence comes from Apiospora sp. TS-2023a, assembly GCA_038364195.1. Taxonomy (NCBI): domain Eukaryota; kingdom Fungi; phylum Ascomycota; class Sordariomycetes; order Amphisphaeriales; family Apiosporaceae; genus Apiospora; species Apiospora sp. TS-2023a. Next base: position 3,356,507 of record JAQQWQ010000009.1, on the reverse strand, counting down.
GGGCTTGAGCGCCACGGGCGGAAGCGCCGTCGTCGGCATCCAGTATGTGATACCAGAGAGCATGACGGACTCGAGGTGAATCTGCAACAGCCTGATGATGAAAACCATGTATGGAAACGCCGGGTGGTCCCACATGATCTCTTGCTCATCCGGATCTTCCGGGACCGGATGGCCGCGCCATGCCCAGATGGTTTTGACAAGCTTCGAGTTTATATACTCCATAAGAATTTCGTAATATGTTAAGGTTCGGACGGTCAGTATCAATGACTGAATCATCTCGAAGCAGAATGCCCAGACCACCGTGCGGATGAGGTGTAGCATCACTTGATAATCTGTTAGCCAAAGACACCACGCCAGCCACGGCCATGTGGCGAAACTGAAGAGGGCAAGGTGATAAACGGGTAATTCCATTATGGGAAGCGATTGATGATAACTTGAATAGCTCTTGCTGATGATGGGTACAACTACACCCCCTTTACCGCATCCCTTACCCATATTATATACATTATGGCTTTTCACAACACTTTGAGCTGTTATCTAACTCCCGAGGATCTACGGGTATCTGTTTTGAAACAATTTCCATGTTGGAGTAACTTATCCTGTGTCCTGTTATCGTTGGTTGCACATTTCCTTTGTCAAAGTGGACAACTTTCGTTTGGTTGAGGTTTGGAACATGAGCTTTGTTTTGTAACAGGACAAAGGATGCCCATTGATGCTTTCGTCTTATGCTTCCGACTCACTTCCTGGGCTCAACGCAATGTAGCCTGGCTTATTTCTCGTCTTGCGACTTTTCAATCACTCTTTTCACGATTCGGATCCCAGCCCATCAGATCGCCAATATGGTTCAAGTAGACCATCTGCAATTCGTGCTCCAGCTGCTCGAGTTCGACCGGATAGCGCACCGGCACCCCAACCACCGCCTGGTGACCGCGCGGGATCTAGAGATCGCCCGGGGCATAGCGCGGCGCCACGGGCTCGTATTCCCCAGCAATCAGTTCATCAGCATCCTCGAGCTGGTCGACGGATGCACAAGCGAGCAAAAAGTGAGGAGCATTCTGGAAACCTTGAGGAACTTTGACCGGTACGACTACCCCACACCCGAACGCGATTTCGGTAGCGACCAGGCCACCTTGGTCGACTCGGAGGAGGGCGAACAAGATCGCCGAACACCTCCGGTGCCAAAAGCCGTAATAGAAGCAGAACCGAAGGTCCCCTCGCAGAATGGCTCCGTAGCACCCCCCAAAAACCCACCACCAACAACGCACAGAAAGATCCCCTCACCACCATCGTGGGTAGCCAGATGGGTACCCACCTTCGTAGGCATCATGGTCGCCGTGGCCGCGTTCGGAGCTCTGCAGTACTTCGTGGGCTACACCAGCATGCCCTCCAAAGGGGACCCCCTCCGCCAGCACGGCCTTTCCGGAGCCGCGCAAGGAGCCCGAGTCCCCGCCGCGCGAGCCACCACCACCAATTGACCATCGAGTACGTGGATTCGGTGGTGCGGGCCCTCAAACAAGCGACGCCCGTCTCGGCGAGGCGGGGGCTACGGGGGTTCCACGAACGCTTCCCCTACTTCGTCACGGGCACGACGGGCGCCGACGTGTTCCGGTGCCTGACGGGCAACGGCCTGCGCGACTTTGACGTCCAGTCCAAGATCGCGGGGCGCGAAGAATGCAGCGTGATCCTGGTCGCCGACTTGCAGTCGGCGGTGCCGCTCGCGGCGTCGGCGCCCGACGTCCCCGCGTACAGCGAGGAGGACTGGGAACGGATCGCGTCGTGCTTGGCGTGGACGACGTGCGAGAAGGGGCGCGAGTGGGACGCGTTGCCACTGCCGGAGGTGCCGGAGGATGATGTGAATTTGGATCCTTTGATAACATTTGATCATTGAGACCAAGCCGTCGTGGGACCAAGCTATGTAGCCCAAAGCTAGGAAACACACAGGAGCAACTGATCGAATCTGTTTCTGCTTTATATATAGAAACGGATCATGTTTAAAAATAGAAGCTCTATTCATTGCTAACCTGGCTACCCTCATGTCGAGCAATCCTAACGATCAGGCCAGGAGAATTTTGTAGGGTCATTTGATTTGCCAAGGGCATAACTCAACCAACAACCAACATTCTAGACGTAAGTAGTATTCAGAGTGGGGTCGGCATATGAGAAGCCACAGTACGATGTTGCTTCAATCATGCGATATTACCGATTGCGCCTATCGTGGTGCAACTCTACGGTGACTGCCAAGCTCCCACTGCATGCATCCAACGAATGAGGAGATCCGGGGCGGGGAAGTTCTGGTCACTGATTCCCAGAGATCCGGAGTTCAATTCGACAAAAGTATTGTCCATATATCATGCACAAATCCCAACTGCTCGTGATATCAAAGAACTCATACAACTGAACATTGCCGATATCTGTGGCTTTATCTCAATTGGCTTTTCAAGCGTTAAGCTAGCTCGTGCCATTGGTGCGCTCTCCGCTGTGATCAGTCAAACGCACTCAGTTCAACATGCTCGTCTCCCTTGCCGCGTCGGTCGCCCTCATCGCGACCGGACTCGAAGCCGCGCTGATGACGGACGGAAACCAAGATGCCAATACCATCATGGCCGAGATCCAGAAGCAGGCGACTGAGGCACTCATGAAGGCCAACACAGGGGGACCAGATCGCCCAACAGATGGATGCTCCTTTGGTAACGCTCAAGTTCGCCAAGACTGGTATGCCAACCCCCATTCCGTTGCCTCTTCACCCTGCTTACTCGGGCGCTACGTAGGGAAAACCTTGACCAGGATCAAAAGCGTGACTACAACTGGGCCGTACAGTGCTTGGCAGATTCGCCTTCAAGGTTGACTCAGTATGGCTGGGCTAGCAAGAACCGATATGACGACTTCGTCAGAGTGCATATCAACAGAACGACCTCAATTCATGCTACGGGCAACTTCTTGACTTACCATCGTTATTTTGTGCATCTGTGGGAAAAGGCACTCCGCGAAGAGTGCGGATACAAGGGGTATCAGCCATACTGGAACTGGTTCAAGTACGCCGATGACTTAAACAAGTCTCCGGTCTTCGACGGAAGTATGACCAGCATGGGCGGCGACGGCGAATATTTCCCACATAACGGGAGCATGGGTGGTGGCAACACGATATACTTTCCTCCAGGGAAAGGGGGAGGATGTGTGACATCAGGACCTTTCAAGTAAGCAGCGCCCTCATGTCCGTTAACGACGAGTGCTTACTTTTGCATCAGCCTGACAATCAATCTGGGCCCTATCACGCCCCGTATGGACGGCCTTACCCCTATAAGCAGCTTATTCGAATGGAACCCACGATGCCTACGCCGCGACCTCACCATGTCCGCCTCTCGCTTTCTGAACGCCGAGAACCTTCTTAACATCACCGTCGGCGATGCTTCGCACAGTATTCAACTATTCCAGGACGAGCTGCAGGGTGTTCGGAACGACCCGGACTTCCTGGGCATGCACGGATCAGGGCACTTCTCCATGGGCGCCGACGGTACCGATCTCTACGCCTCCATCAATGATCCAGCGTTCTGGTTGCACCACTCTATGCTGGATCGTGTATATTGGGCTTGGCAAGCGTTGCACCCGGCCGAAAAGGGCAAGATTGCTGGCGGGACGGTGATGCGGGAGCCCGACTCGCCCCAGGCGGTTCTAGGAGACATGCTGGATGTCATGGGGTTGGACACCAACAGGCCGATCAAGGACTTACTGGATACACTGGGCGGAACACCACTGTGCTATGTCTATGAATGAAAATAGTGGGATCCGAACAAGAAGATCATAAGTATTGGGATTGCGCGTATCCCCCGGGAATCCCTCAATTCACTAATTCGACGTCGCCGACCACAATTCACCCAAAGAGGAGATGGCCGAGGCCGGCAAATATAATCAGATACCGGGCAATCCCAGATACAAAGGCTGGATCGGAAAGCATCGTGGGGAAGGAGATGGCCGAAGCCGTTAAGAGAGAAATCCAATTTGCCCAAGGGGAAGGTGGCCGAGGCCGTGAAATTCGATGCTGGTGTGAAACGCTCGAGCTGCTCAGGCCCCCTGTTGATGGGACTGTGCCGTGCTTGACACTCTTCTTCCTGAAGCGGTTAGATTTGTGGCGATCCCGGAATTTGTAGGTGACTGCAGTCCTGTCGATTGGCCATTTGGTGATGGCAGTTAGAGTTCACTCGCGATGGTCGCCCCTTGTCGCCTATGTATGGACCGTGCCTAGTAGTTCGAAACAATGACAATGATTCCCAGCGCTGCAGCACCTATCGACTCTCGGTGTCAGTATTTACTCTTCTTGGGGTAAACAGGATGTCTTAAGAGGGAATAATGGAAATATCTTAAGTAAGGGGTTATTATATCCCTCGTGAGACACTGGAATAGCGTGGAATAAACGCTGGAATAGGAAGGACTAAACACCGAAAGTCGCTTACCATGCCATCGGAAAGAACCTAAGCGCAATGGCTACCGCAGTCGCGAAATAGGATATGTATAAGAAAAGGTAGTAGAATCCGGTCCCGGCTCGTGCCAACGGTTCCTGTGCCGGGGTGGTGTGGAATAATAGGATTGCCAACAGGATGTTCATATAAGAAAAGACGAAAGCGACCTTCCACAGAATAGAAACTACCATCGGATGCAAGTGCGACGGCATAACCATCATGCCGATTTGTAGTACGGCAAAGCCCATGGCGAAACCTAGGAGGCTCCAGGCAATCTCCCTTGGATCGGGAGAACAGAAGACCTTGCCGACCCAAATGACCGAAGAGAGCGCACCTTTCTCGATAGCCTTGCCGAACCTTTTGAAAGAGTCCTTAGTCGTTCCCCGGGCCTTTTTCCACGTTGTAACGACCTCATGGCGGAGCGGGATGACCTCGAGGAGGAGCGGGACGACCTTCATGCAATCTATGTCCAGCCTACAGAAGTGGTGCATCTATTGAATGCCTGGCCAAATTTGGTGGCAGAGGCCTTGGTCTTGCTGCCAGCATCTTTGAACCATTTCTTGGTGTGCTATCTAAAACACCTTGGAACATACCCCAAGCATGTTATCAATAGATCTAAGTGGACGCAGTATTATATCTTGATATATAGAGTAATGTTGTCAGGGTGTTGAAGGCACGTGGAGATTTAGATGAGCGAGAACGGCGTGGACACAGCAAGTGCCAAATGGTTAACAACAGAAATCAGAATGAGTAGGCGGTTGGTTTCATATGATATAAAGAGCCTCAAGCTGCTTACGCTTTTTCCATACGAGCAGCAAGTTGGTGCCTGGGGACAATATGGGTGGTCAAACCCAACCGAAGACAGTACATATTCCGCCATACGGAAGAGTGCTGAATACCATGTAACAAAAAGGCGTACCCCATTAGAGGCTTTGCACGCATACCTAAAACTTAGGTACGTGATAAGATGTAGTCTGCCTCAAGTGGCTCGAATAAGCAATATTTAAATAGGAACTTGATGTCCGAAACCCAAGTCAGGTTAACTGAGCATTCTCGGGTATTAATGGATTGTAACCAGAAGCAGGTACGCTTGCCCATCGAAAACCGGACCCACTCACTGTTTAGCACTCTGGTTTTGTTCTCCAAACAAACATCAGCACCGTAACGCGTCTGGGGAAGACTTGACCTTCGATTGACGCCAATCCCGCCGATCCCACCGTCTCTATTTCCTGACTCATTCGCAATCCCGCAGCGTCCCGGACGATCCCTCTTCATACCTACTAATCCCGACACGCGTGCGTGTTTCCGAAACAACCAACATGTTTTTCCACTGCGATCTCGACCTGTGCTCGAAGGCTTGGAGGGAAGTTGCCAAGACCGAAGGCCACGGTGTCTGGCTGTCTGGTATCGACCTCAGCGCATCTTCCAAGGAAGCCTTCGCATCCTACCTTGAAGAGATCGAGGTGCCCGCATGCGCCCTTTACTGGCAGTACGACACACTCTTCACTTTAGGTCCTCATCCCGGTACGCACTACCATCAAAATCCCGTAAAATGATGGTTCCGCTGACATTGGCGACTAGAACACACAGGCAAATGTGTCTTGTTCTTTACGCACAGTACTCTGGCAGACCTGGCAACCAAGCTGCTGCAAGGCACCGCATTTATGGGCAAATCGCTTACTATCCATCACAAGAGATCACCAGCCAATGTGAGACAAGCCCAGATCGCCCGTCAGATCGCCTGATACTAACTTTCAGAAGCAGACTGCCTTAGAAGAGCCTTGTGTTGCACCTGAAACCCCCACCGACAACGTATGTTTTGATTGAAATCAAGTTTCCCATCCTTGCCGTTGCTGACCTTGTGAATAGTCTGGCGGTGCGGATGCAACGGCCTCGGCCATCTCCACTTCACAGCAAGTGACTGTCCCGGATCATACCGGCACTGCTCCCGTGGATCCCCCGGCCCCGGCCAGTTCTTCCTCAGTCGGATCCGCGGTCGTTGCCACGCGTTCCTCCAACTACTGGGACAAGCGCTACACACAAGTCGTCCCCATGCCCAAGGATGGCCAGTACAGCTTCGGCCCTGGAGGCCCGGGCGGGTCGAGGATTGTACCTGTCGGGGAGATCCCGGAGGGCTACGTCGAGTACAAGCACCCGCCGAGGCCGTATCGCAAGAACGAGGCCGGCGTCGAGTACGATCCGCGGTGGTCGATGCGTGCTCAAGACAATAGCTTTGATGAGCCCTGGAAGTCCACGCCGGGATTCTTCTACCCCACCTATACTAAGCTCAAGGAGGCCGGCCTGATCCGTGACGATTGGGAGCCGGGCCAATTCGTGAGACCCTCGGACCAAGAGAAGGGCGTCTGCATCTCCAACAGCCCAGACTACGTCCCGCCTGGTGAAATGGGTGGTGACTTCCGCTCCCTGACGTTCTATGGGCACATGCCCAACCATGTCAGGCCTCCCGGCGTCACTGTTGGTTGGGGCGGCTGGGATGAGTGGCGTGAATGGCAGGTATGTACCCGGGAATCCCGCACCTTCATTGCAACCGCACTAACAAGGACCACCCAGCTCCACGGCCGGCACGTGAAGCCAGAGATGTTGAAGCCGAGCCCCAAGCCCGACCCTTGTACCACTCCCCTCGTATTAAAGAGCGAAAATGGCGAACAAACTGTTGTCGAGCCATACCATTCAGACAACCCCGAAGCTATGCGGGCCTTCCATGCCCTTAGATGCCCCCGCGACACGCAATCCATCTACGAGAGGGTCGTAGAAAAGTCCAATCTTGGAAAGGGCATGCGTTCCAAGTACGCAAAGCGGTAGTGTCTCGCCTCATCGGCCTCGGCCATCACCTCAACCTCACCGGCTTCGGCCATCTCCCCATCTTCACGGCTTTTGGCCGTCTCCCCTCACGGCTTCGGCCATCTCCTCATGCCTCGGCAATTTCCCCTTCGCAAGGAGAGTTCTCGAAGCGAGTCGGGTTTGGGGTGCTATCTTGGAGGAGACGAGGTTGAGTTTGGTCCTGTATTCTTTTTTTCTAAATACAAAGATTTCCTTCCGTGCCCAAAACCTCTGTCATGACCAGGACGCCTATGTGACTAGGTCGCTTTTGGTGGACCCGGTGCTTTCAGTCGGATTCAACGACTTAACCGGGATGGGCCGGGATCGGTCGGGTTTTGGGCTCCAGGTAGTCGTCTGCAGTAGTTTAATTGGAGCAGCAAACCCTCCCGAAAAGCTCGGCGTCGTCCCCAACAGGTGTAAGATCAAGGGGCTGCGGGATGATGGCCACTGTCGTGATAGGATTGGTTGAACGTCCGGCAGTTTTGATTTCCATCGCTCCACTCCAAGGACTTCATTCCCCAACCAAGTTCCTCTTCGGGAAATGCCGTTCGTCCACGATGTCTTGAAATCATGAAATCATGAAAATTGCCGTCGTAATAAAGGGCCACCAGTCTTCGAGCTTAGCCCCCCTCATCGATGCACTTTAGCGGTCCCATCTTCTCAAGTAGCTCCAACAGGATAGTATTAAAGCACCGGAACTCCGGAACGCCTTGGTCAAGATCTCGACGGAAAAGTTGGCATGACCGCGCTTCTGAAGATGTCGGTTTGGTGGCGGTCCATGGGCTGCGGCCCAGCAGAGGGGGCTTCTTGCATCGTCGGCGTCGGATAAAATGTTGAGATACTGCTTCGCCTTTCGATCGGCCTGGGTTATGACAAAGACTCGAGACTCGAGACGTCGTGGAAGTTGTGCTCAAGGGGTGGTGCGGATTTGGACAAGTTTCGGCACAATAAACCTCCATGGAAGCAACCCATGCCCTCCTCCGTTTCCAGAATCTTGAGCGTAGCTTGAGTTTGACAGGGGACACATTCGTCAGTTCAAGTATGAGTTGCCCGTTGTCAGCTCTCCATGGAAACTAGTGATCGATTGCCGGCTCTTGGCATCACCAAGATCAGATACACCATATTGATTCTGACCGAAGTGACGTAGGGCAGCCATGCGTCGGTGCTGTAAGCAAGCTGCTGTGAAGTATCGGCGGCGGTGTGGTAAGTGGCCGTCGTCGAAGTTGGTCATCGTCGTCTGTCTCCCCGTGGCATAGTGTGCGAGCAGCCATAGGGCCGATGACGCTGAGCTACAAAGGGGCTTGGTTGGAAACCATCGCCAGGCTGGGACGTCTCGAGTGTCGCAACGCAGTTGCTTGAATCCGCATTGTTGACCACATGACAGAACCTGGTCTGCTTCTGGGAGATGCTCATGATGTGTACGACATATCGACGAGTCTTGGGGAAATGGTCGATGCGTGCTTTCGAAGAGCACGAAGCATCTTGAAAGCGAATAGCCCATATTCCACTCTTTGATACAAGATCTCCCCCTTCTCATCCTCTCCCCAGCTCCAGGTTCCAGGTTCCAGGGTCTTCTTTTTCTTTTCTTTTTTTCTTCTTTATTTTTTTATTTCTTTTTGTTTGCGTTTCTCTTTTGTTTTGTTCTTTTTGTTCTTTCATTTTCTTTCTTTTTCTCTTGGCTTTGCCCCAACTTGTTCTTCATTCACCCCTTTCCCTCAATCTATCTGTCTTCTTTCTTTCGTCTCTTCTCTCTCTGTCTCTCATCTCCTATCCTTCTCATCCAGGCGTCGTAGGTGTAGTCCATGAAGTTGTGGATGGGGTTGATGCCACTGCTGTGAAAACCCATCAACTCCAACTAGCCAATGTTGTCGCGAAACCCACCCCCCAGAAGGGTTTTCAAGGTCATGAAGGGCCTCTCCCAACTGGGACAGCCAGCGAGGCAGCCCTTTCCCTTGCTGTATCTCCTTGACCTGTGTTTATCCGTCTGGCTTGTCCGGGCATCGAGGCACCGATCTACATCATTGCTGGATGGAATCCACGACGCATCAGAGGTGCGTCGCCAATCGTTTCTTGTGGCCTGGGTAATATGAAGGACTCGTTTGGCTTGTAGATATATTTGTCTGTGAGATGACATGACCGTGGATGGTGCTCGCTCTCTCACGGAGCACAGCATCGAGAATCCCATTGTGTAGCATCTTGTTTGGCTGTCGATGGTACCGCAGAATTAGTGCAGTCCCCATGGTGAACTGGCTGAAATTCCGTAACGCGAGGGACATGTTCATCATGACGTGCACTGCGACCAAGAAGCTCCATAAAGCGGCGCTGACCGATGCAATCCGGCGACCGGGCCGTTGAGGTGGTATCCCGTGCCGCTGCATCATGCCTAGCGAAAGCGATGTGGCTCACGCACGCCGTACACGCAGCAAGATATGACTTGTCGTTGGTTCAGGGCGTGTTCGATGTTGTATTATTGTCTTGAAAAGCTAGCTTGGCGGTGTATCCCAGGGCGTGAGAAAGTGTTGTCAATCTTGGCGTTTTCCCTGAAAATCTGAGCGGGGAACCATGACGCTTGACGATGGACCGTCCGTCAACCAACGAGAGCATGGTCGCCGGTCAAGCAGCGGGATATACCCGCGGCTTCCGGGAGTGAGCGAGTATCTCGCTGCTAGGACCGTGACGAGCTGGACGTGGGAATCTTGTATCAACGTATCTAGTTACGCTGCGACATAATTAACAGCTTGACCGATATGCTTTATTGCCTGTTGAGAATGTCCCCTCCGCAGCAGGGTACCGGCTCCGTTAAGTAAATTGAACAGCCTACCTATGGCAGGGATCAGTGTTCCTGCCGGGCAGTGAATGTGGTATAACTTTTGTGTTTTAGAAGCGGTTATAAAAACATTAGTGAATAAGTGAATCAGTGTAAACTGAAGCTCAAAGATGGTAATTGTAAAGATATTGGAGCGCAAGTGAGCTTTGCTATGCTGGATATATAGGTGCTTTCAATTCCCAACCATATGGCTCCCCAGCTAGATGTGACATGCATGAGGTGGTATTGGGGACGTATGGTGTGTAAATCACACTCAGAGTATGACTGGGAGTGGTGATACGTTATGAATGGTCATGAAATGTAACCTGTCTCCTCCCAGTGTTGCATCTTTACAGTTTCGAAGCTGGCTAAGCCTCCCATCAGCGGCTGGCAGCTCGTATACTTTATCTTACTTTTACTACCCTGCCTAGGATTGTTTCAATGCTGCATACGCTAATTAGCATACTTGACATCGACTTAACTTTGTCTGGCTGCCCAAGAAACGACATGCACGAAATATAATGTTGGCTGGGTGATTGAGTTCGCATGGTCGATAGCTTGGTGCCAGCACCTGATTACTAGAGGGCCGGTCACTGCGAGGTCAGAGTGTGGGGGATTCCGATGACCGTTCGGGGATTGAGCGGTATTAACCAGCGAGGCATCATCAAGACTGCACTCGAAACAAAGGCTGGCGTGGAGCGATTCCTGAACCAGCCCAACAATACCAACAGATACGGTCGCCACACGCCGGCCCCAACTAGATGGGAGGCGTTCCGAGACGCTGCAACCAACATGATTCCGTTCGGTGTCCAGAATCCGTTCTTGCGAGTTTGAGAGGGGACCATTCCGTCACCAACGACATCTTCGCCTACAATTGCGGTATTACCTTTGGCCGCACGCAGCTGATCGAGCTGTCGCCCGAGAAGACTGTCGAGGGTGAGGGTTCGGCAAACCACTTCTCATACCTGAGCTTTTGACGAAATACATTGGTTCATGGCAATGCAATACGAGGTTGTATACCACCGATGGCTGGTTGTTACGTAGGACGACAGCACCTAATCTTCACACTCTGCTACATTGCCTGTTGCAAAGACCCAACTATCAAAGTCGAGATCGCCATCGCACAGCGGGTTATCGAAAACAAACCCAAAGGCATCATTCTCCAGGGGATGGCTGGCATCATCAGCAGAGGTTGAGTTCCGTATTCCTTGAATCCGCGCCGCGTGTGTTTCGAAAGTGCAGATACACTGCTGCAAGTATGCACTCAAATTTTCGTGTTGTCGCAGTGCTGACATAAGCTCGCCACCGGTACGGCGCCCCCCCTAAATTAAGTAAAAAAATTAAATTAATAAACTAATGAATTAATTAATTAATTAATATATATTAAATTTAAATATACGATTTAACGCGTTTAAATATAAATTAAATCTTTTATATTTTTAATACGATTTTAATTAATTATTAAAGCTTTTAAAACCTTTTTTTTAACTTCTTTTTAATTTACCTTCCTTTATATTAGCTTAAACTTATTTAATATTTATTAATAAAATAAACCCTTTATTAAAGTCTTTATTAACCTTTTTTTTATTTTTAGTTTCTTTAGATTTACCTTTAAATTCACCTTTTTATACTTTAATTAATTAATTTAAAAGGTTAAATTATTAATACTTTTATTAAACTTAACTTATAAAAGCCGTTAAATAAGATCCCCGGCGATAATATCTTTTTAAAATAAGTAATACCGAGATTTTTTAATTGCCGGCTTATTTTAAATATATTAATCCTTTTACGTTTCGATTTTAATAGTTTAATTATTTCCTTAGTTTTAAAAGCGATATCGATAATTTAAAATATAATCGATTTTTAAAGCTAGTTATTTATAACCTTTTAAATATTAATAAATTATAACCCGGTAACTAATTAAAGGGATTAAATAAGAATAACGTTAAATAGTAGATTAATATAAAGATAAAGAAGAAAGGAAGTAAGCTCTATTTATTAGTATTTAAGATAGACCTTTTAATAAAGGAGATTAATTATTACTATTTAAGTTAACCGCCTTCTTATTTAAGAATAGCGGGTTAATTAAGCCTTTTTTAATAAACCCTTTAATAGGGTCCATTATTAATTAACCTTTAATGATATTTTTAAAAAATAAATCGATCTTTTAAATATTAATTTAAATTTAAAAATAATCCCTTTTCTTTATATAATTATTATTATTAATAATATATATTAACTTTAACTTTTATTAAAACTGCTTTTTAAAAATTAAGAAATAATTTATATTTAAAAGTTAAAGGATATAATTATTATAAAAGGATAAGTAAAAGTATTAAACTTTAACCTTTAAAGCTTTTAATATAAATTTATTATTAATATAATTACCGTAGTTATTTAAAATTAAATGCTTTTATTATTAAAGGTTATTCGATTAAGTTTAAAGAATAAAGATTTTTTTAAACTATTTTAAAGCGATAAAGATTAAAGTTTAACCTTTTAATAATACTTTAAAGGCTTAATCTTTATAAAAGGCGTTTACTTTACTTTTATTAATTAAGAATTATTATTATTAAACCGACTACTTTTTAAAGATTAATAAAGGAGGGAGAACATTATCGATAACGTTAATAATCTTTAAAATAATTATTTATTCGCGATTAATTAAATTATTCGTTATTAAATTTTAAACTTTAATTAATTTAATAATAAAATAACCCTTTTATAACGTTATAAAAATTCCTATTTTATTAATATTAAATCGAAAATATAATAAGATCCTTATAATTTAACGGCTTATAAACCGGTTAAAAAAGAATTATATAACCTTATTTAATATATATATAAAACGCCGGAAATCTATAATTTAAAAGAATATAAATTTAAAGGCTTTATAATATTTTAAGAATTAATGTAATTATTTATTATTAAAGGTATATAAAGACCTTTTTATAAAGAGGAGGTATTATATATATATTTTAAATAATTAATAAATCGAAATATATTTTAAACTAATTTAAAAAAGAGTTTATTATATTAAAAACTTCTCTTTATCTTTAATAAATAATTATTTCTTTTAATCGACCTCTTTTTAGCTTTAATTGTTTAGGATTTTATAGCGGAGGATACGTTTTAAAATATTATTATATTTATAAGCTTAATTAAAAGAAAATCCCTTTAAACCTTTTTAAATTATATCTTAAAGTCGTTCTTTTTTATTAACTATTATAATTTTAAAAAAAGGAGAAAAAGAGGTTTAATTTAATATATTTTATATCGAGTAAGAAAGAGATTTAATCCCTTTTATATACGGTTAATATAGTTTAGGGGTTGTTTTTTATCTAATCTTAAGGGGGGCGCCGTACCGGTGGCGAGCTTAAAGCTTCCCCATGCCTGCGCCACCGACTCTGTGTAAAGTTCTTGCGTGAGCATGGCTGCCAAGAAGGTGATCCCTGCGATATGCAGGTAATAGACACGATACCACCAAGGCAACAGGCCGAGGGGCTCGCCGGGCTCCAAGGTTTCGACAATTAAGGTTACGAGAGCTTGTGCTGACTCAACACACAATCCCGAGCAGTCTCTCAAGAGCCGGTCGCTGAGATTGCTGGAAGGAGTCCTAGTGGTCGGTGTCGCCACCGCATGGGACTTCATCGAATAGAATCGTGCGAGGAGGTGTTGGTGTAAGAAGATGCGTGTATGCAGGAGGCGAAGGTGCAGCAGATATCGTTCCACCCGGGATTTCCTATCTGCAACCGCTTCAAGGTTCTGCACCTTCCAGTCAGTGGGCAAAGCGTCTGCCCATTTGTTGAGACTTGCATCTAGCTGCACCGCCACGACGTGGTACTCATTCAGTTTGTATAAGATTGGTAGTCCTAGGTTGCCAGCCACACGATTTCGTATTTGCGATTGTGCCAATTGGATATGGTTGCCGATTTCGTGTAGCTCAAACTCCCGCCTCAGATGCGCAGCACAGTATCCGTCATGTGGTGAAGCTCCAGCCGGGTTAATTCTGTTCGGCAAGGGTGTCAAGAACTGGGCCATTGTCTTGCCTTGCGACCAAGCAATGCACCTAGACCGGGACGAGTCAGTGATATCATGCTACATGGGTTTGGCGTGTTACGGGTTCTACCTATCCAGACCAACGCAGCTGGCCAGAAGTTGTCGCTTCAGCCTCCTGTCACTAGCAGACTCTGTATCGGAGGGGGCCGGGAGATGACAGGATATGCTCTGAGCAACTCGTATCGCTAGCCCGGAAGCCATCCACGCCTTGTGCTGATGACTAGTGCAGTGGAGGTAGCGGTTCATTAGAATCAAACACTGAATCAACTCGATGGATCCAGCTGGTTCCCAGAGCACAGTATCGAGGCGTAGGAGCACCCACGCCCGCTTGAAGTAAATGTTACCATCTTCTTGTCGTTTGATCTGCGAAATCAACTCTTGCCTCTGCACAGAGAGGGCAAAGACAAGGTTCATTATACTGAGACCTGTGTCGTGTTCAGCACCAGGTCTTGCCCCGGAACCAGAGTATGCCTCTTCAACGACTCGGAGGAACCTGGTGTGGTCCAACACAGGCTCTATTGGATCAACATGCTGAAAGTATATATCAACTAGCCGTTCGGCATCCACGCGAGAAGGCAGCTGCTTGGCAGCAGACTCGGATACGAGGGAAGGCGGATCCAAGTCAAGCGGTTCGAACAATGGTGCATTCACGAAGGGGACAAGATGTGACTTCGTCGTCGGTGGAATGCCTGCTCTGACGTCGATTGCGCCAGCAACCTCTCCGGCGAATCGGCCATGGTTGGTGTAATCTGCAAGATTCGGATCTGCATCGGGGTCTTGACCATCTTCGATCGGCTCGGGGGTGGACGACCGCCCCAACGACAATGGCGTCGTGGCCGCAGAAGCGTGTGGGGTGACGAGGCTGTTGGCAGGCACAGCCGAAGGTAGTGCGAAATTCTGAGACTGGAGGTTGCCAGAGATGCCGGTTCGACCTTTCGGCCCGAATCCAATTGGCCGTCGCTTGTATTTCCGCCGGGCAAGAGTAGCGTATGTGCATTTGTCTCCCCTTGCCAAGCACTTTGAACATGGGGATCCACCGTCGCATTTGCACTTCCTCGACCGACAGCACTCGCAGGCGTTTGAGGTCTTCAACCGCTGCCGCCGCCGCTCCGTGTGAGCTTCAAAAATCGATAAATACCTACATTACCGAGTGCGTTTTTGAGAGTTCGAAGAGATAGAGGCAGTCCTGTCTGTCCTAGTCTCTACGAAAATCTAGGATCTATTACTTGATATAATTAACAAGACTTTACGATGTCTCAACAAAGCAATACCCCCTCGCCAATAGGGCCTGGCGAAGTAGAGAAATCACACTTATATGACGGCCAAGGAACGGAAGAAAACCCCTTCGTCGTCGAGTTCCAGAAGGACGACCCGAGCAACCCCATGAACTGGTCGCAGCTCCGAAAATGGTTCATCACGGCCATTGTGACCATGTCTGTCTTCATCGTCACCCTGACATCCTCAGCCTATTCGTCGTCTGCCCAGGAGCGTATTCCAGAGTTCAACATCAGTCGCACGGTTTTCATCCTCGGCGTCTCCCTCTTCGTTCTGGGCTTTGCCATTGGTCCCGCCGTCTGGGGTCCTTTATCCGAGCTCTACGGGAAGAAGCCACAGTGGATAGTCTCCCATGTGGCCATGGTAGCTTTTATTGGTGGCTCGGCCGGGAGCAAGAACATCGAAACGCTTCTGGTTTTGCGTCTACTTGGTGGCATCTTTGGCGCGTCGCCGCTCGTCAATTCGGGGGGTGCCATCGCTGATCTCTTCCCTCCTGCGCAACGGGGCCTTGCTATGACACTCTACTGCGTCGCACCCTTCCTGGGTCCAATGCTTGGTCCAGTTGTCAGCGGCTTCGTCTCAGACAGCATAGGTTGGAGGTGGGTTGAAGGAGTTTGTTGCATCGCCATCGGCGTGACGGGCATCCTGGGTGTCATCTTCGTCCCAGAGACGTACGGACCTGTGTTGTTGGCGAATAAGGCGAAAGACCTCTCACAATACGAGGCCCGTTACGTCAGCGTTCTGGAGAAGAATCAAGGCAAGAAAAAGCCGTCTGAGATCTTTCAGAAGGCCCTGATACGACCATGGATCTTACTCTTCCGGGAACCGATTGTGTTGGTGGCGTCGCTCTACATGGCCGTCATCTTCGGCACCGTCTACATGTTCATGGGCGCTATGCCCATCGTCTTCAACCAAGGCCGGGGCTGGAGTAAGGGCATAGGCAGGCTCTCTTTCATGGGTATTGCTGCCGGTATTATAGTGGGTCTCGCATACGTTATCTACGACAACAACAATCGATACATGAAGCTATCACTCGCAAAAGCTACAGCTGCCGAGTCCCGCCTGCCGCCAGCCATCATCGGCGCCATTGCGTTGCCGGTTGGCATGTTTGCCTTGCCTGGTCCAACTATCCTAGCATCCACTGGGCCGTCTGCATTGTCCTATCGTCGCCGTTTGGTTTCGGGTGTGTTCTCGTCATCTTGCCCGTCATCAACTACCTCATTGACTCGTATACTATCTACGCGGCCTCCGTACTCGCCGCCGCAGCCATCTTCCGATCGTGTTCCCCTTGTTCACATTCCAGATGTACAACCACCTCGGAATCCATTGGGCCACGTCGATTCCCGCCTTCCTTACGTTGGCCTGCATGCCGTTTCCCTTCATCATGTACCGGTACGGAGAAGCCGTCAGGATGAAGTGCAAATACGCCGCTGAGGCCGCTGAAATGATGCGACAGATGCATAAGCAGCAAGACTCGGCTCCAGTTCCCCCTCGGCTCCCGCATATGTAAATAGAAGAAAGGATGAAAGCCTGAGATTCAAGTGTTTCTTTAACGCCATATTGATTTTTATCTACTCGAGCTATTCGAGTTAGAGAGAAAAGGAAACCTTTTCTATCATGAACGGCAAACAAGTTTGTTGCAAATAATGGCAACCTGTCCGTTTGCAAACCATAAAACTCCTCCCCCTAGCAAATAGTAGAATACGTGCCTCCTGCACATGACGAAATCTACGCCCTGCTTGCTGACGATCGAGCCCTTGCTTCAGATATGCCATCGCAATGACACATTCCAAATCCCAAATATACCCTCCTAATCAACCAGCGTTGGGGTCCTCAGCGGCCACCAGATGGTACAGGGCGACTTTGGCGGATGCGATATCGCGATAGCCGCAAGCGGCGACAACGTTCTCCCAATTCATCTAAGTGACTCAAGTTAGTATGTAATTATTAAGCGACGGACGAGGAAGTTTGTACGGACCTTGAACTTGATGAAGATGCGGCGGCGCGAGTGGCACCTTGAGCACTTTCTTCATCTCCTTGTGATCGATATGTAATCCAGTGCAAGGGGGGCAGTCCGGAGATCATAATGAGCGGCTGGTTTTCTGGATGCGAATGAATGCGTAGGTGGCAACACTGGGCTGCGAACTTGAAATGAGTCCCATCATCAACTGCAAGAAGGAGACAAGTCGGTAAGAAGAAAATGTAAAAAAAACGAGAAAACACAAAGCGGTACTAGATCAGATCGGGAAACTTCTTGATCGATTCTTTTTCAACCATTACTTGACCTGGTCGGAACTACGGGCCGACCAGATCAAGAACAGTACGGCGAACCCGGAAATGTCCTTGAGCCAAATCTGGTTGGCCTTCTTCTAGAAACCAAGGCGAATCGACAGGATGGCGCTGCACCAAACGAAACAGGCGGCCAGCAGTAATGAGACCACCATTGTATCATCGTCCTTCAGGGACGCGGCTGTACGGATCATTGCGCTTCCAAGAGCTGCACCTGCTGCGAAAATTGGACAAGCTTTCTGTCGCGTCTTCTGCACGCCGAAGGTACATAGGGCGATGGCAATCGAGCCGTGGGAGAAGTCCACTGCTACAGCAAGCTAGTTAGAATCACGATCGCTTAATATTCCTCAAGGCTCGTACCTTTTACCATTTCCGAATAATTGAATGTTCACCCACTTCCAATCCACGTCCCTCTCCTCGCTGGTCACGTCGAGGTGATGCCCCAGGCTATAGAGGAAGTGTGAGAAGTCAAATAACCCGTAGCTTAGCCTTCAGTAAGTTACTGTGGGTATTGCGCAAATGCGGCGATCCGAGGTTGATTGACGCCGTTCAATGAGTTGCCGAATTTGGGCAACAGGCATGCGACCTGTCAGGTAGAAAAGGAGAGCTGCAATAGTAATGCCTCCCGGAAAACCGACCCAGTTGTTGGCCACACGATAAGTGTTTCTGGCCACGCGATAAGCGTCGCGGGCGCGGCGGACACCCCCATCTCTGACGCGACGCAGAGCCTGGACGGTCACCGGGTTGTGCAGGCGGACCCGGCGGCGATTGACCTGGACAGCTGGGGGCCACGTTGGGCTCGGCCTCGGCGTCGCGCAGATTCTCTGCGTTGGCCGGCGGGTTGCGGCCTGCAAGAGTTGCCCTAAGCGTGGCATTCTCCACGGCCTAGCGAAGGTTTTCGCTTTGCGCATTTTGTAGATCTTCGTCTACTTGTGTTTGGTTCATGGCAGGCAGGACACCATTGGCGCGGAAGTATCGCATATCGGCTGCGATCTCTGAGTCCTCCACTCTCGGGGTTGGCGCCGTGTTGCTGACAACATCGCCATGGGGACAAGGTAACCGGGAGGTCCTGGACTGGATGGTCTTGTCCACCGCTTTTGAAGACCGGATTGAAGGCATGGGCGTATATGAACCACGTCTGCTTGTGATCCTTCAGGTGCTTCAAGATGGGTTTGGGGAGATGCCGAAGTACTTGATAGAAATGATTGCGATGTAGTAGAACTGGCGGGGGATGCGAAGGCTTGTTTGGAATAGGTGCTGTGACCGATGCGTGACAGTAAGAAACCGTGGCTTAGGTGAGTACCTAAGTACCTACTTTAGCTATCAGGAACCAGCACACCCTACATACACAAATATTTAAATAGACCATGAATTCCTATTAATATACCATAGTACAGTGTTTAGCTGCACGGTTAACTCGTCTGCCTAAGTTTAAGGGTTCGATTCCCCTTGTGAGCGTTACCCTTTGGGATTCCCATACTAAGGGGCTGGGGCCATGTCCATTGCTCAACAATGTTCTATAGGGTCTGGCATACGTGCTCAGTTAGTCCAGTTTGGGCTTGTAGGCGCCGAGTGATGCACATGGTAACTCTTCTTTTTCTCCCTTTCTTTTAGGCATCGTCAACCCAGTCGTCTGGAGCAAATCGAGATTACTATGGACGAACATGTTGACCTTTTTGTGTCCCTCGGACGCGAACACTTTACTTGCTTATTTCACTTCATACATTAGAAGAGACAGTAAGCAAGCTGCGGCTTCCAGGGCTTTTGTGAGACTGCCCAATTCCGGGAGATCCGGGATTGTCTCAGAATTAACGGATGAAAACAAACCAAGTCCCAGCTGACCGGACTGTCCCATCCGAGCCAAAGAGAATGGTAGAGATGATTTATCTTTTCAACTTGTCATAATAACCCCCGTCTCGACTTTCGCAGTATGACAATTTTGTTAAGTACGGGTAATATATGGGAATTAGGGAGGTAATCCCGACGTGGTAGCATAAGTATGATGCGGCTCATCAGTCCCTACATTACCTTAAATGTTGGCAATATTATATGGGTTCAACACAGGCCCAAGCAGTGCTTCAGACTGTAGTTCACGACCGAAGCTAGCCTGTCATACACATTGGTTTACAAAGCAAACATTCAAGCAAAACTTGATAAATTACTCTATCCATTAAGTAGTATCGAAAGAGCCTAAGAGAAACAACGCCATACCGGGCCGTCCCCACGAATCCCCGTCCTCCATTTGAATCGTACCACAACTCCCATTAGCGGAGACCGCCGAAGCGGGTTGGAAATGGTGGTCGCCGAAGCGGTGATGGGAATGGAGACCGCCGAAGCAGGATGGGTGAAGGGGCTTAATCCATGATGGTATTTCCCCAGAGACCTAGGCGTAGACAGATGTACGCACCCACACCTACACCCAGTGCAAACGGCATCCCAGGCAACTCATAGAGAGTCCGGCCGACATTCCTGGCGCGTTCGATTCTTCCATGGCGGACCCGGTGCAAAGGGACCGGCTCCAGGTTGTGTAGCTGCTGAAGAGAGTTGCCGAAGTCGCGGTCACCCGCCTGGACCGGTGTAGCATGGCGGGGATGGCCGGGAACGTCCGGGACTGGGAGTTCAGGCAAGGGATCCTCCGGGACTGGTCCGGCTACTATGTTCTGCTCCTCGCGGCGAACTGCTGCTCCTACACGGGCGTGGTCAGGCAAGCAGTTGTGGGCTCGATAGTACCGAAGATCCGATGCGATCTTCGAATCGTTAACCCGAGGAGCCGGTGGCTCGTTCCTTGAGGTGATGCCCGAGGGCGAAATGGGGAGGTCCCGCATGGGATGGCTAGAGCCCCCACTGCTCAAGTCGGGATGGAAAGGTCGCTCGTATAGGTACCATAGCAGGTTTTCGCGCTCCAAGTGTGCCTTGACTTGCTTGGGGACGTGACCGAAGGTCTCGATGTACACTATGACGACGTCGTAGAAGAAGGCGGGGTCGTGGGAGCGGTCGTACATGATATTTCGGTATGCGCGGGCCCTCGAGATGGATTGCCAGGGATTGTAGTGGGATAGATCGTCTTGAATGGCTGTCTTCATGCTGGGATCCCACCCAAAATGCGCTGCCATCGCGTCAAGGAGCTCTGTGTGCTTCTGTCGCATGTCAAGGAGATCCTGACCTCCGAGGTTGTCCCGGTGTCGCTGCCCTCTCAGTCGAGAGAACTGCCAGTCCGCCGGGATTGTTACTTCCGATCCCCCGAACTGAAGAACAAAAGTATTTCCTTGGGGTCGGAGTGGCTGCTCCGCCCACACTTTGGGCGTGATATAATGGATGAGGAAGCTGCCAGGATAGACAATGGCTCGAGCTTGCTTTCGCTCTTCCAGGAAGAGGCCGGTAATAGCCACCGCATTCAGCCCCGAAATGTTGAAGGCTTCCGCTCCCCACTCTTGGACTTCAGTGGGCTCGGCAACGTCATGCTTCAAGAGATACGTCAACGCTCTCAGGGCTTCGTGGTGCTCGGGGGTTGCCAGTGGCTCCATACTCAGACGAACGATCACGGCGCGGATTGCTTCGACTTGGCCGGGTGCCTCCATTTTGAAATGGTTGGGGACTTTGGTAAGGGCCTGTCCCATCTTGTACTGCCTGGTATTGTAAGGGATTGTCCGGTATTGTACGGGATTGGAGGGGACTGCAGGGGATTGGGTGGGGTTTCTTATGGAACCATAGGGACTTACGCTGTGCAGACCTGGATGCAATAGGCTTTCCTTCTCTCGATTCGGATCTAGTGGAATCGAGGTTGTAACAGTGTTGCAGTCTTGGTTGAACAGGGCACCGAAGTATTTAGTATGTGTTAGAAATTAAGAGATTTCAGACCTGTTTCCAAAGTTGCTTACTAGAACCAAAGTGACTGGATACAAATAAGGCATTGCTTTAAGGTCCTGCAACTAGAAACTGAGCACCTCTTGTTTTTTCTAGGGCATTTTCACACATTCTTCACTCGGGCGGTTTTCGTATTGCTCATTCAACCTAAATATGGACAACTCAGTATTATAATGGCGTACGATTGTTGGACTGATACATTTGATTTCGAATTTAAGTAATAATTGAATTTACTTTATTTCTCCGTTGAGGCGAATTTCGGGCCATAGGCGCCCGGGGGCTACCGGGCGACCATCCGAGCCATTCCCTGACGTCGCAGTAGTGGTGCCGCGCAACCATCAATGGCCCGCACCAGCGTCTCGCCGTTCCTTGAACGTGTTGTCTTTAGGGTCTAGTACGTGTAGTAGCGCAAATTTCTCTCGGCCCGCCACCTTCACCATCTTGCCGAGTAATGGTATCGTCAGGGCGACGGTTTGGGGATCCTTTTCCGCCTTGAACGAGTATTTTGTTGAGCACATCTCACGCTGCATCTCGATCTGCGACAATCTAGTCTCCAAAGTATCGAACGTCCCGTAGAGCTCCCAAATTTCGTCAAGCTCATTGGCTATCGTCTCCCATTTGAAGGAGGTGAACAACGAGAATTGAAAGTTTGCGCGCCAAAAAGGCAATCCTAACCGAATCGCGAACCAGGCGCGACATAGTGTCGATGGCCGCCACAGACGGGGATATCAGCCCATCTGTATGCTGGCCCTCCCACTCGTCAGTGAGCAACTCCTCCAACTAGTCCTCTGGTCCGCGGCCTAGTACCGTTGAGTCCAGTCCCAACGGATTGGTTATAAGATCAACAACGACCTGGAGGCCATACATGTCTCTCAATGCCCTGCCTACTTTAACCAAGACCCCGAACTCTTGTGGACGATCACAGAGATCAAGCGGGTAATCCTCCGCAACGTCAAATGCCCCAATTTGGGCCGTGTGGACGTAGGCTTTGTATAGGAAACTTGAACTACCGAAGTCATCCAATGTCTCGATGAAATCTTCATCTTCAGTCTCATTCATTTTCAGGATTTTCGTTGTGAACCCCTTAAACTGTATTGGTAATGGGTGGGCAACGTCGGATAGAAGACGTTGAGCCGCTATGAATTGCTCTTTGGCAGTTTGTGTGACTGGGTGCCGAGTTACTTTGTATCCACGGCGCCGCAGTGTAGTTTCCAAATCGCATGTCTCCAAGGGATGCAGGGTGCCAATCTCTGCATCGTATCCAACTTGTAGGCCGAGCGTAAGATGGCCGGCGTCGATATACTTCTCGGCCACGTCTCCAGTGATTCTTGGGGACTCGTCCAAATTGAACAGCTGGCCCATAGAGATTGGCAGACCCTCTTCTTCAACTAGGTGCTGGTAGATTATTCTGCCGGCCGCTTCCGGGCGTTTTCTTCTTCTTCGTTGTCGGGTCCAACTTCTTCCACCACAGATCCATCGCTCGCAACCTTGTTGACGCCCACAAACCATAGATGTCTATCGGCCACAGGCTTGTAGAAGTGAGTACCATCATACTCTTCTAGTGGTTCGTTGATGTTATCGAAGACTGCTTCCAACACCAGATCCGGATGGTGCTCGCTGTGTTTTGTATGTATCACATTTTTGCACAAGTACTTGGCCGTTCCATCCGCCGGCATTCCCTGGAACGCCAGAAAATTGTGGCGGGTAAACCCTCGCGGGTCCAGCAACACATCCAGTTTGGTTTTCAGATCTTTTCTCGCGGGTGCGTTCGTCACGTTGTCCTGCAATTTCCCCTTGAATCGCATCAGGTGCATAGGTAGAAGAAAGCCTCTACTCTTTGTCTTATGCGCACCTAGATCTCCGTGACCTCGGCGTGATCGGTGTGCTAAAGAGGGTGAGACATAATATCGAAGAGGGTAGCATAACATTTTATTAAAATTTTGATGCACGAGAGAGAGCTTGCGATGGTATGTATAAAAGTACTCTCTGTTGCGCAGGGTTGAATGGAATAAGCGTCGTCTAGGCGTTGGCATGCTTATCGTATTCGAAGCTCTAGGCTCATAACTGTTGCACGAGAGAGAGCGCTTTTATACACGCCGGTGCGACGCTGGGGAGAATCGACAGGAGGCCCACCAGCTCCTTCATGGAGATAGTGAGCGCAGTCTGCGAACTCGATGCCCATGAGAACTCGAACATCGGCGCGAAGCTCCTTGAGATTAACCTGTAAATATTCAGTCAGCAAGCTAAGCTTCGAGAAAGAGCTGGGGATAGGACTTACGTTGCTGGTGTTGCCACGAGCACTGCAGTCGATAGCAAAAGGCGACGGGCGACACTAGGAAAAGTGGCAGAGATAGGCTCACACCTGGGATAAGTTAGCAGGCCGAGCAATGTAAAAGCAAGCATTGGGTATATATACCACTATATCGCATGTAGACGATCGCTACATCGTAGTAGTTAGCGGGATCATGCGAGCGGTAGTCCTTAATGTTCCGGTAGGCCCGAGACTTGACGAGCCGGCGCCGCGGGTTATAGTGCTGAAGATCGTCGAGCATGGCGGTCTTCATCGCGTTACCCTAGCAAAAGTGGGCGGCCATGACATCAAGAAGCTCCTCATGCTTGCTTCGCATGGCAAGCAGATCCTCACCGGACAGCTGCTGGCGGTTAACACTCTTCCAGAGGCGGGATGAGGCCCAGCAGCCCAGAATCGTGACGGTCTGTCCGCCGAAGTTCAGGGAAAATTCGTCCCCGGCAAAGATGTTGGGTTGTTGAACCCACTTGCTGGGGTTAACATAATCAATGATGAACTCGTTATCAAAGAGAAGAGATGCTCCCTCTTGACGTTCGTAGCCGAACATGATCGCTACAACAACCTTGTTGAGGCCTGACATGGAGAAGTCCTGCCTGGCGCGTCCATTCGAGGATGTTCTCCGGAGGCTCGATGCCATCTTTGATGGCCTTTCGCAAGGCCTTTCGAGCCCGCTTGTACTCCTGTGTATCGGCGTCATTGTGATCGCGAAGTTGGGCGATTGCCTCGCGAACGAGGGCAATCTGCTCCTCATTCATGTTGGTGACTGTGTCTGTATTGAAACTGTAAGTATTGGAAATCACATTTGACCGGGACTAGTACGACCTACCAGGGATTGGTTCTGTTTCGGTCCTTTATGAAGATTGATTGGCTTGGAGATATGATAGTCAAGAGTTGGTTGAGGGTTGGAGATTGGAGATGTTATGGGAGGTTGATGGGTGAAACAAGGTATTCTTAAACATTTTCAGGCGAAATTGAAATAGAGGATTGAAAATACATTAATGTTTCTAAATTTTCTTCCAATGTTCAAACCCAGCTCTTCACCACTTTCTCACCGGTTCTTCACTAAACTGATTAATATATTTCTTATTAATAGAACTAGACCATATCCCTATTGTTCAGCTAGTACTTCAAGCATACCAAGATCGGTACTTATACCTAAGAACAATCCTTAATATTTATCAATCAGGATACTAGCAAAGCGATATGACTGTTTCCAGGACTGCCTGCCACCGATTTCAATTGTGCTGGAGACACACTGCCACAATGAAACAAGAGCGCCGTCGGACCAAACTTTCTCGATATGATATCTGGTCCATGGTCACATACGCCAGTTTGTGACCGATACCACCGTCAGCTATACTTCCATACCAGTGTCGCCACCTACAAAGCTTCTCCTGGCAGCACGACCTTCAAAGTCTTCCCCCTTGGTTCCATCAACACGAGAT
The DNA here is from genome assembly GCA_038364195.1 of Apiospora sp. TS-2023a. NCBI lineage: Eukaryota > Fungi > Ascomycota > Sordariomycetes > Amphisphaeriales > Apiosporaceae > Apiospora > Apiospora sp. TS-2023a. The sequence continues at coordinate 3,331,166 of JAQQWQ010000009.1, read as the reverse complement.
TATCCATATGCATGCTCTCTGTCGTCACCGAGCCCCCCAACCGACACCCCCGGAACTTCCGAAAGAAGGCCGCAGCGCCCAGCCGCAGCTCCATGTACGCCAGGTGCTTCCCGATACATCCGCGAGACCCGGCCCCAAACGGCCCAAAGGCCGCCCGGGCGGTCTCGGACGTCGCGCACTCGCCGCCTGGGAGCCAGCGCGTGTGGTCGAATCTAGGTTTATGCGTAGATAATGTTAGCCTGAGTCATAGAGTCAGTCAATAAGTAGGTCTGCAGACGATACGTACTTCTCAGGGTCCGCGAAGAACCGCGGGTCCCGGTGCATCGTGTAGGCTTGCGTCGCCACCTCGGTCCCCGCGGGGAGGTGGTACCCCCCAAGCTCGACACCACCGGGTGGAACGATCCGCGGCAAGGGGATGGGCGCGGCGCCATACAGACGCAGCGTCTCCTCGATGACGGCGTTGAGTATTGGCAGTTTCTCGAGTGCTGCATCACTAACACCTGATGGGTCGTCGCCCTCGACCCGCTCCTGAAGTTCCTGCTCGAGGGCCGCCTGAAGACCGCCGTCGCCGTTGTTAATCACGGCCCAGACAAGGTAGGTCAGCGTGTTGGACGTGGTGTCGGTCCCGGCGATCATGAACCCCCCAGCCTCGACCGCGATATCGGCGTCCGTCAAGGACCCTCCCTCGACCGGGTCCGCCTCCCGGAGGACTTTGGCGAACACGTTGGCGGTGGTGTCGGAGCCCGCCGCCGTCTTTTCGCGGCTATTCTCGACGGCGGCCATGCCCTTGTCCATCAGGGACTTGTGGGCGTAAAAGTAGCGCGAGCGGCCGATGATGGGGAGGCGCTTAAGCACTTCGTAAAGCCACGGGAAGGAAAGCGCGCCGAACGCGGCGAGGGTGGCGATTTTGATCTCGTCGAACCAAGGGTCCTTCTGTTTGGAGAGACAGACAGCATTAGTAGGTACAGCATCGTTCTGTTTTCTGCCGGGCTGATGAGGTAGAAATGGAAATGAAGCAAAGGACAAGCACAACACTCCCCAGATTCAAGAAAACAACAAGGTGGCCCAGAACATACCCGTCCCGCCTTGAGCGAGTCAAACGACTTCCCAAACATAATAGTCGACACCACATCCGACGCCATCAAGTTCCACCACTTGCGCACGTCTACCTCGCCCCCATCCCGCTTGGCCTCGCCGCGCATCCCCTCGACCGCAGCCGCGACCTTATCCCGCACCATGGCCTCCCACTCCCTCCGCAGCGACGTGGCGGTGAACCCAGTCCCCAGCAGTTTTCTTCGCTGCGCGTGGGCCACGGGGTCCGTCATCTGGAAGAGGCCGTAGGGCGGTTTCCCGGCCTCGGTGGGGCCGAAGTAATGGTAAAACTCCGCCTTGAAGAAGCGGCCGCCGACCCGGTGGATGGCCTTATACGCGTCGATGTCGGCAGCGAAGACCTGGTTGGGCCCCGTCCGGGCGAAGGGGCCGAAGCGCTCGTGGAGGCCGTGGTAGTACTGGACCTGCTGCCGCGAGAGCGACGCGAGGGTGGCGGGCAGGGTCGTGAACTTGGCGTGCCAGGCGCCCGGGATGGCGTTCAATGGATTACATAGGGCCTGTGGTTTTGATATAGGACCAAGTCAGCAAAGGCGTGATACGACTCCAAGCTCACGACGACTTCGCGGTGATATAATCTCACCTTGCAAAAGGCATATAGTAGATAGCCTGCCGAAATAGTGGCAGCCACCAACACATAGTTGTACGAAAGCATGGTAAAGAGCTTCGTGTAGGCTGGCTTAGTAGGGCTCGTTGTCTTGAGGAGGCGTCAGTTTCTGGGAGGTTCATGGTGCAGTCTTGACGGATGTCACCTATTATATAGACTTGTGTGTGCCGTAGGGCGGAAGCGATATACTACATTAGGGCTGACACATACAAGTTCATGGCGATGTGGCTTCGGAAAGCCGACTGATGCGAGCTATTCATCGGCCGAGCCTCTCGCACAGTCAAATGCCAATTACCAGTCTATGACGATAGAGATGATGCAGCCAGTGGGGTATATCTGCATATGACAGCGTGTCGGCTATAGCACATAGGACATGAAGCAGAATATTCGCTGGAGCGAGAAGATCTGCATGCAACAAACTTCCTATTACTAAGCGGATGTTGAGGGTGGAGCGATGCAACTATCAACCTCCAACGGCAGCTTTATGCACGGCAGATCGCCCTAGTCGCAGTAGCTCCTCCACAAACTGCTCCACCAGTCCAATCCGGATGCCGTCCCCAGGGCCAAGCGTTGGCGCATGCATATCGCGTATTAGCCTCGGCACCCTTTGCAGTAGCTCCAAATCTTCTTCCGCGCGGAAGTTGAGTGGACTCGTCAGAATATTGCAGAAGATAGTGAGGCTCGCTGACATGGGGTACTGAATGAAGTACCTAAAACACCAACAGGTAAGTAAATGTCCGATATGAACTGGCCGCTGTGGCCTGACGCCACAGGTACATACTTACCAAAAGTCGCCGCTGTTGAGCACTTGGGACACCACGGGTAGGTTTGCTAGCGTGGACCGGCTCGCCTGTAGCGCGAGATGCTGGCAAGAGTTAACGTTTGCCCTGTGGTCCACTCCGCCGGACGCTGGGATGCGGCAGCGCCCGCTCGCGCTGTGGATCAGCGACAACAAGAAGTAGTATTCGAAATGGATGACCAGAACATGACACTGCTTCGCCTTGTTCCAGCCAGAGTCGAGTTGCATTCGATAAGACGAGACCAAGTTAGGACGATATTCGGGGGGTATCGATATTCGCCAAGATTCCAATTCAGCATCGAGCTCCCTGATATGCTTCAGCAAATCAACCTCCGAAGTGCGAAAGGCTTTAGCACAGTAAAGAAGTCGTATCATGTTGGACTTGATAATAGTCAGCCTCATATCACCTGGGATTAGGTCAGTGCCATCTTTGAAGCTGTCAAAATCATCGATCTCCTTGTAGCCCGGCGGCAGTGACAGATCGCACTGGTCGTCGTCGATGATGGAGGGATACCCAGCACGCAGGCATATGTCTTTGTCGTACATGTAGCAATGCCAGAACACCCTGCGCAGATAAGACTGGCTAGAGTAAGGGTTGTACTTGGCTGGAATGGTACTCGTGCTGGCGGGGCTGAGGTGTGCTCCGAGCATGGACGCAAAGCGGTAAGCAACTGACAAGTATGTGGCAGCAGCCGCTACATTCCCAGTAAAGATGTTGTACATACACTTGCGCCATGCCGAGTCAGCTAGACAGAAAACAACTGGGGCAATATCTACTTACTAGCATTGTGCAGACTTGGATGGATTCACTTGAAGGGTTTGCCAGGACTGCAGGCATTAAGCGGCACGCACGGGCAGCGCACTGGTCAGCCTCGATCTGCTGCATATCCAGCTGACCATCCATATGTACCCCGATACATGTGAAGGCCAAAACGCAAGCCTTGGCGCAGACCACATCGGTTTGGTCAGGGTGGCCGTTGTAAGCCTTTTCAACAACGTCCGGGAACGAGGCCTCGTCAATAATGGGAAACACATATCTCTTGGTCGACGTGGTAAAGGCAGATAGGTAGGTGTCCACAACCTTTCTGCTTGGAAGCTCCCATATCCCCGTTACCTGGGTGGGAGCACTCGCTGGGCATGATGGCAGCGACGCAGGTTTAGATCCGGCAAGTGCGAGTATCCACTCCTCGCCTTGCTTCGAGAAGAACGGGATACCCTGGTGGGAGCTGATGCCGCCAAGATGGACCCCGTTAAAGTAGAATCCGCCTAGACCCAGATGCGGGATATCTTGGTTGACATGAAACTTCAAGGAACCCATTTCTCTTTCCATCATGCTAGAAGTGGCTGGGTCCAAAGCCGGTTGCAGTTGACCAACCGAGCTGTTCTCTCTAAATACAACCAATCAGCGTGGTGCAGCCTTGAACATCATGGGATTTAGTTTGTACCTGTTTGGCCTGCGCCGCCCAAAAGGCCGCTTGAAAGTACATAGTAGCCCCTGATGCTTACACCAATCACACTGGGAAGCCGTGACGGAGTCACAATGAATCTGAGATGACTCAAAAAATCAGCACGTGTACTTGGTGGGGAAAGACGATCGGGGAAGTCAGGAGTGGGCTGATACCTTCCGCTTATGACAGGCGTCGCAGGAACGGCCCTTGGACTTGGTGGCCGAAGTTGTCATGTTGCCGGGGGTATGTGGGAAAGGAGAGCCGCGTCTGCATGGGGTTCGCCAGTTTTTATCCACCGCTCACTAATCGGGACTTGCGTCTGACTAGCGCCAACCTTGTGAGTCCCTCTTAGTCAGCGGGGGACACGGGGGCTTGGCTTCGGCCTTCTCTAATTCGTCTGGCTTGCAACGGAGCATCCGCCGCCGCCGCCAGCATCGCAATGCCTAAGAAAAGTAAATCATTCCGCTTCCCAAGTTCAGTCTGACATCGCTTCCAGGTATATCTGAGAAGAAGGAAGCTGATTTCCAATCCAACTCAATTCCCATCTCATGCGCTAAAGGCTCATCTGATAAGTGACGTCAGCCCTGTCGCCAAACTGTGACGAGGTCTAGAAATCAGACCCTGAGGCTTCGGGCGAATTGGTCAATTCCGTTTCGGAACTCTTTCCTCCCAAGACGCTAAAGAAACCCCGTTGCAGTAACATGAGTACCGGGGTATTGCTTCCCAAATGACGCATCGAAAGCTCTAATAACATTTACACCGACCTGTTCGTCAAATTACTTGTAGCCGTGCATACTGAAAACGCCGCTTAGTCATCGGAAGTTTGCCCCTGGAAGTGGATATTCTCCGTGACCAACCCGCACGCCAGTACAACGCTATCCGAAGCAGCAAAGGGCCGTGGGTTTCATATATCCTCATTACATACGACATTAGGCCCCAACGATGGAACTCATCTATTTCCTACATTAAATCACACATCTATCGACGGACGAGGAAATATGAACGCTTTCAAAAGGGCTGCAAGGGTTGCCGCCACTGGCATCGCCGGGACCGTCGCCGGAGCCAGCCTAGGAGCGGGCTATCTGGTCGCCTCAACCACACTCGTCACGCCGATCCCGCGAGATGACGCCTTATGGAAGTCGAAAACGCTGAAGAAGCTGAATCATCTGGAGAACCCGGTTTTGGCGGATATTTGCATCAAGCGGATCCCTCTGTCCAAGATCAGACCTGAGTTGATCGAGGATGAGGCCAAGTTGGCAGCGCAGTTCGCACGAGGCGTTTGGACGGGATGGGGTGAGCAATATCTCCCGCACGGGCATGAATGAAAGGATCCCAACTGACGTATTCACCAGCCTTCGAGCCCCAACGTTGGCTCTTCACCAAGATCTACCGGACCCCCGAAAACAGCCACCTCCGGTTCAGCCGGCGCGAGATCGCCGGGTGCACGTTCGAGCTGGGGACCGAGTTCATCGACCAGTTCGAGGTGGTGGAGCGGTCGCGGCACGCGATCACGGTCCGCGAGGGCGGGTCGCCACGGGACCTGGGGCCCCGCGTTGTCGACGGCTTGATCACGACGACGGCCAGGATCGACCGGGAGGCCGGGGAGGTGGAGCTGACGTTGAGCACGCGGTTCTTCAAGGGCGGGGAGAAGGTGACGGATGAGAGCATGCCGGTTCCTTACTTGATTGAGCGGCTGCATTATTTGTACGCTAGGGCTTTGGTGCAGAGCGGGTCGTCGGCGCTGAGGTAATAAACTGGCTCGGTTTATGTAGACGGGAGAAGCCTTTGCTACGGATAGTGTCTTGTACGATAATAGATCACCGCCTCAAGACTTGCTGTTTCGTGATCATCAGGTTTTCGACAATTATAGAGGCCCGCTACCCCATCTCGGGGGAACGTTACATTGAGTCTCCAACCATTTACCCCTCATCTCATTTGTTCGGCGATGTATACTCCGACAATCTCATATAGTCGGCACAGAGTTCGACTCCAGTGGGGCGAGCTGCCCCGTCACCTTTACAATTCATGCCATCCTAAACCTCTCTTACCCAGATTCAGCCGCAATGAAGTACGATATATGCATGCGGATCGCAACACTGCTTTCGTCCCTCAGTAGGGCGGTGCTGGCTCAAGATGCACCGGCCCCATATCTGCAAGTACCCACTCAGCGACAACTGGACTGGCAGCGACAAGAGCTGTACACATTCCTCCACTTCGGACCCAATACCTTTACTGGAGAAGAATGGGGTCGCAGTCAGAGCCTGCCAGATGTCTTCAACCCTGCGGACATGGACACCGACCAATGGGCTAAGGTACTCGCGGACGCGGGCATGAAGGGTATGGTCCTCACAGCTAAACATCACGACGGCATGTGCCTTTGGAACACCTCGAGTACAACCTACAAAATCGGCAATGGCGCCTGGGCCAAGAACCGAGAGCAGGCCGGCCTCGACGCAGATGTCGTACGCATGGCTGCCGGTTCGGCCAAGAAACACGGCATCAAGTTCGGCGTGTACCTCTCGCCCTGGGACATCCACCGCGACCCCGCCATGCCCAAGCCGGGTCTCAAGGGCACCATCTACGACGAGCCGCAGATCTTCGGAGACTCGAGCCCCGGCGACTACAACGCGCTGTACATCCAGCAGCTGACGGAGCTCGTCACCATGACGCTGGCGGACGGGACGCCCATCGACCTGTTCGAAGTCTGGCTCGACGGCGCGAGCGGCTCGGACACGGCCCAGACCTTCAACTGGACCGGGTTCCGCGACGTGATCCGGCAGCACCAGCCCAACGCGGTGATGTGGGGACACCAGGGCCCGGATGCCCGCTGGGTCGGCAACGAGGACGGCTCCACGCTGCCGACCAACTGGCACGCCATCAGCCGCACCCAGGATCAGCCGCGCTACACCGGCGAGGAGCTGGAAGTGGGCGTTCGTGATGGGCGGTACTGGACGCCTGCCGAGTCTGATGCGCGGATCCGCGATGGTTGGTTCTACCACGCCGAGGAGCCGTCCAAGTCGGGAGGCGCCCTCATGGAGATGTATCTGGCGACGGCGGGGCGGGGCGTCAATTTTCTTTTGGATGTGCCGCCCGACGCCCGCGGTCGGATTGCGGATGTGGATGTGGGCAATCTCGAGGAGTTTGCGCGTTTGCGGAATGCGGCGCTGGATCGCAACGTGGTGATGTCAGGTATGAAGACTTCATCCAGTAGTGTGCGAGCGGACGACGCGGACTCGTATGGGCCGGGCAAGGTTATTGATGGTCGCGATGATACTTACTGGACCATGGATGACGGTGAATTGACTGGATGGGTGGAGATAGATCTTGGGCGCGTCTACTGTGTAGATGGCTTCGTCGTGCAAGAGCACATTGCGCTGGGCCAGAGGATCGGCGGGTACGGGATCGACGCCATGGTCAATGGGGGTGAATACAGGGCCGTACTGAGCAACGGCACGTCTATGGGGTATAAACGGATCGACCTTCTGAAAAAGGCCGTCGAGACGTCACGGATTCGGCTGCGGATTACTCAGGCGAACGCGGTGCCCCTCGTCCAGAGTTTACAGGTTCTAGGGACGAGTGGAAACTGTACATTGGAATGATTAGAGTCCTCTCTCAGGGGTATATGGACTCTGTATCGTTTGATTCAGCTCAACTCCACACCAATCTTGAATTCGTTACACTACGTAATGTGTGTTGGCTGTTGAGATGCATGCAATCCTCACTTGGCGCATGTTCGAAGCAAGGGAGCGCAAACCAATGTCCGGCCCCATTTTACCGCCATTTCGTTCCGAAACAAACATGTAAGGAGTAATGCGACCCCAATGAACAATCGTCTGTTGAGAGTTTCTCCGAGTCTGACCATCGGACAGGGGTTGGTCGTTGGTTCTGGCCAACGGAAGCCTGCGTGCCGCCCAGGGACGAACCCGCCGTCTTGATTCCCAAACCAACAATTGCTCCGAAAAGAGGTTCAGTATTCTATCCTCGGCGCAACTTCATGTGAAAACTCAAATCATAAAGTCTACGTACTCCCTGATCCATAAATTGAATAAAGCATCGACATAACATTATTCATCATGTTACGCAACAAGACCCTAATCTACAAGCGGTACGCCCCCCTCGAGCCCGTACCCGGCGAGAACCTAGCCGTAGAAGACCTCCCCTTCGACCCCGCCGCCGCGCCCCCGCCCGGCGGCCTCACCGTCAAGAACACCTTCCTGTCGCTGGACCCGTACCAGCGCGGCCAGATGCGGCGCGCGGGGGACCCGGGGACCTACTCCATCCCCTGGGTCGAGGACCATCCAGCCGTCGTGACCGCGCTCTCGACCGTGCTGAAGACGGACAACCCCGCCTTCCGACCCGGCGACCAGATCATCGGGTTCGCCGATGCGGGCGAGTACGCCGCCATCCCCACCGAACTGCTCGCGGGAACCCGCGCCGTGCCTTCCGAGCTGCCTGCGGGGGTCGCGCAGGAAGCCCTCGTCGGCGCGCTGGGGATCCCCGGCCTCGCGGCCTACGTCAGCTTCTTCGAGTACGTCCCCGAGCCGCGCGCGGGGAGGATGATGCTGGTCTCGGCGGCGTCGGGGGCCGTGGGGCAGATCGTCGGGCAGCTGGGGAAGATGCACGGGATGAAGGTAATTGGCAGCACGGGATCCCCCGAGAAGGTCGGGTTCGTCACCGGCGAGCTCGGGTTCGATGGCGCGTGGGATTACAGGACGGAGACGACGGCCGACGCCCTGGTGAGGTTGGCGCCCGAGGGGTTGGATGTGGATTATGAGAATGTGGGCGGGGAGATGCTGGAGACGGCGTTGGTGCATATGAAGGATTTTGGCACGATAAGTAAGTTCATCACACCAGCTCTACATTGCCCCGGATATGGGGCTCTCGTATAGGGGCTAACCACAACAACGTATGTGTAGTTGCCAGCGGCATGGTGTCTGAGTATAATGTTCCGGATCAGGACAAATACGGGGTCAAAACGCTCATGAACATTGTGTTGAAGCGTCTCTCGGTCCACGGGTTCATCTGTGGAGACCCCACCACCACGTGCAGAAGTACAGCCCAACATTTACTCGGGATATGCTGACCTGGATCTCCGAGGGTAAGATCAAGATCAGAAACGAGGTGGTCGAGGGCCTGGACTCTGCACCGGACGCCTTCATCAGGATGTTAAGGGGCGACAAATTTGGGAAAATGGTATTGAAGGTAGCATAAGAGTTCCATTTCTTTGATTCAGGTGTGAATGTTCTCGTCTTCACGCTTAAGACGCTCTATGAAAATAATCAATAAGGAACAGTCCACCACGGGTCCCAATTGTGCACCTAGAAAATCCACCTTCACTCGACCAGGCCGCCACGGACTTCTGTGATGGCGCCGTTGAACACACCCATGACAATCCTAAATCCAAAGCATTTCATGGCCAAATGTCGGCAAATTCACAAGTCATCTATGCTACAATGTTAAGCAATACAATCAGGAGTCTCATGGTTTCTTTTTCCACTCACAAACATCAGAACCGCCAGGATGGTACGTCGCCAGGCTGAATGGGCTATTCGGGTATCTCTCCCACTTCTGGGATCGGGACCGGGCCTTCTTGTCGTCATGAAACCCAACATCGAACCGACTCCGGTCGTTCTCGTTGAAGATGGCCCGCACGGGTCCAGGTGCCGATCCACGTCGGTAGTTCGCACCGGCCTGTCCGGGACGGGGCGACGGGACAACAGGGTATTCGAGGTGGGGACCAGGCGAGCTGAGAGGCAGCGGTGGGTCGTTTCGGTAGGGTTTGGGGTAAACTCCGTGGGATCGGATACGGGTGGGCGCCTCCAGAACCTGACGTTCCACGTCGGAAGCCTCGAGATAGGCGTATTCAGGGGCGTCGGTGATACTGGTTTCGTACTGTTATTCGGATGTTAGCCGGAGTCTCTGTGACGGGTAAGTTCAATCAAGGCCACCACTACGGTCTGTGTAGATGGAAAGTAGAACACGTACGTAAGGGACCCGTCTGGTGAACTCAGGAGCACTAGACTGACGGGTCTGTGTCTGTGTTTTAGTAGAACGTCGGTCATTCTTCGCAGCTTTCCGGCGATGGCCGTTGCGCTGACGGTGCTTCCCCTTCGTACTGTAGCTAACGACCTCTTCACCATTGCACTCCACCGCCAAAGTAGCAGAGACCGGGGCCGAGGAACTAGCCGTTAACGAGGTGGAGAACTGGAACGAGGAAGAACCCGTTAACGTGATAGCAAACTGGGTCGATGAACCCGATTTACCAGACCGACGAGCCATGTTGACTGGGCTGTGGAAAAGACTATACCTAGCGGACCTAGGCTTTTTCACGTCCGAGCGTATAGAGATCTCAGGGTAAATTTCGAAAATAAGCGGAAGTGAAGGTTGAAGGACTGGATGCTGGCAAAGTTGAGAAACTTGCTTAGCAGATAATAGCTCGTGTAGGATGACCAAAGTCCATGTTTTTATATTGCTACTGGTATATACATTGAAATGACTGAGTAGATTACAGTCTGGTACTCTCAGGAGTGACGTGTATCTGACTTGTCTAGTTTATCCATGAAACACTTCAAACTGCCACATATGAGACAGGAGTTGCTGGAACTGAGGTGCTGAGTTTGGAACGCACTCTTTGTCTTGGGCTAGATTTATGGCACTCTCCAACCATGTTACATAAGCTTCTTCTAGGATAATGGTTAGATAGAAAATCTGGGGTCATATGAAAGTTACTGAGGTAGATACTAGCTGGTGGTGGTTGCTACTGCTGCATAAAATGGTGTGAGTGCAAACGGCAGCTCAACAAAGAGCAGGCATTCAAAGCAACGGCCCCAAAAAGGAGGTAAAGTGGGGGTGGTTCGATAGAAAACAGCATTGGACGCAATTGGACATCTGGCAAACAAAGCCATGGTGATCTTTCTGGTTTCTTCGCTTGTTACACCCTCAGGCAGCCTCCATGTAGTAACTCCTCAGCATCAGAACTATCGACCCTATATAGTATCCGCGATTTACTCTTCGCATTTAACCAAGGGCTTTTCGCAACTCCTCCAGATCACTCTCCTACCGAGCCATCGTCAAGCACGCGCTTCACCTACACGCAAAACACCATGGCGGCCAACGAAATCGACATTCGCAGCCTCGAGCGTATCAAAGAGAGGGATTTCAATTTCTCGGAGCAGGAATGGGCCATACTCGACATCTTCGCCTCTGCCCTGCAGAGTCCCACGCCGGAGACTCTGGCCGACGCGGCCAAGCAGATCGATGCCAAGTGTCCCCCGCTGCAAGAGAGAGAGGACATTCTCAAGTATGTGGAAAATGTGTTTGAGATGGTGGTCTATATCGCCTCGAGCCCGAGCGTCTCGGGCGAATGGCAAGGCTACCTGGTCGACATCATCAAGGCCCTCGAGCAACGCTCCAAGGGGGTAGTTCTTTTCTACAATGTTCGTCTCCCCTGATTAAACGCTCCGCTTGACTTCCAAATCAGGAATCCATAGAACTGACTGATCCGATTTATCTACAGAGCCATCACCGTTTGTGGGAGGACTCGCCCCTGCTCGGCATGGCCATTGACGACGAATACAACGGTATGTTTTGTCTCCCGTCCGAGGCTACATGCGACTCGACTGACAAGACATCAATAGATCCGCTCGACATGTACTTTACGGAGAAGGAGAAATATCCGCCAGAGGAGTTGAAGGCGTGGCGAACCGTGAACAGCTTCCTGGCCCGTTTGACCGAGGCGGAGGTCTTTGGCCCGTCCCATCAGGTCATGCACGCTATGCAATCCGCACTGGAGGAGGACCTTGGCACGTACACCCACCCCGGTATGAAGGAGTGCCGAGTGCAGATTGCCTGCGACTGGATGCAGCGCTGCGCCGGACAGATGCTCTCGTGGGCGCAGGAGAACATCGGCATCACGGATGTCCCCGCGACCGACACGGAGACCTACTTCGAAAACGGCCGGCTCTACAAGGGCCCGGCGGCCATGTGCCTGCCGCGCTGGGGCTTCTGGATTGACCGGTTCGGGGTGATTGGGGAAAGCGACTCGGGCCTGTCAGAGGAGACGCGAAAGGCGGCCCTCGAAGCAATGGAGATCATGAACACGGTGGAGAGAAGTGTAGGACACACTTTGGTATCGGCTGCATCAGAAGAGCCTTCGGAAGAAACGTCGATAGAGGTATCGGAAGAACCTTTACCTTCACAAGAGCCTTCTCAGGATACGGATATATCGGATGAGCTGGAGGAAGAAGAAGCATGTGAAGGGCGGCCAGCCCCTGGGCGGATTGCTGTTTCTTCGGACGATCCAGGAAAATATGAATCGGATAAGCCCAAGGTTGTGCACTGCTCAGTATGCGGTTTCTAGAACTTGCATAACATTTGCATGAACGCACATATCGTTCATCACACTTTGCATTGCTTCGACTCCTTTCCCACAGAGGCTCAATGAATACATTGGTCAATGCATCGGAGCAACCAAATCGGGGGTTATTGGAAGGGACATGGCGTGTGATATTTCAGGATCTATTATTTACTAGACGAGTCATCAGAGCTGGTTTCGCAAGACTGCTATGAATAGGATAGCCGAACGGCAACTCAGATGACATCCGAGCATCCTGTTTGGTTCGGAATGTAGTCTTAGACAGTCAATTCGAACACTGAGCTACACACGTGACTGAAAGCAATTCTTCACACCACTTCCATTCCCTAACCAATCGTTGACTCAGATGGCAAGGCCAGCTCCACAGCTGCCGCCAATGTCATGGAGCAGCTTTGAAATGACCTAGTTAGACCTTCTCCGCCTCCCCGACATCGCAGCACGCGACGTTGTTCCACTCCTGGGCGTCGACGCGCTTGTCCACCGCTGATGGAACAAACGTATGTTAGAGTTTGATCAAGTTTCATGACGATGAGGGGCTTCGGCTTGCCTGGGGCAGCTACGACAGCTGAGACAGTGATGGCCAGAACAGCGAGGATAGACTGGAAGTTCATCTTGGCTCGAGGTTGGGTGGGGACAATGGATTTGGAGTAATTCTTGCTGATTAATTGCTTGAATTATGTATAGAAGGCTATAAGTGGAGTGTCGTGGAGATATGTTGGATCCTAACCGACAAGACTGGGGAAAACGCCCCCTTTTTATACACATTTGTGAGACCCGACCCTCGGATCCAGATCAACCAAGCTCTGACCAAAGTTCGATGCCCTTCCCGACAGTCTACTCTTGGGACAATACTTTTTGCCGCTCTCGGAAGGATTCTGTACATGCACCCCGCATATCATGACCGGAGAGGTTGTCATCACAGAGTCCTAGACTCGGGTGGGTTGGACCCAATCGGAAGAATAAGCAGGGCAGTATCCGGAGTGATACCCAATGCACCATGCGTATAATACCAAGATGTCAGACTTTACTGCTGATCCGTTGGGACGGGTGTCAGAGATATTGGCAACGGAAACAAGCTTCACACCGCTAGTGCTGATGTTTGGGGGCCTGTTGGTTTCGTCCATGCATAAACCATCTGCAACGGGACGGCGAATGCGGCCAAAAAGGACAACCAACAACTCGGGTTCTGCAATGGTGACTGGTCTGCTTTGGTGTCACAAGAGCAGTCCTCTCGACTTCAACCCCTCTATCGGGTCGAATCCTTCGGGTAGTGTTTTCGACCGAGCTGACCTCCGATATTTCTGGGATAGGGTCCTGGTCCCTCGTGTTCTGATATCTCTCATACTCATTGTACATTTGAAATAGTTCCCATCAACTTTGCTCGAGCGTATAAACCAAATATCACATCGTCAGTTCTTAGCACGTCTCACGATGCTCAGTCATCAGAAATCGAAGGAGTATACCCCAGTCGGAGACGAAGAGGCGGCCGACCTCTCCGAGACAGAAAGTAATGAAACTCTACTGCACCATAAGAACAGAGGGCACGTGAGACGCCACAAGTCCGTATGGATTCCTCGATTTCGCTGCAACACGGCCGGCGCCATTTTGCTAGCCGCCCTCACCGCCGCGACGGTTGTAGTCACCATCCAATGCACGATATGGTACGAAAGGAGAGGCAGTAATGCCCCCAGAATTCGCCCAGCGTTCTGTCAGTATTACACTTCGTTTCTTCAAGCCCCAGGACGGTAAAGATTACTGTTACCAACGGCATATATGCAGCTGCTGACACCCTCGTCGCAGCCCCTCTGTACGACATGACCGAGATCCCCTTCATCACCAAGTACGCCGACCATTCCACCGCGCCCAACGCCTCGGACCCCTCTCACATCTACCGCCTCGACCCCAGCCCGGAAGTCGACGCGGCCTGGACCCGCATCGCGACGGCGGACGGGGTGTACCCCATGTCGTCGGCCGACGTGTCGCGCATCGGCAAAGACCCGTCCTACGCCGTCGACGCCCCTCCGTCCTGGGGCTTCCCGCCCGACAAGCCGAAGCTGATGGGCATCGAGGCCTTCCACCTGCTGCACTGCCTCAACGCCGTCCGCAAGGGGCTCGTCACAACGTACGACTACTACTGGGGCTCGCGCGGGTACGGCTTCGCGCCCCCCGCCGTCTTCGCGCGGCACCTGAGCCACTGCGTCGACGTGCTGCGGCAGCATCTCATGTGCCACGCCGACCTCGAGCCGTTCGTCTTCAATTGGCGCGTCGGCCAGGAGAAGCCCTACGCCGACTTCGCGGTGCGCAAGACTTGTGTCGACTTTGAGTATCTGCTCGAGTGGTCCGAGACGCACAAGGATCCTCGGCATACGAAGTTGGTACGTTTACCTGCCTAGACCCCCCCCTTTTTACGTCCAAGAGCTTCGCTCGCAGCTTCATCTACTGACTACTCGGTGTCTATCGTTAGTGGAAGACCATTCAGAAGCCGGAGGGGGCGTTGGAGAGAGAAGCCCCGGAAGGCTTGCCGCAGATCACGAATGAGACGGTATGGAGCGAGAACGGGCTGTTTCCGGTCGCGAACCTGACTGGCTTGGGCGGCAAAGAGTACTGTCTCAGTCCCGCATCATAGCTGTTCGTAAAGACGAAGTACTTGTGCCGTTGCAATCATGTTACCATCACGACCAACCAAGCTTGATTTCGCTATCTCACGTGTGATGGACCGTAGTAGAGGGTATCAAACATTCATTGAGCCGACGACGCACATCGCGAAAGCTCTTCTCTCTCTAGATTGGGCCATGATGTATGATGTAGACGTCATTCCTAACCCCCGACCACCCCCAACCGCAACTTGCTTCGTCCTCGCAATCCACTTACGTCGTATCCGACGTGTATCCAGGAGCGAGGCCTCCGTTGGCCTTTCCGCATTGGGTCGTCGGGATATTGCAGAGGCAATCGCCGACGTAAACGCGCGAGTCGGCCATGGTGTGGTTGTAGTCGTTCCACGCGTTGCCCTCGACGTGGCCGCGGCCGTCGTCGTCCTGGTTGCCGCCGCACTTGGCGTTGATATCGGCCACGGGCACGGAGAAGGTGCTCAGCTGCACGCGCTTGGGGTGATGGCTGAAGTTGCACCAGCTGTCGTTGTTGGGTAAATGACCAGGTCAGCTTCTGCGGGTGTCGCGTAATATGGGAGGGTGGGAACACGAGAATAAGGTAGGTAGTTAGGTAGGTAGGTAGACTTACAAGAGGCTGGCGTTGCTGCTGGTGCAGCGAATGCGGCTGCATTGGCCGTTCTCGACGCGGACAGCTATGAAATGGTCAGTTAGTCTTGATTGGTAACTTTGTGGGCATATTCAATGCAGAGCCAGAGGAGGAGCGAAGGGTAATGAAATGTACTGGTAGGGTTATTGCTATTGCCGTCGGCAACCAGGTCGCGGACAAGACATTCGACCGCGCTGAATACCTTGCCCATGTCGGCCAGGCAGTTGACGAGGTTTCCCTAAAATACCACCCACCACGTCGTCAGTTGCACAGTCCATTTTGAGGTTCCCTTTGTACCACCTTTCCTCTCGTGGACTTCATTGATAGGTTAAAGACTTACACCAGGCGAAGGAGTATTTGACTTGTCCCGTTTTGCCAATCGCGGGGGTGCGGCGCCGGCAGCGTCATCGTCAGTAGGGACGCCGCGGCTCTCGTCGCCCTCGTGTCGAGGGCCGACGAAGCGCTTGGGAGGAGGTGCGATGCCCGTGTAGCAATCGAGCTGTTTGATCTGGTAGCTGGGCATCTGCTTCTTCAGCTCCAGCTCGAAGTCCTGTGTTCGTACCACACGTACTGATTAGAGAACATGCCCCAATGCGATCATGTCTTGAAAGAGGGGCTTCCGATGAGAACGACCCAGGACTCACACGAGGCTCTCCAGTGTAGTTGAACACTGTGCCGTTTTCCAGGGTGTAGAAGAATGTCGCAAGACCCATCGTGAAAGGAGTGGAAATTCCATTGGGAGGAACTCGCAGGTTGTCGTAATCATCTGCCCGCTTCTGGTCCATCTTTGGTTTACCCATGTCTACCGGGGATGCGGCAAAGTTCTCCTCTGTTGACTGTACGCGGGAAGGAGTAGAGTCCTCGTCCACGGCGCCCATCGCCTGCGCGGCAAACCCCAGGATGAGGGACAAATAGAGTAGGAATTCCATCATGAAGTCGATGAAAAAGCGCTTATAGAATGTTGAGAATCCCGAATCAGGGTGAAATGATTCAGTCGCTGCAACCAAGCTGATGACGGGAGCAAGCGATGTTGAGAGAGTGAGGATAAATAGAGATTTGAACTGGACCAGAAAGTGGCAGGCTTTTATACAGTTGATCAAGTAGAAGTCCAAGCATTCAGCTGGTGCAGTGTGAATACACCAAGTCCAGAAGATGAATACAGCATCAGATGAACCAGCTGGGGACTCTCAGCACCAAAGGCGCACAATGAAGCACAAATATGCGTCTTGACGTATACAACCTAAGCACTCTGTGACACCCATGCCGTCATATTCAATCGAGCTGGTTCCCGTCTTGACGAAAATAGCAATGCGCTGACTTGTGTTGATGATTGATATATATATACGGAGTTAGTTGGCCAATGATCACCCATATCACCGGAGTGACTCGCACCCAGATCTGTTCCTAAAAATTTGGAAGTTGTGAGATCTCGAGTCAGCTTTCGCAGCTGCAACTCTTGTAGATACACTCCAGATCACCAGAGTATTGGATATATCATCGCCAGTCTTCGGCCGGCGCAGCGCTGACCACGTAGATCAGAATCCCAAGATCCAGCCGTTAGATTACCCACTCCACTAAAAATCCAATCCAACGCCAATTCGTGCCGATCCCTTCCCCAGCTTTCCCCTTCTTTTTAGACTCTCGCGGCCACCAGGCTCATGTAGATGCCCCAGAGCAGCCCGACGAAGTTCAAGAAGACGATGCGCTTCTCGACCGGGATGCAGGCGAAGCTAATGATGCTGGCGAACGGCCAGATCTTGTACCCCGCGACGATCAGCGGGATGGTCTCGTTGCGGATGTTGTAGCCGATCTGGCCGAGGCCCTGGCCCTTGAGGAAGCCCATCAGGATGAAGAAGGCGACCGTGTTCATGACCGCGCCCAGCGTCATGCAGTCGATGAACCACTTGGCCATGGTGTTCTGGATGTTGAGCTTGGGCTTGTTCGCCGACTCGCCGCCGGCGCCGCTCTGCCCGACGCCCACCGACGCGCCGTTGCTCTCCGACATCTTCTCCATCTCGTGCTGGTTCTTCTCGACGTCGTTGGGCGCCGCGCGCCGCTCGTAGGCCGGGAAGCTTCGCTCGAGCCACTGCTGCCAGATGTAGTTGGGCGGGCAGGTTATCAACGTCAGGATGACGAAGCGCAGGAACTGCAGGTGGTCGAAGGCGAACGGCTTTTGGGCGTTGTAAGCCTCGAGGAATTGGGCCAGGACGTTGGACGTGCTGGAAAGCGCGGCCGCGGCCAGCGTCGCTTTCACCATGGCGGAAGGCATCTCGTCGTTGGGGAATGGGAATTGTGGTCGATGTTGTCGTTGTTGTTGTTGATCTATTGTTTGGCCTGTGCTTCTATAAGCTCTTGTTGATCTTGGTCGTCAATCGGCGGGGAGATGGTGGGAAATGCGAGGGTGGCGCGCAAAGCGATCTAGCATCGAAGGTTTGAATGTTGGATGGAAAAAGAACGAGAGTCGATCGCTAGAATGGTGTGTCGTCGATGAATACTCAGATAGGAAAGGAGTAGAGTAGGGCGAATGTGAAGGCAGATGGGCAAATTGGCCAGATCATATGAGTGAACCGCCGGGCTGCAACGGTGCGTCTCAGGAGATCGACAACGGCCACTTGACACCAAGGTTTCGGAATAATGTCAGTTTAGTGGAGTTTGGTAGGGATCGTCAAGCTTGGGGCTATCAATTCGACGGGAACAGCAGTGCAGGGCAATCAAAGAAACTCCATCCGCAATATCCAAAGGGGAATTCGTAAAGGGCCAGCGGCCTTTCTGGGAACGCCCAATGCCGCGTCACCCAACTGTCGCCGACAAGATTATTTGAGGGTCCCGGGGGCTCGCAGTGATGTCAGACCCGACCCGACATGGATCTCGCCCTGATCGCGACGGCAGTTGGATCTTGGCTACGGGCTGGACTACTGGCTAGGCCCCTCTATGTTCAGCATGGGTGGGCACCGGCAACGCGTGCTTTTAGGGCGCATAGTGTGCACGGACCAACTGTTTCACTACCCTCTGTAGGCTAAAAGCGGTTACGTCTTTAGTGGCTGTTTAAGAGATCCAGTGTCTAAAAACAGCTTTCAACCACTAGAATCCACTGTATTACAGCGACCTAGGAGGTCCATCGCTAAACGTCAGTAGCATCATGGCGACTTCCACGGCTACATACACTCATTCGCGTTGACGAAACATCAAATGAATGATATGCCTCTAGAAATTTTATATTGTTATATTCTTATTGTATGCAGTGATATCTCATATAAGCTAGTATCAATGCTGTTATGTTCTAATCGGTTTGGTACGTCTCACCCCGACACTAATTTCTCGGCTTGACTCTTCATTTCCTGGATGAATGCCACCGTTCCGTCTGTCCAGTTGGACAAATCCCGAATGTAGCATCGGTGCTGATACGCAAAGAGAAATGTCGCCGGGAAGTACTCCGGTGGGTTCATGATGATATTGAGGCAGTGCTGCATGTGGCTCTCGTCCAGGTGCGTATCCAAGACCAACGGAGACAATCGCGATTGGGCGCGGCTGGAGCCATTGAAAAGGTACAGGCAGTGGTAGTAGTGCACCGTCGTCGGCGCCCAGGCGGTTGGGTACTTGGCGACGTCGCCGCGGAGGATCTCGGCCGTGGCAATGGGCTGCGCCGATTCCTCGCTCTCGCGCCATTCCAGGTCGTCGATGCGGTCTCGGTGCCAGTACTGGTACACGTCGTGGTCGATGCAGGGGTTTGGTATGTAGCCGTGGAACAGGACGTCAAAGGTGCACCCGGCCTGGTGGGCGACGTCCGGGGAATCCAGAGGACAAGTGATGTATGCGCCAATGGTGTCCTGGTAAATGGGATATCGCCCGTCGTATAAGGCGGGCTCGCCGCCTTGGTGCAGTTTTGAGGGTTCGGATGCAATCCGGTATGTCTGTTGTTGACGACTCAACGACGCCCACGACAAAGCGGCCAATAGGCCACCCCAGAGTGCCGATACACCCAAGATGACAAGAGCTAGTCCCCTAGGCCCCAATCTAGGTTTCGTCTTCAGGTAGACTCGCTCTAAGTTGTCGGTGCTGAGAAACGACTCCATGGATTGTCGAGGAGCGCTCCAACTCCCCTCAACTGGATCAAGAAGCTTGTGAGTTTGGCCCGTCATTGGAAAGTCGCAAGTGCAGCGGGCAATGTCTGAGAAGTGTAGCCTAACAATTGCGTATCAATTGGAATGTAACTTGACGCCATCGGAACCATCGATGCGGGAGTCCAGCCCAGTGAGTCCCCATAAGCATTGGAATCACGCTGGGTCTCACGAGACACACTCGTCTTGCCCAAGACAAGGAACTTCCATTAGCAGAATGGCGGGGGTGGGTTTAGATGGAGCAAGCAGTGGAAAAGTTCCGACACGAAGCCCATTTCTGGATACCGGAGGTTTTGCCCTTACTCGGAGGTTTACTCAGCCTAGGGCGCCAACTACGCTCCTTTCACCATAGCCACTCCGACAAGCAAGCAGTTACCAGTGCCTCCATGTATATCGGGAATAGTAGTTCCAATGCCTGTGATGCATAGCCAAGCTGGTCAACCATCAGCGACTTGAGTGAGCAAAACCGCCCACGAAAATGCATGGGGTGTACTATCAAGCACAGCCAGAATCGATCTGCTTCGACAGCTCCGAAGAAGATGGGCACTCCTACACGCCAAAAGCACCGCCAAGGGCATGGACGCGCCTGTTCAAGTCTCATTGTTGTCTTATAACAGCCCTCCTTTTCTGTGCTGTTACAGTTGCCGTCATTTTTCAAAGCCACGAGGACTTCTTGAACCTGCGCACCAAATCCGTGCGCATCACCGATTGCGGTCGCAGCCCGGACGAGGCCATCGCGAAGGGCTGCGTCTTCGAGTCCCACAACTTCGCCTGGACGCCCCCAGACTGCTACGACCAGGAGCTGGACGAGCGATGGAACGCCCAAGCCTGGGGCTACTCGCGCAACGCCGAGGGCACCGAGCTGCTGCCCCGGGACGAGGTGCTCGCGGGCCGGCTGGGCTGGGCCTACGTGACCCTGAACCAGCACATGGCGCACTGCGTCCTGATCTGGCAGAAGTACCAGCGCGCCGTCATGCGAGACCGGCCGACGGACAACTGGACGTCGAGCTTCCCGCACACGTACCACTGCGGCCACATGATGGTGCAGTGGGACCTCAACCACTCCGAGTACAACAGCATCTTGTACACCAAGTACGTCTCGTGCGGCTACGATTGGAAGACGCCCGATCTTCGCATGGCGGAGGCTTTTCGGGGGCCCCTCAGTGGCGGGCTGGTGGGTGATGGGGCGGACCATGCTAGCTATGCGGGCGGGGGAGAGGTTCAGGCGGGACATGAAGCTATGCACCATGTACAGAGGTGATTGATATATAAGTTTTATAAACTAGCTACCAAGAGATGAGACTAGAATGTGTGATCTATGAAAACGAACAACCCTGGGATGCGCGTTCTGTGCCGCCCCCGGATGTATAGATGTGAGTCACAACATGGTGCCTTGCATGTAACTATGTAAGATCTGTCTGTCCGAAAGGCGGACCAAGTAGAGTTGTAACGTATCATGTATTGCGGGGGGGTCATTAGGGCACATATTGACTTCTTGTATTAATAAAAGTACCTAAAGTATAGATAAGCCAGGTCGGATAGTCCCCCTCGGCCCCTCTCACATCTCAGCCCCGACTTCTTTCCCAAGCCTGATCGCGCACTCTGTATCATACTTGCAACGGGATCTCGCCCTCGCCCAGTCATGGATCGCGCCGAAATCCCGGCAGGTGTGCTCGTGCGGCTTGATCCCCATGGTACCGCTCGTGGGCACATACAGCATGGGCGTCAGGTCCGACTGGCACTGCGCGCCGAGCCGTAGCATATCGATACAGTGATCTGCACAAAGTGGTTTCTTCCGTGTCAGTTCGTAGCCACGGCTGAACCATCGCTTTTTGTTTTGCTTCAAGGCAAGGCTTACCGAGATGGTACAACTCCCCCTTGGACGGGGTGCCGTATACGTGCTGGTATACCGCGCGACGTAGCGCATTGATGCAGTGGAGGCTGTGATAGACTTGTAGACTGATTGGCCAAGGTATGATTAGTCGGACGTTTTGAGCAAAGGGCCAGAGGAACCTGATAAACACGCACCCGGATGTCCATCCCGACTCAGTTTTCACCGTCTGGTTGGCGTAGTTCCCGATCTCCTGCTCGTTCAAGTCCAAGACGGTAGCTGTGGGGCGATTAGCACCGATACTCTCCTACTCCCCTCACGCTTGACAATGAACACTTACGTGCCACCAAGATCCGCCACGCGTTGTCGAGCTTCTCAGACGGCTCGCCGACGTACTCTGACTGGGGCGGGCCTGTGCTCAGACCCGCCGGCTGATCGATCGTCATCTTACGAATCTTGATCGCTTCGAACGCGGCATCTGGATCATGGTTAGCCCCTGAACATTCAATCGGGTAATACTGGGAATAGTCCTCACGAAGCTCTGTTTCTCGCCATCCGGTCTGGAGGGAGCCATGTCGCAAAGCGTTTACGGGGTTCCAAATCGCTACCAGAATAGCGCCACCACATAACAGCAGGATGGACTGTACCAATACTAGTAGATAAATTGGCCGAAACTTCCTGCGCAATGCACCGAATGCGGTCGGGCCAAGAGGGGAATCGTCTTCCCCAACGAGCAACTCGTCCTGCATGTCCGAGTCCTCACTCTTGATGGCGGTATACATCGGTGGTGCCATTGCGAAGTTGCCGGGAGAAAAGTATCTCATCGTGGTTGACCAGGGCGATTCGTTGATCGTGAGTCTTGCTTTCCCGGCTGGGCTTACTTCACTTTGAAGCCAAGATGGGAACAACGAATCGTCTGGTCCACTTTCCTGGCATAGGTAACGCGTAGTTTAGGTTTGATTGGCCGTAGATCTATGTCCGGTTCTTCGGAACTTAACAACGGGGGAGTTTCGGCTCGGGGGTTTTGAACGTGGAGTCTCGGATATTATTTTGGCGTAAGAAGCAAATGGCTGTCTTATTATATTCCGGTGGGTCATGAGTACTTCTTTGTCATCAGCCAGCTGTATAGCCGGCTGTACTGATGCAGGTCATGATAGCAAATGCCAGCCGTTATACCACTCTTCGAACTTCCGGTAAGCAATCACGATAGGCTCGGGTCCCGACGTAGGCTATTACCCGAACGTGCACAACCTAGCTGCCACTAGCTACCTAGTGAGGCGGGCCCAATCAAACTGCAACAGGTGACCCGATATGTGCTCTTTGTAGATGGATCCCTCCTTGTCACAGAGATCGTGCTCTTGATGTAGTCGGACTGAACATATCGTTTGAAAGTCAGCAATTGCCCAACAAACCCCATTGATCCTTTGAGCTCCACAGTATTATTTCGCCAAGGCAATACAGTAGCCCACTGCACAGCATTCTGTCCATTCAGCCATGGAGAAGTCGATGAGAGCGCCAAAAGCATCCATCTTTTCACGGCATCGGGCGGCCCTGCTCGTCCTAGGCTCCCAGCTGATGGCCGCCGTCCTCCACGCCCTCGCCAGGCTTCTCGAGACGCGGTCGGGCTCCCAAGACCGCGTGCACCCCTTTACCATACTCCAGATCCGGCTCCTGGTGACGGCGTTGGGGTGCAGCGCCTACCTGGCCTGGGCCAAGACGCCCGACTTCCCACTCGGGCCCCCGGCGCTGAGACCCCTGTTGGCCCTTCGGGCTGTCGGTGGCTTGTTCGGGGCCTGCGGGTTCTATGGTAAGGCGATCTTCTCCTCGAAACATTGTGGCAAAACGCATACAGTACATGTAGCACAGCTGACCAGGACCCGAAACTACAGTGTCTATTTCCTATCTCTCGCTTAGCGAAGCAACGGCGCTCAACTTCCTGGCACCGCTCGGCGCCCTGATTTTGACCAGGTTCCTGGACAATGGCGTAATCTCCCTAATGGACGGGTTCTCTTGCAGTGTTGCCCTCGCTGGAGTCGTCTTGGTTTTGCAGCCCCGTGCCCTTTTCGTGACTATCTCGGTTCAGGAGGGAAGTGGACTCACCAGCGGTTTACCCGTTGACCCCAATGCCTCTCTCAAGGGGACTTTGGCTGGCTTGATTGGCGTAGTTGGAGGCATGGTGAGTTATTTCATCTTTCCCTTTTCTTTCTCCGTTAGATTATGTTGGATTGACAGGAATCCATCAAAAATAGGTGGCGCTTTCGACCATCCATCGGCTGGGGACCAAAACCCATCCCCTGCTCAGCGTCAACTACTTCAGTTGGCTTGTGTTTGCCGCGACCACCGTTTGCTCCTTCTTCGTCCCGGGGGTGATGTGGCCAGGCGACCTGGGGTCATGGTGTCTGCTGGTCCTGTTGGGCATTGTCGGCTTCTGCATGGAATACCTCCTGACTGCCGGCTTAGGTTCGGACCGGTCTCCCAGCGCGACCATCATGATTTACTCGCAAGTCATCTGGGCCATCCTCCTCGATTGGCTGATATGGAGCTCGCATATCAATCTCTTGACGGTGCTGGGCTGCACCGGCGTTATTATGAGTTTGACAACGGCGTCACTGGTTAACCAAGGGTCGCAACGGACAGAAGAAGCAGCGGCTAAGTTTGATGCGGAGGCGGAGTTGGGAGACATCGATTCGGAATTGGCGGACAGGCACGCCTTGCAATTTAGTCTGGATTAGGGAAGTACCAAATAAATCACAATTCTATGGCCTTTTGAGGAACACAGTTTACACCCCCTAATAAGACCACCTGAGCGGTTCCTCCCAATTGCGCCTTCCGAGTTTCGCAATCTACCACTGTACAACGTCGCTTAATGTAGCAGATGGGCTGATAAGTAGGTACACGCTAGCCCCGAGACCGCAACAGAGTCAGTCAACCTTTACATTGGAGGTCTTCCCCATTCTGTTATCCAAGTTATATACGGAGCAAGATACGTAAAACAGGAAACTACGGATGTACACTAGACATATCAGAGGACATCGACTCGGATTTTCACCACGTTTTCCAGTTCACGCGCATTCATCCATGACCTAGCTAACACCCAATCGCGCTCGATTCCCATCAATGCTTCTTGGCGCCCACCTTTTGCTCAAGGGCCGCCAAGTAATTGAACGATACACCCCTTCTTAGTTAGTCGCATTTCACCCAAGTACATAAACACGACTATGCTTCTGGTACATAGCAACTGCTGGCCCCGTCCGGGTTCAAATGAACCATAGTGATCTTGGAGTCCCCGTCAATCGGCTTGCGGTAGGCGCTCAGGAACTTGAGACAGTGATCCACGTGCTCGTCCTCGACGATGTAGGACGGCAGGGTCTCGGGCCGCTGGCCCGTCAGGTAGGCGTTGTGCATGGTCTTGAGGCCGAAGGCGCAGTGGGTCAGGTGGGCCTCCATGTCGATAAAGTACTCATAGATGTCGCCCGTCTTGAGTTCGGCGGCCGAGTACGTGCCCGTCGTCCCGTTCTCGTCCCGGAAGTACTGCCACCCCATCGCGACCCACTGCGCGTCCAGGGCGTCGTCGTAGCACAGCGGGGGGAGCCACCGGCCGTCCTTGACGCTCACTTGGCAGCCCCGCGCCCTGGCTTCGGCGATTGAGGTGCCGCAGTTGGTGAACGGGGCGGGGGAGGAGACGTTCAGGCCTTCGACAGCCCAGGCGAGCGCCGGCAGGGCAATGATAGAGGAGCGCATCGCTTGCTGTTGTCTTGGCGCTTTAGGGATATGGTGGGTGTCTGGTGACGAGAACTTGACTTGGGGTAGCTGACGTGTGAAGATAGGTAGATGATGGTGTATAGCTCCAAGAGTCAAGCAGCCTGGAGAGTGCAGGAACGAGAACCCCCTCACACAAGGCGACTGGGCAAGGCGGGCTGCGAGCCTGGCGTTATCAGACGTGATCATGCACTATCTTGTATGGGCTATTTCTCGGTAAGATTGCATGCAAAAGCCTGAGGTGTAATGTCCGGGGTTTATGGACAACCAAGCACGAGGATTGTTTGATTGGTCAATACCTCCGTGGATGATTGCATAGGCCGTATCAGATTCCCCCGGGGTTGCAAGATTGTATCGGACATTTACTTGAGACCAGCGTATTTACGCGATATCGAGGGTATTCAACTAGTGGAAACAGGAGACACAGCAACAAGCTTTACACCCAAAAACAATACTATAGCGCGCAGTGTTATCATGGAGAGCTGACTTCAACTTATGTATATAAGTCATCAAGGTCACGGGGCATTACCGAATCTCATCAGCCCCGTTCTCTCACGCCCTTTCTAAAGGAACTAACCAATCTTCCATTTCACAACACCCCTCGGTATAATACCAAGTCCATCACAAATCATCATGGTTCGCCTCACAAACCTTGTCGGCGGCATCGCCCTGGCCTGCTCTTTCGGCGCCATTGCCCGTAAGTCGCCACATACTGACTACCTACGATCATTCATCACTGCTCTTCTCTGGCGCTAACACTAAACGTATACAGACCCTCTTGCTCTTCCCGCCAGCGGCAACCAGGTTGTGGCCGAGAACGACAAACGCCAGCTGAAGTTTAACTTCAAGCGCGGCGTCGAGGGTGTGGCCGACGAGAGCGAGAAGCGCCAGCTCAAATTCAACTTCAAGCGCGACGACACCGAGGAGGAGAACGAGAAGCGTCAGCTGAAGTTCAACTTTAAGCGGGGCGAGGAGGAGGCCGCCGAGAACGACAAGCGGCAACTGAAGTTCAACTTCAAGCGCGATGAGGACGACAACGAGAAGCGCCAACTCAAGTTCAACTTCAAGCGAGATGATGAAGAGGAGAACGAGAAGCGCCAGCTGAAGTTCAACTTCAAGCGTGAGGCCGAGGGCTCGGAAGAGAATGAGAAGCGTCAGCTCAAGTTCAACTTCTAGAATATCCTAAGTAATTGTGGGTAGCCATGGCTGCCGAGTGGGTTGGCCGCGGAGTGTCAGCTGAGGAGAGTTAGCTGTCGGGTGTGGGTGACTAGGAGACCCCGGGTTCCCCTTGATGACGTTTATGCTACTTTGCTTTCAAGTTCTTGGTTGGGTCTATGGAAGGCAGCAGGGGGTTGGTGTGGATGGCTGGCAACTGCCAGGCACCTGATGGGCATATGAGAGCATATTGATTTCTCGGTGATGCATTTTGATGTTTGAATATACGATCAAGAGAAGTTATTGACCGTCCTGCTTAGCGTCTCTCCCCATGTGGGTCCTAATAAGTGAAATGTTGATTAGTCCCTTTAGTCGCTTCCCTTGCATGCAACCAGACTCTATCGGGTGACTCGAGATAAGCATAAAGCGCCACAAACTTGACCTTTCTTCCCCTGCCTTGATTCGGTCCGAGCACCTTACCGGACAGCCTATCACCATTGATTGGCAACCAAGAACTTCGAGGTTTCCCTGCACTTAAGTATTATCATATCTCATATACACGATACTCATGACTCGTTGCGCTCCAAATACGGATGGCGGGTTGCGGGGTATGCATCCCAGCAAGCTTCTAGGTGGGCTTCTAGGTCGGCACCGTCGGCACCGGAACAGGGGGTTTCTCAATCCAGGGCAAAGTTCAGGGCGAGAGCGCAGCCGTCCCCCGCAGTAGGAAAGCCAAGAAAAGCTTACTTCCCTAAGATGTCGGCAAGCCCCCGCCGCGTTAGCAGATGCCAACCTTGCCGCACAGATGTCAGCACATGGACCAATATTGTGGTATGCGCGGTACTTTCCATTGGGATGCACCCTGAAGGTGGACTGCCGAGACCCGGGTGTTCACCGCTTGACGAGAGCCGGGTTCGTGGCTGGGGTTCGTTATGCAGGTCACAAGCGGTGACGATAGCCGTATCCAACACTGGCAACCACGTAGCGGCGGCTACCATGGTAGAATATGTGCCACGTGCAGTCGTTGCCAATGTCATACGAGTCATTGGCCAGTTCCGGCAACATGGCCGGGTGGCACAGAAAGTCCGGCCAGATAAGGTGTGGGGGAGGCGAATTGTCGTACAAATATAGACCTGCTGCCAAGAGCGCAATTGCCAAGAGCGCAATTGTTAGTCGCGGGGTGACATTCCGGTTTGCCCAGACACGCACCTCGTTCATACAAGGTTCAAAGGATGGCGGATCGGGAACTCCTGTCAAACGGCGATGCCTTAATAACACATCCACCCCCCTCATGGACGAGCGTCAACAACGCCCGGTCCAGCAACCGGGCCTCGAGAACACGAAGCAGCGCGTGCGTCAACGTGTGCGACCAGTGTTACCGCCGCAAGCTCGGCTGCTCCCGGGCCAAGCCCGCGTGCGACCGCTGTCATCAAGCCGGCCGCCAGTGCACGTACAGCCTCAATCGGCCGGCCGGTCGTCCTAGGCGGTCCAATTCGGATCGGGCTTGCGGCACGTCCTTTGCTTTCTCCCAGCCCAACGAAGCCCGCAGAGTCGAAGCCGAGAAGGACTTATATATCGACCCGAGCCAGCCACCAGAGCCAACTTCGCGCCGTACGTTCATCATTCAATTACATTCGTCACTATGGAAGTCACTTTGAATTGAGACTGAGTTTGAAGTTAGCTCTGATTGACACCAATAATGATGCTTCATTAGTGCCGAGCTACCAAACAATCCCCCCAGCACAGGATCCGAGCAGAGGCGACTTGACATCGCCGACACTTGTTGGCTCGAGTAGCTCTGAGTCGGTGTTTTTCATTGACCCGGTCATCTGCACGAAACCGCCCCAGAGGCAGCACTGCAGGTCTGCCAGCGACGGAAAAGCGACAAGGCCCTTGAGCATGACACATGAACGGATGCCGGCCCCAGACCGGACTCATCGTCGAGACAATCCGCCCTCTTCTAATGGCAGCGCGGACGATCTCTACAGAAATATGTTTCCGCCTGGCTCCCAATCAGACGTGGCTACCTTCGACAGCTCTGTGTCATCCGGCCAAACGGACCGTTCCACGCAACAGATGGCATCGCATTTGGAGGCCGAGATCATGGACTTCGACTTCGACGGCAGCAATCAGTACACAATGGAGCAGGATGCGTCTGACACTGACTCGGTGGCTGCTTCCATCGGCGGCGGCGAAGGATGCTTCTGCCTTGCAGACCTTGTGCAGTCCTTGGAAGCCAAAACGGACTTGGGCCACACCAAGGCCGGCTCGCTCGAAGTGGTTCGCAGGCTCAACGAGGCCTCGGAGCGTCTGATTCACTGCGAGGAGCCCCACAGCGGCATACTGTACTCCATGTTGCTGGCCCTCTACGAGGATGCGGAAGCGTGCTTGAGCCCGGTGCGAGCTGGCGGGCCCAAGTCGCGCCCTGATGGCGAAACCACCGGAGGCCTCAGTCATGGCAAAACGACGACCGAACTGATCAGCAACATGTCCACAAGCATCGTCTTCAAGGCGTTCACGGCCTTGTCAACCGTGGCAGCTGCCCTGCCCTTCAAGCCGGGCACCAATATCGACAAACTACATCAGGATGTGGTGATTGCATATGCACAGAAGCTGCGGAACAAGTTCGGGGGCCGGCTGATGGAGATAAGGGCGGTCGGCCTTGGCGCGGTGGAAGACCGCGCATCCTAGACAGGTAGCAAGCAGATGGAGATGGTGTAGAGGGGGGGGGGCGGAATAGACCGCCAAGAGGCGAAGAGGTCCACTACTCCTTTTGACTGTAGAATTGTTTGTGTGCGCGCGCGTGTGTGTCTGCCAAACCCCGCTAGTGAGCATATACAACGCAGGAACATTGTGGAAAGTGCGAAGGAGAGTTAATTGTCGGCATACGCTCTGGTAGCGGCTATCTAGTCTATCAACCAGTTGCCTAAAGTAGCTAAGTGAATCAATCACCTTTGGTTATACTGAGTATCGAGATTCCCTAGTAATAATATGTTGCTTATCAGAACCGGGGGTTTGGGCGCTCTCCCGGTCCACTGACTCATGTTCCCTTCCGGCTGGTCCATATATGTCAACCGAGTATTGGCGAACCACTCTGGGGAGTTTGGTACTTGCCTTTGCGGGCCTCCGATTCTCGGCAGTTCCCCTCGCCTCTCCCCCAATTCTTGGACTTGTGAACTTGTTTGTAACGGAACAAACCGACCGCACTTCGATTCTTGGGCGGGCCTATGGTGGTGGGGTATCTACACGGCCAGGACTTGGTCGGGTTCGTTCCGGTCATTGACGTTTATGTGGCCCGTGGGACCCGAACCCAGACTGGCTGCCATAGAAGCTATCAAGGGTCCTGTCCCTCATTTTGGCAGTGGTGGTGCCAAACTACAACTGGACTCCACGAGATTGGAGGGCGACAACTAGTAGCAGTATCGCAATCGATCCGTCACGAATTGACATTCAAGCGGCAGGTGATTATCATGTCATTATGTTACTGGAAGTCCCACGATCCAACTTGGTCCGTACATTTCATCCTATTTTATATCTGGGACTTTTTGGATGTAAGCTTCACTATAGAATCCTCTGCATCGCCCATCGCCTAATTCCCTCAAAGTCCCTACACGTATGCACATGAGGCAAGCTCCGCAAGTTTCCCGAATCTTCCCTCGAGTGGAAACTGGTGCCCTCGGCGGCGTGGTAGATAATGGGCGTAGCATCGCTTGCACACGTAATTGTCCTTCGTATTACCTCCATGCAGTGGTCTGTAGCGGGTCCAGTCAGTCCAATTGCCCCCAAAGTGTAGCGGATTGGGTATTGAGGAGGAGTTCACTTGCCAATGTGCAGCATGTTCTCTGGCTTGCCGTAGGATTCCGAGTAGACGGCCTTTTGAATGGCTCGCAGACAGTGCAGTTGGTGGAATACCTGAAGACTGGGCAGGTAGAGAGATATGCGTAAATAACTTCTCCCGAGACGGTTGTCATGTTCATTACGTACCTGGTAACATATTTGTTGCTGTCTAAGGGATTCCGCATTGCTTGGGAAGCAAAGTCCCCAAGCTCGGTGGCGTCCAAAGACATCAGGTTGGCTGAGCGGAGTTAGTGATATATATCTCCATTGGCAGACGGCGTAAGTAGGTCAACTAACGCGGATCCAGTTCCTCCCAGAGGCTATCTAGATCATGACTGGCGGGACCGACGTAATCGCTGTAGCGTGGGAAATAGGAGCCGTTGGGGAAGATGTGATCGGGTCGGAAGAAAGGTTGAACTATCTCTCTGCTCGCCCGAAGGACCGGTAGTATACCGGCTGTTGTTGCAGGTGTTAAGTCAGAAAGTGATCCTGACATGAGTAGTAAGGGGAGGCTGTGACTGACGTATTTCGGTTGCCCTAGCAAAGCCTCGATCATCTGTACATGTGTTGCATTCGACCTCGGAGACCAGAGTCAGACAACACAACAGCAAAATTATGACCAACCAGTGCCAGTACTCCAAAGCCCGGCTGAATATACGATTGAAATGATGTTTCGGTTCCAACCGCTTCTGAGCTGCCTCGATATCTTGCTCCTCCTTGGCAAGAAACGGCGTCTCGTCAGCTTTGGGCATGGTCAATCAAACTTGACGGGTTTGGAGTTGCTTGCAGCGGTTACAGTTGTACAGAAGACAAAAGGCTCTGTAGTGGAAGGCTTGAGTTAATTCGCGCTGACAGCTTGCGTGTAGAACTGGCGATAAGAGTAGAACCGCGCGTTGGTTCTGCAATATGCCGGGACTCCACCATGCCCAGATGTGTCAGCGAGGCCCAACTAGCCGGCATAGACTGACGGTCCGGGGTAGTCGGAGAATCGGGGGGCTCTTTTGACCCGGATTGTCTTAGCTCGGATAAATGCCATTTTCCAGACAGCCCTTGACCGCGGGTTTCGGATATATTGCTCCGCATCTCGGACATTCCGATTCCACACTGACAAAATATCCAAAACGGAACAGAACTTTTCGATCAGGTGTGTCTTTTCGGAAATATCGAAGGACAGTATACAGCATTGACAAGCACTCAACACCTACCAGAGGCTTTCGGGTGTTATTTCGCACGGCTCAGCGCACTGGTAGCGCCGAGCAGAGAAGACTTGCTTTGGACCGAGTGGATGCTTTTCTGAACCTTCCTCTTTCCACCGTAGAAGATACCTAAAGCGCTCAACTTGCCGAGCCATGGCCCATGTACCTTTTGAATACTTGTGAGGCTCACAGACCGACATCACATCAACTTGGCCCCAAGTCGCGTCACCTCTATGCCTACAATGGGAAATCCGAGATACCAACCCGTTGAGTGTCAGGACTTTGAGGGTGCCCTGGAGATATGTATCCACAACGAGAGTTGCCCACAACAAACCTGCCATTCACATAGATGGCAGAATCTGGGACAGAGATTTTGCACCTTGCTGTCAAGGGCGTTTCCCTGGCTGCTTAGTCTCATTCTTGTGATTATCCTGCTTTTGCAGAACACTCTGAATACTTCACCATGGAGGGGTTCTTTCGAGACTGGCTTTGAGGAGACGGAACTTCGTAAGTATACCTACCAATTTTGGCTCCGGTCACTATCGACGGCAGCTGCTGACTCTTAGATCAGAATCCGCCTTCCAATCAATAGAGTTCCGCAAGAGTGAGTTTCAGCAACCCGGGGATCCGTCAATAGAGTTGGTGCGGCAATCACCGTACATTGGCCAACCATCTACCGAGCTTGACAATACTTGGCGCCTGCTGGTTGCACGTGAGTCGAGTCAATCTCAGCATCGTTGGCAGGGAATGCTGACCATTCTGTAGCTACGGTGATTCATCTAGATGATGATGAGATAGGCAACTATGCAGACCGTACCTTGAAGTCGGAAAAGGGTTGGGTCACTGGGTGAGTGTAGCCAAAAGATGCTTGAACATGACACATTGCGCTGACATGCCATCATTGTCCAAAGACTGCAGGTATTTCACTATCTCAACTGCATCAACTCCCTACGACGAGCAGCGTACCAACACCACTACGGCGCTCCTAGTGACGAGCAGTTTGAGCGGCTTGGTAAGACCTTCTGTCCCGCCCTTCAAACTTACAGATGCCATGTTCTGCTGGGGGATACTGTATGACTGACTGGATACTCTCTGATAGACCAGTGCATTGACATGCTCCGACTGGCGGTCAAGTGCCAATCCGACTTGACTCCAATGTTGTACTTCAGCCCCTCCAATCAGTCTGATGAGATGGCCCTCAAGTCACATACGCACACATGTCGTCATTTCCGTGTAGTGCACGAATGGGCCACGGCCAGATCTACTTGCAAAGACGACATCGCGTGTGCGGTAGAGGTCGGCAAGACTGCAGGTGGCGAGACGTAGCTAGATACAAAGGGGTAAACGTTTATGGCAGGAATGCAATAGTTCATTCCATTTTCATACTGTTTACTCCAACAAAATCTTTAACCTCTAAGCCCATCGCATAAATGATTTTGAGACGTTTGGTCTAGTTCAACTCCTAGGTCCGCGTTGAGCTGCCAAAACTCCATGTCCAAAAAGGCCCGATCACTTGCGTTTTCGATAACTTACTTGTCTACAGCTGTCCTTCGGGAGCTCCTGTCATTGGACTGCATCTCGGGTGTTTCCGACCCGGAGGTTTACATGACACCAAGCTACCTACCTAGTTGATTAATACAAACCTCCGCAACGAGTATCCACCGCATCCATGAACAGATGGAGAACGATTGGTCAGTATCACACAACCAGTGAGATAGTACCAATCGAGCAGGCGGGGACACCAGATGTAACAATGTGATTCCAATGTCCCAAACCAACCCATTGCCATCCCATCAAAGGCCACAAGGCGAGCGGGATCCAGACTACCAGGGCGAGCTATCTATTACGTAATCCATCATCGTCAACATCGTCGTCTCCTTGTTTCACCATGGCAATGATCTTGGTCCGAGGTCTGCTAGTGGCCTCTGCTATCCTCCAAGCCTCTGCCTCGGTGACCATTCGAAAGACAGGCCAAGGACCAACGGGCTATGAAGTAGATTTCAAGTACACCAACGCCACCGCACGGCGCGTGCTGATTGGCGGTGGCCTACAGCCCTTTACCGACAGGTTCCACACCACGCCGACGACAAACGCTATGTACGACCCGCACACCTATCAACCGGGTGATTTCTACGTCCGCTCCCACCCGCCCGCTAACTACCCGTGGCCCTACGAGATGACGCTCGATGAGGGCGAGGCCGATGGCAAGGGCAAGGACAAGGGCGTATGGTCCTATACCACCCCTCTGCCGTCGGGCGTGTATAGCTTCGCCTACCTGGTCGACTGCGACTACGCCCTGAACTGCACCGTCGACACCGGCCACCTCGTCCTCGACCCGGACCTGCCCCCCTTCCAGAACGTGCCGGGCGACCAGGTCGCGTCCAGCTTCCAAGTGCCCTTCGACCCGGCCTTCCAGTCGAAGCCAGGCGAGCCCTGGGCCAACTTCGACTACGCCCTCCCCGCCGCCGCGCCCGAGCACCGCGGCACCGTCCGCGCCGTCAACTACACTTCGCCGGGCTCCATCCACCCGGCGCCCGACGTGCACGACTTCGCCATCTACCTGCCGGCCGAGTACGGACGCGGCAGATCCGGCACAAAACAGTACCCCCTATTATACCTCTCGCACGGCGCCAACGGCAACGCCGCCGAGTGGGAGAACTTGGCCCGCGCGAGCTCCATCCTCGACAACCTGATCGCGGCCGGCCACATCCCGCCCACCGTCGTCGTCATGCCGTCCTTCTACAACCTCGACGCCACGCTCCCGCGCTTCGTCTACGGCTCCTCCCAGATCGTGCCGGCGCCTTACCCGGACCACGTACGCGCCAATTACCAGCAATACCTCTTCCCCTGGGTTGAGGAGCACTACGACGTCTGTCGGGAATCCTCCTGTCGCGCCTTTGCGGGGCTCTCGCTCGGCGGCGCGCTGGCGTACGAGATGTACGTCAACGCCACGGACTATTTCGATTACTACGGCTTCTTCTCGCCGGCGACTGTCGCGTCTTACTTGACTTCGGCGGAAGGGAAGCCGGGACTGGTGGGGAAGGGGCTCTTTATTGGGGCTGGGCTGTACGATGGTCTGTTGCCCGCTGCTTTGGACTTGCAGGGTTCGTTGGATGCGTTGGGGGCCAAGTATGTGTCGAGGGTTTCGCCGTTTGGGAGCCACTACTGGAATACGTGGCAGGATCACCTGTGTGAGTTTTTCTTTGCTTTTGGTTTCGTCAGCTCGCGCCGCCGCCTTATGGTATGTGTGGCTACAGGGTTGCGCCCACAGGGTAACACCCATTGAATTGGGAGAAATTGAAGTCAACTGCGACTCTAGGGTAACGACAGGGCGGCCTGCAAACCTTGATGCAGCTTGGTTCGAGTGGCGGCAACGCCGGTGGCAAGGAGGGCGCACCAACAGACTCCGTCAGTACCAGGCGAGCTAGACAGCTTAACTGGAGGCTTGGCGACAGGCATTCCTTTTTCATAAACATCTATCTGCGCGATAGATTTCGACCATTATCTGATCTCGGCTAACTTGGAAACTATAGGGTGGTTCGGTGTCAAAGCATTGTGGAAGCCAATCCCTTTCACTGCGGAAACAGGCCGTCCCAAGCCAGTGGCACCGGTAATCAATCGCACACTCTGCTTACACTAACTGGGAATATACTCGGAAGCAGATAAGTCACGTGCTTGTACACATACTGTCCAGTTTAACAACGACAAGAATATGAATAATTTAAATGATCTCTTTGTTCGTTTGCCCTAGAGAAAAAGTCCTACCGCAATGTGGATCTACACCCCAGACCTTCCAGGCCAGCCCAAATCGCGCCAAGACTCATGTGATGCCGCTCCGCGCGCAGTGTGCAGCTCTTAACTTGCTCACGTAAAAAGCCGACCAGCCACACTTCATTCCACTTTCATTGACTTGCGTAGGTTACACTGCTAAAGGCTTCAGTCCGGGCCCCTTCCCCTCCGGACATAACATCGAGAAAACCCTGTCCGGTTGATGCTCCACTTCTGAATATCCTCATCCTCCTCAGCATACGATCCTCCCATGGCCAAGTGCGTGAGCAAGCTCAAGCAGTGGTTGAGATGGTGCTCCATGGACTTCAGCGAGGCCGCCAAGTCCTCCTCGTCGATATATGAATCGGAGCTGAACAGCTCCTTCTCCTGCTGGGCCAACTTAAGATACCGTTTCAGCGTGAAGACGCAGTGCATGCCGTGGTCAATTGGCTGGATCCAGTACCGTAACGCGTGCGTCCGTTCGGCCATAGCGTCTATGCCGAGTGGTTGCTGCTCGCCGGCGCCGCCATCTTCGGGAGAGTCGAATCCGGGCCAGGTGTTCCAGCTCTGGTACTCCGCCAGGGTTTCGGGGTCGGCGCAAGCCGGCGGCACCCAGGCTTGGGCTAGTGTGTCGTAGTCGCACCCGAGAGCCCGGGCTTCCGCGGTTGAGTTCCCGCAGTGTGAGGTACTGCGAATTGCTGCAGAGTCTGCGAGAGACGAGGGGGTCCCGGGAAAGAGAAGAATAAAGCTCCAAAGGAGTAATGCTACACTCCATACGGTGATTACGAGTATTCCAACGGGTGTGGAATGCCTGTATCGCCCGGGATGGCTGACCGGACGCGGTGGGGCGGCTTCTGAAGTTTCCAAGAAGGGCTCGAACTTGGCTTCATCGCTCGCGCTCCGTTGCCGACGCGAGAATATGGGCGGGAACATGATTGCCAATCAACTCAATAGGTTGTACGAGTAACTACCTAGATCTCAGATGGTGTGCCAGTCTGGAGCGAGTGTCTTCACTTGCAACAATAATGGCTGGATTGTGTGGTTTCCGAACGTCCGCGTAAGCTACCATTAGTTGTTCCCACCTCCTGCTCACCCAATTGCTAGCCACTATCGGATTTACGTCGTTACGGAGGTATTGGTCGAAAATATCCGAAATTGTATGCGTAGGTAGCCGGTGATACTAGCCAGGGTGCTACCAACGGAATTTGCCGCGTGACAGAGATACGGTGACTTTTGCAACGTCATTGGCATCGGCTTATCAATTGCATTCCAGTCAATCTCGTGGTTTCGCAACCATAGTCGCCCAGCTCCATGAACCGCCGCCGCATCCAGAGTGCACACCCACCATGTCGGCTCGCAGCAGCTCGGACAGTCTACCACAACACGAGGAGGCGCTTCTGGGCCACGAGAAGTACCACGAGCTGGGTGCAGCGCGTCGCAGAAGTGGTTTCTGGACACGCTGTTGGCGGCAGGTTGTCGGCTTGAAATGGCTCATCGTCCTCGGCACGCAGGCTCTGCTCCTTTACCAGGTGCGACAGCTGCTGTTGCTGCGTCACTTACCTGTCCGCAACGGCGACGAGATCAACGGGTTTGCTCCTAGACGTTCGTTTCACCCTTGCTTGCCTCCTTTTCCCCGCTCTCGCAACTCACCAGACGTACAGTGTCAACCGAGATAGTCCATCCCATCAATGAAATGGACTTCTACATATCCAATTATACCTCTGACGAAGATATGGCAACCCTGCGTCATCGCTGGGTGGATTTGCTACCAAGTAAGTTTTATTCCCCTAGGGAGCTTTAAAGTACCATGAGTTCGCTGACAGAGCCCGAAAGAGGGAGGCGGCAACATACTGGTCCCAGATTACAAGAGCTATCCATACCTAACCACCCCAATCGAGGATCCCTCGGGGCCGATCTATGTCACGACCTGGACACATCAACTCCACTGCCTGGTAATTCTCCACCAATCTGGTCCTCATTATAGTTCCAGGACTTTTCTAATGCTTGGCGAGGGCAGTTCTACGTCATGACCGAGTACGACCGCATCGTTCGCCACGGACCCAATGGGCAGGAAAGGGTCATTCCCCCGGGCTTCCACAGTGTGCACACGCGACATTGCTTCGAGATCCTGCGGCAGTCGATCCTTTGCCATCTGGACATGACGCTGGAAGGAAGCATGCCTGGGGGGCCACCGAGCGGCACCACAGGGTTCGGACACGCACACGTGTGTCAGAATCGTCGGGAGTCAATGGACTGGATGGCGGCCAACAGAGGATTTGACGAGACACTGATCATTAAGGAGGGTTGATTGATTGGAGCCCCACCGAGACGTCTTGCGATCCTGCCCCCATGCTGATCGTTGCGCTAATCGACGGCGATTACAAGGACGTTTCGTCCATTGACGATTACCAGTGCCCTCCAATCGAGGGTTGCGCCCAGGAGTATGTCGGCTGGCAGTACAAGCCGGTGGATCTGCTTCCATGCTTTTACAACGACCATCATTACTGTCATATCGAGTCCGAACTGGGTATAGAGTACAGCAGGCCGCTGAAGATCTCGCCCTTCTGTATAGGCACCATGCCTCTGAAGAATAAAAAGTGAGCTTCGGGGTTTAAAATTGTGATAAAGAATATGACCAAATAAACAGACGTTGTGTGTCTGAATAATTCGTTCATTCTCGGCGCCACAGGTCAATAACCAACCATATGTGTTGCTGTTGCATCACAGGCAATGTCAATATCATGTAGCAATACATATAGTCGTGACGCAAAATACGACTAGGCCCAAGCAATTCGGCGAAAACTGAAGCGACTCAGCATGATTGGCCTTCATGATCTATACTAGCGGCGGAGGTACGATTCGCCGGCGAATTGTGTGGACTTTTTCGGTTTCGGATCTTGCCGTGACCCACTCTAATTCAACGACATTTCACAAGACTATTGAGGGGCAGCTTGTGCAACCCCTGGACACCTCCAAAACACTGCACGATCCTTGGCATCACCTCATCTGGAGCTTTCTGTCGCTCTATACACTTGATACCCTTTCCAAACATGGCCAGTGAGGCACCCGATACCGCGCAGGCTGCATTGGCCGCGCGCGAACGCGGCAATGCCTTTTACAAATCAGGCGACTTGATCCAAGGTGCGTCTCTCATACGCTACGCACATGACCGCTTATACTGACGGGATATCCCAGCGGAGTCAGCATACAACCAGGCGATACGCCTCGCTCCGACGGATCCCCGGCCACTGTCCAACGTATCGGCCGTCAAGTTTGAGATGGGTAACTACATGGGCGCGGCCATCTTTTGCGAAAAGGTCTTGAAGCTTCTTCAGAACGACCCTGACCCTGATCTCGAACAGAAGGTTCGCCTGAGAATGGGAAAGGCATATATGCTGGCCAGGAGGCCTGCCCAGGCCGCCAAGGCCGTCGCCACCAATGTCGACGACGGTGATGATAAGCGACAGATTGAGCGAACTATACGTGCTGTCGAAGCCTCGGATGCGCTTTTCTCTGACACAACAAGTCTTCGAGGCCAATTACTGGACAACCTGTCGCGGTTCAAGTTCGCAATGTAAGTGCAATACTACTGAATGTATAACGATATCGTACTCACCCATTTCCTCAGGCAAGACGAGCCCGAATATTACTCGGTGGGCCATGATGACCCGGAACCCGAGTTTAATCTCGAGATGGCGAATTCGACACAAGAGGACTACTCGTTCTTATTTGCAGGCATCGGGGACGCTCGCAACCTCTTTGCAACGCTCATCTCGATTGGCGCATTGACTGCATCAAAGTCATCTCTCAAATCCAAGAAGTTCCACTTTACTCTCTTAGACATCAAGCCAGCAGTCTTTGCCCGCGATTTCCTTATGTTCCGCTTGCTTCTTGACACCAAAAAGGAATCGAGCGCAGAGGCATCGAAAACACTGGTAGCACTTAGCTACCTATTCACCGCTGCCACAATGCCGGAGTGGGTCTATTCCAGAGTGCAAACTGCAATCAGCGATCTCCTTGGCGAGCTCGAGAGCAAACACGGGCAAGAGGCCGATGAATCTCCGATTATGGCCAAGTTTTACGTCAGCAATTCGAACACAGACTTGATCAGCGCTCACCTCCGAAACTGGCAGAGGAAACCCTCGGACTGGTACGGCACTCCGGAGATCCTCTCTCGCGTACAGGGCGAGATTCTTGCCAACAAGACAAAACGAATGCTTGGTCAGGGCCCTGAGTCGGACAGCGGGGCCCCTTCAGGCTGCCAATCCGGGAGCCCAGATGTCCTCGAGTACGAGGATCTCGGTGTGATGCTCCCGCACACTCAGCTCATCAAGGAGCACGAAACCCGACTTGTCGAACTGTTGAAGGAGTACCGTAAGAAGCGTGCCCCGGGCAACAAGCGGAAATTGGACCAATACTTCCAGGAGCAGTGGAAACCAAACATGACTCTAATCGACTTCGAATGGGAAACAAAACGGGGGCCCAACCCCAGTCCCACCCTCGACTTCGCTCCCCAGAAGACCGCAACACTCCTTTGGGGCAATTTCCCGCCGGGTACCCTCGGCAAGAAAGTGAGCGGTGTCCTGCCGCACCTTGAGGCATTCTTTGACTGTGTGTCAAAAGCCCTAGATGAGCTTCCGGATCAAATGACCTTCGAAATCGTGATTGGCGACATGGTCGACTACTTTGAACGTGCGGGACAGGGCATACTTAGGAGCGTCGGACACCATGAATCCAGCCCGGCCAAGTTCCCCGATACATTTGACCGGATCCACATGAGTAACATTCCCGACTATGTGGGAGGAGCCATGACCACTTTCCTTCACGCACTGCCGAGATTACGCTCCCAAAAGACATCGGCGGTGACCTCCAACGTGCTGCGTAACACCAGAGTATGGCCTACCCATGACTCGTTCCTTGTCGACAGTTTGCTACTGGCCGGACGTTCGAGGATCGAAAACACCTTCTCGGCTTATCTCATGCCAGAATGTGCTCAAGTCGAAAAGGCGCTGGACGGTTCGCTGGTGGGAGGCATGGGAGCGATCATGGTGTTCTCGATGAAGTGGGCGCGCAAGTCCACCAAGGCCCTCGAATGGTCGAAACTGATGCCGCGCCGCAGCCTGGAACACTGGCTGCATGCTATGTTCTTCCGGTTGTGTCTGCCCTTCCCGATGGTGTCCGACTTCGAAAGCCAGGTGTTGCGCCCCCTCAACCTCACAACCCTGTTCCCGCTCATAGTGCATCTGTTCAAGATGGGCTACCCGGCCTCCTGGTTGTCTGGCATTCTCAACGACCTCGCTAAAGACGAAGTCTCGAGCACCGCCCGGCCGCCTCAAGCACCCGTCACCGATGCGGCCGCGGCGAAGGCGAGCCACCCGTCCAAGCCTGTATCGATGAGACCCTTTGTCGTCGAATACAGGATGCTGCTCTCGCTGTGGCAGCGCTTGTTGCCGTTCGGCCTGCTCCTCCAGGAGGATGTCGCCAAGAGTCTTCCCGACCCGTCCAAGCTTACGCGGTTCGAGGTGCTGCTCGACCGTATCAACCAGGATTTGAACAACGCCTTGTCTCGTGGAACGAACCTGCCCCAACTCGATACCATGTCCTCGGTGCTGGTGTTCTGGAACCGCACCGTGAACGGCGAGGTGCCGGTCGATGGTGACTTGCGCCATACTCTTCTCGACGAAGGCAACGACAAAGAGGAGCCGGTGAACGGCTCCAAGTCCAAATCTTTCCTCGAGTCCCGGCTGCGGGCAAAGGGCCGATCCGAGTCGGAGCACACGGTGCACGTCATCTCGACGACGCAGTGGGCGGCGGATAAGAGCATCGCGTCGTTCTGGTTCCCGGCGGACGTCGTGCAGGGTATGATGTCCGGTCCGGACGATTGGGTCCTCTGCGTCTGGAGCACGGGCTCATGGACGCAGACGACTTCGGTGCCCGTGGGGCCGGGGAACGTGAGGAGCAGTCGGAATTGGACTTCGTTGCAGGACGCATAGGGGTTTTAGACCACTATTAGGCGCCTTCCCTAGAATATATATACGGACCTTACTTCTACTTGCCGTGCCGTGCTATCAATCGAGACCCTCATATCGCGGATCAGGCCTAGGTGAATGTTTCCGTCGTAGCACTTTAGTCTTATCCCAGCCCGAAGCCCAATTCAGACGACGAGCCTCCGACCAAACAGGGCGAACGAGTCGCCACTCGGCGCACACAAGGGACAACCCTATGGGCCTACGAAGTTCGTATTTGCGAGCTTCACCGAATATGGTGTGTATTTCTTGAAGAGAAGCTAGAAGCAGAGGCTGCTGTCAATTGTTTGCTTCGGGTCTCCTAATCGGCGGCAACAACCGAACATCAGTTACAGAAAGCGCCTCAATACAACTATGCTATTCATGTGATCCAATTAAACCATTTTATTACTGATGCATGCTATAGCAGGGACATCAGGCTGAAAGCTGCCCTACCAAGATCCAATCGGAGACCGCCGCGGTGCTATCGCAAAAGTGCACTTTCTGTATTTGCCAGGACTCTTTAGGCTGGGAATTTCAGCTTCTGGTCTGGTGCTTACTTATCTATATAGACAAGGATCACTAGTAGCTAGCGTGTAGTGATAGGCGCCTCTGTACCTTCCCACCAAAACTAAGAGCAAATATACGGTTGAGCATACCAATTTGACTAGGGAAGTGTAACGTGGCGCTTGTTCCTGGATGATTCACAAAAGAACTGACCCGAAAATGGCTGATAAGGCGGCCACTAGCGACAAATGATGCCTGTGAGTTGTGCACCTGAGCTGGTCCACATACCTCGTGTATGCAATGGTCCGCCACCAAGATAGCTCACATATTCGCTGAAATTGGAGATGGGAACCGTGTCCCGTGAGCTGATCAATGTATATCACACCAAATGTATATGTTGCCGTCGGCAGTAATTTTGTTAGACACGGGCTATAAACACATATATCATGCTCTATCGTTCTTCTCCATTTTCCCGCTTTTCATTGATCATTTGCATTGTGGTTCATGACCTTGCAACATCGGTGGTCTGCAATACTCGTCATGGAGAACCCGCGAAGGTTCACAGACGACTGCCATACTTTCAGTGACCCGAACAAGCCATTTTTCGACGATACTGTCTATTACGGCAACACCCATCAACAGTCGGCATCGAATCATGTCGTTCGGCCGCCACAACGAGTGCAGCGTCCCTTTTTGTCGCAGATTACTGGATGGCTGCTAGATATTCTACTGCTTGCCATCAGTTTGGCTTTTTTGCGTTCGCCTTAATCTCCCGCCGGTACGATAATGAACCTCTGGATGGAAATGATTACGTCGCAAAGGCACTCATGCGTACCGCCCAAATAGTATGTCACAATTTTCTCAGTTTGTGTCATGACTTTCCAACTTTCTCATCTCCCCAATATCGATGACTACCTGAATACATACATTGTACTAAGTCTCTATGTTCCTCTAGGGCCCTACCGTATTCCCCATCATGTATGCCACCATTGTAGGGAGGGCTTGCAAATCCATCTTTGCGTGGCGGCTGGAGCGCGGCGCCAACATTGGAACCCTAGATCTGTTGGTTGGCAGTACTTCGCTCTCCAGTGCCGTACTTACGCATCTCACTCTTCGCCTATTCACCATCATCTCGCCGGCTCTGATCCTCATCTGGGTATTGTCGCCAGTTGGCAGTCAGGCAGCCTTGAGGGTCGTGGCAATATCGAATTCAACCACCACTACAGCACACGAGTACACGTATATGACCCAAAACTCTTCATTCGCCGACCACCAGTCGGCAGACGTTGGGACACAACTAGCGGTCGTACAGGGTCTCATACAAGCCTCAATATTGGCACCAGCCAGTGTCAAGGCTTCGCCTCGAGATTTATGGGGCAACATCAAAACACCCATGGTCGAGGAATTCGAGCAGGACGGCTTGAAACCTACAAACGAAGGTTGGTATAGCATTGGTGATAGGAATACCACTACATATTCATCCCTCGTCGGGATGCCGGTACTCGGTGCCTCCAGTGAGTATTCCCACGCTACCTTCGAGGTAGAAACATCGTATTGGCACCTCGACTGCCCGGTCATTTCTGAAGGACTGCGCATCCCCGGCACGAGCTACAATATGACTGAATGGCAAGGCGCTTTGAACACGATTGGCTCGAATTCGTCTCGCTGGAGAAACTTTGGAAATGGCAGCACTGAAACCCCGCGGTTCATCACATATTCTTCAATCAACAACGATGACGCTGCCTCACCCTCCAAAACAACTGGGTTATGCAAGATCACCACCACCTATGTCCAGTTGCAGGCACGGTGCCAGTCAGGTGTATGCGCAGCGACCCACCTGCGTCGTTCACTCCGGC
The DNA here is from genome assembly GCA_038364195.1 of Apiospora sp. TS-2023a. Lineage (NCBI taxonomy): Eukaryota > Fungi > Ascomycota > Sordariomycetes > Amphisphaeriales > Apiosporaceae > Apiospora > Apiospora sp. TS-2023a. The sequence goes on along the minus strand of JAQQWQ010000009.1, from coordinate 3,287,544 downwards.
CAAACCCCCCGCCTCGTGGACCTATCTCGACCAGGGCGGGGTCTTCATGTACTTCAGCAACTCTTTTGGAAGAGCCATCCAGGCACATCCCGGGGAAGCCACCGCGATGCAGATCTACTTCATTGACCCGGACAACCCCTATAACTTTGGCAACTCCACCCAGCTCTTCAAGTTGGATAAGCATACATATGCCGTCCGTTTGGCGCAGCTACTGAACTCGTACTGGACCGCGGCGGCTGGATTTGTTAGTATCTCTCAGGGCTTGGGGGCTCGTCGGGCACCTACGGGGGAACCCAGGCCTTCACCGAAACGACGGGTGGAAGTGCGACAGCAACGATAGCTGTGATCCAGTGCAACCATACGTGGGTCGCCTTGCTTATGGTCGCCTCCGCCACCATGATCATTGCCTGTCTGGCGCGCCCCGTCCTGCGGCTCATCACCAAGGCCCCTGATTTGGACCTCAGTATCTCCTTTCTCGTCCGGGATAACCGATACGTACGTTTGCCTCCCGTTGGTTCCGCCAAAGACGCGTCGACCACAGCCCGCGAGTTGAAGAGCCACCGAATCAGGTACGGTGATGTCCATCCCAGCGAGTCCGTGGGACATCTTGCGATTGCTTCTACAGACGCTGGGTACCCGGTTGGTCCTGTACAACGCGACAGATACTATGACTAGATAAAGCAGGTTGGCGCAAGAACTTCTTTGGCTATACTCCACGCTCTGTGGTATGTTGTTGGTGGATTCAGAATATGTGGGTTGGTTCGTGGGGCGTCAGTAGACCAGTTGCGTTTAGGAGCCGAGTGTTGATAGAAACTCCAACTGTATTAGATATCTGAAAAGAAAACTCCCATGAGTATGAACTAAAAGGTATAAAGTAGTACAATATAGTACAAAATCGCCAACTTGTTATTACATCAGTAGAAGGGTAAAAAGGGTATTCGAAATCATCTCCCGCGCCAAGATCAAGTTGTTATACAATCCCATCCGTAGTTCTCTTACAATCCAGATCCAGATTCTGTCTCTGTCTCTCTCTGTCTCCTATTCATCTTACAGCTCTCTTCCAATGTTGTTGTTGTTGATACAGGTCGATCGCTTAGCAGAGGACGAGGAGGAGGTCGCCGGTGGTGACGCAGGTCTCCATGAAGGGCCACTCGCACGAGGTCTGGCCGGGCTCGCAGTGGAGGACGGGGCAGTCGGTGTGGTGGTTGGGGCCGGGGAAGACGGCGGTGCGCTGGTAGTCGATGAAGGGGTCGGCGTCGACGGCGCTGAGGTCGTAGTAGGCCACGCCGTTCGAGATGGTCGACTCCATCTGGTAGGGGTGAAGCAGGTCCTCGTTGACGTCGCACTTGAGCGACACACCGACGTTGTTGTTGTCCGTGCTCATGAAGTTGGCCTCGTCGCCGGACGCCACCAGGCGCGTGGGAGTGAAGGTGCCGATGGCGGAGCCGCCTTCGGGACCCTTGGCCGAGGCGCAGTAGATGTCGAAGGGGCAGTTGTTCTGTTGGTGGGTGAGGATGAGTTAGTAAATGAATTGAGACCGAGGAACGGAATGGAGAAGGGTATACTAACCAGGACTCTGTTGACACCGGCGAGAGCGCCGGTCGACAGTGAAAGGACGGCGAATGCGGTGAAGAGCATGTTGGAGGCTGACTGCATCTTGAATGTGGGTTGGGTGTTGTAGATGTCGGAGATAAGAGATGATGAAATGAGAGAGGTAGTGTATGAGACGGTGTGGGAGATGATGTGTGAGATGCTGTTGGTAGTTGTTATTGTGAGTTGATGCTGTTCTTTTAATTCTACCCAAAGAGACCCGATCAACGACATCTTATATACGTGATTGAGGTTGAACATGCGCAGTATCACGAATGCGTGCGTCCGGTATGGTCATGCTTATTCTTACCTTAGGATTAGCTAAGTTCATGTCTTAGTTTGGCCCATGTACGGGAGCTAGGCCTTTTACCGTCGTCGGATGTCTGTGGGTTGCGTCCGAGCCCGCGGGCTCCCCTCATCCCAATTGTCCTTCAGACGAGCGACGATCGTTCGGTACATGCGCAAAGTTCGCTAAGTCCATCCTTGGTGTTCCTTTCCGTCGGATATTGGTGTATGTTCGGACGGGCTAGGAAATGCTGGATTGCAGGGGATTCCCGAATGGCAAGCGAGACTTTTATGTTCGTCACACTCACAAGGTCTATAGGCGTATCGAACCATTTTACCTATTGCGAAGGGCCAATCCATTCTGAGACATTACACCACGAATCAGCCCCAACTGTCCCTGCGGAGCAGAAATGCTAACAAACACACCCTTCCGAGCCACCGGACTAACTCCCCATCCGGACCAGCCGCACGCTGGGTGATTCTTGGTAACCATAACTTGTGTGGCAATTATTAGGCAAAATAACTTGGCAAGCTTGTGTGTTTTTGGCGCCGTGGTCTTGATATAGACCGTCCGGTGGGATTCTCCGCCATTCTGTCCGTATTCAGCGGCAGGGTTGTTGTCCAGGATTGAGCTGTTTGCCTTTTGACTTTTGTTTCCAGAGGTTGGAACCGATTTAGTCATCAGTGCATCAATCAAGCCGATTGATTGAGGCCAATGAGTCTTATGCAAGCAATGCCGTTACTGGTATCTTGGTTGTTACCTGTCACATGTCGACAAATAATCAGATGTAGACAACGGCTTGCTCGTGAGCTACAGGCCTTTGGCAACCTTCTGTGTGAGAAATAGATTCCTCTGTGTTCCACTGAAGGCCAGCACAGCACATCTAGCCTCTTGTTGCCAGTCATGTAGAATGTCTGGTTACTTCCAATCAACCTATACAGGGCGCCAGCGTAGGCAGATCATACCAGCCGAGAAGGCAACACGCATAGTGTAGTGATTGTGACATCAATCGCAACATAGTGAGCGAGCCACTGCCAAGAGGGCAAACATGGCTTTTTGACACTACCGCAAAGATTACATGCCGGAGTTGTTTCTAACGGCGACCATGATTACAGTGAACGCTGCACTCAAAGATTACCCAACTGGTGCTGGACACATTCCAATCATGTTTGTGGTGCTCAATGAGTCGCGGTATGGCCAGGACGTTAATCAAACAAGCAATCTCGTGAAACGAGGTTCGTATTCTGTCCACTATGTATATTTCAGTCCAATCGTCTGGTTATAAGAATGTTCTAGCCAGCTCAAGCTCTCCGAGATATTTATTATTTACTACCACATAATACGTTTTATTTAATTAATTTATTATAATGAGTTTATTATGAAGCTTATGTATAGGAAACGCCAATTATTCGTGCTATAGGTACCTATTTAAAGGGGTATCAGATGGTAGGTAGCTTATTGGAATTATAGGTCAAGCTGTTAAGGCATTGTTCTTGAACTTATAGCTGCACACATCATTTTTCTCTTCTAGGAACGGAACTCGGTTCTCTTCATTTTTCCACCAACTCAACTTGTTTCTGGTCAACCTCAGCTGAACACACAGCTATTGGGGTACCACCTTTCCGTTCGACTGGCGATTCCATAATCGAGGCCTTTGCTTTGTCAAATTTGCATTGCCTTCGCCTCAACTGGCTCTTGCTTCTTTACGGACCCAAGTTAAGACGCGCCGCTACTGTTTTCCTGCATCATTCTCAGCCAAGTTCCAGCTCTCTCATCTGGACTTCGCTGCCGCCTTCCATCATCACCATCTCAGAGGTTGTCGCTTTCGCCAGGTACCATAATCAATAAAAATGGACATTCGCATCTCCTCCAGGATCGACGAGTATGGCCGTGACACGGCCATCGTCATCTGGTGGCTGCGGTCCGCGTCCTCTGAGCATGGGTGGATCGCACCAGCCGATGGGAAAATCGTCACCAGGCATCTAAGGGAACAGGCTCAGACAATTTTCGACTCGGAGGTTCGAATGCCTCTGTGGGTCAAAAGACCATACACCCGAGCGCTCTCCCTTCGCAAGCGTTGCCAGGCTTGGTTTGAGGAAGGCGGGAGAACCACTCCTGAAAACATAGCAACCCATCGGCATTTCATACAAGTCCTTGAGGAGTGCTATGACATATTCGATGCTGAAGACTTCTTCGAAGAAGAAGAAGATACTCAAGATGAGCAGGATCAAACTGCTTCTCTGGCGTTAGTATCCCCATTCTTCTTATTTCTTAGGAACGAGGACTAATTTGAACTGTGTTACAGGAATGCTTTTGCCGCGATGGTAGTAGAATACCTATCATCGTCCGAAGAAGACGCAAAAGGTTCCAGCGGGCCATCCGTACCTCAGACTGTTCCCCCGACACCAAACGACGACCGGCCTCAGACGTACACGGGAGCATCCAAGGCATATTGCGACCTGGATCCAAAGTGGGACGTCGCTTGCCAAGTTTACAGTCTCTTCGAGGACGTGCATTTCCTGCGTTCCGAGATCCAGAAGCTTTACGCCGAGATCGATGCCGGTACTCTAAGTCTACCTGTGGTGTCCATTATTATAATGCACTGCATAAGGCTCGTCGGCCAGATGGAGGAGAAGGTGTATAACCAGTTTCCTGGAGTTTATACACCTACCGGCAAGCCGTACGAGGATATGGCTGCTGTCTTATATGATATGATGAAGCCGAAGATTACCGCCGTCACATATCAGCAAGAGACCGCCGAATACTCCGAAGCAGATGAGTTTGTGTTCCTGGGAATAGGTCGAACTCTCCGAAAGCTCACAGAAACAGCTCATATGACAAGGGAATTTGAGTGGCCTCCACCACTGCCGGAGGCAAGAATGTACTGCATGGAGAACAGGGATTTCATTCTTTCGCACAGTTTTGAGAGATTCGACAAGGAAGACATTCACCTGTCTCAATTCGGTATGGACATTCACCTGGGCGAGATCTTAGTCCGAGACTCCTACGTGGACAAGGAGGCGACCCGACTGTCGCGCACCCCACTGCAGGCGGCTATGGCAGAGCTTTGGAAGTCAAAAGCTACTACTGTTCAGAGTGTGTTTGCCGCTTTGGTCACTCTTGACTTCCAAAGTGTGACCAACAAGCCAGCCCCGAACCTCACTGGTGCTCAAAAGGACGTCTCCGACGCGAAAAAGAGGGTCTACGACGAAAACTCATTCTACCCCTTTTCGCCAAAGAATAGCTTGCGATCTCGGGACCGGGCGTTGTTTGCATCTGGAGAATTGCCTGAGGAATTCGTTCAGCAACACCTGGATCAAGCAGGGATAAATCACGTTCCCTACAATGTTCCAGGAGGACGTACCTTCAGGATTATCCCTCTGAACGATGATCCCGAATTCTTCCACAAGGCAGATCCTGTCTTGCTTGGCATACACACTCTTCTGAACGATGTACCGATCCCCGCTCCAGGGAAGTCGCCTTTTGGCGAGGCTCTGAATCGGCTGAGGCAAGGGGCTATAGGTTATGACCGGTTCCTGAAAGACCTGGAATGGATGGTCTTTGCTACTGAAGACGACGCAGTGACCACGAAGCCAGAGGAGCGTCGGAAGAAGCCGAAAGAGTCCAAGGGCGGCAAAAAGGGCGGAAAAGGGGGGAAGCCCAAAAGGAAGAAGCCCAAAAAGCGTAAGATGAGAATGACTTTGGCGCAGAGTCTCAGTCAGTATCGAAAAGCTTTGGGGGCCATTTTGACCGATCCAGCTGAGAGCCAACTGGATCATCCTGGACCGAACTAGGTAGATTGGAGGTCACCATAAATTCCGTTACTTAATTGAAACGGAATAAGTTTTCTAATCAACTTCTCGGCTGAACATTTCTTATTATTGTATTGTTTCTTGGTTGATCATTTCCTTGAAATTGTGCACCCTGACCCTTTTGTCGTTCAGCTTCACTCCAAGCATATTACGGTCAAGCATCCATTTGTACTAAAAGTAAATAGATACGACGGATATCATCATCTTGTCCAGAATAGGCGAGTACCAGCATCATATGGTGATCGCCATTCCGTGGCTCACCGAGCATGCGCTTACGTATGGATGGACGGAGCCAGTTGTAAGGCCGCCAGTTACGAGGTTGAGCTGTGCATGACGATCATGAGGTACAACCTTGAAGGAAGCTTCAAAGTCCAGCACTGGTATGGTATCTCGAGGGATACAGGCCTCACCCTCGCAACTTCCAAGTAAATTAACGCTCCTTAACTCACCCAATGAGAATGACAACGTAAACGATGTCAATAATAGCAAACACTCCAAAAATGTTGGCAACAACAGCAACGAAGTCAAAGATGCCGACAATGCAATCGAGTCCAGCGACTCCGGCAATCAAGTCTCCGCAGTGTTCCCCTGGATCTTTACCCCAACGATGGCCTAGTTCATCTCAGCAGGCTAACCCGCCGTGATCCCTTCGTTGATCGACTACACGGGTGCATCGGAGGAACGTATGGGCCTGGAAGTGAGCACCGAGGGTTGATTAAGATGAGTTGCCAGCCATAGTCTACTGTCGCTGGAAGGTCGACTCCAAAAACAGCAGAGATCAACCGGCACTTTCACAATGTGCTGTAAAATTGGGTTACTTACCTCTTTGGTGGGGGGAGTTTCCTTGAAAGGGCAGCCCACCGCATGAGGTTGGAGCTCCGTTGTCACTAATCAGCTCTATTGCTGTTGGAGAACAGGCCAATTCTGAATTCGGAACTCTGATTGGTCTCCTCCAAGTGGGGTGAAGGGAGCTTGTGCCTATAGAACGACCTATTCAGAGCTTATAGACCTGTTGTCCCCAAGACATTACTCCCTAAGCTCACTGCATTCACAGTTGAGATCGGGTGAAATAACGGTGCAGTTACCAACTTGATTTTTTCTCGCTGTGTTCGGTTATTTCTCTGAGACCAACCAACTTTCTTTTTGGATTGCCACGACTATTTTCACTTCTTTGGGGATTCTCGATCTGGTCCAAATCAAACTTCGACCAGCTTCGTCGAAATCACAACCAAACTCATATGGACCAGATCATTTTTTTGGCCAGCGCGACTGCTTAGATTGCACTCATTTCTTCCGGTCGAGCCTAAGGAACACATCACTTCCTGCTCCTCACTGGTGTTCACCATCTGTCAAAATGGCTTTTCAGATCAGATCCAGCATGGATGAGTATCGTAAAGATACTGACATTTTCCTTTCCTGGCTCAAGTGTTCTGCAGCCTCTCACGGCTGGATAAAACCAGCACACCGGAAGCATACTACGCAGGATCTGAAAGACCAAGCAGCCATCACTGCAGATGCCGGCGTGCGACTGCCCTATTTTGCAAACAGGGCATTCCAGAGCGCCATCAGGCGCAGAGAGCGTTGCCAGGTATGGTTCGAGGTCAGCGGCCGATCCACCGCAAAGCAGATTAAGAAGCATAGGCACTTCAACAAAGTGTTTCGCGAGTGCTACTCCTACTTTGATGACAAGGGTCTTCATGAGAAGGGCCCAGAGGAAAGCATGGAAGCCCCGCCCAAACCGAGGTAAGCTTAAACACGCCAACTTCTTATGCTCATTCACTAAGATAAACCGCTTTCTAGTTGCCTTTTTACATCGATGGAAGTAGAGGATTTGCCTTCTGATGACGACAGAAGTCACTCAGACTACGACACTACCAAGCCAGACCACAACACTACCAAGCCAGACCACAACACTACCAAGCCCGACCACAACAGAAGCCAGCCGGAGCCGGGCACATCTTCGTCATCATTAAAAGCTGATGAAACTGAGGAGCAAGTCAGCGTCTGTGACATTCAGGACCCCACATGGGAAGCGGCGTGTGCGGTATACGACCTCTTCCGTGATCTACAGTTCATGCGAGCCAAGACCAAGGAGCTATGGGCGAAAGCCCAGCGAGGTGAAACACCAATGCTGGTTGCTGCTCTTGTGGCAGTGCGCTGTCTCTTCTTCGTACGCGACCTCGAGGCAAAGGTGTATAAGATCTTCTCCGATGTCTACACGTCCACCGGAAACACCTACCAAGACATGGTTGGCGTGCTTCGCAGCAACACTTACTCTCGTATGGATGACCCCGCAGCAAACGATGACACTCTCGCACATTCTGAGGCAGCCGAGTTTACAATGCAGTATATCGGCGATGCGATGGCGAAGATGACGCAGCTCAAGCATTTCACCAGTCGATGGTCTTGGCCTCCGCCTGTCCCTGAGGCCAGTCTCTACAAGATCAAAGACGTGGAATTCATCAAATCAGGCGATTTCCGGAAGCTGAGAAGTATAGACTGGTTTTTAACCCAGGTCTGTATGGACGTTCAGCTCGCTGAGCTTTTGGAAAACGACTCAAGAGCCGACAAAAGTGCCCTGAGAATGTTTCAGAATCCATTGCAGATGGCGCTGAGACGTGTCTGGGGCACAGGCACCGTCACAGTAGAGAGCGTCTTCGCAGCAGCACTGCTGGTGGATATTACACAAACGACCACACCGCGAAAGAGTATACTGCCTACCACACGACTACTCACAGTCGTGAGTGTGAAGACAGAGATCACTGAGAAGCGGACATCCTATTCCTATAAAGGACAGCCCAACCGACAGGCAGAAGCCAGGAAGGCATTCGAGTCGGGTAAGCTCCCTAGCTCAATGTTTCTCGAGTACCTGCAATCCCAAGGTCTAGGCCAACAGGCTAGTAGATACGCCGAATGGAGCAAAGGCCTAAGAACGGTGCCTATGCATGAGTGGGCTGACTTTATCTACCGAATCGACCCGGTGATTGTCTCCACTAGTGCTGCTCTACGGGCTCTCCAATCCCGACCAAGTCGCACGGCATTCAGCAATCTTATTCTGTGCCTCGGGGACGGTAGGTTGGGCTTTTCCAAACTAGTTAAGGAATTAGATCGGCTGGTCTTCCTTGAAGACCAGCCTAAAAGGAAAACGGAACACAAGAAGAAACAAAATTGGAAAAAGAAGGGGAAGAAGGGAAAGAAAGGGGGAAATAAGAAACGAAGACCCAAACGCATCGAGCTCACCTTATCTGAGAGCATCGAGGCTTACATAGAATCGCTCGGCGAATTCTGCAAGGCACTTGATCTCCGTTCGTGAGCGACGGAAGAGTGTCTTTACTTCCCCCCCTTTAAATACTATTACTAAGCCTTCTATTAGTATATATATATTCAGCATAATGAAACCCCTCACAATTTGCATCCACTGGCACACTTAGACTTTGTAACCGCGTATTGTCAGTTAATTGTACTTTTGCCATTGAGTCTGCAACTAACGCGACGTGACCAGCTTACATGAGATTATCTGCAATATGTGTAGCTAGGACTAAAAAGCCACGGTATATCCAGGAAAGCTTTATTCTGGCTCCTGACATTGTCCCTACCAGGCAGGGAATCAGTTACAATGACAATAACAACGACTCTTCCTGCTCTTGCCCTCATCTCCTACTGAACTGTACTCGCCTACTGCTGAGAAGCCTGAGGACAAGATCAAAGACAATTCATTACAAAATAAATCGCACAGGATCTCGAGGAATTCGAGTCCGGCCAGCTCCCAAGGGACATGGACCACCAACACATGGCGGCCATAAACCTTAATTCTGTTGCTGGCGCATGAGCTGCGTTTGCGGAAACCATCCAGTTGGTAGCGATGGATGGCCGGGACGACTTCCTCTATCGGGCCGACCCGATACTGCTTGGAATGCAGAAGGAAACTCAGTCTTTGCTAGCCAAGCCGCAGCGAACAGGCTTGGAGGATCTGCTGGCACGACTCGGGAAGGGCTCTATCGACTGTGTTGACATGGCCAACGAGATAGACAACCTCGTGGCCCGAGGAATGCAAGCCCCAAGAAAACACCCTAAGACGAGCAACAAAAAGGGGAAGAAGAGAAAGGGAAAGAAGGCCAAGAAGGCAGCCAAAGCAAAGAAATTTCGATTGGCATTGTCTGACGGGGTTATCAAGTACGCAGAGTCTGTCCAGGCACTTTGCAACAACCTTGAAGCTGACGACTAAAGAAGTACTGGTTGCCCATGACAGACAAAACGCATCATCACTCAGATACGCTGGATGCCCATGTTGTACAAGCACCACCGACCTCAGAGACGGAAAGACCCAGTAGCGGGCCGCGTCTCCAATCACAAGCACACTGCAGAACTGTCTGAGGCAGACTAGTTGGGTTTTAATATCGCTGGGCACATCTTCAGTAAACTGGCACAGACACAGGAGTTGACAAAACAAACTTCATGGCCGCCGCCCATACCCAAGATAAGGTTGTATCACATTCCTGATTTGGAGGTTCTGAGGGGAGAGAGTTACCAGAGGATGGCACATGAGGACCAAAAAGTCAGATATGCATGGACATTCATCTGGTGGAGATGCTTCAACAAAACAAATATGTGAAACCGGAAGCAAGGAGCCTTACGCGGAATTCAATACAGAGAGTCACCAGAACTATATGGACTACTTGGGCTGCCACGGTAGAGGCTGTCTTCACGGCCGCCCTGCTCCTGGACTTCGAGAAAGCGGCAATTACTGTTCCGGACTCAAATTCGCTGGTCGCCCAAGCCAAGATCTGGAACGTCAAGAGGCGAATTTGCCGAGAGAACACCTGCTATCCGTTCTCGCCGAAAGGAAGCTTCGGGCATTTGAAGCGCGCTTCGCATTAGATGGGCCTTAAGTTAGGTGGGACTCTGCCATGGGAGATGGTGACCGAGTGCCTGACAGTCACAGAAAGAACGCCAGCAGCCGACCCTTACGAGGATACTGACGCCGACCCCTCAGATACAAACCGCCCATGAGGGACAAAACGACATCACCACTCTTCCGGATACGCTGAATGCTGACGTTACACCTATGGTGGAGATAGAAGATAATTACTGTTCAACACATTTAAAGGTAGCAGATAGGTGAAGGTGAATATGTTCTGTTGTGTAATTGAATACATCGGCTCCCCGACTCTGTTGAGACCGCTAGGCACGCAGCTGGCGTGGACCTCTAAAAACTAACCTGATGCGACCAAATTCGTTCAAACATCGCCAGTGTGCCCCCCTTTGCAAAAACAAAGCCAAGCGAGAAAATGTCATCGTTAACGCCATCCCATGAAGCCAGAAGAGGTGATTGATCCTAGGAGCCGCCCCTCGCTTAGTAAATTCCAAGAAACGCCGTGTGAGAGAAGGAGAGAGAAAAAGAAGATGGAGGAGAGAGTAGGAGAAGATGCCGCAAGCTTATAAGCTTTCTCTCTTCATCATTTGGTTCGTGCCGCGCGGTCGTATCGGTCCAAGCGATCAGCTGCTGCCTTCACGACACTTCTGTTCAGTGAAGCCGTGCTGCTTGAGCCCACAGCGCCGCCATTATCGCGTACGGGTACGACCTCCCATCTACGCATACCGTCGTCCATACCGGGCCAGAGATCGGTGGGGATGTATTCGGCTACCTCTTGGCGGAATGTGTCACGTTGCCGCTGGTCCACCTCAATGAGTTTGTCGACGCTTTCCTTGGCCTTCCTCCACACCGAGAGCACTTTCTCCTCATGGGCTCTGCGGCGGTCTGCTTCAAGAATGAGGTTATCGTATGAATGCGCATATGTCTCGTAAAAGGCGCGAAGACTGTCCATCTCGTTCATCTTCTCCGAAATACTCTGGTGCTCGTCTTGCCAACGATCGCGATACTCCGATTCGGACGCGATGTAACTCTGTAGTCTTGTGCCGATATCTTCGAGGACGTGGAAAGCACCGATGGTCGTCACATACGTATGCTTGATCTGATTAGTCTGTTCCTCAAGCCGTGCGAACTCGTCCTCCAAGGATTGTAATCGGGCGCTGATTTCCTCGACGACACCGTACACCTCGGCAGCGTCTTGGACAACGACGTGGGGTATGTTCTCTCTTTCCTCGGCAGAGATGTTGTCGAGCTCGGGCGCGTGGGGGTCCTGGTCAGGTATGACGCCAGATATTGACACGGCGTCACGCCCGTCCTGTGATTGCGTCACCTCGGCAGCCCTCCTTCTGGCCAGGGCCACACCACCCTCGGTTATGCGCACGGCAGTCACGCAGAGGTCGAAGTGTTTGGTAAGTGAGGTCAAAAGCTCAGCCATCTCGTGCGAATTATCCATCATGGAAGCGAGGAGTCGTATGATTGGCTGGGTTGCATCGGAGGCCGACGGAGATAGAGGCGACGGGGAGGCCGACATGGTTTTGTTGAGTCCTCGAAGATCGTTTTCGAATCGCAGTAGATCGCCGTCGAACGAAGTCTGGGTGGCCTAACGAAAGTGAATAGTTAGCAATTGACGTCAACAATAATCGTCTCCTCGACTTCTATGGTGGGAATAGTACCTACCTGCAAGGCACCGATATTCTCCTTGAGGGCGTTGCGCATGGTGTCAACCTGGTCTACATCAAGGAAATCTAGCAGACACTTCTTCTCCTCACCCTGTGGCCTAAAGGCGCTTTCTACGGTCCTGGTCCGGAGGACGTTCATCATATCTTCCAGTCGTCCGTTGGTTGCGTCGAGGTGCTTGATGATCTGCTTGAATTCTCGCTTGCCGTTCTCGTATGTTCGGGTGAGGCTCTTGCGGACCTTAAGTAGCAGTCGGACTTGCAGGGTGATGCCGCGGCGAAGAAACTCGGCTTGCGCCCCCAGGATGACGGCTTCTTCGTGGGCTTGGCGCGCCGCTGTGACTAGCTCGTTGGCGCGGAGGACGAGGGACATGGAGGAGAGCGAGCGTTTTGCCTCGAGCAGGTGGTGCACGAGCGTCTCGACAGGGATCGCATCAGCGCCCTCAAGATTGCCATGTTGGGACAACGACTGTGATTGACGGGCAGAAGACGAGGCTGAGGACGTAGGGGAAGCCATCTTGTAAATTGTAATACGCTACGGCTACGGGAGGAAGAGAGAGGCGTATGTTGAAGGGCCTAGAAGTAGCAGGGAAACCGACGATTGGCCGCCGGTCGCTACGTTGTCATCTCTGATGAAGTCATACTTTCTGAAGGATTGGTTGAAGGATAGAGGATTGAGAGAGGAATAAAGGAAGAAAGAAAGGAAGCAAGTGAAGCTACCTGAGCTCACGTATGCTCAAGGTTAACGTCAAGCACGCGCAAACAGCCTTGGATCGGCGTGAGCTTTAGCAAGGTCCTCACCTGTAGCCGGGGAGCTGCAGCATGCACTGGTAGGGGCTCACAGCCAATGGGCGTGGTAAGGCGATCGGTGGAAGCAAATGCCGATCCCATTGATGGGATCCACACTTACGTACCTAAGCTTAAGCCGGCACGGTCGCGTCCAGGTACTCTCGTACTGACAGTGGCACAGTGCTGGGGGCAAAATGGCTGGAGCGACAGAGGCTTAACTCCGCTATGTTTCCGGGGAACACTTCGAATTAATTAGCGGAAGCCAATATCTGGGCGTTCTGGGCATGAAACGAATTGCATGGTGCAAAAGGGGGAAACTTCTTTGGCTTGTCACAGCAAATGTTACAGGATTGATAGAAAGGTGTTTTTCTCTTAGATGTCCCAGCTCATTAGTTCAAACATAATTACAAGTTCATTTTATTTCCAACACATTGCAATAACCGAGAAAAGCAAGGCGTTGGATGCGAGGAAGAGCAAAAGAAACGTCGCTAATTGAGAAAGAGAGAGTTCGCGCCGCGTATTGGCCCTGTGGAAACTCGACGGATCCCAACTGCCATGTCGTCTGACACCCCATCCATATTGGTCCCTGGTGGCATCAGACGCAAGCCAGTACCGGACGCCCACAAACGTCCCCCTTCGCCCGAGGTGTACGACGTACTGGATGATTATTATGATGGGCACGACAGCAATCCGCCTCCATACTCTTTGGTGGAGCAGCCACGTGAGCATGTGAACTACCAGCCGCAAGACCGGAACGATGTCAGATATCAGATGCACCAGCAGGATTGGCAGGATGCACGATATGAGGCCCAGGACCGGCCCAAGTTACCTCCCAAGGCGGCAACGACCCCGTTGGTAATCCCGACAGGCAGCCACCATTTCCCACCACCACCGCCGCCTCCTCCTCAAGTTCCTTCAACGTCAGCTGGTGCGCTAACGGCAGGCATACCTCAATACAACCCGGCCTACAGCCCGGCATCATACAGTCCGGCGTCATACAGCCCGGCATCATACAGCCCGGCGACAACGCCCATCCCCAATGCTCATCAATTCCCACCACCTCCACCCCCGCGCTCCCCAGGTCCCTCAACACCAGGATCCTCACGAACACCGACACCAAACATACCTAGTTACAATCCTGCAGCAGCACCATGGGCAATTCCACCTCCGCCAGCACTTCTAACACCAACATCGGCTGGGACGCCGCCGGGGGTGTACTTCTTTCCAAGGCATCGACAAGCTCTTTGGGGGCACCGTCGGACTATGGATTCCCAGCACCGCCAACGCCAACGTCGGTCGACACGACGCCGGCGACAACAGTAGCAGCGAGCAAGTCCTTCTGGCAGACGGCCGTTGACGAGACCATTTACTTCGCCGGCGGTCTTGTCTCCAACCCATCGGAGTCTACCAAACACTACTCCATCATGCGGAATTCCTCGGCCCTGGTGTACTACCGGGGTCCCAGCACCAGTGTGACCATCACCATCTTCTCCGACAATCCATTGCCGGAGGACCGGACGCTATGGCTTCAGCGAAAAGGGTACTCGGGTGACATGGGCATGAATTTCAGCACGATGTTCGGGGCCGGGGGCAACTGGATCGACGTGACACCCTCCTCGGAGGCGCTGCCCTCAGACATGCCCGAGTCGGATGAGCGGGTCTGGCAGCGCGACACCAATAAGTTTTACAAGAAGGTCAACAAGGACAAGCACCTATCCAAACAAATGGCCCGCGAGACCTGCATCGTTCGCATCCCAGCCATCGCCTCGGACGGCTACCTCCGCCTCTTATTGTGTACCGGCGAACGCAAGAAAGTCCTCTGCCCCAGCCCCGTCTTCCGCGTCGCGAGTACTTCCAGCGATGTCAGCGTCATGCGTGGCGCAAGCCTCTCGACCATGCCGCTCGAGATGGGTCTAAAGGCGGCCTCCGTCATGGGCAATGCCGTCGTCAACAAGTATGTGGGGCCCGCAAAGATGCTCGTCGGCGACCGCGTGCAGAAGGTGACCAAAAAGGTCACAAACCACGGCTTCGTCACGTCCAAAGCCGAGCACATCGCCTACGCCAAGTCTGGTCTCAAGGACAAGTTCAACTCACTCGAGTCGGGCTACGACGGTACGCGAGACGTGTCCTACGCGCCCTTGCACGAACAAATCCTCTTCGATCATGAGGCCGAGGTGCTCGGGCCGGAGTCGGGTCCTGAGCACCCGTTCCCCATCAAGCTCAATGGCAAAGTTGCCAGAGGTACTGGGCAAGGACAAGCTCAGATGGGCATCCCCACGGCGAACCTGACTGGTGTCTCGAGCGACTTGCTCCTTCGACTCAGCGGTATCTACATCGGATGGGCGTGTGTGCAGCCTGGTGTCGGGCACGTAGGGGTGTCTTACGACTGGCACGAAGCGATCATCATGATCGGGCCCTGTCCCTACGCCGCCCCACGCGTCGTATCAAGCAACGTAGCCACCGTCCATATGATTCACGACTTCGGCTCATCAACCTTTTTCGACTCCAGCCTGAAGGTCATCATCATGGCTTACCTACGCCCCGTACCGGCGCAGAACCGTACGAGATCTCCGACAGAGCTCCAGTCCTCTATCTCTCAAGACGTCGACATCGCCCTGGCCAGTCTCAGCCGCGAGAATTGGGGCCCGCACGAGACCATGACCATGCTCCGGACGGCCAAGAGCGAGAGGAACATGGCGGACAAATACGTCGAGACAAGAGCGCAGCTACAGAAACGTGTGGACAGCGTCCCTCTCCATTGGGCTGGAGTCCGGTCCGCGGGGGCTGAGGCAAGAGATCAGGCCCATGGAAAGGGCGGCCTCTACATTAGGCGCTGATAGGGGTTCTTCTCGAGGTCGTAATACCCAATCATATGCTGACGACCGCCAAACATGCTACGCTATATACTCATCACCTGGCGTGACTTAGAGTAACACATAATAACTGTACTATCCCATCTATGTAATCGAATGCTTCAAGACCTAATCTATCCACGATGGTCAACCCGAAGTCGGGCTTTCCGATTTCCAAACTGCGTCTCAAGTGTTCCGACCTTATGTATGCTTCCGACGTCTGCATACGTACCTCGCTTCGAGCTCCTACTCAAACATCGAATGGGACATATTGGCTCACCGATGTCAACAGTCACATGACTCGTTCTGATGCCTGGTCTATGCCTAGAAACGAGGAGGCTGGGGGTATGACTGGATGCGCAATAGACTCAACTGGACCCAAGGGCTGAGGCACGTAGAATCCTCGAACATTCTATTCGCAATCTAGAGCACATTTTGAGCTCGGTTACTCATTCAAACCAATCTCTTCTCTATGGATAAGCATCGCTGCCTCACCTGCCCTTGGGTGAATGGTCGGTTGAAGCCAGGCACCCGTATTCGCAGCAGTAATTTGTGCTCAATACGCTTTTCTCTGGACCTCCTAGAGATTTCGAGTCATGGGAGTGTGAGAGAGTTACTTTGCCCAGTCACGCATACCGAAGTTGTGATGGCGAATGCCTGATATGGGAATAGCTGTCGAGATGTTAATTTCGCATCAGCGCCACTCCCGTCACACTGTCTCTTGACTACTCCTGACCCTGATTGCAGGTCAATATAGCACAGCATGTACATTACAATCAAGCGTCTTGCCCCTTTATTCCCTTGTTCGTCTGCGTATGTGATTTGTACGGGGTGGCAGGGCAAGTTAACAAATTCGAGACGGCCAACCATTTGCTACTCAATTTCTGGCACCAGTTCTTGTAACCAACGGTATCGTAAACCTTGTCGCCGCGATTGTAGCCTGGCCCGGCCCGGCCAGTCATCAATACTCCCTCAAGACTCATCGCGCAAAACTCTACAATTCTTCTGCCTAGCAGCCCGATTCTTCTAGAAGGCGAGTTATGTCGGGTCTGGGGGCCAAACCTGAGAAACTAAAACATATATAAGGGACCTTTCCCCCCCGGACAAGCTGCATTCTTCCATTCCTAACATTTCATTCTTCATCACTTTCTACATTCTACTTTACATCATTTTCTACCATTGGTTTCTTACTTCATCTTTACTTCCCTTCGCTACTTACTCTTGCTTATTTGCTTTTCCTTACCTACTCTTCCCTACTTACACTTCCTTACTTTTTCATCTTTGTTTTCCTTCGTCGCCTTATCTCCTCACTTCAGTTACCTAGGTAAGTAACACCCTTTCCCTTTCCAATTCACTTCACAATCCCCTTCCATCACTTCACCTCACTTCCATTCCTTCCCTGCCCTTTTCTATTCCTATTTTCATGTCGCTGCACCTCACTTCACTTCCCTTTTCTCTCTCTCCCTCTCTCTCTCTCTCTCCTCTCTCTCTTCTTCGTCCGGGCTCAATGACGTTAAACTTTATGGGGACTCCTGGGGGTAAACCATGGTCATTCGGACCCTCTCATGTCGGCGCCGGACTACACATGAAGTTCGATGTCGAAGTGCATAGCCTGTGTAGGCAGCTATTGCTTTCGTCATCGGCTTCGCTATCTCATGCTCGAGGGCTCCTCTTGAGACTCGCATGGGGTGCACGAACCATTCATGAGTGACCCAGGGGCTCATTATCGGCTCATGTCCCCCAAAGCCTTACCGTTATCAGTCCATGTTCCATGACTATAAACTGGTGATGTGTCCGCCACGACACCTGAAACTGGCAGTCCATGTCCCACGACTTTAAACTGGTGATGTGTCCTGCTATGACACCTGAAACTGGCAGTCCACGTCCCACGACTATAAACTGGTGATGTGTCCGCCACGACACCTGAAACTGCCAGTCCAGGTCAATGACTTTAAACTACTGAGTTGTCCGCAATGACACGTAAACTAGTCTACCGTCCAAGCTCCATGACATTAAACTGTGAGCGGTCCGCAACGACGTTTAAACTAGCCTTCTCCCCGTCCTTCCTTTCCCTCAACTCACCTCACTTCACCTTTCAGAAAAACACATTCCCATTCCTTCACTTCACTCCCTTCCCTTGCTTCCCTTCAAGATCTTCATCATCCCTCGCTTCCGCCAGTCTGATGCTCTAAGACTATAAACCATCGAGTTGTCCGCAACGACACGTAAACTAGTATGCCCTCAGGGTCCAAGCTCTCAAGACCATAAACTGTGAGCGTCCGCGATGACAATAAACTAATACACCCCTCCGACCCATCCCCATCCCCATCCCCCTTCTCTTCATTTCACTTCCCATTCCACTTCCCCTGCCCATTCCACTTCAATTTTCCTACCCCTTCGCTTTCCCACCCACCAGTCTACGCATCACGACTCTAAACTGAGCTGTCCGCAACGACACGTAAACTAGTATACTCCCTTCCCTTCCCCTCCCCTCCCCTCAGGGTCCAAGCCCAAGACCTTAAACTGTAGGCAGTCCGTGATGACATAAAACTAACGCACACCCACCCGTCCCCCTTTCCCCTTCCCCCTTCAGTCCAAACTCCATGACTTGAGAAAAACTGTTGAGTCATCCGCAACGATGCGAAACTAGTATGCCTTCACCCCAGAGTCCGAGTTCCAAGACTTTAAACTGCGAGCGTCCGCAATGACATAAAACTAACGCTTCCACCCGCCCCCTTCCCCTCCCCCTTTCAGTCCAAGCTCCACGACTCGAGAAAAACTGCGAGCCATCCGCAACGATGCGAAACTAGTCTGCCGTCCAAGTCCAAGACTCTAAACTGTAGGCGCTGTCCGCGATGACAATAAACTAACGACAGCCCAATGCTCCATGGCTATGAGAAAAACTGTGAAGCCATCCGCAACGATGCGAAACTAGTATGCCAGTCCATGTCGAAGACTATAAACTCTAGGCGGTCCGCAATGACAATAAACTAACGCTCCAATCCGGCTCCCATCCGGCTCCCATCCGGCTCCCATCCGGCCCCCATCCCCCTTCCCCCTTCAGTCCAAGCTACATGACTATGAGAAAATCTGTTAGCCATCCGCGATTGATGCGAAACTAGTATGCAGAGTCCATGCCCCATGACTATAAACTGCGGTTTATCCCATTCCATCCCCAGGACAAGTGCCCTTCATTTCAGCAAGTTTCCCTTCCCTTGGACAAGCGTCCTTCGGCTTCCCCGACTCCTCCGTCCAAGCTTCACGACTTTGAGAAACTGTTCGCCATCCGCAACTGATGCGAAACTAATATACTTCCAGCTTCCCGCTCGGATCACTTGGGACAAGTATCCCTTCCATCCGCAGACTAGTGTCATCTTTTTTCTTTATCTTTTTCTTTTTCCTCTTTTTTCTCATTTCATGCCAAGTGGCCCAGGCAGAAACAAAACACTCACAAAGAGCAGGTCGCCTCGAAACGTATAAACTCAACAAGGTATGATACCCCATACCTTCGAACTGTCAAAAACATCCCAACAGTGTCATCTGCATCACTCAAAACAAGTGTTTAGGTAAGTGTTCATTATTCATGTTTATTGTCTGCTACTCCTGCTAACATCTGTTCAAGTGCCTGGCCTACCACCACCCACCAACCCCAGGATCGCTTACACCCACCCCACTCTCCTCCCCTCGTCGACTCCACTGATGCACCAAACCCTGGCTCGTCCGATGCTTCTCCTGGTACAGCATGTCCGTCATGTGCTTATACAGCCAAGGGTAAGCGTTGTGGTAATTGATGCCGTGGTCGCTGTCTGTGAACGACTGCCAGTCCATCTTCTGGGGGCTGATGCCCGCTCCCACTAACAAGTCAATTAGGGCCGCCGAGTTCTGGTAGTGTACGTTGTCGTCGCCCGTGCCGTGATAGATGGCGAAGCGCCCTGCAATGTTCCGGAATCCCTCAGGCTTTCGCACCGCCGTTTCGTTGTATCCCGCCTCGTTGGTTGCGGGCACCTTCATGTATCGCTCCGTGTACATGCTGTCGTAGAAACGCCAGTCGCTCACTGGTGCGACGATGAGGGCGTGACTGAAAACGCCACTGTCGGCTTCAACCACTTTGGACGACAGGTATCCTCCGAATGACCAACCCTGAATGCCGATCTTGGATGCGTCGATGTAAGGTCGGGACTCGGCCAGCTGCTGTGCCACCCAGATCTGGTCTTGTGCCTCGAGCTTACCCAGGTGAGCAGCCACTGTGGATCGGAAATCTCGGCCCTTGTAGCCCGTGCCTCGCCCGTCCACCGTATATGTGATGTACTCGAGCTCCGGATCCGAGGCAATGTACGCCTTCCAGTCAATGGCCTTGAAGGACTTGGAGACTTCTTGGGCACCCGGGCCGCCGTATGGAATGAACAATACCGGGTAGGTCTTCGAAGGGTCGAATTTCGGCGGTAGACGTTCCATCACATTAAAGCTGAAGCCGGAGGGATGGTCTAGACTGAAGTATGTGATGTTCGGCAAACTGTATCCTTCGAGCTTCTTGAAAAGCGCTTCGTTGGAAGTGATGGCGCGGATGGGCTCTGTGCTGTTGATCGAGTAGAGCTCTTGGTACGGCACGTCGGGTCCCTGGTAGCTGAGGATGTAGTATCCTCCCGCTGACGAGAATGAAGCAGACCAGACGGCCGGTACGGTGTCGTCAACGAGCGGTTTCTTGATCAGAGTCGCGTAGGAGACCGAGTACAGGTGGCGCTCGGTGCTGTGTTTCTCCGTCGACGTGTAATAGATGAGCTCCTTCGCGGTGTCGACCTTGACGATTGACACAACTTCCCACTCGCCACTCGTCACTGCGATACCTTTGCCACCCTCAGCAGGATACAGGTAGATATGCTGCCACCCAGACTCGTCAGAAACATCGAGGTACCAGCTCCCAGTGCCGTTGATCTCGCCGACGTATTGCATGAGCAACGTATTCTCCAACCAGCCGTCGGTGCCATCTCGCTCACGAATCACAGTCGAATTGACGTCAAGCTCTGTTGTTACAGCTACTTTGACGTGTTTCGATCGATCTTGGACGCGGTTGAAAGCCCGGTACACAACTGTGTCGTGGCTATCAGTCAGCCAGGCCACTTCTCCGATGACCAAGTCCTCGGGCGCATATGCGGTAATCTCCACGGGTTGTGCCTTGCCAGTTTCGACATTGAGAAGCGACAAGCTGACAGTCGGGTTCTTGGTGCCGACTTTGGGATAACGCAAGTGCAGTTCTGCTGGGTAGCTGGGCGCTACGGGCTGGCCATCCATGTAGTATGGGATGGTGAAGGTCTCGACGCCAGTTTCATTAAAGCTCAGAAAGGCGACAACCTTCCCGTCGGGCGAGAACCAGAGAGTCTTCCTGTCGCCGAAGATTTCCTCCTCGTAGACCCAGTCAGGCACGGCGTGGAAGAGATCGGGGCCACCGTCTTTTGTTACCTGGGTAACGGTGCCATTGGTGTTCAAGAACAAGTTGTTCCCTCGAACAAAAGCGATGGCCTCTCCAACAGGCGCGAATTCGGCGTACTGGATGTCTCCGTCCTGGTCGGCAACAAGCGGCATAATCTCGCCAGATTCGACATTGAGAACCAAGTAGTCAGCAAAGAACGAGTGACGGTACTGCTTCTTGTAGTTGGTAGAGAACAGGACTTTCTTCAGGTCCGGACGAATGGTATAGTCATGCACCTACCAGCTCTCGGAATCAGTATCACTCTTTTAGGGGTAAATAAACTATACGAAGAGAAACTCCGGGAAAACGAGGAGTGAACACTATAAGACAACGGAGCATATATCGAAAGTCACTTACTTTTTTGGGAATGACGTCAGCAGCTACAAAGGTTGAATTCTCGCCGGTGATGAAGTTCTCGAGGATCAGAGCGCCCGAGTCGTCTCGGTAGATGTACTGGCCGTCCTCGCCGCCGCCGCTCAGCCAATCGATCGATTGGGAGCTAGCCCGGAACGCAGGCGACACCACAGTCTCGTTGAATGTGATCAGCTTGTCGCCATTACCAAGGGGCTGGTGAGGTTGCCGCGGTGGCTCGATGGCCAGCGCTGCACCGAAGATGGCGGGGATCACCAGGAGGAGTGCGGGGACCTTCATCATCGTGTGTTACCGCAGCGGCCTCTTGAAGGGCAGGGCGAAGATGGGATGGATCGGAATGGAAGAAGGACACGGTACTCGAGGGGCCAACGATTGGGGCAACACTTTATTAATATACGCCCATCTCATGCAAAGATCTTGCTCGCGCACAAACAATGCGGTCGCATGCATGGAACTCAATCAACCGGGCCCATCTCCGAGACAACTATCAGCCGCGACTCGTACTTTCCGAATATCATGATGGAGACCGACAGTATCCAGGAAGCCAAGGACCGGGAGAGTCTTGGCTGCAGCTTATCAGCCAATCCACGGCCTCAATTGCCCCGGCGCGGCGTGCAGGGTTGCAGAATGACCTACCAATTCTGGAAGGCGCGACCAAACTGTCTTCTTTAGCGGCATATGCGTGGAGGGAGTCAAGGGGTTGAAATGCTGCCCTGGATTGCATGCACATGCATGCGAGTTGTCAATCAGACTTTTGCTAATCTTCCCGTCTCGTTGGCCAGCACGGAAGTTGACATAGTGACTTAGCGGACATGGGCCTAGAAAGTCCGCTAATACCCAGGTTGGCAGTTGGCTTGGGGGCTAACCCCGCGTTCCTGATTGCCCAGCCAGGACGATTTGGAACCGCCTGATGGACAAAGTCCACCGTGGGAACCATTCATTTTCTTCAGGAACCTCTACTTCTACCATCCGCAACTTTAGCAACCCAACCACTATCCCGGGAAGTTATCAATCTGCAAGTCCCAAACCAGACCGTGATACGTCTTCACTTTCTGAAACTTCACCTTCGTAATGGGAACCAGCGCGTCGTCGAGTTTCAAAAAGACTTCAAGACCCTCGACGCGATCTCCTTTGAGGGCCCAAAGTCCCTGGCGATGTGGACATTGGGACGCGACCCGGCCCTTCTCGGGTTGCCAACTAATCGGACTCCAACCCAGCTCGTCGTCTGCATTGCGAGCGTCGAGACTCTTGCTGCCGTTGACCTCCTCTGGGGCATACTGCCATTCATTGCTGCCGGTTGTGGCTACCTTGGCCGGAGTAGTGTATGCCGTATTGGACAAAGTCCCTGCCCTACTCGACAGAATATTTACTCTTTTCGTGAGGGTCTCGATGCTGTCCCGATAGGCCTCATTCTTATTTGCAAGACTTTTGCCTCCAACTGCCCCACTCGCAGCGAGGAATAATACGGGATTGAATTCGAAGTCGAAGCAAAGTTTGAGTTGGCTGATTCTCTTGCTCTGCCTCCAAACATCAACCGACGCAATCCATCCCTGGCTGCCTGAACCATTTGGTATAGTCACCAACCGCGTCGCCTCGTCCCAAATCAATCCTGGAGGCCCAGAGATCTTGAACAGTGGCTCTTTTTTCAGGTTGCGTCTAAGCAGTGTACTGCATATCCGATAACCGAATGTTTGCGCAGCCACCAAATTTGGCGGTGTTGCCATGGGCTGTCGCACATAGACGGGGACATCACGGGAATAGGCATCCCGCCTAGGACTTTCCCAGCCCAATGCCGGCTTCACGTTATACTTGACCTCCTCTCCCTCCACGCTGACCCGAGCATACTGATCATCCTCATCAAGGCGCTTTAGGAATATCCCGCTCACGTTGCCGTCAATCGGGGCAGAGTTTGGTGATGAGACCAGATCATTGCAATGAATACGTGCGAGGTAAGTGTCCAATGTCCATGGCGTCAGGTTGAGTGTGATTTCTACGCCCCTGTTTGTCAATTTGTATGCGCTGCGCCCCTTCCTTGGGCGGACAATCTTCACATCCCCACACCCAGCGAAGTCCTCCGGTGCTCTTGCCAGCAGGCCCCCATAGCGGTCGCCCATGCCTCGCCAGGCAAAGACGGAATGGTCATCTGATGTCTTGATTATCTCTTCTTGCAGACGAAGAAACGCCTTCTCACGCTCGCCGTAGAGCATAGGCAGGTTGATACTGAACAGGCCAAAGAGACTGTAAGCACGGTCCTCGACTATGGTTCCCTTGCGGCCAGCAGCCCAAGACATGCGTTCAGCAATGGAGAAGTCCTCGAGATTTGCTTTGTTCTCTAGCAAAGCGGTGCTGATCCCAGTTCTCTCGTGGATCTGCTGCTTCAATCCGTGTTTGTCGCCAATGTAGCGCCAGTTCTTGTCGTAGAACTTGACGTTTTTCGGGGCCACCAGCTCTTGAAGCGTCCAGGCTCTCTCAAACCATTCGTCACGCCCAATATCAATGCTGGGTGCTGGTGTCTGGTCCAGATCTGTATCTTTCAGGTGGACGTAGCACACGGCCGAGTCTTCATACCATCGATACATGCTGTTGATGGACTCCTGCAGCTCTGCGCTGCTCCTTTTATCGATGCAGCAAGTGTCAAGCCACACATAGCGAAGGCCGTCGCGTCTGGCGAGCTCACATGTGCGGGTGATCTTGAAGTACCCCTTCTTGCCGCGTGCATGGTCTTGCTGAGGGAGGTCGCTATATTTCACCTCGTCCTCTTCATGAAGCCATCTGTGGGACAGGATTCCGTACTGGAGACTCCTACCCTCTTGGAGGGCTAGGTTCTCTTCTTCCCACAGCTGCGCCGCATTAGCGAATTGGCAAGTGTCAACGTCGATCAACCTGAGGCGCATGTTGTGGGTGGTGTGTAGACCAAACGCCCTTGTCGATAAATGGGGCCCATATGGGAATGCGCCGCGCTGATCGTGTGAGCAATTGAAGTTGGTGACAAAAACAGCGAGCAGTTGGCAGGTGGTATCATGGCCCGCCAAGGAGGCACAAGAAATTGGCTGAGCAGTCAGGCAGCAAAATGCGAAAAGCCATTTGGTCGGTGCAATGGGCTTTTGTGCATATCCACCTGCAAACAGCCGTTGATCAACTTCGAATTGGTGGCTAGATTTCCACGATGAGTTTAGCGCTGACAAGGGGTGTTCTATTTTAAGGGATGTCGGTTGGCTGCTGTGATCTTCAACCAAGCAGTGCTCCAGTTAATTACCTGACGGCTTAGTCCCTATCGAAACATGTAACCAAACATGACCGAATGTCAGTCAAATAGAGCTGACTCTTGATATTTTGGAGTCCCAATAATGAATATAACAACATTGTAGCCATTCTCGTAACAATGCATCGATCTAGATGTTCTTGACAGTTAGCCGACCACCATCTTTCACTTATATCGAGCTTACCTATCACCTGTAGCGCACTGTGGGTCCTCTTTCGCGACTTCCACATTCCACCTATGTACTTATCTGGTAACACCTGAAGTTGTGACTTTTCCATTTACTACTGGGCTGTTCACTTGGCATTGAGCAATTGGAGATTGAGAAATCTTGAGATTGTTGACAGTTGTTTTTTCCAAACCAGCATCCCAATCCAAACCAGCAACCACATTCAAAGCCATCCAAAATGGGTGCCATCTCAAGCCTGCTGTCTCGCGGCCTTCACGCGCTGCTCGTTGCCCTTGCCATTGGCCTCATCGCATGCTACAGTGTGGCCAACATCCCCTCAAGCAAGACGAACGAATGGATGCTAGCGGAGGAGAAAGTCCCGATGTTCTCCATGGAGATAATCTTTGTAAGTTATCTTGACCTTGCGCAGGTTAGGTCCTCAGCCAACCTAGTCAAGACATGATTACTGACAGCGTCACGTCAAAGGCCCTCTTCAGTTTTGTCTGGTTCTGTCTGCTCTTCGTCTCATCCTTCACCCGCTTCTCGCGGCATGCGCCCCTCCCACGCATCGTGGTCGCCGCCGTTTCCCTCCTGGTCGATGCCCTGCTCTTCCTGAACACGGCTTCGATCTTGTCCTACGTCGCCTACTACTACAACCAGGTTAAAGCGATTGAGGATCATCCGGTTTCCTCCAGCCGCAGCAGCAGCAGTGGCGGTACTCTCAGCGGCGGCAGTCTCAGCGGCGGTTCCCTGGATGTTGACGTCGATAGCTCGAAGCCGTATCTAGCCGCCATTGTCGTGACTGGCATCTTCGAGTAAGTATTTCGTCCGCCACCAGAAGCCCTCCAATTATTGTGGGATACCAAGGGGAAGAGAGAACTCATGCTGACTCTGGTTGTTTACAAGCTTCTTCCTTCTTTGCGACCTAGTTGTCACATTTGTGCGCATGCTCTCCGCTGCTCATGAGATGTCTACCAGCGTCCCGGTCCAGAAGCACCCCGATGGTCCTGCCAAAAACGGTAGTGTCTAGAGATGGGACATGAATCATGTGACTGTTGTTGGTCGATTTCGTACATGATGTCACACAAAAATGGAAGGGCGTTTTTCTATTTGATGATACCACTGGACACAAGTTCGCAGAATGAATTTGAGTCTGCCTAGTTCGTACTTCGTCACTTGAAGTTTGCAATGCATTTCATGCAACACAATTTTATTCCCAGGTGAGATATTGAGAATCCAGGCCCAAAAAGCATGGAGACGTCCGTAATGAGGTACCTGAAAGCTGCGATTTGGTTCATCATCTGGCACCACACTTTACTTCTCATACCAGTCACCGGGCCCAGGTTACTTCTGTATTATGACAAAACGATGTCTGAAGTGTACCTAAAATATGTGACCAGAAACTGATTACCTTCTTCCATCTACGTTTATATGTCACAATATTTGGGACACACGCTGTTCACCAACATCATAACCAACTCAGTCTTAGAAACTGCTTCTGTTACACACACTAAGCTCCAAAGCAACTAGCAACCATGTGAGCATCAACTGGCACTAAATGGGTTTACCTAACAGTTGTCTATTGACTACCACCCACAGGCTATTGCCATTCGCACTGCAATTGTGACGTTGGGGAATATGGATGACCTACCTGATCATCTTCAACTGATAGTACTTGCTGCAACAATCTTAGTCAAGTGTTGTATCGTCTCGGAGTCAAAAGAAGAGCATCTTAATCAATTGAGCCACCCACTAACCCGGAGTGGGGTGAGGGGGTACGTCTCGAGACGGCTAATCGGCAGGGGTAACAACTCAAGCTGCCAAATCTACCGTGTCGTCGGCGACCTGTATGCCTGCAGGGCATTGAGAGGCTCGCAGGCATCACGGCGGATGTCGTCAATGGTCGCCCTCCTCGTGTCGATGGTGCGAGCAGTACCTTGTGAGTGTAATAGGCGGGCCAGCGGCAGAGCTTGTCTCGGGGCCTCCTCCCCCATTCGATACAATAGCTACATTGTGAGATGATTACAAGCTTCTTGTGTGGTAAAATGAGACATGAGCTTCTGCTGTTCATAATAATTGCTGTCACTAGGATAAACACATAGTTCGTGTGAGAAGGATCAGAAAGCAAGCGAATAGCTATAGTTTATCCAAAAGAAACAACCTAGAAAATTGAATATCATCAATAGTATGACAAAACCCGCATACTGTCAAGTATCGTATCCAATAATCTATTTTGCCTTGGAATCCTCCGCGACAGGCACCGATCAAGGGGCGCAAGCCAATCATGATACAGGCATGCCACTTAGTCATCGGACTCGCAGCGCGAGAACTCGTGTCCCTTGGTCAAGTCCTTGCTGTCGTGGATGGCCGAGCCGCAGAACTTGACGTCGCCGTCCTTGGCGAGGAAGTAGAGGCGGTAGGGGCCGGCATCGCCGTTGCCGCCGTCGGGGCTCCAGACCTTGCCGCTGGCCAGGAGGGGCATCTCCCAGATGTAGCCGTCGAGGCACTCCTGGGGGAACTTCATGCGCTCCGTGTTCTCCCAGAACTCCTTGGCCTTGCCCGTGCCGTCCTTCTGGCCGATGGCGTACCGGGCCGGGTAGCCCTGCGCCTGGTCGCCCTTGCCGATGTTCTTCTTGTCGTTGAGCTTGTCCTTCCACGCCTTGGCCGCGTCCTCCAGGTCGTCCTGCTTGAACTCCCGCTCGGGGCCCCCGTCCGTCTTGGGGCACTTCACCTTGTCGGGGAAGTCCTTGGCGGAGTCGAAGAGGCCCCTGGGGAGCGGTGCGGCGTTGGTGTAGCTGACGCTGCCGATGGCCGCGGACAGCGCAGGGGTGATGGTAAAGGCGAGAACGCTGACAGTGCTGAGCTTCATGGTTGGAACGGATGAGGGAGTTGGAAGTTACTGAAATGTAGTAGGGGAGTAAAACTGCTCTCTGAGGTAAAAGGGTGAAGTGCTTCCGTGTTGTTTGTTGAAGATATCGACAGAAATAAAATCTTTTCCGTGATGGCCCTCCGGTATTTATGGTGATATTCCACAATTTCAATATGCCTGAGCCTTGTAGACTACCGTGGGCTCCGACAGTGACGACGAGCCGCTGTTAAGTCACCCTGCAGGGATGATCACTCCGATCGGCCAGTAATCGTGCAGATATTACCTTTGGCTGGAGAACGAGGATTGAAAACGAAGCACTCCTTGGTACGACTTACAGGCTTCATGTGATCCTACATCGTGATGTAAAAAGCACGTATTGAAGGTCCTACAAAGGATCGCCAAGGCTGAACTTCCGCTTTCGCTCCAAGTAGCAAATAGGGGGCCAAATGGGGGCAGTATGTCTATCTTGTTGCTAAATAAAGCATATGACATAGAAGATGACACAAAAGTATATTACTATTCATTTTTAGTATATGAATTTTATGGTATATGGGGCGGCAGCATCGTAAGCAGCGGTTCCTGCAGTTGGGGGCCGGGGAGCACGAGCGGTTAGGCGGCGGATTCCTGATCCGTTGCGCTTAGGATTATCTATAGTAAGCAAACCGTCAGCGCTACCGCAAGTCATAGGCTAGTCGGGATCTCATATCGGTGCCTGGTGCTATGATATGTCGATCGGGCTATGTTCCACAGTGGATGTTAATATACATGTACCCCGACAGATGCACGGTTGACTAAAGCATTAGCGACGAGATATCACTTACCAGGTGCAAAGGTATGTATCGCATGTCGTGTTGCCCTTGCACAGTGTTTTCAGTTATATTGGAGCTGAAGAAATATTGAAAAACATGACGTCAAGGTAAAGTACATGAGGTCAGCACTAGTTGGAGATTTGCAGGACTGTTGTTGATTTGAACATAACCATAAGGCTGGTAGCCCCAACAGGCCACCTGATATACTACCCAGCCCCAATAATCACAAGTATTGATGGATGCCTCTTTTGGTGGTTCGCCATGAGGAGGGCTGTGTCGAAGCATTCAAGTTGCTGTTCAGGATTTAGGGGATCGGCATAAGCAAGCCCCACAAACATCGTCTCTCGGAGGAGAGCTAAAAATAGCCCACCTGAACAGCTTGGGGCGCGGCTCAGCTCCTGCAGCATGATATCATTGTACGACGTAGTTGCCCTCTTGTGCTATTTCGCCGATTGATTAACATATTTTCAATTGCCTTCCCATAATGGACATGCACTAGCTTAGTATACGTCGATATAAAGAGTGAGCGTCCAATTCGGGTTCAAACTTGTTCCGCAATTATTTGGGAAAAGGAGACTATCAGACAGCCCAACATGGCGCTATCAATATTCAACCAGTTCCATACACAAGAAGGCCCTGCAGCCACCGAGGCAGCGGCCAAGGCTCTCGCGGAACAGATAACCGACTCTTCGGAACCACAAGACGCTCTCGCCCATGTCCATTGGGACCTCTTGAAGTTCAGCTACGAGAGCCCGCAGTCCATCGACTACGCACTGCGCGTATACCAGCACACGTGCGGCCTACTCACGGACCAGTTCAAGAACGACTACGGCACGGGCGCGGAGGCGGCCCGCCGGAGCCTGGCCATGCTCTTCGAGCACCAGGTGAAACCCCTCAACCCGTACGTGAACCCCGAGGACGTGGGCGGCGGTGTCGTGGAGCGGGACTGGGACTACGACGGCGCCGAGTACGCCAACACGACGTTCAAGCGCGACGAGGTCCTCGGCGAGACCAACCAGCTCGGCAAGGCGATCCGGAACGTCGTCGAGCTGCGCGAGGAGCGTACCCGCACCGTGACCGCCTGGGCCGTCGAGGGCCGTGCGCACGCCCTCGGCGTCGCCAAGACCGGCTTGGGCGACCGGGCCGACCTGCCCATGCACTTCGACGGCCTCCTCAAGCCGGCGGGCATGGGGCACGGCTATATGGACCCCTGGTCCAAGGCGGACTTCGTGGCGGGCTGCGTCGGCATCCGGGCCGCGGCCAAGACGTTTCTGGACGAGTGCTCGCCTGAGAAGCGGACTAAACTCCTGGAGAGTTGGAAAGCAGAGTTGGCGGAGTTTCTGTTGGAGGGCGACCAAGCCACGGACGACGAACACAAAAAGTTCCGGGATGGGGATTTCTATGTCAAATACCATGCTGCGGTGAGTTTTGGCCCCCTTGTTTACGTTGCCTAGGAAGCGAATTGCCTGCTAATCAGTGATTTCTGTAGCTATTACTGGACAACCTGATAAAGGGGCCAACAGACGAGACTAGTGAAGAACTTTTCAAAGCGGATAGTTGGATTTTGTAGCCAGTTGAGGTTTCAGTTGAGTTCAAATTAAATCAAAATGGTTTGTACTATCACAATGTCTTTCGTAAAGTGAGTAGGGGCAACCCCGCTAGTGGCAGTGCGTAAACCCCCTTGCTTCGTTAGTGATACATAGATTATGACTCAAACATCCCTCCGACAAACCCCGCGGTAAGTTGGTTGCATCCTCATCAGTCCACGCTCATAACATACAACATGGGCCACGCCTTTAACTCTGCAATCGTGGGACTCGTCCTGCTGGTGTTCCTGCTCACCCAGCGTCAGTGGCGGAGGCAAGCCGCCATACGGAGCCGAGCATGCGAGCCCGCCGTCTCGCATCCAACCAAGGAGCCCTTCTTTGGATCTGACTTCCAGCGCAGCATGTACGGGGATGTCTCCTTCCTCTATCGGCTACATCAACGATACGGTTCCACGTTCCAGGTCCGGTCATGGATCAGCCTCCCCGTTGTCTGCTCCGTCGCAGCGGAGAATCTCCGAGTCATCAACACGTCAAAGGACTTCGGGGTTGAGCCCATGAGACTTCCTGGCTTGGAGGAGTTCTGTGGCCGGGGCTTCATCACGACAGATGGCGATACCTGGTATCACTCGCGGAAGTTGCTGAAGCCTTCGTTTGATCTGAGCAACATTGGGGACCTCCGGTTCCTGGGGAAAGAGGTCGACAAGCTGTTGGAAACTCTGCCAGATGACAAGTCTACTGTCGACTTCCAGCCTCTTCTCTATGTTATGGTAGGTTATCCGGACATCATTGTCATTTTAGATGCTGAGAATGGGGTTCCAGTTCTTGAACTCCGCCCTACATTTCGTCCTTGGCGTCGATCCTTCCGCCCAATCCTCTTCCGCACCCCTGACACCCGACGCCTTCGTCAAGTCCTTCCACGATGCCCTTTTCTACAGCATGGTTCGGGTTGTGCTTGGTCCGGTTTGGCGGCTCTTCCCAAAGTACAAGTACAAGAATGCGTGCTCCCAATCACACAGCTTTATTGACTATTATATTGGCCAAACAAGCGAAGGGGACGGCGGGGCGAGGAGTAATAGTCTCATCCAGGCCCTTACTTCGCAAACAGACGACCCTGAGTTCATCAGGAGTCAGGTCATCCAAGCGATGATGGCAGCCCAGGACACAACGTCCGAGTTACTTACAAATGCCCTGTTTCTACTCGCACGTCACCCAAAGTACTGGGAGCAACTCCGGCTTGAGTTCGCTGGCAAACAAGAGAGCAATATCACGGTGGAGACCCTACTGGGATGCAAGTTAATCGAGAACATCTTGCACGAGAGTGAGTAGCACGGCACCCATCTCACATTCGACAGTTCGCTAACTTTACTCTAGCCTTACGCATCCATCCAATTTTCCCATTGCTCGGCAGGGTCTCACTAAGAGACACGCAGCTTTCAGTAGGGGGCGGGCCACATCACGACCGCCCCGTGTTCATCCCAAAAGGCACGACGGTAGTAATGGGATACTACGCGCTTCATCGCGACCCCGACGTGTTTGGAAGCGACGTGGAGGTCTTCAGACCGGAACGCTGGGATTCCATCAACCCGAAGCAGTGGGAGTTCCTGGGGTTCGGCTCGGGAAACCGGGCTTGCCTGGGCCGGCAGAAAGCCGTGATCGAAGCGTCCTATGTGCTCGCACGCCTTGCCCAGGAGATCGAGGGGCTGACAAGCGCGGATAGTCGAGAATGGAAGGGGGAGATGAAGCTTACCTGCAAGAGTGCTAACGGATGCAAGGTGAAAGTTGGTCGACGTTAGGACTACAAGCAATTTGGCAAGGTGGTAGGACCGAGAGGACCAAGTTGGAAGGGTTCTTGTGCAGCTGGTGTGGTACTCGCAAATGCTATTTTCCCGCCTCCCTAGCCTTCTGCAAGGGGTGCGAAAGTATCGACATGTACCGCTTGGTGACTGGATAATGTGGTTGGAACAAGGGCCGTGGATTCCATCACGCAGCGCCACGGTGGTGACGGTAATTCGAGTACAGATCAGAATGATGGACTCCCATTGATGGAAGCTTACCTTGAATCGAAATTGGGCAAAACCAACAAGATGATCGGGTTAAATGGGTATCCCCAGACCTCCCGGCAAGGGGTCCATTCGGGCACGGGACCCTGGCATGTCCAAAGTGGATTCGTCTGTGATGGCAGCCGAATGCAACCTCCAGGTTTCTCATCTTAGGTGAGCCCATAGTCATCTCCGAGTCCTCCAATGTGAAGCGCCACCAATTACCAGTCCTACCTAGGCACAGTAGGTTACAGAACACATGAGAGACGTCAAATACCGTGTGACCTTCTACTCTCCGAGTATAAGTAACCAAGCCCCCTTCTCGTGGTTGGAGCTGATTCCTCTCTGGTTACAGTCATACATTCATATCATATTACTTAGCATATGGTCTAGCTACAGCCTCCGGCCACTTCCATTCTTTACTCGTTCCAGTCACTCGTTCCAGTCACTCGTTTCAGACACTCGTTTCAGACACTCGCTCCTCCCCTTTATTACGCGAACCAACTATCCTCGACTTCAAAACACACACCAAGAAAATATTCATCACTCGCTACAATGTGGTCCATAATCCCAGTGTCCCTCGTCAGTACTGCTTTCTTCGGACTCGCCGTTGCCGCTCCCTCCGCCGCCGCCGCGTCGGCCTTGCAACCCATCCTGGAGCCTCGCTGTATGCCGAAGTGCCAGTGGGACTGCACTATGACTGACTGCGGCGGCCGCCACTTCGCCTGCGGGAACGGCTGCTGTGAGGCCATCTGCATTCCTGAGCACCCTTGTGAGGCTCGCTGCGACAATGCCCGGTGGCTCGGCTACTAGAGTGTGGCCCTCGGCCGAGAATCTCTGCTTTTGAATCCCGGCATGGATAGCGAACTTCCAAATATCCCACAACTAGGGTTTTCGCATATTACTCTACATCGTTTTATGAAGCATTCCGGCACCGAGATCATGGGCACTCTCACGAAGAACAGAGAATTAATGTTTTATTATCTTATAATATATCTAATCTCATGCAACTATTAATACAAAGCTACACATTAATTGGCATGTGCTTGAGACTATATCGTGGAATCTGGGCAGAAGCAAACTGCACAGAACATATTCCTGAGTGCATCGAATGTGGTCAAAGTTCTAGGATTTCTTGAAGAGAGATTGCTGATCCCCATACCCCGTAAGACCCCTGAACTGAGAATTAGGGGTCCATGGCGGATGTACTGACTGAAAGACACAGCATAGCAATTGAGAATGCCATGTCTGAGCGATCAACGGTTTTCGATCGAAGCACTGGATACTACCTAGTTGACATCCTAGTTTAACGTTTTGCCGTGCCGAAGATCACTGCGATTTGGAGTTTAGAATGTAATTGTATCGTCCTGATCTATCAGAGGGATAAACTCAAGCAATCATTGAGCCGTTGCAAGGTTGCGAACCGAATTGCCCACGAAGCAAGGGGCGTTCTCATCATCGGATCTACGGAGATTACAGCCTAATACTACCTACCACCCTCACAGTGTATCCGATAATGAAATCAGGGTAGCTCGGAAGGACTGGGGACGAGAAGAATATTGACAGATCAGTCAAAAAGTCGCATGTTCAAGGGCAACGTCGGGGTCTAGGCCCAACTCATGGGTCAACACGAACGGTAAGACGAAAGGTCGTAACCCTAACCCAATGCGTGGCTATATTTTCGATACAGGGGCGAGCCCCGGCTCCTTGGAGCGAATCCGAGAAACCCCCCAGATGGCACAGCTAATTAGTATGCTCATTTACCGCCCTTGTACACCTCACCATCTTTCATCACGAACACGACGTTCCGCAGAGCGCCGAGGTCCTTGAGGGGGTCCCCTGGGACCGCAATAAGATCCGCAGCCCAGCCGGCTGCCAGGTAACCGAACCGCCGTCCGCAAAGATCACCTCCGCATGCCTCCCACCCTCGTAGTGTCGCCGCCTGCAGCACGTCCGGCGCCGGGATGCCCGCCTCAGCGAACAGCTCGAGCTCCCGCACGTTCTCGCCGTGCGCGACGGCGCCCGTGTCGCCACCGCACGCCATGCGGATGCCGCGGTCGAAGGCGTTCTTCGTGTGCTGCAGGATATCCCGCCAGGCCTTCTCAGCATCGTCGCCGAAGGCACTCTTCTCAGCCTCAAACACCGAGAGCGTCGGCACGAAGAGGACGTCATGCTCCTTCATAGCCTTCAGCGCTTCGTCGCTCGGCGTCACGCCATGCTCGATGCTCGTGACGCCTGCCTTTGCTGCCATGATGACGCCTTCCGGACTTTGGGCATGTGCCGCGATGGGTGCGCGGGCCAGCCGCGCCTCGGCGACCATGGCGTCCATCTCGGCCTGGTTGAAGAGTAGCGTGTTCGGGTTCCTCACGCCGTAGAGCGGGTGCGCCGAGGGCGGGAACCGAATCTCAGGGGCTCCGGGCCAAGTCGGTGCTGGGAACCGCAGGGCGCGCTTGCGGTAGTCGGCGTAGAACTTGACGATGTCGGCGCCTGCACCAAGCCGCCGGCGCACCGCGGCGCGAACCCCGTCGACGCCGTCTGCGGGGTCGGAGATGCGTGGGACGACGGTCCCACCGCAGCAGCCGGGTGAGCTGCGGCTCTCTTGCCGAATCTCGTAGCCGCCGCTTGAGGCGATGCATTCAGTGGCCACGAACATGCGCGGACCAGGTGTCAGGCCCCGGTTGATGGTGTCGCGGAAATTGGCGTCGGCGTCCCGCAGGCCCTCGGTGCCGAGGTCGCGGTAGGTGGTGTAGCCGGCGTCCAGGGCCGCCCGGGCGTGGTTGGTGGCCCGCACGATGCGCTCCACGGCGCTCTCGTCGCGCATCTGGCTCATTGCTGACACCTCGGAGTACGGATGCAGGAAGATGTGGGTGTGGGCGTCGACCAGGCCGGGCAGCACCGACAGACCGCGGAGGTCGATTGAGTTGGGCCCGGACAGCTCATCCTGATTCAGCGGCTTGTCGCCACGGGAGAAGGCATCGGTAATCAGGCCGGTTTTGGTGTCAATCACGATCGAGATGTCCTTTACGAAGCATTTTTGTTTGGAATCGAAGAGAGATGAAGTGTGAACCGTCAGTTGTTTGCTGCTCGGGTCCGACGACATGGGCACTAATTCTTTCCGCATTGCATCAGCGGCTTCAGGTAAAACACTTCGCACCGAACTTCTGGTCTATAATTAGGGCAATTGCTGGTATAGTTACTCGGGTCTGGGGCCATTGATGTTGAATGATTGATGTATTATATCCGCGAAGTAATACAGAGAGTATTGGAGTCCTAGAGCCTGAATGAAGTAACCTCATCTTAATTGCCCGCTCCTGTTGCTTCTCGGTGTAAGTCACCAGGGAGCCTCGCGCTCCTCGAAACAACATCCACGCCCTCTAAATATCTATGAGCTTACAAAGACATTCGAAAGCTTAGATGTAAGTTTTATTCTTTTTAATAGTTCTTTTTAAACCAAAAGAGTTTGGTAGCTTCACGGCGACTTGACTCCTGACTGAGAGATGTGTGCATGTTAGTTATCCTGAGGAGTGCGAGGGAGCTTAGGCTGTAGTATCCCTGTAAGCTTGGAGGATAGAGGGGCATCCCCGCTATGTCTAATCGATAAGCTATCTTTAGCTTGTCGCAACGAAGCGAAGTGGGATTGCGCTAAGAGCCTCGACATTTTGCTTGCTCGTCAAAAAATTGGGGAAAGTTTTAAGAGCGACAAATCTGAACCTTGACAAGCATGCGAATACAACTCGCAAAATGGGCATTGAACACGATACATCCGCGAGCGCGGCTCCCGCACCTGCCCCTGCCGCTCCGTCCGGCAGCGGTGACAACAGCAAACCTGCTCAATCCATGCAGTCTGCCCCAGACGGCTCGGCGCTACCGAACGAAGGCGGCAACGAGACAAGAGGCGACCGCAAGCCCAAGAATGGTCGGTTCGAGAACAAGCGCGGACGAGGACGTGGTGGTAGGGGAGGCGGCAGAGGAGGCGGCGGCGGTGGAGGCCGTGACAACAAAGATAAAGGCGAAAGCAGGCGCAGAGACCTCGGACGCGAAGCAGACGGGTATGTTGACCAGCTTTTTTCTTTACTGCAAAAACACCCCAGCCAATGCGAGCTAACACAGGACAAAGCCGTAAACGTACAGACAAACGAGGCCGCAATGACGACTGGCAAGACAGCAAGCGCCGGAAGGTCGGCGAGGACGGCGCCAGTGTGGCTACTACCGGCGAGGGCAGTGAGCCTACCGAATCGGCACGCGACAAGCCTAGCTATATGAGCATCCGTTTCACCGAGGAAGAGATTGCCGCCGAGGAGCGCCGACCGAAACGAAAAGTGGCTGTTATGATAGGATACGCTGGCACGGGCTACCACGGCATGCAAATCAACCACAAGGAGAAGACTATAGAAGGTGACCTGTTTGCGGCATTCGTCGCCGCAAAGGCTATCTCGAAGGTCAATGCCGATGACCCAAGAAAGTCCCAACTGGTCCGCTGTGCCCGAACCGACAAGGGTGTGCACGCTGCCGGCAACGTCATCTCCTTGAAGCTGATCATCGAAGACGAAGATGTTGTGCAGAAGATCAACGAGGCACTCCCTCCCCAGATCCGCGTTTGGGGCATACAAAGAACCAATAATGCATTCAATTGCTACCAAACATGCGATTCTAGATGGTACGAGTACCTCATGCCCAGCTACTGCCTTCTACCTCCTCACCACGAGAGCTTTTTGGGGAAGAAGGTGCTCGAGTCGGTCAAGGAGAAGGGCGTCGAGGAAGAATATGCCAGCAAGCTCGGTGACCTCAAAGACTTTTGGAACGAGGTCGAGAAGAACGATATCCTGCCTCTCCTTCAGAGCCTCGAACCTGATGTGCGCGAGAAGGTCATGAGACGTTTATTTGCGCCGGAGGACGAGACGCCCGAGACCAAAACAGAGAAGGCCGCCAAGAAAGACAACGCTTCGGCAACCAATGAAGCCCAAGTTGATGCCACAGAAGTAGCAGCCGAAACGTTACCGGACGCCCCTCCTATCTCAACAGATGGTGCAGAACAGCCCGATGCCGATACTAAGGTTGCAGAAGACCCAGCCGCTGCGCCCCAGGAAAAGGCTTCGGAAGAAGTGAAGCCGCCTAAGGAGGCCAGCCCCGTGGACATTGCCGTCAAGCAGATCAAGGCCGCCTATGTTACGGCGAAGCGCCGGTACCGCGTCACACCTGAGCACATTGCCCGGCTCCAGGAGGCGCTCAACCAGTACCTCGGCACGCGCAACTTCCATAACTACACGGTGCAGAAGTCCCCCAACGACCCGTCCGCCAAGCGCCACATCAAGTCCTTCGTCGCGAACCCGACGCCCATTCAGATCAATGATACGCAGTGGCTCTCGCTCAAGGTGCACGGCCAGTCCTTCATGATGCACCAGATCCGCAAGATGGTCGGCATGGCCGTGCTCGTGACGCGCTGCGGCACTGACCTGTCGCGTATGGAGGAATCCTACAAGCCCGGCCGCATCAGCATCCCCAAGGCCCCCGGTCTGGGCTTGCTGCTGGAGCGGCCCGTGTTCGAGAATTACAACATGCGCGCCTCGGAGAGCCTCGACCGGCCCAAGATCGACTTTGGCAACTACGAGAAGGAGTTGCAGGCCTTCAAGGACTCGCACATCTACCAGCGCATCTTTGACCTGGAGGAGAAGGAGAACTCGTAAGTTATTATCTCGCGATGTTCATCATGTGCAGCACGTTGCTAACAGATACCCACCTAGATTCCATGCCTTCTTCCACCAGATCGACAACTTCAAGACCGACTATTTCCTCTGGGTAACAGCCGGCGGTATGGAAGCTGCTGCTAAGCGCACAGGCCAAGCCGACGATGTACCCAAGGCCCTGAAGCAGGAGCTTGGCGAGGAGGTTAATGAAGGCGATATCGTAGAGGAATAGCAATAGATCATATATAGCATCTGGTACAGCCAGCAATTCACAAATCTGTCACGAGCAGTATAGAGATTCACGAAGAATTCATGCGTGTTGTCCGAATACAATCAGTATCGATCTCAGTATCGCGTCTCGTATGAGATCCCAGTGTCTCAAGCAGTAAAGGGCCGACTTCATGTGTCTGCGGTAGTTATGGCCCAAACAATTACTGGTGAAATCCCCCATCTCAAAGACCTCAACTCAATTCCGAAATGACCTTGCCTTCCCGTCTTCATGTGGTGTGCAAGTAAAGCGTGTTACCGAGGCTCTGGGGTAGCCCATCCGTTCTCCTCAAGCCACATCTGAAGTTTGTCCAGCATCCTAACTATCAGCCGCAGAACCACCAGCAGCACCAGTCCCAGCACCGAGAGCGGCAGGACCAGCAGCTGCAGCTGAGTCAGAATCAGTCGCAGCATTGTTGTTGTCGGTTCCTTGCTGCTGCTGCTCTTGCTTGCGCTTCTCGGCAAGGCGGCGGCGGGCGGCACGCTGCTTCTCCAGGCGCAGAGGGAGCCACTGGTTGAAGAGGGTGAGGACGCGCTCCACCTTGGCGTCGATGGCGACGTCTCGCTCTCTGTCTCGCGACTCGGCTGTGGCGACGGAGACGAGGGGGCCGGTCATCCAGAGGCGGCGGATCTCGCGCGTGATGCCGAGGAGGTTCTCGATGGCTTTGACCTGTTTCGGGGTGGAAGGAAGATCGGTGGTTAGAGAAAAGAAGCGCTCAGAGTGATGGGGGAAGTTGATGGTGAATGTCAAGGTGTTTGTGGTGGTGGGGCACGTGGGATGGAAGGTGATTGCTGTCGGTACCAAAATACAAGTTTGGCGCGGTAGATGAAAGGTAGGTGAAGGATGGTGTGATGAGATTAAATTGAGCATGAAGCAAAACTTACCAGAGCTGCAGTCTCGGTCTCCATCTGCATCTGGTTCAGGCTGGCCTTCTCGGGAGTGTAGCCCTCGTCAATGGGCTCGGTGGCGGCGACGACCATGTTGAGGAATCGCTTGAGAATGTCGGCGATAGCCTTCTCATGGCGATCTAAAATCGTGTTAGGGTCAGGGTGTCTCTCCATTTCTGCGTTGCTTCTAGCAGGAGGATTGGTGCTTGATGAGGATGAAGAAGATGAGGACGAGGGAAGGGGCGGATATCCAGAGGGCGGGATGGGAAAGCTGGCGATGAGAGAGGCGGTCGAACTGTAACCGAAAAAGCAGTTAGAAGAGATCAGATAGACTTGATTGAATGTTGGGGTCAAGTAGAGCAATTGTTCGGATGGAGGACCCGCATCAATGGTTTGAGTGGCTTCCAGTGTCGTAGTCACCGTTACTTAACGGAAGGACCAGACCACATGTACGATGGCCACTCAACCTTGGGCAGTCGATGCGTCGAGAAGCCGAATCAAAACAAACTTTCGAGCGAAGACACCGATCAATTGGAGTGACTCCAATATGCGAACTCGTCGGGCGACGATGCGTTGCAGCTACCTCCAGGCCTGACTTCGTGTTAGATGATAATGATGATGGACTTACGGGCTGCTCTGCACTGAGTTGCCAACGACGTCGAGGTTCTCGGTCGCCTTCTCAAGCTCCTCCATATTGGCCTTCTCGCGCTCCTCCTCCAAGGCCTTAGATAAGGCCTCCCAAGAGAGCTCGATGTCCTCCGGGGAAGCCATCGTATCTGACTTCGTAGAAAGGGGGTGGTACTGATGACATGTAGTGGTGGGTGGTGGTTGTGATAGATATTGCGATCCGGATGTTTGTGGAAAACTCCAAATGGAAGTGCAATCAAGAGCTAGCAGCTCTTTTTAAAACCATCCCGGCGGCTGAGGTATTGCGGCTGCGCAACGGGGCTTCACGATACCATCGTGGCCGGGGAGACCGAGCCGCACTTGCAAGCCGCAACCCCCCGGCAGGCATGCACTGCCGGCCTGTGGCAGCAACCGGGAAACGGGGAGCTAACGGGCATCAATCCGCCCCTCGACCTGGGGCAATTAAGATATCAATCCCACACACAGGTGCACGATGTAAAGGGGGTATAAGCATAGTTGTCTCCTTACCCATAATGGTGTTTTGCTCCTTGCGCCTCTCCATCTTGAGTGTATGTATGTTCTTGATTTCACCCCTTATTCACCTTCTCCCTTATTTCATTCTATTCCGCAGCCTCTGAGCTGCACTCTGGAAGCGCTTGTGATGAACAAAGCCGTAGCAAGCAGTCGTGATTGAGTCTTTCAGTTCAGGGAGGGATATGCTACAGACGAGGTGAAGTTGGAAATTAGTCACGTGATCACAGTCTTCGTGGGTGAACTTGCTCTTTGCTGCTTGTGGATCGAGAGACGGCCTCTCTCTCCCCGCAATTCCATCCCCAGTTCACTGTGCACTACGCAGTGCCTGCAATATCATCGTTAAGAAGTCCTTTCTGATAATACAGATTATCTCCAATTGAATGAGGTATATATATTTTGAACTTTTTTTTTATCTATTGGGATATTACATCACCCTCTCGAGTCTATTCGAGTTGCGTGAGTCCATCTATTTGTTCTTTCTACTGCAATCCCATCCACTGGAATCTAGCTGCATGAGTTTGACCTTTGGGTCTCCAGCCCACCAACGTCAGTGCTAGTGGCAGCAGCCGTTGCAAAGATCGCAAGTGCCATTGAAATGAGCTGCTTCCGCACGTTTGTCCCATCGCTGGTTATCCGATATCGCGTTACCAACATGTGTTGATAGGTATCTTGCGATTTCTATCTTTCTTTTGCAATTGGGCGATTGACACCAATCTTTAATTAATGAAATCATCATCAGGTTTGGCACCATGGGCCTTTGCGCCGACCAAAGCCTGTTCATTTGGTGCTGCCTTCGAACTTGATGCCTTCTGTCAGGCCATCGTTCTTCCGCTTGATTGTCATGGCTGAAATGACGGCCGCGCCAATGCCACTGCCATCCTCAGCATTCGTCATGATGATGGGGTCTTCGGTGCGGTTGCTTGGCCAGTCCAGGACTTCGCCCATGGCTTGGGTCCATCGCTTTCGGAAACCGGGGTGCTTGATCGCGACCGATCCGTCGGCGGCGACATGGCCCTTGGTGATGCCCTTCTTCTTGATGATGGCGGCAATACCGCACACGCAGAGCCTGGCACCGCGCAGCGCAATCGACTCCGCAACGCGTCGTGACACGACCAACTCGTCCCTGCCGGCCTTCAGGTTCAGTGTCTTCTCAAAGCGCGCTTGAATCTCCTTGTCGGTGTTGTGCTCCATCCCCGACAGGAATTCGGTGTCGAGCCTGAAGGCTTGGTTCAGCTCGTCGAACGCATTTTGGCCCTTGAAAGCAAGGCCCTGCTCGTGCAGGTCGAGCATGACGAGTCGGAAGATCTCGCCCAGGTATAGGCCCGCGCTCATCTTCTCGAAGGCCTGCTCGTCCGGTCGCGCCGACTCGCGGCAGATCTCGATGTCGTACTTGGTTCGGGGCAAGACCTGGTGCGAGTTGTCGAACGCTCCGTACTCGCAGTTGATGGCCATCTTGGTGTCCTTGGGCAGCGTCGTCTTGAGCTTCGGAATGGAGCCAACATTCTCCATGTAAGCCGCGTTGCATCCTGTGCCGAAGATTCCACCCACGATCGTTTCGGGGTCAAGGTATGCCGATGCGATCATGGCGCCAGTTGTGTCGTTGATCACGGACACTAGCTTCACAGGTAATTTCTATGGCATGTTAGTGACTTGGAGTCCCGGTGGGTCGGGGGTTTGGTGACTTACCCTCTTTTCCAGGGAACTCCTGAATTGTGCGGCGATATCCTCGCCCTCCATTCCCTTGATATCGAAGCCCTTGGTCCATGTCTTCAACTTTCCGTGGTCAATGTAGTCTTGCGCCAGGGGATATGAGAAGGTGAAGCCCAAAGGCAACCTGGTTTGTATTAGCTTCAGCCACGACTTCCAGTCAGGTCAATCCAACTTACGGTTCTGAGCTGCCGTTGTGCAGCTTGAATTCTTTGATGAAGTCGCTAACGGAGTCGGAGATGAGATCCCAGAGCTCATCGGAGGTGGCTGTCTTGATGGAAGCGGGGAGGGCATAACGCTTCTGCTCCATCTCGGTCGGCTGGGCGTTCGTCTTTAGGGTGATCCAGCATATCCGCAAATTCGTGCCACCGAGATCGACGACGAGGAATGACCCCGCCTCCTTGCCTGATGGGTATCCTAATACCCATGTGGCTTCCATGGCCTTTTCGTATCATCTTCATCAGCTCACGACTTCCCTTCTCATGTTTGGGTCTGCAATGGAATACACACCAGATTCTGATTCGGCTTCTCCAGTCCTTCTCGAAGTTCCTCGACGAACCTCTCTGTGATTTTCTTCAACATCGCCGTGTCGAGCGTAAAGTCGGCCTCGATGCGCTTCAACTCCTTCTGGAGCGCCGCAGGCAAAAGCCGAACATCCCTCGTCGTGGTATCGGATCCGGCAGCCATACTGGGCAGTTTCTAGTGTTTCGAGCGAGGTCGCGCTGTGGTGTCTTTACGGTATCTTGGTTTTGGGGCGAATGTTCGGATCTATTGGTTATTCTGAACTCAACGAATTTCAAGAATGTCTTATTTTATCTGGGCGAGGATCCCTCTACTTTAGCTGGCCGGACAAACAGCCCAACCTGACAACGACTGACTACGTGTCGCGCAACAACTCCATAAACACCGCCGCGGCCCTTTTAGCAATCCATGTTTCGGCACTATCTTGCAAGCTCTGCCTTGAATTTTCGTCTCGGCGAAATTGTCGTCTTTGTTGTTATTGCAAGCGCCTTTATGACGTCAAAAGAATGGATGCCACATCAGTGGGCTGGCGTCGCGCTACACGGGAAGCGTGGGCCGCAGCAGATACTGGTGGGTACAGGGCGGGTTGCGCCGTCTCGGAACCAGTATCGCATCCTTCGTTTTCCATGTTTCACGTTACTTTTTCTACGATGATGCCCTTTTGCAATTGAGGGGCAGCTTTTGAGGCTTCGGGCCCTGTTCAGGTCCCTGGAGGTTGCATATTTGACTTGTGTACCTGCATATCTCACCACCTGCGCCCTAGGCGGTCGGCTAGGCCAAGTTGGCCGAGCGTTCCGGGTCGGTGGTACCTACTGTAATGATGCACGCAGGGTCAAATCGAGGTTAATCGTAGGTACGTACTGAACATTCACCGATATTCAAGTCAAATATGCCTAAATTTAGGCACTGGGTGCCTGGCTCCCCTGGTTTGCAGCTATTGGTCTTTTTGTTGTGTTATTTGACGCGATTTGTCTCCGAGGTTGAGGCTCTATGCATCCTGCCCCAACCAGCCCATTCACGGAACCATTGTTCTAGGCTACGTCCGGAGCTTACACTCCGTGTGAGGCATGCTGACCCGACAGACACTGAAAACAGAAACTTGCTTGTTCACCATCTTTAGAGTTGCAATAAACCAGAACTTGTATGAAGCTTCCTGACTCTAGTAGGTAGTATCTCAACACAGCTGATCAGGGAGAGCCTGCTTTAGCGCTCTTTTGTCATAGCTGCTGTTACTACGTTTAGATCGCTACCCAACACGTACGTACTCTTGGCTAGCAACGCACAATACAGGGCTATACTAGTACTAAGTCAATGGTCCTCCCCGCTGGAGTTTTCTACAGTACAGACAGAGTGTAGTGCTACTCAGCTGTTGCTGGCATGCTGGCACTCCCAAAGAGGGGTCTGGAAACTGCACGATCAAGACGAGGGGTCATGCTAGCTGTCGAGCTATGGCCTCGGGGCGGGGAACTCAGCGTGAGGCGGAAAAGCCGTTACCTGCGATATGCGCACCAGGAAACATAGGAGGGCGCCAAATTCCTTTTGCATCTCGAATCTTCTCCTCGCTGCCTTGGACTTGGAATGTTCTGAAATGATCGGAAGTATGTCATATTATGGGCTGTAGCCCCATGTGGACGCAATTGAATTGCTGTTGATCTATCGTGATGACCACATTCTGATCCGTGTCGATAGCAATCCATGTCTCGACTGGATACTGGCATATCCCACTCGTATGCTTTACGTCTTCCGAGTAAGTCTTTCCTATGAAATATTGAGCGTTCGCTCTTTTCCTGCCGATCCGCGACCTGTTTTGAGATCCGTCGCAGACTCGATGACCTCGGCATTCCTGTCTCTATCATTGGTGACGGTTGACCAATGATATCTCCTTTCGGTGCATATGCATTGAAGGTTTGAGATAACGGATGTCAAAACCACTAAGCGTCTGCAGGCTGGCTTTTGGCAGCGTCAAATTCAAGACTCACATTAGG
Source organism: Apiospora sp. TS-2023a (assembly GCA_038364195.1). Classification (NCBI taxonomy): domain Eukaryota; kingdom Fungi; phylum Ascomycota; class Sordariomycetes; order Amphisphaeriales; family Apiosporaceae; genus Apiospora; species Apiospora sp. TS-2023a. The sequence goes on along the minus strand of JAQQWQ010000009.1, from coordinate 3,242,924 downwards.
CCGGCATACGTAGGTAGTGACTATTTGGATGGCCGTGGGCACACCAGTTGTGATGAATGTCTTGGGAGTCGCGATGAGTGTAAAAGGAGTTGGTTGAAAGGGGCACGACCCACTTTGGTACTAGTATCGATAAGCTGCCGCTGTGCTTGCTCACCTCATTAGAACGGTTGGCAATTATGTGTGCCGACCAGCGGCGAGCTCTACAGCGCTACGGTTCAGTTGGTTACGATGCAAGATACCAGAATACCTCATCCTCTTATTATTTTGTATTCTGTGGCAGAGCCCCCTCTTGTTCTGGACGTTGTCACCTACTATCCCTGAGGCATTTCTTCGTCTTATCGCCGCACCGGCTCAGCGCGCTCCAGATAAGAGCCCGTTGGATCCCCAGGCATGGCTAGCACCTTACCTTTCGCCTTCGGCAACAGGCGAGGCGACCCATGGAATTTCGTTGGGTTGGCCTCTTCTTTCCCCAATTTGGATTTGGACGGCAAGTCGGTGTCTGAAAGACGCCCGTGCAGTCCGAAAGGATCAGCGCCGGGCTGCAAGGTGTACCTGGTACCGCGCGCGAACAATACGCCAGGTGCTACCGAGGCGTCTGAGGTGGACGCAGGTGTCCCCGATACGACGACGCTGAAAGACCAGGTGTTGGTGTTCCAGTATAAGGGGAAGTTTCATGCGGTAGACAATGTAAGTTTTCGTTGTCGCGATTGCTGCTCAATTGCACGTACTGACGGACGTCCGCCAGCGTTGTCCGCATTCCTCTTACCCTTTATCGAGAGGCTCCCCCTTCGATATCGAGGATTTCGGTATCAAGTTGAGTTCCGGCATTAGTTGCCCGAAACATGACTGGTCGTTTGACCTGCATACGGGTCAAGGCGACCGAGGCTCTTACAAACTCGCTATCTGGGAGATCGACCTTCGCCCGGTGGCCAAGAGCTCAACAGAAGGCCAAGAGCAAGCTGATGACCAAGAAGTCTGGGTCAGGCGGAAGCAGAAGATGGGATAATCCTCATCCGCATGTTTCTCAGCGGGCGGACCAGCCCCGCAGATCTGGCAATTGGCTTTCGCGTCACCATCGCAGCGCACTCGCCACATCCGTCAGGAGGGCCCGGATCACCTGGGCTCATGGTACAAGATGACTTCGATATCCCCATTTAACTAATATGTGATGTATTTATACCTGATTTCCCGACAGACCGCTTTTATACCCTCCCTTTCTAGCCAAAGTCGCGCGGCTCATTTTGGCCTCACTTACACGCGTGTTCCACTTTACAACATCATTCAAGCTTGAATCCAGTGTAGCCGGATTTGGCGGTTTCGCCGAGTGTCTTGTAGTACGTGGGTACACCGCCGAGGTAAAGTAGAGGCTCCCGTGGTTTCCCTGGGATATTGTCGCCCATGTACCACTGCATGATGTGTCAGCGCAAGGAGCAGATTTATGAACATTCACCAACTTCTGGGGTACTTACCGAACGCGTTTCTGGCAGCAAGGTTGCGTTTGCGATCTTCACCACCAAATTTCGCCACTTCTTCTCGCTCTGTCTTTCCGCCTCGACCTTCTCAAGCCCTCTTTCGCGCATGTAGTTCATAAGATTGAGGATCCAATCACCTTGGAGCTGAGCGCAGGTCGGCCCGTTGCAGAACGGGCTGGGCGCTTGCGGCCCGTACGAAAAGAACATGTTGGGGAAACCAGAGACCGACATGCCCAAGTAGGTGTAGGTCGCGTCCCTCCAGTGTTCTTCGAGCGATTGGCCGGAGGGTCCTGTGATGTCGATTTGTTTCAGGCCGCCCGTGAGTGAATCGAAACCCGTCGCGCAAATGATGTAATCAAACTCCCATTCCTTCTCCGGGGTCTTGATACCCCTGGGGGTGATCTCCTCAATCGGCGTCGAGTTGACGTCGACAAGGTGCACATGGGGCTCGTTGAAGATCTCGAAAAAGCCATTCTCAAGAGAAACGCGTTTGCAGCCAAACGAGTAGGGCTGATCCATGGGCGCCAAAAGATCTCGGACCCGTGGGTCGTGGATTTTGGCCCGGGTCTTGTCGCGCCAGAAGTTGTATGCTTCGCGGTTGGCATACTTGTCGGACAGCATGTCGTGGTATGTCGCGAGCCAGAACTTGAAGTCGCCCGACGCCCACAGCTTCTCGTACGTCTCGAGGCGCTCCTTTAGGCCATCATCGAAAGTAGACCGGCCAATGAAGTTGAAGTCAAACCCACCGAAGCTATCGGTCCGGCCCCGGTAGAAGTCTGGGTAGTCTTCGCGGGGGATTTCCTGGTCGCCGTCCTCATAGTTGACTTGCCGCATCGGCATGCTGGTGTTGATGGTGCGCTGGAAGACGACGAGCTCACCGGCGATAGGCGCAAGGTCGGTGGCGATCTGGATCCCTGTGGAACCGGTGCCGATGACAGCCACCTTCTTGCCCCTTAGGTCTGGTTCCTCGTGGGGCCAGTAAGAAGGATGGAGGAAAGTGCCGTTGAAGCTGTCAATGCCCTTCCAGTCCGGGATGTACCGCTTGGCCGCGAAGCCCGTGTTGGGCAGGAAGAACTTGGCTTTGTAGGCGACACCGTTCTTGGTCTTGATGGTCCACTTAGCCTCGTAGTCGTTCCAGACGGCCGACTCGACGAAGGCGTCGAACTCAGTGTCCCGGCGCAGGTCCCACACTTTAGCGACGTGGGCGAAGTAGGCCCGTAGCTCGGCCGAGCCGGGAAAGCGCTGCTTCCAGGACCAGGTCTTCCAGAGATCCGGGTCGCTGAACTCGTAGACGGGGATGGACGAGTCGACCCGGGCGCCCGGGTACCGGTTCCAGTACCAGACGCCGCCGTAGTCGCTGCCGCACTCGATCAGCTTGACCTTATACCCAGCGTCGCGCAGATGCTTCAGCTGGTAGACGCCTGCGAAGCCCCCACCAATGATCAGGGCGTCGAGCTCCTGGACCCCGTTGATGTGGAGGCCGTTGAGCCCATAGCTGATGGATCCCATGGTGGTTTGGCTTGTGGGGTGATGAAGCTGCACCTAGAGTGAGCAGGGGAGAGATTTCAAGGGGAGACTCGGGTGATCGGATATCGTGTGGCAGACGGGATACTATCCTGGGTCATCTTCTTCCAGGCCAAATTGTCTCACCAGACGGCTGCGGACATCATGGCTTTATACCATCATCGGCAAGGTAAGAGGCGGCCCTCGGCTAACAGCTGCTCCCTCCTCCTCGGGCCCGTCCCACAATATCATTCATATCAGTCCCAGTCGGCTTGGCTGCTTCAGTGGGCCAGCCCTCCAATAGGAGGCTCGGCATATGTCTGGGAACCCCGCCATTGGATTGGGGACGCTTCCCCTTCCATATGCACCGTTATCAAAGCTGACCACCCATCATTTATATGTTTGCTAGCATGGCCATGCCGTTATACCCATCCTGGGAACGAGAGCTGCAGGTCAACATATGTACCTAGGCGTCGGCGTTGCTTCATCAACTCAGAAATCGTGCGGCTACTCTAGGTCCGGATACCTGCATGGTGGCTCTAACCAGTTCCGGGCCATTGGAAGGGATGGGGTTCGGCGCCCGGTGCCTTATTGCCTCACGCAAGGGCGCCTCACTAGTGTGCCTCGCCGTTCTAGGCAATATGCATCTTTGCATATCGATAGCCATCGCGAACCTGCACCGAGGGGAAAAGAAGGGGGAGGTAAATGAGGAGGCGTTCGCGCCACACCAGATGTACCCTGCTTGTCTCGTACAACAGCGAGATTATGCACTCGGAATCTCCCCGGGGAGATGAAGTAATGCATGTTCCAGATATTGCAAGAATACCATTTCCTCTCTTTGTGGAGATAAGAACATCGCATGCGTTCAGAGCTATGGCAAAAGTTTGCGAGTGGGCAGACTATATCATATAAGCAAATGCAGGTTTCGTCTATCGCGTGATCCTTACCAGATCCTGCATATACTCCCACCCGGCGCTTTGGGGTAGCATTGTGGGGGGTGGGAGAGTCGTATTACTGCCCGTCCAATCATTGGCCCCGGCAAACCAATGCGCCGTGTCCAGCCGTTGGGTTCCTGATATCATTGTGAATCATATGCTGGCTGCTGACCGAAGGGATCACCACTTCATAATCGGGGATAAGATAAACACCGATCCCGCAGAGCCCCGCCAGCTGAATAATAAGGGATAAAATTTATAATCCTTCAATGCGACCCTTCGATGATGACTGTGCGTCCTATCAAGTGATGCGAAAGGGGGAAGGAAGTGGTTTGCATGCGTGTAGATACGTACGCCCTTGGCTTGGCTAGCCCGTTACTCATCCCACGTTTTTTCTCACGCCACCAAGTGAGGAGGTGATAGAGGGAGGCTCTGGAAAGGGCCATTCACCCAAGTCTTGAGAAGGAATCTACTTGGGTAGTGACTGGTGTTTTTGCTGTACGGATTTCACTGAAATAAGTAACTGGCAAGAGAACCAGGCATTCCTAAGCCTGTCCGCTCCAAGGGAGCGTAAGTGCCTTGCATTTCAAAGGTGGCGATATTTTGCTTATCATCCTGGATATACTCGCCGACCTCCGATGCTTCATCGTGATACTGCCCGGACTAAACGTCAAGGCCGAAAAACTAGCACGAACTTGTCTTCTCCCTGGGTTTCTAGCCAGCAAGGGATATGAAGTCCGTGAAAACACCCTTGTTTTTCTTCAGAATAGTTTCATTCCTAGAATAGCTTCGTTTGAAGGAGGAAGAAAATGACATATCGCCAGCAGCTGTCATATTCTCTTCCATACCTCATTTGAGAAAGGCTAGGGGCGTTTGGACGTGATAGACCTTGGACGCTTTCGGTGCTGGCTGACGCCGACCCCCTCTTCTTCCCCTCACCTCACCCCTTTTGGGCCATTCCGCGAAGGTTGTGCAAAGTAGATACACGCTTCGGGACGATGGATCTTTGAGACACGTGACACAAGACTAGCCCCTTGCAGCTTGTCGAGTTCGCGGCACCGTTCCTGGCTTGGCTATATTTGGAATCACACGTTAATGGAGTACAACGACCACGTGCTTGGTATTCTGTAAGTCTGTCATAGAAGCATTTTGTGGGTGTAACTTGAGGCAAGGGAAGGTCTTATGAAGTGCGAGGGGTTGCGATATCAGACCTGATGTTGAGGGGCCAATGCAAGGAGCTTGCTCTATTCGTTCTAAGATGCGTCGAAATCATAGACTCATAATGTCTCTTTGAGGCGTTATTCAACATCCTTGGGACTTATTTACAGTAACCGTACCAGACAAGTCCATACATCACTAAACCAAAACACACACTAACCGTACCAGACGGTTTCACAGTTCGTTAAACAGAAAAAAGCACATCATCACGTGTATCCAACCTTCCTCTATATCCCCTGCAACACCAGCCACCAACGGAGCCATTACCCCAGCTGTCGGACCTAGAGTCCCGAGTCCTCCTTTTAAAAGGATCCGTCGGGTAGTAAGCCTTCCAGGTCCGGCACGTGTCGTAGTACTGCCTCCGATCCTCCGGGCCGATCAGGCGCTCCTGCTCGCTCACACGCTCGACAAATTGGACCGCAAGCCCGCCGCTCGCGTGCCATGCGATGTGGCAGTGGAAGAGCCAGTTGCCCGGATTGTCGGCGGCGAAGGCCAGCACCACGTAGCCGAGCGCGGGCAGCATGATGGTGTCCCGGCGCACCGGGTTGTTGAAGTTCAGCTTTCCCATGTCGTTGGTCATGGTGAAGTTGCGCATGAGAGGGGTCAGGGCGCCTGTCAAGTCATCCGCCAACAGTTCGGAGAGCGACAGGGCCGTCTGCAGCGGGTCCGTCCGTCCTATCATCAGGAAGTCGTGGCCGTGCAGATGCATCGGGTGCACCATGGGCGAGAGATTCTGCACCACCCAATACGTCCATTGGTTTGGTACATCGACACGGACGACGTTGCGTCGCCTCGGGATTGTTGTGAGCGGCGCGTGGGAGAGCACGTAGTCCAAGGTAGGTACACCCCAGTCCACGTCCATGGAGCTGGCGTTAACGTACCATTGGACTGTCTGGGACTGGGGCGGGAAGCTCAGCGACACAGGAAGGGAGTCCTGGGCCGCGACGGCCGGTGTGAAGCCTTCGCGAGGGGCATTGCGTGGGACGATGGGTGAGTAATCACCACGGTCCTGGCACAGGGTGTCGTTCGGCCGCTTGCCGGGGTTTGTGGGTAGGCTGGTCGCGGAGGCCCCGTTGTAGCGGAAAATGGCCGCGGGTGCCGGGTTCTTGGAAGTGCCGCAAAATCCCGTCGTCGAGAGCGTCACGTTGAACCAATAATTGTCGATCTGCTTGCCCCGCGTGTCGATGAGGACCTCGTAGCGCTGCGCCACCGCCAGAAATACAGTATCCATCGTTATGGGCCGGACGGGCACGAAGTCGGTGCCGATGACGGTGAAGCTATGTCCCACCAGAGATACCTGGAAGCTGTTTTGGGTGGATGGGTTGATGAGATGGAGGCGGTGGATAGCACCAGGGGTCAACTTGACTACCGCATACTTCCCCTGACTTGGATTTGCGGGATTAATATTTGTTCCGTTGATCAGAATGTTATTGCTGTCAGGTGGTATTGGGAAGCCCTGCGTTAGTCTGACGCCTTGGTCCGCAGTGAAATAATAGTAATCCCATATTGGCAGCACCCCCAAGTCGATGTCATAGTTTGCCGAGGACGGGCCATTGATTTGTATGGTGCCAAAGACGCCGTTTGTGTACTGGGCGGAGAAGTGAGAGTGATACCAACCCGAGCCTATGCAAATGCATTCATCAGTGAAAATATTACCCCCTGAACAGTGTATGCAGGTCTACTCACCGTATTCTGTTGCCCGAAACCGGTAGGTCTTGCTCTGACCCGGAGCAAGAGGACATTCCGTAGCACCGTTGGCGCCGTCCTGAATATTGGTAAGGTGCTGGTGAATGCCGTGCCAGTGTATCGATGTTCTGATGTCATGTCAGATTAGCATAATGGGTATATGCGAGTCAAGATATGCGAATCGTACTTACCCGTTGGTTCTCAGATTATTTGTCACATGAACAGTGATTGTGTCTCCCCAGTTTGCGGTGATGGGTGGACCAGGCAGTTGCCCGTTTATAAGCATGACCTTGTCCTGGACGTGGCCGTCGGGCCCTTTCCAGTTGTCAAACTCGGCAAGTACAAAGGTGTACTCCCTGTTCACGCCATCGGGAAAAGAATCGTAGTAGTTCTTGTTGATGTCAAAACCATTGGTCCAACAAGCTCGGTTTGCCGGTGTGTTGCAACTGCCTGGAGCCTGAGGTCCTTGTTTCGTTGGGGGAGCCGCAGTGGCGAGTATGCCAAATAGGGAAGGAGCGAATAGCCCCCAAAGTGACGTGGAGGCGTGCATAGTATCAGGCTTATGCTTCAATGTTGGGTTCACTATTCCCTCCAATACCCGCTGACCATTCGTCGCTTTCACCAGGCATTGTCGTTCTTTTTATACTATCATATTCTTCGGATCGAGATTCACGGCTGATGATTGCTATGATCAGCATGATCGTATTTCGGAAGACTGCAGTCGAACCACTTCGTCATTAACGGCTTCTTTGCATCATTTATTGGCGCGGGAAACAGCCATCGCCGACTAGGGGCGGCTGATCAGCAACTCTGCATTATATATACGATATTAAGGAGCATACTAAACACATCTGTGGCGTCTTCGGATGTGTGGCAGGGCAAAATCTTCAGGCTTGTACAAGGTGACAGGTCTGCCGATCCAGGCTAGCTCTCCTGCGGATGTCCGAGGCGGCGCGGCCCTACGTGATCCGAGTTACACAGATTTGCCAAGGGTGTGGTAGTGCATCTCCCGATACACCCATATAGGGCGCGGCCACGGGACTGCGATACTTGTGTAACGTGTCACCTGGCTTGTCATTCTGAGACATGAGGATGTTTCCCTCTCCCGTATACGAGGGCTGATGGATTTTACTTGGTTCTTGAAATAACCCACCCCCTGTGTCTGTGCAACCTGAAAATCCTTGCGTGTTAGGAAGCCCGGATCCAGTGTCATTTATTGCAGTCCTGTTGACGGGCCTGCACAGATGTAATATATATCCACAAACAACAATCTCCCCATTCTGGATTGTTAGTTCTAATTATAGAGTTGCATGTGTGAAAACTGGTCAGCTGTTTTTTATCATTCGCATTTTGGAAGGCTGTGGGTCACTGACAACGATCACATCCGCTATAGCCAGGATGGAGACAACCAATACTACCTTGGATCGTGGCTATACACATCAGACTTTTCATAATCGAGAATTGCCCAAATATATAACATGTGAGGTCCCTATTGCATCAACTCGAAAGGCCAGACAAGCCGTTGCGGTATCACGGGAGCGGTTCTGCATTCACTTTGTTAAACGAGGCGGCATGGTATGGTCATTATGTATTATCATTGGCTTTGCCTGACTCAAAGTGTCGAGTTGTTCCTTTGAGCCTCTCCTCATCTCCCATCATGGATCGTTAAATACATTAGAATTACACCTGTCCGTCTCTCATCTACAACCCTACGCGACGCGCTTAAGGGTGCATGGGGACAGAGACGTCACCACCAACCTGAGCGCAGGCCATGGACTCGTTGCCACCGGCGTGGCAGTAGGTAGGGACCTCGATCTGAGCTTGGTAACCCCAGCTATTACGAGAGAGCATTAATTAGCTAACGATGCATTTAACATAGGTAAACAGGGTGAGCAACTTACCCGAAGGTGACCTCACGGAAGACATTGAGGGTGAAGACGTCCTTGTCACTGACGGAGACGACGCTGAAGTAGTAGTCGTGGTCGTCGTCGCCGTTGCAGTTGTAGATCTGGGGCGCGTAGATGATCTCGTTGGCGCCCTCGGCGGCGGCGGCGGAGCAGGCAACACCAAAGGTGCCCTCTTCGCGGCTGCCCGTCAACTTGTAGCTGATGTTATCGACCTTGGTGTCGGTGATGTTGCGGTCGGTGATGAGCTTGTGGGCGCTGAAGCCGCTCAGGGTCAGGACCTCGCGGACGTCGCTGGCCTGGGGGGCCGGGGCGGCGGAGACGCTGGAGCCGAACAGAGCGGCGGCGACGGCGGCAATGGCGATCTGCATCTTGACGATTGATAGGTTGATTTTTGTTTTAGGGAGTTTAAGTCTACGGCGAATGAAGTGGTGTTTGAGAGATGGACTTCGTTCGGTATTGGCTTGAAGACTAGAACTGGACTGAGGAGTGCGGGATGACTGGAAAGTCCTCTCGACAAGATCTGGCTTTCAATGTCCTCTTATATATGTATGCATCCCCCATGGGAAAACGACCCCGGCGATGACGGAATGGGCGGCATGAACAAGTCCATTTTAAGAGATTGAAGCCGCTCGCCTATAGGCAGGGGGCGGGGCTCCGAGATCCGAATTGTGGGTGACGATCCCTACCTATCGCCATCCAGAGTGGGGTTTCCATTTGAATACGAGAAAAATCCCCGTTCAAGACAAGAGACAATCATTCCGGCGCACCTTTGTTGACGTCAAATGCGCGACATGCGCTCAACTACCGATCATTTCCATCCCTCCCTTGCGGGAAAGACATCACGTCAAAGTCGCAGCCGAGGTCGTAGAAGCTGTTAACATCAGGCCTCTTGAGTGTGCTGATTGGGACACCATAGGGCCTGCCTGCCTGCTGCGCTTGAGCTCTAGCACCTACAACTCCACTAAGCCGCTACGACCAATTGCGAAAACAGGTAACATTCAACAATGAGTTCCACTGCACAATCTCCAAATGGTCATGCAACCGAATGATAACATCCGAGCTCCTTCGGCATCTGCCTCGGAAGCTTTCTTTTGTTCTTTGTGCGTCTATTAATAGGAGGCGCTATGACTACGATGCAACTTTCTACATATTCTCAAGAGTGAAAACCAACTTCAAGTCTCTGGTCCGCTTTGACCGCCTGCTTCCGGCAAAGTGCCCTTCTCAACGGAGTTGGTTGATAGTGTACCGGGAGCGTCCTCAGGACCTGGACTGCAACGCGGTCGGTCGGGACGGCAGGGGATTCGACCGGCGTGCTCCGGACAAAGTTCCCTGAAGCACACACCATGCATGGCAGAGCCACGTTCCGGTGGGATCAGCTAGCGGCTAACGTAGTACTTCGGACCGGCCAGCATCTGGTACCTGAATCATCACGACGGCTCCCAAAGACTTCCACCTACTTGCTATTAGCACGACCAGACACCTACCAGAACTTGCCTGATAGGCCGGCTCTCCTTGTAACGAAAACATTAGAGAGAAAAAATACTGTACATCAGGTGTCATATGAAAAGGAAGCGCCGTACGTTGCGCGGCTTGCGCCTCTCGGGATGAAATACACACACCTTCAACTCTTCTCAATACTTCCCGGCGTCGAAGGTAGTTGATTAACTCGTACGATTGTGTACTGATGTTCTGTACTAGCACAGCCAGTGGGACTGATGCGCCCTCGGCGACAGAATGCATGAATTGGGCTAGTGTCTGGTTGATGGCGCTGTTGGCTGGGCTCCGTTGCTGTTCGCCGTGAGCACGACACGGGCGCCGAGAATGGCTCTACTTGCCTACTACCGATCCGAGAAGGGCCGAGAGGAGCTCCGGCCCTATCTCCCCGCCATCAAGAAGTACGCATCTAAGGGGGGTACTTACCATTGAAGCGCAGATGAGCGGACTGACGACATCGGACGCAATGGATGCTGCCACCGCCGCTAAGAGCGAGGCCGAGACCAAGCTCGAGGAGCTTACCCCGTTGGCTATCGCTGGTCTGTCCGCCGCTGACTCCCTGAAGCAAGAGTCCCTGACCCCGGCTCTTCCTGCCACCCTGGCGGTCGAGGATCTTTCTACTCGACTCGATCGTTCCACCACGCTCGGATGCACACCGCTGGAGTTTGACATGTCACCGGGATCGCGATCAGGGTCACGACCCAAGACTTGCTAGTTTTAGAGGGCCCTGGATATCGAGGATGTTGTTCCAGACTTGGCGCATCGCCTCGATGACGCGATCGTAGGTGACTTTGCCAACCTTGTCACTCAATGATAGAAATTATCGTTTTTCGGCTAGCAAAACCCCTTCTAGTAATATTAGGAAGTGAAGTAGAACAGATTTCGGATTCGAGTATTCTTACAAGCGGTTCGAGAACCAGCCGCTGTATGATTCCTACGTAAAAGATAGATGCATGTAAGAAGTGTGCATTCAATCACGAGGAGCCCGACACGGGTGTTGCACTGGTGAACCATTCATGTTGCGTGCTTCATCGGAAGGTCATGATTGAGCCGTGTAGCTATATGGGAGAATCCTAGTTGTTTAATAGATCTTGGCGCATGGTTACCAGATTGACGGGACGCAAGGGGCAAAAGTCTCCCCGGCGGGGTACCGAGATGTCAAATGTTGTTGGTTCCTACCCCTGAAAGGATCAATTTCGGACCAACGACGCAAGTATATACCGCGCAAACTTCTCTGCTTCTTTCACGCTCTGCTGGTAATCAACGTCTTACGTCTTGGAACTTGGCATTCTTCATACAACATTCACTCGAGCAGCCATGCCGCCAACTTTCTCCAGCGGCTTCACGCAATGCTTCCCGCCTGCACCAGATTTCGTCGAAAAAGACGTGCCGGACCTAAGCGGCAAGGTCTACATCGTGACGGGTGCGACCTCGGGCGTTGGCCGGGAGCTGGCTCGTATCCTCTACTGCAAGAATGCGACCGTTTACCTGGCGGCACGAGTGGAAAGTGACACCATCCAGCACATCAAGCACGCCGAGCCGCGCTCGACCGGAACATTGGTATTTCTTCCTTTGGATCTGGCGGATCTGCGCTCGGTCAAAGCCGCGGCCGAGCGCTTCCTTGCGGCCGAGACCAGGCTCCATGTCCTCTTCAACAACGCCGGGGTCATGACGGCCGACGACGGCAGTGCCGGCGGGATAGAGAAGACGGCGCAAGGCTACGAGAAGCAGCTGGGCGTCAACTGCCTGGGGCCCTTTTTGTTCACCAAGCTGCTAATGCCCGCCCTCTTGGCCACGGCGGCCGACAAGGACACGCACACGCACGAAGTCCGCGTCGTCTTTGTCTCCTCCTTTGGGGCCGAGATGTACTACGAAAAAGAAATAGGAATCGACCTGGACAACTTGGACTACCACGACCCCAAACCGAGCGTCTTCCGCTACGGCATCAGCAAGGTGGGCGTGTGGGCGCACGGGAACGAGTTCAACAAGCGCTTCGCCGCCAAGGGGGTTCTGGGCGTGTCCGTCAACCCGGGCAACCTGCGCACAGCACTCTTTGCGCAGCAGAGTTTTCTGTTGCGGCTGCAGGTCGCCTTGATGCACCACCCAGCCGTCAAGGGCGCGTACACGGAGCTTTTTGCCGGTTTCTCTCCTGAAGTCACTTCGGAGACGGCGGGCTATGTCTTCCCCTTCGGACGCTTGCAGCCTATCTGCGAGGAACTGCGGCGTGCAGCGAAGTCAGAGGTAGAGGGTGGCGTAGACCTCACGCGGCGGTTCTGGGAGTGGAGCGAAAAGCAGGTAGAACCGTTCACTTAAGCCGATTGTAACGGCACGTCGACGGTCCATCTGTCTGCTTGTTTGAGGTTTTGATACCACCACCTTCCCAAGTTGTTGTCTTAAAGCCATAACAAGAATATCATTTTTGTGAAATAGGTTTTAAGTTGCTACCCTTGCTAGAGAAGAACATGAAATATCAACATCTTTAACATCTTGAATATCTGCCGACCCCCCTCCCGACCTCCTGCGACGTGACTACACCTAAACTCTTTATGTTTATTTTGTAAGGTATTTCTTACACGGACAGTCTCGAACAGCCGCAATTTGAATCCCCCCAGAACATCTGTACTTCGTACCCAAGACAAATTTTGTATTGGAGCATTTGAACGATGCGAGTCTAGTTGTTACTGGATCACATTTTGTTTCCCACGACTTCCTCTTTATCATGGAGTGTTGGATCATATCCAATATTTTCGAAACTCCCAAAAACATTCCAACAGATACGAAACCTGTGGATCGACAATAGCTTGATAATGGCCTCCGAAAAATGCAAAACCCCGGCAGATTACAGCTACAGATTTTACGAGATATTCTCAGCAATAATAAGTTGCAGGACAAGAAGGTTCAAATGGTTAGTCTCGGCCGTAAGAAGCTGTTTCCAAGTCCAAGACATGGACAATCAGCTGATGCACTTAGTTTGCCGCATAATCTGGATGGCTGACTTTAATCAGCACCTTCTCGCACATGACGCCATTTCCGTATGGCTTATCTTGCTGAAATACTTCTGTTCGCTTGGTAAATCGGGTAACCGAGGTGATTTTGAGAGGGTAACTTCCTATTTGCGAGTCGATCTTCGTTCTTGCCAGAGACGCTCAGGATGAGGCGAGTTCCTTCCTTATTTTTAAAGAGTCCCGCGTGCTAACTCTAACTGAGAACCTAGCAAATGCGATCCCGGTAATGCAATCATCTCCCAAGTTCCCACTGGCGGGTCAATGGCCTGGTACAAAAACGTGCCCTCACTCCCACCTTTTCTTCAACCGCCAGAACTTCCTCCCCATCATTATCGACATCAAACTTGTAATTCTCTCTGTACAATGCGTTTCGCAGCTCTCTCCGCCCTGGCCGCTGCTGCAAGCACCGCCGCCGCCAGCACGGTTCACGCCGCACGTTCAGACCTCGCCACGGCCACCGTTGAGCCCACTAGCACCTTCCGCAACGTTGTCGTCGTCACCGACGTGCCCAACGCCAAGCATCTCGGACTCCTGCCAGGCGAATATACCATCAAAGAGTTCCATAAGGTAAGTCGTACTCCCGATTGCCCACCCACCCCTTCTTCCCTCATCATGTCCAGCAGAGTAGGACAGGAAAACAAAAAGGCGAAATTCAAATACACACGAAAATGGACGAGTGCTAACTTTCTGGCAAAACCAGATTTGCGTTTCGCCATGCCTCCACAGAGGCGAAAGTGCGACTGGGTGCCGGGACAAGTGCGACTCTGTCGTTGAGTTCGACTTCCCCCTGTCGAATTAGCCCTCCCATCGAACGACGACGCCAACATTGAGAACCATCTCCAGAGCCGGTCTACCCAAGGAGCTGTAAGTAAAAACGCGTATGACCTGCTCCCGTTGCCCATGTTCCTTTTTCTATTTTCTTTTATTTTTCTCACCCTCGCTTCGAGAAGAACATAAAGTATCAGGGTGACTAACTGGCTTTATGAAACCTCTTGCGATATAGTTCTGCCATTTCATCTGCATGGTCAACGGCCATTCGCCAAAGCAATGCGACGAACGTTGCGATGGTGCCCCGTAAGCTGATGATTGGACTGGGGAACGGGAAGCTACGATGGAACAGGAGGTAATGCGGTGGTGGGAAGCTACCAATCGAGGCCCCTTTTTGTTCATTTCTATGCAAATTATTCCTGCGTATGGGGTATAAGTAAGAGCTATCAATAATACCAAACAATCATGCTCGCTCTCAATCCACTCCTCTATACTCAAAGTACCGGCTCCACTCGGGATCCGCGCAGAGGACCGGCACCAGCTCCTTCTCCATGGTGATGGTCATCATGCAACCCTCGTCCGGGTCAGCGGACTGGATGGGCGCGTACATGAATATGAGCCCCGCCGTGATCAGGTCGCCGCACATGTGGCGGTAGGTCAGGGGCTTGCCGAAGCCAAAGTCGAGGTCGCTGACGTCGCCCGGCCGGTGGTCCGTCACGAACAGGCTCATCGGCGGCTTCGCGTCGATGCGCAGGCTGATGCTGCGCTTGTCGCGGATGTGCGCGACCGCGTCGACCAGCGCCTTCAGATGCTCCTCGGTGCAGCAGTTGGTCAGGGCCCGGACATAGCCCGCGAGGCGGGAGAGGGGCACGTCAGATGAGATGACGTCGCCCACCGTCATGGGCTTCACAGGCAGCGTATCGGAGAAGGCTCCCACCAACACGTTGTGCATCATGCGGTCCGGACACGGCGGATTGTGCAGCCGCGGGCGCATGTTGACGGCACATGCCCACCACAGAGGGTTGGCGAGGTCGGGTTGGTAGAGAGGGGCGCGAACCCTGTTCACGGCGCGCCAGATAAAAGCGCACATGGCGTCGTAGGTTGAGATCCAGTGCTCTTTGGGATCGGTAGGCGACGCAAGTTTCTTAATCTCGGCCGCCTTGCTTTGAGGTAGGTGGAAGAGGGCGACTTCCTGCGGGCCATGTCCGGGGTGCCGCGGCAGCACGGGCGGTCCATCAACCATCTGCTCGTCCGGCAGAGACTTGTAGAAGCGGCTCGCATCAATGTTTGCAGGATCCCAAGCAGGGAACGGGGTGCCACGGGAGATAGCAGCACAGTTGTCGGCAAGCTGGTGGTTAAAGTTACAGAAACCCATGACATCGCTAGCATAGTGGTGGCTTTGTATACTGAACACAATGCCACCACGGATCACGTTGATCTGAAACCCGGCCGTAGCGGGCTTGTTGACGAGTTCGGCCTCGGGCCGCTCACCCCATAGCATGTGAGGGATGCCTGCTCAGGAATTATCAGTAACCATGTCAACCAGGAAGCGCTGCGACCAAACTCACCCCATTTCCCCAAGTCGTCACCCAATGAGCGCTGAGCGAAATAGGACTCTTCGATATCTTGCATCGATGGCCATTTATCCCCATCGCTGTCATACCTCATTATGACCAGCTTGGTGGTCGATTCCTTTCTTTTGACGAAGGAATAGCCTCCGTCGGGATCCTGCTCGATGGTGCCGGCCAGATGCCGCGCCTGAGACAAGGTCTTCTCGAGACCGGCTCTTAATACGGCAATGGCATGTTCCTTGGTGTCATGCTCAAGCCGCCAGAAGATGACATAGTGGTTGTACAAGCAGAGTGCCGTGAGGTCGATGGTGGAGACCTTGTATCGTTCCTCAGCCGGGTCTGTCTCCCAGCCTGTCGGGCGAAGCTCTATCGTCTCGGGTTGGGCCATTGTGTTATGTCGATAATTAACCTACTTGCTTGCAGCGGCGGAGTGTGATTGAAAGAGGAGAGCCTGCAATAACGACGTGAATATTGGTCTGCTTCAACTTTATAGTTGGGAGGTAACGTCGGCATCGTACGCCAGGTGGAGTCTGAGAAAAGGGTTTGTAGGTGAGGATTTTCCCTTTCGGTAACGTTCGACTCGCTAACGTCGCATCACAACCGGATCAACCTGCGACCTGCCAAAAACCCAATACCAACTAACGGGGATTGCGACGGGGCGGTCGGTAACTTCCTGCCAGTTACCCATGGGCCATGAGCGGTGCAAAAGCCAAGACGCGCTGGGCGATCCATCAGCTTGGTTTCACGCAAAGCTAGTGACGGTTGCTATCACGCAGCTAAGCAGGGGCCTAGCGACCGTTGGGACCGTTGACAGCCAAGTTCGCTCCCCGATCCCTGTCCGGACCCTGTCAGTTGGGTGATTATGGACCGCCGGGCCCCTCTATGTCCAGCAGAGGCCCTGCAGAGGCCCTGGATGTCCTGCAAGGATTCCGTGGCAGTCCGTGGCATGTCAAAACCCGCTTTCCATCCCAACCCGGCAGATCCAAGGCACGTCTTCTAAGGTTCTGACGGTGCATGACTAGCACATATGTCTGGATAGGTGTAATTTCAGATAAAGAATAGCCGGGAAAGTGGAATTTCAAATCTACGACGTCTGGTTGGTTGGTAAATGTTCAAATGTGTCTTAACTCTTCAATTCGAGCCAAGCATCTCTGGGAAACCGAAGCGGTGAAAAAAACAGTGGGAAGAAATAACGAGCAGCGAGTTGGCCTGACTTTTACGGCCCATGTGGAGAAGGACGACGGCACGAGCCCCAAGCTGCCCAAGAGCTCTACCCCAGACCGGACGCCGTGATGTGCATACCCCAGACGCTGGTTTACGTTTACCATGGTAGTCTTGGTCAAAATTTGCCAATGTATGTGATATGTATGTGACAGTATCCATCTGATTCCACTTTGCCTGTCCAACATAATCATCCCGCATTCGCGCCCGCGGACTTCCGAATTTGCAGACTGGATCGAGCTTCTGTGCAGGGATGGCTCTCGGGTCGGAGGCGACGGTTCTACAGGCATGGCAAATATGCTTACTAGTGATATTCGATAGCCAGCAAAGGCCCGGGTTTTTGCCTGCTGGTCTTCAGCAGTTTGTAGTTGGTACGTCGCTATATCTTTCATCAGTATAAACAGCTGTACAGAGTCACCACTTCCGCGGCCATGATTGCAAGGAACAGTGCGTAGTTGAGATGGCAGTGAGACAACTTCTATGTGAATGCCTCCAAGTAGTTAGTCAATTGGGCTGTCCATACTACTTACTTCCTATCATGCCCTCCTGCTCGTTTATCGGAATAGTTCCGTCATTATGCCTAATTCTAATACAAGTATGTATGCCACATGACAAAGCCATCATTATCTCATTTCGCTACTTGGAAGTTGTGTACGTTTTGTATGGTGAGATATTGACTTTATTTCGACCAGGACTACTTCTTTAGCCCCGGTCGATCGGTATATCAGAGGAAACCATCGGATTCAAAACCAGGTAGTGATATCTCATCGTATTATGGGAGTGAATAGTGTATGTATATATTAAAACTCCGTGTAACTATCGTAATTTCATTCTGTCTTGCTACCATGCCAGAACATTAGGCTAGGTCTAAGCATCATCATCGCCTAAATTCTTGGAATCATATCTTTCGTCTCTCCAAAACTTGAAAGCATCGCCCCGGGGATGCGGAGTCACCTGGACGAAGTTCCTGCTTCCCAGCTGGCCTCGCAACCCACCCGGCTGTGGCTGATGCATCGAGGTACTTTAAATTTGCGTAGGCTGTGTAGTCCTGGCGGAATTTGGGTGGGAACTTGACGCGGAGCAGGTGATTCGGAGGGATTGAGATGAATTGATGGCGTAAAAGGGGTTGACGTAACTAGTCGCTTTTTCGACTTGAGATAAGGCAGGACGGCCAAATCAGTGATATCCTTCCCGTGTCCACCACCAACCCTGTCAAGTTATTGTCGACGATACCTCCACTGAAACGTTGAGTTGAAAAGACGTTTGTTTGGGTAAGTTACCCCGCAACGCCTTAATCAGCCATTGTTCCTCAGCTCTGCGGCGCCAAGGTACTCGACGACGCTCTTTACCATGGCGACTGCCTCGACATGGTCCACGTCCGCCCCGCCGAAGTCTGCGACGAGATCGTCGGCGACCGCCTCGGTGCCGCCGTCCACGACGACCGCGACCGTTTCGGCTGGTCTGACATGGCCCTCTCCCAGCTGCGCGACGGCCGGGTGTGCTCTCGCTCGTCGATGGTGTCGCTGTTGTGGTCCTGCGGCAGCTCGGAGCCGTTAGTGGCGAGGTGCGCATCCTGCATCGCGCGCATCACCAGCGACACGCGTCCGTCGCTGTACCACCGGGGCGCGTTAGTGTTGATCGACTTGGCGGCGATGGCCGCCAATGCGGCGGGATCCATGCAGGTGTAGAGGTTGGAGGCCGAGAGCGGATCGTGCTGCTTTCCAATCCAATCGGAGGCGATCGTCTTGTAAGGAACAGAGTAGAGGAAGGCTGGCTCCAGTTGGGCCAAGACTTGGTGTTCCGAGATGACCATGGCTTTGTTGCGGGCGTACATATCGCTGGCTCCGGCAGATGTGTCGCGGAAGTCGGACCCAACATCAGCCACAAGGCCGTACGAGACAGTGGATGCAGGCAGCCCCAAGTTACGGCGGTAGCGCGCAAAGTAATCCTGGAAGTTGTTGGCGGCGACATAAGCTGCTTGAGTAGAGGGTGCCCAGATTGACTCGGTGGACGTCACCATGACGAAGAAGTCCAAAGGCAGCAAGCTGGTGGCCTCGTGCAGGTTCAACGTGCCCAAGGCTTTGGCGGCGAAGCCGTCTTGCCATTGGTCGATCGTCAGTCTGTCAAAGGGCAGGTCTGATACCGCCGTGGCCGCGTGAACAATACCTCGGATCGGCTGGCCTGATGACTCCGAAATGACCTCCATAACATCGTCACGATTGCTAACGTCGCACTCGACTGATTCGATAGCAACCCCGCGGGCCTCCAGGTCCTTCACCAGCATCTCTGACTCCGGCGTCGCAACTCCCCGTCTCGAGAGGACCAGGAAGTCGCGGGCACCGCGATCGACCATCCATCGAATGATACCACGACCAAGTCCACCCATCCCTCCAGTGATGACAAAACGGGATTCGGGCTTGAAGCTCCATGATTTTGGCTCTCGGACCACCTTCATCTGGGACTTGGGGTTCTGGAAGGACACGACCAGCTTTCCGATATGCGCCCCCTTCGAGAAACTCACGAGCGTCTTGTCCAGGTCGGCGACGTCCGATACGGTGATTGGATGGATCGGTGTGATGAAACCGACCTGGTAGAGATCGTTGACCGCTTCCATCAGCTCGCCGCCAAGTTCCGGGTCGTTGTCGAGCACGAGGTTTAAGTCGAAAGACGAAAAGTTGACGTTCTTCTGAAACAACTCCAGGGCCAAGTCCTTGGACTCGAGCACGTCTCGGCGCCCAACATCTACCAAATGGCCCATAGGTGCGAGAGCTTTCAGTGATTGGTGCAGGGTGTCGCCCCCAACGGCGCTGCTCAAAATCACATCGAAGCCACCTTTGCTGGAACAGGCCTTGGCAGCACGAGCCAAGGCTCTGGGGTCTCGCGAGGAGAAAATGTGATCGGGTTCGATACCGACGGTATCGACCAAGAACTTGATCTTCTCGTCGCTGCTGACGGTGGCGTAGATATCGGCGCCCTTCGATTGAGCGACCTGGATCGCCGCAAGTCCCAAGCCTCCTGTCGCCGATTGAATCAGCACTTTCATGCCCTTCCTGATACGGGCCACATATTGGAAGGCATAGACGGCTGTCGCAAAGACGAGCGGCATCGTCGCCAATTCCGCCGACTTGTCGGTGGGTCGGAGCTTCTGCGCGAAGATCGCAGGAACGCACGTGTAGTTTCCGAAATGGCCCCTGCCTATGCCGTAGACGCGGTCGCCCACGGCCACACTGTCAACGTCGGCTCCCACTCGGGTCACAGTTCCGGCGTATTCCGAAGAGAGGTTGCTGCCGTCCGCGTGGGACCGGCCAGAAGAAAGACCCAAGTCTTTCCAGTTTAATCCCATGGCTCGGACTCTCACCTCGATGTGATCAGCTGGGATCGGTCGCAACATCTCCGTGTAGGCTCGGAAGTACAGCGAGCTCAAGACGCCCGGGGTCTCAAAAGCCGCACGGACTGGTCCCAGCTTCCCGAGGGATACCATATCGTAGCCAGAGCTCGACGGTGTCTTGTTTGAATCGGCGTAGGGTGCGAGTCCTGCGTCAGGCACGACGCGACTAACCCACATGCATCCATCTTGCCAGGCCAGTTCGCGATCCTTGGCCGGTTCTGCGTCTCCCAAGGTCGACCCTTCGCCATAAAGAGCTATTTCTTGGTCCACGATGCAGCGGACGAGATCAAATCGATCTTCCTCGTCGCCGTCCGTGATCTCAAAGTTCTCGGCGTCTACGTCAATCGACATGAACCGACTTGCGGGGTTCTCCGTGGCAATGGCCCTCAGCAGTCCGATCATGAACGCGGCAACTGCATTCCGGCCCTTGATGACACCGCTCGAGGTCAGCCACACCATACTCTCCACCGTCTTAGCGAGGTATTGGAACGCTTTGAGACGTTGCTCATCAGCGAGCAGGAGGTTGTCCCTGGTACTCAGGAAAGCCACAACACGCGCACCAGCCGGCACAGTCTCCAGAACATCTTCCAGGAGGACCATTTTGGTTGCGACCCCGCGATGTTGAAACGCATCAGAGACAGTCTTGAATAGCGCTGGCTGATCGCCGTCGGTACCAAGGAGAAGATGCACCACACCGTTAGTGGACGGGGTGACTGGGCTGATGACCTCGTCGATATTGAGCCTTTCGTTTGCACTGCGTGATACGTCTTCGACATTGCCTGAAAGCTTTGTAGAGACGATGACTGATGTAGAGCTGCTAGGCCTCTCATAGTCATCGAGAACCAGTTCCGTCCCCGAGAAGCCCGTCTTGCGCAGGTAGGCATCCCATGTCTCCCGGTTCATGTAGGGACCCTCTGTGCGGCCGTCGGCAGCGCCTAGCCAGTATCCCGGCAGCGTTCCATAAAGGAGCGTAAGCAGGACGCGGATATGGATGCTCTCCACGAGCACCAGCTTACCACCGGGCTTTAGGAGCCTGCGGCAGTTCGTCAGGGTCTTCTCCATGCTCGCAGTGTTGTGAATGGTCTCGCAGACCATGACAACGTCGTAGACGGGCTCGAAACCGTTTGCGAGCGGATCCTGCTCGATATCCAGCACGGCGTAGGTTACGTCACGGTATGCGAACATGGAATCTTGCGCTGATGCGACGAATCTGGCCGAGATGTCGGTAAAGGTGTAGTTGCTATAGCGCTTGATGCCGTTCGGGCCAGCAAGGGCACCCATCGCTACACGCGAGGCTGATCCCGTTCCCGCCCCAACTTCTAGAATACGCATATTGGGGTTGATATGACCGAGAGCGTCCATCACATTCGACAATTGAGGGAATGCGCCGCTAGTGACGTGGCCAGCCTCGTAAAGCCGGGTAAGGAGGCCATCAGGGACGAGGACGTCAGTGCCTGTGTTGTGGTGGGTAAGGATATCGCCGATATGCTTCTGCAGACGCATGGCGGCTTCAACTTCGGGCTTGTCACCTGCCTGGTCGCGGAGCTTTTGGAGTAGTTGCTGACGGTCATCAGGGGATAGTTGTCTGGCATGTGCCATGTTGGAACGCTGGTCCTCTTCGCCGCACTTCCTGACCCAATCGAGCCAGTGGCGTAACTCCCCCTTGGGCTGGGGCCCATCACCGTCGCGCACGAACCTCTCATAAATGTCCATCACAACCAGGCAGCAAACCATATCGACAGTCTCCAGCATGGCAGCTCCCGCCTTGTTCTCCACCGGAGGGGGAATAGCTGCCGCACCTGGCGGTTGTTCATCTGCCGGATATCCGGCTTCCAAGCTATACGGGCGAAGGGGCTGCTGAAAGCTCTTTTCGCCTCAAAGTCTTTCGCCGACTTCTTCGACTCCTTGAAGCTAATGCAGCGAAGCTTTTCTACCTGCAGAGCTACCCGGCCGCCCTTGTCCATCAGCTGCAGGTCGATGTGGAGACCTCGGAGACCCGCAGTCTTTCCTTGGGCTACGGCCACGGCGGAACTGCCGCTGATACCAGCACTCACGTACATCTGTGAAAGATGTACCGGGACAAACGCGGCGCTTGCCTTTTCCACTTGGCCACCATAGCACGCGATGACGCCAAGCTGGAATGCGCCAGCCAGGGCTGCTGGATGTATCAGGTACTCCGACTCGCCCTGCATAGTGCCTTCGCTCGTGTTCATTGCGACGCTGGCCTTGGCGACTCCTTTGTAAGGGTCGGCCTGGATATCGGATAGGGATTGGAACGTTGGGCCGAAGTTAATGCCAACCTCGGTGAACTTTTCGTACCAAGCTTGGGCTTGGGGGTATCGGGCGTCCATCTCGGTGCTCATAGCCTCGATCGCTTCGGGCTCCGTAACCTCGACCTTGATTATTCCGGTACAATGCTCGGTCCACTCACCCGAATCGCCGCTCACTGAGCTGACGGCGAAGCTGGCCCAAGCAGGCGAGCTCGCGGTGCCCGCCTCGGTTTGGCTCATACTAAACATAAGTTCAATGCCGGCGTCATCTTCTGGGAGTTTCATCGCAGTTGAGATATCCAGCTTTCGAAGAGAAAAGCCTGTGATCTGAAGCCCTTCGGGCACTTCGTGATAGACTCTCGCGGAAGCTTCTATCGCCATGGCAACGAAACACGAAGCTGGTAATACGGTGTCTGGGACCAAACGATGATCACTGAGCCAAGGAACGTCCTTGATGCGGAGGACATTGCGCCATTGAGGTTGCAACTTGCTGGCACCGGGGAGTCTCGACCCAAGTAGGTCGTGTCGGGGCACCTTCCTTAGTCGGTACTCTTTACTGGCCCTGCACTCATAGTAGCTGACAGGCCCGTATGTAAATTGGTATTTAGGAAGGTCGACGGCCGTACACCCATGCGAAAGAAGTCCAGGCGCTTCGTCCATTGCATTAACTGACGCCATATCGATCTCCGAATTGAGGCCGTACAGAGTCCCAGCAAGCTGAAGTAGCGATTCGACGCCATTTGTGTTCCTCGTCAACGTCGAGACATATGGCACTGGCTTATCTACGCTCTTCATGATCTGCTCCAGCGAGCCCATAAGAGCTGGATGGGGACCAATCTCGACCAGCGCATCGATCTTCCCACCGGATAGGGATAGATTCAGAAGGTTTGTCACGGCCTCAGTAAACCGGACCGGAGACTCCAGGTTGGCTCGCCAGTAGGCAGCCGTGATGAGGCCGTCGCTCGCCATTGTCTTATGTGGTGTGACGGACGAGACCCATGGGATAGCTCGCAAACGTTTCGCGGGGTTGAGGAATCCGTGTTTTCGGATGTGATCGATGCCGTCGAGGAGCATGGCGCTGTAGTCGTTCCCAAGTGCTTTCATATGGCGGCAGTTGTAGGCGTGGCCGCCTGTGCGCAGAACGCGATTGAACACGCCGTCTTGTGTTAACCTGGTGGAGATCTCAGTGATAGCGTCTTCGTCACCGGAGAGAGTGACGCTTCCCGGGGAGTTGAGCGCCGCGGTCTGGACCTGCTCTTTCCACTCTTCCAAATAAGGGGCAACTCGATCGGCTCCTAGGCCCACGTCCAGCATGGCGCCCTTCTTTTGGTTCGTTGAGGCGACGACGTGTCCACGGAAGTAGGCGGCCGCGATAGACTCAGCGGCCGTGATCCTACCGGATGCGTAAGCCGCCGCTATCTCGCCCGAGGAGTGTCCAACGACAGCCGCTGGTCGAATGCCCCAGGAAGCCATGAGATCCACGAGTCCGATCTGGACAGCCGTGCAGACGACTTGCGATACCGACGGAGACTGAATGAGATCTGGCTCGAACTGGCCAGCAAGGACCGTCGCGATCCTCCATACAGGCCGCCCCGGATGGGCATCCAATACCTGGTCCAGGTAAGTTATCGTCGCACGGAACGCGGCGTAATCGAAGAGTTCAGCGCCCATAGTGTGCCACTGGTTGCCCAGTCCCGTGAAGACGTACGCGAGGCTACTAGTGTGCAACGGGCTGGTAAAGCTACGTTGCTCGAGAGCGAGGCCTGACGCGACGTCGTCCGGATCCACAATGCGGAAGGTCCGTTGCTGGAGTCGCGAGCGCTTGCATCCTAGAGTATAGGCAACGTCTGCCAACGGCCACCGACCACTGGCGGCGGATAGGGCGGCGATATTTAGCTTGAGGGACGATGTGTTGTGAGCTGAAAAGGGTAGCACGACGAGTTGGCGAGTAATCGAGTCGGCCTTCATTATCTTTTGCGGCCCGGACCCATGGCGACCGGAACTTGCGGTTGATGGGGTAGCACTGTTCCCATTCACCGGTGGCCCATTGGGAGACACTCCAGTAGGGAACTGTCCATTGACGCGGGCACCGTTTGAGTCACGGAACATCGAACCAAGCTTGGTAGTGACCCAATCCATCGAACCATTCCTCTTGAGGCCGTTAGAGAGAGCCCTTGACTTGCGCTTGTTATTGCTGCTATTGGTTGCCAGGCCTTGCAGGCCCATAGTCTTAGATCGACTCAAGGTAGGAGGAGGACCATTCGAGTCAGCACTATTGAACTGGTCACTGGATTTGCGACTGGTGTTGACATTGGCGCTATTGGCTGGAACATTGGCTGGGACATTGACTGTGGCATTGGCTGTGATATTGGTTGCCCCATTGGTTGTGTTCTCGTTGGCCACGGGACGTAACAGGATGCCCGGTTTAGCATATCCAGGCAGCACCACATTGACGTGGTCAATGACACAGTGCCCGTTGGCGCCTCCAAAGCCGAAAGAATTGATACTCGCCCGACGAAGCTTGCCCTCGGGCCATTTTACGGTACCATCTCGGACGACTTCCACTCTGGCTTTTGCGAAGTCGATGTTCGTATTCAAATTCTTCACCCCAAAGGTCGGCGGAATTTCCCCAGCCTCAAGCGATAGCACCACCTTCATAATAGAAGCAAGGGCACTAGCACCTTCGGTATGGCCTAGGTTTGGCTTGACGGAACCAATCAGGAGGCGGTCTTTGCGAGTATTTGGCCTGGATGACGCGAAGACATTGCCAATCGCCTCGACTTCCATCGTGTCACCCGCTTGGGTACCAGTTCCGTGGCACTCAAAGAAAGTGGTGTCGGAAAAAGGAAGATTCCCCGCATTCTCATAGGCCTTCCGGATGACATCTTCCTGACCTTTCGTGCTGGACCATGTGATACCTCCCCCGGTCCTTCCATTGGCGTTGATAGCAGTGCCTCGGATCATGGCTCGAATCGGGAGCTGCTCCAGGATTGCGATGGACGACTTCTTCAGATAGATGGCAGCGTATCCTTCACCGCGTGCGTACCCATCGGCAGAGGCGTCAAAAGTATGGCATCGAGACGTCGGCGACAGCGCGCCAAGCTTGTCCAGCACGAATTGCATGCTGGGGTCGGTGATCCAGTTGGCCGCGGCCACTATCGCCCCATCGCAGTCACCATTGCGAATCGCACTGACGGCCATGTGAAGAGCGTACATCGACGAGGAACACGCTGTGTTTATGGCCAAACTGTTGATCTTTGTGAGCAATTGATACCTCTGGAGTGCACACCGCACCACAGCAGGGCCCAGCACTCACCTTGGGCCATGAAGATTGAATACGTGACTGATTCGATTGGCCAGAAAACTGGTATCTGCTCCCGTCGCAGCGTGCGACTTGGGGCTTTCCCAGTCCCGGGCTTGGATTAGTATGTGGTCGAGGGCAAAGTTGCCAATGTAGACACCGGTGCGAGAGTTGGAGATGCTCTCCCAAGTCTCGCCTCCATTCTCGAACGCTTCGTAGACGACCTCGAGAAGCTTCCGTTGCGATGGATCCATGGTTTCCACCTCGCGGTCGGCGATGCCAAAGAAATCATTATCGAATAGGCGCGCATCTTCCTTCACGAGGAAGCCTCCCCGCGTGCGCAGCGAGCCCGGACGGTCCTGATTCGGGTGATGGAATCCCTTGGCGGAGAATCGGGGCTCATCAAACTCTCGCCAGCCGTCTCTGTTGTTTCTTAAAAGCTCCCATAGCCCCGTCGGACTGCTCACCCCACCGGCCCAGCGGCACCCTGTCGGTCATGTCAGTGTATCTCTCCCAATGCTGCGCGTCAGAATGGGGCTTACCCATTCCGACAATCGAGACCGGCTCATGTTGTCCGTCGAGGTCCGGTGCTGAGTCCATATCCGCCTATGATGGAGAGTGATATGTCCTTGTTGAAAGTGCTAGTTCTTGAGGGCTTCCCAGGCTTGTAAAGGATGCCGACTCAAAGATAATATATCTGGCTGACAGAAAATGCGGACCGCTGCGATCACGAGGGCACTGACCATTTTCTATCACGTTCGCCCCTCTTCCTCTTCACCGTTCCCACTGTACATCCTCTCTACATAAGACTGGATCCCAGCGACGCTTGATTATCGTCGTATTCGTCGTCTCACTAGTCGGGCGAGATGCATGATCCCTTAGGCGCTCTATGCGGCAATTCGCCTGCCGACTAGCCTGAGCGGGTCTAGTTGCGGGTTTGCCGGCCGGGGCCCTGAATGCTTCGGTCAATCACACGCATCTCCCGGCCCGCAAAGGCCAATTGACGACCAATCGGGGCGGTAACAACTAACTAGTACCTACATTTGTTCGACCAACGTGGCACTGCAGTGCTGCATCGCGGCCCACCGCCAAAGCTCTACACCCAAACTCTTGTGATAGATGCGAGCGACATCCGACTTCCGCGTGAACAATCCAGGTGAAATGCAGGTCCAACCTTCCTCGGATGGGTAGTCCGTCTCCGGATTGAGGGGTAATCGCTGTTCATGTATCAGATATAAGTCTTGGAAGCCCGCAGGTCTGGCGTGCTCGCATTCCTGCCTTGTTTAGTCAGACCTCCGACCAGTTGAATTGACGATGTGTCGAAGCTGTTAGAGATACACATGTGCTTCTAGCCATGTCTTCTACTTCAGAGAACGCTTCTATACTTGCAATGGCCGAGTATCATGAAGAAGGTAAATACCATCCATCACCAGATACCTCCGACACCTACCGTTCCCACCGAATCCGCCGCTCCCCCGAAGCATACCAGGAGAACGACAGCTCCAGAAGAGTATAAGGGAAGCCCTCGAGGACATACAGCGCCTTATCGATCAACCGAGTCTATTCTACCACGACTGCCCTATGCGTAGCTACGAGCTTGCCGCTCCTCAGGTGGCGCATTGCGGACGAAGGGGAGATCAGGGTTGAGGAGCTCAACAGGCAACCCAGATTCGATGAAATCGAGCTTGATACCTCATTCGAACTCCGATCACACGTCGCTTCTTCGCAAAGCGCAGGCCTGGCCTCTTGTCTCACAACACCTTCTCCCTTTCTCTCCTTATCGAAGAGGTGCGGTCAATGCCCGTGGGTTCTTCAGGTGCCTTGTGCATTGTGCTTTGTGGGGGGCATCCATACCATAGCTCTGGATCTGGACAGACAGCGGAGCAGCTGATCGTGTTTATCACTGATCAGGTTCGATGAGATGGTCAGGGCGGCCGTGGAGACAAGCGGAGCCCTGCGAACGCGCCCGGGCACGCCTGAAAGCATCCACTCGCCTTTCCCTTGCAAAGCACGGAGTTGGCCATTTTCAGTACTATGCCAAGTATTTCGAGTACGCTGGTCGGGTTGCAAAAGCGATGGCTGGTTGGCGGGAAAGTATGCGTTATGCGTTCTCTACACCGCCAGTCATGATGTGTACAGTATGACTAATGCCAGCGAACTGTGGAGAAAAAGGCGTCGTCGAGTTGTCTGGCAATTTCCCCTTGGTTCGGGAGACAGACCTCGTCGACACAGTCGTGGACAATTCGGCGATGGCAGTGGCCATGTGGCATTCATCCAGTCTCGCTCAGACAGGCGATCGTTTTTCTTTTTGGATGGAAACGGGAAAGAAACACCTTTTGTTTCTCAGTGCCTGCTTTGCTTCTGCCAGATTGAACCTTTGACACAAGTCCTTGGTGCTGCATGGGCGGCTGATCTTTGGTAGGTATCCACCTTTTAAGCTGTCCCCCCCACCTGAAACTGGAGGACGAACGCGACCGCATCAACTTCGAGAGGGCCAATAATTCCTTCAAGCCGCCGCAGACTGGAAGGACACGAAATCATATTCGATTTGTCAGTGATCACAAATTCGGAGCGACGAGAAGTCCTGGGGGTCAGTCATTGCCATATTCAAGGCCCTGCCCCCGGGGCTCAAGGGGCTTACCCGCAAGGACCACGTTGCGGTGCCATCCAGCGATACTGGTACGCGAGGTGCCAAGTCGACATCATGAAAATGATAGTCAGCTTCGGCACCAATCAGGACAGCAAAGCCAGTCTGAGGCGCGCAATGTCCATGACACAGCTGAGCTAGACATTATCGAAATTTAATGATCTCAGACTGCCCTTTCATCCATGGCTTCAAGAGGTAGATTACCGTGGCTCAAGGGAGACACGGGATTTTGAGACTATGCGCGTATATAAATGGCTCCGGTCATTGGGTCTAAAATATCCAGTTGCAGCATCCTATAGGGAAGATGATTCCACCAATCCTTACTTTATGTTCAATATCTGAGGGTGATCCACAAACCCATTCAAGCTGAAGGGGTGGTGGTGAGATTACAAGGCAGCCGATCATGTTCGCCGAATATACTGCACCAAACTCGGTCTCATTCATGCGCCGAAAGTCGTCAGGTTTTCGCTTTAGCATTGTCCACATGCTCCGTCATCACACCGTCTGACTTGTGCTGCTCTTGGACGACCCTCATCGCCTTGTCCAGTATCGTGGTCTCGTACTTCTTGAAGTCTCGTACCGAGACTCCATTGGCGAAGAGCTCATCAATTTCCTCCAACGTCCGGTTCTTCGTCTCCGGGACGCAGAGGTAGAAGAAGACAAGGCACAAAAGGTTAGACCCGGCCCAGATGTATGCATATTTCGCCCCCTTCTCAGGTCAGTTTTGTATCGGAAGCAGATGATACCGTCCCGTAGGTGGTACGAGGAAGTGCATGTGCTTACCCAGTTCAAATTCTCGGGGTTAATGAAGTAAGGCGAACAGAAGCCCGTCAACCAGGCCAGCAAGTAACCGAGCGAGGTGGCCGAGCCGACGGTCCAGGCGCGCAGCCGCGTGCTCACCATCTCCGTAGCGGCGGGGTAGGTCGCGTTGCCGACGAAGGCGTTGTAGGTGAACATGAAGAGGCCCGTGAAGGCGATCACACTACCTCGGACCGCATCGCGGTTTCCCTGCGCCATGGCCGTCGTGGGCCCCACCGCCATGCCCAGCATGGACAAGGCCTGCACCACGGCGCCGAACATGAGGATGGTCCGGCGGCCGCACAGGTGTCGCATGGCGAAGATGCCCAGGTTGACGCCGATGAAGCCCAGGCACGTGTTCATCACGGAGAACTTAAAGGCCTCCTCCACCGACAGGCCCGCCACGATCATGAAGTAGGTTGCGTAGCTGATCATGAACCAGGCGCCAGAACCGCTCTGCGTGGCGATGATGCCGTGGCAGAGCAGCGTACGTCGAAGATCAGATCCCCGAAACATGTCCAACGGTCCAATCGTATGCGCGATCCGCTTTTCCTCCTCAATGCCCTCCACCATCTCGACCCATTCGAGCTCCAACTCTTCCGACGCCAAGGAGTGGCCCCTGAGCGCCTCCAGAGATGCTCTTCCGGCTTTCAGATCTCCCTTGTAGACGAGATACCTCGGCGACTCCGGCACAAAGAACAGACCGATTGTTAGAAAGACGGGGACAATGAACAAGGTCCCTAATGGGATTTGGTAGGAGCCCTTGTCCAGCCTGCTCTTTGTGGCATTCGCGACCGCCGCGCCAATGATACTCCCAATGTTGACCCATTCTGTACAAACGGCATTCGTCAGCAATGAAGTTTTTCCTAACCCTGGACAATCTTGACTCACCGGAGAACAGCGCGACAAACACCGCCCTCAGCTGAAATGGCGCGACCTCAGCCGTATAGATGTTAGAAAAGGTGACGAGAAACCCGTTGGCAACCCCCAAAGCCAACCGGCCCACATATACCGCGGCCTTGTCACTCGACGTGACCTGGATGATGCAAGCAACGGCATTCAGGGCGCAGGCAGCCCAGAGCGCGGACCGGCGACCCCAGTAGTGGGCAAAGGCACCGGCGCAAAGCGACGACAGGAACGCGCCCAGTGTCAGGAGCGATCCGATGAGCCGCTGGAACGTGCCGCCAATGGCGTACCCCTTCGTCGCGACCGCCGACGGGTCCTCGTAGCCGAACACCTTTAGAAACCCCGGCATCGCCTGCAGGCTGCCGACGATGGCCGAGTCCAGGCCGTACTGCATGTTGGCCAGCGAGACTACGATGCAGATGAGCAGGCAGCGCCGGTTCGCCCAGAGGGACGTGTCCGGGAGCTTGGTGATGCGCGTCTTCACCGCCATAATTACGGTAATGGTTTTGGTCTTAAGAGGGGAGAAAGATTCCAGAGAGTGAAGGATGCCGGTGACTTCGCGATGTGGGGAGGTGGTGGCTTAAGAGGGGGTCTACTGAGTGTAGATGAAAGGGGAAATCGCAGAACGATCCCCATCGGGATGTACTCCCGACATCGTTAGCAAAGCTGCATAGATGAGACATGCGTTCTCCAATTGGGCCAAAGAGATCTATCTTGATTTTCATCTACCCATCCCTCTTCCCCGCATCAACCTTTTCGGTAGATGATTGCCGAGTTGGGGTTACTCAAGTTGACCATTACCGACGAAATGCCAAGAGACCCCCATAGACTGACTGAGCATTCATTCAATTATCAGCAGTATGACGGCCTGCGGCTTTAAGGGGACAGTTAGTCGTATTAGGGTCTACCAATGGTAATAACCTTCTATGGCCTAAATATGAAGCAGACAGAAAGTAAAAGCTAATAGTCATATCTGGACCCGGGTGCTCGGGATTCAAAGGCATTGTTCAAGAAACTAAAGCACGCAGTGGTTCACAACGAGGTTTCGTCGGTCATTCTTGAGGATAGTTCAATTCCAACATCCCAAAATTATCAGGTACGAAGTGCATGCATGTACATCCCTTCGTGTATACTGGCATTCCACTATGGTCAATTTATTGGGCCCCTCTTCGCTTCAAATTCATATATAATGTTTAGTTGTCGTATTCGCAGAATGCCTTTCTCTTCATGATAGAACGAGCTGGAGTCATGAGATGGGCAGAGAAATTGGAAAGAGCCATGAAGGGGGAGAAGCGGGTCAGCAACAGCTGCCAAATGTTCGCCAGACGATTCTGCCTAATTCGATGTCAACAATTGCTTAATGATAATGACATGGTAGAAGGCTCTGTCAAGTCTGCCCACGATATTTTCACAAGTTGACGGTGGCTTCTCGCACCCTCAGGAAGACCACTTGAAATCCAGTCAATTATCAGATCTTCCCACACAACCACTGACTCAGAGGAACGCACCCATTAAAGGTACATCTGATAGAAAGATCGTATCTGCCTTGGCAGTAGCTACGGAATTCTGACCTCTACCTTGTGGACCATCCAAATACATCGATTGATTCTCATACTTTGACCCCAGACCGTTCGGCTTCCCCAACACCAATTACACCACACAAATCGCACCGCAACAACGCCCATTTTGCCTCCAACGCCTCGAGTTCCTCGTTTCCTACCTGAAAGCCCACCTACATCAACCAACTATCATACTCCAGGTTGCCAACATGAGCGGTGAACGAGCCGACCAGTTCCTGCAGCGAATCAAACGCGAGCAGACCAACAAGGACACGAACAATGGCAGTGAAGACGACAGTGGCAACAATGTCATCACAATCAAGTTCAAAGACAGTGCAAGATACCAGAATGAGACACCGTGGAAGGTGAAGCGAACAGACAACCTGTGGACGCATCTGCAGAATTATGCCCACTCGATCAAAGCGATCAATGTCCCCTTCCCCGGCCCCTTGCGTTTCGTCACCTTTGAAGGTCAAGTAATCAACAAGGACCATACACCAGAATCGGTAAGAATCCATAAATTACGCAGTCATATTATCCTATGGACATTTGGAAAGTTGCTGACCCACAATGCGGCTTGTAGCTCGAGATGGAGGATGGCGATGTTGTTGACATGATGCAAGAGCAGTTAGGTGGAAAGCCGTGCCTTAGACAGATTTGATTTCTCGGGCTGTTTCCTCCAAGATTCGTTTGCATTCAAGTCTGGAAGGGCATCAGAAGGATATGGATGACTATCGGAGCTTTGTGCTTTGATACTGCAAGGCATCAACTGGACGCCCATACCAGTCGACTGAGCTGCATCACTTTTGCATCAAGTGTATCAAGTAGCTTCATTAGGCATATAAGGAAGCAAAATCATGTCTTGCTATAATTGATGAGCCTAAATTAGGCAGTTCTAATCCGTTTTCGCCAGTACGTCGTCCGAGTCAATAACGGTCCAATGATATTGGTCCATTGATATTGCTCTTTCACCGTGTTCTAGACAGTATTCGGTGATGAACAATAGTCCTGTCCGGTCTTACTGTTTGACTACAAGATCGGGGATACTTTGTCCATGACAAAGGGATCGGTGTTCCCAGGAACAAAGCGGGTGTAACAATACCGGATACTGCCGTTGTTAATAAACATTACTGCCGTCTTTTCTGGGCTCCAAGACATATTTCTATATAAAGCACGCCCCCTTTGGGTTGAGTAAGTGGTAGCAAAGATCACCAAATCATCCTTCACTTTGACATATATCTGCAACGATAAGCCAACAAAGACAACAAGGTAAGGCTCCCCCTGACACAATGGTGTACGATAGGGTGCTGATCGGTAAGAACGGTAGCATTCTTGGAAAGATAAAATTCAAGGAATCCGAACCCATCAACATGAGCGAGAGATCCAAAGGCCCATATAGTGTTCTGGAGTTCGACCGGAGAGCGACTTATCTGGCTCAGTTTCGAACAGTGGCGGTTTCGAGTCGTCCTTCTTCCCCAGAGAGTACCGGCTCCCAAGAGAGACCTGTCATGTCGGAAGCTATTGCCGATTATCGGGATAGGGCACGGTCTTTACGTCCTTTCAGATCCTCGTCATCGCCCTCATCGTCGGCTACGAGGACGACAAGCGAGCGTCGATCAGGCCGTAGCAGTTCCAGCTCGAGCGCTGAGGCCTGCCGTCGTCCCCATCTCGAGGACCACCGCGAGTTCTCGTCGTCATCGCTAGGTAATGGCTCCACGATGCGCCGCGCTGTCCGTAATCTTCTCAAGAAAGACGGCCATCGTAGTCAGCCGTACGCAGCGGAGGAGTCATACGTGCCCTCACCGAAGATCACCTTCCTCATTGACCAGCCCAAGCTGACTTGCCAGATATGCCAAGCGACGACGTTGAGGCTAGCCCCCGATGACGACACCCCCCAGCCAGGCGACTTCGACTACGACGAGTCCGAAGACACGACCCCGGTGATACTGCCCTGTGCCCACATCGCCTGCACCTCTTGCATGACTGCATGGCTCAGCGAAAGCGACGGCTGTCCCTTCTGCCGAGTAGCGCACCGACGCCCTGGCTGCGGCCACCGCGTCGGGCCCCGACAGCTGACACACGCGACCATCTCATCTCTTCCCGCGACGAAACCCGAGGGCGGCCGCATCGCGCCGGACTGCGACTCCTGCTCGGCGAAGAAGCGCGAGCGCCGCGCCCGCGACAAGATGGCCGGGCTCGCGGAGCGCTATGTCCGGGCGCGCGAGGAGGCCGAGCAGCGCCCTCACAGCGGTCAGGCGCAGCTCGCGCTCAAGACGGCCAAGAAGGCGTTTGAGCGCTGCGGTCTCGATGTCGGGTACGAGGAGGTCATGGCCGAGCATACGGCATGGTGAGTGTCACTTGTTCATTTTGCTGTCGCATTTCCCCCTCCCTTCTTCCGTCATTTATCGTACTTCGGTATTTCGTATCTCGCCAGTATTTGCTTTGTTATCTATCATAGCTTGTGTTGTCTATTCTTGGAGGTCAGGCATCTCCGGAGAGTGAGTTTTGCTCCTATTACCCTGGGCGTTTTGGAAGCGGCATGGGCGGGAGTTAGGGTTATTTTTAATCATGTTTTGCACTGTTAATAGCCATCGCAGAGGTAAGTATGTATCTACTGTGCATCTAATTCTGGGCTTTCGTTAATATATAATGTTTTAACATGCTCTTTAAGCCTTAAAGACTTGGGTCGGAATTGATGGCGGAACCTCATGTTATAAAAATCTCAGTACATGAGCATAAGAAGGTACAATAGTTTATATGATCGTGTGCTGAATGCTCAGCTCTCTACCCGTTAAGCAAATAACTTGAACCCCCCAGGTGCATTCTTTTGAAAGACGCCTTGCGGATCGTACTTTCTGCTCACGTCCTGTAGGAAAGCCTTGTTACCCTCCCCATACCCGCCGATGGGGTCCTGCCAGGACGCCGCATAGTTGAGGTACACGTATGGGTTCGTGACACCAAGTCGTTCCGCCTCGGCCTCGAACAGTTCGAACATGTGGCGCGTCTGCGACTCCATCAACGGATCGTCCTTCTCATCAGCCCAGGTGGTAGTCAGCAGCACATTGAAGAGGTTTCCGTTGGACTCGCTCAATCCTAATGAGTTGCCGCCTGCCTCTGCGCTCGCTTTGAACATAATGCTCGGCTGAGGTTGAATAGCCAAGGTCCACTGTAGCCCCGAGACGTTTCGCAATGCCGGAACCGTTTGCAACTCGATGACATGTAACGCTCGCAGCATCGGCAGGCTGTTCTGGAATGTAGCGGTTACCATCTGTTCCCGCTGGCCCGGTGCCGAGTACAGCTCGTTGGCAAAGTCGGTGCTATTCGAGATGCGCATTGTATTGACCAGAGACGAAACCGAAGTAAAGTCCTTCAACGCTGGAGGGTATGCTTGCTTCTTGGTATAGGATGGGCTTTGTAAAGTAATCCAGGAGTCCGTGGCAGGTTGCCAGATGATATTGAGGATGTTGGTAGCATAGGGGTCGTAGTCTGGGTTGCCTGTAAATGACTCGAAGGCCTGGAGAAGCTCGTCTATATGGGAGCTGTCGCTAATGATGGAGCCGCCCCAGTAGTCTGGCTGTGCGAAGCTCTGCATGGTGAGTGCCGTGACGATGCCGAAGTTATTCGAGCCTCCGCGGATTGCGCGCCACAGATCCGAATTCGCTTCAGCATTGGCATTCACAATGTCGCCAGATGCGAGTACCACCTCGAAGTTGGTGACGGAATCGCAGACAAACCTTCACACGCATATTAGCCATAGCTCTTCCAGAGAGGACCTCACTTGGCATCATTCCCGGTGCTTGGGAAAGGTGTCTAGCTTACCCGTAGCGCGGTGAGAAATGGGAGAACCCACCTCCTATCACAAGACCGCCGATGCCCACTGTCGCAATCCGGCCCCCTAAAACAGCAAGACCCCGAGTGTCAAGCCCTCGATACACATCGCCCCACCTGTTCCCGGGTCCGACTCGAACAGTCTTCTCATCAGGAGCTACAGTGATTTGGTTGAGCTTTCGTAGGTCTATCAGGACACCGGCCTCGATGTTAGCCGCCCCTGCCCAGGCGGTGTGACCACCCGACCGTATGGCAAAGTTGCATCGGCCCGCGGAAGCATCGATTCCAGCACGTATGGCTTTGACAGCAGATGCCACCCCGTCACGATCTGAGGGGGTTACTATGCAGGATGGCTGCAATTCGGCTTCTTGAGAACTCCAAAACTCGTCTAACGAATTGTTGTAATCAGACGAGCCTGGAAAGGATACCTGGTTGCCAAGAAAGGACTGTATGGCGGCGCACTATCCGTATCGTGGTGAGTATTAGAATGGGTTGGACTATGCAACACCGCACTAGATCTTGAGCACATGACGAAATAGATACTCTTACGCAGCTTCCAGAGTTGGCCACGGCAACATCGAGCAGGATGTTCTGCGCCGCCGACCCTGGGCTGGCCGTGCAACACAACGCGGTCAAACTCAAAAGCCCGGTCGATGGCCAGTCCAAGAACATCGTTATAAAAGGATCAGAAACCGCAAAAATGTTAAGTCGACGCTTTCTGGGTAGCAACTGGGAGAATACACAGCAAGTTCCTGGAGAATGGCAAATGGTACGTCCCAATAGAAGTTGAAGAGGCGAACTTCTCGTATTAATCGCGATTGCGAAACTTGTACAGTGGGAATCTTGTACCTAATATGAGAAACAGTCGGGGAAGAAGGAACCCTTCGTACCCGACTGTCGGGTCGTATCAAATAAAGATGCGAATGACGCAAGTCGTCCTCCTGGAACCTTCAATAAAAACAGTACTTGATAAATCCGTATGTAGTTCATATTCCGATATTCGCTTTGCTAGTCTGGGGTATAAGTGATGAGGATGCCATCCTTGACAGACCTTGCCGATGAACGCCGCGACGGCCCAAACTGGTGGCATCTTGCGTGGTGCCTCATTGCTAAGTGATACCGGTTTATCATAAGTTGGCTGCAGTAAGCTTCACCCCTCCCTTCTAATGCGATGGTACTAAGCAAACCTGGACTGACGATGAATGAAGTTATTGCATACTTATTATAAGTCTATCTCTAAAAGGAGTCATCAAGCAGTTGACACCAGCGACGGCTTATCATGGGCAAATAGTATGAATATACTACGCTTAGGAGAAAAAAAAGGTTCACCATGCAGATTGAAGAGGATTTTGGTGACATAAAAATTACACTTCGGAAGCTTCTTTTTTTTCCTTCCAAAACTTTCGGCTCATGCAATAATTGAATGGAAATAGGGGATTTATCAGCTTGGGCTGTTGGTGCAAGCTGAAGGTCCAGCGCTGAAGGTGGGAGAAGCTCCGATAAGATAACGATTTTTTGGTGGGGGCGGGGTTGCAAGTCCTGTAGAAATCGCAAAATAATTTTGGATTTAGTGACTTAGGCATCAGAGACACACAGTAAGACTGGACGCAGAGTAGACGTCACCACTTACGAGGGGAAGCCACAATGCTTCAAAATTACCGCCGCTCGATTATAGACAACTTCTCGCTTGCCGCGACGTTGTCTAGGCATTTGTCCAATGGCAGTATGACGGAACCAGAGAACACAACTGCCTCTCCAGAGGAGGCTGCGACACCTGAATCCAAACCATCGCCTGTCGCCACAGACAGTCAAGATGCCCCGGAAACGACTGCTGCACAGCCATCGCAACCCGCAGAATCTGCAGACTACGATGACGAGGATGACGATAGCTTGGACGATGTTTTCGACGACGAGTTCGATTACGACGATGACCCATCCGACCCATCCAGGAACTACAATAGCCAACGGCAGACTCAAGATGGAGGTGCCGCGCTACCGAAGTCCAATCAACAGAAACCTTCGGCCAATACCATGGCTAACGTCGACGATCAAATGTCGACATTGTCGAAACATGCTGCTAAGATTAGACTTGACGACGTGAAGGGCGAGCAAAGCAAAGACAAGGACAAGGCCGACCGAGCTACGAGTGAGCAGGTTCTGGATCAGCGAACCCGAATGATCCTGTTGCAGATGATCAACAGGGGATTTGTGAGCGAGGTACATGGCGCCATCAGCACTGGAAAAGAAGCCAATGTCTACGGTGCTGTCGCATACCCCGATCTCGATGGGCCTCCTATTCAGCGTGCCATTAAGGTCTACAAAACTGCTATTCTTAGCTTCAAGGACCGAGAGCGATACATCACTGGTGAACACCGCTTCAAGTCCGGTGCCGAGAAAGGTAACAGTCGCAAGATGGTCAAGTTATGGGCAGAGAAAGAGTTCAGGAATTTGCGACGTATACATTCTGCCGGCATTAAGTGCCCGGAGCCCATACAACTGAAGCTCCACGTGCTTGTCATGGAGCTGCTGGGCGACCGAAGAGGATACGCCTACCCCAGGTTACGCGATGCTGCTATCTCAAGTGAGGATTCCGAAGATGTGTGGAGATTCCTCTACATCCAGCTGCTGGGCATCATGCGACGGATGTACCAGGTGTGCAGGCTGGTACATGCCGATCTTAGTGAATACAACATTCTCTACAATGACCGCCAGCTCTACATCATTGATGTGTCACAGAGTGTTGAGCACGACCATCCCCGGTCGCTTGAGTTCTTACGCATGGATATCAAGAATACGGGAGACTTCTTCCGTCGGGAAGGTGTCGACACATTGTCCGATAGAGTCGTCTTTGATTTCATCACAGCCTCTGAAGGCGCTGTTGAGGAGCCGGCTCTAAGTGAGGCCGTAGAGAAGATCTACGAAACCCGGCCGGATATGGAAAACCACGAGGGAGCTCTTGCGGAACAGGAGGTCGACAACGAGGTGTTCCGAAACCAATATATCCCACAGACCCTGGAGCAGGTGTACGATATTGAGAAGGACGCCCGCAAGATCGACGCTGGCGAAGGAGACAAGTTAGTCTACAGAAACCTTCTAGCAGACCAAGCGGTTACGTCGAAACAAGCCGAAAACGCCCAAGACGAGGATGCCGAGACCAGCGACTCTGATGAAGAGTCGGGAGACGGTGCAGCACTCGACAGCGGCGACGAGAGCCGCTTTGAAAAAGGCAGACCTCGCGGTAAGAGGTTCGTTGACAAGGACGAGAAGAAGGTATGCACCCTGAATAAATCCTATGACACCACCAAGTGCTAACTTAATACAGGAACACAAGGCAGCAATCAAGAAAGAGAAGCAAGAGAAGCGCAAGGAGAAGATGCCGAAGCAGCTTAAGAAGAAGCTGGTATCTTCGACATCACGAAAGAAGCATTAGAAGATGCAACAAAACCAAATAGAAGCACTCCCCACAAACGGCCACACCCCCTTTTCTTGTCACCCGTCTCATGTATTGTGACGGCTTTGCCCAGTCAATCGGATGATGAAGACTCACAGCGCCCCGTTCGGGCAAAGACTTCGCTGTGTTTTCTGCTTACGCGAGATAACCGCAGGCTCGGCTCTGAACCGGCGTCCTGACCCATGTGCTTCATTGCCATGGTGATGATAAAGAAGAGCTCTGACGATTGGCAATATGTGACCCGCACACAGTCGGATCCAGGCTGGGCTTTCAGATGGTGCTTATCCGAGATGAAGATTTGCAAGTGTTGTCTTCTTACTGTGACACTATTGTAGAGAAAGTCGCTGCTGCGGGTAACAGAATCTGCCAATTTAGGCACCCTTGATGCAGTAACAGAATGACTTGAGCGGATCACTGTGAGGCTTACTCTAACACTACTTGTTGAATTACGAAGAATCGACCCACATACACCACACTAGAAGCGTATATAAAGCTAGACTTCTTCCCACATGTATCCAGTTCTAGTTCATCCATCATTCTACCTCATCCGCTCACCTCTGCTCAACAGTAGTATTGGAATTTCCCAGCTGCTATTGGCACATTGCTGTGTTCCTGATACGTGTAGCACGTAGCTATATTTTAGTGAGGGGTCAACCGCCGCCAGCAGGCAGCAGCACTTGTTTGCCGTTCCCCAAACCAAATTTCATGATGCCTGGTGCTGTCAATATCCTTTCCATTCCCAATGAACTTTTGGGGCAAATTTTCGACGCAGTTGAGGACAAGACATCCCTTGCAGCGGCTGCCCGGACTTGCCACAAACTCCGCGACTTCGCCGAGGCACGCTTGTATTACTACCTCAGAATCGAGACACGGAAGGCGCTCGAGGTCTTGGGGAAGCTGGTCGAGTCAAGACCCCAAAGGGCCGGGTTCGTGCGACGACTTGATCTAGTTTTCGCTACTCCCGACTACGATAATGATCGAGTGGGAGTGACAACAGCTGGCACGGTCACATCGTACCCCAATATCAGGTCTTTGACGATCGAATCTCCTCGCTGCAATGCCCGGTCTCGTGAAGAACCGTCCGAGTGGGGGACGGATTGGCCAGCTGATATGGCGTTTTACCAAGAGTTATTCGAGACGGCATCGCTGCTCAGCGAGCCGAGTGGCAAGGGCGGTCCCTTTCAGAACCTGACATCACGTTAGTCCCCCCGCCCCTTTTAGAAACGGTAGGCTGACATGTAGAACTAGTGACACTGCACTGGTCAGGGGCAACAGATCGGACCTGGTATGCAACACCATCGTGCCCGGTCTTCCTTATGCCAAACCTGGAGAGGCTGGAACTATCCTGCGTCGTCGTGAGGTACACGGAAAGAGACCGCGAGCTGCAACGTTTTGAAGGGAAGACCAACCTGAAAGCTCTCGTGTTCACGCAGAGCATTGTCGACTCTGATTCGTTGGATGCTCTCCTGAAATTGCCCAAAGAACTCCTCTGCCTAGAGCTATACGAGGCCGCGGGTTTGATGGAAGGCGTGTGGCCCCGGCATCAACCCATCCGGCTTTCTAGCAACAGCGTACGGCAGCTGTCATTGAGCATACAGTCATTACGGCTCCCCTCGGATCTTTCAATGCCGTATTTTGAGCTGGACTTATCGGCCTTGCCGTCCCTCGAGTCGCTCCAGGTGGGGCCGTTCGTGGGATCGTTTCACGGTCGCCGGAAACGGCGCTGGCCCTTGGTTGGGCAACTGCCACGCAACCTCGCCTCTCTGCGTCTCTCTGGCTTCGACGCCAGGGCGATCAGCCGTAGCAACACCATTTTGTCCGATTTCCGGATCGAGGACTTGTTGTCCAACCGGGAGGGCGGCGGGAGAAGATTGTCCATCATCCTCGACATGACGATCCCCCACCCCGGCGGCGAACACCGGCAGTCCTGGCACTGGCGCAATAGGATGAGAGCCATGATCGAAGAATTTGCAATGCTGATTGGCGAGCTTCAGCCCAGTAAAGAAGAAGCCGGCCTCGGAAAAGGAGAAGAGTGCGGGTTTGAGCTCCAGGTTACCACGGCGAGGCAGGTCCGGTTCGTATCGCCTTACCTGTACCGCGAGAAGCGGCCGCAGAGGGTAGTCCGCTATAGCTCGTCGCGGCCCGAACATGACCGGTTCCTGGCAAGACCGTACTTCGAGGAGACGGGGCTGCCAGAAGACGAGGCGGACTTGCACGAACAGGACACCAATGTGATAGAAATGTTTGCAATTGAGTAAGAGTTATAGCAAAGCACAAGTACAGTATTATAGTTGACTTAGGTAGTCTTGTGAACTATTCATTGGTATACAACTATTTTCCTCTGGCAAGGATGCGGATATAATAACATACTATTATTATATTAGGCAGAATGTATAATTGCAGTAGTCACGTCCGCTGAAGAAACAGGCAATACGTCCGGCCGTAGTTAGAGATTGGGGGCTTCCCCGCTCCCCAACTTCACCGCGTCCACCAACTTGAGCCGGGGTGACGTCCGACTTTAGACCCTTATCTACTATGTACCCCGCCCAAACATATACGCGATGTTGCTACGTTGTATTGACACATGCGACGAATGCGGGGTGATGAGGTTGGAGATAGGAATGATCGCCCGATATCTTATAGAGAATACAACGTCGCCTTGAGAATGGAGACAAGCACTAGGAATATCCTAGCTTTCGTTAACCAGTTCCCCAATTGGGATGCATCTCAGTGGATGATGACCCCGGAACTCGTTCTATAAGACAAGAGTGTCTGCCGCAGGCACCGATCTCCATCTCTGTTACCATGCGTGAGAACTTGGAGCCTTATTTCGATCCTTGAATATGAGGGCCTACTCAGCATGGATTCTAGCAGCTGCAGCTTGGTTCAGTGGTATGTTTACAGTGTCAACCCGAGCCCGTCACATCGCTGACTCCTTTAGTTGCACCTGCCGCCTCGCGCCTCATCGGAATCCCCACCGTGCCATTCGAGGCAACTGGTGGTGAGGGCCACCTCAGCTTGAGTAACCTGAAGTCCATCATTGTGGACACCCAATACGCCGACGCCCGCGACGAGAAAGGCGAGACACTTATACCGCCGACGCTATACGACTTCTCCGGGGTTTTCGCAAATGACCTGAAAGATGCCCTTGGTTTGGAGCTTGAAGTCTCCAATTCGTCCGAAGCCGGCCAAGGCTCGATCTTCTTGACGCTGGGGGATTCCGGCGACTACCTGGATGCTGCAGGCGCGCCAACCTCGGAGGGTTACACGCTCACTGTCTCAGCCGAGGGCGTGACCGTCCGAGGCGCAAGTCCGCTGGGGGTGTGGTGGGGAACGAGGACGGTTCTCCAGCAGGCCATCTTGAACGATGGCTCGCTGCCCTACGGCGAGGCTCACGACGCGCCAGGCTGGGCAACCCGTGGGATGATGCTCGACGCCGGCAGGCACTACTACCCGCCCGAGTTCATCACAGAGGTGTGCGCCTACATGTCCTTCTTCAAGCAGAACACGCTCCAGCTCCACCTGAGCGACAACTTCAACGTCATTAGCCAGTACTCGCGCGAGTTCAGCCTGCAGCTGTTCGCGCGGTTCCGGCCGTGGTCCGACGCGGAGGCGCTCGCGGGCTTGAACAAGTACAAGAACGAGTCGTACACGAGGGAGCAGCTCGACGAGATCCAGTCCGCCTGCGCCGCCCGCGGTGTCACGATCCTGCCCGAGATCGAGGCCCCCGGTCACGCCCTGGCCATCGTGCAGTGGAAGCCGGAGCTGGGCCTGGCGAGCGACCTGAGCCTGCTCAACATCTCGCACCCGGACACCATCCCCACCATGAAGACCATCTGGGCCGAGTTTCTGCCCTGGTTCCACAGCAAGACGGTCCACGTCGGCGCCGACGAGTATACGGCGGGGGCCGCCGAGTACACCCGGTTCGTGAACGAGATGTCGGCCTTCATCGCGGCCGAGTCGGGCAAGGCGATGCGGATCTGGGGCACCTTCCCGCCCAAGCCCGAGTACGCGGAAAACGTGCACGGGAACGTCTCGATCCAGCACTGGGCCTTCTTCGAGGACAACCCGCTCTACGACTACATCCACAACAACTACTCGGTGCTCAACTCAGACGACGGGTACTACGTCGTCAACAAGTGGTCGGGCAGCTACCCGCAGTCCGTCGACATCGGCAGGACCTTCCACGGGGATCCCGCCACGCAGGGGTTATGGTACCCTCATATTTTTGATCAGAAGAACGCGTCGAATAATCCCGCGGTCACCGAATCAAAAGTCCTGGGCTCGGTGGCGCCTCTTTGGAACGACTACGGCCAGAATGCGAGCGTGGTGTCTGAGGCTTACTATGCTTGGAGAGAAGGGATCCCAGCTCTTGGTGACAAGCAGTGGGGAGGCGACTTATCGGAGTCTGAGTTTGCCTCTGTCTTCGAAAAGCTGCATCCCAAGATCCCAGGGCAAAACCTAGAACGAAGCATACCCTCTCAGTCTTCCAAGATATTCGAGTACGACTTCAGGTCCGCTACTACGCCGAAGATGACGGCAGAAGAAGGGCAGACGCAATTGGAGGATTTGTCGGGTAACAACTACCACGCCACCACGGACTGCCCCTTTGCCACCACAGGTGGTCTGGCCATCAGCAGCGGCTGTACCCTCAAGACTCCCCTGAGCTCCAAGGGGCGCGACTACACCCTCTCCCTCGAACTCAAGGTTGACGAGCTCGTGGACCCAACCAACACAACGCTTCTTTCCGGCGGCGACTCGGTACTCATGCTGACGCCCAACCTCGCCCTGCTGGCGTCGGGCACGTACTACCGACTCAACTCGACCGTTCCTCTGGGCCGCTGGGTGAGCCTAAACATCACCGGAAAAGGCAGCCAGACTTTCGCTAGCGTCAAGACCTTGGACAGTAGTAAGCGGCAGGATGGAGATGGTGCCGATCTACAGCTCAGGGATTCTGACGGCGGCGCCCGGGAGGAGTTTCTGGCCATATTGGGAGTGCTGACCCAGTTCCATGTGTGGGCACCCGTAGCGATCGAGGCGCCGTTGGCTCGGATTGGGGGCGAAGGGTCGAGGTGGACGGGCCAACTTCGGGGTATGAGTCTGACGTCTGAGACTTTCTAGATTTCCCTGGGCCCATGGCCCGCTTCTATATCAGGCCGGCATACGGTCTCTCACGAAGCACGCAATATCCCATAATAATGAAGCACATTGGCAAACAGCAAACTCATTATATACCAGTTCATAATGCGCGATATTATTGATAAAGTACATGCAAGCATGGATGTGGTAATGATCGTTAACGAAGTGAACTTCTCTCCCTTTTTTTCGCACTCCCCTGGCTCAGATATCTTCGCCAACTTAGAACCCAGTTTTCGAGGTCTTTCAACCACCCTACCATACATAATGCTCAGCAGTGCGGCGGTTGGCAAGGCAGTCCGTAGCTATAGGTTGTGTACACGCCAATGGGACATTCATCACTGTTCTGGAA
This sequence comes from Apiospora sp. TS-2023a, assembly GCA_038364195.1. Classification (NCBI taxonomy): domain Eukaryota; kingdom Fungi; phylum Ascomycota; class Sordariomycetes; order Amphisphaeriales; family Apiosporaceae; genus Apiospora; species Apiospora sp. TS-2023a. The sequence continues at coordinate 3,198,508 of JAQQWQ010000009.1, read as the reverse complement.
GAACTCAAAGTACGTATCGGGTGTCGAGGTTTCTTGTTCGCAACGTTAGCCTACCATCATCTTCAACTCCAGCGCCCAAAATACTCGTTTCGCTTCCTCCCTACTCAGACATGACCAATGAATGAGTGGGCCGATGGGTATGAGGATGGGAGAAAAAAACAAAAAGGGGTACAGGAGACACACTTACTTCCCGAAACGCAATGACCCGCGCTAAACGTGCAAGGCCCGACATCAATGGTGTAAGCATACCCAGGCTCCATATGCAGCGCCGGGAAGGGCGGGAACATGGTCGAGGGCGGCTGCTTGTTGAACGTCGTGGAGCGGTCCGGGCAATATCCCGGGTCGTAGCCCGTGAACACGAACGTGCCGGGGCCGTTGTACGTGTAGTGGGACGACTTGAGCTGTTCCTGCTTGGGGAACAGGAACACGAGACTGCAGTTGGCGTCGGCGCGGTCCGCGGGGATGTCGAAGGCGAAGATGGACGAGATGTCGTTGGGCGTGAACAGACCCGTCAGCGAGGGGCCAAAGGCCCTGTCCGGCTGCGAGGCCGAGATCTGCGTGATGTAGTGCGGGAACTCGTACTCGTTGGCCTCGAGGTACGCCGGGCAGCCTGCGGCCCGTGGGCTCGGGGCCCATTCGTGGTCATACAGGGGCCGGCGCCGGACTTGCTGGGTCGGGTACGGGAGCACGGTGTAGGTCGCCGTGGTGAGGGACGGGAGTATGGAGAAGGAGAGGACGGAGGTGGTGATGAGCAGCAGGAGGCGTATCATGTTGTTGGTTTGGTTGTCAAGAGCGAACGAGGGTAAGAACCAGGGTCAAGTGAAATCAGCGGTTTCGTCCACGGTTTCTATGAACCACTTTGGATTTTCGGGATCCAGAACACACTCGGAATCCAAAGATATATATAGTCCCTCGTTGGCTCATATACCTTAGTGTAGTAGGGCAGCTCCCGTGAGTTCATTTCCCCCTCGGGCCCGGAAGGGATTGATTATACACTGCAGCAGATGTGATGCGTAGCTCAAGATGGCTGGATGAGCTACGCATCCCTATCCCTTGGGTATGCAGCCTCTTGTCGTCGATCCCGACCCGCAGCATGCCCGTGTCACGACAAAAGATACGAGCTCCATCGTGATTGGGCCACAGGTCATACCCCAATAAACAAAGGCTGGACAAGTGCAAGACGTTGCGATGCTGCCGGCCGCCAACTTGATGAATGATCATCTTTCCCTATCGCCAAGATGCGTAGGAGGCGCTGATGCATATGACTTCCCCCGCAATCCGTTCCCGCTCCTACTCAGCCCGCGTATCTGACCCCTCGATGACAGATGATTTGAGACCTGTCATTTTCCTTTCTGGGGAAGGGTGAGGTCTTTGCTGGGGAAGATGCACGACATGTCTCAACAGCTGATCGCCTATCCCTTACCGTGGCGTTGGGTGGCGTATCCCCACTTCGCTGCCTGGGTGCGTCACACACAGGCGGATGTTGGCAGTCTAGACCAAGAAAACCCAGCTTTGAGGTTGACATACTTCCATTTCTAAAGCAGTCTCTAATGAAGCATTTCGACTTGTGCTAAAGTGAGTGGTCGATTGAGAGTGATTCATGGAATGGTGCTTGGCAAGCGGGAGGCTCCTGTCACAGTATGGTGAATAGTAACCACATGCCGCTGATTTCGAATAGTGCATTCTCCTACAGCCTTGCTGTAGTAGCAACACGGTACATTTCTGAGCGATAGTGCAGGTCTTCTCTTTCCATACATGCTATATACCAAGCAGAGTGTCATTTTCGCAGTTGGTACATAAAGAGATACTGTCTAATGTGATAGCAGTCCCTCCTCGCCTGGCCAGAAGATGGCAGGCTTTCTGCATCTAATCATGATGGGGTAGTCTTTAGTTGAATACTCGTACTTAATTAGATGTGCTCAATGGTATTCAATTTCCAAGTACACTTGAATCTACACGTTCAATGTTAATACATTCACTTTTCATTGTAGCGAGAAACGTGTTATAAATATCGCTTACCGTGACTCTTTCGTGGAGATGCTTCTCTTGCGATTATCCTCTAATGATTATCCACTGGTGATTATTCCATGGCGATTATTCCATGGCGATTATTCCATAGCGATTATTCTATGGCGATTATTCCATGGCGATTCTAGTGCGATTAAGTGTTGACAGTTTTCTCAAAATGGACATTATCCGGTCAAAAGAGTTCTACCGCAATTCTTTCACGATCGCCAGTAGCCAGAAAGTAAACGACTCTCTAGGCCATTTGATTTGCGAAGAAATCCTCATCGACACGCAACGAATCCAGCCAGCTTTGCCAATAGCTATACAATATGGCCGACAACACACCCAAGGAGAAGGAGGTGAAGGGGGGAAGAAGGAGAAGATATGCGAGGGTTGCGGAGACGAGATCGCTGGTATAAAGGCAGAGGACGATGAGCGCGTGCTGAGCTGCGGACACGTATATTACTGGTTATGTTTCGCACGCCATGTGAAGTCGGCTCTATCGTCGCTGCCCTTTAAACCGGTGGGGTGCTGCGGAAAGGATCCTGGTAAGTTGTCCTCTCTTAGGTTGCTCTACATCGCTTACATACTGACCTACATACGTATCAACCTATAGTGCCTCCGTCTACTATCTGGCTCGTACAGGGTGGAGCTAAGGAGGATGGCTTTACCCTTTCAGATGCAGAAGTCAACAAGTACATCGTCTTGAACGACGAGTACACCTCCAATCTGCCACGCGTGTACTGCTATAAGCATGAGTGCAACGCGTATATCCCCGCCGAAGACCGCACCGAGACTTTCGGTTGGTGCTGGGACTGCGAGGTTAAGACATGCCTTACTTGCCGAAAGGCGGCCCACGATGGAGCCTGCGACGAGGAACTCCTCAAGAAGTCGCGAGAAGCCGATGAGAAGTTGTTCCGACTGGCTGAAGAAAAGGGTTGGAAGAAGTGCCCGGCCTGCCACGCCATGATTGAGAGACTTGATGGCTGTAATTGTAAGTTACTTCTTTTACTATACCCAGCTACTTTGGGAGAAACTATTCAACTAACGTCTTATCAGTTCTGACGTAAGTTCACTGCTAGCTTAGTAGAGCATATAGGCTTTGCAATAGGTACTAACTCATGACCAAGTTGTCCCTGTGGCCAGGGCTTCTGCTACAAGTGCGGAATCGCCGAACAGCACGAATTGGACCACTTCCATGACAGTGATCTGGAAGACAACGCCGAGAACAACGACGAGAACAACGACGAGAACGACAATCACGGCGACGATTGAGCGGGTTCATGGTTCTGCAAGAAGATGCGAAACTTAATCACATTCTTTTTCTGTTGAGCGGAGAACGCAGTTAAGATCCGCGCAAATGCTTTGTTTGCCCTGGAGCACACGATGAGTCGATCATACTTGCAGGACGCCTCATTTTAGCATAAGCGAGCAGCTACATAATTCAGCAGATTAACCATGCAAATGGACTCAACTTAGAGAACACTTATTGATATAGTTATGAGTTCATTATGGTGACTCTGCCCTGATCAATATCACAAGAAGTGACACGCGAAAAGGGCTGTGAGGGCGCTATGAAGCTAGTGCATACAACTTACTTGTACTGTCAGATCCCCGCCATCAGCCCTATCATCCACTGTGGGGCTCGAGTCTAGCACCCTAGACGCTAATGACAGGTGACTACACAAAGCTCTATGGCCGAGTTGTCAGTCTACTAGCCTGCTAGTCTCCGGCAACATAACAAAGCTCAAGTGAAGTGTGTAGCATGCAATCTTATACGGACTGCTACTGTCAGATGATTACAAGGTATAGAGCTTACGACTATGAGTGCAGGATTTGGATCCAATAGACATTTACATAAGCCTCGTGTTACATGCTGTGGTGCAGTAAAATTACCTTTTGGGAATGCCAAGCATGCATGTCAGCATCAGAGCATCTTGAAGTTGCCCCTTCCCATCTACCTACCTGAGGCCCAACCTGACGAACCCCAACTTACATGGTCCACTGCATGGTCATCGCCATCTCCATGAAGATCAGCTAGGCAGCAATACTCATTTTTTACTATTTGCTATGTGATATCATCTGTCTAGTATCTTTGCTATCCAACCGCGCAGTATGGCATCATTAGCAACCAATGACCGAGGTTGTTTTGGTAAGTCCATGGGCATGCAATTCTTTGGGTCAATTGCATCGAAGGGGCTCATGTTGTTTCCTCGGCCCCCGCAAAACGGCCGCAGTCCAGTCCGTGGCACTTGGAAACCCGCTTTAGGAAAGATCGTCCACCAATTGTTCAGCTCAGCCCTTGCCGTCAGGCCGTGTCGCAATGATTAGCGTGTACGCTTGCCAGCTTACTGAGCTGTGTTTCCCCATTTAGAGCAAACTGAGTCAAGCGCAAGCGAGTTTTAGGCCGACCCTGTTGCCTGTCGGGGGTGCTAGGGCGTAATTGACTGCCAAACACCCAGTGATGTAATTTTACACCTGAGCTTCTAGGCTTCTGCGGCACAGTTATTACTCGAATGAGTGTTGTTGGTTCCAACACGTTAGGTACCCGTAATATTGCGAACCCATGGAAGCGAGAGCGATCAGGAGGCTGTACAAAGCAAAAGCACAGCAAGCTCGCTTGGCAAAGGATTGTGAATGATGACCATGGGCCCATATCTGTCCCTTGGACCCTTCGTTCATCCACCGGTTCATCTTCTTCTCTTCAATCTTGTTCTCTCTTGACGACTGCTGCGCCGCTGCATATATTTCAACATCAAAGCCAAAAACCCACCAGGCATAAAGCCATTCGCAATACCAAACCAACCATCAAAATGGCGACAACGACTGAGAAGACGCAGCAACCGGCTGAGCTGCCCATTACACCGGACCCGTCGCAGCATATCGCGTCGCCCGAACCCGCCCACGCCCATCCGACCAGCGGCCCCGCCCCGTACGAGACGCAACAAGCCAAGGGCCAGCACCCCCAGATTCAGCCAGATGGCAGCGCTATGCCTACCACCTATGCGACGCCTCTGGCCGGCCTAAGCACCATGCCCGCCATTATCGACTGCCCGTTTTGCCACCAGCGCACTAAGACGCGGATCGAGGAGCACAGCTCTAGCATGACCATGTAAGCTTCCACATCAGCCAACACAAAACAAGAGGGAAAAGTAAATCGCTAACGCTTTTGCGCTCCAAAGTATAACGGGTATTGGCATTGGCTGTCTTTGCATCTGCCTGGCTTGTCTTCCTTGTAAGTCGCCCCATACACACAGCCTGCATGGTGATCGCTCGTACAGAGTCTAACATGGTGTTTTCCAACAAAAGGCATGCTCGGGTGGTTCCAAGACGTCGACCACTACTGCATGAACTGCAACCAACGCGTCGCATTTGTTCAAGACGGGCGTCCTGCCCAAGTTATTGCCCCTGCAAACAACGTCCCTCAGCAGTACCAAATGGGCAACCAACCCCAATATGGCCAACAACAACAACAACAACAACAACAACAACAACAGCCGCAACAACAGGGACAGTATCAGCCACCACAAGAGCAGCAGCAACAGCAACAGCAGTTCCCACCACACCAGCAACAGCAAGAGCACCCACCTCAACAACAAGGTCAAGTCGACGCACCACCGCAGTATGGGAAATAGTGGTGGAGTTGGTAGCGCAAGACGAGACTGGTAACGAATACATCGAAGTGGGTTTGATTGAACGATTGATGGTAGCACGCAAGGGGCATTGCTTTTGCTATAAGGAGCTTGTTTTTTTCTTTCCTGTTACCTATACCCATAATTGTTTGTACGTTCGTCATATACAGAGCAACAATTTCAAATGATTGCCCTTTTAATAAATGAGGAAATCCCGATAACATTTCCTTCGCGATCTTCCTATATTATTCGATCCACCTAGGGAGTTGAATAGGGTTCTGCATGTCTGCTCAAGTAATAACCACGTAGGAGGCAATCAGTAACTGTCAGGGGGTTCCAATGGCTGCCAGGGAGCAGTTGGCGGAACAGAGGTAAGCAGCAGGCAAGCCCCTGTGGGGAAAAGAACAGGCTCAGTCTAAAGCATTGAAGAGCTACCGTTCCAGTGTAGTGGCCACGATTGGGCTTTACAAAACATTTCGCATTCGGATAGTGATTACTTTATGCTTCCTATTTGGTTATTTCGCTGTTAGAATCGGAAGTGGAATAATCGTGACAGTCGGTAATGGGTACGGCTTATTCCTGCGGCAGCTATCCAACACGGCCAACCACACATTCACGGCATTGCAGCCAGGGAGTGAGTCCAGGCGTTTGGGCTGGTAATATGCTAATGATCTGGTAAACTCCGAATGCTAGCCCTACAAGCGTTCCCTAGTGTCTACAGTATCATGCATTCATTGCAGACTATTAGTGGTGGGTTTTCTAATGATACCTGAATGCCAAAAACGGACGCCTTCAAGATTGGCCAATGTCGGTCTAGTTCACAATACCCCTCAATTGGCCGTGCAGTTTCGCTAGACGAGCACGTCAACGACACGGAGATAATCGCGGGGTGTGCGGCCTCAGCGGGAGAATGAGTATCAGTGCCTGAGCAGCATCAGATTGATAAGAGTGAGTTGCCTAAATGCATATGAAGCGGGCAACCTTTGTAGACATTGCACACACATATATCTGTCAGTATCGAACAGCTCTCAGCTCTCAACCTCCTCATTCCCATTTTTTCTTAATCTTTGTGTCCTTCTCATTATCATCATATCAAAACAACGGCATCAAGCTTCAACAGACATGGCGTCCAATGTGCCAGTGGGGCTCCGTGAGTCTGTGGCCAATACCAAATGCGAGTACCGCCAACTTGGTAGCAGCGGCCTCCGAGTCTCGGTGCCCATCTTTGGTTGCATGAGCATTGGCGACAACAAAGCCCTGTCATGGGCTGTTGGCGAGGACGAGGTAAGAATTTCCTGATAGGCCCTGTACTGGACTGGCAACCAGCGCATCACCCCTCGGCTCCGCGGGACCGCTAGTGAGCTTCATGTTCGCGCCGGCAACCATCCGGCACCTAGCTGGCCGTCCCGTCACTAGGCATCCAGCGCTACCATACTACACTATTAAACTTATTCTACTAGTGCTGTGGAGACCTTGAGATATATAGTTTTATATTTACGATGGCATATTACTAACATCAACGGCAGGCGTTGCCGCTGCTTAAGGCGGCGTACGATCGGGGCATCAACACATGGGACACGGCCAACGTGTACTCGCAAGGCGTGAGCGAGATCATCGTTGGCAAGGCTATCAAGAAGTACAACATTCCGCGGGAGAAGGTCATTATCATGACCAAGTGCTTCTGGGGCGTGGGCGAAGAGCCCGAGGTGCGCCACTTCGTGCATCGCGAGGCGTTCGAGAATTCCAAGGACTATGTTAACCAGTACCACCTCTCGCGCGCCGCCATCTTCAACCAGGTCAACGCCTCCCTCAAGCGCCTCGACATGGACTACATTGATGTCCTGCAGATCCACCGCTTCGACTACAACACCCCGCTCGAAGAAACCATGAAGGCGCTTCATGATTTGGTGGAGTCTGGCAAGGTCCGTTATATCGGGGCATCGTCGATGTACGCCACCTGCTTTGCTCGGATGCAGTTCACGGCTGAGAAAAATGGCTGTAAGTTTGAAATTCTGTTGCCTGTCACGAGCTGTCACCTTCTCATCTTCTGAACCCTGGGTTTCCACTGTGGGGAGCGGTGGTGGAGGGTGGTGGTGCAGCTCCACCGTTCCCCCTCCTTTCAACGGCTGGAACGGCCAGTAGCGTTCGGTGACGGACCGAGCATCATTGCGGCACAGCAAGCAGCATTCATTGATTCCGTGCTAATTTTTCAATCAATGTGTTTCGCATAGGGACCAAGTTCGTCTCGATGCAGAACCACTACAACCTGCTCTACCGAGAGGAGGAGCGGGAAATGAATCGTTTCTGCAACGATACCGGCGTAGGCCTCATTCCGTGGGCCCCTCTTTGCCGAGGACATCTTGCCAGGCCGCCCAGCAACTTCGGGAACACGGATCGTAGTAAGATCGAGAAGGAGTCATCGCCGGGCTCGCATGGAACGGTCGAGCCCGACCTGACCATCATTAGCCGAGTGCAGGAGATCGCCAAGAAGAGGGATTGGACCATGAGCAACGTCGCGCTCGCCTGGATCAACAAACGTGTGTCGAGTCCCATCATCGGCTTCTCGAATATCAACAGGATCGATGAGGCGCTGTCTGCTCGAGGCAAGACCCTCAGCGATGAGGAAGAGCGATACCTCGAGGAGCTCTATCAGCCCAAGCCAATCACTGGACACACCTAGTCTTATGGAAGTTGAAACAATGCCGGCTGGCATCAGGTGGGGATGGCTAAGTGCAGATGTTTATTGGTTGGGCGGATCTCGCAGAATATAAACGGGCCGCGCCAGGATTGTTTAGTGTCCTTAGTTTCTCATGATGGTGGGGCTTCATATGCCTACTGCTATGTAGGTAGTACCCTTGGTAATTGGCATGCTCCATGTCCTCTTTGCGCCCCCTCCCCCCTCTAGGTAGGTCTAGGACAACTTCTAGGTTAGCAGCATCCAGTGCCGGCATCAATACAGCAACAATTCGAGAAAACCAGAATGCAATGCCTTTGTGCGCAATACTGATTTTGACCCGTTCAATTACACGTGGACGAGGGCCACCGACTCTCTCTACATGCATTCCTTCTTACGCCGCGCCTGCCCGTCATGTCAGCAACGTCGCGCCCCAGTCCTTCGTCGTTTGAATGGGCTCAACATCGTGAGGTGATCTCGCGCCTGTACTGGGATGAAGACAAGACCTTGAAGCAGGTGGTGGGCTACATGCACGCACACCATGGGTTCCTGGCAACGTACGTATGCATGTCATTCTCGCTTGCAGCACTTGGCGAAAGCCCCAAGCGATTGGGCTACATGGTTTCTTTGTCTGATCCGTAGCTTTGTCATCATCTAGGGAACGTATGTACAAGCTGAGGCTGAAGAGCTGGGGGCTGGTCAAGAACCTGAAATCCGATGAGGCCGACAGGCTCTTGGATAATGTTTACAGCGGAACTGCGCCTGCTGTCCCTGTGATCCGTGGCCGCGCCATTGGCTCTAAGCATTTCAAGGGACGTCTGAACCGGGCAGCGAAAGCCGCCAAGTCGCTCTCCCAGTCACCACCACCCTCGTCTTCAGATACAGAAGACTATCCATCTTCGCCGGAGTTTGTGTTTACATGCGGCACATCGTCGCCAATATCTACCAATCTCGACGCTCCAGCCATGTACAGGTTTTCCGAGGCCTGTCTGAAAATAGTTTGGCAGTTTTCTCACATGCAGTTTTCAAGCGGCCAATGGGATATGTCGGGCAAAGCCTACGACTTCAAGACCGACAATGACTGCATGTTGTGGGTCAATACGAACACGGCTGCGGAAATGTTGATGGAGGACCGCAGGTCACCTTCCAATTGGCAGTTACTACGTGATGCATTCGATCAGTATGATACTGCCCTCATCAAGCTGGATCCCAGTATGCTCTGGGCCACTCACCACTCCGTCGTGAAGTTTCTGCAGGTCGGTAAAGATATTGGAAGAGTCTTTCTGCGCTGGATTGTCGGTCTATCTCGGATTCGGCTCGGCGACACCCACCCGCTCACGGCGTTCTTTTCTACCATGGAGAAGATGGAGGTCGAGGAAATACGAGGACTAGCTGTCGACGCTATTCTCAAGGCGCAATTCGATGTGGTCTCCAAATTTTACCGCCCAGGGCACGCCACCCAAGTCTCCCATCGCATCAACAATGTTCGGAAACTATTCGAACAACGTACATTGTCATTCCCCAGCTTGCAACAAGATCCCACGAGGTGCAGAGACGACGGCTTGCGTGACTACCGCGAACTGGGGTGGGCATCCTGGGCATCTATATCCCTCTCCCATCTGCTCATCCATGAAGGCAGACCCGACGAAGCTCGTGCGGTCCTCGTTACCCTCTGCCAATACCTTGAGACCTTTGCTTTGCCAGAGGTCAACTCGAAGGCGCCGCCGACTCCTACAAAAACGATACTGCGATTGCTCGGTTGGCTCAAGAGGCACATGAGCTCGGCGCAGTCCTCTAACTCCAGTCACCCGCTGGCAGTGGAAATTGACTCGTACATATACCGGCTAATGCTCGCTTTACTAAGCTTGAGAAACAACCCGAATTGTTCGAGGCTTGACGATGCTCTTTTCCGCACATTTGAGGATAATATTGAAACGATGCTGAACGATGACTTGCCGGTTAGAGAAATTGTAAACGACTGTCCCGATGATGATAACCGTGCATCAGTCTGTCAAGGTGAGCAAGATTTCATTCCCGAATTGTCTAAAATCAAGACCTCAGGACGGAATAAACTCCTCCGGGGGGTTCTTGTGTCAGATTCTCGAAGCTGAACTAACGTTCTGTATTGCATATAAGCTATGAAGTACATATTACACAGAATGATACTTTGGTCGTTGAGCAAACAACTCCACAGCGCCAGCCGCTGTGATCCCGAAACATACCAACGCCGTATAGCTTCCCTTCACAAATGCGTTTCACAGGCAGGGACTGCTGTTCACCCCAAAGATTTATCGACCGGGTCATGCTAATGACTCCGAATCGCTCATTTTTTTCTCTATGTGTCTGGTATTTAGCTTCTGCCCTCCAATGCCTCAAGGGTAGAGTTGCCAGATTCGACAGGCACGTCTGTATGAGTTGGAAGATAATCAGTGGTATATACACCTTTGCGGTATCCTCTGCCGACATTCCGGCAAACAGTATCGTGGCCAGCAGGATGCCACGCGCCAGCAACTTGGTGGGAATGCAGAACGCTGCAGCGACAGCATCCTCGCATCCAAGAAACGCAACAGATGTCGCCATGGTCATCAACAGCCACAGCAGGAAGACCGCTAGACGGATGCCTATCACGCCAAGGATCTGCGCTTTTCGATATCAATTAACGCGTGGCTCGCGAATGCGCTATCGTAGCCAGACCATATTAGCATAAGCAAGGATATTGATCCGAGTTTGATCAATTGGTAGTCGTGTAGTAGCATTCTGACAAGTTGAGGAAAACAATTATGTGCGAGTTTCCCAAATGCCTAGAGTTGACATGGATTAGATTGAAATCGCCATGTTGAACTTCGGTGTTTCAGGAGACTCGCCAGGGACAAAACCAGAGTCAGGCCGAATTGAATGAAGACCCTCTGCAGCAACATGCTCAATCCACCGACCGCCTTCAGCATCACCTCAGTGTACCAGACGTCTATCGACGTGTATCCTATGACCAACAACGATGATAGAAAGGGGCCTATCGCATTGCCCATTACGGATTCCGTCAAAGCCAGCGTCGCGTTGCCCTCGGCTTTCCGTGTCGTCAATGTATTGATCGACAATCTATCGACATTAATGGTCAACGGGAGCTCTCGAGTGGTGTCTGCTTGAACGGCGTCTCTTCACTTACGCAGTCGGCAGACAGCCCAGTATCACTAAGCCGTTCAGCAGCAGAGGATCCAGGAGCACTCGGTTGCTGGCTATCGCCATGACGATCCCGAGCATCGGGACGTGAAGAAGAAGCCCATGACCTGGATGAAGATGCGGCAGCGCCAATGCCATATCTTGGCCATGAGATCACGGGTCTGCGTGGCCAGGCCGTTGATGAAGAAGATGACAGCAATCGTCAGGTTTTGTACGATGCGCGTCGTGAGTCCTTGCTGGGCTCCCGGTCCTTGCACTTGGGAAGAGAGAAGTACAAGCACGACAAAGACTATCAGGAACCATTGGTCTTTGATTAGTCCCCATAAGCGGGATGAAATAGTCGGGATCTGGGTCTCATCTGATGACGCGCATTTCTTTTCGTGATGCATTCCGGCTTAATTTACACAATAAAGGGACAGGACAATTCAAATGCGATATCTGCTAGTCTTTGGATTGTTGCGTCCTAACAGCTTTACAGAAGTATAAGAGACCCAAGACATAAGCCGAAGCTATCAAAAGAAGCGCCCTGGAAGACGTGGCAGTCCTTCAGATATTGTTCACTCAGGATGCCTAATCGGGTGAGCTTTCGAAAAACCCAGGGGCGGATTCTTCTTTCGATCGTCTGCAGGCACAATCACTTTATCTTTGATACAGTACGTACGTACAGGCATTCCGACCTCTCGTCGCCAACACCATTCAGACATTTACATGTAGACAAATAGTTGTACTACTAATTATCCAACAAACCATTCCAGTCAATATACAGCACAATCCAATGTTCTTAAAGTGACGAAAAAGACTCAGTCGTGACTGATCCCAGCTGAGCTGCCCAAACCCGTTCTGGAGGGTAGAGCATAGCTTTCTTCTCATGTCATGTAGTCCAGACAAGATACCATGCGTACTACTTACAATCAGATTACATACATGCATCGAAGGAATAAAGGGACGTTTCGTATCTATCATTCTTCAACCGTGAACCCCCCTTAGGTCCGTCTGGTTGTACATGAGCACTTACCCACAAGACCGAGACCAAAGACGGAAGATACCAACTTGTGAAGTCGTACGCACACACCCATCCATAATCATCACTCCTCAAAACTGCGTCGCTATCGTCCCTCAAACAAGCAAGTAGGTTGGTTGGACTTTTGGAAATGAAATGATCCGACCTTCGATTAGCAGCCAATGTCTCCTCCTCCCTACATGTATTCAATGGCACAGTGATCGACCAGCCGGGCCCGCTTCACTAGATGTGGTAGATATCATCGTCCGAAGCTATCCAGCAGAAAGAGAAGAAAATAACTTCTTTCTTATTCCTTCCATCTACGGAAGGGAACTAACGCCGCCCACCCTTATGGTACACGCATGTACCCACCTGTCCAGCAAGTTCCTGGCCAGCAGAGTCCCTTCTGAACCCTTCGGGTGTTTTCTTCATTTCAACGACTTTGAAAGCAAAGGGTATCCCATCAACATTCACTCGCCAAAGTTCACAGCTCACAGCTCCGCATCCACATTGTTCTACATCACACAGCCATCCAATCATGCGCAAATCCAGCTTCACGCCCTCGGCCACAAGCCAATGCCAAATTATTCCTTGGAAGCACCTAAGTTGTAGATCAACCATCATCTGAGCTACCTGCCAAGCTCTCTCTTATAACCATCCGTATATGCAAGTACGATATAAAGACGGATCAATAGCCTGTGGCGGTCCCAACCAAAGTAAGACCTAGCCTAGCATGTCAAATCTCGTTATCGTTGTCGATACTGTCTTCGACCTCCTCGACGTCACCTCCAGAGTGTACTACATCCTCGAGAACTAGAGCCTGGATGTACGACTTGTCGGGCCTCAGCGCCGCATATATTTGAGGCCGGACAAGAGTCAAAGCACCGCCTGTTGGCGTCCCCCAGACGTATGTATGCTCTTCAGAAACTGGAGTTGACGCCCGGCAACCCACCAGGTCACACCCTTCTTGTAGAATTTCTTAAACATGACGGATGCTTTCAGCAGCGACCATTCCGAGTACGGCTCTAGGCCGCCTCGAGTGAGGATTCTCTCTAGTGTCCCGCTCAGCTTCTTAGGCTGTATCGCATGAAATTCTTCGTATAGTCTTTCCATTCTGATCTCAAACGGAACTTCCTTTCCTCGGGGTTGATTGTCCATACTCTGGCTGTATAGCGCATCGAGGTCGTTGATTAGTTTCTGAAGTATGGACTTAACTCTGGGCTTATTTTGACCGAGCTCATGGTAGTGATCATATAACCTGACCAAGTCTTTATCCCATTGCACCAACAGAGAATCCGGCTTTGTTTTATCATTGGACAGGATAGCAAGTTCTCGTTCAATAATGGGAATCAGGACCGCGAATTTCAAGTGGTCGATGATATGTGGGAACTTGCGAATGCCGGGGCATGAGTCGGACTTGTATCTGGGCTGGGGTGGCTCGGCCTTGCCCTCCAGGAGATTATTGCGAAATCTGGTCCAATCTGTGTTGGTGAACCGGATACCTTGCTTCGCTTGATCGACAAGGTTACTTAAAAGGGTGCTGAGCCGGACAGCGGCATCGTCTCCCACTGAGCTCCTTGCGTAGCCGAGTTTCTCTTTAAAATTAGTGCACAAGCCGAGCAAGCTGGACTGCATATTGAATTGAAAGGCGGCATCGAAGAACTTTGAGCTGGCATTTGTTCCATGCTGAAGAGCAAGGTCGTTGTACGTCTCAGCTTGCTTCGACAGGACCCCTTCTTGGAATAGGTCAGGGCATGCAGGCACGTCCGCGTTGACGAAGTTACCCACGATGTCCGGATCCCAGCATATCCAGGCAATGTCACCATCGTAGTCTCCGCCGGAGAGCTTATCAGCGAGAGCAACATTGCCTTTCGAGGGAAACACGACCACATCTTTCAATGGGCCAAGCTCAGGTCTAAAGACAGCCTTCACCTTCTGAATATCACTGGTATAGTGGGCTGGAGAACGGGCAACGAGTACATCCATGCCATGCAAATATGTCTCTGAGAAGCGAGATTCGTCATCTTGGAAGTTCGACGAGAATCCCAAATGAATCTCGCCTTCGTTAAGGAGGCCCCAGAAGTCCACAACCATAAAGGCATACGTCGAGCGTCCGATCCTGATGTTCATCCGCGACTTCATCTCCTCGCATCTGTCCTTGCGAAGTTTGAAGGTCAAGTCCCATAGCAATTGAAGTCTTCGTGGGTCAAAGCCTCCGTCAAGTAGAAAGTTAATGCGATCTTCATCTTGCTTTGGGAGTCCGCCAACGAATGGGACCTGGCCATTCTTCAGGCGCGCCTCTCGGAGCGAGCTTGTTGAGTTGTTTTGAACCCAGAGACGTAGTCGGCACGGGTCTTGGATAGCCATTCTCTGATCTTCCATCTCCTTGCACAAAGACCGCTCAAGAATATTGCTGATCGCATTCTTCATTTTCTTCTTGTCCTCAGCCCTGTCCTGGAGGATAGGAAGGAACTGGTTATTCAAATTGGCAGATTTGAGTGGGTTTACTTCGCTCCGCACCTCAAATGTCCTATGTTCTTCATCATTGAAATCGCATATCCACTTTCTTTGCGAAGGATACAGAATGATCCAATCTCGATCGGTATCGTCCTGTATGTCAATGATCCAAAAGCCTTTCGCACTGCCAATACGCCCCTGGAAGCCCGTAAGATTGCCGAATGAACCCATCTTGGCCCGGATTTTGCGGGCAAGTGATTGCGAGATGCGGCCAATGCCGTCGTTCATGACTTTTCCAGTGGGTGATAGTCGATCGCGCTTTCTAATCTTGATCTGAGACTTTTCAAGCACGACAGTGGCACCCGTACGGCTCAGGCCTAGGACTATTCGCGAGAAGAGTTTGGTCACGGGTTGGTCCATGTTCTTCGATATCTGTAGAAGCCATTCGATCATGTCCCACTTGGTTGCTCTCGTGTGAGCCGTGAAGGGCTCTCCTTTCGACGGAAGCTGGCCTGCAAGTGACGGTGAGAAATCATCGCCATCCTCCGCAAACAAGTAGAACCGATGCTTCATCGAAACATGGTGAACTGGGCTAGGCATGTCCTTCTGGTCCTTCTTATCCTTCGCGACCTCTTTGGCGTTGTTGTTGCGATAAGGACGGATAAAAAAATCCAGACCAGGCTCGCCCTATGAAATAGTGCAGCCGTTGGCTGGCCCAATGACGGAGAATGGATTCGGCTTCGCCTATATTCTTGAAATGACTGGGGAGGTTTTTTGCATCAAGAGTTGGAATAATGATTTCCAAGAAGCGGTCCGAGCCGAATCGACGATTCAGTCTATGTGGTCTTTCGAGTCTTAGTGGATCAAGCTCAAGCGTGAACACGGAGCCTCGGTCGGATGAAGAGCTGAACTCCAAGGAAGCAGTGAAGACAACGACCCGATGTAGTGTTTGAAAATTGTCAAATGCAGCCGTCCATGCTTCAACTCGACACCGTTCAGGTAGAGCCTTCCCCCTCAGCAAAGGGTGACTTTTGAGCACTCTCCACAAGACATCTTGGTCAACCCAGGACTCTTCGTAGGAAAGTTGGATATCGCGGGTGGCGACGCCAGTAAAAAGGCATACACGCAGTATTTCCCATACGATTGGCAAAGGAGCTTTGCTCAGGCAATCGGGGACAACCGGCCACACGTTGTTGAGGCGAGTCTCGAACTCCATAGTCGCGGCCGGAGCATGGCGAGCATTTGTTTTGCTGGCAGATTTGTCCAGTTCTGCTAGAGTAGATTGGCCGATGTCACTATAATCTAGGTCCGATGAATCACTTCCCGGCAGACAGGGCTCGTCCGATACGTTTGTTTCCGATACATTTGCAAATGACTTTTTCTCATGGCAAAACGATTCAAACATCTTAAGCTCGAAGTCGGAAGAGGCAGGAAACGAGTCTTGCGTAGAAGGCGCAGGAGGGGGTAGTCCCCTTTTCTCCTGGCTACTTGCTTCGATGGTTGTTACTGTGGCTTGGGACAACGGAACCTCCTGGCTGAAGACGACATCGGCTGTTCTAAAGGAATCCCGACTGGAATGAGCCGAAGTACGCTTCAGCGGGTTGGGACGCTCGGTAGTAACGGCATCTTCCCTGTCGAGAACCGAGACGGCACCCCCACTCGTGTCCGAACTGCTTCGGGCCTTCTTTGGAGGTGACGACTTCGGGGCGACAACGTGATCCCGTGGGCGCGGCCGTTTTGACGGTGTACGGTCAGATGGAGCGCCGTCAAACTTTGAATTGAAAGACGAGACTGGTGTTCGCCCAACAACATGTCGGCCTAGGACCTTATCTAGTAAGTCGACCAGATCGCATCTCTCTTGTTCGGAGCTCGCACTTGGCAGCCCTGTCACCATCGGGAGAGCATCCTGGTCGGCAAGCGGCTTGTGAACCCATTTTTGAGAGACTGCGATAGCCTCTTCTCTAAAGGCGGCCAAAGCCCGGGGCAAGTCGCCGGAAAAGAAGAGAGGTCGGAACCGGCCGAAATATATACGGTCACCTTGAGGGCCGCCCTGCCTCAGCCTTGAGGGCGATTGCGGTTTGTCCGACAGGCTCAGGCCCAGATTATAGTTCTCCGAGACATGAAAGAAGGTTTCTCTCAGCTCTTCCTCATGTCTCCGCTTCGTGGGTGTTTGCGGTGCTGCCAGGGCCTGTAAGCCCATGACGGCGTTCTAGGCCCCCGAGTACATAAAGGCAAAGGCAAAGGCAAGGCTATTTGGCAGTGTGACCTGCATTTTCCACTTAATATCGGGTAACGCACAACGAGCCACACACCCACTGCTCTCGACAGCTCGAAGTGGCGACTTACATGTACACCTCGTTGGCTTTCCTTGTGACCAGCAGCAGCGAACCCCCGGGCAGGTAAGCAATGGATGGCGTGACTGGCACTGTTGGCTGGTCTCGGCCCAATCGGCAGTAGAGTCGAAACAGCGGGAGCTAGTTGCTAGTCAGATCTTCGGGCCAAGGATGGCACTGTCACGTATGTGATGTGCAAGTGCTGTCGTAAAGGAATCGCAAATTGGCAATATGCGACGCGTCAAAGCAAGGTGTGGCTGTGGGGAGCAGGAAGGGTACCGACTCGTCTGTCAAGTCGTGTGTGTGAACCGGTAACCAAAGGCCAATTGATTTGAGCGCTCGATAGTTCGAGCAGAAAGAGGGGTCTGCGACGCCAAACGCCAAACGCGTCGTCTCATTTGATTGACGAGCTCTCTTGCGCGCAGGTGTCTGTTCGCTCTAAACATGAAGAGGCCTAGCGTAAGGTAGGTACGAGCTGCAAGTATACCACTAAGCCAGGGTGGTCAGGAACATTGAACTGACTGCGACGTTACTTTAGGTAATCGCGAACTGCTCCACTGGATACCTTTTGCCTCACCCTTCCTGTCACCAGTCGTCCTGTCGCAAGCTACTCCTAGGCGTCAGATTCGTCATCTATCACTCCTCGTATATGTAATGAAAGCTGTTGCATATTGATATAACTATATATAATTAACGTAGATGCAATTTGTTGATGGTTACTGGACGAGTCGCCGCTTTACCCACTACATGAACATACAAATGCTGTGTTGAACGTGAAATGTGTACCTTCCAGCGCTAAAGTAAGCATTGATCGATCTCAAGCTGGCTAGATCGTCGTCGTTGAGAGAGACTCGCCGACTCGGGCTTAAGGAACCGCTTCACGTGACGTTAGTAAGCACAACGAGAATACCTAGGTACGCAGAAGAGTCGAAGGGTTCTTCTGGAAAGCGACAGCCGAAACCAAGATGCTCGCCATCATGTAACTAAGCCTGTTTTGAAATGGCACGGAGAAGAGTGTCTCCAATTTACTCTCGGCATGGTCGGTCGAAGCTGTGCTGTGCTATGCACGTATTGCTGTGGGCTAATCAGAAAGGAGTGTCGAGTGCAGAGAGTTGCAGGCCCAGGTGCAGCGTGTGCTCGCTCGCTCCTTGAGTCCCTGCTCCCCAGTAGGCTCGCTCGCCCTCGCCCAGCTCGCTCTGCCGAGAATTGGAGCTACTAGACTAGCCTCGTTGGAAAATACGTCAACTTTTTGCATGTCTGCCGCCCCGCCTCATCTTCCTCATCGATTTGTTTTGTCGACCTTCAATTTACCTTACTAAATAATTAAAGATTCAAATACCTCTTCGCTTTTCGGCTCCGAGATCCCTCACTTATCCCCTTCCTTTTTCGATTCGAATCCGTCGTTGGCTTCGCCGCCCGTTGGGCCAGACACGAACTTGGGGATTGAATCCACGACTCCGCCCAATCAGACGATCGTTGCCACACTCTGAACTAAGCAGCCAGATTACCGCGCTTATCATTTGGTGCTTGGCGAGGCCGGCATTCCGCATGCCGTAACCGTAACGGAGCTTCCTGTTATTCGATTTTACCTTTTTGTTGCCCATGCCCAAATCACAGGACCACGTTTCCGTGGAGGAACTCACCCCGGAAGAAGCTAGCCGTATTATACACTCCCATCGCAAAGTTCGATACGGCACGGCCTGTTGGCCCTGCCGCCAGCGTGCGTTTTCTCCCGACTGTCTTCAAATGTGACCCTATTTCTAATTCGCGGCGCAGGTAAGGTCAAGTGTGACAACAAGCAGCCATGTGAGAACTGTGTAAAACGGGAGCACCCACAGCTGTGCTCCTATAAGCCGAACCGCTCCAATGTCGCTAAGCAGGGTTCTGTCGACATCACACATGGCCAGAAACGCCCGCATTCCCCGGATGGAAGTGCCGAGCCGGAGCGCCACGGCGATCATCAAAACAACAACAACAACAACGGCTGGCCGAGAGCCCTAGGTATGCCATTCCCCCAAATCGTAACTTCGCAACGTGTTCATGACCTGATGATTGCTTAGACCAGTCGGAGTCGATGGAAATCCCGCGCTTCGTCGGACAGAACAGCATCCCAGCTCTGTTGAGGGACCAATCTTCGCCAAACGAGACGAAAGATGGCATCGACATACGTCGAGACATGCGGCCCATTTGGGGACTCGACAATTCAGCGCCGTTCCCTCTGATGTCGTCACACCACCTTGATCGAATGACACGAGAAATCTCGGCCGAGCTTCCTTCCGATCGTGAGGTGCTGAAGTAAGTCGCTGTCGCTAACCGAAAGCATCAATCAGGAGCCGTATCGGTGGCTTTTCGTCAACTCTCTGACCCTTTACTAGACTATTCAAGACCTACAAGGAGGTGCCACATCCCTTCTGGGGCTTTGTCATCGATATCGAGGATCTTGAGTCACGGCTCATGATCTATCTGGAGGACCGTGCCAAGAATGCTCGAGAGGGCCCGGCGACTTCACGGCCAGTGTCCGCTTCGTGGCTAGCCATACTCTTCGCCGTGCTTGCGGTAGGCTCTCAATACCACGACTCTCCGTACCACATCCGGACGACCGATTCCCAAAGGTACATGCAGATCAGCATGCACTTCTTGCGCCTTGGCAACTTCCTACTCAGGCCCAACCTCGATTCTATCCAGGCCTTGTTGATGACGAGTTTCGTGTTGCTCAACGACATGAAGGCCGAGGCATCCTGGGCCTTGTTGGCTCTTACTTGCCGACTGGCTCAGTCATTAGGATTGCATCGCTCGAGCCCTCAGGATGGACGTGAGAGCTCATCGGGAATGTCGATGAAAGACTATGTCCGGCGGAAACTATGGTACGATCTTTGCGACCTTAGGCAAAGCATGGACTGATTTGTCGAACAGGTGGACATGCCAATGGCATGATACATTGACCTCTTTATCGTTTGACCGGTAAGTCGCGGATTGATGGTCAAGGCGATCAGCTATGCTAATAACAATTACTCAGACCAAATATGACCAACATACAATGCTGCGCCATCCCGCTGTCCTCTGGCTCGATCATGCAGGGGTTCACCTATCTGGAGGCCATGTATCATCTCACCAGACTTATCTCCGAGAAGCTGAATCCCGACGCTACTGATACAGTCACATACGAAGAGATTATGGGAAATTGCGAAGCGGTCGAGTCAATACGGGAAAGAATGTTACCACAACTACGAAGCAAAGAGGCGGCGAAAACGGCAGTAGATCGATTGCAACACTATGCTTGCCGCCTACACACGGCCTTTGTGGTTTCCGTGTGCTGTCGTCCAGCTCTTCGAAGCGACTGTACCAGATTGAGCGCCGAGGAGAAGCAAATACTGTCCGACAAGTGCAAGGAGAACCTCACCGAGACCGTTCGAATGTTCTTGTCCATGCACAATATCTCGGTGATTCCGACAAGAAGCTGGGCATTCACGTACCATGGCCTGTCCTCTGCTGTGCTCCTTGGTATCCTTTGCGAAACCAAGACCGATCCGGAAGTCCGCGGGCTGCAAGGCGACCTCATCTCGGCGCTCTCGGCTGCTGCTGCCAAGGAGAGATCAAGCCCACCACCAGGCCACATCAAGCCCAGCGAAAAGGACATTGAATTATCTGGGCCGCTTTCGAGGGCGCTCACGGCTTTGAAGAATATCTACGATTACGGCTCCCTACATGGCCTATCGGGGATGAAAAGCGAGAACCCGTCAGGGTCAAGAACACCCGTCACGATGTTGCAAAATGTGCCACACGTGAGCCAACAGCAGAAAGCGCATGGAATGGCGGACCCTCACCAAGATGCCGCGCTTGCGATGACGGAACTTCAAAATGGAGCTACCGTGCCCGACTATTGCTCGTAGGTTCATATCGATGTGCTCAAAATACCATTATGTGCTAATTGAAGACAGGGGTATGCCGTCATATGCGCCGGCTATGCAGCAGCAACAACAAGCGCAACAGCAGCCGCAACAGCAGCAACAACAACAACAGCCGCAGCAACCTATGGGCATACAGGGCGTGACAGACATGAGCCAGATGGACCCGGCCGCCTACATGTCACCCATGGATCTTTACGATTCCATATTCTGGGGTGAGTCCATGTTTCCGGATTGAGCCCTAACTGGAGGAGGTCTGAACTAACGTTGTTCTTTTCTCAAGAATCACCCCCTGATCCGTTCTACACCGGCACGGACATGAACTTTGATTTCCTGGCACAACCCCCACCCGGTCAGCCTCCGCAGCAGCAATTTTACTTCTAACCTTGTTTTAACTGTAACTGTGGGCTTCTAGCGCGTTGGGGCCAAGTGTCCTCCGGTGTCTAGGCGTTCAAGGGACGTCACATTGTCCACACAAACAAAAGGACGGCGGCGATGGAGGTGACGGGACGGATAGAAATTTTCCATTTCCTTAATTAAGCCAATGGGATAGTTTGGGAGTTTATCTGTTAGAAGGCCTTTGAAGCGAGTTTGTGTTTGACATCTAGAGTTTTCTTTTCTTCAATGTATTTACTTGAAATGAATACTTGCTTGATGACGTTACATCGGGAAGGCTTGTACTTGCTTAGCACATCCGGGGCAGCCGAAAGCTGCAACTCCCTTATCTTCAATCCAGCCCTCGTTAGCAGCTTCACGCAGATAACATGCATCTCTTGTCTCGTGTCCCTCATGGTAAGGCGTCCAGGACTACTTTGACCATAGCCACAACCTTCTCTTCTTCGAGTCTAGGGCCACGAAACGTTAATTCTTCTTCGTACATGACACGGCGGTCAGGGGAATACGTCGGTACTCACCTTCTTCCTATTAGCTGCAGGTTGATCGGCATTCCGTGTACGGCTTCCGCGTGGTCTGGATGGGGGTAAGTAATTGTTATTAGTAACTGCAACCATTTTCTTCGACCGCGCGATCGATCCATCAATATGCCAGTGGACTGCGAGGCAGAGAACAAGAGAAGTAGAGAGAGAAAGAGAAGACTCACATTCGGATTGGATCATCTTGTCCACCTCGCTCATGGGCTGGTACGAGGCCATGTCGAGCGCCTTGTCGAGCCCGGCATCCACCTTGATGCCGGTGGGGAAGCTAATGCAGCTCTGATCTAGGACGTTGTATACGCCCGTGTAACCGACTAGTTATTAGGTCAATTTGAGTTTTGCTAAGCCGAAAATGTCTATTTTGAAGGTCGATCGTGTCACCGCAGGGCTGAGAGGAAGGGGAGGGATGAAGATAATAGGGGGAGGTGGGGCCCGAGGGAGGCTAGAACGCCAAGGCGGAGCGGAGAAAGACGACGATCGGCTCGAAAGAGCGAGGGAGCGAGACGCGAGGTGCGAAGATTGGAATCCAGGCAAGGGAAGAAAAAGGAGAAGGAGAAAACAAAAAGAGGTCAGGAAAGAAAAGAAAAGAAAAGAACCCGGAACACCAACAAACGTACCATGCCGAAACTTCCCATTCTCCACACTCGCATACGGCGTCGTGGGACAGAGCAGCGCATCAATACCGGCCGCGTTCCAGCGGTCGAGGTGGCGCTTCTGGTACGCCTGGCGCTCGGCGTGCAGGCGCCAGTGATCGCGGGTGCCAACCTCTTGCGCGGTGGTATAGGCCTCCATCTCGGGCAGGAACCAGGGCTCGCCCGTCTTGGCGATCTCCTCGCGGATAGCGAGCCCGCCGTCGGCGACGAACATGCGGTTCAGCAGGTCGAGGCCCTGGGCCTGGTCTTTGGAGGACCACTCGACGATTTCGTGGCCCACGGCTTGGAGAGCGGCGACGGTTTGCCGCAGGGCGCGGGTCACGGGAGGCGTGGGGAGGGCCATGCCGTCGTCCCACATGACGGCGAACTTGAGTTTGGTTAGGGCGGGGCTAGGTAGCCGCCAGGGAATCGGTAAGCAGCGCGGGTCCGCATCGTTCCAGGGCTCGGCGCCGACGACGGCGCGGCAGTAGGCTTCGAGATCGCCCAGGGTGCGGGCCAGGGGCCCGTTGACGGACTGCACGGCCTCCTGGCCCGGCATGCCCGAGCGGCAGCCCAGGGTCGGGAATCGGCCGAATGACGGGCGCAGGGTGAAAAGTCCCGTGCAGGCCGCCGGGATCCGCAAGGAGCCGCCGATGTCGGTACCCACGCCCAGGGGGCTGCCCCGGAACGCGATGAGCGCCGCTTCGCCCCCCGAAGAGCCGCCGGGCGTCAGGCGGCGGTTCAGCGGGTTCACGGTGCGGCCCTGGACGTTGTTGACGGTCTCGGCCATCATCATGGCCGTGGGTACGTTAGTCTTGACGTAGAAGACGGCGCCGGCTTTGGTTTGGAGTAGCTCGGCCAGCGTCGCGTCTGCGGAGGCTGGCGATCCGACATGCGAAACGAAGCCCACGGTCGCGTCAAGGCCCGCCAGATTGAAGTTGTCCTTGAGTGAGACAGGGAGGCCGTGTAGAGGCCCCAGGGGCTTGCCGGTCCGAGCGAGATGCTCGTCGAGTTTCCGTGCTGTTTCTAGGCCGCGCTCAAAACAGGTCTCGGACAGACAGTTGATCTAGAGGCTATCAGCATATTTTGACCGTGGTTACCCGTCTTCATTAAATCTTTTCCGTCCCCTTTTGTTTTTTGTCTCTCTGTTTCTCCCCTTTTCTCTTCCGGCAGTGCGATTTCACGACAGCAACCTAATTCCGCAGCGAGTGCATTCTCGTGCCATTATGGATATTCAATAAAAGAACTTACGAGCTGGTGGGCGGCTGCCGCCCGTTTGCAGAAAGCCCGCGTAACGGTCTCGGACTTGAGCTCGCCCGAAGCGAGTTTGGGAAGCAACTCGAGCGCCTCGGAATTCGTGATGGCGAGCTCCTCGGCCGTGAAAAAGCCGGATGTCTCGGGGAAGGTCGTGACATCATCTTGGCTCTCGGGCGGCATCAGGTCGTCATGAATGATCCATTCGGCTGGGATCGAGTCCAGGACAGCCTTGCGCTTCCGCACTGCCACTTGTTCCCAGGTTTGGACCTTCATTTTCAGTAGTTGGATGTATATATCTTCTAAACTGGCACAGTTCCGCGACGCCAATAGACCCAAGCGAGTAACTAGAGTATTCACAAGTCTTTTTTCATGTGTATAGTAAGCAGTGTTTCTCACTTATAACATACGACCTTGGAGCGAATTCGGCTGCTATTGGACTTGGGGGCGATAGCCGGGAACTCCGCACCATGCACCATCGGCACCGGTCCGACGCCCACTAGCTCTAGGAGGGGGCGTCATGCCCATCCCTCTCGCACTTGATCACCTTTGGATTAGCCAACAGCCAAGATAGCCACGAAGCCTCGTGCTTTTAATCTTTCGTATCTTCACAGGGTAACATCGTATCGCATCTTGGCCGCTGCTCCGAATGGGCGGATGGACGTCTTATACAAGCAAGATTCCACTGTTCCTGTCGGCATCCGGCTGTGCCATCGTTGATCGCTCCAAGTTGTCGACATGCAGGTCTCAAGAATCTGACCGAAGCCCGAACTCCCCCAAGTTGACGTGAAAGAGCATGCAGTAGCGGCCTTGAGCTGCTGCTAGAATGCCGAGAATTGGGGTCGGGGTCTAGGTATCTGACAGTCTGGGGAAGATACGACTAGTGCGTCTTTTGGAGTCCTAGGGGAGTAAGGGACCGCTATCTGAAGCGGGTCATGGGTTCGGTCCAGTCGTTATCATCGTTGTCGGCACTAAGGCGGTGGTACCCACGCTTTTTGGCATCAGCGATTTTTAATTGGGAAAATCAGTTTTAACCTTAGTTCAGCTGAGATTACGGCGCAAGAAACTGATCCATCAAATCAATCAGGGAGTGCTTGCCAAGTCCGACAGTATCTCCTGGATGACTTCCGACGGCCGTACTTGAACTCCCGGCAATCTTCGCCGGTCGCAATTGCTCCCAAACCGTCTTATCGTACACCGCAGACAGTCCATCGGCATGTTTACATAGGGGCCCTGTGTCTTGGATGCTGACTAGCTGGAAAATGAGCGGTAGCAACCTTGGCTTATCTTCTCGGGTGATCATATAATACGGGTGCATCCAGCTACTCGCGGCCACTGGCTGCACTCGCAGCTTTGTCGATATTCTACGCCATAATACTAATAAGTCTGTCATCATCATGGCGGGGTTCAACGCCAAACTGAGGGACTACCTCCACACCGAATACCGACCCGGCGAGCGGAAGCTGGTCATGAAGATTGACTTCTTCATCATGACCTTTTGTTGCCTGGCCTATTTCACCAATTACCTGGATCGGTCCAATCTGACCAATGCCTACGTGAGCGGCATGAAGGAGGACCTGGGCTTCGTGGGTGACCAGCTGAACCAGATCAATACCTGCTTTACGGTCGGATATGTCATCGGCCAGTTGCCCGCCAACATGTCACTGCATTACATCAAGCCGCGGTATTTCTTCCCCTCCATGATGATCATCTGGGGCTGCTTGACCATGGTCACAGCTTCGGTGCATCGGCCTCAATCTATCATGGCGATCCGGTTCTTCCAGGGTATCGCGGAGGCCACCACCTTCGTAGGAACCCATTATATCCTGGGCTCGTGGTATACCGAGAAAGAGCTCGGGAAACGGAGCGGCATCTTCACGGCATCCGGGCTTGCCGGGACCATGATTGGCGGCTTTATCCAAACCGGCATCTACAAGTCGCTGCACGAGAAGAACGGCCTTACTGGCTGGCGTTGGCTGTTCATCATTGATGGACTCATCACCATACCCGTAGCTCTCTATGGCTTCATCTTTTTCCCAGATACGCCGCAGACTACGACCGCCTTTTATCTAACCGCTGCCGAAAGGGAACTGGCCATTGCGCGGGTTCCGGCGGTGGAGGAGCGCTCTCCCGTGTCCATCAGCTTCTTCAAGAAGGTCCTGTCCTCTTGGCAGTGGTGGGGTTTCGTCGGTCTCTGGATCATTGCCGGCGAGACCGAGTCCTTCAGTACCAATGGCTTGATGGCGTTGTACATGAAGAGCCATCCGACCAACAAGTATGCGGTGTGGCAGCTGAACAATTATCCTACCGCCATTCCGGCAGTTGGCATCGTGTCCACCCTCTTCTGGGCGACGCTCACCGACTTCCTGCGCGGCAAACGTTGGCTCGTGGGCCACTTCATTGCTGTCATCGGCGTGGTCACCGCGGCCATGATTCTGGCGGCGTCCAGAGACCCCACAAACCCGGCGTCGACAACGGTGGTTTTTGCGGCGTACTACTTAGCGGGAACGGTGTACGCCTGTCAAGCCACCTTCTTCGCCTGGTGCAACGACGCGATGAGGTACGAGGACCATATGTTCCGCGCCGTCGTCTTGGCGGGCATGAATCTGGGATCCAATGTCATCAACGCCTGGTGGTCCATCGTCTTTTACGGCGCCTCAATGGCGCCCTGGTTCAAGGTAAGCAGAATCTCGTGGCAATTTGCATGGAAAGACGAATGAGCTTTTCTTTTCATCTCGATTGCTAACGGTTGCATCGCAGCGGGGTATGTGGGCCATGATCGCGATGAGCATCGCTTTGTCGCTATGGACGGGCGGGCTTTCGTTTTTGACCCGAAGGAATGGTAAAAGGCGAGAGACAGTGCAGGCCGAGTTCACATCTGCGGATAGGGATGCAAAGTCCATCTAGATTCTAGATATTGCTTAATGCGTGTTTAAACACCAAATTTCGCTTGTTGTTAGCAGCATCCCTGGGCCTACCCGCTCCGAAGAGGACGTGTTAGTGTTGTTCGTCAGGCGTACTGGTATTAAGTTCATGCGACACAGTCCATCACCGCTAGTTGTCTGGATGGTCCCATCCTGCCCATCCGTAAGACCGAACCCAACCAAAAATACGAACGAACCAGCAGAAGCCAGAGCAATTGTGACAGCGCAGGAATAAGGCGTGATCTGAATGCAGGCGATGTGACCTCAAGTGCATGCTTTTTATGTAGGTATGGACGTTGGGAAAAGGCGTGAGGCTTTTACGAGACTCGTAAGTTAGCGACTGGTCAGTGGACTTGCAGCGGGTGTAGAGGCGCGAGAATGCGCTGGTCACTGGCCAGAAATCCTTTGTTTAGCGGATCTTACGGCAGATATCCCCTATCGATTAGCGAGGTAACCTTACCACCCGCAATGGGGATGATCAAGTTAGCGGGGAGGGGCGGGGCACGCCAGCATTCGATTTCACCATGACGCAGGTGCCGGGCAGTGCAATGCTACCCAGCGACATCCCCCCAAGCCCCTTTCCCATCATACCATCTAAACCGCCTTATTATTTTTCTTCTAGAGGCGGCATCCGGCTCGCCAGGTGACATTGAATAATCACTCAGGGGGCATCACGCGAATACTGCATAACCTTGGTCAAGGCGAAGCTTAGCCGTTGCGAAAACACCCAGGAACCCGGGAAGAATCTCCTTAAATCGCCGTTATCTGTTGGGGAGAAGCCTGTATATGCCACGTGCGGGCAATAAGGATCGGCACTATTTACGGAGCCAGCAAATCTCGTATTGAACCGTTGGCGTTTATGCGTGGATGCCGTAGAAACCGGCTTAGGCTCGTGGAATAGTAACATCGAGAAAAAGAAGAGGAGTTTACCGTCGAGTCTGTTCTAATCTTAGGTCATCCGGCCTTGGGGATTCCTTCATATAAGAATGGGATGCTTCGTCCTGCTTCTTCCGAATACCTCTTAGTACCTCACCATCAATCTCACGATCTTTGTACATCTCCGTCCTTCGTTAATACACCCTCCAAAACAAACTTAATACCTCTAATCTCACCACCACCGAACAACCTCCCAAATCAAACAAAATGGTTTCCATGAAGACTCTCGTCGCTGCCGGCCTCGCCGCCCTGCCCTCCGCCTCCGCCTACATCTACGGCATGGAGGCCCCCGCCTCCGCCGTCGCCGGAAGCACCATCCAGGCCAAGCTCCTGACCTCGAGCTACGTCCAGAACTTCGTCGACTACTCCGTCGTCTTCGGCATCAAGGCCGCCGGTGGTGGCAGCTGCGCTCCGCAGATCTGCATCGGCTCGCAGATCGCCTACAAGAACTTCTAGTATGCCTTCCCTGTTCCTCACTCTATGTTCCCAAGTCAACAACTTACTAATCCATCCGCACCTACAGCCCCGAGCAAGTTCCCCTCGGCAACTTCACCATTGATGTCACCATCCCCAAGGACACCCCCGCCGGTGACAGCGTCTTGACTGCCGCCATCCCCTTCCTGGTTGGCGCCAGCGGTGTTACCGAGGTCCACGCCTTCAACGCCACCATCGCGGTCACTGCTGCTTAAGCGTGGTCTGTCCCCCACGTACGAATTTTTCACGACGACACGACAACATAGAATTGTGCAACGATATCTCACCTAGGCCTTTTTACCCCTAGGCACGCTATATATCTAATACACTTGAAAGCATATTGCTTCAATACCTATATGACCTTTCACGTGACTTTGTAATTTGAGGTTTCGTGTATCGATATCGATGACATGGAGTGATTAATGACATTTGGGCGTTATATACCGGGGTAGAACTGCCGACAATGAACAATGCGAGTCAGGCAACTCAAAATATAGCACCACCGCCAGGGTTTAGTCATTTAACTCTTGATTTACAGCCACCCGCTACCTATCTCTATGTTGAGATCGCTATTCTCTAAGCATGATGTGGTTTCCAACCCCTGACCACAAGGTATGCCCGCCCGCTGCGAATCCCTTTGCTGATGGTATTCCCTGTCCCAGTTCAAGATCAAACACCCAAACGCCATCACTAAACAATGTGAAACCCAGTAATCCAAATACCTCTCTGACATACAGTATATGTAGCCCACGGCGTAGATCCTTCACGGCGACTTCCAGTCGCCCACCCACCGAGCCACCTCCAGAAAGATCCCCAAAATATTTATTCCATGACATGTCCCCACATCTGGGATGTCGATCCCTTACTCCTGCGGCGGCGATGGCCGTTCGTGCTGGGCTTCTCCGCCAATGGGGCGTCCAAGCCGCTCCCGACAGCCTTCATCAAAGCATCCCATAGGCCGAACATGATGAAGAGGGAGTGAAGAGAGGAATTCGCGATCGAATTCTGGTGGGTATGTTTTGGTTGTTGTTTTGCCGGTGCCACTCAGATGTGCCTTCGTCTTTCGGAAGGTGTCGAAGGCTTATTGGGGTATAACGAGTAAGTAGCGTATCGAGTAGTGTGTATTTGTGGTTTATGTCGAGGACCGGGAGCAAGATTCAAGGTCTGGCTGGCAGAGTTTAGAGCTGATGGGGCTGAGGATATGTCTTTGATGGCTTGTGTAAGATGGTGGGTGAGATTGGTTTCACTGAATCAACGATGTAGATGGCTTATATAGATTCAGTTCCCCTCGATCTACACCTCAGTATCGGCAAGGATTGCCTTACCTGAGGCTGCGCGAGTCGTTGACGGGTGTCAAGTGATGACCCAGCATCTCTCTGACGAGTTACATACGTTACCCAAATCGGGGCGCATGTCAGCCAATTGCGAGGGGTCGTCGGACGTTGGGACGACGGATAGGCGGAATATGATCTGATGTGCATTTTCTACACATTCGAGGCAAACAAACATGCATATACTCGGGCTGACGGTGGAACGGTATTGGACGAGGCAGACAGAGGAACCGCCAACGTGCGCTCATAGCTGATGGCTGCCGCGATGGGCACCATGTTTCGAGGAACCACTAAACCGCACTCTTGCGACTCAACGCCGGATCCACCTGTTTGCTTGCCTGCCTGCAAAGAACTCCCGAGATGTTTCGCGCACATGATGGGAAATTCCGTAGTGAGAATATGTAAGATATCAGCACTTGGGAGACCGAAGGCCCAATTGGATTGCAGCCCGGGAGATGCGGCTGCAGCTGCGAACCGCAGCTCTCTCCACCCCCCCAGGCTGACGACTGGGGCTTCATGGGCCGCACCTCACACCACCCCGCTCATTCTCCGGGCGATTAACCTCAAGAAAGCCACTCGCTGTCCGCGGCTTACAACCGGCCAACATTCTGCTGATCTGTTGAGCTTTGGGGCCTTTCATTCGAGAGATACGTCGGTGGTGATTACGCGGGTCAGATAGCAAACTTGCAGATGCCGTTTGTAGCAAAACAGGAAACGAGATATAACCCCCACCCCACTACTACATGTAGCTGGTCTGTGGCATGTGACCACTCTCGACTCATTGTCATTCACCCACGACAAATGATGCCATCATAATCTTGAAACTATGGGAACTTCAATAAAGGTCAGTGTACGTTTCAAGAAATGAATACGAGTCCACGGCCCATGCTCTTGGATGCCAAAGGTCCGCGCAACCCGACGTGTGCTCGCGAATGCTCATTGCCTTGAACAATACTTACTTACCTACCTTGTCGCACCTCGACGGGATTGGGCCATTCGGATGTGATGTCCGTGGCCACGTCTTCCGTGCCTTCAAACGGGGCGCCGATGCATGCAGTCGGCCGGCGCTTGAGGGCCTTTCTGGAGCCCAATCAACCAACGCAGTCAAAGAAAAGGTCATGCAAAAGGCCAGCAAAGGATGTAGCCTTCGGCATGGGCTCCACACAGGAGACGGGTAGTAATTACTTAACTTGACAGTCGCGTCGATTCCGCCAATAGTAGGTGCGGGCGAACCGCCGCTGCTTCAGAGTCGGCGATTTCCTATACTAGGCAACAATATGGTACTCTGGCCGATCAAGTTTACAGTCGTGTCCTTGAGATTGTCGAAGGTTGCGGTCTCAGCTGCTTTCTCGACGAAGTAGGGCAGTCTCTTCGGAAACGAGTTGAAAAGGAGACCAGCAACCGAGAGCGTACCCACGATGATGAGGTCGACGAGCGACAAAAGCCACGTGCTGTGCTCCTCGGTAGGGATAGGCACGAACTTATTCTCCGAGGTTGTAGACCAATCAAGCATTGATTGATCTGTGTACCTCCCTGATGATCTACACTCAGATATCAACATCATTCGGGCCAAGTCTTTCTTTCTCCCCAAGCAATCGTTAATATACCAGCTGTATGGGGGCAACATCAGCTTCTGACTACAACCAACATCGACATGGCGGATGCTCATCGAAACAACAATTCCCTGTCCCATATGCTCCTGGGCGTCGCCTCGTAAGTTCAAGCTGACAAGTCAGGCTTCATTGCACTGGCGGTGGTAGTGATTGACGGGATACAGCTTCTAAAACCTCGCGGGTATTATCCTCTTGATGGTGAAAGCGCTGCTCTTCGTATATTATTTCTCGCGGATGGCCGACAAGCCACGTTATCCAGCGGAATAAACACTATGCTAATGGCACAAAGTGACCTTGACATGTGCAGTACAACATCATCTGGTGGAATCAACGCTTTCGCCATCAATGAAATAATAGAGCGGGTTGTTCATTCAAACGTAACATATCTAGAATGAGCAGAATAGTCTTCTCCATCTAGATGCTAGACCACGGCAATTAACTATATAAGGAGACCCGAAACATGAGAGATATACAATCCTAACTCCAATCTGACCGAAACCTATTAACCCAAGATCATTTGCCCATTCCAATGGTTGTGACATGGAACTCGTTCCCGGGATATCTGGCGGCTGGAATCGCCTTATTACCGCTATCACTGGTGGAAATAGCTGTTCCTCTGCTCAAACCCACGCGACTCTCAAAAGTCGCCTCGCAGTCCCAATCCCGCTGCGCCATGCTCACAAACGACTGTTGCCTGAAAAAGAAATGAACGCAAATGCACTAAAACGTATTGAACGTCCGGAATCACGACGACTCCAGTCGCTTCTGCGGCGAGCAATCGCCGCTCGCGCTGTCAGGGGTCGCCAACGGAGTAGACTCTTCGTCATCATCCGAATCCTCCGAGTCCGCCTCGGCCCCATCATCATCATCATCAACATCCTCGGCCTTGGAGTCAGCCTCTTCTTCCTTATTGGTGTCGTCAATGATATGGGACTTCCTCTTAACAACAGCAGCACCGTCAATGATCTCGACCCGGTCTTTGATGGTGTCCGCCGCGATTTGCTTCTCACGCTCGCCAGACGCCGCGTTGATCTGGGCATTGTCGATGTCATGCGCGCCCTTCTCGCCCATGCCGTTCTCGGCGAGATCACCACCCTCAATGACCACGCGAAGCTGCAACTCTTCGTCTTTTGAGTAGACTCGGAGTCCGACTACGCAGACGGCGTTCCATGGGTCGGGTAAGCCGGCTTCCTCGTCAGTCTCAACGACCTTGTCAGTGGTCGCTGGAGGTGCTGGAGGCGGTGCCATGCGTGGCTTCTTAGATAAGTCGTCGCTATCGTAGAGCGCTTCCCAATCAGAAACCGGGCTATCGGATGAGTCGTTTTCGGACGAGTAGGCGGGTTTATTCTCCTTTTCAGGGGCAGGGGCAGGGGCAGGGGTGGAAGCCTTGTCCTCGACCTTCTTCTCATCAGGTTTATCCTCTGATGCCTTGGTGTCTCCGGATTCTTCCTTCTCCTCTTCCTTAGAATCGTTCTTGGAGTCCGTAGCATCATCCTTGTTCTCATCCTTCTTGTCCTTCGCCTCGGCAGCGTCAGTCTGAACGCTCTTGTCCTCGCTAATCTTGTCTTTCGGCTCCTCCATTTCATTCTTCTTACGCTCAGCCTCTTCGGTCTCTTCCTTCTTCTTGCGCTCGGCCTCGGCAGCCTCCTCTTGCTTCTTGCGTTCAGCAGCCTCGGCTTCTTCTTTCACTTTGCGCACGGCGGCCTCGGCTTCCTCCTTCGCCTTGCGCTCCTCCGCCCTGACCGCGCGGCGGCGCTCCTTCTTCTCCTCGTTCTTCTTCTGCTGCTTCTTGCTGATCTCGCGGTTCTTGTGGCGCTTCTCCCACATCTTGCGGCGCTCCGCCTGGCGAGACCCGCTGGCCTTCTTCTGGTCGGACTGGTGGCGCAGCTTCCGGACCTGCTCAAGGTGCGCTACACCCTTAGCATGCGCCAGGTCGTAGGCATAGCCCACCGAGGCCAGTTTCTCGTGGTCCGAACGCTTCTTGCACTCGCGTTTGACTACGTCCTCGACGGTCGACATGTCCGCGTCGCGCTCTCCGGAGACGCTGACGAAGACGGAGTACTTTCCGGGCTCCATGCATGGCAGTTCAATCGACACGGAGCGATCCATCAGATAGTTGCCGTGCGATCGCACAATGTAGTCTTCCCCGTCTGGCCGGCCGTGTTCGTGGAGGCGGAAGTGCAGGCGGAAGTTGTACTGCCCATGAAGACCCTTGTAGTATCTGTTGTCGAGCTGGGAAAGGACAAGTACCAAAGGCGACTCTTTGGTCAGAGTGATGTGGAACTTTTCGTGGTACTGCGCCTTCCACGGGACCTCAACGCCGATCCAGCGTTGACAGCAGCGCCAGTCAGGCTCACGGAAAAGTCGTGTCCGGTCGATGTGCTGAAATTTGCGTAGCATATCTTCGTACCGGATCCAGAAGACAGAGTCGTTGCCGAAGTTGTGACCCAGCTCCTCCTTGATATCGTTGGTCCACTCCTTGGACCCGTCGCTCCAGGCGCCGTCCCAAATACCCTTCTTCAACTTGCCCCAGGGGTTTCGCAGCTTGACTAAGCGTTCGCCGCTCTTCAGGGTCCTCGCATCCATGACGACGTAGGCATGGCCCTCGCGGATGCCATTTCGCTCACCATACCCGCCATCTAGGAGACCCGTAGAGCAGCCGAAGAGGAATTCCTCGTTGACCCGGCTCAGATCATCGTCCCAAAAACCGTCGAAGTCTAAAATGTCACTAGCCAGGAGCTCAGTCGTAACACCGCCACTGAGGTCCTCAACACCTTCGCCAATCCAGCCACCAATGAGAGACGAGAAGTCGCCATGGATTTTGGCAAACGCCTTCTCCATGAGAGGAATCCATGTCTCATTTTGGTCTTTGTTACCACCAAAGAAGAGCGCCTTGGAGCCGGTCTGGTACGTCTTCCGGTACCAAGATTCGGCATCCTCGTGATCCCGATCGATCTGGTTCAGCAAATCTCGCTGCAGACTAGGCTGTTGAGGTAACGTATTAGTAACAGTTAGTATAAAATAGTCGGTTTAGCAGGGACCTACCGAGTCCCAATTGGGAGATGTCATGTACAACTTGTCATCAACGATGGAATAAACCCACTCGCCATCGCGGAAGAAGACAAATCCATATATTCCGATGCCTATACATGTAACACCCAGTTAGTTGAGCCTAGTAATATCATAAACAGAGTAGTACTCACGCGTGTCATACTCGACACAAATCCTCTGAATCCCGTTCTCCACATTGGCTAGCGCACTGAAACTCGCGATGAGCCAGCAGTTACCCAAGAAACCCTGCTTCACATCACTTCCATCGATTTCCTTCATGAAAGTAGGGTTCTCGTAAATCTCGTGGATACGCTTTACAGCCTTCGGGACGGAAGTGCTGGAACTGAGGCGAGGGCCCGCGACGTCGAACTTATTCGATCCCAAGTAGTTCAGGGTATTACCCTTTGTCAGCTTCAGGTCCCAATCCTATCCGAAAGGCGTTAGTCACAGTCAATTCCAATTTCAGTATGAGCGAACTTACAATATCCCAGCCTTGGTCTCGGTATCTGGTGTTGACTCTTCGGCATTCCTGTATAATCTTCTTCACCTTCCGGCGGCATTCTTCCACAGCGCGTTCGTACCCGGCACTGAGCAGCTCGTTCGGTCGCTCGGGCTCGGCAGGCAGAGGGACCGGGTCAAACGGCAAGATTGCCAGAGCGCGGCTGAACTTCTTCGCAGAGAAGTGCCTCCATATCTTGTTGATGCTCTGTTGGGGAGGCAGCTTGCGCTTCTTCTTCTTTTTCTGACTCTGGCCACTACTGTTAGAGTTGCTGGCCTTGCGGGGCAACTCGGACTCGGATTCAGAAGAGGAACTGTAGCCAAAGGCTTCCAGATCCCTTCGAGGTTTCGTCAAGGTCATTGTGCGCGTATACTCCAATTATAGTGGGTATGGTGCTGATATCTAAGTAGAGAGTGCTATTAGTACAGTCGCTTGTGGGGCTTACAGTATTCAGAGGCCAGACAAATCGGTGGCTTGAAGCTGATGCTTTTATCTTACCGATGATATTCGGCCAAAGGCACGAGAAGGATGCTACACAGCGCAACGAAGTGCTGTATTTAACGTATTCAATTCAAGGGCAAGCACACTTTAAAACAAACTACAAGATGGGAGGCAACCACTCTATGGTGGCAAAGAACGAATAGCCTCAACGACTGTATGTTCGAGGTGAGAGAGGAAAGAATGTATAAGGGAGGAAGAGGAAAAACCAAGGACCTCACCGACTCGAAGGATTAGAAATACGAGTCGGCCGGACTTAAGAAACACCAGAGGGTGGTTGCTGTTGGGGGGCCAGCGAGATACCATGTCGTCCGAAAGAGAGGCGGCATGGCGGATCTCTGTCGCCTTTCTTTCTGGGGCTCATTGGCGCTCTGATGAAGCGTGGGGAACGAGGCAACGATCCAAGACAACGATCTTCATTCGGCCAGTCGGAGTCTAGACCTGCATATCAAGCGCCATTAACAGGGGGACTAGGTGCGCATCCCAGGATGTTGTACCATTGACAATCCAAGATAGCAGTCTTCTAGGCAGGCCAGAAGACAGGCGGTGGCCCGGGTGGGGCTCCAAGGGATCCTCAAATGGCGTGGACCCCTAAAAGGTAGATCCGTATCAGGAATCTGGCCCTGCAAATCAGCCCGGCTCCATCTCCCCCAACCGGACAGCGAGACAGCCTTCCGTCTATTCGTACGCGTTCAATGCCGAGAACTCTCGGGTATGGGGCATGATAAGGTTCCGTTAGTTTCAGTCTCAGAGTCTGGCCAAACTGCAGTATTACAGACAGTTGAATGCGCCGTCGCCATCGTCAACGGCAACCGACAACAAAACTTCGTGTTGTCTATCACGGGCATTTCTGGATGACGCGGAAATGCAAGTCAGCCTTGCTGACTAGAGGGTAGATAGACCCAAGTAAGATAGCTGGTGTGTGTGCCATTCAGCTCAAGTCGGGACGGGGCTGATTGGTTGGTGGTGGCGGCTACCCAAGACCGACAGGCAGTTACCAGTTACCTGACTCCGCACGCCACCATCTGCAGAAGTCATGTTGGGTCAAACCGCGATTCAGGCGAGGTCTTCCTTAGTAGACACCCAATAGCAAAGCATATTTCAATCTCCAGTCGCCAGTTGATCGGGTGTTGCTGCCTGGTCTTGCTGGTCAAGGGATGACGGACAGCAAAAAGCGCAGGTATATTGATTAGATGCGACGTCTGGAAGTGATCACGGGGTATCCTGCATCTCTTCATGCATCTGGCCAAAGAGGGCTGTCTTTCGGCCTGTAGGACAAATGGTACTGGTCGAGGAAATAGAGTAACGGGGCGCACACCTCCCGGCATGGGAATTCAGGGTCCTTTTGCGGGCCAATGTTTTGGATGGGACGCTGCAGGCCAGCCCACTAATTTCTAACGCAGCACCACCGAGACCACCTAGGAAACGTGGAGCGATAAGAGAAGCCGGATATAGCATTCTAGCCTTCTGTGCTGCCGTCTGGATGGCATTGATTTGTCCAAAAATAAAACCATTCTCTTCAAAAGTAGGGTGCCGAATGTCGGAGATGACTACGAAAAGAGAAACAAGAGCCTACCAGAGTTGGGAGGCATCTGATCTGCAGACCTTCGCAGCCAATCTCCCCGACGATTTGTGGAAGAGGCAAGAGAGGATGCAGTGAACTTTGTCGTGGCGGGCAATGCGCGACTCGAGCTTACCATCCCGGTGCGTCGACCGCCTCGGCCTCCACCCGTCAGGGTCAGACATGTTGTTGCATTAGCGCACCTGATTTATCACTGAATGGTCTTCGAAAGCTCCCTCCGAAGTCGCCGACGAATGGTTTGTGCAACCAGCCTCCATACGACTGGCGAAGGTTATCTGCAACGACTTAGAATCATGTTGTGATTGCCGGATGCGGTGCTACCGCATCCAGCTTCTTTTCTGGTCTGGGGCTGCCAAGTGGCTTCGCATACATGTGCCTATGAACCGACGGTTGGTGTCTCGTGTCGTGTTCAAGCAAAGCACCGTTGAAAGGAGGCGGCGGGCGCACACCATAACCCCCTTTTTCCTGCCAACCGCCGTTTATCTCGTTCAGGAAATCCGTTGATTCGACGAGGCTGCGATACCCAATATGCCCAGCAGTAAACTACCGGCTTACTGCTGCTGCTGGTCCCCTATCTGTTTCTGAGCTATCAACAATCGGTGTGCCAGGACCCTTGGTCGATCGCCCTGGCACCACCAGCCAGCCGCTATCTTGTCCCCACCTAAATAACGAACTACTGCACACCCTGGAAGAGTCGGGGGTACGAGGCTTTCGCGGAGCGACGGGTTCGTTGTTCGGTGCTGTTCGTGTTTTCGCTAGTCTCGCCCTTCTTTCGTTCGCCATGATTTGATGATCTGGATATCGCATGACAGGTATTCAATAACTCCGTAGCGAACCACAAAACGCCAATAATTTCCGACGACTTTGCCATGTGTAACCTGGGGAGTCGCCGACGAACAGTGGGGGGCCTGTCTCCTAACAGCCTCATGTGCTTCGAAACCAAAACAGCAGCAGCAACAGCAGGGAGCAAGCAGGGTCCAGCCATGCAATATTCTCGGCTCGAAGCCGGGAAGCCATTCGCCAGAAGCAAGCAAGCAATCAATCAAACGGAAGATTCGGCCGTGTTGATTGGCTCACAACCAATCGGCCGCAATCCCTCGAAATGAGCGCATGCAAACAAGTTCGACGCATTAGGCAGTGAATATCACAACTGTAAAAACTGTCATCATCAACTCTTTTTCGTACCAATACCAATACCCGACGTGTATAGAATTAATATCGCGTCTATTCATCTAGACATTCCAAGCGATTCGAGAGCCCTTGGGACCCGCATCTGGTCGCTTGCATGATCGGGTAATACCCTCTCCCCCGCCGGCAAAGCCGTCCCCCCCCTTGCCGGCGGATCCCCATTGCGCGCGTTTGCTCAAGCGTAGTAGTAGCAGAACGGCCCGTCCACGATGCTGACCAGTTCGCTGATCTTGTGCACCTTGTCCGCAATGACATCCAAGTCCACGGGGTCCTCCAGTTTCTGGGCCCGGCTTCCCCATCCCATCATCGATGTCCCTCCCTGCGTTTCTGTCAGTCACTGCCTGCCTGCCTGTCGATGCTACTCTGCGAGCCACGTCTACTTACGGCGATGACTTGCATCCGGTTGGGCAAGTCCTGCATCTGCCAGATGGCCCAGGTCCTATCGATCATGGCGTGGTGGAGATAGCTGTTTCCATCCCCATATCAGCAAATCACGCGATCACACGGGCACCCACATACACAAAGAGGGGGGCTTACAAGGCTGGATCACCAGGCGAAACATAAAAGTCGCCCGCCGGATCGCCCGCAATAGTGAAGTGGCCCGAGGTGTGCACGTTGTTGAGGGCCTGCATGGTGTTCTGGAACCGGGCTATGCCGGGGCTCTGCGTGATGAGGTTGACCACACTCTGCGCCGTCAGGTACCGCGAGCTCAGCTGGTTGCTGATGTCGCGCCGCAAGCATCGCGGGTTATAGCCGAAGCCGTCGCGGCGTGGGTTGGCTTTCGGCGCCGGGCTGATGGCCGGGCTCATGGGGCTGTGGGCGATTTGGTGTCAGTCGCGTCGCTGCTATGTTCATTAAGAGACACATCACATACCCAAGGTTTACCGTCATGCTGGTACGGGTTACGCATGGTTAGCTGTGGCTTCTGCGATCCGTCCTCCTGTGGGTCGTCGGGGTATGCTTACTTCTTGAATGGCCCAGTTTGCACGCAGCCGCCTCCGTTACCCGTCGGTACCCCGATGAGGCCTTGATGGGCTATCTTCTCGCCGTTGCCGCTCATGCTGAGGTCGCTCCCGTCGAACAGCGGCGATGTCTCGATGTCAGTAGTCCAGCGGGCCCAGTTCCAGTACTGTTCCGTGGTATCGATTAGCAGGTGAATTTGCAATGAGCCTGGTTGTAGGGGAAATGGTCACGTACCGGCTGGGTTCCATTGTAGCCGCATTCGTTTCGAAGGGCTTGCTCGTAGGCCCAAGTGAAGTACCGGTGCCACGACAGGAAGTTGCCCTTGACAAGAGGTCAGTGAGTAAGTTCCGCTGCTTCATCGTCTCGATGACATCTGTATGTAGACTAACGGTGCCGTGTATCGTCATTGTCTGGTTTATGTGGACAGCCACGAAATCGTCGAATCTCGTCTTGGCACCGGGGTACTTCGTCTGGTCCAGCTTGGACGGTGCCGACGTGAGACACTGCACGGCGGTGATGTAGGCCCTCTTCTCTCCATCGGAGAGATCGCCCCTATCAGACATCTATTAGTCGCCATATCCTCATACCTCCTCCAGTTTGCCACGGCGGTACATACCAGTCTTTCCGCACTCGTAGATTCGCTCTCGTGCATGTCGGCGACTTGTCGAGCTGTGCGTCCAGGGCAGACAGACCCTTTGTCCACAGGTCATGTACGGCATCGCCAGCAACCATGCCAGCCAAAAGCATGAACTGCACTGATAGCAGTACCAAGGATAGAAGACGCGCCATAGTGAAAGTTGCAGCTTTTCTAGTTTGATACTGTCGTGGCTGAACCAAGCAGTGTTTGCTCGCCAGTCTCTGAAGAACTAGATCATACCTAGCCCCCCTGATATAGCAGAAACCCGTGATGCTGGTCATCATAACCAAAGTCTTCCTTCATTTTATGGGGACACTCAATCCTATTTTGCCGGCAGCATGTCGACATCTTAAGAAAGGCTTGGCGTGCAGCGATGGTAGCACTGCTGTCCTAATATACAGAGTCTTGGCTTAATATACCCTCCCAGCCAACGACTGAATGCACGATACCCTGTCGAATGAAACTCCGGATCTCGATATTGGCATATGGGGAAGTTTCTGGGGTTCCCAGGGCTTCGGAGCCAGATGCAGCGGCATCAAAGCCCGCATTGCGTGTGCAAGATCCTGGTATTTACCCGAACCCTGCTGTCGGCTCCTCCTCATGCTCCCCGCATGCTGTGAAATTAAGAGACACACCGGCCCAGTCAACCTGATTGGCAGAACAATATCAGCTCTAGACTATGCAAGACGACGCTAGCCTTGCTGCGTTCGCTCGGGTCTTTGCGGCACTTGGGATTTTCGAATCAGCTGCCCGAACCGGAATGTGGCGGTCACCTTCCATATGTGACGGCCACATGTCGTGCCGTGTGGTCTCTGACCAGACTGGCTCTCGGAGGGAACTTACGAAGTATTTTAGTGGTCCTCTCAAAAGTGTGAGCGCCGAGTGTGGTAAGTTGTGTAATAGTCCGCCTGCCGGTTCGATGAAGTGTATTGCTCACAAGATACCAGTCAATATCGATCCTGCCATCAAATCAAGTCTGGCTATTCATTTTCGCGTTTTTGGTTTGTCAAGCTCTGCGTTGTAAGAAATTGGTAAATTCGTATCATGATATATGGTCGGTGATTGACTCAGGGGGCAAGCCCCTTACATCCGGCAGTTACCCTTATCCAAGGCTCCCTTCTCTGGACCCGCGACTACACCGCCGGTATTTCCAAACATACCAAACATGACGAGGGTATCCCCATGCATTGCACATCACAGGCAGGTACAAATTTCGAAATTGCTTTAAAAAAAAGGGAACAAGGACATGAGAAATGGGTAACGAGCGTGAAGAGGAGGCTGCCCTCTTCCCCCTATTGGAGATTTCATGGACAAGCTTCGCTACACCATTTCACCATAATCAACCCTCGACACTTGTATACGTCTCGTTGTAAGCGCAGGATATCGATAGAAGGATTCTCGAATTTGCTGCGTATGCGTGAGACCGCATTCAACAAAATGATCAGCCTGAAGAATTCATTTCCCTTTTCCCAGAAGTATTATTAAGGGTATCTGCGATAGTTATTCTTAATTTCTTAGTGACTTTCCATCAGAAGCCTGCTTTCTTCTAGGATTAGGACAAGTGGAATGTACAGAAAGAAGTGAATTGCTATTATTAAGTATTGCAGAGCTTGACTCCTGCCTGTTTTCACCTCTGTCGCCAAGCTTCGGTATGGGGAAGAACTCCTATTACTCCGAGAATTCAGTGACAAAGTAGCTGCACGAATGTCGATATCCCCTTACAACTGTAGTACTATCTCTAGGTAGTCGGTTATCAGTAGTACAATATATGCATCATGGGGATGCATGTATATGAAGCCATCTGTGCCTGTCTTCTCAGGGGGGATGATTACCGATCTGATTAGCGGTTTTATGTCGAGGCTTTCATCCTTGGGGTCAATTCTGTAGCCCAAGCAGTCAGTGGAATCATTCATAGAGCCAAGTTTGTTCAACGAAGTTCATCTGACCCCATGTAAACTACGCGTTGCAGTGACTTAGGGGTAGGGGCCGTTGGTGTTGTGCACCGCGTGTGATAACCCAGGGGCGGGGTACGTATCTACATGTAGTTGGACAGCTTGAGAGTGGGGACAGCTGAGAGGCACCTGGGCATGCACTGTAGCAGTATCAATCGTTAGCTAATCGGATCTCATAACTCTCTCTGGCATCTCGAACGTAAATGGGACAATATCATTGGTCATATTTTCATGTGACAAACCATGGCGATTCGTTGTACGGAGTAGCTTATCGCCCTTTTTTCGTGGTGGGGTTCCTCAAGGTGGTCTAGTTCGCAGTTCATGACGTGGGGTAGGTTCAGCTGTCAGATAGCAGCATCGGGGAGGGGTATGTACGGATGTCGGATGAGCTGGGCGCATGCTCTCGGATATTCCCATGGCGAACGAGACGAGGGCAAAGTAGCCCTGCAGATCAAGCTTTTCACTGGGAGTATTTCGTATACATTTCGGTGGATGGCGGAGAGCATAGCCTGAAAAGGTTGTTACCGTATTCGAACCGTGATAGAGCTCGCGTCAAGTTATCGCAGACACGCTCTCCCTCACTTGAGGATACAACTAGTAGTGACAAGATCCACGAACAACGATGCCTTGCTGGCGATTGCTGCCGAGGAGGATGGATAGCCTCAAAGGCCTCCCGCCAGCAGTCACGCGGGTCATTTCGCTGTTGGTGGGTGCCAACGTACTAGTCTGGGTCGGCGTAGCGGTCGTCCTGAAGTTCTACCCGGCCATGATCTCACCGGCAGTACTGTCGTACACATTGGGCCTGCGGCACGCCCTGGACGCCGACCACATCTCGGCCATCGACCTGATGACGCGACGGCTGATCGCTTCGGGCCAGCGACCCGTCACAGTGGGCACTTTCTTCAGCCTGGGCCACTCGACCATCGTGATCATCACCTGTATCGTCGTAGCCGCGACCTCGGGCGCGCTGCGAGATCGTTTCGACAACTTCCAGTATATCGGCGGCATCGTCGGTACCTCTGTCAGCGCCGCGTTTCTTATCCTGCTATGTCTCGGCAATGGCTGGGTGCTGTACCGCCTGGTGACGCGACTGCGCCAGGTGCTGCGCGAGCCGGATCCTCATCATCCCGAAGAGGGCGGCGAAGATGAGGACCATGCCGCTATGAACTTACAGCTCGAGGGCGCCGGGTTCATGGCGAATGTGTTTCGGAAGCTGTTCCGGATCGTCGACCGGCCCTGGAAAATGTATCCGCTGGGTGTCCTGTTTGGTCTCGGTTTCGACACCAGCTCGGAGATTGCCATTTTGGGAATCGCGAGCATCCAAGGGGCGCAGGGCACCAGTCTCTGGGTCATTCTGATATTTCCCCTGTTGTTTACCGGTAAGTTTAGCACAAAGTTTGGAAATGCGACAGGCACCTAACAAGCAAACTGTAGCGGGCATGTGTCTCCTCGACACCACCGACGGCGCCCTGATGATGGCGCTCTACACCTCCAAAGCCTTCGCCCGGGACACGGTCGCCATCCTCTACTACTCCATCGTCCTGACGGGCATCACCGTCGCCGTGTCCGCCTTCATCGGCATCGTACAGGTGCTGTCGCTGGTCCAGAACGTGGCGGAGCCTGAGGGGAAATTCTGGGACGGGCTGAGCGCCATCAGCGACAACTTCGAGATCATCGGCGGCAGCATCTGCGGGCTCTTCCTCGTCGTGGGCCTGGGGTCCGTGGCGCTGTACAAGCCTTGGCGCCGGAGGATGGACCGCCGCCGCGCGCAGCGGGTGGCGTCGGACCCTGAAGACGATGGTGCTGGGTTTCGGGATAATGTCGACGATGGCGATGAGGGTGTGATCACTTCCGAGTTGCTGGAGCCCCTTGACTCGCCGGTCGAGGCTCCGCCACCTGCAGGGGACTCGAAGAAGGGTCCGGCTGCCAGAGTCTCCGAAAGGCCAGGGAGTCCGAGCTTGATGCACTGAGGAGGTAACGGTGGCGGAGCGCCTCGAGACATTCCAACAAAGCATGCAATCTGGGTCATAGAGTGAATTATAATTAGAATTACTGTTTCGGCACACCGGTACATCGTGAGCTCTTAAGGAACCATGATGATGATATTGGTCTGACCGTGACCCTCATTACACCCTCAATAGCTCGTGCCAGTATAATGCCCACGTTCCATGATACATGATAAAACTTTCCTTGACGCACGAAGATGTGAGGTACATTTTCCCCTTGGAGCGACAGAGGCCGAGAACACTAGAAACTTAGAAGTCTTCATAGCTGATCGGTGTGCTATTATTTGGCGGAGCCTCCTCGGGGATGGCGACATGAGGATGCGCGCGGCTTTCATCATCCGGGGGAATGGCGAGCCTGGATTCGAACTCGGGGCACTCATCTTCAGGCAATTGGATCACGTTATTATACGAGTATATTTGAAGCGAGAGAGATGGTATTTCGGTGATAAAATGCAGACTGTTAACGAGTAGAAACATCCTACGTCCTTACTAGGGAGTATTGGCGAATTTATACTTAGCCTCCGCACCAACGTGTGCTGGAGACCAATCGACATGAAGTGGGAGCAATCAGAGTGCATCACATTGAATGCGATGCGTTCTGAACCGGCATGAGTAACGCATGCAATGCTGTCACGCTGTTAATGAAGACTGCAAGTTGCAATCCATTTCTCTTTCTATTTCACTATTGATCAGCTATATAATGTGCACTATCTGCTGTTTCATTCATCAATCGACGAGCGTCTTCGTCTTTGAAATGGTTCGGTAGCTAAGTGGTATAGCGTGGGATTGCAGTTTGTATACTGATTATCCTAAGGTCACGTGTTCGATCCACGTTCGGACCTCTCTTTTTGCATTTTTTGAAGTCTTCCCTTACAGATATCTA
This sequence comes from Apiospora sp. TS-2023a, assembly GCA_038364195.1. Classification (NCBI taxonomy): domain Eukaryota; kingdom Fungi; phylum Ascomycota; class Sordariomycetes; order Amphisphaeriales; family Apiosporaceae; genus Apiospora; species Apiospora sp. TS-2023a. The sequence goes on along the minus strand of JAQQWQ010000009.1, from coordinate 3,153,968 downwards.
CGATTGATCTTTTCTTTCTGAATATTCTATTATCATTAGTCCGTCGTAGATTTAGGAATTATAATTATACAATTTTTGGGGGTTATATTGAGTATTCAACTGCTGCTTAGGTCGCAGTCTTCCCTTATTCAAGAATGTCACACAGCATGAGAAGCATCGCTATATTTTGGGTGCAGGTAGATGTGAACCGGTTCAATGCAAATTGAGCACGAATAATTATCTACTATTGAATCTATTGGGCTACATTTCCAGGGTTTGTCCTCTACACATATTGTTGCACTGCCTTCCAGGAGTGCGTGCGACATATTATCCTACAACTTTGATTGTCAACTACGTTGAGGGGCCTTGGGGGCATATAAGCCCCTCGACGGCTCCCTCACCCAGCGCATGATGCGCTTCCAGATCGCATCGCCGTCGTGCCCCATCGCGATCTGGGCCTCGATCCGGGCCGAGGCCTTCTCGTCCCCGTACCACCGCGTCGTGTCGTGCAGCCTCAGGAGGGCGGTCTGGGCGTCCTTCTCCGGGTGGCCCTGGAAGGTGAGGATGGTGTTGTTATCATTGAGGAAGATCTGGCTCCCGTGGGCCAGCGGGGTGAACCTCGCCGGTGCGGCGGCGACTTCGCGTCGGTGGTGCTGTTGAAGACGCACGACGCCCGTCGCCGCGGCATGCGGGAAGAACTTCCGGCCTTGCTTTGTCAGGTTTATGGACGTTACCCCCATCTGCAAAAAAAAGGCTGCGTATTAGAAAGGATGAAACAAACATGAGAACAGCACTACGTCGAATTGGCGACACTGCTTAATGATAAGGGCCAATTACCTCTGGTACGTCCATATCTAGAATGTCGGCACCAAACACGCGACTTATCGTCTGGTGGCCCCAGCAGATCCCCACGACCTTCTTGTCCGGGTACTGCTCCACGATCGTACGGATGAATCCGTGGATCTCCAGGACGAAGTCCCACGACGCCCGGGGGTCGACATTGGCGCCGGCCATGACGATCAGATCGAATTGGCTCGGCTCCGGAAACTCGCCCTTATTGGCCGACTCGAAGAAGGTGAGTTCCGCGTCCGGCGCCACGCGACCCAGGATGCGCACGTACGAGGCTTCGACTGCCTGCAGGAACCTCGATCTGTACGAATTTAAACAGACGGCTATGCGGAGGGGAGGGTCCTCCGCCTCCGGGAAAGGGGATGGGTACAACATGATAATGGCGACACGAAAAACGGCCCGAGAGACATCAGAACTCGCTCAACAAAACAGAGTGGGCAGCACGGGAGAATGCAGTAGAGTAAGTATAGTATAGTATGTACGTTACAGCCTCACCGAAGATATCTGTTGAAGATATCCTCGCAGGCTTTCTGATCAGAGATTTGTTGAAACTCTGCGCAATTCAGCAACAAGTCAAGAACGAGTCTGGCAAGGAGATATAACCGACGGGACCCAAACGGTTTGCTGTTGAGGCTGCAAGCGGCTCTCGTCTTCAATGAGCGCTTGGGCCATGTGGATCGGTCGCGTGCCATCGTTATGCGGTCACCGAGCAAGCAATTCTTCGGCTGTTAGATCCCATTATCAACCAACACGACCTTAACAACAGCAAACAAAGAGGATGCGGAGTCTGTTGCTGGAGACGAGTTGGAGATGGCATGCAACGGTCGTAATAGAGACGTAGGCCAAGTCCACAGGGTGCGATACACGTCGCAGTACTCCCGTCAATAAAGAGCTGGGTTACACTCCCTCTCTGTGAAATCGACGGAATTGAATTGCGGGGTAGAATCTCAGTGGGTTGCAGCGACCGAAGGGGCATTGCCTGCAGCGGTATTGCCCGCTGTGTCCGCTGCTGTGCCGCTGTGCCTGACGGGCAGCGGGCTTAGCTTAACTGTCTTTTTGCCCCACGACCCGGCTAGAACATTTGGAGGAAACCTGGTAGGGACAAGTAATGGGAAAGATGGGCATTTCCAAGGTTGTAGGTGGGCTGTGGGGAGAGATAAGTATCACGAGTATCGCTATTTGGAAGATACCTAACAACCTTACACCCAAGTCTTTCCTCGGGGCAGTAATCGAGTAGCCAAGACGTAGTAAACAGTAGTAAACATCAATTAAATTGATAGGAGCAACCGAAGCTGCTGGGCAGGTAGGTTGGCGGCCTCATCATGCGCCCAAAATAGCAGTTCGGCAAAGGTTGTAAATTGGTACGGGGTACGGTCGCAAAACGCGCACAGGGCCGGCAGCTCCGCACCCCTGATTGGCCGCTGTCTCGAAAATGGACGACTGACTCGACCAGGCAACGCTGTCCATTCACATGCCCTGCTTCAGCCCAGTGCCTGGATGAGTGGCGATGTTGAGATGTTGAAACCCCTTCCATGGATGCCACTTAGCCTGTCTCGCCTGTCAGCCTAACCTTCCTTCCACAAACGTAACATTACGAGAGGATCCCTTCTGGTTGTGGCCATCAAGTCCGTAAAAGTCTTGGTAGTTGGGGCTTGCGGCTACTGGCTACTACCTGAAGCCACTGAGATAAATACTTGCGCATACTCGCCAACAATGGACTTGTGAAAGCAGCAGTTGTTCAAACAGCAGCAGCGGCCAGCTCTTCCATTCGCTCCTTTATATACCTACTCACGCATCCGCATCGGCCTCAGTCTCTCTCGTTTGTTGACCCGGCAGACAGCCTCACTCTTTCAAAGGCATAAAAGAAATATGCGCGTTCAAGTCATCACCGCGCTATCGGCCCTTGCGGCCAGCGCACAGGGCATTCGGATCCTGCAGTCCAACGACGACGGCTGGGCCGAGCTTTACATCCGCTCGTTACACCAGTCGCTAAGGGGCGCCGGCCACGATGTTGTCCTCTCCAGCCCTGCCGAAAACAAGTCGGGATCCAGTAAGTTCATTCCACGGGTCTCAAATAGTGGCCATCAGATGCGCCGTGAAGACCGGAGTAGCTAACACCCACCACTAGGCTCGCGCGACGCAGAGCCCGAACCGCGCAAGGAACCCTGCATGTACGACAGCTGCGCCGCCAACAGCGGACCCGTCGGCACCAACGCGAGCGACCCGCGGCTGAACTGGGTGAATTCGTTCCCCGTGACGGCGCTCAAGTACGGCCTGTCAACGTTCGGGCCGCAGCAGTGGAACGGCGCGGCGCCGGAGCTGGTAGTATCGGGCCCCAACGTGGGCACCAACCTGTGGGTGCAGGTTCCCTTCAGCGGCACCGTGGGCATCGCCGTGCACGCGGCGCACGAGGCGAAAGTGCCCGCCCTCGCCTTCTCGGGCGCCTCCTCGGGCACCCTCCGCTGGGACACGGACCCGGTCCCCCAGCGCTCGGCCATCTACGCCGCGCTCGCGACCAAACTGACCGACGCCGTTGTCGCCTCGGGCGCCCCCTACCTGCCCGAGGACGTGTGGCTGAACGTCAACATGCCCAAGGTCGAGGGCGACTGCACCGACTCGGCCAAGTTCGTCTGGGTCCTGTCGCGCCTCAACCCGGGCTGGTTCTCGCAGAAGGACGTGGACCACTGCGGCAGCACACGACTGCCAACCGAGACGGACGTCCTCTTGTCGGGCGGGTGCCGCATCGCAGTCAGCATCGGCGATGCGAACGATAAGACGACTGCGCCTACGGATAAGCAGACTATTGTGCGAGACAAGCTCAAGAGCATGCTAACCTGCATGCCCTGAATAAGACCCCGGCTTACACACTGTCCGTCCTGTCAGATATCATATATATCCCGGGGATCGGTTGAATACCACCTATATAAGATACCCGATCATGAAATTACAGCTAGCCTTGAGAATTGCTCTTTCTTATTCGCAAAAGACCAAACCGTTTTTATCTTGCCACGTCGCCGATACATCTGCGGCTATAACGCTTGTTGCATACACCCTACATGATCTGACTGCCTAGTCGACTGCTACCTTTGGGTTTGTATCTATCCTAAGGTAAGGTGAGGAGGCGAGGAGGTGTGCTGGCAGCCCTGGCAGACTTGATATGTGACCACATTGCTTTTGTAAACGTTCGCCAACCGGCCTTTCCTTCAAAGACAATCAACATGGGGGTTTACCCCGGTATCAACCGAAAATGATGGTGGAGATGAAAATGTACTAACAAGCAATCAGGTCTTCCACATGTATTTCCTCCATCTGTGTAAGAATGTAGGTGTTGTGTGCTCTCATACCAAGAGCCAGTACCCCTATCAGAGATGCTGTGTGGTTGTTTGATTCAAGTATTGTTATTTGGTCGCTTTTCTTATGCTCACGACATTGCAGTGCAATAACTTTGCATTTGTACTGCAGGTTAAAGAAGCCAATATTCCCCAAGTCACTGTCACGACTCGATGCTACCAGCTTCCTGCGCCATTGTCGGCTAGATTGGCCGGGGTATGACGGGATGTGACTGTCCTGGCGTCATTTATCAACAGGGGCACACCTTCAACTAGATTGGTCTTCGAACAGATCTTGGTGCCGCCAAAAGCGGCAGCCATGCAAAGGAGAAGAGACCAGGTAGAGCTTGAGAATTCTGGAGGGGGGTCAACCGGTCTACCAAGATCAGGAGCTGCACATGGCTCAATTCAGCCGAGAAGTAGGCATTCGCGTTGCGAAGTACCTGTGTCGTCAGATCATGGATTAGCAACGGGAGTGTGTGCAATTTGTTCCACACTTTGCAAAGAGGAGCTGCAATTTGTCAGACACTTCGCAATGCAGATGTCATGCAATTTGCTCGCAACGGGCATTGCTTTCGCAATGTCTCAAACGGAGTGAGGATACACCCATGCCGATACGTACCTACCTAGGCGTGTATGTATGCGTGTACGGTTCTTTACACAGTTTGCCGACAGTTCATGTAGAACCCCACGCTGACCAGTTCAGCAAATGCCACTGGGTTGCATTGCAGCAGACTGACGTCGACACTGTACCGCATCGCATATCTCGATATCAAATCACCGACTATTTCCAGTGATTCGAAAAGTAGACAGAGGAGACGATGCCCAACCTCTGCCTCTCGAGAGCCAGGCACAACACTTGCTAGCAGTGAGCATCCCTTGATAATGACCCATTCCATCTACCAACGCTATCCGAAGGTGCCGAGATTGAAGACGCCGTTTTCGGCAGCTACTGGTTATGGTTAATCATCTCGGAATGTCCAGCCGGCACCGACAACTGCCAGAAGTACTCAGTACTGTTTGGATGACAGGGGCAGGGGCCCAAGACCCTACGATGGCTGACGGGCTTCTCTTCCGGACACGGGTTCCTGGTTATCATTGACGCTAATAGCAAGTACAAACCCCCACCTCGATACATGTATTCTGCACGTCGACGGATTTGACACGGCGGTAGAGTGTCGGTGCAAGTGCCTGCCTCTTCAATTTGGTTCAGATACAAATGATGGAGAGCTAATCGAGCCATGAGAGTAGGCTAGAGAAGGTGGTGGCATAACGGCCAGATGACATGTCACCGCGGGTATCGAGTAGGTATGTATAGCATGGAGTCTGATTTGTTTTGCAGCCGAGTGACTTGCCGAGTAAACGTATTTCGCATAGATTTGTGGATTTTGATGTTACTATTGCATATTATTTCCTGGGGATTTCTCGTGGATACCACAGTAGGGCACATCTTCATGTATCGAGGAGGGCTACCTTCTGAACCAGATTCAATCGAGATATGATCGTGTGAAGACCGGTTTCAGTTCTGAGCGATACCACCAAAACGGACTTTGGTGGAGGTACAACATGACACGTTGGTAGATTAGCAAGGGGTTTCTGCGCCTACAGCTGCAGCTGCAAGTTGCAGGCAGTCTGCGTTCACTGTGATGTGCTTGAGAGCTGAACAGCTTACTTGGAGTATAGTGAGTGGCTCGGCTAGAAACGCAAAGGTAGTCCTTCCAAGCGAGCAGACCCCGAACAGCGGAACTGTCTGATGCCATCCACTCAATGTGCGCAAGAGAAACCCAAGATGGGTATGGCGGCAGCTCCCAAAAATGGGCCGCTGCAGATAACCGTTGGATGTCTCGACATTTCCAAGTGGCCGGTCATTGCTCCAGTAGTTGCAACCGCGATACACTGCTATACGGCCACCAAACGTGAAACAGACGCCCTGATGGGTGGATTCTGTCAAAGTATAAACCCTTGCTTATAGTTCTGCTCTTAATGCAGTTTGCTGCACTGCAACGTCTAGCCCGTCTAGCATGAGCAGAGGTTGGCTACGCGGGTCGATTCCTGCCGACAAGGAGGGAAAGAGCCGCATAACCTCACATCTCATTTTTCTCGCTACATGCCGGAGGTTGCCACAATAAACGAATGCTGCACTGGTGATGACTATGGCTCGAAACCTTTCCCTCCATCGGGACGCGGAAGGGTCAGAATGGTTTGATTAATGGTACAAGCATGTATGTATGTACCTCATTGATGTAATGAGGTCCAGTTGCCGCGAGTTGCTCTTGTTGCCGCTGCTGTTTGAACCAAGTTGGGGCGAGTGACGGGAGGGAAGAGTCAATTTGATGTTTGGACCCATAAGTACGTGCTGACCGATTGGGAAATTCCAGTATCAAATCGAGAAAGAGCGACCTGGATATTCCTACCCGCCTCCCGCTGGCCTCCTCCACCCAACTTGAAGTGTGTCCGCCAGATGGACTAAGTGCATGTAAGTCTGGTATGAAGAAGGGCTTCAATTGAAACATCCCCACTCGCGTTCCCAGCATGACCATTTGAAGTATTGAAGTATACCTATATCAAGGTGTATGGATGTAGGCAGGTATCCCATCGTGCTAACGCAGACCAAAAGGTACACCCATACATCAAATGAATAGGTACTCTTGCGCGCGTGTCTGTAGAGATATGTGACGACGGTTGATATCCTTCCACCTGCCATGCTCGAGGCCAGATTCGGAAAGACAATGGAGTCGGGGATCCTGGAAGAGTAGTTGATCATAATGATATTTGTTATGGTCTGGCGCGCGGGTAAGACTACAGTACGGCCCGTCTCGAGCACCCTTCCTCTATTTCAATATCTTGTTTCTCTCCTCGTGTCGTGTATATATCTCCATATCCTCATTGTTATGCTTCAGTCAGAGCATCATCCTTTCTTCACGTTCATGCAGCAGTACTGTAAGCGCACTTCTTACTTGACCACTATTCGCATAACATAAACAACACGCCTCAGACCTCTCAAACACTCAAGACGCCTCCATAAAGTGTGCCAGGACAGCGGGCTGCATGTCCACCTGCATATATCGAAGACATCAGAGGCGAACCTATCTTATCACTTCACTCATACATACTAATCATCGACGGTGGGTTGAGGCCGTCGACAAGCCTGTTTCTACCTACTGTGGAGAAGCAGTTCGCGGTGAACCTCATCCACGGGAACCCGCACAAGATCGTGCATCGTTGCCGGCGAACACTGGGCCCTGACCGCCAGCCAGACTGCAAGCCTACCCAATTTCCTTCGTCTTCTCCCGCACCCCATCCCAATCAACCCTCAAAGGCGGGGACTGCGAGTCATCGGCAACGATAATCACTGGCTCGAACTAGCCGAGACTGTCTGCCCAAGTCGAGAGATCGGCGGTGAAAGGCTAGTGTAGATCCAGATCCCGACTGCCCCTACCCCTATCCTGATAGAAACAAGCCGGGCAGCAAGAGAGAAGACGTAGGGCCGAGAGGAGTGTAGGCTCGGGCAACAAGCGGGAGAGAAGAGGGATCTGGAGGGCTGAGTAACAGTCGGTGTTGCTTCGAACCAAGATACGTAGACGAAGAGTCCCCCCCTGTGCCAAAATGTTTATCAACACGCCACAACCCCAACTTGTCTGGGACGGAAATCTTAGACCTTCTACAAGCGTCTTTGACTTGGGGTCTCAGCTGTGTAAAGAAGGTATTGCCCAGCTCAACCAGCTTACTCAACACGACTTCCGTGCTTGGGGTGCTGCACTTACCCAACTACATCGACAACGGCAACGCCAGCGGTACCAGCAGCTGCAAAAGCATAAGATATCTCGCCAAGCTGGTCGAAAATCCAACACGATGGATTTCAGCAAGTACGGCACGCGAGGCTTTATGTCGCCGGATGGCCAATCGCCCGACAATGATAATTATTTCGTAAGTGGCACCTTATTATATATCTTGACCTGAACAATAGGCAGGCACCTGAGAGCTCGCGCCGCTCACGAAGTATCAGGCCGAAGACACTTACGGCGATTACTACCAGCCCGGTATCGACTTCGATCCATTCGCTACGCCGCCGCCCAATGTCACAACTCCTATGAGTGGTAGATTACAGTCACAGCCCAGCCATGTCTCAGCTGCACCAGTTGGGAGAGACCCGATTCATACCCAACATCTAGACAAAGGACCGTTGGATGGAAATGACTTCGCATGGAACCCAACTGCTATGAATACCACTGGGGCCAACGCCATGTATTCTCAACCATTCAACAGCGCTGACCTTCGACAGCATCCATTCCAGGTGGCGGATGCTGCAGGTGCATACAATCCATTCTTGAGCATCAATAGCAGCATCGACTTCTGCGACGGCCTTCCATCTAGTGGCGACGCCATGTCAAGCTCACATGTCAGCCCATCTGTTACTCACAACAGCAGTTTCTCCTCGTCGCATGGCACAGTTGGCTCTGATGTTTTTGGTTCGATGAACCTTGACCCAATGCCAACTGCATCATACATTGCCAGCACCCCGCCCATGCAAACCCATACCAAGAGAGAGATCCCACCCCCTTCGACTACTCTAGTTACCAGGTTGCAAGTGAAGCTGCCCTTGCAAATCCCCAGATGGGCTATGTGTCACCCAGAGACCTGCGTAAACACCCATCCCCATCCCCAATACCCACGACGGCCTTCAACTCCTCGGCTGAGTCACTCCCTGTTCAACACTGCCCCTTCAAGGCCGAGCCCGAGTCTAATGTCCTACCCTCCATGTCATTGCGGCTGAATGCCAAAGGCAAGGGTCGAAAGGAGTTACCCATGCCTATAAGACGAAGACCCTCGCCGTCGTTGTCATTGTCGCCGTCGCCTGTCCCCTTTGCGCGCAGCACAGTTTCTCCGGCATCCCCTTCCTCGTCCGTTTCCAGCAAGACGCCAGCCAGTTTGTGCAGCCCACCTTTGCGATCAACTTTGAAGACGACCCTGGCGCACCGCAGTAAGCTAGCTAAGGAGAGACAACCCGAAGATGAGGAATCGGACAGTGAAGTCGCCAAAGCCAATGCCGAGCGCGCCAGGAAGGACGAGTTCCTTGTCCAGAGCAAACGCTCTGGAATGACGTACCGAGAGATTCGGAGTAAGGGTAACTTTACCGAAGCCGAGTCGACCCTCCGCGGTCGCTACCGGACCCTGACCAAGGACAAGAATGCTCGAGTCCGTAAGCCCGAGTTCTTAGATAATGATGTAAGTTGCTTCCAATCCACCAACGCGTGCATTTTCTTGTTGGCAGGCTCTCTTTAGCGTTGCTACTGTTGCTGCTTTTCGGGATCAACAGGACTGACCTCTCATGTGGATTAGGTTGTTCTGCTGAAGAAAGCCGTTCATGAGCTGGGCAAGGGCGATAGCCCGACCAAGACCAGGATCCCCTGGAAACAGGTCGCCGACTACATAAGCAAGAATGGAGGTTCCTACCACTTTGGCAACGCAACTTGCCGCAAGAAGTGGGATGAGCTTGTAGCCCGGGGTGAAGCAGAGCTCTAGTATGAGATGTCCGATATTATGTGACGATGAGAGCTTGCTTGTATGTATTAAGGGGAGGGTTGATAAAGGGCAATCGATGTAATGGGTAAAAATGTAACAACAAAAAGTGAGCTCGTGCTTTTTAGGGGTATTGATTCTGAGTGAGTGATTAGTTTAGTCGGACGTGTAATACTAGATAGCTGGAAGTCGATAGATAGCATTAACTTACATCGCACAAACCGATTCGAGACGGTGTAACACTGTTTCGAAGCAGGTCGGTTGCATTGGAGTGGTATGATTACTGCTTCTCTGCCTTTGCGGCAAAATAAAAACTTTGGGAACTTGCGATCAACGATCGGGTCCCATCAAAACTATCTTGTCCTGTTCTTTAGTCCCCTCTACCTACACAGTGTCCACCAGAAAGATGAGTGTTGCAAATAGTCAGACCTTAGAGATTGCTGCCGGTCGCTGACCCCTTAGTAGAGGGCACGCCGATCTTGCTCAAGACCCCAAGCAGCTTTTCCGGATCCTCCCTCAGCGCGTCCCATTCCGCCTCGTTCTTGACGAGCGCCGTGCCCCCAGCACGGTGCCGTTAAGTGCCACGGGCCCTACTTCCTCCTCGCCGGACTTGCTTGGGATCGTCGCACCCTCGGCGACGCGCGGGCAGAGCGCCATTGTCGTCCTCGTCATGGCCAGGTTGTAGCTGATCCTCGCCTCGCCCTCGCCCGCGACGTTCTCGTTCTCGTCCGGATGCAGCAACCGCACCGCATCCTTGTACAGACGCACGTAGGCTGTATGCAGCTGCTCGGCGGTGGCGCCCGACGCAATGCGGTCGGTGAGCACGGCGAAAGGCACGTCGGCGTCGCTGCGGCTGCTGCTTAGCGCATCCGCCATGACGCTCCAGTCGGAGCCACCATCTGTGCCTTCAAGGCCCGCGCGCATCTGCGCCACGGGCAGGAGTTGGATGTGCCGGTGCGGCTGGCTGGCGCCCGAATGGGGGCCCGAGTTGAAGAAGGCGAAGAGTTCCTGCCCAGCGTCGTCCGCGTCTTCGTGGTACGCCCGGATGCACGCGTAGGCGGCGGCGATGTCATCGGCCTCAAGCACGTGCGTCTGGGGCTTCACGGTCCGCGTCGCGAGAATGAAGTGCTCCGGTACGATGGCGAACTTGTTCAGGACCAGGACGTGGCTTGGCGGCAGCTGGGCTACGGTCATGGAAGGCAAGGGGTTCTCAAAGGGGTTGAAGGGCTTCTTCTTCTCGGCGCCGGGTGGGGGAGGGTTGGGCTTGGGCTTGGAGGCCAGGGCCGGAGAGAAGCGGAGCTGGAAGGCGATACCGGACCGGCCCGGCTTGAGGATGGCGACTTGGGTTGGGTAGTATGTCAGGTCGCCTGCCGCCCGCGCCTTCTCGAAGGCGGCCTTGACGAGATTGGGGAGCTTCGCTGGGGCTCTGATGCCAAGCATGTCTTCAGACATTTTTTTGTTTTTGTTTAGGGGTCGGTATTTCCTTGCTAATGCTTGTTCAATCAACAGGAATATAGGTACATTCAATTAGGTGGATACCATCGCAAGGCTTCCTGGCGCGATCACTCTCCATTCATCATGATCGACGTTGTTACGCAACTACCTAAGATTATGCGATCTTGGGATGGCGGGTGGTGGGCCGATGCGCCAACTGCACGCCAACTGCCGCCCTATTCACCTCGCTAATCGCTTAACCGCCCGGAACTTGGTTTTCGGCGGCATGTGGAAAGGAGGAGCCATAAAAAAAGCCGGCGCCTGCTACCCAGTTGATTGAATGACTTGGGAAATTTATTTTGGTATTTGGACTGATATGAACGGGGAAATTCTCCGGGCCACTAACAGATCGTACCGCGTGCTCCACCGTGGCCATCCCAGACCAGTGCAGACTAAGGTTGACGATCACACAGACCCTTGGCCATAGCCCCTTAGAAAGTTTCAAACACACGCCAAATCATCATGCGTTGTCGCCCAACTCCTTGTTCGAGATCGCACCAGAACGAGACGAACACCATGGCACGACGAGTAGTAGCCGTGTGGAAGTGGGCACATACACTTTTATTACAGTAAACTGCTCGTTAGGTAGGCTTTGCGGAAGCGAGGATGTTCAAGGATACAGCTACATAGGCAGGGAAGGGTAGGGGGAAGCATCATCCATGGCACGTGGAGGATCGACAGACAGTCAGCAACCTCCATTGCTCCCCGCCTTCCTGCGATAGACCTCGTGGATTTTGCGACTGCGCCCATGTGAGCCACCATTTGATTTGAAATTATTTTGTTACCCGCCACATATCATATTTACCCAAAGTGCCGCCGAGTCTTGAGATTCGTCTTCACCAAGAGCGCATGAACAAGAAAATGCTACCCGAGCGGCCGAGCAATAATCGCTACCATCAATAGAAGAGTCATAACAGCCTGCCAAGCAATTGCAGACTTATTAGGCTGTTTGGTTGTGGCTGGTTGGTTGGTCGGTAGCGAAGCCAGCATTACCTAAGGTAACACCCGCCTGCAGTACCCGCGACGAAATCTGAAACGTCAACCCATCCTGTGAGGTCATCCCATCTTTGCCCCCCTCCCCCCCTGTATCGCTTCTGTTCTTCGGTTGTACTCCAGTCATTCGCTTCGCACCCGTCCTTTTATTTCCAAAGAACTGAAGATCTTTACTCGACAGGCCGGCGTTTCTTGGGCGTTTCTCCATCTGCAAACCCTTTGACCTTGTAGGACGTTCAGCGCAGAACTTGTGTAATAAGCGCCCTTCTGACCATCATGATCCATCAATTCATTCCTTGCCAAGCGCTTCTCTCACTATCGGTATGCAGGTAAGGTGCGTGCGTGCTTGTGTCGATCCATCTGCCACCACGTCACTAGTTACTGGGTTACTGCACTTGGTCACTAGTGGTTGCTTGTTCTACCAGACAGATATGCGATCTTCCAGAATCTAGATGCATACGAAGAACCGTGAGCGACACCGAAGCTTTAAGAAGAATCCATTCCTCACAAACTAGACATTTACTGACAGCCACCTCGGTCGGCTCAATGAGACTACTGCATACCGAAGATGTTATTAGTATTGGTGAAGTCATATTAAGCCGGCCAATGCGCTTGAAGCTATCGAATATATAGGTTCAGCTAGTAGTAGAATGCATGAACATCTTGCGCTACTATTAGGTTATGTAGTCTGACATGCAGGAACAGATGTAAAATCGGCACAGATCTTGGTGACGGCGTCACAACAGTGCCAACGGATATCGTGCGCCATCGCGCAACTTTCAACCTTGTCTAACAGTTGCTAGATCCTTCTGCCACTTTCATCAGCCCGCCGGTTCGTCCTACATATGGTATGGCAATCATCGACCCCCGTCAGCCCGTGGATGCTGTCCTCCTAATGTTGCAATGAGCATGACAGGACAAAAGGAGAATCACCGTCGCGTCCCACCTCGCAGTAACCTTATTACCGAGCGATGCGACTCTGGCGTTTGCTGGGAGGACTGTGAGGTCGTTGGCCGGCAACTACGTAACCGAAAACCAACACCATTCGTGACAAAGAAGAAAAAAAGGGAGGAGGAGAAGAAGAAGTTTGCCGTACGATGCGCCTTAGAATATTCCCATCCGTGCTCTATGCACTCGGCATGGATACGGATTTGATCCGTCGATTTTCCTTGCTCCGAGGCTTTGTGACGAAGGATGCCTATCGAAACCCATCCATGGTGGCACCCGGCCGCAACTCTACGATGTACCACCTTGCACTACGTCGCTTCCACTCTCCTGCACTGCCGAACGCGGGCTTGGGTCTTGGCATCCGAACAATTAATATACGCAAATGTTGAAGATCGATGCGTTTGGCGTTTCTCACGGCGGCCCCTGAGCCCTGTCGCTTGCGCCGGGCGCCCGTTTCTGTTGCTGGCGCCTGGGTGGTGCCCAGTCGAGAGTTCGCCCCTGCCTTGTTCTTTTTGTCCAGTTGCCAGCTGCTTGGTTTTCCCTCATTCCAGACCGTGGACGGGTGGGCCACGCGCATTTATGCGTGGGACCCCCATTGCACCATGCTGCCTTATTGACCTATAATAGGGGGCGAAAAGAAAAACATATTTGACGCATTACAGCCAGTGGTACATAATCTCAGGTTAGGTGTTAGGTTGCCAGGAGGTGGGCAGCCATGTTCGGCAGTTTTTCAGCCATGGCTGAAAACCAGTGGTTGACAGGCGAGACATTGCACATCGCCAACCCGTCGGGTGATTGATGCACTAGAACGGGAATTTCAGATCTCAGCGGCTCTGATTGAACGACTCGCTCTGCGTCGCACTGCAAGGTTGCGGAAGGGGCTGCCTATTTTCCCCACAGCTGCAGCCGGGATGCGAGGGTGATGGTGGTGCTTGGGTGGTGTGGTCGCGCATGCCTGGGCAATTAAAGTATTACAGGAGCTCACAGGAGCAAGTGACAAGGATGACAAGTGTGTGGGTAGCGCAGTCCGCTTTAGGAAGGTTGCCCCCATGGAGCTGGCTGCTGAGTGGTAAAATGCTGCGCCGGGCACTCAGCACAATCCCTGTACGGGCTGGTTTGAGTAACGGCTGTAGCGCTGGCACTAAAGTAGCAAGTAACTCAACCTCAGGTGGCTCCAGTGACGGAGGGCCAGTCAATGCCCGCCACTAGCAGCAATGTGAAGCCAAAAGAACGGACGGGGCAGGACGGGGGTTCGTCGACATGGTCGGATTTTCTGTGATGGCCAGTCATACATGCCATGCTAAGGTCGAAAATAGGTGAAATGAGCCAGGGCCCTGGAATTAGCAAGTGCTGTGCTAGATAAAGTAGAGAGGATCTGATGGATCAACGACGCGGTTCGACCCCGGGTATCCATGCCGCTCCCATTTAGTTTGTGCGGAACAATCCAGTGGAATACACTCGACCATCATTAAGTGAGAGCCCCATATCGCCTGGACTGGAACCAGATTTGAGGCAACGGCGAGTCTTGGTATAAACTCGATCTGTTCCTGGCATCTTTTCGGTTTCCCTCCTGTTGTCCTTCTCCCGTCCCAACGCCAGCGGCTTGTTTCTTATTTCCCCCCCAAGCCAAGTGGAGGTAGCCTTTTTCCAAGCTCACTCTCTACCTACTGCTTCGCCATCCTATTCACTTCCACCTCACCTCCCAAACAACAACACAAACACATTCTTTTTCACTACACGTCTGGACGCATTCGTTTCGGGATCTTCTCCCACCTAACAACCTACACCACTTCTCCAAGTCGGCGACTTTTTTCCTAGGACACCAACAAGAAAACCACGTTCCTTGTCAACAACCACCTTCGTTCTCCTCCTCTGGAAAGCTGACGACGACTTGTAAACTCGAACTTGACGCACCTTGACCCGGTTTACAGCCTTGTTCGTTTCGTTTCTCTGCTGTTGTCAAGTCAACTCGACTGACATCATCGCCTCTTGATTCACCCAGCATGTAAGTCATAAGAGTCCTTTGATTCACTCGTGATTCACACCTCGTCTCCCCCACCACCTGCTCTTGATGATCGCGCCTCTTCGGGCAAAATTTGTCAACAAAGCTCCCGTACACTTGGATGCATTGTTTGCCCTCTGATTTAATCACTCTACCCTCCTTGAACTTCATTGAGTTTTTCGCTGGAGACAATCGTCATTGTACACCAGTGTTGTAAGCCCATTCAACACTTTCGAGGACCGCCTTTGTGGGATTCCTATTCATATATCAACCCCCAAGAGCACAACCAAACCTGTGTTATTTTTTCCGTTCCCATATTCTCAGCAAACCCTTCTTCAAAGAGTGTTGATTTTCTCTTCTCGATTATTTCGTACATTTGGAGGACGCAGCTTTCTCCGCACTTCATCAAGAAAATCTTCAAATATTCATATTCGTCATTTACTGATATTGATCGACAGTTCTTACTACACAAAAGCATTCTTTTCGGTGCAGAAGTTATTGAAGACCATCAACGAATAGCTGGCACTAAACGTCAAGATGGGACTCTCAAATTTCCTAACAGCATCCGTGCTGGCCTTGGGTCTCCTAAGTCCCACGCTGGCCGCTCCCACCACATCAGCCCTCGAGGTCCGCCAGGCTGACTCCAGCTACTGGGTCTCGAGCATCAAGCGCCAGGGTACTGTCCCTTTCGGCAAGCAGGGTGTCGACAACAAGGTCTTCCGCAACGTCAAGGAGTACGGCGCTGTTGGTGATGGCAAGACAGATGACACTGCCGCCATCAACAAGGCCATCTCGGACGGTGGTAACCGCTGCCTCACTAAGTGTGACTCGCGTACCAACGCCCCTGCTTTGGTCTACTTCCCCGCCGGCACCTACATGGTTTCCAGCCCCATCATTCAGAGCTACTACACTCAGTTCGTTGGTGATGCCATCAATGTGCCTACCCTGAAGGCTTCCTCCGGCTTCAAGGGTATGGCTGTCATTGATGCTGATCCGTACATTGAAGGCCTTGATAGTGTCAATTGGTACGTCAATCAGAACAACTTTTTCCCGCCAGATCCGCAACTTCGTCATCGACACCACTGCGCTGCCGCCCAGCGAGGGTGCGGGTATCCACTGGCAAGTAGCTCAAGCCACCAGCTTGCAGAACATTGTCTTCAACATGAACCCCGACAAGTCTCCTGCCAACCAGCAGAAGGGTATTTTCATGGACAATGGTTCCGGTGGTTTCATGGCTGACCTGACCTTCAACGGTGGAGGTTATGGTGCCTTCTTTGGGTCTCAGCAATTCACCACCCGCAACATGACCTTCAACAACTGCAACACCGCAATCTTTCTTAACTGGAACTGGTTGTGGGCGCTGCAGGACGTTAAGATCAACAACTGCAACATCGGTATCGACATGGCGAGCGGTACTACGACTAACATTCAGACCGGTTCGCTCATGCTGATGGACAGCAAGATCTCCAACACCCCTGTTGGCCTCAAGACCTTGTACCGCCCCGATAACACCATGACCAACAACACGCTAGTTCTTGATAACGTCGACATGTCCGAGGGTGTTAAGACTGCCATTCAGTTTGCCGGCGACAACAGCACTGTCCTCGAGGGTAACCAGAAGATCGCTTCATTCGCTCAGGGCCGTGACTACAGCAGTGGTACTGGCAAGGCCATGCAGGCCGCTAAGAGCGCGATCCCCGTTCCCAACGGCCTCAAGAAGGACGGCAAGGTCTTCACCCGTACCAAGCCCCAATACGAGGGTGTTCCCGCCAGCAGCTTCGTCAGTGTGAAGGCCGCCGGCGCCAAGGGTGATGGCCAGACCGATGATACCGCTGCCATCCAGAAGATCTTTGACAGCGCCCAGGAGGGCCAGATCATCTACTTCGACCACGGTGCCTACCTCATCCAGGATACCGTCAAGGTTCCCAAGAACATCAAGATTACCGGAGAGATGTGGCCCATGATCATGGCTGCTGGTACCAAGTTCAACGATGAGTCGAAGCCCACTGCCGTCTTCCAGGTCGGCGAGCCCGGCGATGTCGGCACTGTCGAGATGTCTGACCTGATCTTCGAGACCAAGGGACCTCAGGCTGGTGCCATTCTTGTGCAATGGAACTTGGCTGGCTCCGCGCCCGGTGATGCTGGTCTCTGGGATGTCCACTTCCGAGTTGGTGGCACTGCTGGTACTGAACTGCAGTCCGACAAGTGCTCCAAGAACCCCAACGCTACCCACCCCGCCGATACCAAGTGCATTGGTTCCTTCATGATGTTCCACGCCACCAAGACCGCCTCCGTCTATGTCGAGAACTGCTGGTTCTGGGTCGCTGACCACGAGCTTGACCTCGATGACCACAACCAGATCGATATTTACAACGGCCGTGGTGTTCTTATCGAGTCTCAGAAGCCTGTTTGGTTCTGGGGAACTGCCTCTGAGCACAGTCAGATGTACAACTACCAGATCACCAACGCCCAGAACCTTTGGATGTCTTGCATCCAGACCGAGACTGCTTACATGCAGGGCAACCCTGACGCCACTACCCCCTTCAAGGTCAACCAGGGCTTCAACGATCCCGATTTCAGCAACTGCGCTGCTAACGACCAGGGTTGCAAGCGCACTTGGGGTGTTCGTGTGATGAACTCGACTGACGTCTTTGTCTACGGTGCTGGTCTTTACTCGTTCTTCGAGAACTACGACCAAGAGTGCCTCAAGACCCAGAGCTGCCAGCAGAACATGGTCAGCATTGAGAAGTCAAACGTCCACTTGTATGGTCTCAGCACCAAGGCTTCCGTGAACATGCTCACCGTTGACGGCAAGTCCGTTGCCCTTGACAAGGACAACCGTAACAGTAAGTATCCCATCCCCAATAGCCCAATCATACTACGTCATTGTCCAGCTCGACTAACATATCCTTTTCACAGCTTTCTGCGCTGCCATTGCCAAGTACGAGTCCACTGGAGGACCTGCTGGTGGTGCTGCTCCCGGTGGCGGCTCTTCTTCGGGAGGTGGCTCGTCATCAGGTGGTAGCTCCAGCCAGGCGCCCAAGCCCAGCACACCGGCTCAGTCTCCTGGTAGCTCCTCAGCTCCTGTTGCCTCTGCCCCCGCTGCCTCTGCCCCCGCTGCCTCTGCCCCCCGCTGCCTCTGCTCCGGCTGCCTCTGCTCCGGCTGCCTCTGTCCCCGCTGCCTCCCCGGCTGCTGGCTCGGGTGCTACTTATCCGGTCAGCAACCCTGTGCCCGCCACGACTCCTCAGCCTGGTGCTGGTACTCCTCAGGGATCCCAGCCTCAGACACCTCAGGAGACGACCATTCCTATTCCTGGAGGTTCCGGCTCTGGTGGCTCCGGATCTGGATCCGGATCTGGCTCCGGCTCTGGAGCCCCGGCTCCTAGCCCGTTCTACGTCACAGTGACAGCAACTGTCACTGCGGCAGGTGCTTGCGGCACGTCGTCATAGGCGACTACGCCCGCTCAGACTGGGCAATAGAGCTTGCCCCCGAGCACGACAAGCTTCTATAAGGCAACCAAGCTTCCCACAACGAGGAGCATATACAAAGCATCCAGACCCGCAACAACCAGTTGTTGTTGCGAATCACATGGATCGTGACGATCTTACCTGTTCTCTTCACTTCGACACAGCCTACTTTTAGGCACCACGTTTTTACTCTTCTCTTCTTCTTCACTTTTTTACTTCTTTATTTGGCCCCAGAGGCATTGACACGATCTTCCTATTTACGGAACAGGGCAGGGTATGATTGCATTCACGACCAGGACGGCATTGGTCTAGGGGAGTTTCGGCTAGACAAGCAACAAATCAATGGCAATGTACAGAGCGGGTGAATGCCCAGCAGCAGACAGTGTGGATACCCGATTTGTTTCTTGATGATACTTGAGCAACACAGCACCACGGATTGAGTGGCCAGCCAAACGGCACAAATGATGGCACGGTGGAACAACAGCAAAACACATGACACATAGGTCGCTAGTGGCTAGTAGTATCAATATTCAATGTTCATGAATAATCGCGCGCCTTTGAAATTGTGATCTTAAAAGTGCATTAAAAGTGCAAATAAGTGAGTACGTCATCTGTTGTGGTCATCCCTTTTCGATGAGTGAGCTCAGCCACAGCATGGCAGCTTCTGGCAGCGGTGGCGCATCTAATTTGCGGCCCGCCCTGCATGCGCTGCCCGGAAGACTTGCTGTAAACGTCATATGTAGGCTAGGTGGGCTTTTAGACAGGAATGCAATTCTGTAAATTGCTTCGTGCTGGTGGCCTACCACAACAATTCTAGACCACTGGTCCTTGGAAACACCCTGGACTCGTCATATCAGTGCACTTAGATCTGTATTCAGAAAAACACCTGTCCATCTCTTTGACGCGGCAACCACTGTAGCTGTGTTCAATCTCTGTTGTTCAGTCGCTTTCACCCACCAACAAAGAATCCTCTCCCTTCACGAAGTCTGCGCCTCCCTGCAAATCGCTTGCATCCGTTCTCGAGATTCTCTCTATGAGCTACCTTCTCGATGGCCGATACAACTAATTCTTCTGCGAGGTCGCGCTCCAACAAAATGGCCACCACTACCAGCAGCGGGCCCGAGCCTATGAGCCCCCGATCCACGACGGCCACGAGAAACCCGCCCCAACTCCCGACCTCGCTCGAGACCCTGGCGTTGATCATCTATCCGACCGTCCTCGCCTTCGGCACCCTCTTCTCGGTCCTCAGCCCCCAGACGCGCGCGTCGCCCTACGACAGCACGGGGCAGTCGCACGTCCAGGACCTGGCGCCCAGCTACTTTGCCCGCAAGAACAACCTGTTCAACGTGCTCTTCGTCAAACGCGGCTGGGCCTGGATCACCGTCGCCTTCTTCGCGTTCGCTTTCACCCACCCGGCCGTGACCTCGAGCACGTCGCGCAAGGTGCGCGCGGCGATAAGATGGGCGGCCATTACGGGCTGGTGGTTCTTGGTCACGCAGTGGTGTTTCGGCCCGGCCCTCATCGATCGCGGGTTCCGGCTTACGGGCGGGCAGTGCGCTATCGCAGAGAGCAATGTAATTCAGGGCGACAAACACACGGGCGCTCGCGACTTTGTTACCGCGGTGGCGTGTAAAGCTGCCGGTGGGCGCTGGAGCGGCGGCCACGATATCAGCGGACATGTCTTCCTGCTCGTGCTGGGCAGCTGGTTCCTGTTACAGGAGGTTGGCTGGGTCGCAGTTCGCGTTGGGGCCCTCACAGGCCACCGCGATGAGCGCACCGTCGTTATGGGCGACGGGGCTGTCAAGGGGGCTGGTGTGGAGGCCGAGAAGATTGAGGGCCAAGAGGACACCACTGAGCATCGGACGCTGGGACTTGGGGGCAGGTTTGCTCTCATTGTCGTTGGGTTGTGTCTTTGGATGTTGCTGATGACGGCTATCTACTTCCATACTTGGTTCGAGAAGGTAAGCATCTCTTCTACTGCACAGAAAGAAGAAACCACAGACATGCTAACGATTCGATCTTCACAGTTTACTGGACTCATGACGGCCTTTGTTGGCATCTACCCGGTCTACATCCTGCCCCGATGGATACCTGCGCTCCGAGATATTGTTGGGCTTCCTGGCATATAGACGGACTACTGAGCCAATCGTTGGGACTTACATAAGACTACTGTTCCCGATCATGACGAGAGGCTATCGACGATGTACACGACTAATGCACCAGTGTAATAACATACATAGAGTTAGAGAACTACACTGTCTCCTATACATACCTCCTAGCTTAATAACCACTAGAAAGATAATGTGAGAGCTAATGGATACTAGTGCATGCCCAGTTGCTCAGGCTGATCGATGGTGATCGTCTGGGCTTGCCCAGGTGCATATTGATACTCACCCCCATCGATCCATGGGCTACCTCGGTCGGCCTAAGTGGTCCCTTCCTCCTGATTACATGCAGGTACTAGTCTTCCAACTAATGCTGAAGACTGTGAAGCGTGCAGTGGATGGTGCAGAAAGGACTGACATGATGTTATAAGGAACCTGAATATCATTTCCAACCTTGACTGCAGGCGGTGCTTGCAGCTCAATGAACAAGCCAGGGGAGGAAACCGCGAGGGTTACTAATCTTGACTGATATATGTATGTTGTGAGTCATGTCTTCCACTCTGATGTTAGGAAAGAGAGATGGCAGAGGTCTAGGTGCATATCCCACCCGTCCCTTCCACATCAGGTAACATGGATTACATATCAGACAGTCCAACTGCGTAGGCACATGCAGGCTGTGCTCCGCAGTATTCGACATTGATAGGTGAGTTCTTGCTTCGAGCAGCTGTATTACGTGTAAATGGCTGTTCTGACGCAACTCCCCCTTGAGCAGTTGCCAGTTATATCATTGCGGGCAGAGATGACAACTGCAGAAATGGCCTGAATGATTACATAGCTCCCTGTCTCTCACTCCCTTTTCCTCGTCAATAAAACCCTACTTTACCTTCGACTCCTCTTCTACCAGCTCATTATTCACTTCTCTTCTCTTCTCACATATCCATCCACAACACCAAATCTCCAGACACGATATCACCGACGAGTCCACTGCCTCTCTACACCATATTCTCGTTTCGATCAATTGCAAGTCTTCCTCAAGCCATTCACTCTCTTTCTGCTCTCTTCAAATACATTCCTCCCAAGCCTTCTTGTCAAGCCAAGTCACTGCCATCAATCCTTCTCCGATATGATGTGGCAGAATGTCGCCTTCTTGCTGGGCTTCGTCCCCAACATTGCCTTGGCTGCAAAAGCATCCCATCTCCCTGCTCTTCCTCGACAGATGCCAGGCATCTCCATCTCAGATAGCCCTACAGAGGCTGGAGGTTGGGTTTTGTTGCCCCAGCACAGTTCAGATGGCGGTCCTGCCTTCACGATGCTCGAGGCTACCTTGACTGTGCCCAACCTCACCTTCGCTTCCGGCCAGAGCAGCGCTGGAGCCCCGTACCAGATGGGTCTAGGCTGTGGCATCTACGCCACGACCGACGGAAATACCCAGGCCGCTTGCAATAGACGTGGACCTCACATAGGTCTCAATGGCAATGTTGGTTACCATATACTTGCAAGTTGACTCGATCTCGTCTCCTCGCTGACCAACTACCACAGTTGACGTCTGATGGACTCACAACGCCTTCAGGTTGGACCAACTGGCCACCCTTGTACCCGTCCGCCTTCTCCTCTGACCAGGCCACACAGCTCAACTGTATGTTCCAGGCCTCGTGTCTTGCCTTGCAAATAGTTTCACCATACTGACATATCCTTTCCTTAGTGACTACCGGTGATGATGTAATGATCCAAATCAATCTCACCAATGCAAGCTATGCTTCTTAGTAAGTTATCTTTGTGATATTCCGTTGCCTACATGAAAACTGGCACGATTTACTAATGTTTATTATGTTACCAGCACAATCATGAACCTCAAGGACACAACCAAGCCAGTGACACTCACAAATAGTGTTGCTGACGAACCGATGTGCTCGGGCGACGGCACCACTGCCTACGCTGGTTGTTATCTTGGTGCTCTTGATGTCTCCAAACTGCCTGGTTTTGTGGAACAAGACTTTGAAGCGATCACGGTATATGATCGATCAAACCAGACTCATGAGTTTGGTCTTGAATCGCAGGTCCAGTTCCACCGGCTTGTTTATGGCGGCAAGGTCCTGGCCATGCCCCAGATAGAAGAGGAGTACGACTTCAGTGTACAATGGTCTGAGAATCCAGACTATGGTTCGGGCATCGCTGGTGAAGGCTCCACTACATCTGGTTACCCCCCGGCTACATCTGCCCTACGTTGGTAAAGAAGATTTGTGGGAGAAACGCGTGGGTCATTTCGGTGGACGGCATATGATTATTCGGGACCTGGCATTTGTTTTGGGCCGTTGTTAACATATCTATGGGAAGCCAATGTGTTGATTATCAACCGAAGATACACTGGCTTTGGACGACAACGTTGGTCTTATTAGCTATGTCAACTTATCACTGCCTGAGAAATGAATGAAACAGATTTCGACGAGATCCGTCATTATGCATGAAGACGTTCTACGCGACCTCTTTTCTCGTTAAGGAAGATACCAATCCTGTTTTCATGTAGTTCCTACCCTTGACGAGCATACCTTGGTCCGTAAGCTTGATGACTTGCACCTCCACGCTTCCCGTATCATCCTCAGTCAGCACAAGGTGCGTGGAGGCATCTAGGTGCTCATACGCCTCGAAACAACCTCCGGTATGGTTCAAGTCATATTGGGCCATTTTCTTCTCGAGGCATGGCTCCTCTCCATCATACCTTTTAGGACTGTCACCGTTGTACGCACCACCTACCACATCGGTAGTTCCGCTTACAATGTCGCGATCATACGTATATCTTCGGCCTTCCGTGAACCGCAGCACCTTTGTTTCGCACTGCGATATCAATGTCTCCTTAGAGACGTCATTTCCCCCGTCTTTGATAGCCACGGATCCTGGAGATGATCCCTCTATGCATGCAGTCGCTGCCGTGGTTTCTACCCCCTTATCTCCCACGACTGTGGCGTTAGGGTCTGATGGGAAGGGAGAGGGGCTCAATGGGGTGATCAATACCCATGTCCCCAGCAACTTCTCGGAGACGACCTTGCACGCGGTGCTGCGATCAGCCCAGACGATCGAGTCCATCACGACCGCTGCGAGCTGCTTTACGGGGTGCAGGTCGAGGTCTGGTGGCGGCAGCAATGGGGTGTAGAAGGAGAAGACGAGACCGTGGTTGAAGCAGGGGGTTGAGGCTCGCAAGGAGGAAGAAGAGGGGACGATGACGAGCTTGTGGAGGGCTACAATGTCTCCGTCGGCGTCTGGTATGGTCGAGGCTAGGGTTATGGCGTGGATTTGTGATTGTGCGATGATGTCGAGATCATATTTGGCTATGGTGTCTGTCGCTGCCTCCGTGCTGCCTTCGCAGGGGGCTTCTGCTTTTTTTTCAGATGTGGCGTTGGATGGTGGGACCGGAGATTTGGGGCTGCTACACGGCATGGAGGCGGGAGACGAGGAGTAGGAGCTGTATGGCTCGATGACGACAAAGTCCTGTGTCGATACGGTGCTCCGTAGGGAGTTGATTTGGTGCTCGATTTGGGCGGTGTCGTACAGGAGCTGGATCTCAAAGGATATACCATGGTGCACGTCGAGCTCGCCGGTCAGGGTGTTGGGACTGGCCTCCTGTAGCGTGGTCTCAGGGGGTAACAAAATCGACTCGATGCCGAAGATTGGGAGGTGGTGCCGAGTCCAGGGGGTTTTGTCTGTTTCCAGTGGCGGCCTTGATACTGCTGGCAATTTAGGGCTGGGAGGGCCCGCAGGGAGAATTGATGTGTCCAGAGATGTTGATGTGGGAGGCTGCAATACATTGAACTCCAGCTTCACGCCGGGGGAGATGTTGATCTCAGTGGATAGCCGTTCGTGGAACGATAGGGGCTGAGATGGCCGTTGAATAACTGCCACCTCAGGCTTGTTACTGTTATTCATTGAGGCACCGTGATTTTGCTCTACTTGCGGTGTCCCTTGAGAGATACTAGTCTGGGGTTGCGTTACGAGCGGAGCTATACTAGTAGCAGCCTGGACGCTGCTGTTCGCTGCACCCATACTCTCTGTCGTTTCTGACGGTATCGCTTGCTGAGTCTGCTGTTGCGGGAGTGCTGAGGTTTGAGGATTATGGTGGTACAGAGCGGGCTCGGCTTGGCCATGGCTGGACTGTCCTTGGAAAACATACTGTCCTGACGGCGGGATCTGCTGCTGAATCGGTGTTGTAGCAACGGGGTTGCTAGTCGGTAGATAAGATAGACTGGGTGCAGATGCTACCTGTTGAGCGTATGGTTGAGCCTGGGCATGATGTTGAGGCGTGCCCGGGCAGTTGCTGTTGTTCGTAGGCCCAGTGTGCTGATTGGGATTTGGTATATTAGTCTGCTGCGTAACAAAGGGCTGTTGGTACTGAGTTGGTCCCGATGAGTGGTTATAGGAAAAGTTGGGAGAGTATGGATTCTGTGTCGCGCCCGCAGGATCTGCTTGGGGAGGGTTCGTTGCCGGTTGGGAAGCAGTATTGGGGAACCCTTCGCCTGCCTGGGTCGTTGGATTGCTACTCGCAAAGCCAGAAGCTCCGAACTGTGGTTGCTGTTGCTGCAAAACATCATTTAGGAGCTGCTCTTCATAGGCCGCATGCTCCTGTGGCGATAGCATTGAGCTCTGCTGCGCTCCCGAAGGCGCAGGATTTGGCTGCTGCGCAGGCTTTTGCTGTGCTTGAGGGTTCTGTTGTTGCTGCTGTAGCATAGACAGGAAATCTTGCGTAGTCGCAGCCTGTTGCTGCTGCTGTTGTTGCAAGATGGAAGCAAAAGCTTGAGATCCGTAGTCTTGGCCGGTGGTTGAAGCCCCCTGGATGGCCGAAAACATCGCCTGAGTAGACGCTGCCTGCTGCTGTTGGAACGCCGCTAGGAGATCGGCTTGAGCTTGCGGTTGTTGTTGCTGGTTCAACGCATTGAGCATCTGGGAAGCGATATCTTGCTGCCCCTGGGCCGACGAAGAGTCGTTTTGCATGGCCGAAAGTAGAGCCTGGGTAGATGCGGCGGACTGTTGCTGGATGGCGTCCATGACCTGCTGCGAAGCGTCTTCTTGACTCCCTTGCGTAATACCGCCGACAAGACTTCCCAGTAGAGATGCGGTCGTATCACCAGACTGCTGTTGCTGTTGCTGTAGTATGGCCGACATTAGGTCAGACTGCTGCCCGCTGGCGGCCCCTTGCAGCAGCGCAGACAAGTCTGGCTGCGTCTGCTGTTGTTGTGTTGCACCCGCCAGTATCTGCGCAAATGTGTCGAAACCGCTGGTTGAATCTTGCGTGCTCGTGAAACCATCACCACCCATCCCCTGGAGCATAGCGTAGCCCGCAAGTCCCGCTGCTGCCAACCCACCAACGGCCGCAAGCCCAGTATTCCCACTACTGCTACTACTGGCACCTGCGGTCCCAAGTTGCTGTTGCTGTTGCTGCTGCTGCTGCTGTAGTCCCGGCCTCAGCGCCTGCTGCAACTGGTACATCGCAGCAATGTCCGGGTTCGTGGCCGCGAGTAAGGGCATGGCGGGCTGCGCTATCCTGTCTACCCACTCGCCCGTCTTGGCCAGGTATCCGTAGCCGGTCTTGCACGCCTTCTTGGCCGACTCCTTGTTGATGTACTTGGAGATGCGCCGGAAGTTGTCCGGGCGTGAGCTTATGAGCGGGATCGTAGGGCCGTTCATGCTCAGGCCGAAGCTCGGGGTCGCGGCGGGGCCGAGGCTGGGCATGGGCATGGAATTTTCTTTGCCTTTGCCTTGGCCTTGGCCACTACTGTTCTGCTGCTGGGTATAGGGGAGCTGCGTCGTGGCGTAGGCCGGGTTATAAGGGGGTATCATGGAGGCGGAGGAAGAGGAAAAAGGGGTTGTTGCTGTTGTGGGGCTGCTGGTTGAAGAGGCGGAGCTGCCCAAAGAGAGACTCGGCTCGGCGCTCTGTCCGGGAGGTGGAGGGAAATACATCATGCTCTGCTGCCGCTGTTGTGGGTGTTCATTGGTTGGTAGACCCGTGGTCGAGGCATTGAGAGTGGGAGCTTGCGATGGTGGTGGCGGGCCCGGGGGAGGCGGAGGGATATACTTGTTTACCGGACTATGCGGCGGCAACGGAGCAGTAGTACTAGCGACGACGTCACTACTGCTCGCTGGTATCCCCGGGGTCAGTGGAGGGGTGGCGAAACTGTCAGCGGTGCAGTACATAGTAGTCCCGCCGATGTTGCCATTGTGGACTGCGCTGGTCCCCGCCGTCACCGTGGTTGTTGTTGTTGTTGGAGGCGGCGGCGAAGACAACGGGGAAGGAAAGGCTTGGGCTGTTGGTTTGTTAACATGGTGGGTAGTAGACACGGGTCGACGTCGAATCGCGAAGCTGTTCGCCCCCGGAATCGAGGCGGCAGCGGCAGCGGCAGCAGCAGGAGTAGACGAAAAAGACATGACCCCTCCTTGGTCTGTACTAATACGATCCAGTACAGAGTGATGTTGGTTTTCATTTGCTGCTGGCAGCGATACAGCGCTCTGCATAGCTGGCGTCGCCATGTTCGACTATAAAAAGAGGCAATCACTTCTTCGAGTCACAATGATATGTTTATATGTATGGAGTTTCGGTGACGATTTGAGAGACATCTGAGAAACAAGTGGCGTCATGCTCGAGATATAGTACTCGAAGCTGAAGAAAACCAACCCGCGCCAGCCAGCCCCGTGTCTTGGCTTACCTTCCACCCTCCGAATGTTATCACGCTCCCGCAATAGGCGGGGATATCTGACAGAGCCGGGGTACATGATAACGCGGATGGGTTAGGTGGTCTGCAGCTGAGTGTGGCTGCATACATATTGGCACACATGCCGTCTGAGGGTGAAGCTAGTGGCATGAGCTGAAAACACAACAACCGCAAGGGGACTTTTGTCTGTTGGGCAGGCACACCACCCATAACCCTAGCTGTCTTGCGCCAAGCCCAATATTTCCAAGGGAGTCAACTAGGGACGACCAATCCCACTGCAGCATCCAAAAACATACATTCAACTTGGAATAGTGCCGGGCTGCCTCACACAACTCCACGACATGTTCGGCAGGGTCGCAATGCATGTATGCGACTGACGCACTGCTTAACCAGTTCTTTGGTGCAGTGATAGAACGAAATAGCCTTTGGCTTTTTAGTAAATGATGTGGAACGAACCACCTGGGATATATGACAATCTAGCAGCAAGAACGCCTTTGGGGTTATCATGATACCCTCCACCTCCTAGCGTGAGCCCGCTCGCCCCTCTCCGTCAATTGGTCCTCCTGCTTCGCCTCAGCCATCCTCTCCGCATTGCCATCTTCCGGGATGCCGTTGGGCACCGGCCTCTGCAGCCAGCCCTTCTTGTCGGCCTCGAGGATGGCCTCCTTGAAGATGTCGCCCATGACGAAGTAGCCCTCGGTGGTCGGGTGCATGTTGTCGGGGCCCATCTCGGGGAGGTCGACAACCTTGCCCGGCTCGCCCCCCTGGTCACGGTGCATCTCGGCGAGGAGGACGGGCTTGCCCTCGCGCGCGAGGTCGCGGCTCACCTGCCGGATCTGCGCGTTGGCGCTGCGCACGCAGCGGTCCACGTTGGGCCAGGGGCTCATGATGATGGTACTCATGATGACGGTGGCGCGCGGCGACGCCTCGAGCAGGAAGTCGACCAGGTCGCGCATGTGGTTCAGCACGTTGGACGAGCCCCAGGAGCCCTCCTGGAAGCAGTCCGACGAGCCTGCGTTGATCAGGACCAGGTTCGGTTGCACCGCGGGCACGATCTCGCGCGCCCGGTCCAGCGTCGGCTGGATGGGCTGGGCGCCCCAGGCTTGCACGTCGTTGTCCTTGAAATCGCCGAAACGGTTCTGGCCTTGTGTTAGTAGATATAGCCTAGTAGTAAACTGAATGACACCATCGAACTCGGGTAAGTGGATGGCGAAAGACGTACAGCTCCAACGCAGTTGACGGAATTGCCCTTTTCTGCGATCCAGTCCCGGACTTGTTGTCGGTATCCTCTCTCGCCTTCCGAGTGCTCGCCCAAGGTCATACTGGCTCCGATGTACATGATACGGATTGGCATGCCGCCGCCAAGAGACCCGTGTCCTCCAACACCACGCACTATACTAGTCCATTGTTGATTGACGTCTACTGTACCAGATTGGAGACCGCTGGCTGCTCGGCCATGGTTAGTATGCCGGTTCGTGGGGAAGTATATGTAGATTCCCCAAAGATATAACTAACCAAGCAAGAACACTACAGCTAGAGTGACTGATATCAGCTTGTAGATGCTAGGCAGTTGTCTCCACCACGACACCACCGAGGCAAATCGCGAAAGGAACGGCATGTCGCCGAGAGCATGCTACGTGATAGAAGCGGCTTGTCGCAAATGACAAAAGAGAATCGCGCTGCCCGATAGGAAATAATGAACGGAACTCGATTGATGATCGAGCAAACGCAACTTGCACACTGGATCGGCGCAATCAAATCGATGGGAGAACGAAGGTACGGTCGCAGCAAGTTACTAGCACCTGGGACACGATAGATAAGAAGCCCTGGGCAGGCAAGAGCCTATGCATGCACTTTCCCTTAAGATAGTATGATATGGAGTGCAGTGGGCTCAGGGGTATAAAACTATGAGAACATTGAAGATGACCGTTTCGAACGCGCGTCTCGGAAGCATGAAGGAGTAAGCGGGCAGCAGGTTCCCGCGCATGGCACCCCTGGCTGTTGGCAATTGTTTAAGCGTCTCACGTAGTGTGTAACGGCCCTGCTTGCTTTGACGGCAAGAATCCGATGGCTGATACATCTTCAGGCAGGCCCATGACTTGCTGGATTTTGTTGAGAATGAGTAGCATGCAGATTTCGGGCATTTTGATCATGAAGAGGACAGACCGGAAAGGACCATCTTCAATTGCTTGTGGTCGAATGTCTCAAAAATGTATTATTAGGTGGTACTCTCAAAGTCAATTTCTGGGGAAGATGGGTCAATGGATAGCGGGCAGGTGCTTAAACCTTGGGGCGGGTCTGGGGTTGAGATGAGATCGGCACCCCTTCCGTCTTCCACCGTTTTCAGGGTCCTTCAGCCAAGACTTGTTGGGCTACAGCTGGAATTCAAGCCAAAACTGCCGCGTCAAACAGTACGCGTTAGCAATAGATGGCAGTGATTTAATTAAACATGACTTCATATTCTGTTTATAAATGATACTAATTTATAGCCTGATTTCCGCATCTAGCTCTCCTTGCTATACACGTGAAGAGTATACCCAGTAATATTCAATACAGGATTTAATGGCCTCTACATTACAGCACGCACAGCAGCTTAGGAGTCGAGAGGTTGACCGGCTGCTACTCGGCAGCATCGGTATTCGTATTAAACGCAAGAGCGACGACTAATTACTATTCAGTAGCTTTTCAACTGCCCACCTGACAGAAAAGTTTCGGATATCCGAGTAGTGCTGCCCAACACCGACAAACAGCACCGGCACATTAGTCGCGTGCACGATGCTGACGAGCGTGCCCACCATGTCGCCGACGGTATCGCACTTCGATATTATGAATCCGTCCAGTGTCCTGCCCTGCCCAAACGAGGCGTTAAAGTTACGTGCTTGCATAACCGAGTCGTTTCCAACCAAAGCCTGGAAGATCCCAATTAGTCATATAATCCAGAAGAAATAGGGGTAGCTCATATATATTTTTGGCACTTACCTCACCAACCATGAGGATCTTGTCGGGATTGGCCAGCTTGGCAAACTTTTCCAAATTGGACATCAACCTCTGGTCATTGTGTCGTCGGCCCGCCGTGTCAATGAGCACAACGTCGTACCCTTCACTCGTGGCCGAGCGCACGGCATCTCGAGCTACAGTGGCAGCATCGCCGCCGTAACCCTTCTCGAAGATCTCGACCTGGCCACCCTCACGTTCCGTGAGTTCCTTCAAGTTGCGCACATGCACCTTGAGCTGTTCCACGGCTCCAGAGCGGAAGGTATCTCCAGCGACGACAAGCACCTTCATTTTGTTTTGTAGCAAAAAGTAACAGATCTTGGACAGATTCGTAGACTTGCCGACGCCGTTCACGCCAACAATGGACATGACGTAGGGGCGTGCTTTCTGGGTCGAGAAACCCGAAGGCCTAGTGACTAGCTCAATATCGCGGAGGAGATCGAGAGAGGAGGTAGGCGTGAGCATCTTGGTCAAGCACACCTCCATGGCCTTCTTTATGCGGGTATCGATAGACTCGAAGCTGTCGGTCTTGACACCCAGCAGTTCCTTCTCCACACTATCGCGGAGGCGTACTGCTGCCTCAGGGGCTACGTTCTTCTTGATCAGATGCTCCTTCATGCCGTCCATTGGCTTGGCGAGGTCTTCCTTTGTCAGGGTCTTGCCGCCGACAACATTGCGAAACAAGCTGTTAATGGTGTTCAGTCCAGATCCAAGTAGCCCAGAATTGGACGTGGTTGAAGGTTTGGACTGAGCTGATGCCAAAATATCATGAACTTCGTCATCCAGGTCTCGAAGCACGAATTGTCCCTTAGTTGTCTTGACACCCCAGGTCGCTGAATCCACAGAATCAACGGCTGTTGAACGACCTTCGATTTCGCTGTCGCTCTTGGCGGCCGAGTAGTCCAATTGCACATCGTCCTCCTCGTCGGCAAAACCGTCTGCGTCCCACTTCCTGCCCTTCTTGGGCGCTTTCTTTTCCTCGCCGAAGACTCGTCGCCGGATGACATAGGGGCAGAAGGGCTCTTCTGCATCTTGCGCGCGCGTCGCGACATCTTGCTCATGGGCCCGCCTTTTCCAACGACTAAATGGTTACCACCTGGAGTCGAGGGTCGAGAGCTCGTCGGGGTGGCGATTGGCGTTGACTCGACGGTAGAGGGGAGATCGTGTGCGCCATCTTGAGCTTTAGCATTACGGTGCTTCAAGCCCGGAGGAAGGGGCGGTTCGTCGCCGAGGTTGCCCGATATGGCCTCATCCGTCTCCAGAGCAAAGGTAGGCGCCGGTGCACCTTTCGTAGCCGTAGCCGATTCCAGCTCCCTCAACTGCTGGTCGAAGTATCCGTCGAACTTGTGACAATGCACAAGAGTCGTGTTGGGCTTTTTGAGTTGGTCGCCATACAGATCGACGAAGATAGTCTTCAGGTTATCGACAAGTTTGTCGACCCAGGAGAGGTGTAGAAGCGAACGGTATACAGCCTATTAAGACATGTGTTAGACAAAGCAAGAAAAGGCGATTTAGTTTCTCTCGGGTGTAATACGTACAACGAAGATGATACCGAGTTCCTTTACGAAAGTCCACTTGAGCGTATGTTGATCAGCCCTGTATGGCGGGTTTTGGGCCGCCGACTGGTCGTTCCTCGCACCGGCGATTGCGCCGCCTTTCTCCTCGATGAAGACATCCGTGATGAAGTTGTTAATTATGGAGGGGCTGACTTGCGCATACGAGCGGGACCAGAGGACCACACCAGAGGTGGTCAGAATCTCAAACGTGTCCAACATAATTTTGGCGCGCACTTTGTAGCGCGATATGCGACCAGGTATGAAGAAAAGTAGAAGTCTTGAAGGATTTCGAGCTCAAAGGCTCAGCCACGCGATGCACGATGAGGTAGCAATGGGGACAGATGGATGGGTATGGATGATGCAAATAGAAGCACAAGCCACAGCGCTGTCGGGGGCCGTGGGGACACTCTGGAGGGTATCGAGCCTATTCTCAATTGACACATGCGCTAAAAGCTCCAGTCATCACACGCCTACGCCACAGCAGTTGAAGCCACATATCCCCCAAAACTTAATTAACAGCTGCCTGCAGGGGTACGTATGCGTGGTGGTTCCCAGGTTCCGGAGAAAGGCTGCTGTTGCAGCAGCACTCAGGCTTCCAATTATAATTAAGAAAACACATTTCGCGATCCCAAGCCTCCCAAGAGCTCCTATCCTGGAAATTGGAAGCTGTCCTTTCACCCACCACCCTCGCCCTCCCCTTCGATTTCTTGAACGACGCCCGGCTACTGATTTTCCTTCTCGACACTCGCTTGCATCCTCCCATTGACGCCCGCGCTTGGATTTCGACTCCGGTTTGCGATCAGCCTTCGAGATGCAGCACCAAAACTACGCCAACTCGCCACCGCTGCACCATCCGGTTCCGCAGCATGTCTCGACAGTCCCTCAACTGAGGTCGCCGCCGCCGCCGCCCGGGTCGCAACCTCAGTCTAACAATTATGGCAACCCCTATCAGCAGGGTCAGCCTACGCCTGGGCAGCAGGGTCCCGGTGGAAACATGTTCGGACAGTACGGCAACTTCATTAACGACCCGACGACGCAGATCGCCGCGCAAATGGGCCAGAACGCTTTCAAGCATGGCCAGGAATACTTAGAGCAGAACGTATGTTTACGGCTTGAGAACAGAGGCATTAAATATAGCATTAGCAATGATGCTGACCGGCGATATAGGTCAACCGATGGGTCAACTTCTCCGCGCTGAAGCACTACTTCAATGTTTCCAACTCCTACGTCGTCAACAAGCTCTTCCTAGTGCTCTTCCCTTTCCGACACAAGCCTTGGTCTCGCAAGCAAACAATGGGACCCAATGGGCAAGAAGGGTGGTACCTGCCCCCGCGGGACGACATCAACAGCCCGGACATGTATATTCCGGTCATGGCTTTGGTCACTTACGTCCTTCTTTCGACATTACTGGCTGGCCTCCGTGGCCAGTTCCAGCCTGAGCTGCTCGGCTATACAGCATCAACAGCCGGCGTTGTGGTCCTCATGGACATTCTACTCTTGAAGCTATCGTGCTATTTCTTGAGCATATCGAACGAGTCGCAACTTCTCGACCTCGTGGCGTACTCTGGCTACAAATTCGTTGCCGTCATCATTACCGTAGCCGTGGCCGAAGTTGTGAACCACGGCAAGGGAACAGGTGGTTTTGTAGGCTGGTCTATCTTTGGTTACACGTGGTTTGCGAACGCATTTTTCCTGGTAGGTGACCTCATGCTTGGCCCCCAATGCTGATTTTCGGGGGAAATGACCACTGACACACGAGGGTAGATGCGATCTTTGAAATACGTCTTGCTTCCCGAGACAGCTGGAGACCCGCGGGCGACGATGCAAACCGATTCGCGATCTAGGAAGGCGCAACGCACCCAATTCCTTTTCGCCTATTCGTTCGTTATCCAGTTCGTGTTCATGTTCCTTTTGACCAGAGCTTGAGGCTTTTGTAGTTATGGAGTTCGGGCACGGGTAGGCAGTGCTTAAAAACTGGACTTGGTGTTCGGTAGATGGCGGGATGGAATTCAGGGGTTGTTGGAGTAAAAGGTACCTAATCCTCACTGGGGTGATGATCGAGTCCGGCGTTGATATGGGCAGGCTCGTTATAAGGAAGCAAAAGAGATAATATTATCAAATGAAAGTCAATGAAAATAGATCCTATCAAACACACGCTTTACTGCTTAATCTACGGTGCTCTTACTATACGCACCACCAGCGCTATGTGAGTGCAATTCGTGCCTTAAGACAGGCGGAAACCTACCCCATACGAAACCGTGCCTAGTGGATGGCGTCATTCAATTGGCTCCTTCTCCAAGCTCCGCTGTTGCCAGCTTTCCCCAACCCCCCACTACCCAATCTGTCGGACATTGATATTATTCCTCTGAATCGTGCATAAAAGATACGTTATCCTTAGGTAGCATCCCGTGCAAGTTCTTGGGGGAGAAATTTGTTGTTTATACTTCATGTTCTGAACTGATGACAGCTGGTCTTTGATTGCATCATCGAGCTTTACGCCGTGTCAGACTTTGAACTGCTTGTTTCTTTGTCCTTGGGCTGTTTCCTCAAACTTAGATTTCGGGCAACAGCGTGCGTGTCCTGGACTGAGGTATAGCATTATAGAGCTATCTCGCTTCCTAGAGTCATTACCACAAAGATCATAGAGGAACACCTTTCTACTCGACAGTAGAGACACTCTCGGAATATCTACATATAAGATAAACTTCCTGTACAAGCAAAGCAAAGTCATGGCTCCCCCAATTATCAATGCGACGGTTCAGTCCGCTGTCCTCGCGGCGACTTCGAACCTGCTCGCACAGGCTCTTTCGGCTTATCGAAATGAAGTATCGCTGGTTATAGACTGGGTACCGGTCTTCCAGTTCATTTTCTACGCCATCATCAGCACGCCGCCCAACTTCATGTGGTAAGTTTCTTATTCACAATGACGCACTACTACTACCTCTGCTACTGCTGACACTGGAATTCAGGCAAGATTTCCTCGAGTCCAGCTTCCCGGCCTACCACATGTCGCCCACCAAGGCGGCCGTGGCCTCGGCCGCTGCCAACGACGAGAAGGCCCTCGAGGAGGAGGAGCGCGAGGGCCAGCTCGTCGAGCCCAAACTCAACGTGGCCAACACGCTCGCCAAGACGGTGCTGGACCAGACCCTGGGCGCCTTCGGCAACACCTACATGTTCAGCCTGTACATCCACTCGGTCCAGGCCGCCATGGACCGGCCCCTCGGCACCCCGCTCAGCACCCCCGACACGAGCGCCGTGTACCTGGCCAGCCTCTTCTTCGGGCTCGCGGGGCACAAGAGAGCCCAGTACGGCAACGTGAACTGGGACACCGTCGTCAAGACCAGCCAGGAAGAGTTCTGGAGTATTATCAAGGCTGGCTGGCGCCTCTGGCCCGCGGTGAGCATCATCAACTTCGCCTTCGTTAAGAGCATCGAGGGCCGCAACTTGGTCGGTGGTCTCGCTGGCGTGGCCTGGGGGATCTACATGAGTCTCCGGGCTGCTTCATAAGGCACGCGCGGGGATCCTAAATTATCTTCGGAACACACTCGAACATGCCGGATATGACAAGATACCGCGGCATGGAAGATGCGGCGACTATGAGTGGCCTTTAGGCCACGTAACCGGATAGATAGAAGGGGCAAGGTCGGCGTGCCACTAAAAGGGCAGGCCATTATTATATATTACCATGGCGGGGAATACCCTATGTCTTGATTTTGCTTATTTTATTTCTTGCGGTTCTTGTTTCTATGACACAATCGCAGACACGTTCATAAACCCATGGACTTGAACACAGAAAAGAACCCCAAGTCATGCCCGACAACATAATCGTTGTACACGTCCCTCCTCGAGGTTCCCCCTCTATGCAGCTTTTTCAGGATGATGCGGCGAAGTGATGGACTGAACACTATTTTTCCTTGAATTACTTGACCAAATCCAGTCACCGAAAAGGGGTAAGTATACGCCCAATATCATTCGTTGTCAACCCACCACTGATCAACATTCTACAAACATAGCCCCCAAGAGCAGCAGCGTACGTCTTTGTCATCGACTGGGGTTAGCCAGTTACCAAACTGATTCTTGTAAACCTACCAACGTGGCTATTCCCTGAATTCCAGTTTGATAACTACTGTCACTCCTTTCGGCGGACGCAAGGGTCTCCGCTACAGCACTTCACAATCAAGGCTCTAAAGCCTATTCTGGGCATCATGTCTCTAACAACGAAGTCTTTTGTGGGTGAGCAAGGCCGCGAAAATATGATAAACGTTCGAGGTACTCTCGTGGACATATAAATTTGGTCAAGTCCTGGCGACTGTAGGGGCGTCCTTTCTTTTACGTCAGTTAAGACTTCAACAAACAACATATCGTTGATTTTACGATCGACCAAAACTAGAAAAAATTCGAAAATATACGGCCAACTTACGTCGATAGCAGCTATGCCAAAGCCTGGTTCGGTTTCTTTGATGCCCGCACGCGGGATCGCAAACTTCAAAGTACTTGCATACTACAGAGTGCTTATTGACTTCTTCCGGCGCTGGATCGGCAAGGACGTCAAAACCATTGCAGCGTCTCTCGCCGTGCTTGGAGGTTTGAAAACCGGTCTCGAGACTGTGTCCGGATTCCTTTCGGGCTTAGGGAGGTACCTGCGCCACTTCTTCACTTCCTCCATTACCATCACCGGCAAAGATGCACTTAACCGCGAGGTTATCAACTGGCTTGCTTGCCACGTGCTGGACCGCAAGCAGACCCGGTCGTTGTTGGCTCAGTCGCAAGGCGCCATGGAGACTTCCAAGGGGTTCATGACGGTGCGCGACGATAGGCCGAGCCAACAGCAGATCACGATCAAATACCTGCCCACCTTCGACATTCACTATTTCTGGTTCGAAGGGACACTCATCATGGTCCAGCGCAACGTCAATGACGGCATATCTCTGCGAAGTCTCTTTTTCGACCGGTCGACGGAGACGCCCCAAGGTAGAGAGCCGCTACTCATCACATGTGTCGCCAGATCGGTGGACCCCATCAAGAAGTCAGTATTGGAGATATTACAGTGCAAAGTCCATAAGGACTTACTGACCACCACACTCTCTACAGGTTCTTGACAGAATGCAAGCGGTTTGCGAAGTCCTTCACCAATGACTATGTTTCGATCCAAACCAGCCAAACTTATATACACTTTGACGCACAGATTCTCCGGTCTCCTCGTCCTCTCGAGACGGTTCACTTCGACCAGCAGGTCAAAGACGATTTAGTAGCAGACATCACCCAGTATCTGCGACCAGAAACGAGAGACTTCTACTACCAACGTGGCATTCCATACCGACGCGGCTACCTCCTCCATGGGCCTCCCGGGACTGGAAAATCGTCACTATCCTTCGCGATTGCCGGTCACTTCAAGCTCGAGCTCATGGTGGTGGACCTTCCTGCAGTGGTTGGTGATGACCATCTCGCAGTCCTCTTTGCCGACTTGCCGGCGCAGTGCATAGTACTCATCGAGGACATTGACGCCGTGGGTCTGACACGGAAACCCGCCGACGACGACGACGACGACAAGGAGAAGGAGGCGAAAGACGAGGAGAAGCCGGAGGAGAAGAAGAAGAAGAGCCGGTGCACGCTTTCGGGGCTCCTGAACGTCCTGGACGGCGTGGTGGCGCAGCAAGGGCGCATCGTGTTGATGACGACGAACCGCGAGGCCGAGCTGGACGAGGCCCTGACGCGGCCCGGGCGCATCGACAAGAAGATCTACCTGGGGAATATCGGGGCCGAGGCGGCCCGGCAGATGTTCGTCCGCATGTACGCCCCTGGGCACACCAAGGAGTTCCCCGAGGCGTCGGCGGTGCTCTTGAGGTTGGCTGACCGGTTCTGCGCGGCGAAGGATCTCGACCGCAAGTTCACGCCCGCTCAGGTGCAGGAGTACCTGCTGCGGCACCGCGACTCGCCGCGGGACGCCGTCGAGGGGTTGCAGGTGTGGATCGATGAGGAGAATAGGGTCAGGGAGGAGAAGGAAAAGGTGAAGAAGAAGAAGAAGAAGGGAGCGTTGAAGGCTGCTGCCGAACAAGAGGAGAAGACGGCGGAGAAGAAGGCGGCAGAAAAGGACAATGAGAAGACCGCAGAGAAGACCGCAGAAAAGGCTAAGGACAGGGAGGGCACGACTGAGGAGAGCGAAAAGACGAACGACAAGGCTGTCACTGATGATGCTGACAAGAACGATTCGAGCAAGAGCAGCTCAGACATTGGGGAGGTTGTGTTTGCGTCCACAGAAGCTTCGAGTGGCGATCAGTCTGACAGCTCGGATCCCAAAGGCTCACCAGTAGAACCTGAGAAGAACGACTAGAAACATATTAATGGATTCGACTGAGCACTCGGGCTCATAGGTCATCTACTAGCTAGGCATTTAGTATTTTACCGTAATGCAATATCCCATTACCAGCCATTTGATCATCTCACAAATCCAATACGTTGGCTTTGAAAGCATAGTTTACTGAACCTGGTATTCTATGTAGATAATGTATAAAGACGATTAGTACAGTCATTTATCCTCATCCCGATCTCTAGCCAACAACACATCCAGAGCGAATTGTGGCACCTGGCTTAGAAACAAGAAAGCTCCAGGGCCAATCTTTTTCCGTGCTGTCTCGTGCTTTTCGTTATACCAGTCAACCTAGACATTGGTGGTGGTGATCAGCGTAATTCTTAAACCTTGAGGGGTTATTACTGGGAAAGACATATTTTCCATGCCTTGGCAGGACCCGAATATTCCGGGGAAAGCTCAGCTGGATAGGGTTATTAATATCATCAAGCCACTTACCAGCACCTTTCGTGCGTCCAAGAGTCTAGACGTTTCGTTGTCGGCTAAGTGTAGCCCGTAAGCGTATTCCACAGCTTCAACAAACTCAGGCCATCGTCGCCGCGTACCGCCGCCGCTCAGGCATGACCGCAGACGCTCCAGCACAGCATCGTGGCACTCGTCGTCAAGAAGGAAGTAGTCGGCTACCACGACGAAGTCCACGAGCAGCTTCAAGAGCTCGTGGGTTGCGGTCTCGGACGAGATATTGAGCGCTGCGACGAGCATCAGATATGACGCCAAAGAAAAGGGGTGTGGGAGTGGATGTGGAAAGGAAACGGGGATGACGAACTTCCGGTGTACAGGTAGCATATCAGCATCTCAACCTGCTCTGGAGCGAATGTGGTCAGAGTGACGATGTTTGTCTGGGCTTCCTGTTGAAGCAACTGGTTAGCCGGATCTCGTGCCGAATTACGAAGTTTCCCTTTCCCCCAAGGTACCCTTTTCACCTTGACGTACTTTAAAATTGCCAGTCAAAGCCCTGCGGAACCAGTTGCAACGACTGCAAATCATGGCTTTATGTAAGCCCCATGATTTGCCTCCGCATTCTAACCTCACGTCGGAGAAGTTCCCCGTCTCTAACAACCTAGATGGGCGAGTAAGCTTCCTAGGCGGGCACATGGAAATGAGGTATGCCCGACTTACTGCCTGTCGTATTTTGAGAAATCAGGCCTACTGATGTCGGAGCGTGAGACTATCTTCAGCTCCATTGCGACCCCTGGAATACACAAGCATTACGAGATGGCGGCCATTAACTACATCGGATTCTCGCTCTGAGATATATATTCAACAGAGGATGGGCAGTGAGCCTCGAATGCATCTCGGCTAACATTTGGGATTGTGAGCAGGTATTTTGGCTCCCCGGATCCGAATAGGGGGTCGTCTTTGTCGACAAGTTCCAACACTAACTTTCTTTGTTCTGCTGGTCGGGCAATCAAGCGGTCCCAACCCTTTATTCGTTTCCGGCACAGGCATTGCTAATACATACCGACATATTTTCTGGTTCTATTTATATAACCGCATCTTCATTTATCACCTCCCGCACGCCCTTCGGCTCTACCCGCTGCCGCTTCAGGCCGGACCACATCCGATGCCGCGAATACAACCTTAGGTGTCTCCCCCAGAAACCCGATATATAGTTAGAAAATGATAGAACCCCCTCTGTCGAAATCATCTCTTGGCCAAGCTTCCATCGCTGGCTCCTCAGTTTACTGTCGCGGTATGTGCAGCGACTCTGTTCTCCAGTCCGGAAGGCTTTCAAGGTGGAGCAAGCAAACGGCTGGCACTGGTTTTAGTAGGCTTCTGTTGCTGTCGCTCTGCGATTGCGGAATGTGAGACATCGCTCCAACTATATAGGACTTGAGACTATTTCGTCTACCTGCTCGTTGTATTCTTGGGGCTATAGTGCATTGCAACAGGTTAGGTCATTGAGGCATATAGCGATCGCTGTCACACCGGCATTTGGTGATCCTTAATCCGTAAAAGCGAGTCTACAGAATGTCTCGGGAAGTTTCGACTAGGCAGGTTAGGTGGTTTTCACTTTATGGATCATGGCGGAATAAAATCACCGAATCGCGATCCCTTGTGGTTCTTCTCGACAGCTGGAAAGGGCCGGGTTACCCAGCCCGGCGGTCGCTGGTTTGCACGGGGAAGGGATCGG
The DNA here is from genome assembly GCA_038364195.1 of Apiospora sp. TS-2023a. NCBI lineage: Eukaryota > Fungi > Ascomycota > Sordariomycetes > Amphisphaeriales > Apiosporaceae > Apiospora > Apiospora sp. TS-2023a. The sequence continues at coordinate 3,113,535 of JAQQWQ010000009.1, read as the reverse complement.
CGCGCCTAGAACATCTTTTTGGCCGCCAAAAGTGGTGCAAGTCTGTTCCCCTCTCGGGCGACCGCCACATGCAGACACGCTTTGGACCTGAGGCACATATTGGAGTAACAGCACAAATGTGGAAATTGGTCTTATTAGAGGAAAGAAGAAGGAGCGGCGCGCCGTACGACGTAGAGTCGCCTGATGCATTTGGCCTATGGGGCATAGGGAAGACATAACGCCATGATGAGGGATATAATACTCGCAAGGCACTTTTTTTAAGGGCGGATACACCGCCTCTTGTCTTGCAGAATTGTAAATTAACCCTTGACGATCCTCGCGCATTTGCTGCCGTGGCACTTGGGATTGAATGGGGCACCGTTGGACCGAAAACATGGTTTTACACGCCCAGCGTGCCTTGTTCGATGATAGATAGCCGAATGCGGTACTCGATTTGACAGAGGGAGTCGCATCCGGGGGGTTTTTAGTATACTACTACGCAGCTCTCGCGTGTGCCGATTTACCGTTCGCACTTAATGCAACACCCCAGTCGGATACTATTTTTGGCAAGCCGCACCTGGTCGGGCAGCTCGGGAATGCCAATGACGATACGGGCTTCTGCAACGAGAGGGATGATAGCGACACGAGCAGCTGGTCTCGTTGCTGCGGTGTCCGACAGCCACGTATGCCGTGTGTCCTGACCGAAACTCAAGATGGCTCTGGACATAGGCCCTGATGTGAACCCATTTGCCAACAGCCTTCTGCCCCGAAACCGCTTTTGCCGTCGTGGCAGTGTGTACTGCATAAGCAACCTGCAAAGCAAATAATTAAAAGGGCAGGCCAGTAACCGCTTTGGTTGCGAAATGACTTCCTAGTAGAATGTGTAGCCGTTTCTAGTCGGGTAACCCAGCCCTCGAGATCTGGAGGTCTGGTGCGTTACATTGACCCCTACCACCTACAGGAATGAATGCATTTGTATCTGAGCATGTATGTACCTTGTGCAGATCGGCGCGCACTACATGCCCCGAGCAGCACCCGACTCCTATTCACTTTACTATGCACCGCTCTCGGCTTATGGTGCGGACCAATATGCCGGATATGCTGCTTCAAACTGTTTGTTGAGCCGCATCTGGAACGCGCATCAGATGAGGCATGACTCGGGGTTGCGAGGCGTCATTCAGGGACAGACCACCTATTTCATTTAGCCGTGGGCCGTGAGGACATTTCCCCAAGCGCGCCCAAGGCCTGACAAGCTGGGATCAATCGTGCAGATTAGGCATTAGGCTCGAGTTAACCCCCGGAGCCAGCACCGCCAACCAGCCAACGTACGATTTGGGCATGGACTTGGTCTGCTCTGGGGCGCGACCAAAGCTTCCAGAAAGAAAATGAACGGGCCTATGTTTTGGTCTGCATAATACTAGGCGACCTCTGTAAGCACGGCGGTCCGCTTCGTTCTATCGGTACTAGGTAGGTAACAGGCATATCCAAGGCGCGCGCCCTAACATGGGAGTTCTTTGACCGGCGCCTTCCCAGCTGCCTGGCTATTGTCAGCAAGGGCTGACCCTTGCCTTCTTTGGTGGCAGTCCGTTTCCGTGGTGGTCGATGGGGGTGGGTGGGTGCCTAACAGCCGGAGCTCCAACAGATCACCGCCGTGGAAACAGGAAAGTTGCCCTTGGGCGTGAGAGTCAAATCGTGTGTGTGTTGTGTGCGAGGCCCAATTGTGCGGCTTTGACGTATCAACCATCAAACCAGTCCAATCATGCAATGACCAGCCAGAGGTCACGGGAGTAATATGGATACCTACCTGCCTATCTGCTCGATGAATTACCTAGGTTAGATAGTCTTTTACCGAGTAATGAGGCCATATCACCTTTGACAAGGGCTGACTCAGCTTGCATCAAGCGGCACCAGCCGCAGTTTTTCTTCACTTTGGGGGATACCCCTTTCTTTCAGCAGGTCCGGACGCGACCAGCTAAAAAATGAGCAAGGAGCCTGGTGCCCACCCAAGGGCCTAGGTATCTCGTTTCTGGAGGGCCGGGGTACACGAGATCCGGTTCAGTCACGTCAGGGAAGCTCAACGCCCGATACGTGAGTGGCTCTTTTTTTGCCTTGCGAGCCGTTTGCTTTTCGCTGTATGTAATCTTTGGCCACCATCTTGCGTGCATACGTGTGTGTGCGTGTGTGCTCGCGTAGATTCCACTCGCGGGGTTCTCTCAACGAATGACTGACGGAACCGTTCAATTCCCAAGCTGCCAACGAACGTCAACAGGACTGCGATTACCGTAGGAAAACCAGGCTGGACACAGGTATTTCGGACGCACGAGCCAACATTACATTACACTGGAGTGACCCTTTGGAAAATCACTTCAATATTGAATCTACCTGAATTAAAACCGCACATCAACGTCCGGGAAATGCCCCCAAATGCCAAATATCTGAACATGCATGGGCGTTAATTTGATGGTTTGAAGATCTGGCAGATGGTCATTCTACTTGTTAGGTAGACTGTAGTCAGGACAACGGGTAGCCACCCAGCTTGAGTCGTCTTGACTCTTCCTTCGCTTTGTACGGTGATTAGGTATTTGCGCCCTGCCACGACCTGCTTAGCCGCGGGAGCCCGACTCGCCCACAATTTGCTGCCTCGCCGGACTGCAATGTCATCTGAAGGGCATTTGATTCAGATATCCGTACTAGTCACCTCAGAAAAACGTCATATAAAAAGTGCAGCAGTCCGTTTCGCATTACAGATCAGTAATTAGAAAGGGCCATGTAAATTTGATAGCACACTGTTCCTCTCCGTACCTCTTTATCCAGTGCTTGTACGGAGTAGCAAGCGCTACGATCTGGCCGAAGACCCACTATTCTGGAAAGTAGAGCCCTGGCCGAGGGGCATTGACTGGGCATAAGGGCGCCTTTGGGCTTCTTGTTGCGGTGTGTCACAGGAAAGCAAGAGGGAGCGAGCTACTGCCACCCCCCCATATCTGCCCACCCATTCACTTCAAGGGTGCTTTGCCTTTCCCGTCACTCATTCCCAATTCTACTTCTTCCGATCCCTCTCAGCAATTCAATCCATTCCTCCTTCTCCACCACATCAGGAGGAGTCCGCCGACCGAGTTTATTGACATTCGACGGCCGCGTTCTTTGTCTCTTTTACTACTCTCCCGAATCATCTTAATCTCTAGTATCTCACCAGAGCAGAGCCATCGGACCAATTCTGTGTCTTCTTGCGGCATTGACGGGTAAGTTCTGATCACTTGTGTTCACCTTCCCCTCTCCTCTCCATCTCCGGTCCCTTCATTCACGTACCCAGTCGGTCGGTGCCAACGGTTGGTGCCGCTTATTCCTTGGTTTTTTACTCAAGGCATCAGGCTGCATTGATCATTTCCTACTTCATCTACTGCACATTATTTATGGTGTCCTCAAGACCATCATTTTTACCTTTACCCTCAACCAGAGTGCACACCAACTCTCTTTCCTCCCTCCCTCTCTCCTGGGACAATAACCGCTAGACGTTACCTACCCGATTTTCCCACTGACACCTTTCTGTCCTGCAGCAGAACAACACCACACAACGGAGCATTGCTTGAGAGCATCTCCTCCACGACAATTATCCCGCTACAGCCACTCGCACACACTGCAGTAGCTGCACAGCTTCCGATACGATGACCACCATGGTAAGTTACTGATTTGGCGGAGACATTTGGTGTCGTATTTTCTCTGAAGGAGCGGTATTTTGGTTGTGGGCGCCCGCCCGGTTGGTCTCAGCTCTTACCAATGCCGAGCATTCACCAGGCTTGACCTGACTGAGGAGTTATTTTTACGGCTACGAATACTAGTTTTGCACTTCTTCGTCGCTCCAGCCGCTAACTGATGGCTTCACAGGATCTTCGCGTCGGTAACAAGTACCGTATCGGTCGTAAGATCGGTTCCGGCTCTTTCGGTGATATTTACCTCGGTACCAACATCATTTCGGGCGAGGAGATTGCTATCAAGCTCGAGAGCGTCAAGGCCAAGCACCCCCAGCTTGAGTATGAGGCTCGTGTCTACAAGTCGCTCGCTGGCGGCGTCGGCATTCCTTTCGTCCGCTGGTTCGGCACCGAGTGCGACTACAATGCTATGGTTCTCGACTTGCTGGGTCCCAGTTTGGAGGATCTCTTCAACTTCTGCAACCGGAAGTTCTCGCTGAAGACCGTGCTGCTGCTCGCCGACCAGCTCATCTCCCGAATCGAGTACATCCACGCCAAGTCCTTCATCCACCGTGATATCAAGCCCGACAACTTCCTGATGGGCATTGGCAAGCGTGGCAACCAGGTCAACGTCATTGATTTTGGTCTGGCCAAGAAGTACCGAGACCCCAAGACTCACTTCCACATTCCTTACCGTGAGAACAAGAACTTGACGGGCACAGCTCGTTATGCCTCCATCAACACCCATTTGGGTGTCGGTACGTATTCTCCCCATATTTCATACTATCTACATGACTAACCCGGATCGACAGAGCAATCTCGCCGTGACGATATGGAATCTTTGGGATATGTCATGCTTTACTTCTGCCGCGGCTCCCTCCCTTGGCAGGGACTGAAGGCTGCTACTAAGAAGCAGAAGTACGACCGCATCATGGAGAAGAAGATGACTACACCCACCGAGGTTCTCTGCCGCGGCTTCCCCAACGAGTTCGCCATCTACCTCAACTACACTCGATCCCTCCGCTTCGATGATAAGCCGGACTATAGTTATCTCCGCAAGATCTTCCGTGATCTCTTCGTTCGCGAGGGCTTCCAGTATGATTACGTCTTCGACTGGACTGTCTACAAGTACCAGAAGAACGCCCAGGCCATTGCCCAGGCTGCCGGTGCGCCCGCTGCTGGAGACGAAGAGGAGAAGGCTCGTGCCTCGCGCACCAACGCCGCCACGGCTGGCCAGCCCTCTTCTGCCGTCAAGCCCAACGCCATCCCCGGCTCTCGCCGCAAGGTGCTCGAACGCGGCGCCCCGGGCGTTGACACTCCGGATACCAACCGTGCCGTCGGTGGAAGCGATAGGATGTGAGTGTCTTGCGTTGCCCAGCCCAACAGCCTCAAGAGTTTCCTCGTAAGGAATCATCTTTTCCTTCGCCTTGGTGTGCTTTGATGAACCGCTGCTGGCCGAAGGAATTGCTGACATTGATGGCTGACACTTCAGTTTGCGGTAACAGGCTGCGATCAGCTTCTAAAGGTCAAGGCACTGGCTCCGGATACGGCTCGTACCGCCCGAAATGATTCGATATCGTGACTGGCACGCCCCTCTCCGACTCTCTCCGTCTTGTGCATTGTGCGTAATAGCGGGAGCCACTGTATTAGCGTTCGACATGCTCATGCCGAATATCTGTTTCTTTTGGCACCCCCCCGCCGTTTCCATGGTGATCTTGGGCTTGAGTTGTTTTGCAAGTTTGGGAGACAAGCAGCGATTGTCAACCTGCTTCCCGACAGTCCCCACTACACTCATTGCCATCTGACACTGGAACGTACCGCCATGCGTCACCAAGCATCGGACCCTCCTTTCATATCACATACATTGCTTTTCCTACCGTTCTGCGATGAAATCCCCTGGTTTATGATTGCATTCCCTGGCTCGGACATGCCAGGATTCCCGACAAGACAGTTCTATATCGACGGCAACGCCGATTGCAGCCTCTGTCTCGTTGTGGATCCTCCGGCGTATGTCTGAACGGCATGTCCGGCATCCTGAATTGGTCGGGATGTCGATATACAGAACATACGATCTGTTACCAGTACCTATCGTTTCTGGAATTTCGACCGCGAAGCAGTCCTGGGGTTCGCCTGTGGAAACCCCGACATCAGTTTGTTCACTCTTCATGGGGGGATCCCAGGAATATCGTTGCGATGCGTTAAGCTCAAGTGATATGGATTCGGTTTTGGTTTCTTTCTTTTTCCTTTGATCAAAGTTTCGTGTTTTCTTCGATTCGGTTCTTCCACTCGCCTTTGTTTCCCTCCTGGTTGGCGACTTAATCAGCAACGGAAGCTATGCTATCACCAGCATAGTGGACACTTCGACGATCGACTCCCCATTCTTTACAACTTTCGGTCAACAACTTGAGCCCTTTGTCGACGGGCATCGATGTACTCTGCAAGAGTCGACGCGGCATATTCCGGATTTGACGCACGCCAATACTCTTAGTTTGCAGCATTGCACTCGACTCGTCGACGGTCTCGGGTTGACTGTGGTGGAAATGGACCCGCTGTGGTTTTAGGGACGTCAGGGGATGGATAGGAGATTTGACCTTGCACTCATACCCCGAGATGCTCACCTGCGCCGACTTCTAATGACGACCTGTCTTAGTCCAGTACGTCAGTCGAGCGTTGGGTGCAGTACACGTATGTGCCCGCAGGCTTGTGTCGATCGTATTTGAAGACCGGCACCGATACACGCTACCTAGTTCTCAGAAATTGATTTCGCTTCTCAACTCTAATGTGTTTCTATGAATATTCGTGATGTAATGTGATGCACGTGACTAATATAGGCTTATTTGCAAAACTTGAGGTCTCGTTACCTCCCCTTTCATACATATATGAGCCGTTGGACGTAGTTGGATTTACTCGTACGTGGCTATATAAAATCGACGAGGTCAGCGGGCAGATCCAGGGTGAGCCTATGGAGGCTATCTGATGCTACCGCCCACTAGTTGAGGCAGCCTGTTTCCATGTAGCTCGAGGCTGCGAGGTATACTGCCCCGCACCTACCAGTGCTGTTATCGGTCATGGGTGGGTACCCTAGTCCTTTCCGTTTCAAGAAATCCGAACACCATGTTTCCCTCCGGTTAGGCGGGCTGAGCTGAATGAAGTGCTCATCGCACCCTTTCACTCTTTACTACCGTGAACATTCATGCTTTGTATGCTGTTGTTAAGCTTCCTTTTCCCCATAGCCTCCGTATATATAGCCTGCTATAATATGCTGTTCCAGAGTTTCTCTTTCCTAGCTGCTTGAACATCGGGGTTTTCGTACTCTTCTCTTGTGACCTTGACCATCAGATCGGCCTTCTATCCAACAAATCGCGAAATCAGGGTTAATTCGGGCTCTACACGTCTACACCACTCTCAATCCCATCCACGGCAGCGATGGCGTCCCTGGATACTTTCTACCTCACCTTCAACGCTGCGAAGCACTTCATATCGGTTTCTGCGTTCGCCAATCATCTGAGTCGAGCTTTCAGCCAAAATGCGACGCATCTTCCTGAGCTAGTCGTCTTGTACGTCGCCCCAATGCCCTTGTCTACCATTCGGGATCGAAACATGACCTGTCACTAACACGCGCGCAGTTCGCTGCAAGAGATGGCTCCTATCTCAGCAGCATTTATTGGCTCCTATTTCCTGAGCCCGTTTTTCGAACGATACGAGTCCGCACTGAATATGGCAGCAGCAAAGTTTATGCAGGACGCAGGACAGTCTAGGGAACAGCCCTACACGCTTGTCAGGACTCGAAATGTCGGTATGACCGGTATTATGCTCTTTGCTCGCGACCCGGCCGCCGTCACGAATCTACAAGCGGCCGAGGTTGGCTTCGGCGCCGGTGATATGGCCAACAAGGGAGCTGTGGGACTTCGCATGATGTACAGCAAGGGCGGGAAGGAAACAGAATTGACGTTCGTGAGCACGCACTTGGCTGCTATGGAATGGAACCTAGAACGCAGAAATCGCAATTGGGAGAGCATCGTGAGTGGGCTGGTCTTTGCCGATCCCAAGACAATTGTCCAATCAGATCCCCCAGCACGCATAGAGAGAGCGTCGACCGAGGGTGACATCGAGCCGCTGCTTTTCCATCCAGAAACGGAAAAGAAGCTTCACGACGTCAGCATCTACAAGCCCGGGGGTCATCTCTTCGTTGCTGGTGACCTGAACTATCGTTTGTCGAAGACGGCACCTCCCGCAGATGCTGTGTTTCCCGTCGTCGACGACGAGACGAGCGAAGACTACTACCCGCGCTTTCTGGCGCTTGACCAACTCACTGCTGAGAAAAAGGCAGGTAGAGCGCTTCATGGGCTCAGCGAGGCACCCATCCACTTCCCGCCCACTTACAAGTACAATGTACAGCCCAAGGAGGCGACCGGGCCCGAGCCGGTGGAGGATAATGGGGTTGAAGAGGTCAAGTGGAAGTTCGCCAAGCACCGGTGGCCTGGCTGGTGTGACCGTGTCCTGTGGCTCGATATCCCTGACTGGGTCAAGGGTGATGGGGGTGTCGGCAAGAAACGTCCTGAGATGGAGGTGACGGCGTACGACTGCCTGCCCGTCGTGCGCAGTAGCGACCATCGAGGTGTGTTCCTGAGAGTACAGGTTCCCGTACTCACCCCAGACGAGCTCAAGCCCCCCGTCGACTTAGTCGAGACGACGCTGCGAGACTCCGAGGTCGCAGGTCGAACCTCGCCTGAAAGCGTAGTGGTGGATCCGAGAATACGGCTTCCCAAGGCTATCGACGTTGATTCGTGGGAGCATCGCGCATCTGTCAAGAAGTGGGAATCGCTCGTGGGCTGGTCCATGTACATCTCTCAGTCCAAACAAGGCATCATGTTCTTCACGACAGCCTTCATCGTTGCGCTCGGTGTATATTGGTATCGTTCTCTATAGGTGGACGGAGCGAAACGCATGCTGCAGCGGCTTTGGACTCGTGGCTCCAGGTGTTGGGAGTGGATAAGTGGTGTGAAGAGGGGCGTTTTTGCTTGACAGGAACGGACCGGACGGGACTGGGATACGGAATGCATGGCGTTGGTGTGAGTGGTTGTCATTTTTATAGTCGCGCTTTCCAGGGTGTGTCAGCATAGAATAGAAGGCAGGCCGGAGTAGGACAGGACGGCTTGGCGTTCGCAGTGAGTACACCCGGTTGGGTGCTCTCATCGTTATCCGGCCTTCTTAAGGGCGTGGATCAGCATTATGCTGGAATAGAAATTCGATTACCCCGTACTTCATGTATCTACGTATTCGTGAGCTGGTGCTGTCTGAAGTCGTTCTTACCTACATGGTAACTTCCATGTCAGTGTACATATGCCCATATGAGGGTATCCACTGATCCTAATTACTCCCCTAGTAATAACGTAACACGAATGTCTACTGATACAGAAAATGCGGCTTACCATGGGCTATCTGTTCTAAACATCAACATATCATCTTGCTTAAAAACGCTCTCGTCTCTTTCACAGGGCTTCCACACTCCATGTGTTACAATTAAATGATTCTAGCACACTGAAACACCTGCACTTAACACCATGACTGAATTAAACGATATCTCGTTACTGGACAGAACTTGGTTACCTCTGTGATTCTTATTTACATAGATTATCTCAGGACAATGGGGAGCCCTTTAACTTCTGAGCCTTTCAGCTTGCAGTTGAATGAATGCCATTGATGATACAGCCATCGCCGAGATAGACTTTGCATGAGCTGTTGACTAGTTCATCACACAAGTCCACAGCCGGCATCCCTCATTGGGGGCAGTAACCTCCTTTGCCTTTTACTGATCGTATATGTGCTAAAATGGCCCGGTAGTTGCTAATTATAAAACCCAACCCGTATGGTCTGCAGACTACGTATACCCATGTGCCTTTGTAAGCTGCTCCCGCAAGATGTGAAAACTGGGCATGCGTAGGTGCCTTTGTGGGATGCCCACGCAGGAAGTGAAAGCCCTAAAAGGGGTCGCCGATTCCAACAGCCTGCCCGAATCTGACAACCTGCTTGCCCAGAGCTTGGATGCTTCCGGCACCTCTCGGGGCTAGATACCCACTATCCAACACTGAATGATACCTTTGTTGCCTACTAGCTCACTATAGAGTGATGCTATAACCACCCGGCTTCACAGCAGTGTAGAGTGTATCCTTTCCGACGACAAGCTTTGGCCCGCAAGAGCGGATACCTCCCTCCATTGCCTTTCTCTCTGCCATATTTATTTCGTCTTTTGGCCTGTGGAAGACCGGAAACCTTTTCCCCCACGCAAAAAACCAAACCAGAGAAAATCTGTCCTTTTCTGCGAAACCGAACCAGACCACACACAGCTACCACTCGAAAGAGGCACCCAGCGTGAGTTTATCTTCCCTTCGCCCAGCACTTTAGAGGAACACTCAGTGTAAACCTCTTCTTCACCCAACCCCGAGAGGAACACTTGTGTAAGTCCCTCCCTTCTTCAACCAGCACTTGAGAAAAACGCTCGTGTAAGTCTCTTCTCACCCAACACGTGAGATCAACACTCAGTGTGTAGGTCTCTTCTCATCCCCCACTCGACCATCAGAGGTTTAAGTAAAAGGTACCGAGGTGTTTCGTGTAACTAACACGGAGTTTCAGCTACCCACCCACCAGTCACCACTCTTCGCGTAAGGCCTCCACCACTTGGACCTTCGCAGCATCGACAATGGCTGAATCTGGCACCCCCTCCGACGTTGATTGGGACGAGGACTTCCAACTCACTCCTGAGTCGTCCGACGTCGAGTCGGATGATGGCTACGTCCTAGTCACTCCCCAGTCGACAGGCGTTGCGTCAGATGACGACCCCATCCCCTCCCCTCCCATGGCCCAGGCATTCCGGCTTAGAGATGCTCCCGTTGATGTCCGTCACGGGGTTTACTCAAGTGTCTTTGCCAATGGGGATGGCAAGAACCTGCTCGAGGCCCTCCCTGACCTCTTGCGCCAAGAGGCACTCCCCAAGTCGCTGCGGAAGGACGAGTGCCTTAGCTATCTGAACATCCAAATCAATGCCTTTGATTTGGAGTATCGTGATGAGTGGCTCAAGATCGGATGGAAGACGGCCCAGGGCGAGGTGTTCTCCCAGGTGTTCATCCACTTGGATCACGAAATCATCCGGCGCATTGTTGATAATGTCGGCGAGGTCGATCAGCTCAACATCATCATCGACCCTTCGGCCGCCGCCGACGACGCCGACCTCACGCAGATCCTTTACCTGTGGATCAAGGTTCGAGAGGTGGCCTCCCTACTCAGTAAGATGAAGCATTGGGGTGTCCAAAATCTTGCGATCAAGATGACTTCGGTAGGCCCCAGCACCTTCAAGCTCACGTCCAGGCCTCTGGGTAAGCTGCCCTTCATGGTAAAGAGTGACTACAACTTCTTGTCCCTGGTCCATATGGTTATCCTTGAGCCATTGATTAGCGGCAAGAAAGTGGATGGCGCCACGAAAATGAGCGCCACGTCCTTGGAATGGTACTACCAGATTCTTCCGGTTGGCGACATTACTGCGGACCAGGACCTTGCTCCGGATAGGGACAGTACTCCTGAGCCCATACTGACGCTAATCGATCGCTTGGGAGCCGTCTCGAACGGGCCCGTCATGTGGATTCTCCGGGACGAATACTCCATGATCAGCACTTTCTTCAAGGACGTCACCTTGGCTAGGATGCGTGTTGAGGTTTCCAACATTGACTTCGCGTTCGAGTTGGCACTCGACACCATCCACGGACCTGCTGCCGATAATCTTCGGCTGCATCGCCTCCGCACCTGGAAGCTGAAGGACGCGATATCTGCCCTTAGCCGCAAGAACCGGGACATCATGATGGAGTCTATGGACTACAACGGGAAGGCCCACCGTTGTGAAGTTAATCTCCTTCGACGCAACCTCGTGTCCCACGACGTCGCAGTTCATCAACGCGAATCGGAAGTCGTTCAGGACAGGGAACGTAACCGCCTTGCCGTCGAGCGCAACGACGCAATCTGGACCGGCCTTCTCCCGGTCTACCCTTTCTCCCCTCTCGCCGCCAGCAACACAGAGATCCAGGCCGCCATGGCACTCTGGACGCAGGTCAAGCTGGAAGAGCTTAGCAGTGAGATGTACAACATCGTCAGTCTTCATGACGGTGCCGACAAGTGGTCTAAGCAGTATCCACTCGGCATTCCCAGCCTTGACCAGATTCTCGAGGATGCCGGCGAGAGCGGCGAGGGCGACGATGAGGAGTTTACGCCCTTTTACGAAGCCATTGATGAGGAGGAGGAGGAGGAGGATGCCGAGGGACTCGACGAGCACCTCTCGTATGTGAATCTGGAGGACGACGACGGCTTCTTCGACGGCTGTGCCTGCATCTAGGGTCGGGGGCTTTGCCACCATCTACGACAAAAGAAAAAGGAAAAGAAACCTAGAAGAACCCCCCAAAAATGGGTGCGACAACAGGAAGAAAACCCAAGAAAACAACAAAAACGTTGTTTGAGTACACCGGCAACCAGCCTACCGGGTCGTGATCACACTGGCACACCCAATTAGCTGAACAGGGTCTCGAGACCCAAGAGTCAGCTATAAGCGAATTCTTTTTGGCTCCTGCGACCAAAGAGAGGGGGAAGAATAAAAATCTGGGGAGCAGATACTAGGCAGGCACGTTGGCAGGTGTTTTGTTTTGCTCGTTTCATTGTGGCATCTTGACGGCCAACCTTGCTTTAGTATATATAGACGATACCCTTCTGGCGCATGGATTATTTGATTTCATTTTCTCACACTGTTCCCTTTTGCAAATAATTGTATATTGATTTGGTGACGTGCACACGGAGTTATTGGCGAGCGTACCTAGGTACAGGTAGTTGCTGTGTGTGTTTCTGTGCCACTGGACGGCAAGCAAACGAGCTGTGTAAGCTGCGGTTAAGAAAAAAGAAGAAGGGGCTTCTTTCTGTCCAGAATCGAACCATAGCGTCTTACAATGCAAACAATAACCAAAGAATTAGCCTTTGAGATTAACACACTCTCACTATACCAATCAGCCAGCTTGCATTTGGGATAAGTACAAAGGGGGGACCGCCAGCACCTAGCCAGCTCTTGCACCAAGCTCGGCTTCATTATCACTAGCAGCTGAACATTGAGTGAGAGATATATCTTCATAGTATAAGAACGAATATAAAAAATATAAAAGCGAAGAAGCCATCCATTTAACGCCAGGATGGTAGGCGGTGCCGCATCGTTATTATTGTCTTCCAGGTAAGGAAATCAGCTACTTCGCTGATGAACTTTGACTTTATTAGGATTTATATATCACCCCCGGGCTAAATTTCCGCTGAGTACAGACGGGACAGTGTCTGAGAAAGAAAGGATGTTGGGTGGCTGCCTACCCGAAATGTGTCATCCGGCGGGCGACAAGGGTCGAAGCAAACAGGGCGGCAAGACAACGAAAAGGACATTGGGGAATAAAATTGAGTGCAACTGCCCAGGATCGAAACTGTTGCATTTCAATGGAAACCCCAAAAATAAAGAAGTTTGACCTTTACCCCTATGCCATTCGCCCACGAGAGATAGGGGGCGGCCAACACGTATGCACACACTCACCCGTCACCCATTCACTACGCTCCGGGTTGGTAAACCATGAAGTAAAAATATTTGATAGACATCCGGATTAACGCAAAGGTCAAGAATACGGATAGGGAGTAGGGGGAAAAAGTTAAGAAGCGAAGGGGGTGGCGGTATTGCGTAAATCGTGTTCTCAGCCACTTCGCTGGAAAACTCTTGCTTTATTAGGATTTATATAGCTAGATATTGTGGTATTAGCCACGGAAGTGGCTGATCCCAAGGAAACAAAGGGTGCATTTTCAGGACTGACACTCTCTGCCGCTATACCACACAACCAACAAAGTGTGACACACATAAGAAGCAGAAACTATGCAGCCCTTGGAGAAGGTGAAATTGCAAGACACTTTCCGAAAATGAAAACGAATAGATCTAATCATAGGTACGCATTAGAATGTATTTATGCAAAAATATCAAAAAGCGAAGCCGTCCGTGTCGGACGAAAGAACCTTGTGTTATTTATTGTTCAGCTACTTCACTGGTAAATTTCACTGCAATTGTAATTATATAGCACTCCTTGCCAGCATTGCAAATAATCAAATACCCAGGGGGCGCAGCGTAGGTGGCTGGCTGCCTACCTAAAATCCCGGGCCAACCACCGGGCCGGACCGGTGACGTAGAGCCAGCCAGCAAACAGCAAACAAACGTGAACCCTGGAACGCACTGCTACTATAAGTGGCTGGCTTAACCAACTGTCTAGGACCCCGGCTATCGTTGGATTGTAGTGGAAGCCGACAGCCACACTTCCAGACTTGGCATACCTCATCCCAGCAGGGCATCCAAGGATCCCTGTCACCGATTAGGCAAAGACCAAGCCAGGTTCCAAGTTCCCATACATCTAGTTCTGACAGAAGACTTGTAAATTGAGTGTATTGACTCGTCGTTGAGCTATATAAGACGTTCATTGCATGGGCCCCTTATCCCGATATATATCCCGAAGTAAAACAAGGTAAAATCGTCGAAACCCCCAACCAAACTCCGGATGCTTGTGCTGAAAGCTCCCTCCCATGGAGTCTTCCCCCCGTAACTCCTCTAACTGGTAGACAACCACAACTGCTCCGCGCGCCACTTCCCCTTCTAGCGCCTGAAAAAAGTAATAAAATATATGACAGTATGTGTATATGGCAACATATGGTACATGGGAACAAGGTTGATCTTGTTTTGTTCCTTTAAGGGGGGGTTCGAATTCTCGTCAGTCGTAAAAAAGTAACCCATCAATCAGAACCTACTATATAAAAATCCCCACGGGGACACTCTCCTGCTTTGCTCTGCTCTAGCTCAGAAGCCTTCGAAGTACTTGTCGTATTTGTTGAGTAGCTCGTCCGTGTACGGCTCGCGCTTGCCGTCATCTTCGGGATATACATCGAAACATGAGGCGTCGCCGGGGAATCGCACTTGGGGCTGGATGGGCGGGTGCACTTGTCGTCGCAGCAGAACCTCCCAATCGACCCCCTCGAAGAACGGGTGCTCCTTGACCCGCACCGAGCCGCCGTTGATGTTGCCCAGCCGCCGTGAGCGGTCCACCGTACACAGGGATCGTATTATGTGTTGCGCATTGTGCGAGATCTGGGGTTCGGCCGGGAACATGACCGGTTTTTCGACAATTCTGCGCCCAAGGTTAGCACAGCCGCTCCACCATCCCCACCCGTTGTATGGGCTGGATTGTTCATGTTGTAACACACTGTTTGTAGATTTCGATGGGGTTTTGGTGCCAGAACGGAGGGTACCCCGTCAGGAATTCGTATATGAGGATTCCCAGCGCCCACCAGTCCACGGCGGTCGTGTGACCCTTATTTTGAATGACCTCCGGAGCGAGGTACTCGGGGGTGCCGCAAAGCGTGTACGTCTCGACCGGCCGCTCGTCCTTGCTGCCCAACCGCTTGGCAAACCCGAAGTCGACCAGTTTCACGTGGCCCTCGCCGTCGAGCAGGAGGTTCTCGGGTTTCAGGTCCCGGTACGCGACCCCGCCCTGCTGTTCGTGCAGGAACTCTAAAACCAGCACGATCTCGGCGGCGTAGAACTGCGCCCACTCCTCCGGGAAGCGCCGGTGCCGCCGCAGATAGGAAAAGAGCTCGCCCCCGGGGACGTAGTCGAGGAGCATGTATATCGAGTCGCGGTCGGCGAAGGAGGCGATCAGGGTCGTGATGAAGGGGTGCCCCGCCACGTCGGCCAGGATCTCGCGCTCGTGGCGCACGTGGTCGATTTGCTTGAGCTTGATGATCTCGGCTTTGCGCAGGATCTTGAGCGCAAAGACTTGGTCGTTGTCTTCTTTGTCGGAGGCGGTCTTGGGTCGCACGAGGCAAACGCGGGCAAACGTACCCTGCGAGGATTGTTAGCGGACTGGCGGGACACCCGGACGCGCAAACACCACCACCACCACTTCGCTACACCATCACCACCGCTCCCGCTCCCACTACCACTTGCGAATGTAAAAAAAAGGGTTGCGTACCGTTCCCAACGTCCTCAAAAGTGTGAAGTCAGCGGGACTGCATCTTGTAGATGCGCGACCCACTGCTTCTGAAGCCGTCATCGAAGGCGGCGTGTGCATCAAAAAATTCCGAGAAATGATGTTTGGTGTACATCGACGATTGTGACGATTGACAAGTTCCCCCCCTCCCTGTCAAATTCGAGTTTCAGACGATAACCCCACCTAGCTGGCTAGCCTACTTGGGCAGGCTATTGATGACGTTGTGATGCATTTGGTTATTACCTAGGTATTGATCAATCTAGAATCTAGCTACTGGTACATGAAGGGCAGCGATTATTATCGCTCGCTGACTAAGCCAATGGGTTGGCAATAGCCCAGAATGACTGGAATATCCTCTTAACCATCCTCTCCATCATCCTCTACATCGTCACCCAGCCCCTCATCATCTTCCTCAGCTTCGTCACCATGAAAGTCAAAGGCTTCAAGAAGAGTTGACTTGGGTAAACCAAATTTCACGCGCTGTTCCACGTGGTTCTTGGCAACGGCTCCAGTCACTTTGAGAGCCTCTGGGGTCTCATAGAATGCGCCGACCAGTTTTGTAGACAATTTGTGTGTCTTGTCGAAAAAGACACATGCGCGACCTAAAGTCCAACACGTTTTGCATTGGGCAACTTTGGTATTGTCCGGTAGCGTGATCCATTGGAACTCGAAGGGCGCTGACCTTCTCTTTCTGGAGAACATGATGCAACAGCCGAACATGGACTTTTCCATGTCACCGATTACGAGGTTTTCCATGTGGACTGGGCCGAGAACGTTCTCTAGTCTGGGGTGGTTGCGTAGGAGTACCTCCGGTGTCAACTTGTCAATATTGCCGTTGAGCATCTTCGGCACCTGAACGACAGTCCGTGGAAGAGGTGAGCAGCGCCAGATACGCATGAAGAAGTCATAATCGAATTCTTGGACGTGGCATCTGTGCTGTATAGCCCATTGAGGTTTCTCGGGCTGCCACTCCCACTGCTCAAGCGAGCACAAGACCTCAATAGCGTAGAAGAACAGCTTGCCATAGGGCGACGAGGCCAAAATCTTAGTAATCTGATCTGCGTTGTCCATGGCAGCGGATACTCTTGGGAAGTGCTTTAAGGCGTATTGCACCGTTGCCAATCCATCCTGGCTCTCGTGTTGCATCTGCAGCGCAAGATCCATCACTCTCTCCCAGATAGAACCATCTTCGAACATGCCTGGTATTGGCACAGTAGACAGAGGAAATGGATGAGGTCCGAAGCCTTTGGTCATGACCTCCCAGGTAGGCTGAATATGAACAGTTGGCTTGGGTTGCCCGTTAAAGCTGAGGGATGAGTACTTCTGCCTACCCGGGCCAGGCATCAATCCCTCCATTGCACCGTGTATTGTCTCCTTCATCTGTAGAGGTTTGAACCGGGGGTAGATATGCATGTATACGTCTCCATTCGTATTGCGAATAGGGAATCGCATCCACGGCAAGGTTGCATAGGTCCAGGTGGCGATAGGTGCCTCCCAGTTCTGCCCAACCTGTCGAGATGGGGATGTTCCGTTTGAACGCACGTCTAAGCCATATAGGCCAAGCTTACGACGTACAATCCCGCTGCACTCGCGCAACATGTTCCCTACAGGATAGTTTATTGCGACCTGTGCAACGCTGCTCCGGTTTGCAGTTGATTCCGTATCGGTGCCCAAGGAGACGCCTAAGCTTCTTAGGTGAGGATTCATCCCATCGTGGAAGGTTATCATCGCCTGTTCAACAATAGCGCGACCATGGAATCGTCGAAGAAACGATTGCGATGAGAAAGATAGGAGACGATACATATGCCACTTGTACTTAGGAAACTGTTTTAAGAGGTGGCTGACTTTGTAATGCGATCTGTTCGCGGGACTTTGTGACTCGATCTTCAGCTTGTGCGCGAGGTATCGACCCTTGCCATGAATCTGTACCGTGACCCCTTCATACACACCCCAAAGCTCGATATTGTCATTAACAGGCCCCATCTTGAGATCGAGATGGAGAATCTTGAGCCCCGTGATGGTCCGCCCCATTTTCTTCCCATCATTGGGAAGACGCACTTGGTCGTCATCAACGACCCAAGATCCGCGTGGGATAATGGCGAACTCGCGGATCGCGTAGATATGATGCGCGAATTTTCTGCATTCTGCGGCTTGGTCCTCGTCGTCGTGGATAATGGCGTCAAGATTGCGACCCATTTCGGATGGATGGCTTGGGCCCTTCTTTAAAAAGTCCCACGAACCAGCATTTTTACTGGCTATAAGTTTGATATGTTAGTTTTATAAACTGTATACTAAAGAAGAGAATATCTTACCTTCAATCATGTCCTTAATTAACGACTTTCTGCCATCGCTGGTATTCAGTTGTGCCATAACTGCTTCGTGGAGTCGAGCCACCCTTGGGAGGCGAGGCTCGTTGTTGACAAGAAGCTGGAGCCAAGTATCGAAATACTTGTGAAAAACGGTATCCTTGAAATCAAGTTGGAGATTGGCCTCCTTAACGGCCATGTCCATACCCTCTAGGATTATGGGGAGTCGCATAGGTACACCTACGACGACATTGCCGGCGTATGTGGTACCTTGCGCTAGAACTTGCCAACCGGGGTTTTGGCCATTGACTGGTTGGTGTCGAGTACCCCAGATGGCGACAGTGACTAAGCGGTCCTGTCGACCCGGGAGCTTGTGACCGACTTGAATTGTGTAGTCGGGTCGACCTCGATTGTCCTTATGGTTGTCGAACATACTTCGCTGGATAATAATTGTACCAACCTGTCCTCTCTTAAGTTCGATAGGCAGTCGCTTAGCCTCTTTCATCTTGAGCATGTACTCCGTGCCGCCTCCGTTTAGACCACCGTTGGCCTGGAAAATTCGATTGCTAATTGTTCTGACATCGTCGCCGGTGACACTGTTGACTATTTTGCAAGTCCACCACTCAGAGTCACCGCCGGTTTTCTCGGGCATCCAGGCACTTCTTTGGCCTTCAAATCGGCCAGTGTTGGTCAATGATAAGCCTTCTACATTCATGTCTTCAGAGGCGACTGATCCAGGTGTGAGTCGGTACTGCCCATCGTCCTAGAAGTCTTGGTTAGATATTTTGGTGATAATTCAGCTGCCGTGATGGGATTTGAGCAGTTCAAGGGTAGAAAACCCATCTAATTAGGATCGTAGAAATGACGATGACTTACTGAGAAACCGCTTGACTGGGGCTCTTGTTGTTGTTGCCACAACGAAGTTAGGGATTGCTGGGGAGGTTCGATGGGCCCGCGTTGGCGGCCACCTCCCTTTGATGAACCACCACGGCCTTTCTTGGGTGGAGCTATGGTGACTGATGATTCTACACGCCTGTTTAACTGCAAGACATTTGCAGAATGGTGATGTAGTCAAGTTGGGTTGGTTCAATTGATGTGGTAACGAGCAGGGTGATGTAGGCAGATTGGGTTGATGGGAATGGTATGACACGAGAAGGGAGTACAGTGTCGAGAAACCAGAGAGTGAAATGCTGGTCAAATAAATAGTCCTAGAAGAGGAACTAATTTGACAGCTTGCAATTTTCAGCAGCAAATGAAGCAAATACCACTGCAAGCTGCGTTGCTGTCAATTGTTACTTGACTCATTTAGTTGTTGGGGCAGTGAGTGGTAGGGGAATCAAGCAAGCCAAGCTGGATTGGCAGCGTGTTTTTATATGTCAATTTCAAATGGTGAATGCAGCAGGAATCGGACAATTCAGAGTTTTTGTATTCAATGTCAACTATTTTATCCATTTAATACAGTGAGGAAGACATGCAACTTGAATATGAGGAGAACATCCATATCGCATGGTTTCATACTATCATCGTCGCCTCCGTCTTCTGCTGCTGCTTAAGCATATTTTATTTTGAAAACATTGAAGTTGGTTTGTTGCGTACGCAATACTGATCCATGACTTTCGATGTAGTAGATAGGGGATAGCCAGAATTTCAGTGTTTGGATATTGTTACGTAGTTGGGCGGCTTTCATTCCACTTGTGCCTATGCTGTAACTGGTCAGGGGTAACCAACTGCTTGCTTTGGATATTTTCTTGACTACATTGCTCTGCCTTCTGCCCTGTTTGGCTGATGAAACGGGTTTGGTTTGTTGACATTACTGAGCGTTTGAGAAACCCAATATTGACCATATAATGGCTGTTCGATTTGCCTATTATGACTCAAATCATATGCTTCTCAGTTCTACAGCTAACCTCATTTGTCTTTAAGGATTTGAGAAAGCTGTTTAGCGCTATAGATACGTATTCAAAAACATTATCTCAACCTCAGTCCATATGTATACAAAATGCACTCGTGCTCACTATTATCTACATTGCCACTGCTGCTCTCTGCCAATGATCCGGACTTATCTATTATGTCCACAGCTCACCATGTATACAAACATATATATACTATCAGCCATACACTGGTCTTATAAATGAGGTCTGGCAGGTCATCGTACTTGAATTAGCCCAACCCAGGGGTTTTCCCCCAAGCTTAAAGATCCTATCGTCTTGGTTTACGAGTGTCACTGACATCCATAGTATCACTTAAGAGGCAGCCCCTGAGGTACCTTGTAGGTAGGTATCCTTCAATCGCCCAGCGACTCCAGCAGCTGCACCTTCAACTCAACAAGACCCTCTTGACTAACGAAGAGCATTTACGTATTATATGAATCTATATACGTCTTCAAACTTCTGCGTTCTATTTATTATATTTATGACCTGACTCCAGACCGCTTAGCTGCTGGCAATACCTCTGTACATATATAGATATAAATTTTAAATCTAGGAAGGAGCCATCGCCCCTGAAACTCAAAACTCGAGAGAAGAGCCACTTATCCGCGCCTTCTTCGAAATGCAAGAAAGCACAGCAAAGTTTGCAAGCAAATATATGTAGTTCGTAGTCGCCGTAGACCCGTAGAATTTGAACTTGAGTGCATCACGATCGACAACATGGCGCACATCTTGTGCGACGAGGACGGCTCCGTCGTCAGCTTTGGGCTCTGCGCCGGGGACTTGCCCCCCCTGATGTCTTCGAAGACATCTGTAAGTACCTACATATTGATACCTGGCCGTATGAGTACAGGCACTAAATGGTATATTACAGTCATGAACGACCTCCCAGTGGTGGAGGAGAAGGACGAGATCTGTAAGTTGTTATGTTTTATAGTACTATCCCATATACTGAGACAATATTTTAGCGTTGGAACAGATGTTGGGTCTCCCAGAGGCCGAAAGCGAAGCCGAACCTGGTAAGCACGCATTATTTATCAGGCAATAGCTGCGCCAGTCACCCCTACGCCAGCTACTCCTGTACCAGTGACCCCTTGCGCCAGTTACCCGTACGCCAGCTACTCCATATACCAGCTACTCCATATACGAGCTACCCCTACGCCAGCTACCCCTACGCCAGCTACCCCTACGCCAGCTACTCCATATACCAGCTACTCCATATACCAGCTACTCCATATACCAGCTACTCCATATACCAGCTACTCCATATACCAGTGATCCCATCGCCAGTGACTCCTCATATCAGTGAACTCCTCACCAGCTACTCGACTCCTATAATAGCGGCTCCATCGCCAGTGACTCCATGACCAGCTACTCTATCACCAATGACTCCGTCGCCAGCTGAGTGAACAGACCATGATAGGCTTATTCTATTGGTATAATAATGCTAACGAGGTTGACCACTGCATAGCTCCCACCAAGAAACGGCCTCCCCTGGAGGACCTCGACGGCAACGCTGTAAGTTCCAATTACTACCTATACAATTCACGTGTCCCAAACTTACCGTATATTAGCGAAAAAAAAATAGAGCCGCCAATATAATTATTGGCGATTACGAGCCCATTGGGCCTTTTAAGCATCCTGAGGATGCTACAGTCTGTGTGTGCGGCTGGAAGGCCAATCTGGCCCTTAAGGGTCAAGTAACCTCCCAGTTGTCCGGGCATAGAGGGGGCGGGGGGTGCCCGAATTTCGTAAGTATTATCCTATTACTGCACTCGATTTGGGACACTTTCTTAATATCTATATTTATAGCCTCGGGAATTCGGTTGCTCGAAGTGCGACCGAATATGGAAGCGCAAGGTCAATGGCCTAGCGTGGAATAACCACCTGAAGATTTGCCCTGGAGCCGAACGAACCGCCCGCTGGATTCCGCCCGAACCCACCCAGAACCCGTGACTAAGCCGCCTAATCCCTGTATTGAAGCAGCTGCCGCCTCGTCATTGCGTCCGACTTAACCTACCTAGCCTACAACTACCGCTCCCCCTTGAACAACATCCATCAAAGACCAGAGAAATACAGCGAATAGAGTGCGTTCCTTTCAACCGTGATCATTTAGACAAAGTCCATTTCCGCCCGTCAACTATAGTCGTTGATCTTTGCGTGCTGTTGCATGTTACCCGACATGCTCTGACCAGTGCATTTGGTCTACAACGAGACCTTGGTCCAACCGACACGATGTTCACCATCTCGAATCTCGTGCAAAAGGCACAGTCGGCTGCCCAGCAGCTGATTGACCCTATGCAAGGCCTGAACCTCACCAATTCCGACCGCAACCCGGCCAAGTCCACCTTGTTCCAGTATCAATTCCGCCTGCCCAGCAGCCAGACGCCCTTGTACGAGATCCCCGCCGAATTGACCATCCCCCCTTCGAACGTCACCCAAGGCGACAAGGAGCGCGACCGAGGCTGGCATTATGCTGGGAAGCTGCACTTGTCCGAGGCCTACATGTGCTTCTCCACCACTCCATCAAGCTTCGTCAGCTCGGCCAGCACCGCGACTTCCTCTGCCTTCACTGGCCAAACCCATGGCGGCGGGCCAAGCGGCAATGGCTTCACATTTCCGCTATGTGCCATTAGACGGGTCGAACGGCTGAACAGCCAGAGTTTCCAGGTCAGTTCAATATGCCCCCCTTCCCGATCCCTTGGCGACGATTCTGAATCTGTGAGGCCTTGAATGCCCTGGCTGACCTATCTGGGTATTCTAGTTTGCGCTTGCCATTACGACATGGAACGGTATCCCGCAAGAAGCGTCCAAGGACAAAGATGCACAGAAGGACAAGAGCCAAATACGAGAACAGAGAATCACTATCCAGCTCGCTGGGACCCGCCACGCATGTGAGAGATTCTGCGATGGCCTGAAGAAGGGTCTGAGAGGTGGCGTTGGCAATGTCGGCAAGCTCAAGAAAGTTGTCGCCGACTGCTACTCTGAATACCTACTTCGACCCGAGGACAAGAAGGCTGCAAACCCACCAGATGCCGGTTTGGGGATGATGTTTAAATACCCCGGCGACCCCAAGAAGCTGAGAGACAGGGCCAAAATGAGGCTCTGGGCCGAATACCTGCGTGACAACGGGCGGAATGCGACGCTGATACGCCAGCCGACATTTCACAAGCTGATCCGTGTCGGTCTACCCAACCGTCTCAGAGGAGAGATGTGGGAATTGACTTCTGGGTCATTATACCTGAGGCTGGAGAATCCTACACTCTACACTGACACTCTGGCCAAGTTTTCCGGCAAGGAGTCTCTCGCTATCGACGAGATTGAGAAAGATCTCAACCGAAGTCTCCCTGAATATCCCGGATTTCAGTCAGAGGAAGGCATCGGACGGCTACGTCGCGTCCTCACAGCCTATAGCTGGATTAATCCCGAAGTTGGGTACTGCCAGGCTATGAACATTGTTGTCGCGGCTTTGTTGATCTACATATCAGAATCGCAAGCCTTTTTCCTCCTGTCTGCCCTTTGCGACAGACTCGTTCCAGGATATTATTCCACTACCATGTACGGAACTCTGCTGGACCAGAAGGTATTTGAATCATTGGTCGAGAAGACGATGCCTGTGCTATGGGAGCATCTGGTCAAAGCCGATGTTCAACTATCAGTCGTATCGCTTCCGTGGTTCTTGTCTCTTTACATCAACTCGATGCCACTAGTGTTCGCCTTCAGAGTACTTGATGTATTTTTCGTGGAGGGCCCTAAGGTGTTGTTCCAAGTCGGTTTGGCCATTTTACGCATCAACGGGGAGGAGTTATTGGACGCCACAGATGACGGCGCTTTCATATCAGTTCTGAAAGGTTACTTCTCACGCTTGGATGAGTCGGCTCATCCCAAGTCCGAAAACCCAAAGCTGAGGGCCATTAACCGTTTCCAGGAGTTAATGGTTGTCGCTTTCAAGGAGTTTTCTGGAATTACGCACAGCACGATCCAAGATCTGCGGCTGAAGAACAAGGACGCTGTTCTCAATAATATTGAGAATTTTGCGAAACGAACAGCTATTCGGAACCTTGGACCGGACAGTAAACTTCTCAGCCCGGAGGAGCTCGGTGCCGTATATGATAGGTTTTATACCATTCTCTACGAGCGCCAACAACGCGATCAGAGCATGCAAGAAGAGAGACTTCGCCGGGCCAAAACAGCCAGACCCAGCGGGGCATCCGCTTTTTCAGAACATTCGGATCACGGTGTTGAGAAAGGTCGTGTCGGCCTTGGCCCTAGCACTAGTCTGATGGACTACGATGCCTTCCGCGAGTTTCTTGCCGCAATGTCGAAGTGGGCGATTGCCGACTCCCCAGCAACACCTAGACGTGATACTTTCCCTCCTGCCGACAAAGACCAATACTTTAGCAGCTTCCGGAAGTCTACTAACAATCTTCTTTCGCCTTGGGGATCTAGGCCAGAGCCTGCCGAACACGAGTTCATGCAACGACTGTTCAGGCGGTGGGATGTTGACGGAACCTCGACACTAACCTTACAGAATGTGGTGACCGGTCTTGCTCAGATCAAGGGCAGACGTGATATCATGGGCACTATCACATATTTCTTCGAACTTTACGACGATGATGGCGATGGAAAAGTTGATAGAGAGGGCATTCTTCGAATTTCTGAAGCACTACTATTCTTGTCGCGCCGTGGTCTGGAAGGCACTCTCAGTCCCTCGAGTTCGAATCCATCCCTCAGCACGTTAACGGACACGAATGGGCCATTGAGCCCACCTATTGGCGGCACTATGAACGAACGATTCCTTGGAAGTGTTAGTGCTTTCATTAGGCGATGCTTTGAATACGCCGACCCAGACCACCCCGCCAACCAAATGGAGCATACGAGCAATGCCGTGTCCTCCAAAACAACAGAGGCAGATGAAAGCCAAGCGCCTGACGACAGTGCATTTGCCATTGGTGATGATGAAGATGAGGAAGAGGAGGAAGATCTCTTGGCATTTGATGGCCCTAAGGAAAGCCCCCAGGAGACCCCCGAGGAGAGCCCAAGCGCTGCTAAGAAGAAGGCAGTTTTGCCGTCCAACCCCCCAGCCCTTGGCAAGCCAGATACAGAAAACGAGACACAACGCTCCGTCTCCAAGGCACAATCTGAGAAGGCGAATGTCGCTCTGGATCCTTCTAACCCCTTACACATGACATTACCTACCTTCCGCATGGTTGTGTTGGCGGATGAATTACTTGAGCAATTCTTCGAATCATCATTCCCGACCTCGCTGCACGTTACCGAGGGTCTTCAGAGCGTGAACCCGGGCACTCCCTCTCTTACTACATTCGCCAGCTTTGGACGCTCGGCAGCAAGCTCGCTGCCGATCCCACAAGCTGCCGCAAACGGCGCTACCAGAGGTCTCCGTGGTGTTCTCGACAATATTGTTACCGATGCATCACGAGTAGCGGCCGAGGTTCGGCGTCGTATGGAAGAGGCGCAACGAGAGCTCGAGCAGAATGCTGTTCCCGGGCAGAAGGATGAGGAGGAGGATGACGATGAGGATCTACGTGTGCCTAAATCAGCAGGTGGCTATGGCGGAGATCCCGAACGGCGTAGTGTACGCTCATCGGACCTGGACCTCCTGGACGGAGCGGATGCCGAGGCAGGGGCCTCAAAGGGCCAAGAAGGGTCAAGCCATTCGATACTAAAACCCACCGAGGCAACGAGCAGCCAATCTGGGGCTTCGGATCCGCCAGGTCAACGAATTGTAGAATTCGAGGGATAATATTGGCGCATACATTTGTCTAGGGAATGGGTCTGGAATTACTGTATCTGTTGCGTTAGGAGTTGCTTGCTTTACGCAAGAGGGATTTCAATGGGGTTGCCACTAGAGCAGTAAGGGTTGTGTTCAGATCAATTGATATGTTGTTCCCTCCAGATGGCTGAGACATGGTCTGGCCACGAAGAATCTAACGAGATACGACTGTGAACCGGGCAATCATTCGATATGCACTACGCCACTCGTCGGATTCCATGAAAGGCCTATGATAGACTACTGCTTTCCCCAGGGAATTCTCAATAGGAAGGAGTAGCACGCAGCCGCGATGCTCAATAGCTCGCCATAATGGACCCGACTCGACATCTTACAATTGCACTCAACTGAATGACCCTGCATGCACCAGCTACTCTTCAAGGGCAAACTCTTCGAGCCTTTTACCATTTCACTGAGACCAAGGACACCATTCCCGAAACTACTAGCCTAGGGAGTTTGGCACCGTGTGGCGATGGGGTTGAATCAGGGAGGGAATGCTACCCCTATGGGAGACTAGATGACTCGGTTTCGGCCAATCCAGTCGAACATTCCTTGGTCAAATGAGACTTCTCTGAGCATGGCGACTATACCATCCCTTTTCTGAAGCGAGCAAAGGTCTTCAAATACCCCCCGTCCGACGCCGCAGATGGAAACCTGGTCCTCTAATCCACAACCCACTGATCCACGCTCCTTACAGTTTAGACATTCGTTGTACACTTCACCCTTCTTTATCGTTTCGCTTTGTTTGAGTGGGAGAGGCGCCATTTGCTCGCACGAATAGGACTCGCCTATCACGATGGCGTCGTTCAAAGCCGCAGCGCTGACAACGCTCTTGGCTTCGGCCGGGCTTGTCAGCGCTCAGGGTTTCTTCTACCAGGAGCCATTTGCCTGCTCGGCTGAGCAGGATCACAAGTACCTGGGCTGTGTCGCAACGAACGTCCAGCCGTTCGGATACAACCCCACTAACCCTGATGGTGACCCGTCGCGCTCGTACTTTGGTTACGCCGCAAGTGGGCATGTTAATTCAACTGTCACGCCCAAAGGCTGTGTCCGGGCTTGCCGCGGGCACGGCTTCAAGTACGCTGCGATGTTCGATAGAGGGTGCCGCTGCGGTACTGACATTACCGGACTGAATCCCACTGCCGACGAGACGCCGTGCACCACCGGTACTCGCCCCTGCGCAGGAGATGGTCGAGAGAACTGCGGATCGTCTGGGGGCGCTCGTATCTATGTTGATCCCTCGTTCCAGGACTCGGCCTTAATCCTTAACAAGGTTTCCGGCTACGGCGTACTGGGCTGCTTCTACAAACCAAACCTGCCAACAGGACTTACAGTCGTCTCTGAGAAGGTTGTCGGCACAGCCGCTGATTGTCTGACGTTCTGTGCGGCGTCCTCCTACCCCTTGGCCTATATGGCGAAGAACGCAGCACAGTATGATCATCTGCTTTAAAACGTTTGTCGTGGCATGTTCTTCTTACTAACACGAATGGCACAGGATCAACTGCAAATGCGGTCAAGACTTTGGCGTCGGGTCGCGAACCCACGACGATACAACAGACCAATTCTGTCAAAACAAATGCGACGGTGCGGCAGGCGACAAGTACGTATCGTGTTCTTTAATATTCTTGAACTGGTAATTAAACTTATCTTTAGGGGCTGCACGGGCCAAAACTGCTGTGGTGATGATGGACAGCAGGTCTACCCCGTCTACGCGAACCCGGACTTCATGGGCTGCAACATCCCGCGAATTCCAGGTTACGCATCCAGCGCCCTAGCGACACCGGGCGGAGACCAGTACACGTGTATCGCGACTCCCCAGAGCATTCTTGCCCGTGCTACGCATACGGTTCCGTATCTCGGCAAGGCGGCGGTGACCCGCTCAGCTTCGTTTGTCGCCACAGCCACCGCTGCGGCTGCTACGTACATCAACTTCGGATGCTACCCCGATGCAGACCGGACTTCCCCTCTCAATGGCCAAATCCAGATCGCGGCCAACACCATTACCGGCGGCAAGATCAGCGTCGATAACTGCATTGCCGCTTGCCAGGGCAAGAACCAAGGCCTGGACTGGGTTGGCCTGCGGGGTGTGACCAACGGCGGCGCTGCCACTTGCCTCTGCGGTACTGG
The DNA here is from genome assembly GCA_038364195.1 of Apiospora sp. TS-2023a. Lineage (NCBI taxonomy): Eukaryota > Fungi > Ascomycota > Sordariomycetes > Amphisphaeriales > Apiosporaceae > Apiospora > Apiospora sp. TS-2023a. The sequence goes on along the minus strand of JAQQWQ010000009.1, from coordinate 3,085,632 downwards.
CAAGGGGAACCTGGGAAACAGTGCAGACATGGAAGTTTGCAACCTTCCCTGTGACGGCGACGACAACACGCAAAACTGCGGTCCCGACCTCGGTATCTTGGCTTACGCCGTGTCCGCAAGTGCTACCACCGGTGACTGGTATACTTCTTGGAGCTCGACGTTCTCTTCAAGCAGGACGTACAGCTGCACGCCTACTGGTATGTCTGATTTGGAGAACCTTAGTTGAAGCCCAAAAAAACAGTATTGACAACAAGAATAGATAGTAGTTCCAGCACTGGCTCTGTCAGCACCACGAGCAGCGCGACTGTGAGCACCACCAGCTCTGCCTCTCCCGCCGATACCAGCTCCTCTGCCGGCGCCACCAGCACCAGCAGCGGGGCCGTTAGCACCACCAGCTCCGGCAACGCCGACGTCAGCACCACCAGCTCTGCTGCCGCAACCGACAGTACCTCCACCGGAAACGCTGACGCTAGCAGCACCAGCTCGGCTGCCAACGGCGACGTCAGCAGCACCTCCACGGATAACGCTGATACTAGCAGCACTTCTACCGCTGCTGACGCCACCAACACTTCGGACGCCGGTAACCCTGATACTAGCAGCACTTCTACCGCCGCCGACTCCAGCAACACTTCGGACGCCGGTAACCCTGATACTAGCAGCACTTCTACCGCCGCCGACTCCAGCAACACTTCGGACGCCGGCAACCCCGACACCAGCAGCACTTCCACCGCCGGCGAAGACCAAACCAGCACGACCGGCGGCAGCGGCAGCGAAAGCACCGGCGGGCCTGCTAGCGGTGACGCCAGCTCGACAGGTATGCAATCCACCCCTGACAGCACCATTGCACAGACAACCCTTTCTACCCCCACCAATGGACCGGGCGGCGATTCGACCACTGGGAAGCCGTCTTCTACCGGCCAGCAGAGAGGCGATTCTACGGGCCCCGCTGGTGGCGAGCCCACTTCATCCAACGGAAGCGGCCCTGGTGGCGCATCAACTTCTGGAGGCGAAGGCCCGGCAACCTCAGGTGACGCATCTTCTACTAGAGGCCAGGGCCCCGCAACTTCTGGTGACGCATCTTCTACTGGAGGCCAAGGTCCCGCCACTTCTGGTGACGCATCTCCCTCTGGAGGTCAAGGCCCCTCGACCGGAGGTCAGGGACCCGCAACATCTGCTGGAGCATCAACTTCGGGAGGCCAAGGTCCGGCAACCTCTGGCGGCGACTTCTCTTCCCCCCGGCAGCGAGCCTACCTCTCCTGGCGGAGAGTCCAGCTCGACTCCCGCTACTCGCACCAGCACTAGCACCGGGATTGCGTCTTCGACATCGGCTGCGCCCATTCCCACCATCACGCTTGGCTCCCTGGAAGTAAAGAAATTCTCGGCTCTATTCAGTGGCGAGGTTCCTGTGGCCAAGGGCGCCTTTGTTCCTCTGGTCATCTATGATGCGAACGGAAACCCGAGCCAGCAGTCGTACGTGGTAGAGCTTCTGGGCTGCTTCTTGGTGCCCGATGGGAAGGTACCATTCAGCGGGGAGGTGGCCGACTTCAAGGGCAACGAAAGGGCTGGCGCCTCCGCATCCTCCTGCGCGGGCTTCTGTGCTGGTACCGGCCTTAAGTTGTCGGCCAACAATGGCGGCGTCTGCTACTGCGGTAACCAGGTCGAATTCGACAACCTCTCCAACCAGGACCTCCAGAGTTGCAGCACCCCTTGCCCCGACGGCTCTGGCGAGATCTGTGGCGGCGGCGACAAGTTCCAGAAGCGCTGGCTGTCCCGGAGAGCCAACACATTCGTCACCATCATCGTCGCTGTCCCGGCTAATAACGTCGTCCTGTACAACACTGATGGCGGTGCCGTCAGCGACGTGCCCTTCTTATCAAGCATGTCCATCCCTTTTCCTGAACTCACAACCTCGCCCGGTCCTAACCAATAATTTTGATCCTGATTGCTAACTTATCCCAGTGTCATACCCGCCGGTTTCCATCTCGGCTTCCATCTCGGCATCGGGTGGTGTTCCATCCAACAGTGCCACCGGTACCGAAAGCGCCTCGGCCACTGGTACCGGCAACAGCAATGCCCCCCACCGGTTCTGCGACTGACGGCGGTAACGTCCCTACTGGCTCTGCGACTGGGTCCGCCGCCAGCAATGTCCCTAGCGGCTCTGCCACTGACGGCGGCAACGTTCCCACTGGCTCCATGACCGGACCTGACGGCAGCGTCATCCCTAGTGGCTCTATGACAGCTGGGCCTAGCGGCAGCAACCTCCCCAGCGGCACTGCGACGACTGGCCCTGCTGATTCTACTGGCTCTGCAGGCTCCGGAAGCGCCGGCTCTACTGGCCCGGGGGCATCGGCAACCAACTCTGCTGGCATCCCTGGCGTTACTGACCTCCCGCAGACCCCTGTCCTCCTCAGTGTCATCCCTGGTCTCGTCAACACGACCAACCAGAAGCGCGACGTCGCCGAAATGTACCGACGCCAGTCGCTCGGTGGCTTCATTGGCGCCGCTGGACCCATCAACCCCGCCTCTTGCAGCGACGCCACTCCCTTCAACCTGACCCAGGGACGTCTCATGAGCGGCGGGGAGATGATCGCCACCGATCCCAACGTTCCCTACATCCCGATGAAGGTTGTTCCTGGCGGCTCCATCTCGACCACCTTCACTGTCGTCAACGGCATCCTGTTCTGGTACAACGCGGCCTTCTCCGGCGGCCAGGCCGGTTTCTGCCAGATTGCCTCGGGCCAGGTCTACGCCACCTTCGGCGCCGCTGGCACTGGCCCTGCCAACTGCAACGCCGTTTCCATCGTGGTTTACCAAGCCAACCAATGCCAGAACGGCGCTCTCAGCACGGCAACTCCTCCCATCGGTGGCCCCGGCGGCCCCGGCGCTACTGGCACTGCTACCGCTACAGGAGGAGCCGGTAACAACGGCGGATCTCCCTCGAGCGGCGGCGTCCCCTCGAGCTCGGGTATCTTCAGGGTCACCGAGAGTCCGGCGGGCGAAATCTGTGTCACCACCACGCTGGCCTTCGTTCCTGGCGCCCCGACTTTCGTGCCTCTTGCTTAAGACGGGCTCATCGAGCGTCCCCCATTAAGCAGAGTCTCGCGCGCAAACAGGTAGGTTACCATCGTGGCCTATCATATCTACTAGGACGACCACTAACGAGACCATTCAGATATTGACGAATGCGCGCGAGATATATACACGCAACAGATTGTCCTCATCTCTTTCCAAAAAACCGAAGAAACACAGTTTGGTCAAAGTAATACGAGCTATGAAATGAATGGACGATTGCCCAAAAATTCCTTGTTTTGCCCCCTCTTCCTTTCTTTCTCTTTTCCCCGACTCATCTTTTCCTTCTCCATTACTGTACTTGTAACCAGAATGTAAACGGCGGAGCTTCTTTTCTTCTTCTCTTTTCTTTTTCTTCACCTAGGAACAGTCTTCGGGGAGCGGCGGTGTTAGAGCGAGCTGCATGGGGATCTTGGCATCGCTTTTACCGGTTTCTAGACTGGCGAAGTCAGGGGTTGTCTTGGAGCATGTTTGGATAGAATTAGTTTAAACGGAGCGTAATACAAGCATGAGGGGTCTACTTCTATGTCTTCATTGTCACGACCGCTTATCGCCACCCCTTACCTTTAGATCCTGTCTTGAGTGGTTATCTCCTTACGACCAACGCATCTTCCTTATAAATCAGGAAAGCGCTACCCACACAGCGTCGAAACTGACTGACAACATCCTCATAAGATTGACATTAAATTACACCAGTCACTCTTCACAACTCCGATTGGTTCGCAGTCATTGAAATAATCTTGATAATCTTAAGGATATATTCCTATTAAAATACCTGACCAGGCAGGCATATCATCGTCCGCTCTCAAGATTCCCGAGCCGAAGATTGCCCCGGGACGAGAGAGACAAAAGGAGAAGATACCAGATCTAAATACGCTAGGCTAGAAAAGCAATCTATACTTGTCAAGCCATCGTTCCTCCGTGGCTGAAGTAGGCAGAGCCTGTCTCTCTGAGAACACTCTGCCATCTTATTTATCCTGCAGCAAAGACTCGATCAATCACTTGGCTGTACCCCCCTTGGTGAGCTGGAAAAGCGCCGAGCTGCCTCCCCGGTTTCTCTTCACACGCATCCACCGCTTGGTAGTCGCCGAAGACGAGTTGCTCAGCACCGCGCCCGACTCCTCGGCCGCCTGCACGGCCGCCGCCACCTCCTCGGGAGCCGCGGCGGCGATCTCGCCCTCGGCCCCGGCGCAGACGGGCACGGCGATCTCCTGGCCGGGCTGCAGGTTGAAGCGGTCGACGTCCGGGTTGGCGGCCACTAGCGCGTCGGACGAGATACCCAGCCCGGCTGCCAAAGTGACGAAGGCGTCGCCATCCCCTACAATTGCCGTGGCCTCGCCGCCCTCGACGCAGTTGGCCTCGGCGGGGGGTGTCACGCACGAGGTGTCGTCGGCGGCCGCGAGCGCCACGGGGACGGTGAGGGTCTGGTTCGGGAAGATGACGTCGATGTTCTCGATCGCGTTGGCCGCCGCTATGTCGCAGATGCCCGAGCCCAGCGACTTGGCGATCTTGCCGAGCGTGTCCTGCGGCTGGCTATCGACTCTCGGTGTCAGTATCTACTCTTCTAGGAGTAAACAGGATGTCTTAAGAGGGAATAATAGAAATATCTCGAATATGCGGTTATATACGGTTATTCCATCCCTCACGAGATACTAGAATAGCGTGGAATAAACATAGGAATAGGAAGGAATAAACACCGAAATTCGCTTACACAGTATATGTAATGGCTTGCCCTTGGGCGCAGACGGCTGGGATCTCGGCAGCTGGACATTTTTCGGCTGCGTCGTCCTCTACGGCGGCGTCGTCCTCTGCGGCGGCGTCGTCCTCTGCGGCGGCGTCGTCCTCAGCGGCGTTGATTGTGATAGTGTGCGCGTCATCTGCCGCTTCGACTTTCTTAACAGGATGAGCTTCTTCTGGTGCAGCAACCTCCTTAACAGGATGAGCTTCTTCTGGTGCAGCAACCTCCTTAACAGGAGTTTTTAAGTTACGTTTGTAAAGTTGGAATTTAAGACAACTTTATAACTGAGTTGGTTGTATAGCTCTGGCTCTGGCTCTGGCTCTGGCTCTGGCTCTGGCTCTAACTCCGGCTCTGGCTCTAGCTCCGGCTCTGGCTCCGGCTTTACTCAGGCTCTAGCTCCGGCTTTGGCTCTGGTTTTAGCTCTGGCTTTGGCTTTGGCTCTAGCCCTGGCTCTAGCTCCGGCTCTGGCTTTAACTTCGGCTCTCGCTCCGGCTCTACTCTGGCTTTAGCTCCGGCTCCGGCTCTAACTTCGGCTCTCGCTCTAGCTTTAGCTCCGGCTCTGGCCCTGGCTCTAGCTCCGGCTCTGGTTTTAACTTCGGCTCTAGCTCCGGCTCTGGCTCTGGCTCTGGCTCTGGCTCTAGTTATAGCTCTAGTTTTAGTTCTAGCTCCGGCTCTAGCTTTACCTTATTAATAGGTAATATATATATAATTTCATTTAATTTTAAAAGGTAAGGCTTTATTTTAAGCTTTATATTAAAATTATATTATTCTTTAATTTTATAGAATAAAGAAGCTATTATACCTATAATAGTACTTTATTTAAAATTAAATTATAAAGAGGAAGCCTACCTTAAAAAGGAAGCCGTCGTAAAAGAGAAAGCTTATGTTGGTATATCCAGCTCAGGGGCTGGCCACACTCAAAAGGGGGATCACGTGCGCGGAGCGAACGGACCACCAGGTCCTCGTACGAAAGGGATCTGGAGATCCCCTCCTCAGTTAGAAAGAGTATGCCGAATCAATATACCAGTAGACCGGGAACGGCTGGCTCAGGAAACGGAGAAAGCGAATCAGTCAATTAGTCTACGTATGTGCAACTTCGGGTGGAAAACAACTCCATGACGATGGCTGACCCGTCACACAAAATGCAGAGGAAGTAGACTATGAACGGCTGGCTGCACCGGTGCATAATCTCCCAGCGGAGAATATTCTTCTCAGTAGTCCGCCCGCGCCTGGTACCTGTTCCTAGGCCGCTCGTTCCCGCCGCTCATCCTCGATGTCGACAAGTTATCTCAAGCCTCGGGGTGCCCGGCTGGGTCGCCGCCACCCTGTCTGGCGACCTGGTGCTTCAGGACCTCGCAAACAATCTCCCCCTTTCCGCCGAAGCAGTTAGGGATTTCGACTCGAACGGCGATTTGCAGGAGGGAATTGACCGTCGAGCGCCAAAGCTCCATCGCCAACTTCTCGTTTGGGTCCGTCATCGGCAACTTCATGAGGTAAAGGGTGTATCGACCCAGCAATGCATGCTTGAACCCGCTTGCATCTAAACCGTTCTGCTGACAAAGCGACTTGAGCTGCTCTTTATTGTATCTGTTATTGATCTCTGACAGCATACGGGGTGCCGAGGATATGACTGCGTATTCAGGGGGGAAGGACGAATTGGGTTGCTGTGAAGACATTTTGGCGATCAAAGGTTTGGTGGAAAGGACTTTGCTGCTCTGGGCGGCCGGCAAGGGGCACCCGGGCTCTCTCTCTTCATTATAGGAGTTGGCCAGGAACACCTCACCGACAGAACACGTCGGCATGAGACGTTCGCCACGACGAGAGACCCGGGACAAAGGACGTTGGGTTGGACACGCAGAGCTGCATTATCGGGATGTCTCATCGTTGTAATCGGTCGCAACCTTGTTCCAAATCATGAGTGTAATATCGCAGTACCGGCGCGGACAAAGACTCTGGAGATGGGAACCGCGGCTTCAAATAGGCACGGAACCGGTGCCCCTCCATCGGATTTCTTCCTGTCTCGGTAGGATCAATCTTTACGCCATCCAACAAGCACGAAACTCTTGCCCCCCACTGGACAATCTTACATTTCCCACAAGCCCACCCGCTCACCATGGACCTTTCCCCTAGAGACTTCACTTGGCGCGTCTGGGTAGGCCTACTCATATTTCTCTTCTTATGGCCCCCGGTAGTCTATCAACTGTGGGGGGACCCTGCTGGTACGTGGCATGCTCCTTTCGATATAGGCCGGGTGTTAGCTGACGATCACAGATGCGTATGCTCAACAGGTCCAGGAGGAGATTGAGGCCGCAAGCCTTCGACACCGGGATCTCTATTCGTTCCTTGAGGTGTCGCACTCTCCAGGGCCCGAAGAACTCCGCGATGCATACGAAAAGGTTGTCTGCAGGGCGTACGACATGAAGGACCCAGAGGAGGCCCGGCAGACCTTGTACTTCGCCGGGGTCGCCATGGGCTTTTTTCTTGACCCTGCCTCCAAGCAGCGCTATGACAAAGTGGTGGCTAAGCGCCAGAAGCGCCAGTAGGCGACCGCGGGCGGGTAGAAGAGCCAGTCGCGCTGCTTACATGGGATGAGACTGGAACAAATGACACGGTGGGGGTACGGTTTATTCATTGCAGGATGATGCGAGGCGTCAAGATACTAGTTGTGTAGTTATTCTCAAGCGTACTAAGCAAACATGTTCGTCCCGGCATCTCTGATACCTAGACAACGGGCGGGTCGTGGAACTGTGAATCTACTCCAGGAGAGACTTGAGCTTCTCGTAGTGCTCCTGGTAGCTGTTCAGAGCAGCATCAAGCTCGTTTGCCAGGCCCAAAAGGGCATTCCGCGCGACCTTCACGTCGTCGGTCAGCTGTTCCACGGCCTTCTGGTCCCTCTCGAGTACGTGCGAAGCCTGCTGAATTTCATCTCCCGGGGGGCAGGTCTCTTCTTCGCCTTCTCGGCTGGCAGGCGATGCAATCTGTCGAGGATCTCCTCCCGCATTTTCTCGACCTCTTCGGCCGACAACGCGCTAACTGCGAGGTGTGAGCTGCCGGAACCCAACAAGGAGCACGGGATACCATACGTTGAAGGGGATCTATGGGAGATGGAGTGGGCGATGCGTCGGAAGGGCCGGCCTCCTTGGAGCCCGGCGGCTGCGAAGCAGGTGCCGGTGCCTTGCGCGGGGTTTTAGTAGATATCACGTCAAATGTAGCGGGCGAGTCGGCATACCTTTCCTTTGCCCACGGTAGGGGAAAGCGTGTCAGCGGTGTCGCTGGCGGAAGGGGACATTGTGGACCGTGTGTAGTTGTGTAGTCGTGGTAGATCCTTGGTGGGTGAGAGGCTCTGGTCGTTGCGAAGACACGAGCTGTGTCCTCTTTATTTCCGTCGGACGACCCTGCTGCTCATCATAGTCCTCGTTTGCGAGGGCCTCCACCAGCCGCACCTCTGATTGGAGAGGGGTGGGGCTTGCTTGCTTAGGCACGGTGCCGTTGGCAAGCCTTAGCAAAATCGGACTTGCCTACGTCGGCTGTCCTACTCGAACGCCTTGCAAACGGGGGGATGGGAGGGCAGTGTGCCTGAGTGCTGGTACCCTACCCACCGAACGTGAAACGAGCCGTTCAGAACCCAGGTAAACTTCCTCCTTTACTACCTCTTCAACTCAATCGAACAACATCGGCCTTCTGCGACCTACCATCATGATGAGCGACGACCCCATGGATGCCTTCAAGGCATCGGTGCAGAGAACGCGAATGTCGATCGGCCGCCTGTCCACGGACGACTCCGACAAGAACGCGACTGATGTGACCGTCATCCCGGACAGTGCCCAGACACACCACGACACAGAGCGAGAGGAAGCTGCGCCGAGCTTACTCTACGGTACTCCTGCCACGCTGTCCCTCGGTGAGCGAGACGCTGACACTATTGCAGAAGACGAACCAGCTCACGAAGAGGAGCAAGCCGAAGTCGCCATGCGTGGCCGCGGCGACAGCGGCGATCTCGACGAAGACGACGAGGAGCTGGCCGTAGAGCGGACCCGCCAGGAGCTGCTCCGACAGTTGGCTGCGCTGCCCGCCAAGGCCCCCAAGAAGGGCAAAGAGAAGGAGGTGCCCGCGAAGAACGAAGACGCTGAGGCCCGCGAACGCTTATCCAAGCTCGTAAAGAAAGTAAAACAGTCACAGGAGGATGTTCAGGGTGCTACTCGTGTAGTTGCAGAGGCCAGAGCAACCTTAGAGAAGTTGAAGGTCACGTTGGAGGGCGCTTTGGAGCAACACCGAGGCAATAAGGAGGCACTGGATGCGATGCTCCAATCGGCTGAGTAGAGGGGATGTACAGGCTGGGCGCACTAGTCGCGAGGTGAGACTAGCAAGATGAGACTAGCAAGATGAGACTGGCAGGATGAATCTGGTATGATAAGACGGGCATGACTGAATTGGAAATGGATCGGCCCCTATATTACCCCAGCCAGTAAACATCAGCTACATGAGGTCCCTTATATTCATCCTACGCATCATGAGCGAGACTGGTATGATCAAACGGGATACCAACTCTCGGCACTGTATTACCCCACCCAACTGGCCAACAATAACTGGTAATAAAAACTGCATCTGACCTCGGATCCCTCGTGTCCACCATATCCCGCATATCCCACGTAACCCATGGCGGCGTAGTGCGTTAGAGACCCCCGTTTCCGTGTGCCCAGAGGGCGAGCGAGATACTCGCGTAAAGGGTAATACCCACGGTTAGGAGCACAATAGCGTAGCTAAAGCTGTGCTGAGCAGATAGTCGGTGTCGCAGAACTAAGATCTCCGCTCGCAGGCTGTCAGCCTGCGGTTCCAACTTCCGTCTCTCTCGTTGCAGGTGGTAGGTCACGTGCTTAAGGTGAATTGCCGCATCGCGGAGGTTGGCCGTCTCGGCTGATCCGAGACGGGATGCTTCGTTAATCCCCGCGAGACGAGTGCGGAGCTCCAGCTCGCAGGACCTGGTCACGTCGTCCGCGACCCCGGTAAGGATGTCGTAGACCGATTGAGGCAGGTCACTGCCCAGCGGGGACCACTCGCGGCCCTCAAGCGGGTATGCCTCGTCTTGGTGGTCGTGTTGGTGACTCGGCGGAGCCCCTGTGCCCGCGCCGTGGCCAGCGGGTACACGACCCGGGTCGCCTCTTGCGGGAGTGGATGGTGCTGGCGAGTAGGCCGGTGGCGATGGCTCACCGTCCTCCTCGACGACTGTTGCTGCTTGAACTCGCGACATGGTGCAGATGAAGAGCGAGGAAGAGGGTGCAGGGTAGGGGGTAGAGGATCTGTGGTTCGTAATTGTGACCTGCGAGGTTGCAAGTCTAACGGCGACTTGAAGACCTGCTGTGACCTTTATATTAATAAAAGAATCCAATTATGCACGTTTGTCTATTTTGTTCCAACTGCCAAACCGTACCAGCCATTCCGGTCGCGGCGACGCCGAGCTCCGCGACCGACCTGTATGCTCCCGTAGCTTATTTCTGGGCCTGGGACTGGGACAAAGAACCCCAAGATGTGGTGGCATTTGCGGGCATTGCTTCGCCAAAACAACACAGCGGGTTCGTCACTTATGCAAGAAGCCTTGTACACGTACTAGCTACACGAGACATAAGACGTGAAGACTCAAAGAGATCAGTGCAGCTGTTCAATAATGTGGTTCATGGAGAAACAGCATCCACTTCGTGGCCGCAGAAGTGCGTCAGGGAAGACTTATCTCGGCAGGAACCGGCCATACCCACGTTGGTTCGGAGCAAATAAACGATGGCGATGACACACCAGTTGTCCCGGCTCCATCTTCACCTACGCCAGCACGTTGATGGCATAATCACAACGTGGGAGGAGGTCGTGGAGGAATATGCACATATTTATTAGGATTAGCCTCTTACTTTAAGCAGCGGCGGCGCGTTCGCCCGTCTCAACACGTAAAGGTTCGAATAGTACTCAGCCAGCCGCACCCCATTCAAATGCCGTACAGCGCGCGAATTCCTCTGTGAAAGGACGTCCTCGCATCCTCGAGCTGCTGATTCGTAGAATGCCACAACACCTGTTTTTGTTTCATTGCGGCCAACTCCGGTAGGAAAGCCCTCGAGCCGCGTTCCTCCAGGCCCGGGAAAGCTGCAAGCCTAATGGCCAGAGCCTCGCTCTCTATGCGGGCCAGCTTGCTTGCGGCGGCGAACCGTCGCTTTGCCGCATCTCCGATGGCTTGGTGACGGGAATTGCGCAATGTGGATTTGGGCTCGCCCTGGTAGTTTTCGGTATCTACAGTCGTGCCGTAAGCGTTTTCATTAGAGCGGAGTGTCGCCTTGGTGGGTGTGCCCAATGGGTGTGGCACTGGAGCCGGTATTCCGTTTTCAAGGATGGCCAGAGGCTGAACGGTTTCTTCCGCCATCTGGGTCCGGGCCGGCTCCGGCCAGCGCGGCTTCCACACGTCAGTCGCGGTGCGCCATTGAGGAACCTGGTCGTCTTGGAGGATGGTCAGAGGCTGAATGGTTTCTTCCGCCATCTGGGTCCGGGCCGGCTCCGGCCAGCGCGCCTTCCAGACGCCAGTCGCGGTGCGCCATTGAGGAACCTGGCCGTCTTTTCGCAGTTTGTCCAACTCGCGTCGGACCTTGTCGTGGAGACGTGCGTAGAGCAGTCCCTGGTACTGCAAGGGGACCTTGCTAAGGCCAAGGGAGGAGTAGAGCTCCTCGATGTGTGTGGTCTTGTAGTTGCCCATCGTCAGGCGATAGCGCTGACAGTGGTCCAGTATGGCCGTTCGGCATTGAGAACACCACCGGATCCTGACCTCGCGGGGTCGGTCGTTGAGAAGGCTCAATGGAATCCCTTCTACAGTCTTCAGCACAGGTTAGCACACTAGCGGTCGCCCGGGGCCCAGCCCGCGATTGAACGTACTTGAGCATTATTTCGAGAGCACATCGTGAACCGATTTGGAAAGAAGTCACCCTGGTCTTGAGCGGTGAGCGTAGTTTGGTGCTCTCGGGGGAAGATCAGCCCGGCAAGAAAACAAGTAAGGTAACCCCCCGCGCCCCCCTTCCCGGTCTTTATCGGGCTGCGCTAGCGTTAGTCGTCTGAGATGCGTTAGTTCGCATCTTGGCCTATGACTTGGAGGTGTGGTCTGACCCAATTGACTTAGACGTGGGTGTCCAGGATGAGATGTTCCTCTCTGGTTTCGCCGGGGACAAAGACTTGACCAAGGAGCCAGCGATCTCGCGAGGAGGGGTGCTCAGCGTGATGCTGGCGAAGATTCTCCAGACCTGCTTCTGGTCCCTCTCTGATTTCCCTTTTCTCAATGTCCAGGGGGTTTGGGGAGATGTGTCCTCCAGCGCAGACGCTTTCCCGTTCTGACCAGCCTCAGTTTCAAGCTGGGCGGCAAGCAGCCGTTCGCCGACAGATGTCTTGCGCTCACCTCCTGTCTCCCGCGAGAAGCGTCTTGGATCGTGGCATACACGTTGGTTCTGATACAGTGTCGTTAAGCGAGCCCAATCACGCCGTCGATCAGTGAAACACATGCAAACGGAGCGGCGTGAGGTCTTTAAAGGGCCAGACGTCTGGTCCGGAGTCCAGCTCGAAACACCGCCTCTGCTGTACAGCTGCTATCAGATCTGCATTAAGAAGATTGACTTGCATCATGTCACGAAACCTGGCTCCCAAGGTAAGGTTGGCACATTCCGATCGTACAGGCCGTCTGCTCACATCACCATCAACACTAAGGGCCCTGCCGACGAGCTGACAAAGACGCCACCCTGTTCTGCCAAAAGAAATCACACTGATTTCGAATGCGACGGGCAGGAGCAGGCGCAGCCCGGCAACCAGGACACGCCTACGAAAGCGGCCAAGAGGCAGCCCCTGGCGCCCACCCATTCGCCCGACGGAAGCGTGCAGTCGGAGAGAGCGCGTTCGTTTTGCGAGCCTCGCCTTCTGCAGATTTTGCAAGCCATGCCGGCCCACCTCATACCCTTCTGGACCCCCGCGATGAAATCCCGCCACTCGCTCGAGTCGCGCAAGGACATCGTTGAAGGAAGCGTTCGGCACTATTCCGAGGAGGAGAGAAAACTGACGGAAGCGAGAGACCGGTCGGGGCTGATCTACGTCCAAGCGTGCGAAAAGCTGGCGGCTTGCAGATCGCGAAAGGCCGAGTTGTCGGCGGAATTGCTCCTGATTAAGCAGGAGACAACCGAAGCGGAGATGAGCAGATAGGATGGGTGTGACTAGTACATACCACGATGAAGGGCGCAACGAAGGGCTAGGTAGCAAAGGAAACACCGATCTGGCTCTTTAGAACTCGGCCTGTGTAAACATGAACATGACGCATAAGCGTGAGGAATTGGTACCGTATTCTCTTAGAAAATACAGCTGCGGGGGATAAGACGATAACTACTTTTAAAGCTGAGAAGCGAGCTGTTTCACCCAACCAGAACTCCGAAGCGCTGTATTTTCTGAGAGAATACGGCCTGGTAGATAGGAAATTTCAAAGGAACCATGCCATCTGCTTACAGGAGACAGTAGGAGAAGAGGGCAGCGCGGGCCAATTCGTGGCGTTGGCTGCACTCCACCGCCACAATGCGTGCAGGCCGGAGAGTACACCCAATGCCCGAAGTAAATCCGTGGGAAGGATGTCTCGTCGTCGAGGAGTTCAGTTCAACGCACCGGCAGCCAACTCGATACTCGATGTCGAATGAGCAAAACAGTCGGGTGTCTTCCGACACCCCTTCTCAAACCATCACATCAACTCGACATAACCAGTTCGACTCCACCAACAAGAACAGCAACATGGCGAAGTGCGCGGTGTGCAAGAAACTGTGCAGAGAGGGCGCCCACGGCCCTCCGACCATTGTGCAACGACGCGAGTGCGGAATCAATCCAGCACGCCGAGAGCGCCCAAGCTTCACGGAGGAGCGCAACCCTCCGAAAAATCCCGAACGCCCACGATGCTTGAGCTGGAAGTGAGCCCAATGGAAGAGCAACGGAAGAGCGACGCCAATGGTTTCAACCCGCTAGGAGATCGCCAATCGGCGGCGGCATGGTCGCATGAATGATTACGCCCGCAATGAGTCGATATACACTAGTGGCTTCCGTCGCTAGATACAATGGCTACGAAACAAAAGATGGTAGAGCAAAACGCAGATTAGCGCCGGCATCTCTTGGGCCTACGAAACAACGACGGGCTTGCTGATTTGACTGACCTCATCCCATTGATAAAAACACTGCCATTGATCATCGCCACCGATCTGACCGATAACCAGCCAATCAATCCTCGGATTTCAAACCAGTCACATCTACACTAAAAAGAGGCCTCTGGTCGTGGGTATCGAGGTGCCTACTGCCTACTTGGAAGTTGGTCCCAAGTCCGTCATCTCTCCGCGAGTCCTAACCTCCACAAAGCTGCACGCTTTCGCACGAAACATGGGGATTCATTGCCGTGGCCCTAAATAGCGCGACGAAAGAGAAGGGTATTTATTCGCCACGATACAGACAGACCATTCATCCGGAAGTCAGAACTCGCGCGTGCAGGGGCTTGCCTCCATCTGCTCCGCCGCCCTTAGGGAACGATCTGCTTGACTCTCGAGAGCTCTTGCCGGCCCCTAGTCACGGCGGGTTAGCTCGACCACCGACCTGAAATGCGCACGCGATGTAGGAACTTACAGCTGCAAGACCTGGCTGAAATTTGCCAGGAGGACCTCGGGTGAAGGGCGAGGGCTTGCGACCGTGGTCGACGACGGCGTCGAAAGGGTCGTGTAACGTCTGGCCTTTGAGGGCTGGGGCTCCATGGGCTTCTCGGGAGAGTCCGAGTCCAAGTGCGTAGCGAGCAATCTCTTTCGGGATGACGGCACATCGTTGCTCGTCGCGGCCTTGTTCGTCGCGGCCTTGTTCGTTGCGGCCTTGTTCGTCGCGGGCTTGTTCGTCGCGGCCGACACCAGTTGTTGAACCTCTGGGACGTCATCCAGGTTGCAGCTGTACTTGGACTTCTTCGTGGCGAGGCAGTTGCCGCAGACAGCCTGGCCCTGGAAGTACGCCCCTTGGACGATCAACACCACGCATTCCGCAAAATGTCCCAGTCCGTTTTGGCAGTTTTTGCATCCGTGTCGGATGACGGTCCCTCGCAGCTGAACTTCCAGGCCGACGATGGCGTTCCGGTTGGTGGGTAAGTCGTCCCACGACGTGAGGCTGCGTAGGGCCGTGGAATGTCGGGCGAGCTCTATCAATTTTAGCACGCCCCAGGGCGGTCTTTGGAAGTTGCGGCACATTTCGTGGCCGACGTCGATGTATTTGTTCCGGGCTATGATTTCCGACCAGGCCGCGTCGACCCCGGCGCTGGCGCTTCGGCGGACAACGGCTGTCTGCGCATTGTAGAAGTCGGACTGGCGCGGAGCCACGTTGTCACTGCTGGAGAAGTCGTCGAAGGACCCCTGAAGTTGTAGCTGCTCGGCGCGCGCCGCGGGCGGCGGTGGAATGCCCACGTCGCAAGCCAGACCAAGTTGTTCACAAGTGCGGCAACATGACTGGTCATGCTCTGCGGGTTCGCACCCGCCGTGTTCGCAGAGCGCAGAGAGGGCGAGCTGCGAACAATATGTACACCACCAAACCTGTGGCTTGTTGGTGTCCTCGGTATCGAGCGGGGCCTCTGTTAGCTCCGTATCGTCGTCCTCCTTGGAAGAACGGGCGAATGAGCTTCCGTTGACCGAACCCATTTTATCGGTCCTGAGGGTCTTGTCGTTGAATGTGAACGGTGAAGCGTGTGGCTGAAGAAGGGTGCGTACAGAGTGGGCGTGCAGAGTATCCGCAGATGAAGAAGAATTTGTGAAAAGGATGGATCAAGAAGTTTGGGGCAGAAGCAGAAACGAGCCACCATTCAACTGGGCCGTGTTGGGCTGCCTTGCCACTCCAAGCAAGGCGGATCACCCCGAGAAGCCATGGTGCCTGGTCGACGAGACATCGCCTTTGCCTCAGGAACTTTTCGGGTTTCAAAGTCGTGGGACTTCCCCGCCGCAAGTGACCACCACAACGCAAAGTCTAAGACACTCGCTTTGAAGCAACCAAGTGAAGATCTCGACCCAGGTTCTAAGGGTGCAGACCGGGACGCTGAGACGAATGTGTCTCGTTCCGTGGCGAATGCCTTCCTCCCCGGTTACAGACATATCTGCCTTAGACACTCGCATTCTCTCGACAAAGGCCGGCAGAAGCCGGGGCCCAGGCACGCACCTACTCCTACCTGCCTTGCCCGGTCGGGAGGGTGACCCATTGCCGGGTCCCTTCTTTGCAGTCGGATTGTCTGCAGTCTATTCTGCACCTAAAAACCTGCGAGCAAAACATTCGCGGTCTCAACTATAGCACTGGACCTGCCATTGTCTTCCCTATTCGAGATCAGCACCAAGATCAAGATCAACATCAAGACAACATCAAGATCAACATCAAGATCAACATCAAGATCAACAGCAAGATCAACAGCAAGATCAACAGCAAGGTCAACATCAACAGCAAGGTCAACATCAACAGCAAGGTCAACATCAACAGCAAGGTCAACATCAACAGCAAGGTCAACATCAACAGCAAGGTCAACATCATCAGCATCAGCATCCACATCCACATCCACATCCACATCCACATCCACATCCACATCCACATCCACATCCACATCCACATCCACATCCACATCAAGATCAACATCAAGCCAGCAGCGACCTAGCTGCAGCATCCCAACCCCAGCCAGACATTCCACCAACATGGACTCCTTCTGCAACACCGTCGAACGCGACAGCCCCCGCGGCGCCCAAGACACACCGGAAACCGAGTCCACCGCTGGTCCTTCGTGCTGGTGTATCACTTGTGGATCTATGTAAGTACGCTCGCATCGCTCGCGGGCGCCACTAACAGCATGCAGGTCGCTCGAAGAACTCCTAGACCGCGGTACCTGCGCGGCTTGCCCCGACGCGCCCGAGACATGTGACACCTGTTACAAGCACGGTCTCCTCTGCAGCCTAGTAAGTGTAATGCGCTGTCGAGAACGGCCGGAGCTGACACGCCGCAAGCCACTAGAGGGGTCCGACATCTACGACGTCCTCAAGCGCGTAGCCGCAGCTTTTGGGGCATATCGAGCCCAGCTCGACGCCGGCGCCGGCGAGAACGACATGGGTCTCCTAACCATCCGTGACGAATTTTACTCCGCTCAGGTGAGCTTGTCCCAGCATGCCGACTCGCGCATGAATCACGAGCACGTCGAGATGCAAGCGCGGGTGCAATACTACGACTTGGTCGAGAAGTTCCTCAAGGGTCGGTCGCGAGGTTTCGCGCCTGTTCTGCGAGGCATGCCTAAGAAGCGGCACGAGGTCCAGCTTCGGTCCTCGCTGTCCTGGGTGAGCCATTCCCGGAACGAGGCGGGTTACCAGGTCGTCGCGGCCCAGCAGCGCGGCACCTTCCTCAAAGTGCCCTGCGCGGCGTGCGCTAAAGGGCAGGGCCCGATGGCCGAGTGTTGCGTTATCATCTGGAACGGAACGGTTTGGGAGGGGCTGCGCAGGGCCTGTGCCAACTGCTTCGCGCAACGGAGGCATGCCGCTTGCGAGGTCAGCCGCATGGGCGAGGTGCTGGACCTTTGCCGACGAGGTCAGACCGCTTGGGGTTTTGCTGGAAGTCCGGGGAGCTCCGCCGGGAGCCCGGCTCTCCGTATGCGCCCGTCGTCTTTGCCAGCCCGGCCTGGTGGGGTCCTTGCGCCCCCGGCGACGCCCTCGCGGCAGAAGCGCTCTTTGCTGTCGCCTTCTCCCCCCTCGGCGTCCTCGAAACGACCCCAGCTATCCACGGAGGCCCTGATAGCGGAAGCAAAGACGCTTTCCTTGGCCGCCACCTCGGTGGCCGATCTGTGAGTAGCCGCCCGTCTAGTTCGGGAAGAACACAGCTGACAGCGAACCCCCAGGGCTAAGCAGGAACTCGCACGAGCTCGGGCCTCGTTGTCCGAGGACGAAGAATAACCTGGCCCCAGTCCAACTGGACGTCTCGACACACGACACGATCCGCAATGAGCATCGTCCAACAGCCGCACCACGTTTTTGAGCGTCTACGGCGTAGGCTGATGTGGCGCACTGAGCGGCGGAGGACGATATAGATGCAGGCAGATAGGGGAAGACACCATCCAACACCACCTCTGGGCTTTTCTAGCACCGACTAGAGCCGGCTAGTGTATCGACACGACTGCAGTTGTTACGCCTACTTTGGGCCGAGCGTATGCCTGTGTGCACGCTGCTGCCCGGCCCGAGTTGGTTGGGAGCCCTGAACTGAGCGATAATGAATCAATCGGAAATGTATCACCTAGCTGTGCCCCGTCTTGATTACTTGGCTAGAGATTAAATCGGATATGTTTTCAAATTTGTGCTGATCGCAAGGCTTTATATGGTCCAGCGCATACAGCTTGCCCTCTGACAGCAGAGCCTGATGTGTCGCGGGCTCTCCCTTCTCCGTGCTACACGCCGATGGCAATAGTATATCTAGCTATGCGTCCGCCCGGCACCGTTCGGAGGGGCCAGCGCCCAAGCCAACCAGAAACCCGACGATGAACGTTCACGGTCCCTTCTGCTTTGCGCGCCCAAGCTAGGTACCTGCTAACTAAGTACCCACCTTGCTTATGATGTTGTCTTTTGTCCGTCTTTTGCTATCCACCGGCCATAGTCGCGCTTTTGGTGTAGCAGGTCTTGGCGCGCCAAGGCGTCAGCTCCGCGTTAGCAGCTGACACAGTCACCACCTAAAAAAACAGCGAAAGCAAGGGCTGGACTTACTACTATGTAATGTAAATTGGGTGCGTTTTCCTACGAAAAATTGAGATTTTCTAAAGGCTGCACTTGCACGCGCCCTGGCAGAAACGGGCAAAACGATGCTAGTCATATAGGGCATGTACTTGATTTGATTGGTTGTGAAAGGATCGGCTCCACTCTAGGCTGTACTAGCTTTGGCCCTCGAAATAGAACCATGACACGATTGACCGAGCTGCTCACGTGGCGCGCACCGCCACTACTCAGTTGTCTTTCCCTCTTCGTTTTCCGTCGCAGTTGAGGCCGAACTGGCCCAGGCGAGATGGATGGTTATCCCTCGTACGAATTGGCATCGACTCTGCGCGCACGCGACCCATGGAATAGGTTACTGCTATTGTGTCTGCCCAGTGCTATCGTGCTCGACGTACGCTATCTTGCAACATAGTCAACGGCAAAGCATTGTCCCCAGCGCTACTGCCCGCTGCCTTCGGGCGACCCGTCTCACACCAAGCCCATGCATGGCTATTTGACTAACAATTACCGGGCCGACAGGAGTCGTCATGTGCGCAGCTCTGCCCTCTGCCCTCTGCCCTCCCGAGTCGATCGCAGGAGTGACCCAACTGACGCGATCGCATCTCCCACCGTGGCGATGTCATCCCGTTCGTAGACTTTGTACGCCCTGAGGACGCAAGTCAACCACCTCGGCCGTAAAGGTGTTCTCGCCATCTGGGCGTGCCAGACGAGCGGCGGCTTGGCGGGTGCAGACGAAGGTGGGGTACATATGGTCGTCCGGCCTATCCCACTTCTCGAGGGGAGCCCCTTTCGCCTCGTTCACCACGTTGAGCTGCACGCACAACCGTTCGATTGTGGTAAGAGCTGCCAGCTACCTCGAGGTCAGTTTGATCCGTTCCTTTTCGGCGTAATCCCTGGGTAGTGTACCTGGAGTAGACAGGGAGGCGTATGGAGGGTGCAATGTGGCGGGAGTTTGTGGCCATAGCTCCGCAACGCCTGGGCGCTATTGTGGCATTTCTTGCGGTCGTTATTCAGAACTCGAGACTCCAAGGTGACATGAATACTGCAAAAGTGATTGTGGCAAAGATGAGAACCTTCCTTGAAAACCGCAACCCGTTCCTCTTGGGTGTGATCTATCGAACCCAGGGGAGGCGTTCTTGCATGGGCCACGACGACGTAGTATTTAGTTCCGGCAGGGGCAAACCCTGGGGCCTTTTCGTTGGTGACCCGCTTGATCGTCCCATACAATGCCCGATCTAAGTGCTTCCCTTCTAGCGCACTATCAAGAAGTGTATAGGCACATGCCGTACCCAAGATGCAAATACCAAAATGACCCGGGCTAACGCCCGATTGGCGCAAATATGCGGCGTGGAACCGGTGGAACTGGTCCAGGTCGGGCTGACTCGGGGCCTTGGTCATCCATAGTGGTATCGGGCGCGTATATGTCCCTGGTTCTGTGTCCCTTTGCGGGTGGTTCTGTAAAGCGTCCAGGACTTCTGCGTATTTTTTGTTCGTGGCAGCGTTCGCGTGCATGGAAACCAGCATATCCCACATGCCGTTTCCCACCCGGAGGTGGTTTACATCGCTCTCCGTGTAACGGTTCCCCATTTTTATGCCTTTCCATCGAAGGCGGAAGTGAAGTAGAAACCGTAGTTTGGCCAGACGCGCATCCGCCGAGGCTCGAGGTCGAAGAGGCATCGCCTCGCGCTGCACATAACCTATGCACAGTTCGTCGAAGGTCGGGCCTGGGTGTGCGCCGCTGGAGGCCTCCCGTAATCGATCCAGTCCGACCGTCTGGCAGGCTTCATTGAACTCGCTGTAGATCACGGCGAACCAGTCCGACAGCATCAATCTCGTAACCCCCAAAGGCCATGTACCAAGAGGGGTGCCCTTGAAATAACGTGTTAGGTCATCTTCCTGCACGAGTTTCCGAAATCGCTTGTAATCTAACACCGTGACATCGGATGTGAGAGAGTCGACTCCGTCGCTGCGGCTCTGATGGCGCCCGGAATCCAGCGCCGCGTCATCGGAAGTCCCAGAGCAAGGAGCAGTGAGCTGGGTGAGATCAAACCTGCTAAGCGACAAGAGGCTTAGCTGCTCCCGAAGCGGAAGCGTGTCGAGAAGTACTGGAGAATCCGGGTTCCGGATCCGACGCCCGATTTCCTCGACGTCGGTCGGCCCAAGAGTGAAGAGGCTCAGCCTTTCGCCCCGCTCAAGGCCCTCCAGGGACGTCATAATTGGTGTTGCTTTCGACGCGGTAGCCATGACTTCGGGATGTGGCGTTATGCCAGTGAAGTGTTAAAGGTTGCGAGGATAGGAAGCATAAGAGGACTAGAGGGCTTACAAGACTCATGTCCACACAGTCGGGGAGAAGAACAAAGCAGTCCTGTGTGTCTAACTGACATCTAATGATTAGACTGAGGGAAAGAAGGGAAGAAGGATCCCGCTAGATCGATCGGCAAGAGGGGTGGTGGGTCATAGAACGCATAGCTCCACTGTTTAAGCCGTATTCAGCGCTTAAGGGGATCTTTAGGTAGAGTAAGTTTACACGTGGAGCCCCATCTTGTAGGCGGCGTTTCCTTCTCCAGGGGCTCTCTAGCGGGCACTTTAGTGGACCCTAGGGGGCTTCTACAAGCCTTGTACAGTTTTAGGCTTGCTACAGCACTGTGCTTGTCTTATGGCAAGCCCTTTTTCTTGATTAAGCCTTGCACAAGGCTTGTGGAGGTCGGGATTTTAACCACTGTAGCACCCCCTGTAGCACCCACTGGAGGCAAGAAAAACGTCCATTGAAGCAAATTTCAATATCACTAAAATCTAGCTACACGACCACTGAATAGCCCCAATCCAAGCTTGTGCACCTACCACACACACCCTTCCATCACACCCATCTAGTCACTGATTGACGTACCAATCCACCACCTCAGATCAGACCTGTTTTTGGTGCAGAATCGGCTCGTTTCGAAGTGAGGGTTTGACAGGCCAGTCGATCGGTCGGTTTATCGGCTCGGTGGTGATGGATCGGTGGTGCAGGTGGTCGGTCAAGCCACCAAGACAGTCAACTTGGGGGAGCTTATCTGATCTGGCTGTTTTTGGTGCATTTCAGGTGCATTTTAGCCAGGATCGTGCTGGCGCAGCAAGTGTGTTGTCGGCTCTCCTTGACGTTGGATTGCTACGTGGTGATGGATCGGTGAGCTGGGTGAGCTGGATAAGCTGGATGGATCGGATCTCCTTAGTCAGTCAAGTCAGCCAGGTCAGCCAGTCAGGTCAGCCAAGTCAACACGATAATCAGATTGAGACGACCTATCTGATCAGCCTGTTTTAGGTGCATTCCGGCCAGGATCGCGATGCTGGTGCAAGGGAACTGTCGGTTGACGTTGTTGCAAATGAAGGTGGGAGATGGATCGATGGATCGACGAAGGATAAAATATGGAAAAGACGGTATGTGTGCCTTAGACAAGATAAAGAAGGGCTTTAGAATTGGAAAGGAAGGAGCTAGCTCACCTTGTTGTCACTTGAAAGTGAAGGTATTCGCAAATTCCAAGCGCTGTACCAATAGGGGGTGTATACTGATGCCCCCCTGAAGGCTCGCTGGAAAGAGCGCTGGAAGATAGGGGATGTACTTCTGCACCTATTTTAGGGGAAAAGGTACATCCGTGAATTTCGGTGGCCCGTGCCCTTCGCGATCAAGGGGATGCCTCTGCTGTTCACAGCAAACGGACCGTGCCCTCTGTGCAACGACCACCGCCCTTCAGGTTGATTATGGGACGGACGCTCTGGATGCGTCCGGACGAGTTAACCCGCTGTCTCGCAAATTCGAGGTGCCCTCTCTTGATTGACCCGACAAAAACGTCACCACGGAACATGCTAATAACCATCTCTCCATCCTGGTCCAAGTACGCCAGCTGGAGAGCAACGGTGTCTCCTATTGAAGGGGCCGCCCAAGCGCGTCCCGCCGGGTGTGAGTACGGGGTGTCTGGGGACGGGGGCTGTTAGTGGAAGCGGCACGGGCCGGGGGCGGTACTTACAGAAGAAATCGAGCTCTGCCGGCTCGCCGTTGACCGTCTGCGCAGAGGCCGGATGTTCGTGCTTGTTGGTGGGCGACGCGAGCACCTCTTCCATGCAGTCGAGCATCTCTGCCCGATGCGCCGCTACGTGTTCCATGTTCTCCGCCGCGATCTCCTCAAGCGCGTGGTCGGAGAGGACCTGGAGCGGCCCCGGGCGTGCCGCGTACTCCGAGAACCACGTGTGGTAATGGTTCCGGGTGGCACTTGGGAGTCCCTTCCAGATCAGGTACCCAGCAATGAAGGCATCGTACGCCGAATGGGGCGGCTCGTACCCGAGGTCGAGCAGCAGCTTGAGGTGCGAGCAGATGAGCACGAATTCGGCTCGCTCCATAGGGCGGGTCTCTGGATACCGTTGTTGAAATGTCTCGAGAGCCCGGCCTGTGGCATCCGTAGAATCGACATCCATGGGGCGAACCGTTGCTCGTCCGGAAGTGGAGGGCCTTGCTGGGGTGAAGGGGGCACGGAGAGGGCTCGGCGTGAAGGGGGCACGCTCTCCAGGCCGTATTGAGCCAAGTACGGAGAAGCTGGGGAGGCCACAGGCAACGAGCACGACGCAGCCAGAGATCTGCTGCTTCGCCCGACCGCCTATGGACGCGGAGAGCAAACCCTCGGCTTTCAAGAAGGGCAACAAGGAAAAGGCAAAGATGTCCGTCTTCTCAAATACCAGGAGTGAAACTCATACTTCGTGTTCCGACTACTTGTGGTGTAGGCAGCGTTTGCTGAAGAAATATAAATTCTGTTTTATTTTGCAATTTCTTCAGCTCTTTTGTTCCACCGCCTGCCAATGGCCAGACGAAACGGGGCCAGCGGGCGTCTGCAGCCCCACGGCCCAGCAGCGAGCACGCATGCTCACCAAGTCGTTTGCCGTGGTGGCAATCTCGCTTGTTTTGTCCTTGTTATTTGCCCCGCGCAATCTTTGGCCTCACCGCGTTGGCGCCAAGCCAGATTGCTTGGCGTGCTGGCGTAGGTAATAGGTACGGCCACCGCGCATCTTGGGACCTATAAAACGTGGCAGGTAGCACACCACCGCCAGGGACTGACTACCTGGACGCAGTTGGTTCTGACGATACATATACCTGAAGTACCGATTGATTCATCAGTCGGCCGTCGGCTTTGGTTCAGCGGTATTCATCTGGCGCACACAGTCAGCCCTACACTTGCGCTCGCGGAGTACGCCAGTCGACCCCTAGCCTTTTGCACCAACACATAGGGGAATCCGGGCAGGCGGGGGTCAGCTTGCCACAGCCAGTTCGTGCACATGGCGAAGTCGAACCAGAAGAAATCAGGTCGGAAGAAACCCAAGGTCAGTACCGGCGCGTTCATCCGCCTTGTCCAGGGCGGTCAGCTCACAGATCCCTTGCAGCATGACAACGGTAGCTCCAAGTCCCTCGCTCCGACAGCGAAGGGACCAAATCCATACCTCCAGGCCCTTGAAGAGAAGCTGGATGCCTGTCTGCAGCAATGTAACAGGACTGTCGGCGAGCTCCATGCCGCACTAGACGGCGTAAAAAGGCTCAAGAAGGAGGTCGATGGCCAAAATGAGGAGGTCGTGCAGTTGCGGATGCTGATCCAGCAGGAAAGGAGTAAAAGCCTCGCCCCTTGAAAGGGATGATCCTCCGATAGCACGATTCAACAACTGGACCGACCACGACCAAGACAGCCAAACATTGCCGCCTCGGCCTTTCTGACGTACCTCGGCCGATTTCAGCGTAATTCCCAACCAATATAACATCTTCTCCTCTACAGCACCATCCGACGATGGCCCCTCCTCCTGCTCCTGGTTCCCTCGTTGCTTCACCCCCCATTCAAAAAGGCAAAAGAGACATAGAACGTCTCTTCGGGCACCTCGATCATATCGGACCATCCAATTGTTCCAATCTATCTATAGAAAATTCAACTATTGGGGGCACTATTCCGATCAAACGGAACCTAGTGATTCGGTTGGTCCGTCTCGTCTAGATAAAAAGCTAGGGAAGCTCATATACTCGAAAATCACATACTCGAGGAAACACGCTGCTGAAGCTTCTGGGGTGTACACTCCTCAGCCGAAAAGCTCCAGCCAGCTGACGGAAGGAAACGTAACCTGGGACGATACAAATGCCATGATGGGCTGGCCAGTTGCTGTCGGTGAAGAAAGGCTTGGACCCGTTGACAGTGCAACGCGTGAGATCATGAAGCCTCGCAAGTGCCTGTAGTCGGTTGCCCCAAGGACGCCGGTAGCCCAGCAGATTGTGCGGCCCATGCCCGAAATTCTCTCTGGCAGAGACGAACCAACGAGTTGTCAAGCACAGCACACCGTAACGATGCCCATATTCCGCAAACCATCTTGCCTATTCTCGCTACGCTTTCTTACATCGCCAACGTCACGCTTTACTACACCTTATGCATCATGGCGCCAGCTGCGCCAGCTACTCCAACTGCCTGTGTGTCAATCCCGCTCAAGTACGAACGTGCCAGCCTGTCCGCCAACGTTCGTCCGCTGTGCATACCTTGTGCTTTGTAAGTCAGAAGTCCAATATCCCCAGTGTCAAGACTCACAATTACAGCAACACGCCCGTCAATTGGACTGTCGGCCACGCATGTCGCTCTGAAACATGCGAAGCGTGCTCGCTTCGCGGGTGCCCCTGCACCAAGGTGGGTTATGCGATCAAACTCCGTGTTCAAAAGCTGAGCTGACGAACGAAGCCACCGGCTGGATCCGACATGGAGCGGCAGTGCAAGGCACTTCGTGTCATGTTCGAAAATGTGATCCGGGCCAGACCACACGATCCTCGACGCGCGTGGGATCTGCTTAGAAGATATTTGTTTCCGTTGCAACTTGCTGTGCTACAGAATACCAGTGGCGCCGCACTGCAGACCGATCTCACGAGCGCCATGGACCTTCGCGAAAAGGCGGCCGGGCGGTGCTGGCGATACATGGCTGATGCCTTTCTTCCAGACGACAGCGACAGATATTGGGAAATTGCTTCAGCACTGCACAACCTCGGCACAGTCCAACGGCATGTTAAATTGGCGCCAAGCGCGTCTTGGTACCATACTCATAATGGGACAAGAACGCTGAACTATCACGGTGTGAGGTTTCTCCTAGCGGTTGCCTTCCACGCGAAGGCCAACGTGACTTTAACTGACGGCTGCGAGCCTTGTGCTCGACTCGGAAGAAACAAAACTGTAATTAAAAAGCATTTTGCCGAGTGCGCGGTCCTCCTAGTAGACGGAAAGCCCATTCGCACAAAGAGTTCCACCGGGGAAGCACAGGTGTGGAACGTGTGCTCCAACTGCATCGTCGGCGGTCGGGGGAGTCGTGATTGTGACGCTCTACGACAGCCCGAGGTGATGGCTCTTCTGGCCGATCGAGACGAGCGCGCCGACGGTAGCCTCTGCGTCGCTGGGCCCGCGAAACGACCAAGCGATCCACACATGCACGATGTTGTCAAGCGGCCGGCAAGGGACTCCGTTCGCGGTGTCCTGCTCCGTGCGGAGAGATGGGAGGCCGCTTACGCGGACGTCTGCGCAAGGTTTGTTACATGGCCTGGAGGCCTAGTTCAGAAGCCGCTAACGCATCGCTTAGATTTGATAGCGTTATGGGAGACATGCCTATCTAACGGACGGCCTTGGGCCGCCGGGAGATCGCAGCCGCTGGTAGGCGTATCTGTACGGAGACAGCACAAGGGCATCTTTGGACGGCGTCCGATACAGACAGTTATCCTTTGTTGGAAAAGTATGCTCCTCGGAATCTGCATTGGGGGGCGTACCAGACGTCGTGGGCCGGATGCATCTCTGCCCAGCAAGCTAGGGAATTGCTGCCTCAGGAATCGACCCCGGAGAGATACAGAGAGAGGGGGGGGGCATGTCAACCAGGCCAACAGGAAGCTCTCGGTCTTCCCTAATTCACCTCATACTTAAAAAACCTACACAACCACTGCCCAGAACTCACGCTTCACACAAACACTATCACTAACACCACATCACTAACACCAATCACCAACACCAATCACCAACACCAATCACCAACACCAATCACCAACACCAATCACCAACACCAATCACCAACACCAACCACCAACACCAATCACCAACCATGCCGGCCCATGACGCGTACCGACAGGCGCAAGATGAGGCTAAGAAGGCTCGAGAGAAAAAAGTAGAGGCATACATATTGAAGCCGACTCGTGGGTTGCCGGTTGAAATCAGAAAGCACCCTATACAGCGGCCCACTTTCGACCTACGACTGGGCCGGGACTGGACAACCCTGCCCACAAGCCCTAATTGCCTCAACGGCGACGCCGCATTCCGGCGTGCCAATTTCATCTCAACAAACCAGTGTGAAGAATGCGCCAAGGGCAACGGTTATATGGCAAGCTGCGCTGTGCTGGTCACCGGCGACGGCGTACTCAATGGTCGCTGTGCAAACTGTATGGTTCATCGTAAGGAGTGCAACGTCGCTGACGACCCCGAGGTGGCGGCTTTCGTGGAGGCGAAGAAGGTGGCGGAGGCCGAGGAATCGGCCTCGTCGGATGGGACCTAGGCTACGAGGGACACTATCACGGCATGTCATGGTGGACACTACCAGACGGACACTTGGCGACGTGTCACTGCATGAGAGGCAGATGGACTGGAAGAAGGGATACTGGAATGAATAGCTGTTGCCCAAGAACCTTCGCTTGAGCGAGAACTAGCCGTATGTATCGAAGGGGTTCAGACAGCCGATGGAAGGCAATTAGACCCTAATCCAGAGATGTTTGCGATGAATCAATCTTGAAGTAATGATAAACCAGTTGATCTTCGGTCCCCCTGTGACGGCAGTAAAATCTACCAATGGTCTGCTTTCCCTCGCCGACTCCAGGACCTCCTTTCCCGCCGGCGCCAGCATTCACTTCGTCGTCGACGTACGTGGCCACCCGTCGCCAGCTGGCACCGCCTTGAATCGGCATTTTCGTAACTCCTCTCGATCCTCTTTAAATCCGTGCCTTGACCCCCCTTTCGAGTTGTTTCTGGCACTCACGGGGTCACGATGGGATGAATCAGGACTTCCTATCGGGCCTGAACACAACTAAATACGCGACCCCTGTGACTTTGTACACCAATGTATGCAATATGCTTGGACCTTTAGGCATCATCTACCGACTTCTTCCTGTCACTGCGGTGGAAGGCGACAGAAGGATGGCTGCCGTAGATCTACGGTCCACGTACTGTACACACTAGATCATCTCGCCTCATCTCCCAGAGGCCCGCCTTCCTCTTGCTTTGTCTGCTAGGAATGCAGGGCTCGGGCCGGCCATTCGGAAAAGTCGCATGTGAGGTTCCTTCGGCCGGGAATACCAGGCGGCAACAGCATCTACCCCTCTAGGGCATACCTGCAGGCCTTGTGGCCATGGAAACTGAGATTCGCCAGATCCTTCCGCTAGAGCAGGACCTGGGCTATAGATAAGTATAATTCTAGCCAATGGTCCCAGATACTACGACCTACAGCACACGATCTTTCACTTATCCTTTACTCACAAACACCTATCGTCACCTATCAACCATCATGGGCGCCTCCGACCGACCCACCCGGCCCGAGATCGGGTGCGGCCAGTGGTACAAATCACAGAGCAGTCAGGCTCCGACAACTCCCACCAGTGGCCAAAAGGCTTCCTACAATGGCAGCCAGAAGCCCGGCACCGCGAATGACCAGGCCCCTACACCCTCAGCCGGTATCTCCAGAGGCGGATCACACCCGCTGCCAGAATCCAGCTTGACCTCCATCGGCGAGCGCGTGGACGCTCTGGAAAAAGCGCTCAATGACAAGGCCGACCAGAAAGAGATCCTGGAACGTTCACTTGACCAAATGCGCGAAGAAGTCAAAAAGCTCGACGCCGAGCAGTCGCGCCTGGATGCGCAGCTCCAATCGATCAGACAAGAACAATCGGACCTACAAGGTCGGTGCGACCAGGAGGAAGCTACCCGTGACAGGCTGGCACAGGAGATATCGAGCGGCTTCAAGGAGTGGGACACTCTATCGGCCGAGAGAAAAAGGCTGAAGAAGGAATCGAAGCGCCGAGGAAAATGATTGGGACCCAGGTCGACTTGTTTGTTCGTCGGTGATGTCCATCGTCTCTCGCCCACAGGCTGGGGGCGCTACTTAGTTACTAGCTAGCTATGGATCTAAACACGTAACCACCCCTGTTGCAGACATCTCCGGATTGGGGTATGTCGTGGGCTTTGCTCTTGTCTATGCAGTGCTTTATTGGTGCCTTGACTCATGTGTTGTACATGTCGTACTTCGTTGGCCTGAGGTGGTCCGCGAGCGAGCTCGTCGTTCGGTCGGTTGCTGGGCCGGCCTGCCTCGATGCCTCCCGTTGCGCCGGGGTAACAGGCCTGGTCAGACAAGGCAAGCAGATACATCCATACCCACAGACCAAAACTTTCCCTCACCTTACTTTCTACACTCGCAACCCAACACAAGAGCAAATATTGAACAGACTTTACGCAACACTCAAACCAACCATCGGATATTCCCGTAACCCAACCTGGCAATATGGACATGGAGCTTGCTACCTCGACCACACCCGGCAGCATGGACTTGGCTCCTGTTGACCCGTTACAGCAGGTGCTCGAGGAGGTGTGTCCTGGGGTTCCGATGCACCAGGTCCTCGAGAAGGTGTCGCCCCTTTGCGTGTTCTGCTCTGCGTAGGTTCATTCGATATCTCGAAGGCGGCATGACCAGCTGACCAGGCAACAGGCAGCCCCTCTCTTCCTTGCTGGAAGTTGGCGGTTGCAAATTGGATGAAGACGGGAAGTGTCCATTGACACGACGGGCTCTCGTCCCCTGTCGAAAGGTACGTGACCTGGCATCATATTGAGCAACTGGAGCTAATGCCAGTGGCCCATGGAAAGCTCACGGGGACTGCCACCCAGTTCGCAAGTCGAAAGATGGCCCTTTGCTTGTGGGTAATAGACAAAATCGAAGGAGAAAGCAACCTCAAAGAGGAGCTGGGATTCAGATACCGCAACTTGCAGGCCTCCATAGGCGGCTCCAACGAGAACGAAGCCGAGGTGCTTGATCAAGAGAACAGCATAATGCGCAAGCTGCTCGAAGCGGTTGAGGTGAAGGTTGTTAATACGAAGAGAGTATGCCCAATGAAGGAGCTCCAAAAGATCCCTCCGGTCCGCAGCGGGTGGCAGCTCCGCCCGGAGTGGTCGTGGTCGCGTGTCGGCGGCGATCCTCGAAATGACCTAGCTATCGCCATGCACCGGCGGGCGAAGACATTTCTGAACACGCCATGCGACGAGTGCGGAGCGGGGCATGGCCCTTTTCAGGAATGCGCCATAGTTATGCTCGCGAACGGCGACGTGCTGAAAGGCAAATGCAGCAATTGCATCCGGATGCAACGCGATTGCAACGTCGAGTCCCTCGCCGCTGTCAAGAGAGCTGCGAGCCAGGCGAAGCAGGCCCAAAACACGGCTTTCGCACTCCGATACGGCAAGAAGGAGCTGTCGCCGCCCCCTAGCCTGGAGTGGGACGGCGGAAAGAGGCCGCAGCTCGAAGACAGCAAAGCACTCGCCGCGAAACTGTTAACGCACGGCCCCATGGCTGACGACCCAGTCGCCAGGACGCTCAGCCAGCTGTCCGTTCCCATGAAGCTGCTGACGTACAGCCCACTTGCTCGCGGCAACAGCGAACAGGGGAGTCGCCCCGAGAATAATGGCGAGGGCGACGAAATTGATGAAGGGGTCGACGACAGCGAGAATCACGAAGAGGAGCACGACAAGGAGGACGAGCACGACAAGGAGGACGAGGACGGGGTTGAGGACGAGGTTGAGGACGAGGTTGAGGACGAGGTTGAGGAAGAGGACGAGGACGACAACGAGAACAGCCAAAGCGATAAGGGCAACAACGCTTTCCGCACCCGTATGAGGGCCATCATACCGGGTTTGGGCGTCCGGAATGATATCGACCGAGAAGAGGCCTCTCGGGGCAGTAGCGCCGGCAATAACAGTAAGACCGATGATAAGAGAAATAGAGGAAACAACGATTTTCGGGCTCGCAAGGAAGCGATCATACGGAAACGCAGCCGCCGGGACAAAGATTCCCAGGATACCGACGAGAGCGAGGAGGAAAGCAACGCTTTCCGGGCTCGCATGGAAGCGATCACACGGAATCGCAGCTGCCGGGATAAAGATTCCCAGGATACCGACGAGAGCGACGAGGAAAGCAACGCTTTCCGGGCTCGCATGGAAGCGATCACACGGAATCGCAGCTGCCGGGATAAAGATTCCCAGGATACCGACGAGAGCGACGAGGAAAGCAACGCTTTCCGGGCTCGCATGGAAGCGATCACACGGAATCGCAGCTGCCGGGACAAAGATTCCCAGGATACCGACGAGAGCGAGGAGGAAAGCAACGCTTTCCGCAGTCGAATGGAGACTGTCACACAAGGTGATAAAGGCCGGGGCAAGGCTTCTTAGGGTGCTCGATAGTGATAGCGATGTCAGCGACGGATGAAGCAAACACGAGAAACATGGTTACACGGCAACGATAGCGATGTCAGCGTCGGATTAAGCAACTTGTTGATTGAGTATGAGAATCTTCCAACTGAGCTAATAATGATGTCTGGAAACACGCCCAATGTGTCCTTATCAATCCAGCTCCCACCAAACTGCTTCGGTATTTAAAGTAGCTACTGATTAAACCGCTAAAGCAACCTTATGAACCACTGAGTAAATCATTGAATAGGCCACTGAATGAACCATTAGATGAACCACTAAAGCAACCTCATAAACCGCTGAACAGGCCACTTGCACTTAATGAACGACTGAATGAACGACTGAATGAACGACTGAGCGAACGACTGAGCGAACCACTGTTCCAGCCCTGTCAGCCCGCGAAGGCCATCATGCTCAAAGAACGTTTCATGGAATCCCTTGACCTAGTGCCTTGTCACCTCTTCTTCCAAGTGCATTGAAAGGCTTTTCATATTTGCAGACTTGCCAAGTAGTCTGCGTGTTGGATATGAAACTCCAACGTAAGTCCATCAATGCGTCGCGATAGTTCGTTGACGTCGGATAAAGCCTTTTGTCTTTCCTCCATGTAGAGGTTAATCTGGGCTTTCAGTGAGTCGATACTGGCATGGTACTCGTCACATCTCTGGGTCTCGAGTTTGGATATTTGACTACGAAAAGACTGGGGGCCTCGGCTGACAAGAGCCGAGGGCGGATAAGTCTCTCTCTCCAAACGATGGGCAGCTGAGCGGGATGCGTCATTCCCCGGAGGCGTAGTTGCGACCGGGACCGGGCGAGTGGTGGATGTTGCGGTATGGGGGGCGGAAGCTCCAGTGCCCGAGAGCGCGGCAGCCTGATGGCTGGTCGTCAAGGGGGCCAGTGGTGGGCGCGGCCCACGGACGCTCGACAGTGGGGCCTGTCCTCGCGGAGTCGCCGGTGTAGGTGGTCGCTCGGGCAGCCGTGAGTACTGAGCGGGCTGGTGTCGCACCCCGTCACTCTGGGCCGGGTCTGGTGGGAAGGAGTCTGGCGGAAGGTGACCCGGCGCAGGATAACTTCCCACGGCCGACCGAAGCCCGGTGGAGGAGTGGGGGGGGCTGGAAGCCCCGGCAGCAGGGTGAGGCTCCCGAGCAACAGACCCCGGCACAATATTGCCGCGCGCTTCCGAGTGTCCGGAATCTGGGGAGACATGAAAATGCTGCAGAGCTCTGTCGATATTGCTGACCGACTCATCGTGGGCACGACTCACAGGGGAGTGGCCACCGGTGCCGGTGCCGGAGCCGGCCGGCGCGACAGGTCCCAAGAGGTCGGCGCTGTGTCTGGCAGGGCCGGGGCTGTATGGAGGCGCGGTCGTAAAAGCTGGCTCCGTGCTCGACAGAAAAGCTGGCGTCCTTCGTTAGCACCGGTCTGGGCCGCGGCCTAGGGGCAACTCACCTTCTTGGCTGCCTGCCCCAACCTGCGTGTAGTTGGCCGACTCTGGAACGTCACTCCACCAGAACTTCGCCACCTCGAGTCGGGTACGTTGAGTATCCCAGCCGCTGAGGTGTAGGGGCAAGACGAATCGCCATGCGGCTTCGTCGTAGAAAGGGTTACTGCTACTCGTAAGCACCTTTTGATCCTCCATCATTCGGTCGCGGAGTCTCTTCCCCAACTCATGGTGGTACTTCGCATCTACTGCGGCGATGTTGACCCAAGGATCTCTCATGATGTCGGTCAGGTCATGCTGTGAGATGTCACTACGCAGCAGCAGCTTGTTCCTCATGATGTAGATCTGCCACGAAATTCGGCTGCCGCGGCACCATGGCACTTTGCCGCGCTTCTTGCACGCATCCTTGGCCGGCCTTCCACAGACACGCTGAAAGTATGCACGTCAGGCATGTCCAAAATCCGGGATCACAATCCTTACCTCGGCGTTGTTGTCACGACACATGGTGATGGCAGGAAGCAAACCACGAGTATGGAAGGCGGGGGGTTTATTGAGTAATGTTAGGTATCGGGCAGGTAAAGTAGATCTAGCTAAACGGGCATGGAGTTGCACTAAGCATGTGTATAGTCCCAGGAATGAAAACAGCGACGACTACAACCGGCTTATGAGGAGCAGTCGAACATTCACCAAGAGGAGCCTCTTTGTTCTTGGAAACTTAGTTCCGACATAAAACCACCGGCGCCATCGTAGACATTGACTCATCAGAGTGAGCAAGATAGACAAAGCACGCGAGCGACAGCTTGGACAGGTCATAAGACGGTCTCACGAGTTGACGGCTACGAAACCAGCGGTCACGTCCGCCAGCTAAGGCCCCAAAAGCGTTTCACTGTGTCCCCCCTACCACCAGCCAACCGCGACTTTGTGCCAAACATGGCTTCTAGTCGGTGGGCCAGCTCCTCCAATTCGTGATCCAAGGAAGCCATGCTGTCATCGCAGAGACTAATGATCTCGTCAAAGACTTGCTCGGCATCTTGCCCGTGGGAGAGCTGGTCCGTCATGGTCTGAACGCGTTCCTGCCATGTCCTAGCGGATGAGGTGACATCGTCGACCCGGCCCGCGAGAGCCTCGCGGGCACTCTGAACCGTAGAGATAACGAATCGCATGTGGAGCTCGGCGGAGTGCTTCTTGATGAGCTTGGCGATGGCTTCCGCGCCCAGCACCCGACTCCACGCCCTGCTCGATAGGATGGCATCGGCTAAACCAACGAGGTCGCCGCCGAAGGGGATGAAGACCAGCGTGGCGTGGAAAAAGCGACGGTACTCGTTTTGGAGGGCCGTCATGTACGGAAACCGGAAGGAGATGCCGGCTGGCTCCCCAAGATCCCGCGCTGCCCGCGAGAGCGCTTCCAAGATCTTTGAGAGCTGTCCCGGTTCGACGCGCGCCCGCTCGTCATGAAATCTCTGGAGAGTCTTTACGATCTCCTGTTTGCGTCTCGAGAGCCGTGCAGCCACTCGGGCAAGGCAGGCGTCGAACTCGTGAGTCGTCTCGTACACCCCATCCCAGCGCGCTATGCCCACTTGCGAGCCCTCGGAGATGACCTTGTACGAGGCGCGCGGCGCCGGTGGGAAAAGGAACCACCACCATCGACGGGGCTGTTCGGATAGCAGCAGCGCGTCTCTGGCCGATTCGACTTGCCCCCGCAGGTTCATGAGGGTACTTTTGCCATTCTGACGTCGTGTGCGCTGGTCGAGGAAATACATGTGGGCCCCGCCAGCGCCTTCGCTCATGAGCGTTGCGGCGTGGGAGAGCTCACGAGCTCGGGGTTCAGATGCGTCTCGGACGCAGATATCGGTTACAATCTGGATGGGAAGAGCCAGGCATGTTTTCTGCACCTCTGGCGTCAGGGTCGAGTGGCTAAGACCCGCATAGGACGCCAAACTGCCACGATCAAGGACCGGCATCGGTGGAGGTCGCAATTGTGCCATCGCCACTGGAACAAGGACCAGGATGGCCGCCGCAATGGCACGGGGGAAGATTGCTTTCAGGCGATCCCAAATGGGTTTCCAGATGTTTTCGGGGCCGTCGGGCCTGGTCTGGTGGCCGCCGCGGAAGTATTTTTGGGCTGAAGATGCAACTCGAACCAGGGGCGCTATCCAGGGGGCAATGCCGGAATCGAGAGCGTGAGCCAGTTGATCAGAGGCGTGATGCAATTCGCGATGAGCTCATAATGTTCAAAGAACGCAGTTGTGAGAAACTCGACAGTTGAAAGGGGCAGCCAAGGAAAGTAGCCCATGATCATGGGAAGAACCCAAGCCCAAAGCGTCAGCCGGCTCTTCAGAGTGCACAAAGTGTCCCGTTTCTGGCGTTTGAGCTTCGACAGGTGCTCCCACCGGCCGTCTTCGTGTTGTTGTTGGTGGAGCTTCTGTATGCCATCTTTCAGATCCTTCCATTGTGCTTCATAAATACGCAACATCAATGGGTTCGTGCTCATAAGCCTGTGGTTTTCGTCCAACAGCGAGTACAAGTCCTCCCACGTCGGTTCCCGTTCCATGGTGCTTTTGATCTGGTTATCTGGGTTTGAGCTCGAGGATGATATGCACTAGGCTGGAGGAGGAGCGGGAATGCTATGGGGGTGAGAGTGAAATCAAAAGTGAACTTGATATGAAGCACGTAGACTGTGTATTTATAGGGCGATACTGACGGTCCTACCGAGTAGATCCCCGAAAGGACGTACTCTGTATCGATCAACGGTCATGTAACACATGATATCGTGCCTATCAAGTTGCGCATGGCGCTGTGGAAACAAGGCCGCATGGCCACAAGTGCGAGCGGCTTGGTGTGGGCTGGTTCTCAGAAAAGCCCATGGGCAAAGGGACGTGTAGGATACCACCTGTCACAGAGCCCGACCAGGCTGAAATGGCCGAGATGAAGCTGTCAGGTAGGTGACATAAATAAAATGACCGCAAATTCGAGCAGTGCGCCGGAAAACAGCACCACGGTTATTTTTGCCGGTTTTCACAACCGATGTGGCTGCTACGAATAATCGTTGGAACAAAACGTAGATTTGGGGGTACACCCGTACGCATTTGGGTGGTATTGCTGTTTCCTTCTTTCTTCTGTCACCCACCTGCCTGGCTGCCGTGATGATGAAGTTCAAGTGGAGTGGTTCGGGACCCTACGAGGGAAGTTGGTAGTGAGGTGATATGGCCCCTGCGTTGCAGGTGAGTCAGCACTACATACTTACTTGAGGGTCTCGACATGTGACGGCTTCCCCATGCACATCATGGCGGTGTCTCGTGTGGGGGTTCGGACGTTGCGAGACCTCCCCCGACGCGCAGACAGCAGATTATCTCACCTTCACAAAGCCTTGCAGCGCAGCCTTTGTGACGAACACAGGGTTCGGAAATTGAGCCTTCTCTTGCCCGCCCTGATATAAACATGGCCGCTGGAGCGACGGAGCGACGAAAGTGGTAATCGCCGCCATTAGTTTTGATCTCCTCGGGGAGAGGCGTGGCCAAAACTCGCTGCCCTCGCTGCCGGCCCCAATCGATTCGTCTGGGCAAATGAGAAAATCACAGCGGCGGCTCCCAGACCCACAACAACTCAGCCGCGCTTATCACGCCGGAGGCTGCCACCGACGTCACACCGGTTGGCGCAGCTCGGCGGGCTGTCGAGGTGATCACAAAGGTGACGGCGACAGCTCACACTCGGCGTCAGCTCCGACCTCAAGCCGGCGACAGCTCATATACATGGGGACTCACCGCCATAACCACAAAGAACACACTCGTCGCGCCATCAATGATGCTGTAGTCCCTCTCTCAATCTGCGATATGGTGCAGTATCCCCTCTATCCAGAGCGAGAAGAGACGACAGCCCGCATGCTGTCGAACGGCGGTGGCATGAATACGATCTCCCATGCTGGAACCCACCGCCACGCGGCCTAAAAACCCCTGTGCCGCATCACTTATGATGTCGCGTTTCCCTGTCTTGAAAGGAGAGAAAATAAAGCGGACAAAAAAAATACGCATACTATCTGACCAAAACCTCTGTAACGGGGTCCCACCGCCGCAGCCGCCCAAGAAGCACTGCGTCGTGTTACCTGAAATATACCTGTGATCGCATACGTTTCTCTTGCTCTGCGGTATGGTGCAGTACCCCCTCTATCCAGGATGAGAAGAGAGACGAAACACGTAGATGATCGAGCGACTCACCGCCCCGGCCACACGAGACTCACACCCCCCAATCGCGGTGTGTCGGCCGACCAAAGGCACCTGACTGCAGCAGGGACGCCGGAGGGCCGTTGCTTGGATGGGCCACCCTCACTAGATAGAGTAACAGAGCAAAATAGATCAATTGATTACGTGCTGCCTATGGATGAAGTGCTGCCTACCATCGCTGCAGACCAAGCTGGCCCGTAGAGTCCCGCCAGGCTGTCCGGCACGCCTTCATTCCGTCGCGTTTGCTACATGTGCAGGCCCGTACGACGTCCCTAGTCTCTCGTCATTGATGGGGGCAGGGGCCAGGTGGTGACGAAACTGTCGAATGGGT
This sequence comes from Apiospora sp. TS-2023a, assembly GCA_038364195.1. NCBI lineage: Eukaryota > Fungi > Ascomycota > Sordariomycetes > Amphisphaeriales > Apiosporaceae > Apiospora > Apiospora sp. TS-2023a. The sequence goes on along the minus strand of JAQQWQ010000009.1, from coordinate 3,048,552 downwards.
GGTCCGAGGGCGTGGTGAACGCCTGCGGGGCGAGGCCCCGAGACGCTCGCAGTCGGTTTACCTGGATGGAGATGCACTCGTCTAGGGTGAGCTGCGCGATCTGCATCGTGTTAGAACAGGCGGGCTGTACTCCGCGGGGGGTTCGTACCTGTAAGAGACATGGCTTCTTAGGATGTCGTGCACAGTGGACAGGCAGCCCCTGGCCGTAACGTCTCGACTCCAGGGCGTAGATGTAGCAGTTCTTTCTGTCCATGTTGATCAAGGAGCTCTCCCAGACGACGTGGATAAGGCAGAACCGGTGGTGGCACAGGTGCGAGCCGTGCATGGCCGACACGTCGGACTTGTCCGCGGCGTCCTTGAGCAGGAAAGCAATGGCCCTCGTAAGCGTGGTCTCGGGCTTGACGGAGTGGAAAAAGGTAGCGGGCAGGCCGACGTTCGTCGCGAACTGCTGGAGCATGGCCGCGGACGACGCGCGGGGTTCCTTCTGGCCGCGGACGACCGCGCCGCCGCCCTCGGCCGCCATCTTCAGGATCTTGTCGGGGTCCAACCAGTCGTAGTTGAAGCCCCCGGGGGTGCAGAAGCAGGCCGAGGAAGCGTCATCGATGGCCCAGAGGCGGAGCAGTTGCGCCCACAGAGCTCGGAAGCACGCGACCTCGGCGTCGGGCGGGTTCGGGTTCGTGATGCCCTGCAGCCCCGTCTTGGTGGTGGTCTCCTCGGTGCCGGCTCGTAGGTTGCTGCGGAGCTGCCGGAAGTGCTTCGCGCTGCCGGCGCTTTGGTCGACGTGGACGTAGATGAGCCATTTGGCGTGCCGCTCGAGCAGGTTGACGAGCTCGAGGGTGGACTTCTGGCACAGCTGGCGAAACCCAGGCGTGCGCTGACCCCCCTCGGCTCCTTGTTAGATTTCAGGGCCTGCACGCACGCGACGATGTACTCGGTGGTGAGTTGCTGAGGGGGGAGTCGTAGGTAGCGCTGGCGTCGGGCTTGTCGATTAGGCGGAGGCAGGTCTGCAGCATGCTGGCCTGGGTGCCTAGCTGGGCGAAGAGGGCCGAGACCGAGGTCCGGTCTTGGCGGCTGGGCAGGAGGAGCCGGGCGGCGAAGTGGCTGTAGGCATTAGCTAGAGGCCAGTTGCTTCGCTGCCGGTGGCCGGCGGGGGGTTCAGGGAAGATATGGCCCGGTAGGCTGTGTCGGCCCATGCCGCGGTGGGTGCGGTCTGGGGATCGTCGTGCATGGCCTCGAGGAGCGTATACTTCTTGCGATTTGGGTTTGTGGTGAAGTTCTCTATGGTGATGGTGTGGAAGGACGGAGGACGATTTTCGATGGTAAATAGAAGGTATATAAAAACGGTGAGTATTGGCGACGGTTGCTTGGGCTACGTTGCCCCTTTGTCTGGCCGGTTTCCGGGCAATCCGGTGGGACAGACGACAAAGGGCTATGCTATCTTATCTATTGATCTCTACAGAGCCAGAGCCAGAGCCAGAGCCAGAGCTATACAACCAACTCAGTTACAAAGATTTCTCAACTTCCAACTTTACAAACGCAACTCAAAAACACAGGATGGGCTTCCTCTGGTGCGGCGGGTACGTGGGCTTTTGGTATAGCGGCCTCGGCGGGTACGTGGGTTTCTGGTATAGCGGCCTCGGTGGGAACGTGGGCTTTTGGTATAGCGGCCTCGGCGGGTACGTGGGCTTCTAGTATAACGGCCTCGGCGGGAACGTGGGCTTCTGGTATAGCGGCCTCGGCGGGAACGTGGGTTTCTGGTATAGCGGCCTCGGCGGGAACGTAAGCTTTTAATATAGCGGCCTCGGCGGGTACGTGGGTTTCGGGTACGGTAGCCTTCTTAGCAGCCTCGGCTTCCTCTGCTGCGGCGGCTTCCTCTGCTGCGAGCGCGTCCTCCTCCGCCCCCACGAGTCCTTCCGCGCTGGCGTTCCGTTTCAACATGTTTGCGTCGCCATGGGCCGCGGCGTTCCCACGGGTGTAGAAGCTTCTGACCGTCGAGTCTCCACGGATGCGCTTTAGCGATATGTTAGCCCAGTCATGCGTGCAAGCAGGCTCAACTCGAGCCGGGGCAGGTGCAAGAGGTGTAAGAGGTATAGGAGGTGTAAGAAATGTAGGGGTTGTAATAGTATAGTAGGTGCAGGAACCGCCAGGCCAGGGCCACAGATGCAACGATGGTCCGATAGTGAATACGCGAGGACGCAATGGGCGGGTGGCTACTTGCGGTTGAGCAACGCAGGAAAGCAATGAAAGCAGTGAAAGCAGCCCAATGAAGCCGACGTCGAATACACCACCACGCGCACGCAATAGAACTACCAAGCGCACACCATAGGCCCCAGGCTAAACAAGTGAGGGCAACTTGGCTTCGAGTGCTGTTGTACATATGCATATATATATATAAAGAGGCATACGGATAAAGCTTTGGAAATAGGAGAGGGACAGTCCAGGCGGGGAAGGGGGTGATAAGGGGGCTCAGACTGATGTGTCCGGAGTGCGAAATAGTTCTTAATGACTTACAAGCTGAAAAGGGGTATTAAAAGCAGCAGCAACCGCCTCTGCCGCGAGAAGCGAATATAGCAAATTCGAGACGTGCATGTTGACGATTTGGAAAAGACAGGGGCTGAGTTCGATTAACGATAGTTCGATCAACGAATGTCTGAGAAGCCGGTCTCGGTAGTAAAGTATTCTCGCAGAGAAGGTGGATGAATAGACAAGCAGAGAAAAGGATACACATGGCGATCGGCAGCGCTGATTATATGTGTAGACGGAGGACGCAGAAGCACCAGTATCTACACATACAGCCTCGCCAAGAATCCTGTACCTCTCTGGGGATCTGCATGGATGGCTTCAGTCAGGCAATCTTGGGCTCTGGACTGACACGCCGGCCATGACATGTATCATCGACGCTTCATCGGCTGGCCAAGCAATATTCTGCACATCTCTAGTGAGACGAATGCGTTTGTTGGCGGGAAGGCTTGGCTATGAATGGCGTAAGTGATATTCACAGTATTCAAAACCAGAAGCGATAGCCCGTTTATGGTTCGGATTTTATTTGTCAATGAACCTCCAAAAGACTGGCCTAGGGTTCTAGCAAGTGTCCCGGAAGGCTTCGTTCTATTCTTGGCCACCCGAGTTCATTCGATCACATTGGAAGGACTTACCCGAACTCGGTTCCAACTGGTATTCATCTTGTCATGTGTGCCTCGGCGGCGAGTCATCGTCCAGTCGAACAAGGCCTAGCGCCAGCGTAGCAACCTGAAAACAGGCCCGCCAAGTACCGACCGTGATTGACCATTGTCTGAAGATCTGATCAAGTTTAGGAGAAGAGCGCAGAAGATCTCGAGCTGACGTGTTTGTCCTGCGACGAGCCACCCCACGACGTTCGAATATTTCGGCAGCCGCCGCAGAAAGGTTAGGCGACTCATGTTTGGCGGCCCAAATAAAAAGACCAGAAGTTGATGCTGTCACAGCTGGAACAGCAAACGTTCGTAGTCTTCGAACTGTGATATGTTCCGCCGATGGTTATAGACAGGCACTGTCGCTCGCCAGTTAACAGAATATATGAGCGTCTTACTTACATAGCCAGAACCGTACAACCATACAGTAAGTACTACAAACTGGCTAAACCTATCCAGATCTTCATCAGCATTGAATATCCTTCCATTCTCATCAAGCTCATTGTTGAAACCCGCCGAGCTTGCTGTGCGTATTGATTGTCAAAACTCTCCCCAAAACGAACTACCCGCCAGGTCGTCACCGCAAGATCTTGCCAGAATCAAGAGAAGTCTCGGTAGATACCAAAACAATAGGAGGCTGCGCCGCCCGTTTCGCTCTATATAGAGTTTTTATGCAGGCAATACCTGCTATGCTATAAGGCGAAGAAGCATACTCTGGCCCAAGAACTTCTGATCCCCTGCCATTGCCTGTTTATTTGGATGCTGCTATGAACATTAATCACGCTAAGTTCAGGGGGATCATACCATCAAGGATTTCAAAACTCCTGCATCAACTTTGCAGTTCCTCTTCACTCACATCTGTCTGATTTCATCACGCACAAGGTGCCCAAAATTTGGAAGAACGCCGAAATCATTATTAAACTCCGAATGTGACCCATCGAGACCATGGCTTTGAACCGCCTCTGCCTTTGGGCCGAGTACAATTTTGTGTCTCATACTTTCTGCTCGAACGCTTTCTGATCCACCTGAGTTGTAAACCCCCAAATCCCAGGCCAGTGGGCCTTCAAACACTGTCTCCCCACCACAGCCGTAGGGGAAAATCTGTCGAAATGACGCCAAAAGAAGCTTCCTACGCTTAGAAGATGGAGTTGACAATGTTGCCACCGAACGTAGCACCAGCACCGAAGAGAGCGGCGTTTCCGAACTTCTTGCCCATCTTCTTACCCATACCCTCCTTCTCGGGCTCACCCGCGGGCGCCGGCGCCGGCGCAGGTTGGTTGCTGCCCTCGGCGATGGCCATGGGCGGCGCGCTGGAGTTGTAAGGGTTCTGTTGAGGGGTGGCGCCTGGTAGCCGCCGCCGTACTGTGGTTGCTGCGGCTGGGCGTACGTGGGCTGCTGGTAGTAGCCGGCTCCAGGAGTAGCAGCCTTCTCGTTCATGTAACCATTACCACCGTTATCACCACCTTCGATCTGGACGTAGTTCTTGGGGAAGATGCCCTCGGCGCCTGTGCGCTGGTTGCGGCCCATCCACCAGTCGGCGTTCATGTACTCGTGGACGGCAATCTTGTCGTCGCGCTCAAACGACAGGTCGCGGGCGTCGGCGGCGTTGTACTTGTACAGGGCGCGCGCGTGGGCGATGACGGGCTTCGAGGGTGGCGGGGGCGGGGGCGGGTTGTTGCGCGTGGGCAGGGCGGGTGGGCCCGTCGTGTTGTAGGCCGGGGGCGCCGGCGACTGGCTGGGCGTCTGCGATAGTGCCAGGTTGGCCATCGAGTTCACTGGCGGCGACGTCGGGTTTTGGCTCGGGGCCGGGCTGGCGTTGGAAGTGGCGGCGCTGCGCGCGCCGGCGCCGGAGAGAGGGGTCTCGTTCGGGAGCATCTGGTGGATGCTGTCAAAGACATTGTCGTCGATCACGCCCTTCTCCAGAAGGTTCTCAAGTTCCTACCCGATGTGGGTTAGTATATAGGATGTTGAAGGCAGGAACCCAGTGATCGTACATTCTTGATCAGGCGTAGCGACTTGTTGTTCGCCATAATCTCCGAGCGGTCGACCACCATTTTGGCGTTGGGCAGATAGATGTACTATCAATCAAACTAGAGAGAGGATGCGATGCCGGGCAGGAGTTGTCTCAGACAATCAGCGACGATGATGATAATTTCAATAATAAGTATCCGATTCCCTAACTAGAGAGGGAGGAGTCGTAGGTTTAAAGGAGAGGGATGGATGTCAAATCGCGAGATTGGATGTCGTCGGACGAATTGAATAATTGGTTTGGTTCAATGTTTGTTTGAGCTGGTCTGAGTCGGTTTCCGGGGTCCATTGATGGGCCATTGGTGCCTGCCCAAAGAGTGTGGCAGTGGCCAACAGCATCGCCCGCTTCGTACGTAACACCGGTGTTACGCATAAAACTGGTCAACCCCCACCCTTTTCAATCCTTAGGGGCACCTAGTGGCGTTTGTTAGTGGTCTTGGGCTCTTGGGACCTGTTTGGGCAGCCCGCGAAAGCCGGCTTGGCACGAATTAAACGAACCACCATGTGCTGTATATCGTATTCCTGACAGCCTAAATATACCTAGATATAATATTCGATTACGACATTTACTTCATGTTTAGTTACTAGTAGCTGATAAAGAAACGACTGCATTGGATTTCATATCTTCCGATAGCGTCGTGTGTGCACATTAGACAGGCAGTCGCTGTTCAATGTTCCCTCATAGACCTAATGTAGAGATTCCATCGTGAAAGACCAAAGGATAGTATTTGCTGTCAACCCCGCTATCAATGAGATAATGCTTCACTGAATCAATATGGCGCCGCCGCTATTCTGGCAAGCAGTAGGTCCCGTGCTTGTCCCAATAAATAAAACCATCATATATGACTGCTGTTGCCGTTCCCTCTCTGAACGCCGTATCGTAGGGGACTTAGGACTGAGTGATGGCTACTGGACAGCGCACTCCCTATACCCAAAAATGAATGCTAATGTCAGTCGCTCGGTTCTTTACCCTTGCTGGTGTCGCCGACTTCGCCCTCAGCGACTGCAGCGCTAGTCACCTCCTGTAACTCCTCGAGTACCTTCATAGAGTTGTCCTACTCCTGGCTGATTTTACTCTCCTCCTCCAAAGTAATCTCATTCTCTGCGGCGTGTTTAGCTTCTAGCTCAGCCATGAGTTCAGCTCTCTGTTCAGCTTTTAGTTCAGCTCTCATTTCATGCTTCAGCTCAGCCCTCAGTTTGGACTCAGTTCCGCCTCTTCCAATTCTTTGTCCAGTTGTACGTTTAGGTCCGCAGATGTTGTCTCGTTATAGTCACCGGCCTCCTGATGTTCGTCTCCCTGTTGTTTCCCCAAGTTGACGTCGCTCTCGGAGGCCACTTGAGATTTCTATTCCTCTTCGCTGATTTCGTCTTCGCTGGCGACTTCGACCTCAGCCTCAACCTTTTCGTCATCGCTGCCGGCCATTTCGTCATCGTTGCCGCCGGCTTCTAGTTCAGCTTCCAGCTGCGCCTCCAGATCTATATCAAATTCATCATCCTGTTGTTGTTCCTCGTCCTCATCTTCTTCGGATTCTGGCTCTTCCTGTTGTGGTGGTTGTTGTATTTGCTGTGATGATGATTGCTGCTGTTGCTGCGACTTTTGCGGGTTCATGGGACTTGGCAGCTTGAAGTGCTCTTCTTCGCTCATTTCATCTTCTTCCTCCTCCTCGCCATCGGCGTCCTCGTCATCCTCCTCACCGTTAGCCACGAACTCGGAGAAGCGGCGCGGCGGGAATGCTGGCGAGAAGTCGCGGCTCGGTTCCTCACCGCCGGGGAACTCCAAAACGAGACCACCATCGTCGTCGTCGCTGTCTTCCTCCTCGTCCGACTGCGGTGTAGTTTTCTTGGGTGCCGGCGCGGGCGCTGCAGCAGCCTTTGGCGCCGCCTTCGGTTTGGCAGCGGGTGTTTCCTTCTTTTGCTTCCCCTTCGCAGGCGCTGTAGTCGAGCCCTTGGCCCCCTTCGCGGGTGCTGCTGCTGCGGCCGGTGCCTTGGCCTCCTTCGGCTTTTCGTGAATGGGAATATTGATATTGCCGGACGAGACTTTGGCGGGCTTCTCTAGGTGAGGGAACTCCTGCCGTAATTTCGCGGCGCTGTTTTGGGTGGGCGTCTGAGTAAGATTCATGGTGAAGAGCGAGTCGACCTTGTGTAGAACGAATGCTTCTCGCGACGGGTCGAAGATAAGCACGTATTGGCCGCCGTCGCCCGAGCGCGAGCCTTGATATTTGTATACGCCATTGTCGTTGTAGGAGAGATCGTATTTGGATGGGCCGGCGACCTTAAGTTTGGAAAATGGAGGGTTCGTATCGGGTTTGTGGTTGTCTTTTGACGTGGGCAGCTAGTTAGCTATACTTGATCTTCAAAATAACAAAAAGGGGGAAAGTTATGGGTACAGGGTCTTGCTTACACCTTACGCCAGTAAATGTCTCCGTAGAGGGTTTACCCAGCAATTCGTCGCTGAGTATCACCGGGTACTTGCCGGCCTTGGTGGGATCCACGAAGTCGGCCGTGTTGGCCATGGTCGCAATGGTTCTGGCGCAATTGAGAGTGGTTCTACGGCGAAAAGGGAAGCAAAGGCAGCAGCTATCGGAAAAAAGAAGGGAAGCTTGGTAGAGGCTCTACAGGAGTTGACTACGGAGTGAGAATAGGAAGAAGTAAAGGCAGGCAATGATGTTAAGTGAGTAAGTGGGAGTGGCATGGGAGAGGATTGGGGGTTAAACTTAGGTAAGTCTGTATGCATGTATTGATTAAAAGAGAGAGTCTGTTTAAGCAGGCACATAATGGGCGCCGATCTCCCTCTTTGTGGACCGGGATCCAGAGGTGCTAGAAACGCTGAGCGCCCCGCCTACCTCTTCGTGTTCTAAAAATGGCCGTACTGTCGTATTAGCGGGATATCCGGCAAGGGTATCTATCAACAGTGACATTTCAGGAAATATCTGTATGTTATCCGTACTCTGTGATTCAGCAGTACAGGTTCATGCTGACAAGACAAGACATCTTGTTGCGATTTTGTACTCGATAAAGCTGTGTGTGATGCATTCAATATTTCCAAAGTGATGATCGAATGCAAGAGACTCTACATGAACCTACACCGCACCACCTTCCAAACGCATGCTGGCTGTCGTGGTTAGACTTCGGCAGGCCAGGCGATCCCAGATAGAGTTTCGACTCGCAGGAGCGGCGGTTTCTTTGCTACCCGTACATGAATCTGCCCAGGTAGGCCTGCTGCATGCGTCTGTTGATTTTGTCGTCAAACAAGGCCAGAAAGAGGCCATGCATGGGCCTCTATTTTCCGGTAAGCAGATGCAAACATGGCCACAAAATAGCGCTATGGAAGTCACCTAAGGGAGGTCAATGGGTTTCAAAGCCAGAAGAGAATACCATTGAAGTATATCTCTATATCCTAGAAGGCCCGAAACAAGTTCGAGTAGATCTTGAAGTTTGGATAGTTTTCCGCATCGTCCAAGGACTCTACAGCCGAGATGACCGCGATATATCGCAACGTCGAGATCGTCTACTGCCATGAGTAGTCTCCTCAGAACCATTGTGCGCCAACTCCTGTTTTTCACATACCCAGGCTTTGTGTTCAATGCGTTCTGCTCGTCTTGGTGCCCCATACACGTACATAGCCTTAGAGCTTGCAGGTTCTGGAATGGTGCGTTAGCCCTTGTTTGAGCGCCAGCAATTGACTCAAGTTCAACCAGATAGTCCAGCAACGCCCAGTTATGTGACCATATATCTAGATATATACTTGTATACATCTACACATACAATCATCAATATCACGCTGGTAGTCGTAGGTCCGAAGCAGCTCGAATGTTCGAGTTTAACGGCGAGCAGGCAGCCCGCCAAAATCCAGAATACTTAGCCGAGGGCCAAAAGTTATCCATACAATTAATGGATAGTGATGGGTAGTGCAGGGGCTAAAGCAGAGGTCTTGGCGCTACCCCTCCACCCATGGGGGACGGGCAACTGGGGTTGGACTTCCCGAGGCAAGAGCTGGGGTAAAGCGGCTTTCCTCGTCAACCAATCGAGCTTCCCTTGGAGAGCTCTCCTCCCCTTTACCTCCAAATACTTCCCAAGAACTTTTTTTTTTCTAACCGAGAGGGAAATTTGATCTGCAGGTGATAGCTTCTTCTTTCCCTCCTTTCCTGTCCTTCCCATCTGTTTTGCCCTCGGACTTGTCAAGATGTCTGCAGTCCACCGCAGCCTGCGAACAGCCTCGAGATCGTTGCGTACCTCTTCTATCAACACGACCACTAAGCTTCCGCGAACCGCCCCAGCACTCTCGGCCTCTACGAAGCTCGGCACCAACCCTCTGTCGGCCGCCAGAGCTTCTTCCTCTCTACAACCATCCAACTCTTTCTCCACTTCCACTCGAAAGCTCTCAATGGCTCCCGCAACACCCTCGGCAGGACGGGCTTACGACCCTGAGATCAGCGACATTGCCGATTATATTCACAACAAGCCTGTTGACTCGGAATTGGCCGTAAGTATTATTCTTTACGTGCGGCGCTGAAGCCGAACTATGAGTGGGTTTCTTCCGTTGTGCTATAGAGCATAGAGATGGGAGAGCTTCACCCAAGTTCGTGGGCTGGCTGTCTTACTACCCCGCGTCCCACCAATTTCCAAGCCGCGGCTAACCGTCGTCTTCCACGACACTTAGTTTGACACGGCACGATGGGTCTTCCTCGACACCTTGGGCTGCGGCCTTGAGGGTCTGCGATTCAAGGAGTGCACGAAACTGTTGGGGCCCATTGTCCCCGGCACCGTCGTCCCCAATGGCACCAAGGTGCCCGGTACCGACTTCCAGCTCGACCCGGTCAATGGCGCCTTCAACATTGGTGCCATGATTCGCTGGCTCGACTACAACGACTGCTGGCTGGCCGCTGAGTGGGGTCACCCTTCAGACAACCTGGGTGCTATCCTCGCCGTCGCTGATTGGATCACGCGAACCAACAAGGCAGGTGGAAACATCGCCAATGGCAAGCAGTTCAATGTCCGGGACGTGCTCGAGGGTATGATCAAGGCCCATGAGATCCAGGGATGCCTTGCGCTGCTCAACTCGTACAACAAGGTCGGCTTGGACCACGTCGTCCTGGTCAAGGTCGCGAGTGCTGCTGTGGTGTCCAAGATGCTGGGCCTGAGTGAGAAGCAGACTGCTGATGCCGTTACCCAGGCCTGGGTCGACGGACAGAGCTTGCGCACTTACCGACACTCCCCCAACACCATGTCTCGTAAGTCATGGGCTGCCGGTGACGCTTGCCAGCGCGCTGTCAACCTGGTCCTCAAGGTCATGAAGGGCGAGCCCGGTGTTCCTACCGTCCTGTCCGCGCCTACTTGGGGTTTCTACGATGTCTTATTCAAGGGCAAGAAGTTCGAGTTCCAGCGCCCCTACGGCAGCTACGTGATGGAGAATGTGCTCTTTAAGGTCTCCTACCCCGCAGAGTTCCACTCCCAGACCGCTGTTGAAGCCTCTGAGAAGATCTACGCCATCCTCAAAGATATGGGCAAGTCCGCCGCCGACATCAAGTCTGTCACGTGCAGAACCCATGAGGCCTGCGTCCGCATCATTGACAAGCAGTTCAAGCCTATGGACAACTTCGCCGACCGTGATCACTGCATTCAGTACATGTGCTCGGTAATGATGGTCTTTGGTCGCCTCGAGGCAACTGATTACACCGACGGTGGCGAAGCCGCCACCTCTGAGCTGGTCGAGTCTTTGCGCCAAAAGATCAAGTGTGTGGAGGACCCTCAGTTCACCAAGGACTACCACGACCCCGCGCTTCGGACCATTTCCAACGGTCTCACCGTTGAGCTGAACGACGGCACTGTTCTGGACGAGGTCGTCATTGAGGCTCCTCTTGGTCACAGACTGCGCAGAGACGAGGCCAAGCCTCACATCCTGGCCAAGTACAAGAGGCACTTGGAGCAGCACTTTGCCGATGCCAAGGTCAAGGAGCTTGTGGACCTCGGTATGGATGGCAAGAAGCTGGAGTCCACGCCCATTGATGAGTATGTTGACAAGTACGTTGTCAAGGACAGCAAATTTGTTTAAATCACATCAGGACCTGGGATGTGGTACATTTAGCAGGGGCAATATTTAATTAGACCACTGTAGAAATTCAAATAACATGAGAAAGAACAAAGTCTCTGGCTCGCCCAACCCTGACACTACATGAAACATGATTTTGACCAAAGGCACCATGAGTCTCGGTGGATGAACCCTGCTGTGTCAACTTAGACCCTGAGGGCTGTAGCCATGCTCCTCCTGTTCCCTGCCTTGAAGGCCAGTTTCTCGTTACCCACGACGGGGTTCAGCACGTTCTTGCCAGCAACCTGGCCGTTGCCGCCCTGCATAACGGCCGAGAAGCTGTCGGCCATGAGCTGGACGCCGCTGACAAAGTCCTTCTCGTCGAACTCGCAGTGGCCGCCGTTGGGGCTGTTGTCGACGGTCTGCAGGGCGCCAATTTGGTCCGCGGACAGGCCCGCGCCCGACGCCAGCTTCTCGTAGGCGGCGATGGCCGCCGGGATGGCGGGCTGCAGGCTCGTGAGCTCCTGCTGGGTGCTCTGGAAGTGGATGCGGGTCGCAGCGATGGCGGCGGCGTCGGCGGCGGCGACGGGGACCTGGGGGGCGAGGCCGCCGCAGTTGAGCAGGACGCCGCCCGAGGAGCCCTGGAACTGGGCGGCGTGGGCGGGGACGAAGAAGCCCGAGAGCAGGAGGGAGCCTCCCGAAACGCCCGTGAAGGAGACGTCGGAGGCGTTGAAGGCGGCGACGGTCGGGAGGACCTTGGTGACGAGGTCGGCGACGGCCTGGGCGTGGGCCACGCCGTCGGTGCGCTGCAGGCCGCTGCCGCCGCCCCAGAAGAGGTTCTTGTTGGGGGCCAGGACGGCGACGCCCATCAGGTTCTTCTGCACGGCCTGGTTCGGCATGTCGAAGAAGGATTGCCCGCCGTCGCCGTGCAGCAGCACGTTCAGGCCCATGGTGCCAGCGGTGCCGGGCGCGGCGGCGGCGCCGGGGACGCCCGAGTCGGCGGTGAAGCCGGCGGCGGGACCGGAGATCTTGTAGCGAATGTCGAGGCCACTAGACAGAGGGGGTTTATGAGTCAGCTTTGCTTTGTTTTGAGTGCTGATATTGCCATGGGCGCCGATCCACCATCCCATTGTTTCCCATCTTGAGGATCAAGTCGTGTAACTGGAAATGGGATGGTGACTCTGTGTGCCTCGAGTTTTTCTTCTTGTCACGACTTACTTGATCTTGACCGTCGTATCCAGAATCATGGACCCGTCCGTCGCTTGCGAGATACCCTGCGGTATCTTGGCCGCCTGCTGCTGCGCCGTCTGGGCCTTGGCGTTGCCGCCCTTCTTCCGGCTCTGCGGCGAGGCGTCGGCCGTGGCCCAGAGCAGACCCAACACCACGAGAGAGCGAATGGTCAACATCCTGTCTGTACTTTCTTTATATCTGTTTCCTACTCGAGATCGAATTGTTGGGGAAAGGTGAAAAGGGGATTATAACACAAAAAAGAGTATATAGACAACAACGATGTAAACACCAGAGAAGAAGATGTAAAAAATATTTTGAGCCCGGCCCGTAAAGAATCGAAGATGAATGGGAAAAAGAATAGAAGACGAAGACGAAGATATCACCAACGACAGTGTAAGGTTGTTGTTTACTCAGTCTTGTCCGGTCCCAATATCTAGAAAAGAAAAAGAAGAAAGTAGGAGGGAGAGAAGCTTATCCAGTGGGCCAACCCGTCAATAATACCCAGAATGTCACCCAAACACCTTGCACACTTACGTACCACATTACCGGCTCCGGATGAGACGCGGGGGAACACTGGATGGGGAGGCGGAGGGCACGCACAGGTCAAGTGTGGTCTGCCCGTCCGTCCTATCGTGAGGTCGCATCGCAACCTCGCACTCTCTCCTGCCCTGCAATACGCAGACAATCCATTGGATAAGGGGCGACGAATACCCGCTATCAGCACGGAAAAAGGGCTGCGCTGCGGTCGCCATGGTCAATCCTTTTTATCTGGTCTTTGCTCGCGCCAGACTTGTAACGTTAGACATGCCATGTTTTGAAACGCCATCTGATTCCTCGCCTAGCTGGCCATGTTTCGAGTGCTGGGCGTTTTTGGGGCGGGACGGGACGGTCTTGGCGGTTTTGTGTGTTTGGAGCTTGTCCACCGAGTCCACCGAGTCCCCCTGGACGGGGTCCGGCAACGCAACAACACCCAAAACCCGACCGAATGGGCCCCATGAGTCACCCTCATTGATGTTCAGCATGCCATTGCAGATCGATACGCAGTTCCGGTGCCTGGAAGTTCGATTTGGCCCAATGTGCATGTTAATGCCGGCTAAGTTTCACTGTTTAATTATAGAACCCGTAACGCACTTCCAGCTTTTTGGCAGGCCTGACCACCACCAATAATAAGGTTGTAAATAAGGTTAAACTTGCAGCGTTCGTCTGCATCTCGGGAACTATTGGCATCAGTGAGCTCGCATAGGGAGAACTGGTGAAACAACATCAGCAAGTCAGAATTGAGAGTAAGCCGTTCTGAGTTGGCGCAGGCCATCGCTGTAGATTGTAACAACCGCTGAAACTACGCAGTTGTCATTTCGATTGTATACGTTCCTAAAGGACTAGAGTCGCTACATAAGGATTCCCTAGAATACATCGGGGTGACTCTGTACGCGGTATTCAATCTTCTAATCAAGATCGAAGCCAGTGTTCCACCAACGCCATGCACTTTCCACCAAACGCTAATCGCCTATATGGTCCACTGACAAATGTGTCCGTAATGCTTTTTAAAATGACACAGATTATAATGATACGTATGGGAATGATGGGTAGCTGAAGAGGATATGCTGAAGCGTCATTAGCAGCTTGAGGGGCCAACATGAAGTAATGACGATCAGCCGAAAAAGAGGGGGGTATCAAGCGAGTGTAGTGCAGGCGTGCGAGTTGGTGGTGTTGGTATAAAATAGTAGGTCGACAGCTTGTGAAGCTCAGCGTGCTCTTCGTGCTGACGAGGCAAAAGAGACGCCTCAGCCCTGTGTCTGGTCCATCGCTTCCGGGTCGACAACAGGTGTGATGTTATGTTTGTTCTGCATGTGCCTCCTCCAGTTGTCCTTGCGAGGGAATGCCTTGCCACCTTTGAAATAGGGGCATCCTACCTCGGGACAGTGGAAGCCCTTCTTCTTTTCATGCTTATCGTTGATATGTCGGTCCAGATGCGTTTTCGTCCCGAATTTTTTATCACAGTTAGGATAGGAGCATTCATGCTTTCGATCGTGATACCGCTTGTGGTGGTTCAACTTGTGTAGTTGGTCAAACGCCCTGTTGCACTCGTCACAGGTGTAAGAGTGCGGTGTTTGAGGAGAAGATACAGCACCGTAGCTCTCGGGAGAGGTGCTAGTCTCTTGCTTGATAAAGATGTTTTCAGTGGAGGACGGAGATGCTGTTATCCTGGTGTCTGGTGTGACCCCGGTTGAAGGGTTCGAAGAGCTTTGCCCCGGCGTCGAGTAGTCCACAGATGGCGTCAGCCTGTTGTCTGGCGTGAGAGCATTCGAGTTGTATGTAAAGCCTTGTCCGTTCTCACTAGCATAAGTGGGGTTGCCACTAGGGTATGCTGTATGGTCAAGCTGCATTTGTGTATCATCCTCGTCTTCACTGTAATCATCAATCTCATCATCATCGTCTTCAATTGGCCCGTTGTTGTTCACGTGCGTTTGGGTCACGGCCGGTGGGGAGCTCGATCCTCCCATGTAAGTTGGTGATGATGATTTCTCATATCGTTCCAATTCCGCATGTGTGTGAGCGGCCTTCTCAGCCTCGTTGCTTGGCTGGAAGATATCAATCGGAGCAATGAAGCTATTCGACTGCAGAGGAGGCGAGTGCGATGGGCGCAGCCCTTGGTTGCTCGCGTCCTCGTAAGGCGCGCCTTCCATTGGTTCTGGGATTTCCGGACTCTGGAGTCGCTCTTTGGAAAATCTCGAAGTATCGTGATACGGTTCCGCTGGCGCGTCCGTTCTGTGGTAGGCCGAGGACGGAAGGGAGGGATCCATAGGAGGCTCGGTCCTCAAGGCGGTGTTCAAAGAGTCCACCCTGCCAGTTGACGTATAAGAATCGTCGTGTTTCGGCTTCTTCGAACGATGCAGGTCGCTCCCAGAATCGTTGCCCATGGACTGAGGCTCCGTATACAACCGAGAGTCCTCAACCGAGAATATTGGCATATCCGCTTGCCGGGATCTCGGAGAGCCCTCAACCGGGCTAGCCAACGAGGACGATTTGGAGGAACGTTTCCTCCGCAGGCTGTTGATTACTCGGCTCATTACCGACCCTTTGCTGCTTTGGCGCTCCTTTTTACGAAGCTCGCGTGCCTGCTTGAGCTGCTCCTGGTAGAGCTCAGTCATTTGCCTGCTGGGAGGCAACATGGGAGGGAGGTTCGGATCCGATTCCATGGCTATATCCATGTTGTAGTAGCTGGCAGCTGCCGAAGGCTCCCCAATGGGGTAGTTTGCATAATATGCACTTGCTGATCCGCCTGGGGCTGGATCCTGCCCGAGGCCTTGCTGGTAATGCTGGGGCGACTGTGTGTAGTCACCTGTTCCTCCCGGAAGGTGATTTCCATCGGCAGTAGTTGTGATGGGAGATGGGTGGTAGTTGCCCCCAGTGCTATACCCGGGGGCTCCCGGATCAACCCTTCCATTGCCGGTGGACGCGCCTTGTTCAACCTTGGACGGATCTGTCTGGCCGGGGAAAGAGACCCTCCGCTCTATCGGAGGCTTGTATGTGTTGTTAAGCTCCGCGTCGGCGGCCGCCTGTAAGCGCCTCCGTTTAAATCGAAAATAGAGAAAAAGGAGGACCAGGAAGATCAACGACCCTCCAATAACGGAGCCCACTACGGCTCCGGCGATAGCACCATTACTCAGGTCTGATCGCGGGGCGATGGCTGCCCTCAGGCTCACTGTTGGAGCCATACCGGACGAATTGACGCGGAGCCCACTTCAATCTGGAAGGTTGAAGGGACTCCGGGTTTGTCAGTTGAAACTCTGGACCGACGATGCTCGGTATACTTTCAGCTGCAGCAAGCGCATGAAGATGCAATGCAGCGACAGCGACAGCGACAGCGACAGCGACAGCGACAGCAAGCAGCCCTAAGATGTGAGTGAGTCCGCGGGTAGCGACTTCAGGTCGTGCAGCTGGGAAATTGCACGTGAGTTGAGCGAGATATAATTGGCAGGTTCTTCCACCCTGAAAAGAGAGGCGGAAAGAGAAAGAGCCTGGCTTGGCTGCGAAGCAAGCTAATTGCTGGCTGGGAAAAAAGTGGGAAGGGGATGGGATGCTAGCAAGAGGCGCCGATGGTACTTGGTAGATATAAGATACCAAACGCGCCGCGCATGGCTGGATGGACAGACCGATTGATTATTGAATCGTTTGGGGAGGGGAGAGAGCTATGATGGCATGGAGGTAAGGTAGGACGTCAAAAGTAGAGTGTGAGAGCAAACCTGCTCTGCCTCAGCCGCAATATTGGTTGGTACACGTTGACATAGGCGTGCAGCGAGCGAATAGAGAACGTCCACCGCCAAATGCGACACGAGAGGTGAGCGACAGGAGAGAGCAGCGAGAGTCGAGCTCATTGGAGTCCTCCCGGGCCCACTGTTTACTGCAGACACGTCCAGACCCTGGATTTGCTGCTTGGGCAGAGGCGGCAGCAGGTACTGCACTAACAAGCAGGCACCAAGAAAAGAAAGGCGCAGTAGGCCCGAGTGGCTGGTGCTTGCAGCAGACAACCAAAAGTCGTCACAGGCGGTACACACCGTATGGGGGACAAACCACAGGCCGCGGGGTGAGCTGCGCCCCAAAACGGCGAGACGATTCGGCATCAGCGAGGCAAAACGGTATTGGAACAATAGCCCAGCACATTTGGGCAATTACACGCGGAGGCCCCTATGCCTGGATGATTGGTGATTTCTGACTGACAACAGAGTTCGACTCCTGAAAGTATGCATATGATTTTCAGGCCTCAGGTAAGGTGCATAGATGCTAGATGGCTGTCTTGAATGCGCCGGGGTTACTGGAAACCCGACCAGGATTTACCGCGCAAGTTTCCGGTTAGGCTTGCCCATTTTCATTTTGACTTGACACTGGGGTGGGGAAAGGGGGGTGGTTGGCTCTGCCGAGGACGGGATAAGTGAACTGGTCTGATTCTCGAATTCTAGATCTTGAAAAATCTGGCCTGTTATCTACGCTGTTACGAGATGCGCGACATTGCGAACACACGATGGCACGTTGCTATTGCACTTCTATGTCCCACTCCTCATCGCTATGTATTTCCATGTTTCATGTACCTAATGACCATCCACCCAAACAACCGTGCTCTAGATGGGACGATACCAATGCTGTCTTCCTGTGACGTCAAGTTTCTATTAGGGGACCTAACCAAGTGACTAAGGAGTACTATCTAGTTATATATAGGAGGCAGCGGAAATATCCGCATCAATGGCATGATATTTCTCCGGCCGAGTTGCGTCTACGTAGCAGGCGAACACGGGACACCTCCAATAGGTACTGTGATGCGCAGAAGATAAACGGTCAGTTGTTGGGTAAGTAAGTTCTTTGTAGTTCATTGCGGCTTCAGCGTTGCATCGTTGCTGGGTATTATCGTTATAGGGGAGGAAAAGACCGAAGGAAACAAAACAAAACAAACATGTTTAGCTATTCATGAGTCGTGCGCGCATCCATCCAGATCATCACCGCCTGATGACCTCCACCTTTTCGAACTGCCTCACATCATCCGGCATCCTCGTGACCGCCAACTGCCTGCAGAACAGTCCCCATTCACCTGAAGTCCCATCACGGATCGCATCCGACAGGTCCTGGCCGTACCGCTCCCGGTAGGCCCGCTTGACCGCGGCCATGTGGTGGCGATCCCAGTGGTACCGCACCAACCGGCTGATGAGCAACTCCCGGCGCAGACCATCCTTCTTCGAAGACGTGAGCGCGTGGTTCAGCAGCAAGGCGTCACGCACCGGTTTGTTGATGACGCCGTTCAGGATATGCGCAAGGAGTTCGCCCTATTCAAAGCATTGCGAGTCAGCTATGTTTCTTTGTGCCATTTACCCCAAGCTGGTTTGTTGAACTTACCACCAGGTTTCCGCTCTTCTTGAGCGCATCTCTCGCAAAGTTGCTCTTGTACGTCCTCTCGTACATCTTGAGAACATCCCTCAAGTGCGAGTCGCTTCGCATGACGACGATTTGAATCATGGCCGTTTCGCCGCCCTTTTCGCTCTTGACGGCCTTTCGCAGATCGTGCACATCGTCCTCTACCATATGCCTGTCGACGGGCAGGGGGCGGCCGTATTCGTCATACTCCTCCATGCGCCGCTCCTCCAGCACCATGATGATAGCCTTTTTGAATTTGTCCTCCTTGAGTTCGGTCTTCATGCACTGCGACAGGCTGTCGCGGTACTTCTTGTCGCTGAAGCCATCCTTGATCTGTCTTATCTCATGGTTGGTCCGGCCCATGATCGACTCGATCAGTAGCTCGCGCCGCGTCTTGTCACCTTGATACCAGAAGTTGGCCCAGTAAGCCTCCCCTTCCCATTGGCCCAAAGCGCAGGTATAGCAGGCCTTCATCAACAATGGGTCTTCGTCCTTGAGCCGCGCACGAATATGCTTCGCAATGTTCACGCCTTTCCGTTCGGCACCGGTTTTGACCAGCCGCTTGTATTCTATGCGTAAGTTCATGATCTGACTGTGGGTCATGGCTGGAAGGATTTCAATGAGGGGCTCGGTATCTGGACGCCTATCACCCTTAAGAGCTTTCGCGAGGCGGGAAGCATCGTCCACTGGGTCATTGAAGCGAGCTCGTCGCTTCTTTTTCTCCCCACGCTCATCGTCCGAGTATCCAGGCGAGAGGGGTTCGATCGGCGAGTTACCGGGACCCTTCGAGGCTAGAAGGAGTGGCGAGGGCATCGGAGACATGGACTGGTATGTGCCGTGATACGACTCCAAGAGAGGCGACGCAGGCGCATTGGATAGTGACAAATGCGAGGCAGTGGCGAACCCTGTGTTGACACTGAGCGAAGACATACGCGCCGTAGGCGGCGCAGGTGAGCGCGAACGGTCCCGTGACTGTGAACGGTCTCTGCGGCCCGGCTCGACCGTCAAGACGTTCGCACCCGAGTACCGTGGGTTCTCTCCGCCCCAGGAGTGGCGAGAACGGTGCTTGCTTGAGCTGGACAAGCTCGAACCGGACAAGAACTCCGGGTTAGGGCTGGGCGATCTCCCGCGGATCTTCCGGTCATGCGCCTCGGGGTCGTACTGCGCTTCCCGGGCTGCATATGATGGCTTAGTTTCTGTGACCTCATACTCCCACTTCGGTGCTGGTGCATACGCAAAGTTGATGGAAGGAGGTGGAGGGTCATTAGTGGGAAAATTACCTGGCATAGTAGTACCATAGGCCAAATCTTCTTCCAATTTTTCCTTCTTGATCTTCTTCTTTAGCTCCTTGTCGGGGTCCGGCGACACCAGGCTGTCGAGCTTTTGAGAATACTTGGCTGGGAGGAAGGACGTAGCAGTGCCCAGAGCCTCCTGAAGCCGGTGCTTTTCTTTGTCCGAGTCCCGGTCCTTGTCTGGACTTCTTCTGCCGTAACTGTCGTCGAGGCGCCTGGTATATTTGCTGTAATCCTCGTTGCCGCCTAGTGACTCGCGGCTTCGGTGGTAGTATGAGTCATCAGTGGGAGAGTTGATGCGGTACGAGCCCTGGCGGTCGTCCAGGTCGTACTCGGACCGCCGAGAACCTCTCATTTCCATATCGTTGTAGCTGAAACCAGCAGGCGGCGAGGGCATGCGAATAGCATCCATTATGACTGGGTCGTATGCGGGAGCTCGCCCGCGGCTACGGTCGCGTTCATCATCCCGACGGCCTGGTGAGCGGGAGCGCCCTTTGCGGCCGCTGTCATCTACTCGTAGCGACATTGTCCGTGTCCTGAATCAGGGTCCCGTAAACTTGAGACTGCGGGGTACGGGAACCAAGGCGCTTAAGCGTATTTTGGTAGGGCTGTCCGTCAGTTGGGATGAAGGGAAACAACCGAACTATATACTAGAATTACTTATGAATGGTTGAGTGCAATGAGAAAACATTGAGTGTCTATGAAACTTTTAGATGCAGCTACCTCGAGGACCCAGCCGTTATTTAAGAACATCGGTGTGAGACGCGAATTCTCACAACACATTTGGGTTAGGTTCTCCCAAGCTGCATGAGGGGCTGACCCAGCAAATTTGGGGGCTGTGAGAATAACCAATAGCAGGATGTGAGAAACTCTTGGCTCCATCCTCTGAAAGGCGTGTGGTGGCCTGGCTTAGCCTCCTGCATCTTTGACCCTCACTGTCAACCCATTGGGCGGCAGGAGCCTCACGGGAGCAGGTATGCTCCGCAAACATCTCGACTCTATCGCCCGGCGCCACAAGAGACAAAATACGGGAAGAGGAGAGCTAGCTTGCATCACGACTTGAGTGAGTGAGGCTCGCAGTAACACTTGTCTGACCCGAGAACACTCCTCGGGCAGCAATGCTGCGAAAAGCGGCAAGCTGGTTTGGTTTAAGAGAGCAAGTCCATGTGCTAACAGTTAGTGGGAATCAGAGCCAAAGCCCCAAAGGCAAAGTGCGGTGGGTAAAGTACATCAGCTGTGGATAATTTCGAGCTCGAGATTCAGAGAACGAGCGAGACTCTCGGCCGTCTGCGGCTGAGGCCAAAAGCAACGTGCAGTGCATAGCAACGGCAAGTCCGAGCGAGGAGCATGGAAGTCTTCCGGGTCGGCACCTCTCTATGAGCCAAGACGGCTTGCAGGCGATTCTTGCAGCATCGCTTTGCTGAGAGAAAAGGCTGTGCTGAGAGGCGCAAGCTCGGGGAGCCCCGCTCTATACCTGCCGACACCGACAACCTGCAAAGAACAATTGACAACACATACCTAGTAGACTGGAAACGATCTGTCGTGCCGTCATATCTGATGAGTGCCGAAATCAGGTCTCTCGAACCCCATTGACAATATGCATTGTTTGGGAAAGTTGCAAAAGCTCCACCGCACGACGCCTGTCTGCCAAACGGTATCTTCCTGACCGAATCACGAGGTCCGATGCCGAGGCAGACTCTGGCTTGGCTGCTTTTTCTCAACATCAAGATAATGCCGGTACCCGTCGTTTGAGAAACACTCTTGTAGCACCCCATATTCTCTATGGCATATGGGTCTTGGGGTTGGGGGTATTCGCTGTTTGCTGATCTGCTGGCGCACGTGGATCCAACAGAGAGGAGCACGCGAGACTATCCCGGCAGTTCCATTTTCACCTACGGAGTACTGCCACCGAACTCCTTGACAGTGGGCACTCGGCTGACCGAGGCGCCATATCGGGCTTGCGGTAAATCATTTGTCCCTTTGCACTACGCAGCCACGTCTCTGGAATGCGTATTGGGCTTTCGAATTATCAGGCGTGTCAACCAGACGTTTCAGTTTGTGGAGTAAAAGATAGCCCGTTGCCTTCGAAGACACAAAAAGCATGTGTGAATCATGCCATGTTGATGGTGCCTAAGTCCTATCCGAGGGGATTTGGGGACTCCTAAATGCATGGTAAGAGAAATAGAGGCATTCAATACAAACTCCCCCGACGTCTACGCTGCGCCAGATCGTGTTCGGGGATCGACGAGCCTCAGTTTGCTTAGTGATGATGTCTTTCATCATCGCGGCAGCGCAACGTGACACTGCCTGGTGTAGCCAACGCCTAGCACGAATGAACGATCGCTCTTTCCATGCTCAAGTGTATCATTCGTAATACATCTAGCCCCATGCAATGCTGTCGGTAATCGATTTATATTGGTGAGGCCGGCGACCAATTACCTTCGCGATGAAGCCTCGCTCGCATCGATAGGCTGGAGTTCTCTGTTCGCGAAAACGGCCATTGATGGCAAATCTGCACACCGGCACTTATTCATTAGAGGCGGTGTAATTCCAGTGAGACCTTTCTGCATCAATGTTACGTGCACCGGAGCAAACCCCTTTCCACCGTCGCAAACTAAACGAGGTCGTAGGCTTGCGGGCTATTCTCGCTCGAGTGCCCAACGACGTCTCGTCGGGCACTGGTAGAAGGCGACTCAGTTTCTACCAGTTGCCATCTGCCATCTTATGGGGGGTACTTGTTGGATCTGGTATTTATGTTACATGTGAGAAAACTTCGATGCGTAGATAACGCCTCAAGCAGTGATGATCTCCCACAACTTAGTATCACTGAAAGTGATATCTGATCCCCGATGATTTGCTGAACACTGGCAGAGCATTGGCTCAGTTTATAAGTCCGGATGGATTGTTTCCTCCTTCGAACCTTTCGCAGTTTTAGGCTCGTAGAGACCCAAGAAAAGCATGATCACAATGCCAGACATGCTGCTGGATACGGGGTAGGTAGTTTCCATTAACCCAACAGGAAATACAGGTCGATCCTTTAATTATTGTTCGCCAATAAGGTCCGCTTCGTACCCTAGATAAAGTATTGGCAGGCCTTCTTTCTTTAAGCAGTACATCGAGCATCCCACTCGAAACATAAAAAGGCCAGAATACTACGTCAACAGCTGGAAAATTATGCTTCGCCGGGGATTCAGACAGATCTGGCGTGATTACGGCTAGTAACGGGCACGCATAAAAGACTTATACAAAGGCCCTAGGCAGATTATATTCGCGAACAATAATTCAAGGATTGACTTGTACATATATAGCCAGCTGGGCAGGCACACAGATAGGTAGGTAGTCTTTATTACTCCTTGCGGCAAGCGGCGCCATCATGGAGTACTCGGGCTCACGGCGGACCTCCAAAGGGGGCTCCCGATCTACAACGTCTCTCCTGGACAGTTTCCCGCATCCATAAATAGCATGGGACATAAGAAGTCCATGGCGTGGAGATGAAATTGTGCAGTAAAGGAATCTGGCAAGGGCTGGGTTTGCTTACAACCTAAGGAACGCAACTAGATATACTCTTCATGCCTGCAATCCATACGAGACCCCTGGAGTCATTAGTGGCGACGTCCAGCTTCATATCCTGTCGTCTCACCTCATAAGACATTCGGTGTTAGGACGGGTGAGACATCACTCTTGTTTAGGCGTTGGGCTCGATCGACTGTTAGTCGGCGTACATGAACGTGGAAATGCAGTGGAACATTCGAATAACACCCATTTCCATAGTAGTAGTGACGTTCTCGGCTTTAGGCCGTAAGCAGATGCAGAATGCCTACTGATCCCACCACAGAGACTGACGACCGGTCGAGTGGTCTGTTTGCATTATGACAGGTGACAGCTGTCGTCTGACCTGCTCACGCCTGGCCCACTGCATCCATCAACGGGCTTTGACGGGGTTGATCTGACACTGTGCATGCATATTCAAAGTTTGTTTTGATATTTACTGCATACTAGGAATCTGCCCTCCAATGAGGCGCAGTACCGTATAGCCTATGATTGGTAAAGTGTATCCCTTAGGCGATCCCAAATATCTCCTACTCGCGTTTGACCGTCATAATATCGCGAAGTCATGCGCATGCATCATTCGGCCATGCATTAATCCCCCGAACGCCATTTCCATGCATAAGATGTATGCAAGCCCCCCTTGAACGCCTTCCCAATGTGGTATCTCAAGAAAATTAGGAAATAAGATAGCTGTACAGCTCTGCCGGTTGCTTCTGATTTAGCTTGCCGGGGCAGGTTTGACAGCTGCTGCTGATAGTTGTGATGCAGCCGATGATGACATGGTTGTCTTCTCCTCGTCTCCCAGGCGAATGGCTCCTTCGTTGTTCCGCCATTGGCGCAGTCTGCATCGATATTAGCTTTCCTGTCTCCAGCAATATATCGCAATTCGTTTGCGAGGTAAGGGGCCAAAGTAATTACCTTCCAGAGACCGGGGTCCACAGTTCAATAACGGCAACTGCCATCAGGAAGATGGCCAGGACGCCGACAACAACCATGTCTGCGTACTGGCGCACCAGGTGGTAGTGCTGCTTGCCTCCATGCTTTTGGCAAGGCATAAAACGGTAGAGACGCTGAGACCCAGCGACTTCCGACTCAACTGTCGTGGGGTTGGCCTCCTTCGCGACGAAACCCGTCTCGGCACGTACAGTGCTGGACTGCTCCATCTCGGGGATGCGAGTCTGCGAATTCGAGCCGGACAATGCGGCAGTCAAGAACGAAATCGGTAGTGGCCGGTGCTTTTCGATGGCCTCTTTGGAGCTGATCTGATCGGAGGGGGCAACGGGATGGTTTTCCAAGTGATACCGGAAAAAGTCCTTGATGCTCATGCGCTCTCCCATAGAGGCCTTGACGTGAATGCGATGCAGCACCTCTCTCAGCGACATGGTGGGGTTCATCGATGCCTTATTGTCAGACATTGGTGTTGGCGCGCCAAGAGCCATGGCGTAGAAGCCGAGAGTGAATAGCGTAGTAGAGACCTTCATTTTGTTTGGTGCTGGTCGACAGTGCAGGCCAAACGAGATTTATGATTTCTTCGAATAGAGCAATGAGACAGGATCGATGCGGCTTTCCAAACAGTCGAGTTGAGGTGCCACGAGATGAGATTATAAGTAACCTGAGCTCGTTTCTGACGATGTGGGCGAACCAGGATACCCTATCTATTGTCTTGGCGCTTTGGGAAGAACGTCTAGACCGGTCGGGTTGTGTGGTGCTGAGCTGAATCTAGACACGAGAAGCCTAAATGGTGGAATCTGGAGGGGCGTCTTGGCACTGAGGCTGATGCCTGTGGAATGCTGTTAGGAGTGGGTACAGCTGAAGAGGGGAGAGGCTGGGAGGACGGTGAACATGAACATGAACATGGACATGGAGAAGTAGGAAGCACAAGCAGAACACGCCGAGAAAAGGGGAGTATTTACCTTGCCTATAAAGAGGAGCGTATTGCGAATGACTAGCTAGCTGCGCCGATATAGTAGGACGGATGGATGGATGATGGATCGATTGCAGCGGTTGACATATAAGGTTCCAGCAGGTCCCTTACCCCGGGGTGGTGACTGACGTAAGTAAGGCAGGAATGTAACGGTGATGCAAATGGCCCCTTGACAGATAGATGAACGGCCAAATGCGTGCGTTGGTTGAGTCGAGAAACGAGGCAGTGATATGAAATGTAGTAAGTGATTGACGGCTAATGATGCAGTGCCTTTTACCAGCAAAGAGTTGGCCTGAAAGTCTATTTCGAGATTGCCAAGATGCTCCGACTATCCACAGGGGCTGGTGGGCTTGGTAGTAAAAGATCCCTCTCTGAAGGATCTGCCGACGTGAATCCCTCCGCGCGCAAGCGGCGTTGACAGGGTTGCTGGGTGCTGCGGGCTAGGTAGTGAGCAGTCGGGTAACGCAGACAGGCTAGCAGCCAGTCGGATCCGAGAAGTGATATGCGCGCAGGAACGAATAGATGAAGCGGCTTGGTCGATTAATTTTTGAGAAAGCAGGAGGAGGGGGGAGAAGAAATGAAATAGGTCGACTCCCGATATGCTAAGCTGGTCATCCGATGATATATACTGTAGAAACATTGTACATTTGTCGTGTGGAAAGTATAGACGCATTTTCAAACGTTTGAACGCGTTCGCTGCCGCTGTCGTCCCCTTACGATGTCTCGAGTGGGTGGATGGAATCCAGTCAGAGCCCACTAAGGCCGATGCCTGGGGAACCCTCGACCCCTGATGCATCCCAATGCTTGAATCCATGTCCCAGTGCTACCTCGATCCCTCTTGAAGCAGGTACGGCCAGAGCTCCAGTTCTGTGCAACATACATTACCCGTGAAGTAAGAATATGATTCATTGGCATATTATCATGCAGCCCGCTCAGCCTGCTGGCTTTTCCCGTGTATTCTCGGGTTTGTTTGTCATGAAGATGAGCGGTGTCTCGACAGCAAGCTCCCTAAAGGCTGGATGGCTGGCTGTTAGGCCATGGAGCTAAAGGTGTCTGGTAGGCAGTTAGAGATGCTAGGGGCGGTACTCCGACACATCTGGAGAGTGGAGATGTTGGTTGTTATTTTTTTTTTTTCGGGCTGTGATCAAGCACATACCATACGACGCAAATGGCACATCCCTTTGGCAGGCAGCAAGTACATGTAAGCAGGTAGGTAATATTTACGTATTGCACACAAAGCATGCCCCAAAAATTCATGGCCCTATCTCCAAATCTCATTTCCCTACGAAGCAGGCAGAGCCTGGGCATAGCATGGGCATGAGCGTTGATCCATTGTGACTGACCCCGATGCAGCTGCATGGGATGCGACTGTGCCCTGGCGTTGGCCTGGTCACCTTGGCTTGTACCGTTGCTCATTAGCTCAAAGGCGTGCGCCGCCAAGCTTCACCCCTCAACACATCTCATCCTGCCCGGACGCCAATCTCTACCAGAGGCTGTCGCACGTGGAGACCTACGGTATCTCAGCATGCGCAAATCAAGCTGAACGGCTAACGGGGTTAGCAACAACAACAGACCATTCATTGGCAGCCTCTTCCCTCTGTGCCCTTCGTGGAGCACTAAGATATAGCTGAATGGCAAGGCTAGACCGTCACGGCACCACCAGGCTGAAAAACAAACATCAATATACGAGCCTCGAGACGCCGGGTCACTTGAAAACAGATTCTTCCCGTGTAATTGCATAGATAAACCCCCATTCTCTCTAATGATGCACCACAGGATTGGTGCGGCAGTTAGGAAAGGCACTAATACGAAGAGCCTCGACCTCGAACATTATGTACCTAATCGGCATTCAGGTGTGGTGTGATCCCAATTCGTTTTTGTTTTTATAAAACAAAGTCCTTGGCATGAGATAGGTGATAGATCTACGCAGGGGAGGCCATTATGCCTCACACCCTACGGAAAAGATACCACTTACGATGCTGAGCGCCGCGGGCGGATTGGAGGTTGCGTTAATATGCACAGATAAGGTTGTCCGCGAGCAGTAGCAGGCCTCCCGTTTCAACCGCACAACATCAAACATCATGAGAGCGCTGTCCGATCAGCATTGCTGTGAAGTTTGGCCTCATCTGTTGTTTTGAAACAATGCCGATTCTGGAATATGCATAGCTGACATCAATCTGGCCTATTAAAGCCAGATTATTCCCGCGATGCCATCGCATGCGAGGACAGCGTCACAGTTACAGGTCTCAAACCAACCCCACCACCACTGTCAACCCAGCGGCCGCCGATCTCCCCCACCACACCTTGGACTCGAAACAGCAATACATATACTCGGGACGACTGCCAAGCCGTTACCAATTGCACTGTTTCGTGATGTGCGGTGTCAGTCTCGCATCCTTTCTATGTGTCAATCAAAGCTGGCGTGGTGGGAAACAATTTAGGAGACGCTTGTAAGTCCCTTCGGATGTATGTCTCAGGTTGCGATAATAGCGGCTTATGTCTACGATCGACATGCATGTACTGTAGTAAGCATGAATTGGCTGCGGCTCTTCAAGTCTTAAGCTTTAAGCCCAAGAGTTATGTTCCCAAGAGGTACTAGACGGGACGAACGGCTTGGCACTTACTAAATTGCAATTTACCTACTCCATATCATGACCTCTCCTTCGATTGGCAAGGATATAGTGGTATCGCTTCTGCCGATAGTGGAGTGCCCGTCTTGAGATGCTGGAGTCTGTCCTGCGCAGACTGGGGTAACGCTCTTCTCCTGAATTGAATCTTACGCGCCGGGCAATGCCTACTTCGAGTATAGGAATGGCCGGGTCCAGCGTTTCGTGAAAGTCAGTTGAACGGCCATGTTAAGGATGGTCCTCCTGGCAATGACGGCATTAGAAAACGCGATACTCGCTACTCCCGATGCTGTTCGAGGTCTCGGAGGCACCGGTATTTACAGTGCATACATGAGTTCAGTGACAACTACCAGGGCAAACTTCCTATTGCTCACGCTTGAAAAGGGGAGGGATATATTCGCCCATATTCAACTAATACTATATATGCAGCTTTGTGAATGCATTGTGCCATCCCAAAGTGTTTCAATGCCAGGAGTATTCTACCGGTAGTAGGTACTGGGAGGTGGTATTGACATTTCTACATTTAGGGGTGCTTTAGTTGAAGTGTTTGGCTAGTGGGCCCTGATTAGCGGCGGCTGTCGGCCGGCTAGGAGCCCGACTCACTAACGCCGACTAATTGGACTTTTAGGCGAGTTGGTAAAAAAGAGGCTTCTGCTTTCACCTCCATCAATGCCTCGATCCAACCTCAGGTGACTTTCGGATCAGCGACAAGGCTGACACATAAGTATCCCAATCTTGAGCTCCACCGCCCCGTGGGCCGGTACCGGGCTTTTCGCTAGTCGAACCCTTTTTTCCCCAGCGCGCTTGGTCGGGCTTTCGGCATCTTCGGGGGGGCCTCGTTCCTTCCCCTGTCCTGGCTTGGTTGGGCTACTGTACTTTGAGCATTGAATGGAGATGGCCTCTGGAACCACTGGCACTGGCATCCGTCATCAATTGGCAATTGGACCGTACTCTACCCTGGCGCCCGCCGCCGTCCTGGACACGCTCACT
Organism: Apiospora sp. TS-2023a; assembly: GCA_038364195.1. NCBI lineage: Eukaryota > Fungi > Ascomycota > Sordariomycetes > Amphisphaeriales > Apiosporaceae > Apiospora > Apiospora sp. TS-2023a. The sequence continues at coordinate 3,019,810 of JAQQWQ010000009.1, read as the reverse complement.
ACGTCACCCCGCTCCTCGCGCTCGCACCTGGCGCCCGAGGACGCGTTCAATGCCGCCTCGCCGCCGCGTCGCTCGGGCGGCTTCGACCAGCACCAGCACCACAGCAACAACATGAGCCTCCTGCGCGACACCGTGGCCGCCGCCGGGGCCGACGTGAGGTCCTCCCGGCGCCGTGGGGAGTCCAAATTCGGCAGCCGGAGCCGGAGCCGGCGGCGCAAGCGCAACTGGAAGAAGATCCTCTGGGTGAAGCAGTCGTACCCGGACAACTACACGGACCAGAACACCTTCCTGGACAGCATGCAACGCAACCCGCGCCTCCAGCCGTACGAGTTCTGGCCCCTGGTGGCCGACACCACCGTCATCGTCCAGCAGGTCTGCTCCGTCACCATCTTCGTCGTCTGCTTCGTCGGCATCTTCACGGAGCGCGTGTCGCCCGTCGCCGTCGTGGGCTGGGGCAGCTTCGCGACCTTTGTCGGCTGGGCCGTGTGGGATTGGTGGGTCGGTCAGGAAGGCGAGGATGAGGTCCTACAGAGGCAAAACAGCCATCGCAGCCGCGGCGCCTGGCAGCCCCGGCAGGACGGCGGCAGCGCCAACTCGACCACGGCTCCCACCACGCCGTCGGCCACGAGCTCCGTCACCAATCTGGGGTCCACGGAACGGACGACGTCGCAGGGTAACCTCCTTGCCATGCGCAGTCAGCATGGCGGATCTGTCACATCCTTGCATTCAAACGTGTCACATAACAGTCGCCTCCTTGATCCCCAGGACGGCCTGAGACATCGTCCGTCGTCACCTCTTCGCCGCGGGAGAGCGACCCTCCGGCTGAGCACCATCAAGTCGGCGTCGTTGATTTATTTCACCATTCTTGGCCTGTCGCCCATTCTCAAGTCACTTACCCGCTCAACGTCGCCCGACAGTATTTGGGCCATGTCGTTCTTATTGCTTGCTATCAATATCTTCTTTTTCGACTACTCAGGCGGCGTGGGCGTCAAGTTCCCGGCCTCGCTATCTACGAATGCCGCTTTGATGGCATCGACCGTGTTGGCCTCCCGGCTCCCGTCAACTGGACAAGTCTTCAGCTTGACACTCTTCAGCATCGAGGTGTTTGGCTTGTTTCCGGTCTTCAGGCGATACGCGCGGCATCGTAGTTGGCGTTATCACGTCGCACTTACGGTGCTACTCACGGTTGGGGCTGGCGGAGGGATGGGCCTGATTCTGGGCGAGGGGAGAGACGGCGTGTGGCCCTGGAAGAGCGGGCTTCTGGGCGTGTTGGTCGGGGCCTTCATTGTCATCGTCGCCATGGGCGCATCGAGTTGGTGGCTGATTGGACTGCAGAAGTACAAGAACGCCATGAATGGGCCATGGGACCAAGCACGACCTATCATCATCAGCCGGCGACAATGGGAATACGATTAGTGGTGTACTATAGATAGACATAATCCAGAACAATACTTTCTCGAGTTTTGTAGAAACCCTCTACACCTTTGCTGTTTTTGCTACCCAAGTTTCCGCTCAAGAACGAGGTGCCTTTACAGTCTTCTTTGGGCTGGTCCTTGCAGATATGGCGAGTGCTGCGCTCCATTTTCTGGTTTCGATGGGACAAAGAATTGATGTTGGACCAAAACACCAACCGATTTGAACCCCCTTTGTTTAGGCCAGCGTCTAGAAGAGCAATACGTCATGTACCAACATGCTGCTACACCCAACAATGCTCTCTACGTTTTCGCAGCCCAGGAAGAGTCGACTTTTCGGCAAAAGTTTCTTTACCATACTTGTGTGAGGACTCTCTCCAGTCGAGCAAACGTATACATACGAGGTCGCATCAAAGAAATGCTCAGTCTCCACTGCGCCGTATGGAACGCGTCTCTTCGTGTATAAATGCCATGTATGGAACATCAACGAAGAGAGTGACCACTGAACTAGATTTCTTCCAATATAGCATACATTTTAACATCTCGTCGCTAACGACTTGAGATTTCTCTTTGCTTCTGATTCTGATTCTCTTATCTTTTCTTTTCCACTCTCGATCACTCGCTTAATACTATTTTCGAATATGCTGCTGCTACAAGAGAATGTGACCCCTGGATTCCCAATGAAACCGCCCCCTTCTGCTGCGAGACCTGGTAGTAACCGGAGTTGGTTGCTGTGTCCACCATATAAACCGAGACAGAGAGGACCAGGTAGAAGAAGATGTGCGTCCAGAACGACTAAGCGTTACGGCTACATTGACCATAAACGAGAGGGTCTGGTTGCGATACCCGAAGAAGCGCCAGAGGGAGAAGAGGACCAGTGCATGTGGCTCGACTACTGCAGAGCTGTAAGCCGACACGAGCATGTAACATCCTTCACAAGTACTTCTTCTTCTTCTTCTTCCTCTACCGCCACGACCGGCACTATACAAAACCCCGAGCCTGCAAAGGCGCAGCTACAAGAGCACGGTTTCGCAAGCAAGGCCAAGGACAGCACACACTACTATCATCCTGACGCTCCACTTGAAACGCATAAGAACGTAACACATCAGCCTCAGCAAGTAGAAGGGGAACGTTGTCCCGTCGCTCTGCGCTGGGAGTCACCCAAGTCCACGATCCAGCTCGAGGACCTCCTTTTCGGTATAGGTAGCCAGTTCGACGACATGCCGTTCTCCCCTAGGCAACTATCATACATACACGCTGCCTACGAGCATAAACCTGACGACAAACTACTAACCCCTGACCCATCTCTTCCCCCTTCGATGGCGGCAGCAGCTGGAGCAAGAGTAGCCGATGCGTCCACCACACAATCCAAGGACACGGCACTTGTCGAATATCACGACGCCGATGACAGCGACTCTGACACATATGCAGACGAGAATACAATTCTCCTAGTAGACAAGGGAGAAGAAGGCTCTTCCCGCCTACCTCTTCAATACGAGGATCTGCCCGTTGCCACTTCTGCTCCCAGGTCGAGCGCAGGCTCCTCCTACCTACGTCGCCTTTCAGGGACACTGGCTTCAACCATGCGCCGCCTATGCGTCGTCCTGTGGAAGCTGGTGAGGTGGAGAGTATGCAATGGCATACACGGTAGCGGTCGTCGGCGACAACAGCCGGGCGGCCATGAGAAGCACGGGGGGGCGCGGGGTGGGGTGATCTATTTGGCTTAACTGTACAACAAATAGGTAGAAGGTGCAGGTCGCCCAGTCGCAGTGTGTGTTATCGATCTTGTTTCCTCCAAGCAAATAGTCTGTTTGTTTTGTATCGCTGGCGTTTTCCGATCGAGAACCGTTGAAATATTTGAGCAAAGTACCTAAGGTTATATAATCACTTCTATAATAACCCTCGAATGGGAATAGCCCAAGCTGCAAATTTGCCGTATACATAATGCATCAAGGCAATATGCCAAATTTCTTTTTCAACTTCACGTCAGGCCCGATAATGACAGTATCCCTGACTGCAAAGGAGTCGGGGATAAATATACGCCGACAATTACCACTTGAATGTTTCGCGCAGAAAGCTTAGCTAGCAAGTCCGAGTCTTGTGGCGGATCTGAACAAAGTGTAGGTCGCTTTTAAAGATGATCTAAGCGCTTATTAGCATTCTGTCAATCAATTAGCTTCAGCTTAAACGAAAGCCACATGTCTCATGTACTCTCCAAAACACCCTTCCTGCAGCTTCAAGTCGCGATCTCCATACCCCTAATGCAAGTCTCGCCAAGTCACGGTTTCAACGGTCACGCGGGAGAAGGCGGAAAGAATAATGTTTTGGATGGTTTCAATGCCAAGATGCGTCGTATATTGCAATGATAGCAGGGCTTCGAGTATCCAAAACCCGCTCTCGGTAATATAGTAGTAATACAAGACACTGTCAAGACATCGTCTCAACGTCCAGGGTCAAACTCTTTCTCGTCCCCTTGACCCTCATTCCTTCTGTTCCTCATCCCAGAAGTAAGCGACCGTTATCCAGGTCGGCTTCAAGATAGGTAGGAGTTCTACCATCTTCTGTTTCAGAAGTATGGTGTAGGTACGCGGTTCGTACCTAATGTTCTGGCGAATAAAATCAAAACCATAGCCTCTGAGGGCCCCCGACGGTAGAACCGTATGCGTGTACTCCGGGTTCATCATCATCCACATCCAGTGTACAAAGAAAATATAAAAGCGAGACAAAAAAAACTTCATGGCGGTATATCCTGGTATCACCAAACATGCTGTCACCGCAGCCAAACCGGCAGAACAAAATATCAAATGGCAAGCCTGCCAAAAACTCCCCTTGGGTTCATGTAGTTTCCTGAACCCAGCCGGTGTATAATAAAAGGAAATATTCAAGTGAGGAGTCGTGCTCTTGAAGAACAGAAGGGCCCAATATGGCGCTGATGGCAACCCAAAATCAAAAGGCCAAAAGACGAGGTAACGCCAGAAGATGCAGAAGATTTCCGCGATGCAATAACATCAAAAGTTAGGGGTGGGAGGGCAAGCTGGATTCAAGAGATAACCCCAGATGCTTTCTCCTCATATAGATGGATGCGTATCAGCCCCAGATGGGTGCATTCTTGTACGCCGGAGAGTTGTAGCTGTGAAGCACGCGGTATGGTGCATGATGTTGGTCGGCGCCCATACTCCGATTGCGAAAATGCCCTCGAGGCACGTAAGGCGGGTAGCGACCCTGGTTACCAAGTACTTGTGGCATGGGACGGCCACTCCAAGGGTCGGTGACGTATTCTTGGCCATCCTTGTGAACCATGGATGGGTAAGGCCCGTTGTCTCGGAATAGAACTTGTTCAGTTTCTGTAACAACAGCATCCTCGTCCGGCTGGAACTGCTGGAGGCTGTAGCCGTCATAGCTGTACCTATGGTGAAGGGGCGCCAGTTTTGGCCGTCTTATCACATGGCCGGGTTGACTTCCTTGGCTAGTGAAAGAGTTCTGTCGGCTCGGGTTGGCTGATGATGCTCCTGAGCGTGACCCATCATGGTGATCTGGCTGCACATCCCAATTGGGTCTTTGGAAGGAGCCCGAGTCGGTGGGAACAGTTACAGACAGCCTCCGAGTCAGATGAGGCATCGTCGGCGAGACCGGAGCACAACCGCGGTAACTTTGAATTACCGGAGGATAGCCGTGAGCGGCCTCCTGTATGGATGGGCCGAGGTTGCCAGCGGCAGGAAAGCTTTGAATTCCTTCTCGGCTAGACTTTCTGGAAAGGGGCTGTCGCAAAGCTGCTGGGGGTGTGGATTGCGCCCTGACCGGAGCCTTGATGCAGGCTCCGTTATTCCGCGTTCGCATGCTCACCGGTGGGGGCGATCGTATTCTCTTGTTGAGACTTTCGACTTGGCTCACAGGTCGAACTTCATTGGCATGAATGACAGGGACGGCAGGGACGGCAGGAACGGCAGGCGCCATATTGGGAGACACCGAGTGTCTAAACGACAGGTCCTTCTCGATTTGCGTCATTGTGGCCGACCTTTGGCGGACGTGGGACTTACGGAGGCCGCTTCCCGACACCGAAGACGTTCGAAGTCTACCTCTCGCGGTGGGGACTCCTTTGGGAGATGTTGGGATGAATTCCGGTTCAGGCGAGATCGACGCTGCCAACGAGGTCGTGGCCGAAACTTGGCGGGAAGTCGCCATTGATTTCCAAATAGGCGCAGATTTGCGAACGGTTGGTTCCGTAGCAGGCATGGCAGATTGCAGTGCCGCGCTCGATGCAATACAGTGGCCATCGTTCCTGGGCTTACGTGTGCTCGGTACAGAGACTTCTCGGGGTGCGATGGGAGAATGGTCATACTCGGCACTACCGACACTCATGATTGTGCCTAAAGTCTCTTTACTAGGCTCAGCTCGGAGATCCCACCTCTTTCGAGAAAGAGGTAGTGGCCCGAGATGATCTGCGAAGCTAGCTTCAGCAACCTGCGGCATGGGCGGTACTTCGGTCTCTTCTGCTTGTGTAGGTGCTTGAGCTTCGTGAGACTTGCGAGCGCCACTGCTAAGAAAACGGTGGAGCTTGCCATTTCTGCGAGTGATGCTGCTGATACTCAAAGCCGAATTGGACATAATCGAGCTCGTTGGGCTGAGCGGCGAGGCTTCAGACGTGTGAGGAGGGCATAGTTGGCTCTTGGGGTTGATAGCAAGCGGCGCAGAGTTCTTGGCTCTCTTCGAGAAGGTCGGACGGCTCAAAGACCACGACTTGTGGCGCCCAGGGGATGCAACATCCTTCTCGGGGACAGGTGGTGGGGTACACTCTCTCGAGGAAGATGGTTCGACCAGATCCGGGCTTGCCGATATGGGCAGATGGAGGATTGCGCTCTCTTTGCGTGGCGTATCCGGTGGTGTATCGAGCGCAGATTTGCCAGAATGTTCTGTCTTCTGTGCCGCGAGTGGCTTCGAAAACGAACGCAACGAGACGTTGGAGCTATACCCAGAGTCGGCCTTAGACAAGGACTGATTCGAGTAATCCGAGGTCGGGCTAGCGACGACGCCACTATCGGATCTGCCAATTTCTTTGGAGCGTCTTTTCTCGGATGCAAGTTTGGGACGGGGGGCGTGACTTGGCGTTGGGGTCAACTCGCACGTCCAGAACCTCAGGTCGGGGTGAATCAGGTTCCACCTCAAACAAATCATCTTCTAGCGCTGTGGTCTTGCTTGTGGTTTGCAGCTCTTCGATTTCCAGCTTCATTGGGCTCACGCATATCTGCGGCAGATACCCGGGAGTCAGAAGCGTTGTTTGACCAATACTTTCGGTCATGGGTGGCAATTCTGTAATCTTAGGCTGGTGGAAGTAGTCCTGACCTTGTCTTAACCCTGCAGCTAGATGGAACTCGGATTCAATATTTGAAGCTGGGCTAGTCACGGGACTGCCATTGGTGATTCGGAGGGTACCCAGCTTGAAGGCTCCGGTTTGGGCATAACCATCATCGGTTGGTGTTGTTGCTCGCGGAACTGACTCGGGGTGAGTCGCAGTAGAGGGACGCATGGCGAACATGCCTATCTCGAGGCCATCATCAGAATCGCGCGGGGATGGTGTTGGTGGCATGCTGAATCTATGTCTAGATTTGTGCGGAACCGGAGGCGTTGGGGATGCGCGTGTAGCGAGCCCAGGCGTAAGAAGCGAGCGCCGCCTCATCGGAGCGTACATGGATATATCTGAACTGGCCCGCGGTATAGAAGGGGTGGTAGAGTAGATAGGATTGGCTTCTGAGTGCGAGCCTCTCCGGCTTCCTGTTGTTTGGGTTTCTGACATCATTGAAAGGTCTTCAATGTAAACGGGCGTCTCCATCAAGTACGACAGCCGTTTTGCTTCGTACGAGGTAGGGTCGAGGTTGAAAGGGAGGTTGGAACCGGGAATTGGCCATCTGCAGATTAAGACTATCAGCAAAAGAGAATTCAGGAGTATAGCCTCCTCGGAGGCTGGAAGCTTACCCTGCAGTTTGGGCGTAATGGCCACCGCCGTCCACCACAATCATGGAATTCGCTCTGGTTGGCCGTGAGCTCGGCACAGGCGAAGGCGAGGGCATCATAGCGCCTATACTGTTTGTTCTCCCAGGTCTCGTAGAAGCCCCCTTTGAAGACCGGGACCGAAAGAGGCTCTTGACAGACAGGGTCCGGGAGGCGCCCTCTGGCCGGCCGGTAGGTTCCGGCTGGTCGAAGTCACCCAGGTCTGGGAGCGGTGGAAGAGGTGGTATCGGGGACGAGGGAGAGGCGCCATAGTGGGACCAGGTCCTATTCGACAGTGAACGTCGTTTGGACAAGTCTACCGGACGACTTGGGTGTTTGGACAGTCCAGCTGTCGTTACGTTGGTCGTTCGTGGTTTGGACAGCTTGTGAGGAGCCATCCGGCCCCTCTCTGGGGACTCTTTAGAGGGAACATTTCCCATTCTTGGATCGGAAGACTGGAAAGCGGCCTTCCTTCGTTATCGTTACTGTTGCACAATTGCACGGCGCCCATGCCACAAAATCCTCCGAGGTTCGACAAGTAGGCTATATCTTCCAATCCATGCCGCGCAACCCAAATAGCAGCACCCTGAACCAATAATTATGTTGCAAACTCGAGCCGAGATACTCTGAGGTCTCGATGGAGGCAAGGTCGGTAATGCCACAGAACAATTAAGGTCACGACGTGAGAGAAGGTAAGGATAGGGAGAGAGGGAGTGAGAGCCAAGTATGGGGCGGGTTACAAACACACAGCAGGGCCTGCTTGGTTTTATTGTTGATTGGGGTAGGTCATATTAGATCGAGACAGTGGCGTCTACGACAGGTAGTAGGTTAGAAGGAAGAGGGAGAAAAAGTCTAGAAGAGTAGCCGAAACAAAACAGATATATCCAAGTGGGCTAGACCAGCACAAGTGTCAGGGCCAGGCAAGGAAGCAGGCGGTGGGAAGAGAGAGTACGGATACTGGAGAGTCAAGTTTGAGAAGAAACCTGAATCGATTGTAAATCACTACAAGCAGTTCGGACCAGGACGAGAAATCCAGAATGGGGATACGCTGAATCGAGATCGTAGAGATTAGGACAAGAGTCGGATGCGACATGGACCAAGAAGTTGAACATGCGGCTTTCTCACCTAGGAAAGAGGGGGTTACTGGTTTGATGCCGGACAGCCGCCGTGTGTTTTTGTTACCTGCCTTGGGAAGTTGTCTGATCTCCCCCAAGTGGCAGACCAAAGAGCCCCCCTGCAGAGAAATACACAAGGTACAGAAAGTACAGACCTCAGACCTGGATCCCGACCTGGGCAGACCTCGGACAGGCCAACGAGAGTGCAGGAGGATTGCACGACGATGGGTTTGGTTTAGAGGAGACCGCCTTGGGTTGTGGGGAAAGTCTGACACGGGGGTAGCCCTGGTCGAGGTGAACAGGGGGTTCGGATTGGATCGACTGTCTTACTGTTCCCGCGCATCAGAAGATGGAACGCCTCGTTGACCCAGAAAGCCTGCTTTTTGGGTGACAGCGACTGCTCGACAACACACACAGGACACATGCACATGCATTTGCGCTCCTCTCATTGATCCAAACCGCAACCAGCTTTGGGTCGGCGTCGCTTAACGGATGCAATATCGTCCTCACGTATAGCTCTATAGCGCTATATCCTGTGGTTAATGTTCCAGCACGCCAGTGCATGAGCTAGCTGGGACGCGTTAAGCAGAGCAAATCAAGCAGAAATGCATTTCTGGTGGCTTATACCTTTGACGTGAAAGTTGTTTCAGACTTTGTTCTCTTCTAGCTCATCTTCTTAAAGAGTGGAATCCGTTGCTTGTGCGACCGGGCATTCCTTGGTTGACAGATTCAGCTACAGCGGCGGCAGATTAGCGGTCGCGCCGTCGGTGCTTTTTTTTCTTCTTCCTTTTTTTCTGCTACAAGCCACTGCTCAGGGAAGCCTTCGCCTAACCTTAGCGATATGCATCCCTCCTCATCACTGAGTCGCATATTGAACATCAGAATAGGAGCAAGCCCGGTAATCTTGCACACACGACTACTGTAATGACTATTGACATTGATGTTTATAACATATTTGCGTTATTGCATTATTGCACTCGAGCTAAACCACTCGCAGCCGTACTCCGGAAAAAACCAGATGGACTACTGCAGTATCATCTCCGCGATCCTACTGCCACTGTGCCACAGATGCAGAGACGCATGGAGCCAAGCAAGGAGGCACTTGGAAATCCAGATTTACGTGATGCAAGGATTTCAATGTTGGAGTCGTCTTGATTAGCTTAGCTCTCGGCATATAAATATCAAGGTCGGATGGCTGGCGGCGCCTTATCGAGAAGGTGAGAAAGACGCCTAGAGAGGAGGTGGTGGCTGAACTAGCCAAGCATTTGGCATCACTGTTCAAGGTTAAGGATCGTAGCACGTTGCATTCGCCTGCAGGAAGATCAATCGCGCGCGGGATAACACCAACCAACCTCCAAACCCACACTACCTACTACATGTAATCGTATCGTAACCGCATCCGTGACCGATTTTGATGTACATCAACTGTAGATTAGGGGGCCTCGCCTATTTCCATCTTCAGCTACTGGAGTAGTTCAAGCCGCTATAACGCACCCTCGGAGACGGAGAGTGGCCGGCCCACCTGGTTAATTAAAACCCGATTCGATTAATAGGGCCTGGCTATCGTGAGACCATCGTAGACGTCATGCTCGGTCAATGTTAGACTGCGCGTGGTCTGATCTTGGCGGGCACGACGGTATAATGTTCGGGATAGTTGAGTTGGTGATTTGTGCCTTCATGTAGCACATGCGGCGCAGTCGAGAACAGCCCGCGCATCAGCCTACACATGCATGTAGGAGCCAGGAAGCTGCATGCATCACCATCCCCCCTCCTCTGCCTCCTCTTCCTCTACAGGTGGCTGGCAACGTTCACAATCTATTCGACGCAGTGATTGCCGACGACCTTGCCTGATCAGAATCCTATTGCAGATATGCTGCAGGACTGTCGGTCAGTGTGAAGACTGTGCGCCGCCCCCGGAGGTCGAGGCCTTCTTGAGCAAGGACGGCCCGTGTCTGCCCAGAAATGTCAGCACTCTGGCTCTGGCCAGTACTCTCTGGCCCTCGCTCTCTCGAGATTGCGAAATTTGCTCTGGCAATTGGACGGAATCCACCCAATCTACCGCCGCGAGGAACCCAGCACGACTTCAGCACGTCCACGGCTCACGGGTAACGCTTGACTCTTTGACGTCAGTTTGTCGTGATGGGCGGAAGCTTTTGCCCGAATACTGAGGTCATGTTCCTTACAGCGCTAAAGGGTTTTCCAGCTTTTACACACGCTTTCAAACTGGTTTCGGGGTGTCGGGTCGGGGCCCGCTCAGGTAAGGAAGAGGTCCGAAGAAACTTAACGGCTGCTACTGGAGATGGTCCATACATTTCCAACCGTCCAGCTATCTGCACGGCCAACATCTCCATCTATATGATCATATCACCATATGCCTGTACCTACCAAGCAATCACGTAATCTGGAGAGTGGCATTTTCCGCTTACTATACGGGCTTATAACGATAGGCAGCTTCTTGACTCGTTCTCGAAGACGTCTTTATTACATAACTTAAAACATATCTAACCTTGCCGATCATTGATCGCCGTACATAATCATAGTCACCCGAGTAACTCGGTCGGGGGGCGAGCAAGTGGAGAAACTATATTTTACGAATCCAGCGAGCCAGCAGAAATAGAAATAGCCGCCCTTTTGAGCCGCCCGGCCGCCTCACGTTGCGATCGGCGTCGAGCTGAGGTTTCGCCTTGCCTCAGCGACTCAAGCCCGCAAGCCCTTGAGCCCGTCTTCTACTCTCAGCTTCGATCGGAGAATTCTTTCGTCGAATAGGTAGGAAAAAGGCACTCGGGGTCGTCCCTTGAATGCCATCTGCAATCTCCGTTGCGCTGCGACATGGCCATTCCCGTGACGTGCATGAACTCCTTGAAACCGCAAACCACTGTTTGTTCATCCTCCTACCATGTCGCAAACGCTTCTGGTCCCGACGCAAGTCATTCATCTCCTTCATCACCCCTGATGTAACTCGAGGAAATCGTGTCGCATTTTCGCAGTTCATCGAGATTAAACATACATAAATAAGCCCTACCGGACGTTCAAGCCCCCCTAGTTGCCTATATTGCGATTGTCACAGATATTAAAAACTTCGGAATCGGTGGCTTTCCATCTCCCAGGCACCAGGTTTGCACGAGACCGAGAACCCGAGCCTCTCACCAGGTCAATTAACCAACCAATCTCTTCACAAAGAAACGAACTCGTGTTCGATTCTGAAATGAGATTATATTTGTCGTCGCAGGGACAGGTTTGGTGATACTCGTCTACTCAAAGACGTGCCTAATCCATCAGCCGTTGACAACAGCGGCCGCGATCCCCTAAAGCTTAGTCCGTCTCAAGCAAGTCATCACCTAATTGACTGATTCGCACTTGTCGCACCACAGACGAACGCTTGAGATGATTCGTAGTCCTGCTAGTTGCGATGCAGACTGACGCAGACTCGCATGCAGACTCTCCAACAGCCTATTCCCCAATGACGTAGGTACAGCCTTCTGCGCCCATCCAGACCTCATGCACGCGCCCAGCCTCGACGTCGATTCTGCTGCCAACTGAGAACGTCTTCTTCTCGGGCTGTGCATCATTGGGGTATGTGATGGTGAGCTGGCCTTTCAATATCAGATGCGTGGTCAGGCCGCCGTGGGAATGAGGGCTGTAGTGCGCGTTGCTGGGTTCCCATTCATTCTTGTCAGCCTTCCATTTCAAATCAGACGTCGCAATAGGTAGGTAGGTAGATAACCTGTCCGACAACGATTGTTACGTACGGCCCATCGGTCCAGGTAAAGACGTGCGGAAACCCCCACGAGCGGACCTCTGCTTCATACTCCTTGCGAGACTTGGACTGCATTGCGGATTCGCTTTTCGTGGACCAAGAGTTCTGTATGTAATCTGATAGATGATCTTTTCTCTTCCTTGAAGAAAAATGCTCGACGTGCAGAAGTGTTGTTGACGGCGTGGCTGTGAAGCGGTTCATAGACGGGCTTATGTCAGTGCCTCCACTTGTGACGTCTGCATAAACGGAGAATGCACACCACAAACTTGCATACAGCCCGTAAACTACCCAGCAGCTCGTAAGGGCTGGCAGGCGGGTGATGTCTTACCATTTGGAGAGGAGCTCAGCCTCAGCTGGATGGACGGCAGACGGTAAACCAATCCCACCCTCTTCCAAAGCTACCTTGCCAAGAGCCGTCCATTCACAGCAAACCTTAACGTGGATCATTGATCCACGTACCTGACATTGAGCCGAGTGATGTGTTCGGCTGTTTCTTTTGCTCCAAAGCTATAGGGACCAACCAACACAGAAGCCACATCGAAGTCCATCACATTGGGCGCGAGTTGAAACGGAGAAGAGCTCACAAATGGTATGATAATAATGGCGGAAACTCCCTGCTTGAAAGGCCGCGTATGTCGACGAGTTCCAATAGCCCAATGCTAATGCTCTATCAAACAAATCCGTCTGGGTAGCACTGGCTGGCTCCAATTGCCAGGGGTCTTACGAGCAATGCAATCATTCAAGCAATGCTTATCCACCCAGTAAACCAGTTGTTTACTGTCGATCTTCAAACAGAAATAGCAACGACCGTTCTCGATTGAGTCGATGCAGGTCATAGAGACGAATTGGCGGAGGGGCGCTGTAACCAAGCATTGATAAAACCCCTAAATCTATGCCCATCAGTGGGTTTTCCCTCATCGCGCGATACGCACCCGCGTGCATAGGGTCCTCAATGGCGAACACAGAACATGTTTGGACTTGTTTATATTTCCGGTCTATATTTGGGGGCCAACCGACAACCGACAGAGCCTATCGGGGGATGTAACGGTTCTGGCAGCAGCCTGCTCAGCCCCCAAAAATTCAGTAGTATCCAACAGCGACATGCAGTCAGCATTTGGTTCGCCTTCGCCATTGGCAGCAGCAAGAACGAACTGTGTGGCTAGGTGGCAGGCAACCCATGTGCCCTGCTAGATTAGGACTTTTCTAACATCTCACATTCCCACTCCCAGCCGCCATGTACATAGTCGTCCCCAGTATTGGGCATGACGGTCGAAAGTGATACAGACATGGAGACGGAATGAATATGCTGCTGTAGACACGCCCTTTCCACGTCACAGCCCTATAGAAGCCAAGGCTTGGACTATTAATAAGGAACAGAGCGCAAAACGCCCAAATAGGAGTCCATGAAGACCTAGACCCGCCCGCGCTACTCCATTACCGGCTCTGCAGTCAGTGCCAGAATCACTGCTACATCCCTGTCCCTACCTCCTACAGGTGCACACGGCGGGGCGCGGGCTGCACTCCACCACTCCTGACCCCCCGGCCCTGAGCTGAGCCTGTGTCTTACATCTCAATCTTATTATCTTCGACGAGATCTGGCGAGCTCTCTTCGTGCTCTGCCACTCTTTTACCTCGTTCCTGGCCGTGTTCATTCGTGGTTCTTGTCTTGTTCGCATCCTTCCTACATCCTCACCAGGTAGCAGCGCCCCTTAGCTATCCAGCGCCGTTCGACTCTGCAGCTTTCGCCGCATCACATAACTGTATCCGCGCCGAATTACCAAATTACCAAATATCATTCTTCCATTGCCCTTGGACAAACACCGACCTGCAGTTTGCCTGGTTGAATTTGCTACGGGGCTCTATAATTAATCCTCTATGTGTCTCTTGGTACGTCTGTTTAGTTGTTATGCGCATGAATATACTCCTGAGTGCGCATATACTCGCGGGCAAATATAGTCTAACCCAAGCGGAATTTTTAGGGGTCCAAGTCCAAAACCTCCACGACCACGAACGATGCCACCGCGATGCGCCGCAAACTCAGCCTCAACCCCGCCGCCGGGGGGCATATCCAGAAACTGAAGAGGGCGGTAGACCTGACCACGTTCATTGCGCCGACCCCTATACACTTCCCCGGAGACGGCACGGCCGACGGGAGGCAGTCCATCTACCTGAGCGCGGGGATACAAAAACACCTGAGGAAAATTTTTGACTACCTGCGGGACAAGGACTCCCAGCTGTCGCGGACCAAGTTTGAACGCTTTCTCATCCACGAACAGGGAGAGGAAGCGCCGAAACTCGACCGGGATTTCTACAAATTCGAGCAGTTCTTGGAAGAATGGTGGATGCGCTTCGGCTTGGAGGCGGAAAAGCCGAGTCCGCTGTCAGAAAAGGATCTGACTAAGCCCCTCAGCAACTACTTCATCAGCAGCAGCCACAACACATACTTGTCCGGGAACCAGCTGGCCGGGAAGAGCAGTGCGGATGCGTATAGAAAGGTTCTCCGCCGGGGCTGCCGGTGTATAGAGATCGATGTCTGGAACGGGGACTCGCCAAGCTCGACGCCAGATTTAGTGGCGAGGTCCCGGTCGAAGCCAGAGCATGCTCGGCATCTCTCCGGCAGCAGCTGGCACAGCGCCGCGGCAACTTGGAAGGACGCGATAGAGGAGAAAATCGAGCAGACGGGCAGGGCTTTGTTGGGCGAGAAGAAGCCTCGGAGCCGAGCCCCAAGCTTCACCAGCCAAAATGCACCGTCTACAGATGCTTTTGGGAAAGACGACACAAACGACAGCGGAAGATTTAGCGTCAAAGATAGCTCGTCCTCCTTGGACCCATCGGTGCTCGCGGAACAGCTGGAGAGGACTTCGACGAGGCAGTCGTTCAAGACCACGGAGCCCATCGTAATGCACGGCTATACCTTGACGAGGCCGGTAGGTTTCAGGGAGGTCTGCAAAGCAGTCCGCGAGACCGCGTTCGAGACATCGAATCTGCCCATCATCGTTAGTCTTGAAGTGCATGCGGAGCTTGAACAGCAGGATCTCATGGTACAGATCATGAAGGAGGAATGGGCCGGGGTACTGGTTGAAGAGCCGTTTGAAAACTGCCCTCTGGATAGAATGCCGAGGCTCGACCAGCTGCTCGGCAAGATACTGGTGAAGGTCAAGAAACCACCCAGGCCGGACGCGCCTGCTCCAATGGCGACTCTAGCCCCTGTCGCGACCATCGACGATGGCGATTCGTGCTCCGAGGACGAGAGAGGCAGCTCATCGAGTATCAAGAAAGCAAAAGTGCTCATTGGCGAGCCACTGGGTGCCTTGGGGATATATACCCACAGCGAGCACTTCAAGAGCTTCGAATCGGCGGCGGCCAAAATTCCCTCGCATATCTTCTCGGTCAGCGAGTCGAGGATACTGGAGCTTCACCAAACAAAAACCCAGGAACTTTTCAGGCACAACATGAACTACTTTATGCGGGCTTTCCCCAAAGGCCTGAGGTTCGACTCGTCCAACCTGGACCCGTCGCTTTTCTGGCGCAAGGGCGTGCAGATGGTGGCGCTGAATTGGCAGTCCACCGACGAGGCCATGATGCTCAACGACGGCATGTTCTCGGGCGAACACGGGTGGGTGTTGAAACCGCCCGGGTACCGCAGCGACGACCTGTCGACCTCACAGGCTGACGCCATCTCCCACCGGACGCTTATGCTGCGCATCACGGTCCTCGCCGGGCAGCACATCCCGTTGCCCGAGGGCGCCGGCAGCGCCAATGGCAATACGAGGTCGTTCCGTCCCTTTGTCAAGTGCGAATTGCACGTCGAGAAGCCCGAGGAGCGGTCCAGTGGCTCCATCATCGACGGAAACGGCCGTGCGCTCGACGACTTCAAGCAGAAGACGGTTTCCGGCAAGACTGATCACCCCGACTTCGGCAGCACCAAGAACTTGCTCGAGTTCATTGGCGTTCCGAAGGTGGTAGAACAGCTCAGTTTCGTCAGGTAAGAATGCCCTTCCTTCTTTTTCTTTCTTTCTTTCTTTCTCTCGCTCTCTCGGGATGATAGTCCTCTTCCCTCCCTCTGCCCAATCCATGTGGCCTCCTCGTCTGTCACGCTGCACTGCATTTCATCCGAAGCGTCGGGTCTTCACTTGGGCCAATAGCCAATAAAGCATGTGCGACTTGCTCTCAAGCGAGAAAAGCGGTTGCGCTGGCATACGCGGCGGCCCGCCCAGCAGCAGCAGCAGCGGATGCACCATGGCACATGCAGGTTGCGCAGGCTGCCTGTCAACGAGGGAGTGAGGCATATACTCGTGCATGGCGCCATGGTTACCATGGGCTGTCACCCTGCTGCCGTACACACTGGTTCCCTTGCAGTGGAACCATGTTTCCTTCTCCCTCTTCTGTTCCCTTAAGACCCAACCGGGGGAATACGGATACACTTGGGCACCTTTGGCTAACATGAACTTTTTTCCCGCTCAGGTTCAAAATCGAGGACGGGGCTTCACGCATCCCCATTCATCGCGACCCCTTCGCTGGTTGGGCCTGCATCCGTCTAGACCGGTTACGGACCGGCTATCGCTTCATCCACCTCAAGGACCCGAAAGGTAACCCGACCAAGGGCGTCTTATTGGTCCGGGTCGACAAGGTGTTATCATGAAAGAACCCTTAGCCTAAGGGTACCGCTAGGGGAGACGGGCGGATGTCATCATCCCTGTTCGTCGGAACCCGGTTGCTGCACAAGTCAAGTGGGCAGCGGCGATGCTTACCTATCTGTACCTATGTATCCTAAAGCTGATCGGGTCGTATTCGCTTCGTGGTTGTTTTTGTTGCCGCTGCTACTGCCGCTGCTTGCTCATTTGTTTTATGTTGGGAGAGGGGACATCCTCACCATGTGCTTTTTACATCTTGGGAGTTTGGGTTGGGCATTGTGAGATACAGAGAAGGGGGAACGGATACCTACCTGTACGGCGTACGGCGTGAAAATTTAGGGCCCCATGTGCTGCATATTACTTGGACTATCGGCTGTTTGGGACATATTGTCGTTCAAAAAATCTAGAACTTTGCTGTCGATCGATTTGGCACGTGGGGGGGCCGTCAAGCTTCATCATTCCTTGCTCCATGGGGAGACAGACTATCGAAGCCTGACCAGTTATAGAACAGCAAGGAAAGCCAGAGAGGGAAAGTCAAGGAGAGGGAGGGATCTTCGGTGCAGAAATTTGAACAAGGCAGGCGGGATGAACACCGACGACGACGACGCCCACACCATGTATTGATGTGTTTGAATAAGTAGAATGAGATACCCGTTATTGGTCAGGACTCGCCTAGAACAACGGTCCACTATTGGTTGTTTCTATGTACCACTGGTGAATCTCTTCAAGTTACCATTATATGCAATAAGCAAGGTCTTCTATACATGACTGCTATATCGTCTCCTCCCCCCCTCTTGCGCTCTCTGGGGTCAACAAGAGCTGACAGCTAACTAGTAGGTATATTTTCGCAAAGAAGGCCAAGAAGGGGCTAGGCGCCAAGAAGGGGCTAGGCGCCAAGAAGCAGCGTCAGTTCGTACAGGGCCCGGAATGTGGATATGTTTGGTTTCTCTCCTCCTTATTTATGGTTCCTACATGTATCCGGCGGGCCGCAATGTATGGGAATGCAGCTTTATATTTTACTGTTGGGTTGCTTGTTCGTCGTTCACACACGTCAAATCTGGAGAAACTCCCCGTCCTCACCAATAACTTTTGAGACACGAAAAAGCCGAACCCACCGATGCAAGCTGCTGCTTGTCAGACGGCTCATCCCGGCGCAAAAAGAAATGGGGGAACGCAGCAAGCACAGAGGGAGGGGCCCCCGACCAGGGTAGGGTAGCGTCAGTAGGGTGGTGGTGGTGGGTTATGTCTGTTCAGTCGTTGCAGAAATTCCGTCCGTTCGAAGTAAGCTTCATGGGGTTGCTCCATCCTACCCTTTCTCTCGGAGTACAGCTACGAAGCCGGATTAGCGTGGTATATAGGCGATCTTCTCTTTTTCCTTCTTTTTTCCCCTTTTCTCCGTTATAGAAGCAGGGGTGGCATGGCATCGCTTCTAGGAGGGAGGGAGAGCTACGGACTTGTGTTCCGGCAAAGGCGCGGTGTGTGTAAGTAAGGCTTCTGCCTGCCTGCCTGCCTGCCTGCCTATGTATTTGTCCGTCCCTTTGCGTCCCAACAGGCACGGTGCCAGACCCAAATACGAGCATGGCATGATCGAAAAGCTGAACGGGAAAGGGCATTCAGTTGGTGAGTAGCACTGTACTATGTAGGCAGGATTCTTCCAGAGGACGGATCGAAACGGAGACGACGCGACTCCGGAGGATTCTACTGAGGGGGCACAGCGGGCGGGAAGGGAGAGGACCTTGTGCGCCGGCGAAGGGGAAAAAATTTAAGTAACCGCTTATTTATGCTAGGGCTGCACAAAGAATGACAGTGACTTCCGGCAGGCTCCTTTCTGTGGTAGCACTGGCAAAAGGGTTCCACGACACGAGGACCTGTCAAATCTATGCCTGGCAGCAAGCAGCAAGAGTCGTCGATCCTTGGAAATGAACACAAGGGAGAAAAGGGGATAGACGGGAAGGAGATACGTCGTACGTATTTTCTCTCGTTCTCATTCTCTCTTTCTCTGTCCACACACCCCCTACTTCCCATAGGCGCGGGCCTCTAATATGGCTGGCCGGCCAGTCGGCTGAAACCACGAACGATCTCGATAATGGCGATCAATCCAGGTATGATTTGCATTGTTAGTGCGGATGTGCTGCGTAGCCGCTCATTGCCAAAAACACAAACAAGTACGGAGTACATGCCCTGTTTACCTACGTACATACCTTCAGTGGTCAGGTTAGTTTATACAAGTACATGTAGTTTATCTCTGACGGCGGCAGGCTGTGCGAAAGAGAGCAAGCAATGTTGTTCCTTGCTTTTTTCTCACACCCCCTCATCTTTAGCACAATATATTGCGTCGGCTACGTATCCCAGCACCCTGCCAGCCCAGCTGACAGACGCCACAACCCGAGAGAGCGTATCGGTGATTTTAGCCCATGGACGGTGTGTGTATCCAGATACGACATGTTTGTGTGCGTAGGACATGGCGTGGTGTACGGGACGGGCAGCAGCTGGGAAAGCAGCGGTGGAAAACGACGGGAGCTATCTATTTCCCTTTCTCTCTAGACCCCGTGTCATATGTACAGGATGCAATCATCCCGAGAGCAAATTTACCAAGAGCCAGTAAGGGAATGGCGATGATATCGTGCAAGTCAGCCACTTGCAGTGTGGGGGATCAGATCTGCTACCTGTTGGCGTAAGCAAGCACGGCACGGTTCGGCCGAGAGAGAAAGACCCTGGGCGCATCAGGAATCCTCATAAGGAAGAGGATGAACATGTGTGGATGAACGTGATGGGCGAAAGAAGCTGACTGACGCATACAAGTACAAAACACATGAGTGGGTTGCTAAGCATGCCGATGGTAGCTTGCATATGCAATATGCGATGCGGTGTCACTGAGCACGGGCAGGTGTCGGTGTGTTACTCACAACATTTTCGCAGCCAGCCAACGGCTTTGTCTAATACAACATCCACGAGCCGCTGCAGGACTCCGACTCGAGAGAGCAAAGCCGTGAAATAAGCTCTCGGGGCAACGCAAGATGCAGTATAGCCGGAGAGTAAGGCATGCAGAGGTCGACCAGGTATGATAAAGTACTGTACTTGATGTCCCCGTCGTCAAGCTTCTAGATTGTGGGCTCCGGCTCGTAACCTCCTTCTGTGACGTCGAGGTAATCCTATTGTTCTCGTTGGATAAGCTGGCTGTCAGTCTGCCAGGCAATCAATCCCCCAAAAGCGACATATCAGAAAACAACACATCATATTCCAATCTCCGAACGAGACACATAAACCGAAACGTGAGTGACATGAAGAAAGAACAAGAAGGCTCGGGATTGTGCCTATGGCCCGGCGCGCCGGCGTGGCACCCTTTCGCGCAGATCATTCATATTCCATACCAGGATATTCTATGCTTCTCTGCTTTTCACACACAAACACACACCACACGCACACTCAATATATGTCGGAAGACAGAGAATGCTTGTTCGTCCCAGCAACTTGGGCCTGTCAAATCTGCACGCAACCTGCTGTTCCCTGCATGCCAAGAAGCACCCTTGGGTGTGACGCTGGTGTGGCTGTCGAAACCCGAGCTGCATCGGCGGCAGGAAGAGAGAGAGATATGCTGTGCTCTCCATGTCTCTGAACCAGACGCCATGCCATGTTTGCCTCATAAAAGCACGGCATGGCAAGGTCTCGACTTCGGGGCAGGCGTCCGATGGCGAAGAGGAGCTGAACCGGCGAGTGTCTGAGGTGAGGACTGGCCGCAATGGCAGGAAACAGAGTCATGCTGTCCCAAACTGTAATAGTGCCTTGCCAGGGACGGTGCCTCGTGGGCAAGGTAAGTAATGACATGTCGTCAGATCTCGCATAGAGACCAGCGGTCGAAGGAAATGATATTTTGGTGTTCTGGAGCAATATGGTGCTGCTCGGCAGTCGAACTAAACTACACCGGTTGAAAATCCCAGTCGAAAACCACTTGGGGTGGCTGCCAGGAAGCCCAGATAGGGAACGGCGGGAAACCAAGTCTTGTAAGCAAACTGGCCCACGTATTACGATATGTCATTTTCTGGCTGCATCATAGCGGGCACAACCCCTAAAAGCGTTAAAAGCAAGCAATGATGACTTTTCTGGACAGAGGAAGTAGGAGGTACCCCGTACGTACGTTGCCAATGCGCCGCTGCTATGCGACGCCCTCGAGATTTCCTTTGGCCCTGGCAGAGGAGAAAAAAGGAATCCTCACCTTGACAGTCAAAGTATCTGATGCGTTTTAGCGATTCTTGGACTACGGCGTACATACCTAGCGACGTGTATGTAGATACATTGAGGCTAGATACGTTGAGGTGTAGGCCAAAGGGAATTCCTCACCCCCCACATTGCAGTTTCAGGGGGTCAATGTACTATAGCGAAGGTAACCCACAGGATCAGCGTACTAAAAACGCCCAGCCAAATAAAGATCATGTCTGCGAGCATGGCCCGGATAAGTCCTCCCAAAAGTACCGGGTCTGGCATGAGGCTTGTTCGTTTCGGGTAATCTTCACGAATCCGCGTGGGGTCAGATACGAAGGTGTATATATCCTCGATTCGGATTTGAAGCTAGCACGGCCGGGCCGGTGGGAGTTGGTGAAGCAGCAGGCCACCGCCCAGCGCCATACATACAATAAATGCATGGGCTCAATAAGTTGGTAGCGATCCGAAATACCTGGGCGATTTTGTACGATATTATCGCCTCGGGGGCTGCCGAGGATAGTCGCGAGGTATTTGGAGGCTGGAGTGAAAAGACGTCGCTGCGTGTGCTATAGCCCAGCGCAAAGTTCTATAATGGCAGCAGGATGATGGAGGAGGCCCTATCGGTGTAACTATGGGGCCTAGCGCCGAGGTACTATTGGCTGGATTATGAAGGAACGACGGCCTAGGAGAGTTATAGACTGCGACGCGCTTTGGCACGAATTGTCCAATCAGGAACCAACCGTATTGCGAACGAGTGGATAGTGCCGAAGGGATACTCGATATAGACCACGTACCTATAGGCACATACTTTAGCAGTAGTAGCGTTACGGTTACATGGCCAGCGGCTAACGCTAAGCGAAGAGATCCGACAGCAAAGGCATTCGGAAGAATGGCAGCTTACAAGCAGGCCAACCCCGTCTGAAACCTCTCACCGGCTGAATGCGGTGGTGTGATGGGCTCCGCTACGTATTAAACAAGACAGAAAAGAAAGAATAAGGATAACGAGGCCACACATGTCTGCACGCAAAGGCATTGTTAGGGAGTTGAGCGTTGAAGATCACAGACACGACCGAATCCACTAGAATAGCCGGGGGTTTGTGTTCCCTCAAAAGCTATTGTCCTTCCCAAGGCTGGGCCAAGAAATTGGAAGTACGTAGAATGAACAGATGCACCGACGACACAGCTACAGTATGACATCCATATCGTGTGTCAATGTGTCAACGGTATGCAGTGCAGCAAAAAAACAAAAAAAGAAGCCGACTTGGCGGGGTGGAATACCTGGGTACGGGCGAAATTGCGAAGGGACCGGCGGCAGATTGGAGGGAGAGTTGACGAGGACCTCAACCGGATTGACAGCCAGGAGTTAGAGGCCCGGGATAAAAAGAAAATAATTACACGTCGCATATCGTTCTTTGCCAATTGTGGGACGATTTGTTGCCATCTTTTCTCTCTCTGGCCGCCAGTCTCGGCCACTCGGAACGATGCAGATTCGAGGAGGAAGGATCGAATGAACTTAGCTGCTGCTATTCACGACTAATCAATATTGCACAGAAAGTTGCGACGACCTGACATAAAGTACATGTCACTCGGGATTGCCTGCTCCATCATGCCTGTTTGCCTGCCTGCCTGCCTGCCTGCCTGCTTGCTTGCTTGCTTGCTACAATCAATCAGCCCAGCCCAGCCCCGGGCAGGCCCGGGCAGGCACAGGCAGTTACCGGAAACCCGATCATTGTGAGATCTAGGGAACTTTTTGCCAATCCTGCCTCCCAAACGACCCGGGTCCCCGGTTGCGCGGTCTGTTCGACAAATGTTTGGGTTGCAGCGCAGCAGGGAATACATCCCTACATCCACGATATCTTTACTCTGTCGGGAGCAAATGGTGAACCAACTGCACCAACTTGCGCTGCACACAATCTCCCGTTCCGATCATGGACCCCTCCCTTCCTCTATAGTTGATGCCACGAGCTGTCTGTACGTAGGTAGTTTTTTTTGTAGATAAGCGGAACTCGCTACATGGTTGAATTATGGACGGATGCCGAGAGGCGGCGAAACAAGGCTAACGCCGTATGGCATGACGTTTCCGGTCGGGCTCTTATTACTTCGTCTCGATGTCTCATATACTCGATGATAGGCCTTGACTCGAGCAGTCTTGTTTTCTGACTGGTCGATAACAACCTGGAGGGGCTTGTTCCTCCACCCATTGGTTTTCCGCCTTGCGCCTTCTGTCCTTGCCTCACATTGCCTTGCGTTGAGATTGAGGCTCGGAGCGGAACGACACGAGGGGGGGCCCTGTCTGGTATCGCTCACGTCTATTTTCGAAGATTACTTGCTGTTCCCCACGTTGCTTTTTTTTTTGTCGTGCTTCTTTTCTTTTACCGATCCATCATCCCAAGTATGGTACATCCCAACTCTTGATGATCTATCACATCTTCACTCGACCACCACCCCGGTCGCGAAACGAGCAGCCAGCTGCCCTGGATCAGACCAATAATGCCAATGGTCTTATTGTTTGCAAGTCTCAGAATCCCAAGACTAGCTCCCTCCCAAAGATACACAACCATTCCCCTTCACACAATATACCCCACTTTGGAACTTAGATCTCTCGACGCCGCCATATGCCATCCATGTCTGTACGTCCGTCGTCCTTCTTGCTGCTCTACTTTAAATAAATAAAACCAAAAAGTAGCTCCGCACCCATCCCATGGATGGAGAGGAAGGGTCTGCCTTGGTGGTCCCAAGGTACCCGGCACTCGAGCCTGGCTGACGAGTAGCGCCATGTAACTCAACTCAGCAGCAAGCCAGTGTGACATTTTAGAAGGACGGAATCTCATCTGAATCTGAAGTATCGTGCGATCGTCCTAATTGCGGAATACTCGCCTGTTGCAGGCTTGCAGCAAACCCACTGGTGGCCTGCCTGCCTCTCTCTCTCTCTCTGTCTTTCGTCGTCCCCATCCCCATCCCCATCCGGTCCTATGTACTACTCACTGGTCAATTATTCGGATTTTCGCCCGGACGGCTTGGCGCCCATGATGTAAGTATTGTTTCTTCCAGCTCTTGCAGCACAATCACTGTCGAGTCTGTGGCCAGCCTTCCGTGACGTGGTCCCATACCACTTTGACATATGCTCCCTCTCATATCGCATATCGGATAGGTACAGTCCAATCAAGTCTCTCTCTTCTGGTGTTATGAAGCGGCAGGAAGAAAAGCATACAAGCCGTTACCGGTGCGGGAAACCTTCTGGCAATCTAGCTCGACTTTCCTTCCCCCCTAGGCTTCTTTTCCCTCAGATTCCTAGTCTTGTACCTTGTGGAGGGCACTCGGCTGCTGGGTAGAGCATGCACTTATAAATATGGTCCGTCTCCTTCATCGAAACACCCGAAACCCATCGCCATTCTCCACGCCTCTTTCCTTCGTCGTAGTTCCTCAGTGCCTTCTCTACCAACCTTCCTATCATCGCACACATTATATCCTATAATATACTCTTCACACACACTGTCACTACTTGAGTCTAAAGTCGCCCACCTCGCCGCCAACTATAGAAGATATGTGTTCTCAGGCCAGCCCCTGTCATCCCGTTGACTTGAAGGGAGAGCCGGTCGAGCGTCCTGTCAGCGGCGACAGCGGAACGGTATGTCACGCTATCAGCCCCCCCTCCCCACCGACGAGTTGCTTGTCTAGATGCTAAACCAAAATCAGGCCCCCAGCATCCAATGCCCGAAATGTGGCACTTGGGTTCTTCGCGGAAGAGCTTGCCCCAACGATGGCACTCCGTGTTATTGAGACAAGAGCAGCTGTGAGAGGTAATGACCCCGCCTAAACCCCCAAACCTTATTACTATATTTCACTCGGCATAGAGCTGACCTTTGCCTCAGTATGATCTATGAGTCAGCATCTTTACCATCTGTCTACATTCCCACCAGGCTTCTCATTGTTGTCGTCTTGTTTTCCGGCATACAGGAAAGGGGCGTTTAGGGACATCACGCATTTGTTATTTGGGGTATTATGGATTTGGAGATTGTGCCGAGCCGGCAGGTAAAAACCAGGCGTTTCTATGCGAATTTGGCGAAAGAGAAAATGAGGTAGCACGGAAGTCCTCGTCGCATTATGGTAGATTGAGGCGGTTCATCAAGGTCCATCATCGTGGTTATCCAGGCCCTCTGCTTATTCGACGGGTAGTCGGTCTGGTAGCAGCACTTACAGCAGTGGTATCTGAGACATTAGATATGGAGCTATAATTCATAATGGTCTGCAATCGGAAGAGCTGCCATCCTATATGTGTGTACGTGTTGCAATCGTGGATGAACCAGCTTACGGCAAAATGATATTGTAGTAGTGCGACTTGTTCTCTGCCATGATGGTTACTTTCTTACGGATGCTAGTTAAGTGGACTTGTCCAATCGTCCACCGCTTGGATAGATCATCATATAATGCTTCGCCTTCGAGTGTTGAGATATACATGTCTTCATCATTGCTGTCATTGGCGTTGCCTTCAGTTCTAGAATAGCGAGGCCTTGGGTGTTTCCGGAGCGTATGCCACGAAGATGCGACCTCAACATTTCTTTTTCCGCGGAATACTCATTGCACGTATTGTCCACGGAAACTCGGAGGTACGAGACGACTGGCTTCTGTACTATAACAGAAAGACGGTGTGCTTCGCGAACTACTAGCGGAATTTGTGTACTTACAAATCAATTAAACTTTAAACGAAGACTAACAATACACCTGTGACTGCTTGAATATGGACTCACTCTTCAGGGATCAGGGTGGCTCCATTATGACACCATACTGCCTGGCCCCCAAGCAGTGAGAGTTTCGGGGCCCCATCCGAATGCTCTTGTGTGATAGATGACATCTCAGTCGGACATATTCCGGCAGAACCAGGTTCGTGGGACTAAATTCGACAAGTCGCGGTTTGCTGCAGTTGGGCAACTCTAGTCATTCCACGTCTTGCCGATTATCGAAAGAGGAGCACATCATCAATATATATATGGCAAATACCGACCCACTGAGGTCCATGACAGCTATCATAAAAGGCTCTCTATATACGTAGCCGCACGATCCCCGGATTGCCATGCAGATTCTGCAACCCAGGGGGGGCGCATACGGCACGGCCTAATTCCACGTGCGTGCTGTTGGGGCCTGCTTCAGCTTCCTCTGCCCTTCCCCCACGCGCTAGCCTCTTATCACACAGGGAGGCACATCATGGACTCGACTGTGGCGAATGAGAAGCCGTATAGCGGCTGATTGGCCCTCCGAAGCGACGCTACGCGGACTGTGACTCGTCGAGGGCCAAACGTTGAGCCTTGATTGGGCATTGGCCCAGAGACCAACTCCTGCAGTATTCATCGATAGCTCAGCTTCAGCTTTGCGCAACACAAGCAGCTAATGCATAACAGGGCAGAGAGAAACATGTTACGGGCCAGCTATGTAGTTTAGACCGATGGCTTGCCTATATCGCGAAAAACAAAACAAAAAAAGGGACACAGCTAAACTTGCACTGAAAGACTGTCACATCATGAGACGTCCAAAAAAGCACGACAAGTCTCGAGAACCTGATCAACTACCGCCGAACTTAGTCAGCAGCTGGCGGCGGACTGTTTCTCCAACCAGAGAGCAACTAACAAGACGCCAATGACCAAATAGGCACTTCACTTTGGCGATATCCCGCATTGGCTTTGCCGCCTGACCAATTGGGGACGAGTCGAAAGTGCATTACGGAGTTTACCCCAGACTTTCCCCAACGTCATTTAGCCTGGCCAAAAAGTCTCGCAGAACAATCTAATTCCCGGGCCCCCGCCTCCACATCGCCCGAGGCCCGCGCATCTTCACTCTTCATCATTCAATACATACTTACCTACCCGCCCACTTGGAAACCCGCACAGAGCCCACCCGAGCTCTGTTCGCCCTCGCCGGCCTGCCATGACCGAGCCGCAGAACGGCATCGACATACTCTGCGACGCTGCTGGCCCGGACCTCCTTCTCAGTTCTTTCCTCCCAGCCTCGGCTTCTCCACAGGAAGAGCTGCGACCGCCGCAGCCGTCGTCTTCGGGAAGAGGATCGAAGCGCATCAAGGTTGCCGACGACGCATCCCCTTCGGCCCCGGCGCATGTCTGCCATATCTGCAAGCGCGTATATGAAAGGTTCCGAATGCCCTTTTCTATGTTTTCTCCACGCGCGTCGAGGTCGCGACAAGGCTAACTGTGGGCGCGTCGCCAATGCAGAGCGGACCACTTGACGAGACACCTGCGATCCCGTTAGTTTCGGAACCTCCCCATTTGATATGCGTCACAATATACAGTATCTCTAATATCCTTCCTTGTACTAGACGAGAACGCCAGGCCTTATCAATGCTCAAGATGCCCCAAGAGGTTCAACCGAGCGTATGTGTGCCAGCTCCAGTTGCTCATGTCCAGTTCACATAGCGAAATCTTCAGTCCCGATGGGAGGACTACGTAAGCGGGTGCTAACGACGCCGTGCATTCTAATAGTGACCTCCTGACGCGGCACGAGACGACACACGACCGTGATGACCAAGCACAGGGGAGGCCGGTAATACGCAGAAGTGATCGGGCGGCCGAAGCCTGTCTGAACTGCGCGTCGAGCAAGGCGAAATGTGATGACCAAAAACCGTGTGGTCGATGTCGAAGCAAAAGCCTCGTCTGCCAGACCGCGACGAGGAAAACTTTGACCTACGGAACTCCAAGTGAAGGTACGCTCACGCCTCTGGTTGCTCTCTTGTCATCACTATGTTGACTTGGGCATGCGGTATAATGCTATGTTCAACTAACATATGCTAACATATTCAAGGTACAGCCAGGGGAGATAGCTCCATTGCAGATAGCCCGGACTCCGCCCACAACCTGTCACAAGCTGAACAAGAGCCCATTGAGGCCGGCAATAGCGTGTCGATGCAGCACTATATGGGGTCTTCCAGGTCAAACGCGCAGCATGGAGTTCCGTATGCGCAGATGGAAGAGGTCCCCGCAGGCACCATGCATGTTGGAGCCACGACATACATCCCACATTACGATGATGCCGCCGGCCAGCACATCATGAACCCGGCGGCTGACGACATGTTCTTCTATAATCCCACGCACAACAACTTCTTCCAAGACATGGACTTCACCTCGTGGGACCTGAACTTCGATAGTTACACAATACCGCAAATCGACATCCAAGGCCCGAGCCCCCAGTCCTCATCGGCGGCTTCGGCTTCGGTGGCAAGGCATGTACGCTTACCAAGGGATCCGTCAAGAGGCCATGCTGCCTTCAAACGATCCCCATGGCTCTGGGAACCAAAGTCGAGAGACAACGCCCTACGGGACTCCGAGAGTGTTGCAGTCAATGAAGAGAGTATTTCTGGATCTCCAGCTTATGAGAAGATATTGGCTTCCAGTTCCAAACGATGGAAGCTGGGACTTGCGGATCGAGACCGCCTCTTTGCTATCGTGCTGGCACAGCGTAAGAAACATTCCCGATGGTTATTTTGCCGAACTCTAGCTATTCCTTGACAGAGAAAGGCGCATTTCCTCCTGATGGAATAGCATAGGCTAATACGAGGCGTCATCTAGACAAGAGTCCAGGAAAGGTCCCTTCGTTCCCTTCCTTAGAATTGCTCAACTACCTGCTTCAAACGCACTTCGTCCACGATGAGTATGAAACAGATAACTGGATTCATGCCGCTTCATTGAATCCATCTACAGCCATGCCCGAGTTATTGGCAATGCTGGTTGCTAGTGGCGCAGGCTTCATTGCTGTACCCTCGATATGGCAATTCGGACTAGCGCTTCAGGAAGTTGTGAGGACGTCATTATCTATACTTGTATGTTTTGATAGCGATTCTCTTTCTGCCTGGACATGAACTCACATTTACCAGTTCGAATCGAGAAATGCATACACTCGGGACCTGCAATGTCTACAAGCATTCATGCAAATCCTTGATATTGGCTTATGGAGTGGCTTCAAACGCAAGATGGAGATAGCTGAGAGCTTCCTTCAACCTGTGATGACAGTTCGTTTCCCATTTCGGATTCCCCCATATGCGTTTCTTGTATGCTTACTCCAGCTAGATGCTACGCCGAGCTGGAACGTTCTCTGCTCCTGCAG
Source organism: Apiospora sp. TS-2023a (assembly GCA_038364195.1). NCBI lineage: Eukaryota > Fungi > Ascomycota > Sordariomycetes > Amphisphaeriales > Apiosporaceae > Apiospora > Apiospora sp. TS-2023a. The sequence goes on along the minus strand of JAQQWQ010000009.1, from coordinate 2,990,601 downwards.
ACACGCTTGCTCTGGTACCAGCTTTATCAGATCCCCCGGAGCTTCTTGAATCTAAATGGCGCAAGTTCATCAAGAGGGAATCGTACAAGAGGTTAGTTGCGCGTCTTGCCTACCCCCTACCCTTTCTACCATCACGCCACAGTCCCGTTAATACAGTATTAGGCTCGTTCTACATTTGTTTTTTCACGATGTTCAGGCATCAATAGCGCTGCAGAAGAACCCGCTGATGACGTACACGGAAATATGCTTCAGCCTGCCTGCATCTCGTGACCTTTGGAGGGCATCCAGTTCTGAGGCGTGGCGGGACACATACCTTCGCAAGAAGCCCCTTGCGGCTGATACTGCCATTCCTCGCATTTCCGACATCATGAACTGCATGGCCATCCTAGAGGAATTTGAAGACTTTATCGATGTGGAGCTCTGCTACACGGCAGTACTCTACGGCTTCTGGGGCCAAATTTCCTCGTACAGGGAGGCGGTAAAGTTCTACGGGCACGGTACCATCGCCGCGCCGCGGCTGCAATCAACGATGCATTCTTCGCGTAACGCCACTCACCGACTATGGCTTAACACGATGTACCAAGAGCTCTACCGTGACATCAGTGAGCTCTCCACGTTTGTTGGCAGCCTCCCCTCTGCCACTGCTGCCGCCAGCAATTCGAGGGCCAGTAGCAGGGACACAGCTACGGCCACGCAACTTTCCATATTGGTGGAGCTCTTTATGATGATCCTACACATTAACCCAGACGACCTGCAACGCTTTGCGGGAAAGTACGGCGAGGACGAGGCTCGCCACGCTGCCATGACCCTCGAGGACCCGTGGGCTGGTAGCCGCGAGGCTCGCCACGCCGTCTGGCACGCGGGCCAGGTGTTCCGGTACGCCCGCGCTCTGCCGCCGGCCTCGCTACGCGGGTTCCACGCCATCGCGGTCTACTTCGCCTCATTGACCCTCTGGGTCTACGGCCTACTGTCGTGTTCGTATTCGACGCAAGGCCAGCAGCAGCAGCAGCAGCAGGACGGGGTGGCGACAGCTGCCGGGCTAGGAGCTGGATCAGGGGTTGGAGCAGGATACTCCGGCGCTTCTTCTGCGCCCTCCAACGCGGCGGCAGTCATCATGCCTCCCCCGCCGCCCACAAAGTACGTGCTGCTGGATGGCGAAGAGACCCGCGAGACGCGCGCCTTCCTGTCGCTCGACAGGGGTGTCCCGGGGCTGTCCACGGGATCGCTTAGCTCGGCCGATGGGGCAGCGGCGGCAGGGGCTGAGTCGCTAGCCAACCCCGGCATGGTGCTCGACATCGCGCGCAACGTATTCCGCGAGAACTACCCCGTGCGCTCCGAGCCCCTGCCGCCGTTGGTCGAGAGTATGGGGAACCTGCTCCGCGATCTAGGGACCGGTCTCGCGGGCCGGCCTTCGAGGGTTCAGAGCCGGGCTGTGAGTGAGACGCCTTCTCGATAACGACGAGACGACAGTGCGATGTCACGAGAGAGTGTTTCTTCCCCTCCGGGGGGAAGCAACAAGTAAAAGTCAATTAGTTGGATAAACCAGGGGAAGCGGGTCTGTCGGTTGGGCTGTATTCATTTGTTGTGTTTTGGTCTCGGCAGGTAAATGAACCGGGGTAGATGGATATGGTTTTACGGGTAGTGATTTAAACAGGGCTGGCCATTTAGCCAGCGACGGATAATAGTACGAAGTGTGTTTGTTTATAGACCAGATTTGGACTTTGATCTACATCTACATCTGTTTCGTTGTCTTGACTGTGCCCTGTGAGGGTTTAACCCACACCGTTTTCTTCTGTTACATCCAATTAAAGAGGTATGTGTAGGCATGTGTATGCTGTGTGGTAAGTGTCGGGACTGGATATATCTGCTATGCAGTAGCTATGCCTTCTACGGGTAATCTTTATTCGGTATGTTCCCGGACTTGCATTGACGTTTCTCACGTTCTTCATGGCTGAAGGACGCGATTGCTTACTAAGAGACATGCTGCGATGGAGAGCTTTGGATTCCCTCGGTATCTTCAGTGACACCCCCTGTCCAATAAGTCTCTGTGCTGCACGCTCTTCCTGTAGAACAATGGAAGTTTCGTCATGACTGGCTTGTAACAACCCATCAGGATGCCAACACTTACTAAGAGCCATGCTGTCATGGTGAACTTTCATCAGCCCGGTATCCCCAGCGAGGCCCCCGATCCAAGGCTTGCCTGGGCTGCACGCTCTTCCTATTGAGTGACGAAAGTTCTGTCATGAATGTCTTAGAATAACTCATCAGGTAGTACAGCCTGCCTTGATATACTCGCTGACGGGATGTTCCAGAGATCAGAGATGATGTGAGCATGTCGACTCACCACGATGGCACATCATTTATCCCCAGTCCTCTCTGCACCAACAGCAATGCGGGATGATATATAATCATCCCGGCTATAGTTGCCGGTGGCACAGCATTACCTCAGCGGCTCGCCCTGCCTTAATCCTACCCTAAGGGGACGGCATCCCCCATCACCACAGCAGATTCACCGTGCATGGGTAGGATGATCACGCTGCATAGGGAGAATCCGGGGTAACGTGACCGGGGCCTGCTCCAGCGAAAGGCGTCGAGCCGATTCGTACCTCCCTCCTGTGAGCTTTATATCGACGACAAGGGTTTGAAGGAAGATGCTTGCAGGGAGCTGCATATCAGATCTGGCGACTGCAGACATCGTTAATCCATATCCTCACGTCAGAACTGCATTTCCCGGGCGCGTGCAACTTGCCCCATTGCGACAGGAATTGACGCTGCCGCTTTCGGAGCGATGATGGCAGTTTCCAGTGGGAAATTTCATGACTACTCCAAGTAAGAAAAGAAGGCGGACAGCTAAAGGTACGAATCTTGTAGTATTGCCAAGGATTTCGAGGAATGGGATACCGCATGTTGAAAACTGCAAGGCATTCAAGAGTGGTGGTAGACTGGGTCAGATAGGTTGAGTTGAATGTTAGCAGCATTGGCCGTAGTACATAAGTTTCTCTTGGCCGTGGCGATGCTCGCGGGCCTCGGCAAAAGCCTGCATCGACGGAGATCAAGCAAGACTTCGGAAGGAGACGAAAAAGCAATACGAGAAAGAAGAATGGGGTGCATTCAAGTATTTGCGGTTCCAAGCCGTTGGGTCATTCGTCGTCGGCGTCGTCGTGGCCGATGTTCACCGCTCATACGAGCATGCTCGAAACCGTACAGTGGCTAAAGAGAACTCCGGCCTGTCGCAAGCACCTGTAAAGTTGCAAGTAGATCTGGGTCAGCCGTTGAGACAGGCGAGCCGAACAACAACCACATGGCTTTTTTAACCCACCCGAAGCCGCCCTTCGGATCTCGGTTCGGTTAATGGGACATGCGTTGGCATTGCCCACATGCTGCTGTGGTACCACGGATGGATGTCTGAGAGGCGTCTCCTAACCGTCGCTCATTTAGTAGATCTGCCACAAGATCTAACCGACGCACATCAAGCTAAGCGATCTCACAGCGATCTCAGCCATGGATATGTGCAGCGCCAGTGGCATAGCTTGCGGCATCTGCATCTAGGCAAATAGTGGGCGCACGTGGGAATTGGAGATTGGGTTGGGCCATGCAGGCATTTCAGCAGACCCTAGTCCCTGGCGCAGCACGATGCAAGCAGAAGAAAGCAGATGGTGAAATTGCTCGCGATGCGGAAAGTGCCAATAGACCATGTTGATCGAGAGAGGGATGCTCCCGGCGTCTGGGAAGACCGACAAATGTGGTCGGGTAATCCTACTTGGCTCGGAACACTTCCGGTTCTGGTTGGGCTTGCTTGCGCGAACGAAGCATTATTGATGCCAAACTCTCGATACCTCAATACTGTTAGCAGTCAGTCTGTTACTGATGACTACTCACTGACAAAGGGGATGGAACGAGGAGTTAGTTATTCCTGTTGCCCAAAAGAGGAGAGCTTGCAATTAGGTTGCCGAGAGACATGGCATCGGAAGAAGAGGAGTGATTGGACGGTTTTTGTGCGATCGTAGATCATGACCATTGACGTAGTCCAGAACTAGAGCTTGGACCCTGGAAACTAGTTTGGGTGCGAAAGTAGGTAGTATGCGAGCTGACTGCCAAAATCATTGACGAATGTAACCCTGGGTGAGGTATGTTTGCAGCAGCAAATCATTTCGGGTACGACGTTTGCTTACCACCTTGACGCCTGATCTGATAGCCGTGACAGGTCATGTAAGGCGATATTGCTGGTGTTCGTTATCCATATCACGACAAATCTGAAAGTGAGGCGGGATCCACTACGACACACATACCCTTACTCACCCTCACTTACTCACTCACCCCCAACCACCCAACCACCAATCAGGTTCGGTCATGTTGCCGATTTGTGTGTGTTCTCTCGAAACGGCCTTCGAAGGAGAAGACGCCTGACGACAAGAGGGCATTGAATGCCTATAAAGTAGGAGCCACGACCTTTGTTCTGGAGCATTTGAAGCGGTCGTCAATCAATTGAACAAACATCAAACAGCTGGCCCTGAGGGCCACGGGTCTTTCCATATCGAGCTACCAGCCAGCACTTCCAACTTACTCAAGGGCCGAACAGAAATAAAATATCCATGACATACTGCATTTCAGGGTCCAACCTGTATTCCTGCAGGTTCCTGCTAGCGCGTCCTTAAAATGATGGGTTCCGCCTAGTGGGAAGGGGCAAGCGCCTGCGCACCTGCGCACCCTCCAGAAAACCCACAGCCAAGTGACCCAACCAGCGCCAGCCAAAGGGCTACCCAGCCGATCGCCGTGTTATTCAATCTTCTCGAGATCTCACACTTTCCCAGACCATCATCCATTCCGTAGCCCTGGCGAGCTAAACGTTAATAAGACCAACCATGACCTCCCACTCTGCTAGCAGAAACGGCTGCGGGCTTGCCCGTTTTGTGTGCGTGCCGTATTCTGCTTCTGGCTCCGGTGCTGAATTTGATACCCTTACGTACATGCACACGACTTGTCTCGTTCCTGGACCATATTCATCATCATCATCGCTTCCGTTTTGTATGTGCGTCTCACTATGCCCCCCAAAGTCTATTCGCCTAGCACACCAAAATCCCCTATGGTTCCATTACATTTGCAAACATCATAGACCTGTACCTTCGAGACCACGCAGCTATTCCATTACCTGGTCTTCTACGCTGCCTCCTCGCTTCTTGCTTGCTTGCCTGCCTACCTGCATACTCGGAACCCAATTTACCTAGTCAAAGCAGCCCAACTGATCGATACTATCGTCTTCCTCGTCCACCACAGCTGTTCCATATACTGACAAGGTGGGCCATTTTGGCTTCTTGTCCCCGCTTCTGAGACTCCCACTTTCGATGAGATACTCATGATCGATTTCTACATGAGCCCAGATAGGCCTCACTGGTCCTTTTAGAACTGTGTGCTGGTTTCCGTCAAGATATTGCAAGTTATATACCCCTTTGACGTCATATCCATTATTGGAAGATGTCGGAAAGCAACGTTCTCATCTATCTGGTCCGCCGGGACCTGCGAGTCTCGGATAATCCCATACTACATCACCTCGCCACGACTGAGGACCACGGCTTCACACATCTTTTGCCCGTCTATGTAATTACTCCCAACCAGTACGAGGTTTCCGGCTTCATCAACGACGGGAGCGATTCGCCCTTCCCCGAAGCCCGGAGTGATGTCGGTGGCTTCTGGAGATGCGGGCCGCACAGGGCCAAATTCGTTGCCGAGTCAATTTGGGACCTGAAGACGTCCTATGAATCGCTAGAGAGCGGGCTCGTCATCCGGGCCGGCAAGTTCAACGAGACCCTGAAGAGCCTGGTTGATGGTTTGAAGGCGGAGGGGCTCAAGATTGGAGCCACGTGGATGGTTTCACAGGAAGGATACGACGAGAAACTGGAGGAGGATGCCGTCTCAAAGTACTGTGCGAGCGAGAGTATCGACTTCAAAGCTTGGGTGGACGAGAAGTACTTCATTGATGAGTGAGAAACCCCAGTTCCCCTCAACCCCTTTCCAATTTGTCGCATGGGCGATGGGTGGCATTGTGGCGGCTAACCATAGTGACAGCCGTGATCTGAACTTCGAGAATGCCCAGGATTTGCCCGATGTCTTTACTACGTATAGAAAGAGCATGGAACCGCTGCGAGAAAGACCAAGACAGACAGTGCCAAGACCCCCTAAAGCTTCACTCCCGAAATTCCCTCCCACATCAGCTGTTGCGCCTCAAGCGGCACCATTCGAGATTCCAACTGATCTGGATAATTTCAGAGAAGCAATGTTGAAAAAGGTCCGGGACTTCATCCATTTCGTCCCTCCTTATCCCGAGGGCGCGGAGTCTGCCCATCCGTTCTCTGGCGGAGAGACAAATGCGCTTGCTCGTCTGGATCACATCATAAAGACCGGTGTTGTTCTTGGATACAAGACTAATCGTAATGGTCTTGTCGGAACCGAGTTTAGTACTAAACTTTCAGCATGGCTAGCATTGGGTTGCATAACCGGACGACAAATCCATTGGAGAATGATCGACTACGAGGATAGTAAGGATGAGGCTTTTGCCGATGCCGAGGGATACGGGCAGGGAGAAAATGAAGGGACGAAAGGCGTACGGTTCGAGTTGCTGTGGCGGGATTATATGCGGCTTTGCCACAAGAAGTTTGGTACCAAACTCTTCCATCGATCGGGATTCCGCGAGGACCACAGCCATAAGTGGAAGGCTCCAAAGAAGAAGGAAGATGCTCAAGAGCAATCGGAAACGGAGGCGGCGGAAGATGTTGATCGTATCCTCCAACGTATCTGGGACGGGACCACTGGCATGGGCCTGATCGACGCAACTCAGCGTGAGTTGCTGCACACTGGGTATACATCCAATCGAGCCCGCCAAAATGTGGCTAGCTTCCTCGCCAAGCACCTCAATATTGACTGGCGCTATGGTGCTGAGTGGTACGAGATGCTCCTTCTCGATTACGATGTGTCATCCAACTGGGCGAACTGGCAATACGTGGCCGGCGTGGGAAACGACCCTAGAGGCGAGGCACGAATCTTCAACCCTGTCAAGCAAGCCTTCGATTACGACAAGGATGGTTCGTATGTCCGGCGCTGGGTCCCTGAAGTTCGCCCGCTCGAGAAGCTCGAGCACGTGTTCCAGTGCTGCACGACGCCGAAGGAGGACTGGGAGCGCTTCAACCTAATCGGTCTCGTCATGGCCGAACATCCCATCAAGAAGATCGAGTTCACCGTGGACGGCAAACCCAACAAGCACGTCAAGCGGCCCTTTGACCGGCGCCGAAAGGATGGCCGCATTCGCAGCGCCACCAATACTCAGGTCGTAACTGAGAGGCCACCTCTTGCTGAACAGTCCGATAACATAACTAACGTACCAAACGGCAACATGAACTACAGCAGCCAGTACGGCCCCCAGCAACGGCAATATCCACAGTTTGATGCTCCTCGCAGTCCTAGAGGTGCCGGGGGATTCCGGGGTGGTCGAGGAGGTGGTGGCCCCGGTGGTGGCCGCGGGAGAGGAGGTTACGGCGGCCCTCCGAACAGGGGGTTTCCTAGGGGTGGTGGAGGGTATCGAGGTAATGGCCGTGGGGGTCAGTACTACCCGAATCCATACGCCCAGTACGGGCCTCCTCCCCCTGGTCCCGGCAGGCCGATGCCTTGGGGTCCGACGCAGGGCCCAGTGTAGAGTACCGCAGGCGTTGCTTTCTACCCTATGCCATCGCCCCTCGACCATCAGACGACACCTCCGCAGTCGCCTCTGTTTCATCATCCTGATGAAGTGTCATTATACCTTCCGTATCAGCCCTACTTTCCTGTGATGAGATATGACCATTGAAAACAAAAACGAAAAATCCGGTACTTCAATTCCTCGGCGTTGTGTACAATGATTGAACGAACATTGGAAGAGAGGGTGGTGGTCAAGACAACAAACTCCTGGTGCCCGGTCGGGTTCAACGAGGAGGAAAACACTTTTCTCAAAGATTTGTACTTTTAAGCATATCATATAGCCATACCATGATGCATGCTGCCAGGCGTGTGGTGTTTTGAGATTGGATGATTGGGTTCTTTGCCAAATTCAAAATGGAATGCTTTCAAATTATCTTTAATGTCTATTGATTTGTAATTCTACACAGCAAACCTCGGCAGTAGCAAGATGTAGCAGGTGCGGTTTCTATCCGCTCCCTAGAGTACCAAAGCTGGATGATTACTGATCTCTTGAATTCGATGCCTGCCTGCCAGTAACACGGCATCAGCTCTATCCAATGAGTTCTGACTTCCTCTGCAACAAGCGTACAAGCATGGCATTGACAACCGTAGTTGTTTTCAGGTTCGCAACTACCATCGAGTTTCCAGAGGTGCCAAATTAATCCCCTTGGGCACGACAAATAAGGCGCGGGCCTCGACTAAGACCCTCCCGTTCTCCGCCTCAATATGACCGTGGACCCAGAGTTTGCGGTCGCTCTTGCGGCTGCCGTCCTTGTTGGTGACCTCGCCCTCCTCGACGACGGGCCGCGTCCGCACCGTGTAGAAGGCGTTGGTCACCGTGGGCTTCTTGTAGTTGAGCTCGAGGCGGGCGGTGACGCCGGTCCGGCTGGGGAAGCGCAGGATGGCGCACCGGCCCAGCGACTCGTCCAGCACCGTCGCCAGGGCGCCGCCGTGCACCACGCCCGGCCACCCGGCCGTGCCGCCGCCGAAATAGACCACGTTGACCAGCTCGCCCGTGGCCGGGTTCCAGAAGACGCGCTGGTAGGCCAGGCCCTTGGAGCCCGACAGGGCGCCCGCCGTGATGCTGCCCTTGCGCTTCTCGCTGTTGGTGGGGCCGCGGTCGTCGTACGCCTCCCACGACTGCCAGGCCGGGTCCGCGGATAGCGCCTGCACGAGCGGCAGCTTCGCGGCGCGCTCGTGGATGCTCGACGTGATGTAGAGGTCCTCGGGCGTGCCCTGGGCCGGCAGCGGGGGCGGGGAGATGGAGAGGCGGAAGAGGGAGCCGACGGTGGCGCCGAGGCAGGCGAATACGACGGCGTAGATGAGGCCGCGGCGGCGCCGCCGAGGAGCGGGCGGAGGAGGTACCTGCTGTTGCGCTTCTTCTTGTAGTATCTCTTCGGACACCGGTGTTTGGGGGCCCTCGGCGGCGACGGCTATGGAGCTAGGTTTGCCGGGGTCATTGTTGCGGACCTCGAAGCGGGCGGGCGTGGTCGCGAAGGAGCGTTGTTGCCATTGTGACGACTTCAATAGCCTCGGCTGTTGGGCGCAGCACCGTGTGGCGGCTGTTGTGGTCGCATTTCGGGCCAGAAGCGAGTGCGAGGGCACGAGGGCCCGGCAGAGGCGTAGGTTCGTCGGATGTCGAGGTCGGATCATGGCTGCAGGTCTCAGGCGCATCGGGCAAATGCAAGACTTCACGATGCTGCTTTGCTACTGGGTGCTGGACTTTAGGCCGCCTCAATGGGTTGATGGTGGGGTGCGTCTACCGCTGAACTCGGATCTTTGGGCAGGTCCGTCCGGGTAGTACGCCCACTAAAGAAAGTCGCTATCTGATAGGTACAGGCATTGGCCGCCGACCAATGGGAATCGGTCAGGTTAATATCTCCGAGTCCGTGTTACTGGTTGGAATTCGCTCAAGCAAGTGTTACCTCCCTCAACCGTACTGTGCTTGATTGGGCAATTCGAACATGCAGCTTTTCTTTATCCGATTATGTAGCATCGTGATAGCGACTACACAGCAGCACACATCGGTATCTAGACATCGCATTTGCAGAATCCCGTTCAGTTCATCCATCAGGCAACGCGATTTCTTCAGGACACTAAGGAATGGACTAGGATCAAGCCCGGCCTTTCGGGAATCTTGCAAGTGAAACTAGAAGGGATAGAAAAGGCCAGTCGCGGCTGCCCGTCTTACGAAAGCTTACCACCAGATATCTATGACCTCATTATTATGACTTTCCAAGAGGTTGTTATATGCAAGGCAATCAATTGTGGCCCGCCCGCCTCGACTATTGCATAATGACAAGTGCTCTCCCTCAACAACATGGGGTTTCTTCGATGCATGCAAGACAAGGTATGCTCTATTGATTACCACCCACTAGATGAAAGGACCGGCGCAGTCAATTCGGTCTTCTTACGCTTGCCATATTCCGGATTCTGCGAGAATGAGATTTGTTTGCTCCAGTCCGTCGCCCACTTGGCCTGCAAGTTCTATTTACCTCATGCCATCTTCACGAACCGAAGCCTGCCCGGCCAGTAGCCACACACTCCACAAGTCCTAACTTTGGCTGCCACTACTCCTTTGGCGCATACACATCATACACTACACTTGGTGCCGTCGTACCTGGCTACGGATACTTCCCAGTGTAAAAGAAACTCACGCTATATCAATTATCCTTAGGTGACCGCTGCCCCCAGCCGCCGCTGGAGAACACCTTGCTTATTCCCCTTTGCTCTCGTTCACGCTTTATAAGGTTATACTTGCGCAACTCTGAAAGTTTTTGTCTGGTTCTGCACACACTGTCGTAACCGTCTCTCCCTCGAGAATTTGGGTCAAAGTTGCCCACCAGTGATCTGTTAGGCCTGGTATCACTAGTACCCAAAAAGAGGCGGTCTTCCATAATGGCGTACGACTATGCACTTGTGTAAGTTGCTGTCCATCCCCCTGCCGCACCCCGTACTTGCTTGCCTTTCCTTGTGCGCCTCGACTAATAATTCCTCCCGGTAGGCATCTCAAGTACACTATCCCACTGGCTGCAGTACTCACCCTCATCCAGAAGCCATTGCTCACCAGACTGGACTTGTACAAAACATTGGCTCTTATTGTCGTTGCTTTCACGGCGACTCTGCCATGGGACTCTTACCTTATTCGTCATGGAGTATGGACATATCCTCCGGATGCCATCATCGGCCCGAGACTCTTTGGCGTACCAGCCGAGGAGCTTTTCTTCTTCGTGATCCAGACATACATCACGTCCATGTTCTATATACTGCTGAACAAGCCCGTGTTGCATTCGCAATACCTGACCAATAAGCACGACTCTTCGTCGGCAGTCAGAGCAGTTCGGACTGTGGGCCAGGTCATTCTCGGAGCCTGCATTGCGATAGGGGCGTACCTCGTCGTCAAAGGGGGCGAGGGGACGTATCTGGGCCTGATCTTGGTTTGGGCATGCCCATTTGCTCTTCTCACATGGACTTTCTCTGGATACTTCATTGCTCGGCTTCCTATTTTTTGCATCACAGCACCCATCTTTATTCCCACGCTCTATCTCTGGGTCGTGGACGAGCTGGCTTTGGGTCGCGGGACCTGGTCGATTGAGTCGGGAACGAAGCTGAACTTATGTCTATTTGGTAGCCTCGAGATCGAGGAGGCTGTCTTTTTCCTCGTCACAAACGCATTGATCGTCTTTGGTCTGGTAGCCTTTGACCGCGGGATGGCTGTAATCAACACGTTTCAGGGGCTTTTCCCCGATGCACCGGCGACGCCTTCGCCGAGTTTGCTTCTCAAGGGTATCCTCACCCGCCCAGAACAGTACGACCTACAACGTATCCATGGAATTCGAGAGGCCGTGGCCACCCTGAAACGCAAAAGTCGAAGCTTCTACCTGGCCAGTGCCGTTTTCCCTGGCCGACTGCGCATTGATCTGATCTTACTGTTAGTAGCCGCCGCGATATATGTATGAAATTCTTGCTAACACTGTTTTAGGTATTCGTTCTGTCGAGTAGCAGATGATTTAGTTGATGATTCGCCTACCAGGGCGGAAGCACTGGAGTGGATCAACAAAATGACCGGCTACCTTGATCTCGTCTATTCGACAGAGAAGACTATTTCCCCTTCGGATCCCAGAGTGCAGGAGTACATCCGGAACAACTTCCCCAAGCCGACTCAATCTGCTTTTGAGTTGCTTCCAACCGAATTAATGCCTAGCAAGCCGTTTTACGAGCTGTTAGATGGTTTCAGGATGGATCTCGCCTTCAACCAGAACAAGGAGAATAGCCCCCATATGCCGGCTGACTACCCTATCAAAAACGAGGCGGACCTGGAACTGTACGCCCACCGGGTCGCAAGCACAGTTGGCGAACTCTGCCTTTGGCTTGCTTTCCATCATAACGAAACTAAGCTTTCTAAAGATAAGCAGGATATACTTGCCCTTGCTGCTAGAACCATGGGGCACGCGCTGCAATATGTCAACATCGCCAGAGACATTGCAGTAGACGCCGACATGGATCGAGTGTATCTTCCTACGACGTGGTTGAAAGAGGAGGGCGTGACCCCGCGCGATATTATCAAAGCACCGAGACAAGCGATTGTCGAGACGTTACGAGAGAGACTTCTTCAACTTGCATTCAAGGAGTATTCAAGATCCCGTTCCAATATGAACATGTTGCCCGCCGACGTACGAGGGCCCCTTATTGTGGCAGTGGAAAGCTACATGGAGATTGGTCGGGTTTTACGGGAAAGGAAGGGTGCGTGGTCACCCAAGGACCCCAAGAGAGCGACTGTGCCCCGTTCGAGGAGAATAATGGTGGCTTGGAAGGTGCTGGCCTCTCAATAGTTGTGCACTTGCGGTGTCAAGATACCCCCATTTCCTACTTCCATTTTTAGTACCTCGGGCGGCGTATGGAGTTTGGCTGTACCCCCACCCTGCCGCTTAGACATCTTATAGATTACCTAAAATAGCAACTCTGTTATAACGATATCGCATTCACGAGGCGGCGTGCTCAAGGGTGTTTAGCGATTGCGGGAATAGCAGAGAAACGGCGTCTCATCAATCGATATTCGTTTCAAGTACTTCAGATAATTTCAGCAACCTCGAGTTGCTTTTTTGAGATGGCCTCAATCCAGCAAGATTTCAATGCTCGGGTGACGGTTACGTAGATCTGAAGTTTGCCTGGCTTTTTCCACGTTGGTAGTAGTATTGGACGAGACGATATATGCAGGCAGGGATATGCTAGTCGCATTTTGCGCGCGGGCAGCTGGGGTTGCAATTTCCACTTGGATCTTGGCTCGGAATGATGATTCATGAACGAAAATACACGACATTCCCATACCACTCTGCCACTGCAAGTCGGCCTTCGGGCATTCCAATCAGTCCATGTCTTGTAATCGCAAGCGAGCGGTTCGCACTCGTGTTCCTAGAGCGGTGGATACAGCCTTTCTTACGTGGGACAGGATCTGTGATGATTCAAGACTTTCTGCGCCGGTGCCTGGGTGCAGGGATTCTCACATGCAATTCTCAGGCCACACCAGAACTATATACCCCGTAAGCTGGATATGGTGGCTGGCCTGGGCTTTTTTGACAGGCGGCCGGAGTGAAGTAGATCGGTTCTACCAATATCTTAGAATACCATACTAGGAAAAACTACTGGTGCCAGTAAGATATTCGGAGTTACTTTATTAATAGAGGGTTACCAGCGAATTGCTTTTTACGCACCAGAGACCCTGGTAAACCGGCAACGACACCTACCCACACACACACACACACACGCTCACCAACGGGAAATCGCGTATGTGCGTGTAAGTGATCTCTCTAGTTGATCGCCTCCCAGAACTCAAAACAAGCCTTCCGCCTGTTAGTGACGGGAAGACCGTTCCGTTCGTACAACTCACACAAAGCCGTCTCGCAACTGTGCTTACCGTACAATCTCTTCGGATCTCGATTTCAGGGGCTCTTTCGTTCGTCCCGCCTGCTCACTGATCCTCTTAACAGCAACAAGTGGTAGTTTTTGAAGAAGTATTTTGTGTTATTCCATACCCGCCTATATACACATTTGGCACTCAGGAGCATTATCACTGCCAAGTATTCACAATACCTCAAACCTCATCATGTCCAAAACAGGACAGAAGAAGGCCATTGTCATCGGTAAGTGACTTGAATCCCCCCCCATTGACTTACGATAACTAACACGGAACCATAGGCGCTGGCGCTGGCGGCATTGCCACGGCCGCAAGATTGGCAAAGTCAGGCTTCTCCGTGACCGTGCTGGAGAAGAATTCATTCACCGGTGGACGCTGCTCGCTTATACATCATGATGGGTACCGGTTTGACCAAGGCCCCTCGCTGCTGTTGCTGCCGAAGCTGTTCCGGGAGGCCTTCTACGACCTGGACACGACGCTGGAGGCCGAGGGGGTGGAGCTGCTGCGGTGCCCGACCAACTACAACGTCTGGTTCTCGGACGGCGAGAACTTCGAGCTGTCGACGGACCTGGCCCGCATGAAGGACCAGATCGAGCGCTGGGAGGGCAAGGACGGCTTCGAGCGCTACCTGGCCTGGCTGCGCGAGGCGCACCAGCACTACGAGCTCAGCGTCTCGGACGTGCTGCACAAGAACTTCACGAGTTGGTGGGACCTCGCGAACCCGTCCTTCGTCTGGACCGGCCTCAAGCTGCACCCGTTACATAGTATCTGGAACCGCGCCAGCATGTACTTCTGGACCGAGCGCCTGCGCCGCGTCTTCACCTTCGCCACCATGTACATGGGCATGAGCCCCTTCGACGCCCCCGCCACCTACTCCCTCCTCCAGTACACCGAGCTCGCCGAGGGCATCTGGTACCCGCGCGGTGGCTTCCACTCCGTGCTCGCGGCCCTCGCGCGCGTGGCCGAGCGCCTCGGCGTCGAGTTCCGGCTCGACACGGCAGTGGACGAGGTTCTGACGACCGCGGACGGCCGGACGGCCAACGGCGTGCGCCTCGCGTCGGGCGAGCGCATGGACGCCGACGTCGTCGTCGTCAACGCGGACCTCGTGTACGCGTACAGCAACCTGTTCCCGCAGACGACCGCGACCAAGAAGTTCGCGGCCTCCCTGCGCGAGCGCGCGGGCTCGTGCTCATCCATCTCGTTTTACTGGAGCCTCGACCGCAAGGTCCCCGAGCTGCAGACCCACAACATCTTCCTGGCTGACGACTTCAAGGAGTCCTTTGACGACATTTTCCAGAAACAGTCCCTGCCCGTCCAGCCCAGCTTCTACATCAACGTGCCCAGCCGCATCGACCCCTCGGCGGCGCCCGACGGCCGCGACGCGGTCATCGCGCTCGTGCCGACGGGCCACCTGCTCAAGTCCAAGGGCCACCCCAAGTCGGCGACGACGGAGAACGGCATGCTGCGGGACCAGGACTGGCCGGCCCTGGTGGAGCGGGCGCGCAACTCGGTGCTATCGACCATCGAGGCCCGGACGGGGTGCGCCCCGCTCAAGAGCCTGATCCAGCACGAGATCATCAACGACCCCTTCACGTGGGAGGACAAGTTCAACCTGGACAAGGGGTCGATCCTGGGCCTGAGCCACTCCTTCTTCAACGTCCTGAAGTTCCGCCCCTCGACCCGCGCCGTCGGGCTCGAGAACGTCTACTTTGTGGGCGCCAGCACTCACCCCGGCACGGGTGTGCCCATCGTCCTGGCGGGCGCCAAGATCACGGCCGAGCAGATCCTCGCGGACCGCGGGCTGAACCCCAGCTGGAAGACGCACCCGGACCAGCTGGTCGACCTGGGCGTGCCGCAGAACCGCAACACCAAGATGCTCGATCGTGTCCAGAGGCCCATGTTCTGGCCGGCGGTGCTGGTGGTGGCGTTCGCGGCGTGGTTTGCGCTGGTCATGTACTACGGGACGCCGATTATCGTGCTCAGGAAATAGCGGGCTAAGGGGGTCATTAAGGATGAAGGCAGTGGGGGTGTTCAGTCTCCCCTGCTTGATATGTCGTTTTGGATATCATGCGTCTATGCTGTTTATGACTTCGGGAATGTTTTGGCGTTGTTAGGTTTGCAGGTCTTGTAGTCAGATTTGGGTAATTCAAGTATATCATGCTCCAATCATAAAATCTCACCGTTATCTTCGGGCCGCTCACTAATATGCATGATGCTACGTCTCCCTACGGCCATGCATGTCTACGTCTTTGCTGCTTTCTCCGAATGGTCTATATTGAAGCCAGTAAAGACGGAAAGGGCGTCTCGAAGCCCCAACTCCCCTATCTTGTGCGAATATATTAGTTCCCATAATGCTGCCAGTATCCTGCCGGATAATTATATGCACCAACCCTGGGCTGCATTGTGAGTCCGCTGGGCGTTGGATGCTTGGTCCTGAGGACGCATTTGCTCATGGCCATTTTCCAGATCGCATTTCGATGATATATAGTCGTCGACGTGCAAAGTCATACGTGGGATAGCATACTGCTCGCAGGTCCCTCGCGTGGCAGACAACTCATCATGCGGCAGTAGAAAAACTCACACCCCCAGGGGTCTACTTGGCCAAGGCTCTGTCCGGTAACCCAAGCTTGCAGACTACATGTACTTACGCCGAGATAATGATATCAAGAGTTTGTCTTGTTATATTCCATTATCATGAAAAGAAGGACGTGGGGACCATTATGCTGAGATCTGTATGTATGCCTAATGCGAGAAATTGTTCGTCAAACCGGCACACCAACTGGTTTACACGAGAGCTTAGGTCGGGCCTTGAATACGAGCCCGGTGTTTTGCGAGGTGAAATTCAATGATTCGACCAAAAATGGGCTGGTTGACCCCGTATCCTGCCCAGCGATATAGTTAAGATTAGGTTGTCAGGATTTCATAAAATGACTTGTTCTTTCGAGCCGCAGGTAGTTCCGTTATTCGCCGCATGTTCTAGACTTTGTAGGAAAACCAAACATACTCTCTCGTAATTCTGACCCTGCGCCTCTCGTACTGCGTTCCGCGCGTCCTAGTTGGTGTTACCTAGGCGCCTTCGAACACGGCCGACTCAAGGCTGGACCTCTTGCGGCGGCCCTGCGGTGTAACCGGAAAACAGCGCACCATCATGGCAAGATGGCGGTTTCGGGTAGAGTCTTACAGCATGAGAGAAATGCCGAAAAAGTCTAACATGGACAGTGTCTCAGGATGGAGATGCGTGGGAAGATCAGGATGCAAAGATTCGTTGGCACTTTCTTGGTTTTGTTTTTTGTTGTTTGTATGAGAGTCCTTGAATCAAGTCGCTGCCAGGCGGGAAGCTGCTGCTGATGCTTCATGCCGTGTTTGAAGATGGACCAGATACCCCGGGTGCCCCGGTTCAGTGACACCGGTTTCGTTTGCTGGCCTTTGTCAGAGGTAACTGGCATATGCCAGGAACTACAGGCTTAACAGCCTGAACAGAGTCCCCTATCTCCTAGTAGGTATTTTCGCATAATAGTCAAATCTTGGCGCGTGGGCTCCTGGGCCGAGGTCCCGGGGTCGGACTTGCGTGTTATCTAGGGGGCTTTTCGTGAGCAGTATATACATACCTGATAGTGATGTAGTAGCTGGGCTAGATCAAACCGGCATGTTGAGACAACTGCGAGAAGCCGTAGATCCATAGTGGCAGGTCGGAAGCTAACGAGCGCTCAGACATTAAGAGCGTTGAAAGAAGTGACATCGGACGGAACTCCCAGGGACAATTTCGGGCATTGGGCCCGACTAGATCCCCCTCAATGTGTGGAGTGTGGGCGTCGAGTGTGCAATTCGATTCGTCCCATCTTTCAAGATCACCTCTACCAGTTCTCCGTAGTTTTGGGCTGAACATTCAGAGGGGCAATATCTCTCGACAGAAACAAAGAGGGAAGCGACCATGCTGTTGTTCGCAACATAGGGGAGCAAGGGGAGGTATCCGTACTATAACCTACACTGAACTCAATCAGACTCAAGCCGGCGCATGCATGCATGTATTTGCCTAGATAATCCCTGCTTGCCCGCCGGCTTCCCTCGAGGCACCCGACTGTCTGCATCATTTACCTAATTGTTTGGCACCGCTGGTTGGCTGCATCTGCAAGGCCCGGCGAGCCGCACTATGCCGAGTTCCACAAGAAACCTTCGTGCGTTTGAATACCAGATCAGATGTTCGTTCCTAGCAGGAGTGATAGAAAACCAAAGCCGACTTTGGGTCCAATCTGCGCATTGTTGAAAGTGTTCTTGGGACCAGAGTCGTTTGGTTTGGTTGCTTTTTCGGCTGCCGAGTGCTACGTAAACGGGCTTGGCAGCAGCCGCCTAGCGCAATTTTGAAAACAGGCCGTACTACGTACCTGGGGCTGCTCACAATAATTCATCCAGTGAATGTTTGAACGTTGTGTTCGCATTGACACACCCCTCCTGTCACCACCACAGACGTTTCCAACCCGCAGGGCGCCGTAGCATTCCAGGGCCAATACGAGCAACAGCTGCGACTATTGGGAGAAAGCTAATCTCCTACCCATCAATCTATCTATTGATCCTGCCCCGCGGGTCCAGCATTTACTCGCCTTATGCTGTCGAACCATCCTAGCCTAGCCAGTGACCAACTCTTGCCTTGCACTGCCACGCCGCACCCATTGAGCTGGTCCGCCTCGTCATATCCAGAGCAACCTCCAAGTCTAAATCGAAAAGCATAGCGGTCCGACACGTCTCGAAGCAACGCACGCAAAAGCTTCCAGCGCAACGGATCCTAGCCTAACTTAGTTCGCCGCATAATCGCCCAGCTGTTTACTTTATCCAGCCCGTCCGCATCATGGCAGACTTTAGCCGCCGCGAGTCCACCGACCTGGCATCCCCTTCAGCGCAGCCGCAACCAAACCGACCGCAGAGCATGTCTTTTGGGAGCTCGACCGCTCCAGCAGCCGAGAACGGCTTGTCTTCTCATCCAGTGAATGAACCGGGCGCCTCTGCAGCTTCAGGAAACCCTCCCGCCCCCGCCATGTCCACCGGCGCGAATACGGCCGGCGCAAAGCCTGAGATGCCGGCCGAGGTCCAGGAAGTACTCAACTCAGATGTACGTCAGCCGGAACAAGAGCAGTAGTACGGCTAGTTACTAACTATTGCGTTGCAGATTGGTGTCTCTACCATGTTGAATAGACTGAAGCAGAGTATAGCTTCGGCAAGGGTTAGTTGACACCCTCCATGTGCTACCTCCTCACTCTCGCCCCTACTTACGATATGATATCTCCACCGTTTAGGAATTCGCTGCGTTCCTGAAGAAACGGTCCGATCTCGAGGATGGCCACGCCAAGGGCATGAAGAAGCTGTGCAGGATGACACAAGATAATATCCACCAGATGGACCACAGGCAGGGCTCCTTTGCCCACGCCTACGAAGAGATGCTCCATATCCACGATCGAATGGCTGAGAACGGCGTACAGTTCGCCGTCTCGTTACATCAGATGCAGGAAGACCTGATCGAAGTCGCCAACATCGCCGAGAAGCATCGCAAGGGCTGGAAGCAGAATGGATTGGCCGCCGAAGCACGATTGCAGGACATCGAGTCGGCGATGCGCAAATCCAAGGCCAAATACGATGCGCTCGCGGACGAGTACGAGCGGGTCAAGACCGGTGAAGCGAGGCAAGGAGGCAGGTTTGGCTTCAAGGGCCCCAAGTCGGCAGCCCAGCAGGAAGAAGATCTGTTGCGCAAAACTCAAGCCGCCGACACCGACTACATGACCAAAGTCCAAAACTACCAGGCAGAAAAGGCTACAATGGACTCTTCCACAAGACCGGAGGCTATCAAGGCCTTGACCGATCTGGTCCGGGAATGCGACTCGGGCACGACTCTGCAAATGCAGAAGTTTGGTAAGCGCAGCACCTCCTCTTGTTCGGCCCCTTTTTACACAGCTCGCATTGACTGACACGCCGCAGCTTCCTTTAACGAGAAACTGCTTTTGAGTAATGGCCTAGTAATAAGCCCCCTGAAACACCAGTCTAGTCTTTCAGGCCATAACAGCAGAAGCACAAGCATGAAGGAGGTTATCCAAGCTGTCGATAACCACAAGGACCTCGAAGAGTATCTTCTGAGCTTCCACAGCAAACTACCACCAAAGCCTGCGGAGGCCAAGTATGAGCGCAATCCAGTGCTTAACCCGCAACAAAACATGTCTATGGGGGCCCTCCCGCAGTTGCACCAACAACCAGGCCGACCGGCTTCTCAATCACATCCACCACTTCCGCAAATGCCAATGGGCGGATCCATGGGATCTCGGACTGGCGCATTCGATGCCACGTCCCCTGCGGGAATTCCGTCGCCAAGTTATGGTCAACCGCCTTCCATGCCGGCAGCCAGTCAACAGCGACCGACATCGCAAACTGGCCATGAAAGAAGTTTCAGTCATGGGGCTTTGTTGAACCAACCATCCATGACTTCTCAGCAGCCGCAGAGCAACCGAAACTCAACCCAAGCTGCACCACCATCCCATTCAAGGTACGGTAACGGTAGTATAAGCCAGGCTGGTCCACCACAACTTGGTGCCCTGCCGTTCCAGACACAGCAATCCCCACAAGGGCAATCACCGCCTCGTCAACATGCTCTGCCTGCCTCGATGGCTATGCTGCCGCCGCCGCAGCCGCAGCAGCCGCCACCTACCGGGCGTTCAGTTTCACCCCCAAGCAGCGCCCAAGGACCTGGCGCCGGCGGCATGTCTAAGCCGAAACAAGTATTTGGTGTGACTCTTGACCGACTGTACGAGCGAGATGGGTTGGCAGTTCCCATGGTCGTGTACCAGTGCATTCAAGCTGTTGACTTATACGGTCTGGCCGTGGAGGGTATCTACAGATTGTCTGGCTCGGCAACGCATATCCAAAAGCTGAAAAATGGATTCGACACAGGTTCGTTGCCTCCCATCATGACTGTGACTGTACACGTGAACAGGTATTGACTGACCTTATATAGATTCTGACTCCCGGAATCTCGATTTCCGTAACCCCGAAAACTTCTTCCATGACGTGAACAGTGTCGCAGGTCTCCTGAAGCAGTTCTGCCGAGATCTGCCAGACCCCCTATTCACTGCGGAGCATTATTCCGGTTTCGTCGAGGCGGCTAAAGCGGACGACGACATTGTACGACGAGATAGCCTCCATGCTATCATCAACTCACTGCCCGACCCTAACTACGCAACACTGCGCGCACTTACACTGCATTTGCATCGGGTGATGGAGAACTCAGGCGTGAACCGGATGAACTCGCAGAACCTAGCTATTGTGTTTGGCCCTACGCTCATAGGCACAGCGCCGGGCGCCAACATTGCGGACGCTGGGTGGCAGGTCAGAGCTATTGACACGATATTGCAAAACACATACCAGATCTTTGACGAGGACTGAGATCGCTAGATACTTTAGAAGGAGATTGAATTTCTGTTGGAGTTATAGCGAGGTCTTCTTTTCTTGATGAATCTCCAGGCCAAAGTTCCATGGGGTGGCCATAATGCATTTGCGGGCTTCCTTTCGATATACTATTCCGCAGAATGACAGGGGTTAACTACTAGCCGTGCTTGTTGGTGCTCTTGGAATGGTGACCAGGATAAAAAGAATTGACAGGTTGCCCGTGGAGAAAAGGGGGGAGGCTATATGCTGTGCCCTCCCAGGCAACTTTAATGCAGCGACTGGGGAAAGAAGACGACTTTTTCGAAAAAGGGTTCTCGATTCGTAGCGTGTAATATATTATTCGTTGTTGGATCTGGTGGGCTTCAGCGTGTGTAGTTTTAATGGATATGTACCTCTTGGTTGGGCTTTTTCCTACCTGAACTCCTTAACTCCGTTTCTTTCTTTTCTTTTCTATTGGCATGATGACTGCCTGTTTGCTCTGACTTGTAAGAGAGAGTATGATTATGATTATGAATGAATTGTCTAGTTGAAAATCATACGTCAGCAATAACGGGTGGATGCACGTTTAAACTTATGTTTGCTGAAACCCGTTACGGCGGCAGGGAACCGACTGCGTCTTTGTACATGTATGTCTTACCCCTTTCCCGCCCCGAGGAGGCAGGTTCGGCTGGACTAGGTGAGCCTGGCCCGGTCGCCAATGTATGCCAAGCCTGTCCCTCGTTTCCGGGGTAAGCAGGAGAAAAGTAAGCGTCGACACGGGCCCTTTGGACAAATCAGTATGTCAGTGCTAGATGTATGTTGGATGCATTTCACATGTGAGGTTGTTGTCATAGAGCCCGTTGCAAATTCATATAACCATTCCCCCATATATTGTTTGAGCTACAGCTACGGGGGCTGGGTTTACCTGGAACATGCCGAGCATGCTGTTTGGCAGGTGTGAAAACGTCTCTAGGAAACCGTTGGTAGAAAAGCTGCTGATACCTCTGCGTTACGCCCTGAAGAGAGGATGGCCAGATACGTGAAAAGGGGGCAACCGACCTATCTTTGAAGGCAACCAAGCAAATTGTTGTCTTGCTTTCCGCACCAGGGCCTCGGGAATGTGTAGTTTTTGAAAATTGTCCTGTCGCTATACTGCGCGATCTTTGTTTTGTTTGTACATATTATCAGGTACCCAAGTCGTTAGAAGGGGTACATATACAAGTCCTCCCTCCCTGTCCTCGGATTACCGTCATTACCGGCAAAGTACGCTCTCCTCATAGGATGCGGTCTTGGGCCGGCCTTCTTCATAGAAAGTCTTGAGGGGCCCTCTGGTGCAATTGCTCCCGTACTTGATACCAACTGGTCCTTCTGTCGACTACCTTCGATCCATCCCACCATACATTTCACTTCTTATGCTGCGACGGGCGCCGCGGGCGCAGGGGCGCCAGTCGCGGTACCACCGGACGCGTTGGGTGGTTGCGGCAGGAACATGGGGAGGTAAGTAACACCGAGAGCCATTACTGTTGGCCACATGTATTTTGTCAGCATCATCACT
Source organism: Apiospora sp. TS-2023a (assembly GCA_038364195.1). NCBI lineage: Eukaryota > Fungi > Ascomycota > Sordariomycetes > Amphisphaeriales > Apiosporaceae > Apiospora > Apiospora sp. TS-2023a. Next base: position 2,968,027 of record JAQQWQ010000009.1, on the reverse strand, counting down.
ATTCCTTGTCCCGCCCAATGGCTGCTCTTCCCGTCTCCGTCTTTGCGGGAAGGGGGTGATAAGACTTACGCGACATGCCGATGGTGAAGTAGCCCGGGGTGCTGGTGTTCTTTGTCGTGTCTTCGCTCTCGCCCAGCCAGTTCTGAATGCTGAAAACTACCGAGACCCTATGTCACGCAATATGCACGTTAGCCCCCCTGCTTTCTTTTCTTTCTCGTTTGCTCTTCCGCGCTATAGCGTTTAACCCGCGACGCTCTCCTAGCCGTACGTTGATTCCTTCGCTTCTTTCGCAGTTCGCGGGTTGGGAGGGTTGGCAGCAGCTCGGTGTCGCCGGCGCACGTCGGCGCAATCACACATACCATCCGATGTACTTGTTGCGCGTGAAGATGGCGGCCATGGGAAGGGTCGAGGACAGCGTGGAACCGAATTCGACATTGTCGCCAGGCTTGCTGACGGGCTCCTGGTAGGGGACAACTGTAGAGAACAAATGCGACGGTCAGTTTTGGTTACAGCTAGCTGGGTCCAGCGCGTTGGGCAAGGGACTTACCAAGGTCCTGTCGGCGCATATCCTTCTTGTTAGACGACATGATGAGAGAAAAGGCGATGCTCTGGGTGCTTTCTGACGTAGGATTGGGAGCCGTTTGCAGTGGTTGATGTCGTCGCTGGTTGTCGACTTTCCTCCAGAGAGCTTAATTGGTGGTCCTTAGGTAAGTTGAGCTCAATCAGGAAACGTTTACCTGTGCTATCCCGACAAGGGCTCTGGACGCTAACCCCCAAACTCCCAAGGGGACCGCTGCGGGGTTGCCATCTCCGATACCCCCTTCCCCTTTGCCCTTGTACTTCGTTGGTTGCTCAATAGGGCAAGTGCTTAGAAGGCGGTTTTGCATGCATCTTCAGATGTACGCGATGTGAATAACTACATATTTTGCTGACCGTCTTTCTATAATGAATGATTGCCTCGGGGGCAATTGCAAGACCAGCAGCAAAACAGCCTGAGGAACAGTCTCCGCAAGTGATGCTCCTGACTTCTATTGGCCACGAGCCCCGTGTCGTGGCTGGCTGACATACACTCCTGACAACGTACGACGGTATTTTCAAGCGTGCTTTTTTTTGGCAGGATGTCCTCCCGGCGGGCCAATAAGCGACATCAGATTTCCAATGGTTGATGGCAATGTCTTGGATGGTAATTGGGTAATTAGACGATCGCCCCGGTGAACACCACGCATTGAGACAAGCCCGGCGGAGGACGAGGACCTGACGGATGACCTTTATCGTCATCAAACTGACAAATCCCTTTTTCTGCTTTTATTATGTTCGGCAACGGCGGCGCGCATTACTGAGTTGAGTAGTCTTATCGCCGGCCAAGATCTGGCGGTCTCAGCACCATTTACAATAAAAGCCCGTGTTAGTGTAAGCAGCGGATACGTACGTGCTGGCCCAGACCGGCGCCCCGGACCTTTGGGCAAATCCTTCGGGATTGCTAACACGAAGTTGGTTGGATCAGCAAGCAGCAAAGCTGATCCTGCCACCGGTATGCAAAGCAATGATGCCTATCTGACGGCATTACGATGTGGCCAAGTGTAACCTCAACAGTCCTGTATCACCCCGTTTCAGAGAAGACTTGAGGTTGTGCTGCTTTCCTGGGAGGGCCACGATAGACCGAGTGTACATGTAAAAAGCTGCCGGCGGGGGCAAAGAAGGTTAAGCATGCTGTGCACAATGGCGCTACACACCCAGTACCCATGCTCTAGTCGCCTAGGTGCAGATGGTGGTTGGCCGGATAGGACGAGTGTCAGTCAGATCGATCGCCCTACGAACTGGGTTGGGTTGCACTGTTGGGTTGGGATAGGCGAGAGGCTATGCCGCTATGTAGGCATGTCCGCTTCTTCTGCATGCCCGAGGTGCAGCAAGCTCCTCCCCTCATAAACATTGTAAATTGGAGCATTCCCAAGCTGGCTGGTGGGCAGCGGTCTAAGCAGCGAACAATGCCACAGGACGAATGAATGTGATGATACATACAGGTCTGATCCGGTCGGTTTCAACACACAGGGGACGGACGCACTTGCAGATGTCAACACACCGATTTCCGTCTCTGTTTCTGTTTCTGTCTCTGCATGATGCTGACAGCCGAAGAGGTTTGTTTCGGTTCTACTAGTACTCAGAAGAGCAGGTGGATGCTGCAAATACGATGTGTATTGTACGCTGGCAATAAGCAACGATAGCGAAACCTGGATGGTTTTTCGACGGCGGTGCCGGAACTAGGATCTCATCATCATGTTGAGAACAAAATCTAGAAACCCTACCTGTGCATGCACCCCCTCTCTGTCCTTAGAGCATCATACTTGTACTCCGTACTCAACAATACTATCTTGCTGCCCTTCCAGTCCTGATGCATCCATCACCCTTTTGCTATACACTTGGTGGTGCTTGGCGGCCGTAATCCCCCCACAGCTCAGGAGCCAGTTGGTCTCTCCCCTCACGTGCCTCCCGACTTCTGGGCCCCGACCTGACCTGGCCCAAATCCCAAGTCCCAAATTAGGCCGTTGCTCAAATCGTCGGAAACAGGGTGGCGGGACTTTACCCACCTGCTTCCTTTTTGGCTCCATCGCTGTAACCTGCTCCACAGACCACTGGAATCCCGAATCTCCCCATTCGCAATTGCCAGTTGCCGCCGCCGCTTTGCCTGCTTGCTTGGCCGCCTTGCTCGCCTTGCTGTCTTGTACATGCCCTATACCATCTCCATCTGTGCTCCCCGGCTTGCTCGCACCCACCGTCACAACCTCATTCGCCCGACCGTCTTAACACGCCATCCACTCTTCTTGCAGCAGTTGCTTGCGGTCGATCCCGACGTCAGCCTTGGCTTCACCTCGCTCCGACTGCGACGCTGCACGACTCAGGTCTCTTTTGCCAACCACACATTCCGACCTGCCTCCTTACACTTTCACCCATCTACCACCGGCAACAACAATGACTACATCTTAGAGAAAGACATGGCGCCTCCGTGTACCGACCCACGATGACCTCGCGGCCCCCATTGGCCGTGTCGCAGCGACAACCACAGCGGTCGCTTTCTGGGCCCGGGTTGTCGCAGAGGCCCCCCACCAACGAACCATTTCCCAACAACATCTACCCCCGTCGCCCATTCGCAAGTCCGAGGGCTTCGCCGAATTCACTACCGCCGATGCCTCCGATGCATCGCAAAACCAAGCACGCTATGGCACCACTCCCCGACGAGGGGGGTCCAAACTCAAGCTGGAGTTGGCAAACGATGGCATCGAACATGCCGGCTTCAGCGAAAGCCCCCAGAATCTCGCCTTTACTCCGTCGCGCATCATGCCGCCCATGAACGACGTCTCCGACCTGGGCGATCTGAGTCCGAACCCGTCGCGCTGCCCGACGGCCGATAACGACTCTGCGCCTCTGCCTCTGCCGCCTCGCCGGGCGCGCTTCATCGTGCCCGTCTCCAATTCCCGCCCTCAGCCTACTACTGCTGCCACTCCTGCGCCGCCGCCGAAGAAGGATGTGCGGCCCAAGCCTTTCGTCCTCGAGACTCCCTCGGCCGCGCCGCGGTACTCTAATATGGGCAAGCAAGAACCCACAGGCTTTGCAGACTTCTACTCGTGGAATGGCAACCATCCCGAGGACAAGTTTAACGATAACATCATCCGGCATGGGTATTTCGACAAGGCTCCGCCTCAGATAGGCTCAGAGTACACGTCGGCTAAAACGCCCTTATACCCGGCGCTCAAGCACAAGAGTGGCCTTCACACACTATCAACTATATTTACTACCATCATGAACCAAAGGCGACTTGGTGGGCAGATCACATCTGCCTCCACCTTCAAGCCGCCGCCTAGAGTTACTCTTACTGACACGAAGAGGGAAGTATGGCTAAAAGATCTCGCCAATCCCGCGATATCACTCCGGCGGCTGAGCAGGACTATACCGCATGGAATCCGAGGCAAAGTCCTATTAGAGCAATGTCTCAACAAGAAAGTCCCTACTGATCGCGCTGTGTGGCTTGCCAAGTGCGTCGGTGCGAATGAGATCAGGGCTTTCAAGAGAAAGGGGGTCAACGGCACATTTGTGATGGGCGGAGAGACCAAATGGATTAGAGACTGGACCGTCTTTGTTGAACAGTTCATCGAGAGTGTGGTTAGTGCCTTTGGAGAAGATAGCTGGAAGGCAAAGGTCACATATGCGTAAGCTATTCCTCGTTACCCTGTACAGTATGTCAACGCTAACTTCCCGCAGCATACGCCTCGCAACTCACCTTTACGCCGAGTTCTTAATGGACCGTGATCACTACTTAGACTGGCTTGTTTCTGGGCTTGAAAGCAGCAACCAGGCCAGACTACCGATGTGGATCTTGATTGCGCAAATATACTGGAACGACCTCCTTCGGGCCAGGAAAAATGGACGGCGACTGGTTGCTACGATCCTGAACCACCACGAAGCTATATACCGCCATCCGGATCGCGACCTTCTACTCCCGTTGCACACGCAACTATCGTCGCTTCTCAGATCCTTGCTCCTCGCCAACCGCGAAAACTTCATACACCCGACGACATGGTCAAAGTATAGAGAGACTATATTGGCCTCGGCGCCTACCGACGACGATGCCTATAGGCTTTCTTGTGACGTGATCGAAGCACGCAACGACCAACTCACCAGCACGCAAATTAAATCCCAGCCAGCTGTTCGCGGTACAGTAGTCAAGTTACTCGACAGCACCCTTCGAAAGCCCTTCACTAGCGATCTGGCAACACAGATTTGGAAGGCCAGCGACGACAAGTTCGGGCTGGCCAAAGTGGTACTGGAGTGGTGCGTATCGCTGTACCGCCCAGGTGTTGCGAAAATATATATGGCGACGGCTATCTTCAGGTCATGGGTCCCATTCGATGTCAATATTACTGGAGCCGTCATCGAATTTCTGGCCACAGAAGTCCCACGAGAGCTTGAGCGGAAGCAATCCATCTACCATCTCGTATCAGAGCTGATTCGGGCCAACCAATTCTCTGTACCTCAGTATCTACAGTGGCTCATCGCCAGGGGCGGTTTGGGAGACCAGTCGGAGATAGAGCCAAACGGTCCATGCCTTACCCGCCTCTTAGTGGAAGTTCCCACTCATTCCCTGAGTGATTCGATGAAGAGCTTGCGAGCGTCAATCCTCAGGCGTGCTGGGTATTCAGTCGACTACGAGGCTAGTGACATCGAGAGCGCTGTAAAGTGTGTCAAATACTCATTGGGTGTTCCTCTGGAAGCCAACGACCCCCTGTTGCAGAGGAAGCCACCCAGCGCCAAGAGGTTGACCAAGCTTCTGAAGCTGAGCAGCCGCGCTTTACAGTCCACTGTGGGGAACTGGATCGCCAACGAGTTCGTTCCCAACTTCGCCCCCAACCTGCAACTTGGCAAGGCGGGCATAGAAATTACGAGCTACAAATTCGACTTCGTCCGGACTTTGCTAGAGGCTATAAATGACTTCACCATGCTAGAGCATACACTCAAGACCTTGGCTGCTTCGTCAAACGCAGAAATTCTGGCTGCCTGTGCCGATACTGTCAACCGCCACCTTCCCGTCTTCGCGGGCATTGGCTCTGCCAAGAGCCTTTTCGACTTGTTTCTGACTCGACTCAAAGCTTTGCGAGATGAGCAAGGGATTGGTGCACGCCCGATACTTGCTTCGTTGGCAAAACTGGCGCCTCGTATCCCTGGTCTGACAGAACTTGCAGCGCAGCTCCAAAACGATCTCGCTAGAACAGATCGCAGCAACGCCGTCGATGCGTCCTCGCCACTATCTGACAACATGGCCACACAATTACAGGACGACGAGACCGAGTTGAGCGAGTCGATAGAAAAACTCGCGAGCTATACTAGTGCGGACCGTCCGACGATGGAGAGACTGTTCCAGACAATCATCAACCGTCTGCAGAATTGCTGGGGCAAATCCGATGAACGTCAAAGGGCATATTGTGTCTTGTTGACGAGGTTACGCGTCTTTGACACGCCGCACTTCGATACCATGATGAGGGGCTGGGCATTGCATATCCGGAAACTCACCAATCGGCCCCCTATCTCGCAGATATTTCCGCTACTTGTTAGCTCCGGATGCTTGGCCGTCGCTTTACTGTTTTCGACAGCAAGAAGTATGATGCAAACAGCCCAAAACCAGCCGGGTCCTGTCGGGTTCGCCTCGATATACACACAGGAGATTTTGCAGTTGTTGATACTCGAGCCCTCGCCGAACCGATTCATGATGCCCGAGGATTGCTACCGCTTATGCATCGTCCAGGAACAAGCCAAATATGACCACGTGAAAGAACTGATGCTTCTCACCCGTGGCGCTCTTTCCGAATACTCGTGTTCTCGCCATCAACAGCCTCCGATCGAACAGCCACTCGACGATGAAAAGACCAGGGCTCAGTTTCTAGAGCTCCTACGGAGTCTTATCCTGGCTGATTCGCACGCCATGAGTCAAACACTGGCTCTCAAGCATCCGGATTCGAAACTCACTCTACTAATCGACACCTTGACTACGAATTTACTCATCCCGGGAGGTGGCAGTGAACAGCAGACATTTGAACAAGTTCTCGAGTTGGCAAACGAATTCACCCTGCCGTATTGTCAAGTCAAGCTATCGCTGAATCTTGCCTTTGACGATGCATCGGGGCCTGATGGCGCAGAGAAACTTCAATCGCACCTGGCTTTTCTTTCCAAGGCAATGGATAACGCTATCGAGGCAAACAATATCATGTGGACAGGCATCCTGTCTTGCCTTAACTCGGAGGTGACTTACCATATGAAAGGTCGTGCCGAGACACGATTTCTGGATCTACTCCCGTCCGCCAAAACGATGGCCTACTCGGACGGCTCGGAGCGAGCCAACCTTCACATGGCCGAGAACCTACTGGCGGTGATCGAGTCGATAATACGAGGGGTTCCCAGTCCTAAGGCAGCGCAGCTCTCCAGCGCCATGGTGGAGAAGCTCGCGGACCAATGGGAAATCCTCGCAACCGCGAGTCCTGAGATGGCGGGACTTAAGGAGGATGTCATTTCTCAGTGGCTACCTTTGGTTCTGTCCTACGTCACGTTGCATGCCACGTCGTCTGGAAGCACTGCCGATAGCTCCAAACCAGCTCAAGAAACCCGCGCCAAGGCGTGCCTGAGCCTGGTTGGGTTGGCTCAGGAGCTCGATCTTGCACAGTCGCCCGCCATGGCCGAGCGCGCCTTCGACCTTGCTTTGATTTTGGTGGATAGCCTAGGCGACGAGTCACGCCTACAGTGCGTGCGCGCCGTCAAGGACTCGGCCTCAGATGCGCGGGTCCGGTACCTGTTCAGCTTCGCCGCCAACCCCGCGGACAACCTCATGCTGTCGCACCGGGAGAAGCCATCGCCGGCGATGAGCGCCAACGAGCGGCGCGCCATGGCCATGGGCATTGGCATGGGGATGCTGCCCGAGCGGCTCAGCCCCTTTGTGATGCGGCGGTGGGAGATTCTTAACGAGCCCACGCCGAATGTAGGAGAGAACGACACGAGTCTTAGCCTCCACCTGTTTGAGGCGAGGAAGATCTCATGATTATTACCATAGCATGGTGGCATTTTTCTTTTGTTATTGATGATGTAGGAAGTAAGTAGTACCGTCGCCTTCTCGGCTTAGGTGCGAGTAAGGACGACTATGGGGCGCATTGGGAGGTTCGAACAGAGCTTGGAGTCCATGGAGTTATTCTTTTTATCTTGGGGAGGGGATCCTGCTGCTATCTCATATGTCGATTTTTCCGGGCATGCGTGCATGGGAGCGCGGTGTTGGCCTGGAGTTTTATCCGGGCGTGTCTGGTGTCAGACAGTGGTCGTTATTGGATTTCCTTGTTACTCGCATATTGTGAATATAAAATACTTCATATACCCTTCTGCTTCTATCTGTGTACGTATAAGAGCGATTTCGTGTGTTCGCTGGCAATGTAATTAACGGCAATCGTATCCACGCTGTTATAGAAACAGCACAAGATCCCGAGCCAACGTCAGAGCCCGAGACACAGACCGAGCAGTCCATTACCGCGTACTCCAAGCACAAAGTTCAATTTCGAGTAACTCCGATCGCCCGGATTTAGCTAATAAGCCCTCGCCAAGACCGCAGCATCGTATGATTCCAGAAAGCTCGGGGCATATGGAGATAGAAGAAGGAGCGCTCGAAGAGCCGATTATTTCCTCATCGGTCGACCTGCCCCGGCTCGCCCCGTCCGAGTCCCTACCCAAGCGAGAGTCACATCTGTAACCAGTGTGGGCTCGTTACATAGCATAGTTGCCAAGAGGCCAAGAGTTTCGGTGTCGCTTCGACTTACTTCTCCCCTTCCCGACTTTACAGCGGAGCGAGCAATGCATTCAAGATGAGAGCATCAGTATCGAGGTCACATTTTGAAGTCACTCGGCGTGTTGTGGGAAAGGGTTTTTGATCTTGCTTCGTCATTCTACTCTCCGACATAAAATAATTCAATAAAAGGTTCTAAAATAGTACACATGCGTGGATGGGAATCAAGAGATTAAAAGGAAAGGGTGTTCTTGAGCTAAAAACCTAGCCGCCGCCATAATTGTTCAGAGCGTGCCTCAAGCACGGATGAATTAGATTTGGCTAAGCCTGGCAGGAAACCATTTGAGCGGTACAGTCGGCGAGCGATTTGCCAGGGAGCTTGCCAGAATTGACCTTTGGAGTCGTTAGCTTTTAACTCTCTAGCAAGTAATTAGAAAGGAAGACTCACCATGTCGGAGCATTCGTTATTTTGAATGGAACAAGCGCGATTTAGCGCATCAGCTTCGGTAGCGAACGTGTCCCCATTCACAGAAAACCTATCGACTCTCGGCGTTAGTATTTTAGTCTTCTTTAAAGTGGACAAGATGTCTCCGGAGAGAGTAATAGAAATTTATCGAATGAACGGTTATTCATTCCCTCATGAGACACTGAGATAACGGGGAATAAAGACAGAAAGTCGCTTACGGACGGGAACCTCCAGTTCGCTGTACTCCGGGAAACTTCCCCTGACCGCCGAACTGACCACCTTGGCCTCCGAAGCCACCACCGCCGCCACCGCCAAACTTGTTGCCACCGCCGAAGTTGCCACCTGTAGTAAAGCCTGGTCAGTGTCTTTGAACTTGGCCAAGATTGATGAGTTTCGTGGGTTTGGTGGTAAGATTTCTTGCGGCGCCGGCTCTGGTGCCGGCGCCATCATCGATGCATTCACTGGATATTGGTGCCAGAGCCAGCTTTCCTAGGCCTCTTTAACCAAGTTTGATGGTTTGAGTTACGCCGGCTCTGGCTCTCCAGTAAACGCATCGATGATGGCTGGTGTAGCGCTAGAACCAACGCCGGGGGCACCCCCAGATATAGCGAGCCCTCGCCATATCGCGCACACTCGATCAGACTTCCTCATTGTTGACTTACGCTAGCCCCGTTGGCGTCCACGACCTTGAGTTGATGTGTTAGTATTCCTGCTAGAATTATAGTAGGACATGTGGAGTTGGGCTAGGCAGAGGCAGAAGAGGCAGAAGAGGCTGGAGTGACTGGATCTTGCTATAGGCTGCGCGATATGGCGGAAGAGGCTAATGCTGGATAGGATGCAAGAAAGAGCTTGGACTGCAACAGGGATCTTGGGATCGAAGATATCGCCACGTTGCCACGATGCCATACTGCCCTCATAGAGAGCAGCAAGCAGAGTGAAAACGATCGTAGGAAGTTTGGGAACGATCATGATCGAACAGAGAGAAGAAAGGCCAATGTGCGGACTTGGGAAGCTGTGTTAGGATCAGGGGAGGGGGTCGGACTAACCGCCGTTGTTCTGGCCACCCTTGTTCTGGCCGTTGTTCTGGCCGTTGTTGCCACCGTTGTTGCCGCCGTTGTTACCACCGTTGTTACCACCGTTGTTACCGCCGTTGCCGCCTCCACCGCCGACGGTGAACTTGTTGCAGCTATGGCAAGTTAGTACGAGATGATGAGTATATATGAATTTCTGACACTTACTCATCTTGGGCACCGCGCTGGGCGACGGGCATCAGCACAGGCTGATGGTTGGCGGAACTGACCATGGTGCAGACACGGTAGTTGCCGGCAGGGAGACCGCCAGTCACAGTGGCCTTGAGCTGGCCATTGCCGTTTCCGGCGTCGTTGATACCCTTGAAGAAGACGAACTGCGAGGCGTCAGGGGGTTGTTGGGGTTCAGGGTGTTGCCGAGATCCTGGACAGTAACGTGGGTGTGGCCAATGATCTGGCCGGCGCCGTTAAGATCCTGAGGCGCGGAGTAGTAGGTGGTGTCGGGGTTGGTGAAGGTACCAGGGGCGAAGTTGCGCATCTGGACAGTGATGTCGAATTGCTGGTTGGCCGCCACGTTCTGGTTGTGCTTGGGGTTCTGGAGGATGGCGGACACCATGTTTTGTTGGGAAGGAATCTTGCCCATGGGGATACCGTTGCAAGAACCTTGCTTGACCTGCTTGCCGTTCGTCAAGGTGGTGCCTTGGCAGAAGTTGATGAAGTTGTTGTTGTCGCTGACCATCTTATTAGCACCAAACAAGCTCAACACCGATTTAAAAGAGGGACTTACGTCTTGGAGGCAGCTTGACCCTTTTCGGCGTTGGCACCTCCAGCGGATGCACTGGCTGTCTGGATGACGTTCTGGTTCAAGCAGTTCTGGCCGTTGTTGCCACCACCGTTGTTGCCACCGTTGTTGCCACCGTTGTTGCCGCCGTTGTTGCCGCCGTTGTTGCCGCCGTTGTTCTGGCCGTTGTTTCCACCGTTGTTGCCGCCATTGTTGCCACCAGCCTTGTTCTGGCCGTTGTTGCCGCCGAAGCCTTGCCCATTACCACCACCGCCGCCGCCGAAGCGGTTCTGGCGCACCTCGAGGCCCTCTGAGCGTCTAGCGAGGAGTCTATCGAAGGGGCCGGGGATAGCACTTGCAGCAGCCGAAGCGCTCAGCAGTCCGACTACAATGCTCTTTGCCAACATCTTGTCTGGTGTCGGGGGTCCAGGTGACTATGGAATAATAGGATACTTCGGTTGTTGGGACTGAAGATTTCTAGAAGAAATAAAAGTTGCAAAAATAAGACTGTCACAGACAGTATAAGGTTGAATATAAAAATGTCGAAAAGAACGAAAGACGAAGCACAAACCAGATCCCACGGATAAAATCGAAAAGAATGTGGAATGGAGGAATCAGGATAAATGTGCAATGGAACCGGCCAAGCCATATATCTTATATCGTGGCCGCGGACTGGTGGGTTAGTCTCGAGGCGACAGGGGTTCTGGAAAGGATGGCCGAGCGCCAAGCTTTTGTTGCAACCATCTTAGTATCATGGAGCAAGGAGCTGTATCCACCCCGTTGCCCAAACGTCGTCGCGTCGTGGTCGTAGGGACGTAGGGAAGGGACGGCAAAGGTGTGTGGTGTCCTGTGTCCCAGTCTAGCAACTGTGTGGGAAAGGCGGCCGTTGAGCGTTGAGGCCACCCGAAGCTGCTTAGGATGACAGTGACTGCAGGCAGGGGTACCCCCCGGGTCGGCTGTGGAACCCTTGAGATGGAGACCCCTGGCCCGGGAGCTCCAGTCTAAGGACCAAGCGAAAGAGGGCATCTCTTACCACCCTGTTCGTCCAACCGCCTGGGCACTCTTGTGCGCCAAGGCAGGCAGAACAGAGTGGTTGCTGCTTGCAGAACAAGATGCAACCGACTTGTTTGGAAGCTAGGGACGTAGCAGTCGTCGTACAGCCCTCATCCCCAACGGTCATCACGCATCTGTTTTCGGAAGCCGTCAGGCCGTTTCAATTGTGCGCGCTTCTTCGGATCGGCATGAACTTCAAGCTCCAAGCCGGCTGCTAGTTGCCAAAGGGCTAATAGATCTTCACTTGATGGCTATCCCACCCGATAGGTTTGGAACATGCACCTTGGCGCACTCGCTCCGACTTCTTAAGTTATTCGCCCGCATGGGCTATCCATCCAGAATCCAGATTACTACGCCTGGTGCCTGGCTCTTGTTGTGTGCAGTGTACAACGCGGCATTTGGTCTCCGAATTTTGGGGGCCAACAGCCATGCCGCGCAGCATTCTGCAGCATTCTGCCGCATAGCCTAGTTCCCTGCGGCCGCTAATCGAGTTGTCACAGGTGTTAAGGTTAGAGGTGTTAAGGTTAGTTGTATAGTTACTTGACTTAGAGTCGGATGGCCCCATAACTGAGGGAAGGCGGTTTTGGGTTTTGGGTTTTGGGGGGAAAGGGTGAAGATTTCCGATCCATCAGTCCAATGTTTAACCCATGCTAATTGCGTTCCAGTTGCGATGTTGCGTTTGGTGGACCCACCCCCCCCCCGGCGATGCTGCCCGGAATTTGTCTGTTCCTTGCGGCTCAACTTGTCGCAGGTCTCCGCCTCGTCTCCAGCTGCTAGTCGGTCGCGCCAATCAGCATACCCCCGTGCCTGGGACAAGTGTTTCGAACCCAGGTCGCGATGAAGCAAGTCGATACGGGCGAGCCCCTCTGACAGCAGTAGTTCCAAACACCCAAGGAAAAGTGCAGTAGGTTAATCGGCTCGAACAGCTCATACTCCAGGAAGGCGGTAGTCCCGCGGGAGGCTCAAAGCCTTGACGCCATCGCTCTCTATATGGCAGAAACCGTTTACTTGGTAGTTTCTAAGTTCGTCTGCTTAATCACTCGCTGACTCGAAAGGTCGGATCGTCACGAATAGACAGCAGATCCGAAGTAAAAAATCGCTTGTTCTTTCATTGTTTTTGGCTTTGTCAGTTTGCTTGGGGGTTCGTTTACGTGCTGCCCAGACAGTAGTTCTTCGAGCTGGCAAGTGCGACGACCACTTTCTCCAGTCTCTTGCCCGGTGTTGTGTCAATCAATTGATTGCGTGCATATGTAAGTACCTACGTACCAGGGGGTCCTTCTACGTAGGTTACCGCACAGTAAACCCCTCTCCCCCGGTCGGTTGCCCAAAGGCCCCACGACGATATATGCTTATTCAATGATGAGACGGGCAAGCCCCGATGTTAGATCTGAAAGACTAGATGTCTGATTGATGACATCGCTGACCAACAAGGACTCGTGGCAAATGGTCTGACTTTTCAATCGGTTTGGAGATTTGCCGTATCAGTCGCCCAGTCGCCATCTCATCCAACAAGAAACAAACCCGTTGAGTAGCGTCATACGCCCCATTCATACCAAGACCATTGCCGGTATGCGGGAAATAAATCGGGGACGGTTACGACGGGAGATCGATGGCATTCGTGTCGGTACAAGCAATGCCAATTTTCTCCAGCCACCTGAGCATCCACACATTCCCATTTGCTTGTGATGGCCATGCCAACCGATGTAATAACCAGCAGTATCAGTTAGGACCAGGCCCAATTGCCAGAACCAGAGCTGGCCAATTGATGCGCCGTAGACCGCGAGATAGGTACGCGGAAAGCTCAGAGAACGATGGTTGCAAAGCCTTAAGCTTCTCCAAGTCCGGGCCCCACCACCGCTGGCCGGCAGATCCGACTCGGGGCCCATGCCCATAACTTCGCTTGAGGGGGCCCCTGGTCCAATCTCCTGAAAGGAAGTTGGGATGACAATTAGGAATTAACGTTTTTAGAAACACAAGTAATCCTCAGATGACAGACAGCCTAGAAGCGTTTTCATACTGATGATCAGCTGTCTGTCATGCGTACTTCGTTAAAGTCATGCAGTTCGAATCGGTATTCTTCCCTTTGCTTACATGCGCGTCATTCTGTGAGCTTCATTCTCTAGCTTCATTCTGTAAGGACTACGCCGCTTCGGAGATAGAAAGCCAAATCTTAGACGCATGCAAAGACGCCGCATCATTCAAATTTCAGGTTGGCGATTCATATTGCGGCAAGGTAACAGTTACATTTTGTCGAGGTCACAGGCCCACAAGTCGGTAATGGATGAAACTGCAGCCCCGTTAACGAAGGTAAGCTGGGGCGGTGGAAAGATCTTCAACCAGCCATGCAAGAAGTCTTGGAAGTTCGAACGAAGAATCCGTCCCAAACCCAGATCGCCAAGGAGAAGGATTCACCAAGCCCAGAGCCGCCTGCAGTAATTGTCTACTTGTCTAGTGGTACCTGGCTCTCTGGCGGCTGATTCTTGAAACTTGATCGCCCGGAAAAAGCAAACGCTCGAGCTCGAGACGTGCCAAGTACAAACGAAACCTTTCTGGCGGAGTCCAGCAAGCCCCTGAGCATGCCAACAAACTCTCGCCGTCCCGCCGTTTGTCCACCTAGTAGGTAAATTCATCGGAAGTTATCCCCAGATTGCCTCCTCTCTGGGCCCATCGAAGCTTGGCCTCGTGGCTTTCTGTGAGCCTGTGCTTTACCCCCGGCATGTGTTATATGTCGCCTTGCTGCTGTTCGATGCTTATAATTATGTCTAATTTGCTCGCTACTGGAAAGGATTAGCCAAATGTAATCGCGGAGGGCGGCAGTGGCAGCGCCAGGACTAGAGCGGAGCCAGAACCGTTACTAGAGATATCACCGCCCGTCGTCATCACGTCTCGTCATACCTTGTGGTTTCGATGGCGATATGGGTAAGTGGCATACCGAAGCGCCGTTGGGGCTTCATGGGACCGGCGCCGAACGAGTCGTGTACTGGCCTCTTTGCTTCAGGCCAGCCACCCTATGCTTTGATGCAGCGACAGCTCTCTTTTCTTGTGAGCGACGTTTGAATCACGCCTTTGACTTCGGCACAGCCTCCTTTAGGCCTGGCCTGTAAGATGATCACGATGCCACAGTCCTGGAATGTGCCGTACCCTGTACCCCAGCTTGGCTCCGGGGAAGACAGACAATATGTATTGTCGTTCGGGTGAAGATGCCGATAACGAATACCCCTCACAAAGCTACCATCCGGACCGCTCGGATGGCCTCAAGCCGCACTATACTTCCCAGCTTTGCTCGGGCGACCCTTTTCCCGTCTTCTCCCAGCTTCTAAGACATGTGGTCTTGCTCCATGTCGAGGCCTGTAGGAAATGGTACTCCGGTTCCCGGCCTCTTTCTCCGTTATGTCTCGATGATACCTAAGCAGAGCGCTATCTGGCGGCTTGCCTCGTCACCAGCAGACCCCAGGTAGGCTTCCCACGAGTTGTTATCAACATTCTTTAACCACACCAAATTGCGTACCGCTCGATATGAGACCTATCTTGTCAGCCGACGCTTCCTTCCCCTCTTGGTCCGGGACGCGCCGGGAAGGAAGCCGTTACAGTTACACATCCGAATGGCACTCGTGTCGACGTCGTCGGAATCGAGACACGCACCAGCTTTAGCACTACCCGGATCAAGGGTTAACGGCGGGTCCCTCGTACCCCGGCGAGCCCCTACCTCACCTCGATCACAACCGGATAACCTGGACACGACGTAGCGCCTGTCGTGCCGAGGAATATAACATCCGCCAACGAGATCACCAAAACCTCAACGCACCCGGGAGCGTCGAGCCGGGACTACCGTAATCGAGACGTAACACCGGCTGAGAAGGACGGGAAACAAGGAGGAAAGAGGACAAAACTTAAACCCGTAACAGGTTAGCTTACGTATAGAGGCACGAAATACTCCTTTAGTCTCAAAACCCTTATATCTGATTTGAGATAGATACCCTTAGGAAGTCGGAGTAGTATATCCGCTCCCTAGACGTCAACTAGTACACATGCATCCATTGGTCCAGAACGCACCCGCCGACCGACCACATAGTAAAAAGGGGCTACTATTGTTGATACTAGGGCGAAGGACCGGCCGTGGTCAACATCACAACTCGGACCATGCTTGATGTTGAATATTGTCGACAATCAAGTCCAGCCATTTCGCCAGCCGATACCCGGCGCGGGCCACTTGGACCTCAATGACGGGGGCTGCTCGCTCAAAGTATTCCCCAAAGGCCAGCTCTTGGCCGACTATTGCCTCGGGTCCTTCCGGCAGCACTTGTTACGGCAACGTCAGCACGAGTTACGGTGACACAGGGCACAGACGGACTCACCTGCAGTACAAACATGGGCGTTGGATTCAGTGGCCCAAATCATCGCAGTCTCGATGGGGGAGTCCAGATCCAGGCCGTGTACCCAGCTTTCACGGACCGACGAGTACTTCCCGGTCCTAATCTCAACCGAGAGATTGCCCGCCCACTGCTGGGCGGCAGGATACGGACCGCGTTGCCCAAGCATTTTCTCTGCGAGGGAAGTGTCCCTATTGACTCTCGGTGTCAGTATTTACTCTTATTGGAGTAAACAGCATGTCTTGGGCGGGAATAATAGAAATATCTCGAATATGCGGTTATTCCATCCCTTACGAGACACTGGGATAGCGTGGAATAAATATTGGAATAGGAAGGAATAAACACCGAAAGTCGCTTACCATACGTGGTGTAAGTTCACGTCGTGACTATCCCATTTGACGAGAATTCCATTGCCTCCCTGTCGTCTCTCAGCGTTAGTCAAATTCGCAAAGGGGAGAGGAGGAGGGAACGCGGCGATGAGTCGTATACCCAATACCCCCGAGATACAGGAAGAAGAAAAAGGCATAATTACTTGTGCGACGTTCTCGGTATGCAATGGCTGGTGAATGTCACCAACGAAGTGTATCACGAACTTTGCCGCTTGGGCCCGACGATAGGCCACCAGTTCATCATCAAGCAGCTGCTCCGTGTAATTCTTGATAGCGCTTACGACGCAGCCAGCCTCCTTGCAGTCGCGCTCAAAGTCCACACCACAGTAGGTTGGTGGTTCGTCTTTGGCGTCTATGAAATGGAAGTCCTTGGAGAAGCGGCCTGGCACATAGTCTTAGCAACACCCCTTTCAAAAGACTCCCGAGTTTTTGTCACTATATCAATAATGGATCATACGAGCATGGAGAACAGCATATTGAGAGCGATTATAGAAAGTTAGGAAATTACCCCATTTCGTATAGCGAATCTGGCACTTATATTAGTATTGCTCTTCAATTTGCGTAACATGGCTAATATATATAATGAAACAGGAAGGCATACAGTATCGGCCCAAGTTGCAACGCCCGCGATATAGTGTTCCTGTTGACTCGGTGTAAGTATTACCAGTTCAAAAACAACCCGTAAATCTCACAGTCGACTCTTCTGTGAGCCGCGTTTCACCCCTCTTAAGAGAGACTCAAGCGACAAGGCTCGGCTCACCGTATCATTCTTCAGTAGCTGCTTGAAATAGCTCGCGGTGTTGTCCTGAACAAAGTTACTCGCTAGATATCCAACAGCGACATGACCGAGGCTGCCCCAGCCGTAGCAGGGTGTGGGGACGAGGGCGAGAAGCCCCCCAACAGCAGCGGTAGATAGTCTCATATTGAGACACAAGGACAAAACACAGCGCTCAACAGTAGTCAAAAAGTGTAACAGAAACTGATTCAAGTTCTGTAGGATACTTTCGGTTTATTGATCTTGGGAAACACAGACGGCGCGGCACGTACGCGACAAGTTGCCTAAAGTAGAGATAGCGGAGGTGCGTCGCGGCTGGCTGGCGCAGGTGGCTCCCCATGCATGCGGCTGGTGGCGGTTGCTGAGGGAACGTGAGTCGCACATATTCGGCTTGCCTGATTCGCTCAGAGCGCACCCATTA
Organism: Apiospora sp. TS-2023a; assembly: GCA_038364195.1. Taxonomy (NCBI): domain Eukaryota; kingdom Fungi; phylum Ascomycota; class Sordariomycetes; order Amphisphaeriales; family Apiosporaceae; genus Apiospora; species Apiospora sp. TS-2023a. The sequence continues at coordinate 2,950,439 of JAQQWQ010000009.1, read as the reverse complement.
TCCGAACCTCGAGATGACATCTGACAAATGGCGATGCAGCGGATGACAGGTACCCCGAGTTCGACTCAAACTTGACTTTACTCAAATTGGGCCTTTCTGTGTAGGTAGTTAGGAGGAAGGTAAGGTGGTGTTTGAATACAGCATCAGCATCAGCATCGATATCGTCCTCCAGGTCTACGGGGTATACTTGAACTCGGTGCGATGCGAGCTCGGCTGGGGATCACCACGTGCGCATTTAGGAATGCGATCAATGCGACCGATGCGACCAAAGGAATGTGAAGCAGTGCATAGGCATAGGCACTTATTCATCGTGACTGTATACCTATTCTTATTACTTAAGCTTTCCTGCCGGCAATGCAGCCCCCATTTGCATTTCCAAGGCAGATGCAGATGGGCATGTTGAGGCGGCAGGTGATGAACGGACGCTTGAAGATCCGCGTCAATTTATTGGACGGCTCAGCGACGGTGACTGCGGGAGCATCTTGGTCAAACTGGGCTGCATAAGGCCTATCCCGGTTTCGTCACTGCGCCCATTAAACTTTCTTATCTCTTTGCCTACTTCCTTTTAGTCGTACAAACCCAACCACTGATAACGGGCAGTTTTTTTTCTGTCGCCAAACAGCCTATCACGGCCCGTACAAGTCCAGCTGACTCCCTTGATTCCCACAGTGGCTCACATGGAACCCCACGAAAGGACAAAGTCCCACCTGATGACCGACCCTGATAAGAAAGCCAGCCCCGTTTTCGCAGCTATCTTGTCATGGTGATCTAAAGGCTGGCACCCGAGATTCTCCCTAGGTTATATACTTCTCGTCCTCCAAGGCCTGCCAGATCAATCACCAATCTTCGCCATCAATCCATCTTGCTGGTCTCAGATCGTCATCCAACATAACTTTGACTCTACTTGCCGGGGATCGATATGGCTGTCGTCCATGGCATTTCAGTGAATGAGGCCCTCTCGGGGGTCTTCGGAAGCATTTCTTTGACCTCCTGGATATGTCTCCTGGTTCGTGAATTTCCTTATCTGCCGCTTGCTACGTCACTCGGGCCTGCTTCAGTGGATTGGACAGAACCAAACTGACCTCTGATATAGATCCCTCAACTCCTGACGAATTACAGGGCTCAGAGCGCCGAAGGCCTGTCTATGCCCTTTCTTCTCATCTGGTTATTTGGCGATATCGCAAACTTATGTGGTACGTTCAAACATCTCTTATCATACCTGCATAATAGTCGTGCATTGGTGGCTTTTTTTTGGGTTGCTACGGTACCCATATCGCGAACCTTAAGAACATGCTTCGGGCTACCAACGGTCGCCTTGCATAGAACTTCGATTGTGCCCCCAAGCTGGTCAGGCACGTGCTTTTGCTTACCATCACCCAATTCCGTAGGCGCCCTCGTGACCGGCATCGCACCCACCGCAACGGCTCTGGCAGCGTACTTCAGCTTTTCCGATCTCGTTTTGATCAGCCAGTGTCTATATTACAACACGCTGAATGCGCGCCGTGCCCGCCAGCGAACAACGTCGAGTGCCACCGACGCATCTGAGGATGAGCCGCTCCTGCGACGCAGGCGAGCCTCATCTGGCGCCGCCCTGCCGGGCTCCCAGCGCCGCAGCTCGACGCACCATGAAGAAACCGGCTTCGACCCTATCCGCCGCGTTGTAACAGGCGAGGACGAGACGCCTGACAGCAACCCGGCGCTCCACAACGCGCTCAGCATCGCCGCCGTGTATATCGTGGGAACCCTCGGCTGGTTTGTCTCGTACAAGGCCGGTGCATGGGATGCCCCCGAGTCTCCCGACGTGCCTTCGGCGAAGTCTACTGTTGCCATCATCGGCATGTCTTTAGGCTATTTGAGCGCAATCTGCTATCTTTGGTAGGTCATGTGAGATTGCTTTCTTCAGCGCGTGTAAGGCTGACTTTGTCCCAGTGCCCGGATACCACAAATTATCAAGAATTACCGAGAAAAGTCTTGTGAAGGTAAGCTGTCGCACACTCAAGTGACGCGAGAAACGCTCATATTGACTAACTATATTCAGGCCTTGCATTGCTGTTTTTCCTGCTCTCTCTGACAGGCAATCTGACTTACGGCGCAAGTGTCTTCTCGTACTCGCAGAATGCCGACGACATCATCAAGGCCATTCCCTGGCTGATTGGGTCACTGGGCACCATGGTTGAAGATTGCATCATCTTCTATCAATTTAGCTTGTATTCGCCGAAACGCGAATCAAAAACGAGTGGGGCGGTATAGGTTCATTATGCATGTAGATGCGGTGTGCAATGGCGACTGATTCAACCTACGGATATAAAGGGCGCCAGGTTTGACGGCATCAGTTCAGATGTTTGCTTTGCATGGTTATGGAGTCCTTTTCATGTTCATTATTAGCATTGATACCGGCGGTCAGCATTTCAAGAATTACAATGTTACATAACACACTTTCTCGGAAAACGAAAACCACCAATTTCGGTTCGAGTGCCATACGCATATTAGATTTGTAAGGGTTTCTCAGTGTTTTTCGTTTTGTTTGTCTTCGGGGTATATTGAAAAAATTATTACATCAACGCAAATGCCGCATTCCACAGAAACACTTCTCTCTTCAAATCCAGTTCGTACTCACTGCTCAGTCCCAGTCCAGCAGGGCGTGAAACTGTAGTGATCCGTCCGGTTGCCAACTTTCCTTCGCTTCATAAGAAAGGGCCATGTTTGACGAGTCCGAGTCGGTCCAATGACTCCCTCCCTTCCCGAAGGTGCTGCCCTTGAAAAACTTGTACTGGCAAGACATTGTCCCGGATGAAGGGTGGTTCAATCTCGGATGCGGTAATTGTGAAAGTCTAGCCACGCAAAGCTAGCACATGAAGCCTCGAAGAGAATCAATGATGCCGGGTTTGGCCTTTGACACCGCTTGAGCAGAGGTAGCCCGTGCGTATACGGCCCGGCCCATCCTCAGTCAGAATTACTTCTTCTTAGGCTTGGGCACGGGGGCGACGCGACTGTTGCGCAGAGTACTGTTGGTTCCAAGTGATACATTAGTATTGATGATTATTGAATAGTGAAATAAAAATCAAGAAATTCATCGACTTACGCGCATCCTTGAGGCGTCGTCACGCCGAAGAAACAGTCATCGGCAACCTTGGGCACGACCTGGTCCGCCAGAATGGGGGTGATGACCACACCGGCCGAGGCGAGGGACGCGGCGGCGGCGAAGAGGAAAGCAAAGCTGGTCTTCATCTTGACTGGTGGTAGTGGTGGTTGGTATGTGGTGTTTATTACTGCTTGCTTCTTCAGACCAGCTGCTCTTATTCTTGTTCAGGTCTTTTCGATTGGGATTAAAGTCGAAAAGATGGGGCTGGCTAAATGGCGTATAGAGAACAAGCTGGCGCGCGATATGATGGTAATAATGTATTGGTATGTAGAATGAAAGAGGGTATAGTAGCAGGAGATCACGGATCTTGTTACTTAGAATGGAATACGCACAGCGGTGGGAAAACGGGCGACGGGCGACGACGAGAAAATTATACTAAAGGGAAGAGGACTAAAACGAATCTATCGCGGATATTACAGTGGGAAAAAGGGAGACGGGCAAAAACTTGAATGAGGGTCCTACCAAGGCGTGGGTTACCGTCGGACGGTTAGAGTCTCGCCCCGCAGAGGCGCTTGCTTCGCCATGTCTCGGCTTGTGACGTGACATAGAACGACTCCATACCGAGGAAGGTAGGTGGAAGCTCAGATGGTACGATGCGACCCATAACCAGCGAACGCTTGGGATCGCAGCCAGCTCAGGGCTCCTCTCTCCTCCATTCCACTCTCAGCCTCTCCCCCAAGAAGCTAGATCAATGCTGTACCTACAGAAAAAGCCTGTGCCGGCCAGCCCGAAAGTTGAGTACCGTTGGTACCTGCAGTAGCATTCTTCAATTTGGCTGTATTGGGCGCCTTCACCGACCAGACTCTGCGACAACCTCCGTCGCAGGGGCCCGGGCGATCAAGCAAGACCAAAAAGTGAGGGTTTCAGGAAAAAGGCAGGCCAAAATGAAACGAAACGGGGCCGATTGGGCTAGCCGACGTCCGTGTGCCTCTGTCCTCCTCATCATCTGCTACGTTGTGTTCGTCGCTTGACGATGGCAATTGGGGGCAAAGGGGGAAGAGGGAGAAGGAAAAAAGCAATTATGAACGATCACGGGTTACTCGACCGCTGGATATAATACGCCGGCCGTGTGCCACCCGGTTGTGGCTAACAAATGGTCGCAGAGAGGTCGACGTCTGGGGGTTTACAGGCGTTTGGGAGTCCTGCTCGTGGCCCCCAATCAATTCATGCAGGAACCAAAAGGACCATTCCTCCATGGCCTCTTTCCAGGTTGCGTCTCTGGCCCCCCAGCATGCGCCCGGGGTCGCTTTGTTGCAGATCCACGATTCTCAAACGGGCGCGGCAGGGGTGCTGTCGCTTTCGTCTAATTGGACGGCAACAACGGTCGGCATTTTGCTGCCGCCGCCAACACAGCACAACCAGTGCAGAGCCTGAACCCGCCATACAGGCTACCAACTACGCTGGTTCAAGTTACACAGCGACGGGAGCTACTGTAGGCCAGGCCAGGAGCAGAGCCAACAAGCTGTGCTGCGGGTGGCTCGTGGTGGTTATCGCGAGCGCGCGGTGAATGCCATTCGCCATCAATTGTCCAGCGATCGATGACATAAGGCACAGTGATGCTACAACATAATTGGTTGTGACACGCGCGGCCAGTCCGAAAGATCGGGAGATATCAAGCAATTGACCAAGATGCAGGAACAACTTGTTGGCAGGTTCGGACGGTTATCTTCGGATCGATAAAGACGGCTTAGGCAATACTGTCATCGCAACCCCGGATCGACGAATCGCAGCAATCTTACCAACTCTCACAAGTCGTGTTAGTTTAGACCTTGGCAAAGTACTGATCAGCGCCCAAAAGTCGTGGATGGCAGATCGATGTCCGGGGTGACTTTACGAGAATAAACCAAATGCTCATGCGACCAAGGGTATTGACAAATACAATTCAGACTCGTGATGCTGTCTGCAGCGTATAAATTGAGGTGTTCGTCCTCCGCCGCGCAATTCAATTACGGTGGTAATATAATATCTGGAGGCTGAATTCTGGTAAGAGTCATGTACATCGTAGAGGATGCTTTCATCCTAAGTTCCTGCAAGCTCTCTTCCATGAGAGGTGGTGCTGTCGCGACTCGCGAGCTGTTTGTTACAAGACACGCTCCTCATAAGATCAGCGCATCCAAGTTGAATGCTGAGCATGCGCAGTATCTTTTCCTTTTTCTCCAACTGGAAGCAGGCAGGAGTCCCGATTATGATGCGAATTAAGGAGGGTAGATGTCGCATTCGACCCTGGATTTCGTCGTGGTTCTCGGCCGATGAAAAGACGATTGGTGGCTTGAACTCTGGTCTTACGATACAGGCTTCCATCGTACGATTGAGATGATCCTCAACACCAACGCAGTCTTGCTATACTCTAAATCATGCGAGTAATTAGGAAACCGCCGGAGTTAATATAGGTGACATGATTTGGCGTATCAGTGTAAAGTACACGCAATTTATATATCGATGCGATCCCCAGGCATGAGCCTGGTTAAAAGGTTGTTCAATATAAGTCATAATCAAGACCATCACTATATATCACCGCAACGAACATCGAACAAGACAAGCCGCCCAAGAGGACGTGAAAGAGCGCATAGCACATTACCGCAGCAAATCAGCTTACACAGAACCAACGACGACCATGAGCTCAATGATGAAGAACAACCAGGCCCCCAGCATCTCGGACGCGACATCCCGGCGCCGGCCGTCGACACTCGCGGGACCCGAGGGACCAGTGTCGCGTCCGCGCCGCATCCACATCCACAAGTCGCTGGCCAGGACGGTCGACTGGGAGCTCTACGACAGGAAGGCGGAGCGCGAGGCCCGCCGCTACACCGACGAGGAGATCCTGGTGTCGCTCAGCACGAGAAACGCTCTCGCTCTGCACGGCACCCTAGCGTCGCCGCTGCTGTCGCCGGCTTCGTCCACGGCGTCTGACGACTCGTCGTCTTCGAGAGCATCAACGTCCACGGCGGCGACGACGCCGGGTCTGTCCAAGGCCTAAGGGAGAGAGAAGAGAGATGCGGTTGGTCAGTCAAATGGCTGGGTCGACCGAGGAAGGACGTCTCACATTCAAGTGGAGGGGGGTAACAAGTGGGAAGCAGGTGGAGGTCTGTCGAAGAAGGGGACATGCGGAGTCGCCGCGCTTCCCGGGCATCCGGAGCGCAGAGAATGCGATTCCGGACGAAAGAGTTGACCCGAAAGTGCTCTGAAGAACCTGGCTTTGGAACTCTTGGACGTATAAAGGCAAAGTGATGTGTTCTTGATGGAATCCTGGTTTCGATCTTTGTTTTCTTTCCTTCACCCATCACCCCTGTGCTCGAGGGCACTTGGCAAAGGAGTTTGGGCTCCTTTCGAACCTACGACGATCATGCGACGGAAGGGTACGGCTCGACGACTGGTCCTCTGATCTAGGTCATTGACTCGGGGGAGGTTTTCTATCATACGAACGGGTGCGACGAGACAAGGGGACGCGGCGCGACTTCGAACACAGCGGTCCCCCATGGTTGGAGCAATACACTTGGATGAGAGCGGAAACGACCCGCAGCCTCTTGGACAGCAACGGCAAGGACCACATCACCACGACCAGGAAGCGCATGTACGACGTATACAGAGGGTTGATGCCCGCTTCGCCTTTCTTCTGGCAACGACTACCTATTCACACACCAAAAATGTGTTTTCCACCCGAGCATGGTCTGAACCACGACCAGGAGGCGGCGGTAGTTGTTGCCTTGGCAGGAAAGGGGCTTGAACCAAACGAAGGATACCATGGCTCCCCAGTGCCAGATATCAGGGTGCCATGAAGCTCATGGATATCGTTGATCTCGGGTCGGCAATACATCCAGGCAGATGAAGGAGCTCATGCGGTATGACCAGGGTTCTCCTGTGTGGTGCAAGTGCTCATCATCGCTTGGATTGGTTCTTGGTTCTTGGTTGAGATCATGACAGCTCGCCTAGCGTGAAGAGCATACGGGTTACAGTCTTACCGATTTTGGTACGCAATACTGTCATCCGCCCTGCTCCACGCGACGGCTGGCGAGTCCGAATAGGATTCAATGAACCTCGCTGTCAGTCAATGACATCAGTTGATAGCACTTCTTCTGTTACAGCTATCTCTTTACATCGATGCCGTCAGTCAACCTGTTCATGGCTATCTTAGGAAGTAGATGATTGTAGAAGTATTCTCAATAGACCAAGCCTTATCCAAACATTGGGCCCAGCCCTGCATAGTTGTGAATTTCAAAACCCTTCGTGCCGTATGCCGCGACCAGGCCTATCAAGAGGATAGAGCAACCGATAATGTACGACCGGTTGAAAAGTCCGCCGCAAAGCAAGATGCTTGTGGCTACACCTAATAAACCTTACATCGTTGATGTGTTTGGTTCAGGGGACGGACATGAATAGGATGGATAACTACATACCGACCTGACTTCAGGGGCCCCAGGCCATCTCGACTTCCGCGGAGACCAAGAACAGAACCCGAGTAGACGGACCTTCCGCAAAGAGAGATTAGAAAAGACGGAAAAGATAAAAGCAACAACAGCAACAAGGTGTCATCCATATCGTCTCCCGCCTACCTGTCACTTTCAAATTTCAAAAAGGAACAACTGCCAATCCCATTCCTGAAAGCAATTGGGGGGCCCCCTCATGCTCTAGGAAGGCAAGAACCTGCAGCTGCAGGTGTAATTTCAGGAGGTCAGCACCTTATTTCACTGCCAGATCTTTGCGTTATTCGGTCCGAAGTGCAGATAGAGTGTGGCGAGATGCACCTTGGTGGGTAGATTAGCCTTCGCCTGGGAGTCAAACCTGAGCGAATCGACGCACTATTTTGCTTAGAACAATGTATCCGTAAGAATGCACCTGAAAATTGGCGAGCAACAATACATGGTGGTTTTATTTCGTTCCGCACAGATCTGGTATCGATTGGATAGAACATCTCTTCTAACCTTGGTGACTTCCATGCGACGGCCGGACGACTTCATCCTGTGAGTCGCCGGCTAACCATATCGCGATCTATAGCTTTTGCCCTCACTTGTAGTGGAGGAGTCTAGGTGGGATACTAGGTATACTGATGGCGCCGATGGGATCCGAAGCTACCTGTCTGTACATTGCATTGTTGTGTGTCTGGCTGGGCTTGCTCTTAGCACTGACAACGCGAAGCACACGGCAGTGCACACGGCTCGTTCTCCTAGAATATGTACCACCAAGCATGCTGGTATTGTAACTTTGTTGCTTTTCTGTTATCCTTTCTTCTTTCTGGATCTGCTTCCCCGAGTATAACAGACAATGGGCTACGCATGATACGTCAAAGCCGATTTCAGCGTTCTTGCCGAGAGGATCTGACTTGTAATCAGAATCGTCAGCTTTTTAGCTCCCTGCCGACTTCCCCGGCCCCACGCCAAGAGGGGACCAGTGGGGTGCGAGAATCTAGGGCGATCATCAGCCGGGGCTAGGCATGCTAATGTTGTCCAAGAGGCTTGGACCAATCAGACCGCATGGAGGGATTGCCCCATGTACGAGCTGTGCTTGGGATCCTGTGCCTTCCTTGTAAGTGCTGAAGAAGAAGCAACACAGAAATCATGTTCATCTTATGTATGATGATCCCATCTTCACCAGACACTTTGCAATTCAGATGGATTCCACACCAAACCGCCAACGATCCTGACGTCAGGAATGAGACAATCCAGGCTGCTGGGTCTGGAGCTTCTCGAACGATCAGCACCGCGCCGAAGCCATTCGCATCAGCAACTGGCCTGTGCCGCCTCAGAAACGCCTCGCGCCCAGGTTTTTGGCGCCTTCGAAAAAGCAAGCAAACGAAGCCGGGCCAGACTGACTGACGACTTAATGCCCTCAAGCGAGCCGCCACCACTGTGCCACAATTTCGGCTGGGCACTGGGGAGTACACATCATGGGCAAAAGAACATAAAAGGGAATTAATAAGATTTCCCTGGAGGAAGATTTGCTCACAATCCTTTCCGGATGGACGATGACGGGATTTGCCAAACCTCCAGTCAAGGAACAGCCAATAAACCGGATTGCGTCTTCCTGAATATTGGTGCACCGGACCGCTTTCCTGTGCATCGCATCAGTAGCTGATCCCACCCACCACGACCAGATAACGTCCTTGTCATCGGCCTGCAGATGTGTGACAGGACGAACCACATCGTAAGATGGCTGAGCTTCTTCTGCCCAAAAAGCACTGCTGCGCTGCTGGGGCCGATAGTGTGCTGGCTGGCCCCCTGCCAGCCCCCGAGGCCCAATAGAGTCACATTGGCGGGGTTATGACAGCTCGTCCCCCGGTGGCTCCCCCGCCTCTCTCGGACCATCACTGTGTCTAGGTACTGCTGAAGGACGAGAGAGCTAGTGCTTCCAAGTTCGCCATATACGCATGCCTAAGTCCGCACAGTTTGGATCCAGCTCGGTCTAATTGTGCCAATTCCAGTCATCAGCGGTGCGGCTTTGGTCAACCAAAATCCCCTAGCTCTGAGCTATTTCTCGGGATCTAGGCTAAGTGGCCTGATAGGTGGTTGGCTAATCCTCACCGGACACCCCTACCTAGGGACGTACTTGGGGACTTGCTGCCATGGACCCCTGAGATTTGAAATGCCTAGCTCGATAGGGAAACCTTAAAAGGGTTGGTGACATGTCGGAACATCTGAACTGGACTGAGCGTTTGGTCACAATCACACCCTATTGGCATTAACCTTGGGTTGTTTGTTGTGTGCTACGCTTGCTGCTGTGCCGTTGGAGAGACTTTCTGCTGTGCAGCAGAACAACACCTAGGGAGCTGCATCCTGCCTTGAACTAAGAAGGCTACTCGCAGCGATATTGCCCGCAGGTCACCGACAGGACCAAACCAGCGCATCTGCTTGTGCGCGTTTGCAGAAAATAAATCTCCGCGAGTGCTGGAAGGTCGTGGGCTTTAAAGGAGTACAGACAAGACCGATCCGATTACCTATCTTTTCTATCCCAAATCCTGCCTGTACCGACGCCAAGCTCTAACTCTAACTGATGTACCACTCCTCTGGGCACCGCTCTGAGAACTGAGAGGGAGTTGAATACAGGCAGACTATTCGAGTAGTAGTAATAGTGGTAGTAGTGGTGGTGGTTCTCTCTCCCACTCCCCCTCCACATGAGGTTGTCTTTCGCTTCTTCCCACCCGCCCTTTCTCAGCCCTCCACTCACACACACCCACGCTCACGCTCACGCCTTCGACATCGCCCACTACCACCACTAACACATCAATATTCGGCTTCACTTACACGGGCCCAAGCCCTTAGGTATAAGTCCAAGTCAAGCCAAGTCCCAGCCCTGCAAATCTAGGCCGTGTGCTGGACAACGATTGTTGCCTTGATACTGTTGTGTTGTGCTTGTCAACCATACCTCCCTCTACGCAACAGACACAGTAGGCCAAACAACAGCCAGGTTAAGAAAAAGGCAACGCAGCCCATCCAGTACCTCGGTCACTCAGTCAGTGACGGCACGCCAGCTAGGTAGGGAAGGGAGGACGAACGGGAGACGTCGGGAGTTTTTTAGATTGGAATTTCGTTTCCCATTGATCGCCTGCCAGGTTCATCTCCCACCCTCTTCCTTCTTTTCTCCACTCTCCACCTGGAAATCTCCACCATCAAGTCAATCAATCCATTCGCTCCCGCCCGCCTGCGCCAGGCATCGGGCGTATAGCTGCCGTCGTATGTACTGGGGCCATCCTGTATAGTACCGCCCAAAGTACAGCACAGCACAGCGCCGTACTCGACACTCGACAGACTACATTGGGACACCACTGGACTGACTGGGTGTCGCATAACATTATCATTGAAAGCCCCCCACTCTCGCTGTTGACCGCATTTCGCATCGCAAAGCCGCCCAACCGATCGGTAAACCTGCCTAACCTGTGCCATTGTGCCATCTATTCGACACGCGCCCACTCTTTGCCTCGAGTCTCTCGACTCTTTACCACACCCCAACAGTGATGCATGGTTGAATCAATCTTTAATAGTCTTTCCCATGACTCGGCTGTCTTTCTTGTCGACGATTTCGACGTCTTGCACCTCCTTCGTCCTGCCTCTCGATGCGAGCGCGACATGGCCCTACCCGCTGTCTCCAAGCCCGCACTGGCCGAGACACCCCATCCTAGTCCCGCCGACGGCACCGCCCCTCCAGAGCTGTCCGACGCCGACTTCTTAAGTCAGGTATTGCAAACAAGGGCCGACAATACTGAAAGATGGCTTGATGATTTAATCAACAAGGCTGCTTCTTTGGGTATTTCAATTTCCCGACCCTCAACTGCACTGTCTGCGGCGGCGGAGCCCAGTAACTTCAGGACTGCCGAATCCAGCGTCACGCTAGAAACGAGCCACACTCGAACGGCTTCGACTGGATCAAATGGATCTTCTAGTACCGCCATGACCTCCGACGATGATAATCACCAGCAACTCTCACCGCAGAAACCTAATATCAACAATAACAACAATGGCATCTTGACGCGCCGACGGTCGCGAACCCTCACGTTCGCCCAGTATGACAAGTACCTGGCCCAGATAAATCCCAACATAAACCAGCCCAAGTTCCTTTTGATACCACCACCTCCTCCAGAAAGGACTTCAGCCCCCAGTCTGTTCAGCGTCAGTACCAGGAAGAGTTATAACGGATTGAGGAATGGGTTTCTGAAAATCCGTCGGAAGCGGAAATCAATCAGCTTCCCTGAAACTTTGGCCATGTAAGTCGCCACCTCATCCCCTTATACCCCCGGCCATTTTGTCACTGTGGCTAACACATTATCAGTGTTACCTGCAGCGCGTGCCGCGAAGACTTCAAGCCTGACGAGCCGCTCGAGAAGCTCCCTTGTGGGCACAGCTATTGCACCAAATGTCTATGTATTATGATAAATCAGTCTTGTAATGACGAGAGCAAAATGCCGCCACGTTGTTGCACCCAACCAATCCCTGGGCCCATCGTCAAGTCAGTCTTGAACCGGGAAGACCAGATCCTATTTCTCAAAGCCGTGGTCCAGTACAGCACACCATGGCAGTCTCGGATATTCTGCTGTAATCCAACGTGTGGCGAGTTTATCCCACCAAGGAACAAGGTAGAACCGAAACATCCATTCCAAGTCATATGTCGGAAATGTCGAACAAGGGTATGCGTCATGTGTAAAAAGGGGGCGCATCCTTTGGGGCAAGACTGCCCATACGACTGGGAATTGGATGCTGTCTTGAAGATGGGAGAGAAATCCGGCTGGCGACGCTGCTATAAGTGCAGGAATCTGGTCGAGCTCAACCAGGGATGCACTCACATCACGTGTCGATGCAAGGCTCAGTTCTGCTACATATGTGGAGCTGTCTGGGATCCGGTCGTCGGCTGTCCCAATTTCTGCAATGGCGACGAGGAACTTGAGCGGCGGCAACAGGAGGAAGAGGCCCGGGTTGCGGCGCTGGAAGCCGAGCAGGCCATGAAAGAAGAGGAAGCCGCAAAGGAGCTGGTCGAGAGGGAATTGGCAATGCAACGTAGCAGGGAGGCGCCTGAGTTCGAAACATTGCGCCAGGAACAATGTACAGAAATGGATCGCTTTCTGCTATTCGAAAGGAGACAGAAGTGGCTTATGTGGACGCGACACGCGCGGCAGAAGGTCGCCCTGGTCGAGAAGCAATCGGCCGCGCTTTTAAAGATGCAGGAAAGGCACCACAAGACTGCGTCCAATCTCGAGGATAGACAGGTCGCTGCTGAATTCGAGCTACGATCATCACTGGAGACGGAACAGAGGAATATCCGCATCAGACTCCGGCACATGGAGGCGTACTGCGATGGGCTCGGCAAGAAACCTAGTTCCGATATGCCATCGCGGGTAGTCACCGAGCGGGATCTACGGGAACTCGGACAGGCATATAACGTCGAGAAGAATATGAAGCAACTCCACCAAGCCAAGATCAACGTCATGCGGGATCGACAAGCCAAAGCACTGGAGGATCTCTTGGAGCGCCAGGATGCCGAGCTCGAGCGCCTCAACGAGAAAGACGCGCAGGAAGTTGAAAGCCTCGAGTCGAATCTGACCGACGAGGAAGACTTGCTGGCTGTGACATTCAGCCGCCGCAGGACTGCTATAGAGAAGCGATGGGAGCTCGCAATAGAAGTGGTGCGGAATGAGCTGGAGACCGCGAAAGGGGTCAGGTACGCGGCTATTCCACTGCCGGAATGGCCCCAGGAGAGGGAAGACGAATTCGGGCCCCCTTCATACGCTGACGAGTTTGTCGACGTGGGGGATATCGAAAACGCACTGATAACGTTGGTTGCATGATTGGGAGAGCACTTTACTTACGAACACTTTGTTCTCTTTTCATTTGTCATCCATCAGCCTTGCATACTTGTTAAAGGTGATACGCATATGTTATGATTTCACGCGTTTGGGTTTTCAAGTTGCAAAGATACCACAAGAGGAGTTTACCCGGTTGATTTATCTATCTCCATTTACACGCATGTTTTGGTTTTTCGGGAGATATCGAGTTGTTTTTCAATGTTCACTCTGACATTGCATTGACTGAGCAATTGGGTAATGCTCGAAGCACATACGACAGGAAGATTTGCTATACCCTTTTTATCTTGTTTGTTTATAACGAGGTGGCGGACAGACGGGCAGACCGCGATGTCGGTCTGCAGTCTTTCTTGGGGCAGAGATATAGAGAGGACCTTGTGCGTGGGTGGTGTCAGCCAACCCCCAGAGGTGTGGAAGAGCAAACTAATTTCCTATCCCCCATTGCGTATGAATCGTTCATACGGGGCTGGATCGAACACATGTACCCGGCGATAGAGCTGCCTCTTCATGGTTCTTAATATATAAATACATCCTCTCATATACAGGGCCCTCGGTCCTAGACACGCTAAAGGAGTGAATGCTTAGAGATGTTAATGAAATGACAACGCTAGGGTGTTCATAGACATGTATACAGACGGGACAAGGCGTAATGTCGAAGCATTCTCATTGTTACTTTGATACAGTGTCGAATCGTGGTTTGATAATTGTGAACAAAGCATACTGTCCTATGCTTAAACCCTCAACGAGGCGGCCCGTTCTTGGTAATGGCGGAGGCTAGACAAGATGACGATATGTATCTCTTTAATGGGTTTTACTCATCCTGGTGAGGGACGAGACGAGGCGTTGTGTAAAGCAGTAGCTAAGTATCCGAATGGGAAGCGTTATGAGGTTGTGTAAGTAAGATCTAAGGCCCTGAGGGCTCTGGGCATTTCTTAGTTGGTCGCTCGAAAACGCTGCCAATAGAGGACGAGTATTGTTGGATGATGAGAGTGAGTGGTTGGCCGGCTTGAAAAAGTACGGGGGTTAATCATAGAGTCTGCTCCTGATTTCAATAGGGCGCCCGTAGACTCAGAAGACCTGCAGCAACCGTGAGGTATGCCAGGAGGCGGGGTCATGAATGATAGAGTTCTGCCGTGTTGGCGATAGAACAAGGGGAGCGAATAGCAGGTGGTATAAGTCTATCGCATGCGGGAGAATATGTTGAATCGGCCCCTTAATGGGACATTCATCATAAGGGATTGGCCAACGCATCTGGGCATAAGATAGACGGAAAAGAAGTTATTCTGCTTGAAAAGGGGGAGGCTCATCACGATGGAGAAACCCGCAATAACCCACGTCTAAAGAGATTTGATGCAATGCGTGCTGCAGTTGGCTGGTCGGTCAGTAAGTACCCCCCCTTTTGTGCATCATGGTCTTCCCGGAGATCTACCTGAGCATGACGGGAGGGTAATCACAATGCAACTCGACACGGCCATAATGGTTAAGAGTAGACAATATTAGAATGTAGGATCCTAGCGGGCGTTTTTCTCGAAAGGGGTAAGCCGAGGTTCTAAACCGAGAGAGTATGGAAAGCTTTCCACGCTTGGGCGCGGGAACCGACCAGTGAATACATGTCTTCATCAGCGACCTAGAATTGGCACATGGCAAAGCGTTCCGCTCCTGAGCGTACTATGCCTGCGCATGGGAGGTGATGGAAGATCGGTTGTCTACGAGATGGCGCTGCCCAAGGGACCGGTTTCGGTCAAGAAAGAAGAAATGCATAGGGTATAGCTGTGATCAACGATCTACTCCTCACGCCCGGACTCGTCATCAGGACCAATATGCATGTCCTAGTGCCGAAAGGTGAGAACCTATGGTATGAGATACCCGACTCGCCGAGTTTCGAAACAAGAACGACACTCAATCTAGAGCAGTTATTGACATAGACAGGACTCCAGTGGATACACCTGAGAAGACGGAAGAGTCCGGGATTGCGACGGCTATGGGAGAGGGGAGAGTGCCTCCTGGAGAGTCCAGCCGTGTCTTATCACCGCGCCGAATCTTATCAGATCCGATGACTGCATGCAGGCTGGAAAGAGGGACCTGGTGGGAGCGGGCTAAGTTGACCCCTATCCACCTTTCATCATACATGTGTCAGAAACAAAGTAGCGTGCAGATGAACTTTTAGCACTTGCATACGACGGACCCAAAGACTACTGCTGACCCGGCCGAGTGGTCTTGGCTCCTTTCGAAAACTCCTCTTTGGCTGATAGTCTATGTCTATTAGTGTCCTCGGGTCAGGGTCGGCCTGACATCAATACTAGCATACGGCGGTAAAGCTGCTGGCTGGCTACTTAGCTATTGGAGTTAAGAGCGGCATCCCATCGAACCGCAACGCACATCACTCACAAAACTTGCTTGCTATACTTATTTGATGAGCAAGTTCAAGTCCACTCCGCCCTCGGAGGTCCACAACTCTGTGGGCAGTTGAATTGGAGGTGTACATAAGCATGCCGATCAGGATGGTGGTTGGCATCCATGGTCGCCAATAGGAGCATGTCAAACCATCTGATAAAACCAACCTCTTCTTCCCTGGCAGCGAGTCATGCCATTGGCTCTTCCATCAACTATATAGGTATATATCTTCAGAGTCTCTGTGCCTTATCGACTACAGCGCAGTCCGTAGCTGTGAGAAAATGGAAACAATCGTCATCCGAAAAGGGTCCATGTTGAAAGACAGCCTTACTGTATAGTACTTCTCTACTTTCCTTAGCTCCAAAATGGGTCGATCTGATAAAAATTTATCAATCAGATAACGACCATCAGCCCCACCCCGCATGGCACTAGCTGGGATCATTTCCGAGGTCCAAGCAGTAGTCCAAGGAAGGATCAAAGGTTCTTGGAACACCCTGCATGGAGGTGCGTTGCAATGCTGCTGCCAGGGTGAGGAAAGTCTCGTAAGCTTACCTGCAGATTGCCGACAGATGGGACCTTTTATACGACCCCAAGTTGAAACGGCTCCCAATGAAAATGGAAGTCGTCTTCAAAGGTGACCGAACAATCACGCCGAGTAATGACGATAAGTGAGTGGTCTTATATGGATGATGTCGCCACAAAATCGAGAGAAAAAAACCTCTCACCTACGACAGCCTCCGGCCTGTCCCTAGCCTCCTTCCCTTCATAGAAGTGGGACGCCCCCATTCGACACGCACTGCTCGTGTGGGTGGTAGTTCACCCGCCGACGACCCCCACAGAAATACGACCGGTGCTAATGAATATAGCATGCAGAGACCTTGTTAGGTCTAGGATGCCAGGATGCGTTCACAGTCGAATCGAATGATCAATGATGATCAGAGGCTAACCTACTCGAACTGGGGCCGAGGTGCTGGTTTGGGTTTTGCTGTCAGTTTTAGGTCCCAAGTCTTTAGTAGTATGTTCCATCTCGCCTTTCGGTTCCTTGCCTGCATATGCGCGCGAGACTGGGAACGGAAAACTTTCAGCTCAAACTATAAGTGGCCAAGATCCCGCGCCTGAGCCTCTTGGCTCTTTGCTTTTCCCTCTCGCATATCCATCTGCATCCGATCCCGCCCAGCAGGTCGCGTGCTTTTTTATCTTGCTCAATCTCGCTGCGCGGCCGAGGCTTTCCGAGTGGGACGTTATCACCCATTGATACGTCCTGGCCTATTTGTCGTTTCTTTTTTTTTTCTTTCTTATCTATATCTTTTTCCCGGAAGGAGGAAAGTAGGGAAAGAAAGAGGAAGAAAAGGAAGAAAGGGAAGAATAGGAAGGACAACAGCAGACAATGAGGTTCTTTTCTAAGCGGCGCGGGCCTGTCGAGGCTCCGATCGTCGAGGAGGCGCCGCGGAACGGTGCGGCCGAACCGGAGGCCGCCATCGGCACTGACTCCGGCGAGAAATCCCAGCAACTCAACGCCACGGACGGCAATGTCTCCGACAGCGATGCCATCTCGAACGATGCCCAGGGGGGTGTCAAGGACATTGAGGCTATGACCAAGGTCTGGCCCAAGTCTCACCTAATTCTTGCCTACGTTCTGATCTGGATCATCTACTTCATGAACGCGCTGCAACAAGGAACGGTTTCCCTCTTGTCGGTCTATGTGACCAGTTGGTTCGGACAGACGTCGTTGACGGCCGCTACCTCGGTCATGTCCAGTCTAATCGGTGGTCTGTTTAAGCTGGCATTAGCCAAGATCATTGACCTCTGGGGTCGGCCTCAGGGCTATGCCTTGATGGTCCTATTCATGACCATCGGCTTGATCATGGAGGCCGCATGCCAAAACCTCGAGACTTACGCAGCTGCTCAAGTCTTCTATTGGGTTGGGTAAGTTGTTGCTACATCGACTCCTCTGTCTGAGATGTTACTAATGCATTTGCTTTATCTGTGTAGATACAATGGTCTCGACTATGTGATTAGCGTTTTCGTCTCGGACACTTCGTCCTTGAAAAATCGAGGCTTAATGTTTGCGTTTGTCTCGTCGCCGTTCATCATCACTGCCTGGATTACCGGCTACCTTGCGGATGCTTTCCGTGAAGGGCCTGGCATTCGATGGTGCTTCGGCGCGTTTGCCATCATCATGCCATTTATACTCATGACTCTATGGGCACTTCTCATCATTAACTACCGCCGAGCTAAGAAGATGGGGGTCATGCCTGTGAGAGCTGCCAGTGGTCGCACCAAATGGCAATCTTTCATCCATTATGCGGAAGAATTCGACATTATGGGCGTTTTCATCCTCGTGGCTGGATTGGCCCTATTCCTGCTGGCCTTCAACATCTATTCTTACCAGACTGAGGGGTGGAAGTCGCCCATGATCATCTGCTTTATCATTTTCGGCGCTCTGCTAATCGCTGGATTCGTCGTCTGGGAAAAGTACTTCGCCCGTGTTACTTTCATCCCCTTTCACCTGCTCATGGACCGTACCTGCATGGGCGCCTTCATAGTCTCCGGCAGCGTGTTCATCAGCTTCTATCTCTGGGACAGCTATTTCCAACCCTTCCTGATCATCGTCAATGGTCTTAATACTATCCATACGGGCTACGTGCTCAACATCTACACCATCGGCTCTTGCTTATGGTCTTTCCTTGTTGGATGGGCAATTCGCTTCACCGGACGCTTCAAGTGGATCGCTGTCTACTTCGCTATCCCCTTCACTATCCTGGGAGCTGGTCTGATGATCAACTTCCGAGAGCCCGACGTCAACATCGGCTACATTATCATGTGCCAGATCTTCATTGCTGTCGCCGGCGGTGGTATTGTCATCACGGAGCAGGTCGCAGCCCTGGCCGCCGCGTCCCACCAGCACGTTGCCGCTGTCCTGGCCATCGAGGGTATGTTCTCCAGCGTCGGCGGCGCCATTGGCACCACGGTTGCGACTGCCATCTGGACTGGCATTTTCCCCGGCAAGCTTGAGGCATATCTACCAGAGGAGGAGAAGGCCAATACCATGGCCATCTACGGCGACCTGGCAGTCCAGCAGGGGTTCCCCATTGGCAGCCCTGCCCGTGATGCCCTTGCCCGCGCGTACGGCGAGACCCAGAAGCTCATGCTCATCGCCGCTACCGTGGTGCTGATCATTCCTTGGATTGCCGCCATGTGCTGGAGGGACATTGATGTCAAGAAGTTCAAACAGGTCAAGGGCACGGTGGCGTAAAGACCTATTCCCCTACTACGAGGGATATTTTGTTGCCCCCATTAAAGCTTTTTATGTATAATATGCACATATACCCTGTGTTTCAACGAAGCGTACATGCCAGGTGGCAGGAAATTTATGGCGACATATAAGATGAGGAAATGTTCAGTTGGTTCACTTTTCCCTATACGAGTGATATGATAGATCTGTTGATAAATATACCCCTAATGTTATTATGTACCAACTCTGAGCAAGTGAATCAGAATGGCCATCACCATCTTCCTATGCAGCATTAACAACTAGAAATGCTGTGTATCTATCTCTTCGGCCAGCTCCCATCCTGTTTTCTCTTCCGGCAACGATCGTAGCAGTCAAGTAGTTTGTAACTTGTGTTTACAGGCTACGAGAAAACGAGGGGAAGTAAAGGTCAGCCTATATGACTCCAAGTAGTAGAAGGGCATGCCATTTAATACGCACCCTGATACTTGCAGATGACTCTCAGCAACAGCCCCAACAACCACAGCACTTTTCGCCGCTGTTGCAACAGCTGGTTACAGGAAGAAAAGAAAAGAAGTTAGCCAGCGTGTGCGAGTTTTGAGTATAAAGCCCTTCCAGGGTCAGGACAACTAACGAGGGCATGATCATGCAATGGGGCCCCTTAAAGTTCGGGCTCCTCTCGTCCAGGGTGGTGAGGGGACTGGCCTGTACCACGGCGGCAGCCATGATGGCGGCCATGGAAGCGAAAGTGATGAACTGCATGGTGTGCTTTTCTTGTTTCTCGGTGGACTCGAGATGTGACTGGAATCGGTCACAGTGACTGTTATCGTGTAAAGTAATAGTTTTTCGTATTTCGTATGATATAGATATGTGTACGGATGAGGGTGTTGCAGACTTCAGATAAGAGCTCTCTTAAGTTGGGTTTGATCCCAATTTTATGTTACTCCTTTCACCCCTGAAATGCTAAGGTTCGACATCCGGCTTCGCTGCCCCAATGACATACAATGATTGACTCTCTAACCCACGCCAGGTAAGAACGCACAGCGACTAGTAACGGCGGCGGCGGCTATCACTATTTGGTTCTGCAGTGCAGACCAGCCGCTTACATGATACTGCTCTAAACCATCTTCCAAGCCATATGTACCTAAAGTAGCCATATAAGGTAGAGTCTTGAGGTCTGGTCTAGCAGCAACCCCAGCAGCCGCAGCACGTAGTACCACTATCGCAGCAACTAGGAGAAAGAACAAAAGGAGGTCAGTCTAAGTTCATCTTGCTTCGAGTAAAATGCGAGGTGTTTTGGCATCAAACATACTCGGGAATCACCTGGCACTTGGGGTCGCGGGCAGTGAGGAGGAGCGAACCTGCGCCGTCAGCGGCGGCGGCGTCGGTGGCGCCAGAGATGGGGCCGGCGTTCACGAAGGCGGCCGCGGCCACCACAACGACCATGGAGGCAAAGCTGGTGAACTGCATTCTTTTCGTGGCGTTGATGGGACTCAGACGGTTTGACTTGTAGGATCTCAATTTGTATCGGACACGGTAGAGTATATTCGATGAGCCGGTGCAGAACAAATGAAGGCAGTTGGATACTACTTTTCAGGATTAGAAGAGGAGGAAATAGAAAGAAAACCTGGCGAGGTAGACTGGCATTTATAAACGCAGAGCAATGACTTTACGCGGTGGCTTCCAATCGTCGATTGTCCCATACCCATTAGCACCAGCTGTGATGAAGAGGCTTGTGATCGATCACCTACAAGCCACTCATCCATGGATGTCAGCGCGTATGACCAACAACCAACACGACCACGACATCCCACCCATCGTAAAAAAGACACAGAGCTCCGCATCCCATGCCTCGTCCGGCCCCCTAGATAGTATGATATGATTGACCAATCTTCTTTCACTCAACACCACACCTCCTGGTATTAGTATTATGCAGTTGGGTCCCGGAAGAGCGGGACCTCCTCCCAGGAGTCTGGCAACCCACCAAATCGGGTTGTTTGCTTGGGGACAAGCTTTTCTGCCTCATGTAAGTAAGCCAAAAGAAAAACCCTTGCCTGCCTGTCCTGCGAAGGCTCTACCACGCGCCCCCTTGCTCAATCACATCGTATCACACACATTGTTGGTTCGTTTTGCTGTTGTTCTAGACGGCGAACCAATTGCCTTTCCCCTCCCGGTATTCGGCACTTAGTCGGCAGTTAAAGGATATAGGTGTACACACAAGTGACAAAAGGTGCCGGCGCCGAGACCCACCTCGGCCATAATCAACTACATGATACCTATGCCAGTGTGAGCGTCCTGCTGGGACCAACAACTCCCGGTAAGATGCCAGCTTAGTGGTTGGGGGCCGAGAGAGGGCGATTCGCTTCGCGAAAGAAGGCCTGGTGTGGCCAACGCCAATATCAAACCAACAGAAACATTAATCCAGCACAGGAGCCCTAGCAGCTTGCTATAAGTTACTGTGATCAACTGGCGGCAAGGAGGTAGTGAGTAACATCGCAGGTGGTGCATTCGTTAATGGACATACGTGCGTAATGCTGAGTCCTAGAGGGAGAGGAAGCGACTGATCGAGTAAAATGCAGGGAGAGGACTTACACGACTTTCAATTCCTTCTCATGCTGGAGCATAATAATAAAAAAGGGGGAGAAGGGAGGATTGTGTAACAAAGAAAATTGCAATGATAACACGCTCCAGGGACGGCAGTGATGTTTTGACGTACCCGAGGCCCGGCTGGGGCCGGCATGCATCCACTTTGCCCGCGCCGTACTGTGGTCGTATGATTATCATGATCCCCGTCGTCTGGACTAGTCTCGTCCAAGAACCCAGGCCTTCGCACCTGATGGCTGCTTGATCTCTCCGAGAGACTGAACGAAGGAACTATATCGACCAGCTGCGATCTCACACAGCAAGCGAACCTTGTTGTGGTACAGCCCTTCAAGAAGCATCGTATCTCAGAACGCCAAACAGGGCAGAGTCACGCAACAGAGTTATTGTCGTACACGTTAAATAGTTATTAAATTATTAGAACCTATCTGGGCCTCCTAACTCCTCAGATAGCTAATGGAATCGAAAGCTGTTATTGATACAATCATTGCCCGTTACTATTTCATTGCGCCACATTTTGTGTGTACGTGTGCATGTCTGACCATGACTGAAACCCTTTCAGATAAGTCTGTCATGTGGTAGACCTTGAACTTTGTCTCGCCTAACGACAAACTACAATGCAACGACAAGTCCAACCATACCAGCCAGGACTCCACCAACCACCTTCGCCACGCCTTGGGTAGCTGCAGCATTAGCGGGCGGGCTGGTCGACGAGGCAGCGGCGGTGGAGGAGGCAGCAGCAGTGGAGGAAGCACCGCTGCCAGTGGACGTCGAGACGGTGGCGCTCTTCGTAATGGACATGGACATGGACTTGGACATGGACGCCGTCGCATTGGAAGGGATCGAGGTCTGGATGCTCAGCAGGGGCTCGGTTAGGGGCGTGTTGGTGCCCGACGCAGTCACCGAGGGGGGCGTGGTCATCAGGGACATGGTGCCGGTGACGGCGGTGCTCGGCATGGGCGAGGCGCTGAAGGTCAGCTTGCCGGCCGCGAAGCTCGAGCAAATGTCGTTGCCAGCCTGCAGGGCCTGGCTCAGCTCCTTGGAGGAGCACTTGCTCGTCAGGCAGGGGGCCACGAGCGGCACCAGGGCCGACTGCGTCGCCGGGCTGCACTGGCACGAGATGTCGCCGGCGGCGCAGCCGACCTTGCTGATGGCGTCGGTGAGGCAGGGGATCTTTTTCGGGGGAAAGAGAGAGACGACGGTCAGTTTAAGCTCAAGATATATGGGTTCTCGTTCTTGCTCGTTTGTTTGTATGAAACTCGATTTGTTTATTTCCAACAAACAAAACGAAACAAGAACCCGAGTCATGTACACGGGCAATAACTTACAGCGCAGTCAGGCTCGCCGACAAAGTAGCCCTGGGCAGCAGAAAGGGCCGCAGAGGCGAGGATGAGAACAGCCTTCATTGTTTCTGGATATGCAGTCTGTCAAGTAATCCAAGGGTAGTATAAAGTAAACCCGGGAGAAACGAGCGCAATTGACCAAAAATTGTCGATTTGAGTAGCGGGGAATGGTAATCGAGGAGAGGAATGCTGTAGGGGAGGAGAGGAGTTGAGATCAGGTTAATATAGCATGACCTTGGGCGAGAATGACGAGGGCGGGCCAATATTAGTACCAAGCACTGGCATGGGGAGGGCCGCGCAGGCACTCGCTCACCGACGACGTTCCATTGCTTAATTGGAGAGTCAATGGCATCTCAGCCAGCCCATGGGTGACGGACAGGACCAGGGGAGATTCCAATTGGCTGCCGAACTGGTCGATCAGCTGCAGCCAATGTCTAAGATACAGTAGCTCTCGACTTGTCCCGGCCTGCCAGCTTCGACCCAGGCGTCTGCTAGTTCCCAGCCAGGTACGACTGCAGGCAAGGAGGGTGCTGATTGGGCATGCAGCTTGCAGGGAAGGTGCATGCTTGGTCAATACGAGCTCGAAGCTAGAGGCGGGGGTTAGAGGAGTACTTGATATTGTTATATATATGAGCTGTCTTTGACAAGTATAGCCCTATCAGATTCCCCCGCATCAAAGTTCTTATGAGTTTTTGACTTTCTACCAGCGCCACCGTCCGATTTGGGTAGTCGATAAAAACAAGGATCCTCTGTGTAGTAATCTCAGTATTGGAAGTTCCGTCCTAACTTCATTTCTTTAAACTTCTCAAAGAGCTAGGATACTACGTCGAACAACCATGTCCCAATATCGAATCAATACTTTTTCTTGTCTCCCTGGCAGCCTGACCAACTTACAATAAATAACAGTGGTCATCAGTCCACCGTCATACGATGGGATTGTATTTTCCTTGGCGATTCACATTGACGGCAATGCTCGCAATGACACCCACAGTCGTGCCTTTTGCGAAACCGTCGGAGTATTCGCCAGTTGACAAAAATCAGTATTGGAACTCCGACCCCCAACCCTACCCCTAGGCCAATATCAAGCTGGTGGTGATCTGGTTTCTGCACCGGACAGCTGACAACAGTAGACGTTGGCGTTGGCGACCATGTCTCGGTGGTAGTGGTAGTAACGAGGCTAGGTGAAGCGGCCGAAGCTGTGACAGTCCTTGTCGTCGTCGTCGTCATCATCGAGAGCGTCGTCCACGTAGAAGGTACTGTGGAGTTACAGGCCGTGACGACGGCGACGGAACTTCCCGTGGACCAGAGACGGGACCTCGATCGGGAAAACTTTGACGAGCTGCACGGGAGAGCCGCTGACGTGTCGTCCATCGTTGTCCAGGACGTGGCCTCGGTAATGCTGAAAGAAGAAAAGGAAGAGGACGTAGCGGTGAAAGCGTAATTGCTGCTGCGGCCTGATTCGTCCGATGTGGCGTTGGCGTTATCCGGGTGGCTTGTCGAATACGACTGACCAGCACGGAAAGCCTCGCAAGACCTGGAGAAGGCATCCAAGGCGTTCAGCTCTATATCATCTGTCGCCGCCCCCGCCCCACACAGCTGGTGGACGAGACTCGTCGCCAGCGACATGATCCGACGCTGCTGGCTCCCGCACTGGCAGTCGAGAGTCCATACATTGCAGTGGTGTATAGTCGATATCGCGGCTGCAACGGCGTGGCGCTGTTTGTTGGGGTGGTAAACGTCAGCTCTGCCTGCATACCTCACGCCTCATTCTTTCAGCTATCAGGAAGTATTTCGGGGGAAAGGGGTGTTATCCCTACAGCGCATTGCGGCTCTCCATCGTAGAACTGTGCTGTGCAAACGCCCAATAGCAGCAACACGATGCCTATACGGCCTTTCATCTCGGATTATCTGTATCGAAAACACAACTAGCCTGATCTCGGGTGCATCAACTTGTTATGCGTATGGAAGAATGTCTTTTTGGATCAAAGCATATGGGCCTCAGGAGCCTGACTGGTCTTTCTTATACCGACAAGTCGGCAGGCTATGATCCAGAATCTGGTAGTCTGAAGAACATGCCTGCATGACAATGGAAGGTATTCGCATAGCCTCGAGATATTGACCTCCCTTTCATCCGTGATTCATGTTGTGCTGAGACTGATTCAGATAGCCATGGGCAAAATACTAAACGTTTCTCCCAGAAGAGCCACTATCCATTAACCACCAATGCTTGCTTTGAAAATATTTCTGTCAAACATCACAGAACATCCGGTTATGGCATGTAAACCGTTGCTCTTTGCTACTAGGCTATTGCAGGTAGCTACCAAGTGGCTCCCGATTCAAGACTGAACTGAAGGACGATACCGACACTCAACACATATTGGAAGCTTGAGAGCTGTGATACATGGAATCTTGATCTGCAAGATGGCACTGAAAAGAGTCGAGCATCACAGGGAATAGACAGAGTCCTTGATTAATGAAGTAATATTTTGAGCATTCAAATTGCCTGCGCTAGCTAGATTGTCCAACGCCAGCCACCCTCCTCCTATATGCTATGCAAAAATGTGAAAATAGTTCGTAAACCAAACTCCCCATTGCCATTCAATACATCAGTCAGCACTGCTTTGCTGTTCAATCACTTCTTTCGCATAAATATCCATGTATGCATGTATATCATATTTCCGATCAGATCTGTTGTCATATACTTCTTTCTCAAATTAAATCGCGAGGACCAGGCCCGACGCGGCCACCGCCGACATCAGGGCCAGGACCTTGCTGAAATCGCCAGCGCGGCCGACCGCCGCGCTGGTCTCCTCGATGCCGATGACGGGCTTGGGCTGGTAGCCGCCCGCGATGGGGCGGCTGTCGGTGGTACCGTCCCAGCAGTGGGACTTGAAGCAGTCCTGGCAGGCGGCGGGGATGGTGGTGTTGGTCTTGAGCATGCTGCGCTGCAGGACGGCGCAGCCGATGCAGGTGCGCCACTTGGACGACATGTCACCCGTCGTGCCGTTGCCCATGGTGGCGGAGTTGAAGCCGTTCTGGATGATGGCGTTGCGCTCGGCATCCTCGTAGCTCATGGTGAAGGTCGAGACGTTACCCCAGGCCGTGTAGGCCGTGAGGGGCACGTAGACAATCAGGGGCGGCATGGGCCCGTTGGACCGGCCGCCCTGCGTCGTGTAGTTGCTGGGATCGCAGCCGAAGAAGGTCGGGCGCTGGTTCAGGCCCTTGTTGATGAAGGTCTCGGCGTCGGGCACGACGGGGAAGCGGGTCCCGTTACTGATGGGCTCCGCCGTGCGATCGTAGGTGGCGCGCAGGGCCGTGCCGTTGGGGAAGTTGTTGTCCGTGTCGGCCGAGGAGTCGACGGCGAAGATGACGTCGAGTCCACGCTCCGGCTGGATCAGGGGGTGGATGGGCATGTTCTGTAGATCCTCGCCGCCGTCCACGAGTGTCAGGGTCTTCTCGTCCGCGGACGGGTTGGTCTTGCCGTTGTACTTGTAGAAAGGGTTGGGAGAATATACGGCGATGTCGTCGTTGGCTCTACCAATTCTATCCAAGAGGCTCTCGACCGCGTTAGTGACGAAGTCGGGGATCTTTTCGGACGAGATGTTTCGCATGGCAATCTGGTTGAAGAGGGAACTGCTGGTGCCCATGACGTATCCGTAGTTATCGAATCCGCTCATGCATCTCTCATTGTTGGGAATAGCGCCTTCCGAGAAATTGGATCCGAGATACTGCAGAGGCACGAATCCAAACACGCTGGGGTCGAAGGTGCCCATCTCCCACGGGTTGAACTCGTAAACGGTGGAGTTGAGCGCGACAACCTTCTCGTTCGGTAAACGCCCATCCGCCACCAGGATCGGCAGAGGCTGTTGGGCGTCGTTGAACCCAGGTGTGCGCGAGATGGACGAAAAGGTGTAGGAAGGACCGCCGTCCTTCGCGTTAATCAGCTGATACGAGAGCGTGCGGCCCCAATAATCGGTGATGGAAGCTTCGTAGCCGGCATCTCGCTTCGCATCGACGGCGTCATGCACATCATCCCAATAGGAAGCAGTGTTGAGGATCGAAATGCCACTATCCTTGGGACCTTTCAGGATGGATCGACTGAATTGCCACAAGTCGGAGCCCTTGCTGCCGTCCCGGAGCTGGGTGACAGTCGAGAAGTTGTTGGCGTAGATGGAGCCCACCAGCCAGCCACCGCCCGACAGACCAGCTATGTAGGTTGCTGACTGCAGCAGTCCTCCAATGCCGTGTTGGTCGGTGGAGCCGGCGACGCGGCTGTCGGCGGCGGCCACGAAGCCCGCCCCGTTCATCAGGGCCCTGTAGCCTCCGCCGGACAGCGCGATACCCACATTGGGCAATTCCGTCAGATTCTGTCGGTGGTTGTTGATGTAGGTCTGCGCATCGAAATTGGGGATGTTAGCTCCACGCAGAAAATCGATCATGGGCTGCACGGTGTTGCCTCGTCGCGTTTTCAGCCAGTCGAATTCCTGCTGTGAAACATTCCGGGCACTGCGGACTGTGGGCCGGGTCGAAGGGCATTTGACCTCGGACGGCGCATAGCCTCCAGAGGGCGCGTCCGGCAGCGCCCGTCGGACTACATCTCCGACTTCAGCTGAGACGGAGACGAGGCTCGGTGATGCCAGGGCCAGCGAGGCCAGCGATAGGAGTGAAAAGCTCGTATACATCGGGCCGTGCAGGTGTTTTCGTCACACCAAGGATTGCGATGCGTTGGGCCAGTCGAAAGAAAAATAATCGTATACGGAAAGGCAGAGGCCGGAAAGAAAGGGGAAAGAAGACTGAGAAATATATTCAAAAGCAGAGCGAAAGCGAGAGTAAGCAAGCAAGCAAGCTCGAATCTATATTAATGAAGGAATGAGTCGACTCGAATGCGTCACGCAGCAACAGCACAGCGCGTGCACTGCCCCAGCCTGCCAGCCCACCGCGGCTCACACACGACGTAGGATAAAAAGTATGGAGTATTGGTTTCGCTGGTCTGCGATTCCCGGGAGTGCCGGCAAGGATGTTACGATGGGGCTTTGTCGGTAAGTAGCCAGTAAATTGACGCGCGCATGCGGCGTAGAGGTAGGCTGTGAAGAATAAGCAGTAGGATGCGAAAATCGATTGGCCGTTTGTCCAATGTACGAAAGCGAATATCGTATGAGTTAGCAGAAATGCTGTCAACGTTCTGTCCAACGTTTATTGTTGATCGAAAAATCGTCTCCTGTTGTTATGTTACTGTACCGCCAGGCCAAGGCTCGGTGGAGTAGGGGGCGATCCTTGATGATTTACACCTGATCATGCATATCTTGGTTAGCGGTTGCTATTATCGGTATTTTATTTCGATGTCCATGGATCAATGTACCGCGGGTAGAACCGTCAAGGAACATTGATTGTTGATGGGCAGTAGAGCATCTCGGGTGCTGGGGTGGGCTTGAAGGCTCTTACTTCCACAGATCCTCTAGGCAGCTAGCTGCGTGCTAAGGGGTTGCTAGCTGTTTGTTGTTTGTCTGCTCGTGTATAGGAAAATAAATAAGGGCCGGCTCTTGTTGTTTGTCAACTGTACACCAATTTACGGCTTGCACTGCCAAGTCAATCATCTCCGCGCATCCTAGTCATGTCAGCTTCGGGTTGGTGAAGTTCTTATTTAGTACGGTCCACCTAACAGAGGCGCCCGTAAGCAATGATGTAATAACAATTGATTTTTTGCGTTTCGCATTCATGAAACGGTGGGCTTGTCCGTCCGAGAGGTCACTGAGAGCAACTCCGTAACAAGGATGACAGCATATGTTTCATTTTGCAACCTTTGCTGAAAACATACCACGCTTGCACCGTCGTCGGTTGCTCGTCGCTTGTGCGTCCCTTGCAGGAGGAGCTAATCTTCCAATAGCCTAGGGGCTTGGGGGGGGTCGTCGTCTGTCGGGGAACTGACATCTGAGGCGCGGCTCGCGGACTTTAAGGGGTCCTGAGGTTGCACTCTCCGGGGAAAAAACGCAGATCCAAGTTGCCGCGTTTCCGTACCTGTCGCTGCTAGTCCCGCATCAGGTCACAACTGGCGCCAAGCATGCCGCAGCCCCCCCCCCTTTCCTCTGAATTTCTGACCGCGTCTGACAGCCAACCGTCAAATCACTTTGCATCCCTTTGTTCGCGTGTCAGCCCAACTTAACTCCTCCGAGGCTCATTTCATCCGCACATCGCCACCTCACCCATATAAGTCCTACATGACTGTATCGTGGTGCTGACAGGAGTGGTGAACAAGGACATTGCCTCTATTTGCGTAATCCTCCTTACGACGGCAGATCGCACATGATGCCTATTCTCCTTCGTTAGCCACCCATGCAATACCTAGCACAAGGACGAGGAAAGGGCTCTGTGTGCTTGCGACCGCCACCACCATCATCCAGAACAGACCCGAAAGCTAATTGACTCGGGCGATGAACCTTCGAGGTTGGATCGATGACTCTGTTCTGTTGATTTCTCCTTGGCATCCACATAATCGTGGCACAGATCATACTTGTTCTTCGAGTGCACACTCTACAACGCAATGCTCATGTTTTCTGAGACGCTCCGATTTCTGAGAACGAACGCGAACGCCTATGCAATAATCAGATGTGCTCTTTCTTCCATTCCGGGTATCGTAACAATGCACGCAAATCTATGCGATAACCTAGTACACGGACTGTTCCTGTCTCCTTCGTCGCTGGATCGGGGAAATAGCCAAAAAAAAAGTATGGGGGTATTATGTGGGCACGAAATCGTACAGTCCATCCTCCAAGCCGAGCCGACTCTTTCTTATGTTCGCCAGCGCAGCCATTCATCATTCGGTAAGACGTGAAATAAAGAAAATGTAAAACAAAAACCCCAAGGTCGGTCGCCATGTCCGCTTATGATCGGATACAGCCTTCTCTTCCTTTCACTCCCTCTCTCGCGCACTCTCTCGTGCTCTCTTTCCCCTCTTCATCGTTTCATGGCTCATAAAGTCGTCCTATATCCAGGAGAAAAACGTAATCTGGTTCAAGCGGTGTATATCACCTAAACGTATGATATGGGCCCTCGACCTTCACATCCTTGATACCTTCCGGAAGCATGCGAAGCCAGTTGGCCCAGCTCTCAATGTTGAGAGAGTCGTCGGTTAGTCGAATCGACAGGTTCAGTTGAGGCCCCCCATTGGCCTCGGGGCTGAACAAAGGGGGTTTAGGCTGTGTGAATTGCAGCGGGGCTAACGTGATTGAGGGAAGTCGCCAGTTCCCAGACATTTGCAGATGTAAAGGAGATGGTGTTCTGGTAACAGCGTCGAGTCCATGATGCCTCTCGTGGACGATTCGGGGGTAGAGTGCTAGGAGTTTTGAGTGAAACTCGGCAGCCGAAAGTGCATCTAATGGCCTCTGGTTAAGGCGCGAACGCAACTGCTCGGTCAGTGCTCGAGTAAAGCTGTTCCTGCCGATCAAGTTGTATTGGTCCTGCGACGTAGATGCGGCGATGATCTCGAGGACCCCCTTTTGGCGAACCATCTTGAAAGACGGGTAGAACGGCGCATCGATAAGGACTAGTGTGTCCGAGCAGGCTTCTTCAAGGGTTTGTTGAAGGCCGTTCCATCGAATTGATGACGCCCTTTCCATGTCCTCGACGCTGTAAGGAGTCAGATTTGTCATCGTACAAGCTTAACCCCTAGCGATGCTCACCTTGCCAAAATCATCTCCCTGTTGTCGTCCAAAAAGCTGCCTCCATTATAATACACGACCTTCAACACATCTCGCGTATCACTGTGATCAATGAAGTCATTGATCGTGCGAGAGAGCCATCTCGATGAATTCTTGCAGCCATCGGACGACGAAGGCGGGATCCGGATGACTTCAATCGTGTAGTGATACATCTTGTCAAGCACCTCGGCCAACTCATCCACTGTCGCTGCAACGTTGGAATCTATGTCATCTTGCCAACAGACAAGAAGGACCATGATCATGCTGTACCGTCCCCTGTGGGGACCAGATAAAATCCGAGAAGCGGTTCTTTCGAGCTCGGACTTGATCGAGTCGATATTGGGCAGAGCTGTGTAGGAGGGTGGGCCAGCTGCGAGTGATGGCATTGTCATGGCCTTATCTAGCCTGGGACCAGATGGTAAAGGGGTTCGGATACGGGAGTCACTTAACGGCGCGCGGCCGGGGGTGGTCTGGTGGGCAGGGGGAGTTGGTGTCGAGTCAACGTCCATGTCCTGGGGATCTTGTGCGTATGAATGTCGCATGGCAACGTTGCTCGATGCCGGGCTGATGGGTCGACCCGCAAGCGGCACCAGTTCCTGCATCGGGCTGTGGGATCGATACTTTCTCATGGCGTCTTCCCAAGTCATATTGTGGTGATTGGGATGGCACTATAGAACATGTCAGTGGCCGACCCTCCCTCCGCAGTACTTCTTGAATGGTAACGTCAAGCGAAACACGAGGAAAATCCAGCTTACAGCAACCCGGCGTCGGCGGCAGTCCTGACAGGCTCCCAGTTTGCGTATCAACGCGGCCTTTTCCCTTTGCTGGGCCGAAAGGGGCCCGGTACGCCGGCGGCTAGCGCGGCGGCTGTTGGAGATTTCCGCGCCATCTTTCACCGAAAAGATCGACTGTGACGATTCCACGCTGTAGATTGTTGCGTTGGTGTCAGACGAGGCGTTGGTCACTGCTGTAACGTCTGTCACATTGGTGGACGTGGACGAAGCCGTGTCTTTCCTGGCGGGTTGGGGTGATTGATCAGGGGAAGCCGGCATATGATTCTCAGGTTGATGGTGGGGTAGCGGCGGCTGCTGTTGATGTTGGCGTTGCACGCTGTGATCTTCAGTCTGTATCTGGACTTGATGTTGGTCCTGCTGCTGGGACTGGGGCTGGGACTGATGCTGTTGCTGCTGCGGCGGCGGCGGCGGTGGCGGCGGCGCTCTAGGATCTTCCGACTTGGGAAATGCCTCTACCAAGCTCGGGGCGGGATGCATTGCGCGCGCGTACGGAAAGCCGACTACATCATAGGGAACGTATAGCACAGTCACTCGCCTAAGAGCGTGTGCTCCACAACGGAGATATTGTTAAATTTTTTTTTTAACAGCCAAAAGAAGGAGTGGTCGTGATGCCAGCGGTAACAGTCGGCCCTGACAGAAATGTCGGTTTTGTTGTTCTTCCCAGCTGCAAGGCTTGCCGGTAGGGGAGGAAAGGGGGGAGAATCCTTTTGGGCACAACTTTGGACGGAAGTGAATATGCTGCAGATACCCCTCTCTCAAATGCGCGTGGTGCGTGGAGAGGAAAATGTGCTTCCTCGGTGGAAAAGCCGGGCCACAACCAAAAGAGAAAAGGTCTGGGACGGATAGGGTAGTTCAGGTACCCGCAATGCCGGTTCGTGGAGATGGCGATAGGCTGTCTGAGGAAGCACAGCAAATAAGTAAGTAAGTAGTAGGTATTAGTATTTTTCAATGAGTGCACCATAGACCTCTCTCTATCTCTATCTCTCTCTCTTCCACTGGGTATTTTTTAAAGGTCTTTCAGGTGTAAAAGTATACTCAAATACATATAGCATGTAGAGAGGCACCTGTGAAGGTTTGTTCGTTCGCTCGTTTGCCGGGCGGGCGGCAGGAGCCGAATAGGTCCCCCGCGCTAAAAATACAATAAAAATAATTGAAGTGCAGGGAAACGGGGAAATGGGGACAGGGCGACGCTCCAGTCGCTATCAGACCACTGCAACCCGAAAATCGCACTGCTCTCAGAAGATTGAAAAATGGTGAATTGTGCACTGGGGCAATCTCTGCGCCTCTGAAATGAAAATAGATGGGGATATGAAGGTATATGGACAGATGAGAAGGAAGACTTCGAATACCCAAGTCAGAAATATACTTACTTACAGGTATCGAAGAGGTACGTATATTCGGGAGGTTTCTTCAAGACTAGCTCGAATATGTCAAGTCAAGGCGCGACAACATTCGAGCAATGCCACCTTTAACCTCGGTCAACAAGTAGGCAAAGAATGGGCTTTTGGCAACAACGAGAACGACAGGGAAACTGTTGACGAAGGTGGTGAAGGGCCCCCAGGATTTGTATTCACCTAGATTCCAGGTTGAGGCCCAGCCATGGAGACGGATGGGTGTATGTGTGCTACTTGCTTGGAAACCCTCTTTGTCTTCAACTGGCTACTAGTTCCCGTCGAGGATAAATACATGCTTATCATTGAGCGCAGTCGCACCTCATCTCGTAGGAGGAGAGGTACCCGTCGGCAGGTCTGCTGCTAGCTACTGGCTACATTGCTTTCCATGCTTGCTGAACTAGGTAAGTACATCAATACTCTGAGGCAAGTGATGCAAGGACGGTTGATGCCGTCCCCCTCGACTTTCGCATTCACAGGTCAGATCAATAGGTAGATGGTTGTTTTTCTGCCTTTGTGCCCAAGGCTGTTGCAGGAAGCACCAGCCACGTGGGTGTCATATAGTCGTCCTCCCACAATCCACGGAATCTGACTGCTCAGGTATTTTGGGTATCTATTTTCTTTTCTTTCTTTGGAACGAACCCCTCGCGGGCGCTCGATTTGTTGTCAAGCCCGCCCGGCCAATCAGATTACCGGCCAATCAGACGCTTTGTCCGACCGCTGGCTTCGGTGAGTGGACAGGATTCTCGGGTGCTTCCCACTCCACCCCCAGCAAGGTCTGTCCGGGACTCCCAATCTGGAAAAAAGGTGGTCAAGCATCACCCCTACCTGGCCTGCCACCCCTACCACCCCCCTCCTCCCCCATCGTTGCTTTTCCTGGTCTTTTTACCGGGCAAGAAGAAAAAAAGAAGAAAAGAAAAGATAAAAATCTTCAACGACAAGATCTGGTGACATCTTCCCTGTGGGGAAGGGGGGAAGAGATGCCACACCTTAGCCTTAGGCACGATACCTAGTCCTCCCCCGTCTACCTGCTCCTCCTAACCTGGCCTACCTTACTGCTACACTAGTCTCCTCTGCCACCTGTGACAGACAACCACACGGACTTGGATCTTACACGACGGCCACCAATCTAATCGGCCACGGCTCGACAGATCTGTGGTTTCCGGCGTGACAGGCGATGCATTTTCCCGCTTCATCACACCGTGCTGCATTGACACTTTCCCAGACAAAGAATCTGCATCGCACCACACTGTCCCTGACAGTCCCCGGACTTCATTTCCCCCAACCATCTTTACCCCCCTCGCTCCTTTCCAGTAAGAGGAAGAAGACGGCTGACCTGCTGGCTGGCTGATGGCTATTGTTTATTGTTGATGCTGCTGCTCCTACTGCATAACACGGTATGTAAGGTATGTACTGCTGCCTGCACGATACCTTTCCAGGAATAGAAAACCACCTGCCGTTTCCGTTGCACACACTCCTCTCGATGGGCGCGTATTGCGCTCGGTAAAGATCGGGACGAAGCTGCACCACAATATTTCCCAGCGAACCTCTGCGAGGCTGGCGGGACTCGTTTCTCTCTCTGTTTTTTTATTTGGTGGAAACCGCGGCAGCGCCGAATGGCTCTCCGTCATGCAACGTAGTGCCGAGCTGGCCCTTTTGTTCCCACTGCCTCGCCTATCAGCGTCCGCTGGGCATCCATCTGGCTCCCTTCTTTTCCCTCTGTACTTTGGTCGTCTCTTTTGGCGGGCGGGTTTGCGTTACGAATTGGTATCAGGTCATGGCAGATCGGCCCGGCAATATGCTTTGGCTATCCACTACTTCAGAACACGGCGGCTCTCTCTGGCTTTCTGCCTCTCTCGCGCGTGCCATTAACCGGTGAGGGATAGATGCTTGGTCTTCCATCGTTGTTGTCTCAAACAGAAAAGGCTATAGGCGAACCCGTAGTCGTGCTTCATCCCTTCCCGTGCGTTGTTGCTACACCTGGCCAGTCGTGCATACACTTTGTAGTCTGATCTGCAAACCCCGATATTACCTTTCGGTTTCCCTATGCTCTAGGCCCAGGACTGGGCCACATGGATGACGGTAATCCAAGTACTGTGTGTCGTAATGCTTTGTCTCCTGACCTGGAAGGGGGGCGGCACTCACACTTCGTGGACATCGCAGCCACGGTGGTCTGTCTCCCCGAGACCTACCTGCTCCTCCCGTCGAGCGCCATAGCCGAAATCCGTCTCTGCCTCAGTCTCTCCTTCTTGTTCTTTCTTGGACGACAGGTGACTATGCCTGAGAATCATGCCAGGTAGCAGTCGGCAATGAACCGGAAATCACTATTGCTCATCGAATAGAAGATGTGGTAAATCATTTCCTAGACGGCGGACTATAGAAAAGCAAGCGAGATCGACCCTTGACTACCATGCCAACCCTTGTGGGGGCCCGACCAATTTCGCCATCCTGTGTCCATCAGCTACTGATCCTGGCCCAGACATTGCCTTCATACCCATTAGGAATACTGGTCCAGTGATCCTATACCCCTGAGCAATATTCATACCCTCAGAGAGCAGCAGGTTGACTGACCAGTTTGCACGAAGCCCCTGAACTCCCGAACCCAGAACAAGACAGGCTGAAAATGACCGTGTTTCCACCCCTTCCGCCATAGCTGACCAAGAGCTAGAGTCAGTTACCCTTTCCCGAAACACGCAAAGATATCCCCGACGACCCAAAAGCACGATGGCAAAGAACGACTCGTCACTTTCGTCGCCACCGGCCCCGCTGCGACTGCATGACTGGCAGCAGACGACGCCCCACCGGTAACTACGTCTACCGTGGCATGTCGGCCCTCCAGAAGAGCCAGAAGCTTCTGTGGCTTCTCGCAGCGGCAGGCCTGCCGGTCTCTTCCGGGACCTTTGGTGGCTGGCTGTGCTTGTCCTCAAGAGTAACTGAGTCCTTGGAGGTGGTCAGCTGCTGCTGCTCCCGGTGGTGAAGGGGCTGTAGTTGCTGGGCCGAGAAGTGCTCGTATATGCATTCCATGGAGCGGGCGTCGATCATCTTGAAGGCTTGTGTGTGGATGTGTGTGGCTATGTGCTTGTGCTTGGTGGATGGTTGTTGTATATCGCTGTTGGGCTGCTAAGCCGGCAGTAGTAGGTAGGGGGGCAGGTGATGTGGTCTTCCTGTCTTATACGATGAAGATATCTAGGCAGATCGGGTCAAGAGGGAGACAAACTGCGACGATGTATTTACAGATGATTATTTGAAGGATGATTAATGGATGTAATCGGTAGCTTACAAAACGTATTGAGTTTGGGTCATCTATCTTGGGAGGGCGAGAAGCTCATCTGTTTATAATACCTATGTCCTGTCTATACTACACCAAATATGTTCCCTTAAAGCTGTGTTGGGTCTAAAGAAAGAGTTGTCTACACGCACAAGAGCTGTTGGTTCAGCATGGTAAACCAACAATGCCATTCATTGGCGGCGTTGTGGTGACCATAGCACCACTTCCACATGAGGATTTCCAAAAACAGATTCCAGAACTTCGCGACGCTCATCCAACTGCATACGGAGAGAAAGTTGCTACTACTGACATCTTATCAGCGAGTATACTTGCTTTTCGCGTGCTCAGCCTACCACTCAGCCCCCAAAATCCCATCAGCCCTACCCGTTGCCCGCTGCTAAGCTGACATGCGGTCAGAAGGTATTGGATCTGCAACATATACATGTGATCGAGTTGGAAGTGCCCATGTCTCTGTCCTCTGCCGGCCTATACCCACAGCATGCACACACACAGACACGCACACGCACACCCTTTCTCTCAGTCATTTCATCGCGGACCCCAAATCTTTGGTTCTCAAAATTAGGGTATCTATAATATTGCCGCCGACTGCTGAAGTTGTGTAGTATCGAAACCGGCGTTGGTTGTTGTAGCACCAATGGGGAAGAGCTCCACTGCCCCAATACGACTCTGCGATAGCAGCAGCAAACAAGATGATCGTTATGGCACCTGCATTCCTATAACTCACTCACTCACTTGCCCCCAACAACCAATATTAAAAGTAAGGGGAGTTTGACCTGCCTACTCATTGATGGCCGAGACTTGACCGAGCAAGAGTGAGTGGAGCCGCCGCCGAGCCGTCTATTCTCAGTTCTCCCAACCCATGTGTCATGCCTGCAGCAGCGGGCGATCGTCGAATAGGTCCAAGCCCATGGCGAAACGACCCGAACCATGGAAATCCCAAATGACCAAACTACGCAATGCGACTACATACCTACCGTTACCTCGTCCAACGGGCCGTTCCCTTTCTCGTTTGCTCATCAGGTGATGTGACGATGCTTGAGAGCATTGTTCTAGGTAGCCCCCAACCCAACAACGTACGAACGATGCTATCAACAAATTAAATTGTATAATCCAATATTGGCCGCATTCGTCCGGGATCAACATGGGACATGCCGCTGATGGACGGTGCCCCGGGGGCTCGAAACCACCTGTTGCGCGATCATTGGTATATGCAGTTCACGTGTTTGTTTTATTGCTTGGATTAGCCAACTGTGTCGGTGACATAGACGGGCATGCTAGTACATCATGTAGCTTGTTGTCGCTTCTGCTGCTCGCCCATTTTTTTCTATTTGAGCCCATACATTTAGGCACAGGGACGAGACCACATCACCCAACGATATTAGCAAACCACAGTAAGAATAATTTGTAAGGCATATATGATTGACTGAAACCTCATCGAATAAGTCCGTACATGAACTATTACAAGCATTGGTATCGAACGATAACCTGAACGCCGACCTCCACGTCACCATCGCTTTTGAAGCGTGCGTGGTATTCCGATATCCTGTCCGCCAGCCGTCTTTGAGAGCCAACCCTGGCATGGTCAAAGCGAATGTGATGAATGCCTCCAGTCATGCTTTGTAGACAAATACAGACCCAAAACTCCCCCAAAACTCCTCCTGATAAACAATTGAATCCCTTCCTTCATGGTTCATGTAGTGAAATCTAGTTCTTCCAAGCCTTACTCAAAGGACTGGCAATCTTGGGTGCAAACTGCAGACTCTTGCGCCTTGCGGCCATCAGTCTCATCATGACACCCTGGTCCTTCTTCTGGCTCAGCAGGCCCTGGCCAAGTTCAGCGTAGAGGCTAGGCTTCGGCGGTGCAGTCCGCATGAGCATCGCATTATGTTCGGGAGAATCCTCATCTTCTTCGGTGTCCGTCTGAGCAGCTGGTGTCTCGGGAGCAATGTCCATGGCAAACCGGGCAACGGTCTCTGGCGCGGGCGTCTTGGGGACTGGTGTGAGCATGCCAATGGCGTCCCAGTCCTCTTCACCGGCTGCATCCATCTCCTCGTCCTCATCACGGTCGGATGGCGTTCGCATCCATGCGGTGCTGTCACGGCGGCTGACGTGGTTGTTGGGCACGGTTTGGCAATCACGAGGTGCTGAAGTCTGCTTCATTGGCGTAACGAGTGTGCCGTTGTTGTTTGCCAGAGCCTTTGGTTCCATGCTCTTGCGGCGGCGTTGGCCACCACGGGGCACAAGACTGGTGTCGACGTAGTACGGGGCCTCATCAACCCACTCGTTCTCACGCTCACAGCTGTTACGATGGTTAGCTTTGGCCTCGGAAGGGCGTTTGCAATTGTTGGGACTCACTCTAATACCCAGCCGACTCCAACACACTGCACGACTCCGCCGGACTCGCGAACCTTCTCCATTGTGCGTTTGCCTCCATCCTTGAAAACGACGTGTGTGATTCCAATTTTCGATTGCGAGGATTCGTTGCTGTTGGGACTGCTGGGGTTCCAGGTCCAGGTCTTGACGCAGCGAGCGCCCATTGAAGTCAGAAGATCAACAAAGACAGCACTGGCGTCGGCACCTTCGGTAGTGTGGACATCCACGAAGCAAACCGCGCCGCGTAGTAGGGCAGGATTGATATCTTTACGAGGGGTACGTGCTGGTGTACCCATCGCCGACCAAAGTTCAGACTTGGAAGGGGTAACAGGTGGCTGCTCATCGTCATCGTCGTCCAGATCCATTTCATCATCCTCATTGTCCTTGGTTGGGGAGTATGAAATGACAGTCGCGTTTCTAGTGGGACCGCCGGGGCGAGTGACTTGAGCACGAGATGCGCTAGCACTGCGTCGCTTCGCGCTTTTAGGGGTATCATCGTCAGCCGGCTTGAGGGGGACCTTGGTTGTAGTGTTGAAGGTACGCATGGTAGTAGTGCGCTTTGGGGTGACAGGAGGGAGATTGGACATTGTCACTCGGGACCGGCCAGTAGCACCACCAAGCAAAGCAGGATCAATGGGAACAGCATTCTCGTCTCCGTACTCTTGGCTAGCTTCAGACATGGAGTCGTCGTGGCGTTGGTGCCCCACAACCTCTTCGGCTTGGTCAGGCTCAACGAGGGACATTTCATGGGCCTCAGCAGCGAGCTCCATGTCTTCCTCGGTAACGGGGATGTCGTCAAAGACAGGGTCATCGTAGTTTGCGCCGATATCAGCCTCCAAGGCGGCCAACATCTCCGCATCAGCATCGAAGCTGATTTCGGACTCATCGGCTTCCATCTCTGCTCTCACTCTCATCTCATCCTCGAAGTACGAGCTCTTGGCCGGCGAAGGACGATTTGATTTAGGAGTGTTGGCTTCTACCAAGGAAAGGTCCTCCTCGCCAGCATCATCAGCTGGCGTACTCGATTGGCTGCTGCCGAGCTTCAGAGGACTGCCCGCTCTCCAATCGCTCATTTGCCTAGCAAGAGGGGTAAATCCCAGCTTCGAGCCTCGCGACACGGAGCGGATGGCCCGATCAGCAGCCTTGATAGCGCTTGTGGGCAGACCATTCCTGAGCGTCTTGGTAGCTCCCGGGGTGGGGGTAGCAGGGACGGCGCTCAATGTGAGCGTTGCCTCTTCCTGGGACTTTCGTCCACTGGAAGCGAGCTCATCCTCGGATTCGTCAGAGTCGTAAGGTACCAAATCTTTTTGTCGTAATCCGAACATGGGGTTAGACGGCTTGATTGCAGAACGGGGAGGAGAAGACTCCGGGCTGATGTCATGAGCTCTATCCTCCTCAGTATCAGACATGTCAACATCCATGGAATCCTCATCCTGCTGCGCCTCAGGTTCTGTAGGTGTTGGCTCAGGCTGAGCTTCAACCTCAACTTCGTCAGCCGCGGTGGTTTGCTCTTCTTTAGGAGCTGCATCGGCGGCTGTCGAGTGCTTCTCCTGCATAGCAGGATCCGCGTAGCGTGGTAGCACAGCAGACAGTCGGCCTGGGAACTCAAGTTGCTGGGGTGAGTCGAAACGGATCTCGGGCTGCTCAACCTCGGGCTGCTCGACCTCGGGCTGCTCGACATCGGGCTGCTCAACTTCGGGTTGCTCAACCTCGGCCTCGCTCTCAACCTTAGCGCCGGCCACGATATCATTTTCCGCCACATAAATTTCTTCCTGAGCTTCGGAGACCTCCGATATTCCAGATACTTCGTGGGCCTCATCAGCCACAGCATCCTCCTCCGCAGCGGGGGCCGTATCTTGGGTCTTGGTCGCTGCAGAACGGATAGACGAGCCCAGAAGTTTCAGTGGGGATGCGGGACGTTTGGCGGGAGACCCCATCAGAGACATCTTCAATGGTGACTTGGGCCGATCACTCTCTCCATCTGTCGGAGGTTGAAATCGTGCTATCGGCACCTGGGGTCTCTTGGCAGGGGGACTGAAGCAAGGATGCCTTGGTGGGCGACTGAGTCAAATCCGAAGCATCCTTGGATGGGAAGAGTAACGCCGGAACTCCTTCGACTCTCTTGGCCGGCGACTTCATCGCATCTTTGAAAGGAGAGGATGTGGGCCTCCGAGCTGGGCTAGTAAGGACTGTGCCACCGGGAGCGTCTTCGGATTGGTGTTCAGCTGCTTCCTCGGTCTCGTCTCCCTTCTCGCTAGTAGGGAAACCATGATCAATCATCTTGAAAGCGCTGGGTGGCTTGACAGGGCTCTTCATCATAGGTTTGAGAGGTGTTTTCTCGTAAGTGGCCAACTCATCATCCGAATCAGAGTCTCGGGATAAAGACCGGTTCAAAGTATCCTTCTTAGGGCTCAGAGGAGCCGGCTTTTCCTTCTTGTCGTTGTCGCTGGTGGCTGTCCGTGTGCTGGCGCGCGTGGCTCTGGCAGCAGCGCCCGCAGCCTTTCGGACTGGTTTGGCTCGCATGCCCGTCGCCGTCTCTGCCTTCTTCTCCTTGGCCTTGGATGTCGCGGTTGCCGCTGTAGCAGCAGGTACGACATTTTCCTTCTCCGGTTCCTGGAAGGAGACCGACTTCTTAACGTTGACAACCTTAGCAGCGGGCCGCGAGACGGCTGACTTGAGACCGGGAGTGGGGTTTGTAGTTGCTGAAGTGCAGACTGTGCCCGCCTTCTTCGTCACGGCAGTTGCACGAGTTCGAGCTGTCTTCTTGGGAGGCTCTGATGATGTATCGGACTTGTCTTCTTCCGGTTGCACAACCTTGCGAGTGGTGCGAGTTCGTGTCGTTTTGGCAGGCTCAGGATTTGAGGGCCCAGTGGTAGTCTTCTTTGCCCTCCCACGAGTTGCCCGGGCTGGCGCAGTACTGGATGATGCATCGTTGCTCTGCTCTGGCTGCTGTTCGGGGGTAGGCTCAACAACCTTCTTGGGCCTGCCGCGTGCTCTAGGGGGCTTATTCATGGTGTCTGCTGATGTGGGCGCCAGCTCATCTGCAGTGTTTTGGGATTCCTCATCGTTTTCCTCGTCGGCTCTGGTTTTCCTTTTGGTTGAAGGAGCGGTCCGGACTGGCGGCTTTGTAGATGCTTTGGTAGATGCCTTGGTCGTGCTGCTGGTGGTAGCTGCCGTTGATTTAGTTGGGGCGGCCGCTGCCGCCTGAGCACGAGTGATTCGCTTCGGAGCATCCATTTTGGGCTTTTCAAACGACCGTTGTTGTGATGTCCGTAACTTACCG
The DNA here is from genome assembly GCA_038364195.1 of Apiospora sp. TS-2023a. Taxonomy (NCBI): domain Eukaryota; kingdom Fungi; phylum Ascomycota; class Sordariomycetes; order Amphisphaeriales; family Apiosporaceae; genus Apiospora; species Apiospora sp. TS-2023a. The sequence continues at coordinate 2,908,621 of JAQQWQ010000009.1, read as the reverse complement.
TGAAGGGGGAAAACAAATCATGCAAATAAATTAATGGGGGATGAAAAATAGGTCGGTGAGGAAGCTCCAGTCGCGACTTCCTTCGATTCTGTATTTAGTGGGCCGTTCGTTGCCTCAGCGACTTGCGGTACCTTCACTAAACAGGCTAGCCGAAGGAAGGGGCAGTCGCGGACACGTTCTCAAAAGTCAAGAGCGGGCAGCACAACGAACGCGACCGACCGTGAAGCGCGACTGTTATTAATTGTATCTCAGTCTATATGGGACAATAGGCAATACCCCTAATGTGCTCCTCATATGGGGAGCTACCTAGGCATCAGATAGGCAATCAATGGTCTCGTCAGATGTACGTGGTAGAGATCGAGGTCTGTTTCCCACCATCAATGGGTAATATTAGCATTCATGTTGGCAACCAAACCTCAAAACCAAACAATTCGAGTCAGTGATTCCTACCTACATACCTAGTTTGGAGGATTCCCAGCTGGTAACGCCTCGTAATCTCACTTGCCCTCGACGCCTTTACTTTACTACATCATTTATACTCATGCTTAAGGCAGGCACTGTAGCTATGACCAACTGCTGCTAGCACGCATCTACCTACCCATTGCCAGCTATCCCGTCCACTCCATGTGCGCCATTCGTGATTTCCGCAACTTGCTGTTCAGAACATGTCAGAAAGTACTATCCATTGGACTTGCTGTATTTGCCCTTATCTGGCATGATTTATGTTCTTGCCGAAATAAGTAGGAGAGGGAGTCTTTACAAATATTAAGTTTGCAGACTATCAGTCAAACTCGTAAAGTGCATGCATGTCATGCGTCACTTTTACTCAGTCATTATGCAAAAGACACAAGACATTGTGACAACCCTCATTAGTATTGTATGGTACGATTCGGATCTCCCAACAGCCGGAGCCGTGGCAGATACAGGTGCCGAACTTGAGCCTTCCGAGTTGTTATGTAGTGCGTCCCGGCTAACGCGTCCCGAGCGGCAGCTACGTGCAAGGTCTTTTATCAATGGCAAGCCCCCGTGAGAATAAATCGGCCAGGTCTAACATATTGAAAAGATACCTACCTCTATTTTAGTAGTAGTTCAATGGCTACGACATCAGATTTGTAGAAATATCGAACCGGAATAATTGTATCGATTAAGGAGGACTAGTACCCCAACTCGATTATTCCCTTGTCGTAATCTAGAGTGAGTGGAATAATCGTGGTAAGTGCTGTTAGTCCCTAGACAAAGTACATCGGTTTATTCCTCCGAATATGTTCCTCACTGGCGATTTTCCTTGAGCGAATTTTAGAAATCTAAGTTTCCATTTACATATGCAGGATAGGTATCAATTCAGGTGCGGGATTTCCCAGCTAGTTTAATGGAAGACAAGGATACTGGCTGTCGCCATCAGTCGCAATCTAAACAGAAATGCTTTGCTACATGTTTGTTTTCAGATCAGTGAGGTAGTAGTAGTATTGCTCACATGTTTAAAACAGAAATAGTGGCGAATGTTCCGGTTGCGCCTGACATCACTTCACACCGTCCTGCATCAACTCGCCATCAATCCATTCTCAGTCTCATTGTAATGCTTCCCTGAGTACTTTGCAGGTAAGGCGCAAAGCGAAACGTGCTTTCTGTCGCCACTCCGCTGACAGCGATCCCGCACTATTAGATTCGGTTCGCCTGGAACGGACTCTACCGATACCGAACTCTTTCCCTCTTCTCTTTTGCTGCAGCAATCCCCCGCCCCTCCGTCAGGAAATGTTCCGATTTCAGACGTCTTATTCTTCGTGAAACAGGCCTATCATCTTCTATACAACCCTCCTGACGATCTCGTGCAACAACGCTCCACCTATACTATCCGAGCACTGTCGATACGTCCTGATACAAAAACCGAGCAGCCACGCACGCGGTGTCGCTTGCCGGGACACACAGAAACATTTACATCCTGCAAGACGCGACAGCTGCTGTGCAAACGACAAGATGGCGTGGTCAAAGTCGACGCGTATCGGCATTATGCTGGCCATAGACGTGGTCTTTTTCCTCCTCGAATTGATATCAGGATTCATCGTCGGTTCGCTGGCTCTTCAGGCGGATGCTTTCCACATGCTGAACGACATCATCTCTCTACTTGTTGGACTCTGGGCAGTCCAGGTAGCCAAGAGACAGACAACAGACAAATACTCGTATGGCGTAAGTGATATCCATTCTTCTAAATGTCCTGGATGCGAAGGAGCACGGTCAACTTTCTCGTACAAGACAGCTGACATTTTGCTTGTTGTAGTGGCTGCGTGCCGAGATTCTCGGTGCATTCTTCAACGCCGTCTTCCTCATCGCCCTATGCGTGTCTATCATTCTCGAAGCCGTCACCCGACTGATCGATCCTCCTACCATTGAGCAACCTAAATTGATCCTGATTGTTGGATGTACTGGCCTGGCTTCAAACCTGATTGGGTTTTTTGTACTTGGGGGGCATGGCCATTCCCATGGCCCTGGGGATCATTCACATGGAGACGGCCATGACCATGGCCATGAACATACTCATGACCACACTCATGACCACGACAACGCTCATGCCGCCGAGGAAGGCAGGGTCTACCCGAATGTTGCTGATGAAGAAGCTCCAGCTATGGATGCTCTGCCTCATGTCGCGCTTGCAAGAGCCACCAACGGGAAAGACTCGAAGTCACCGGAGACTGTCCGTCGCATCAATTTTACGGAAGACGCTTCTGAGCGAAGTGACGGTCGATCTGCAGGAGCTAAACTCGATGGTCGAAGCCGCGCAGGCAGTCTTAAGCACACTCGCCTGCAAAGCATTGACGACCTCAACCTCTATCCCTCTAGCTTCCGTCAAAACATCATCGATCGTAGCAGGACGAATTTGGCAGAATCGGAGGGAAGCTCAATTAACGATGGATCCTCCACCGTAAATGAAGACTCACAGGTCGATGAGAACTCTCCTTTGGTGTTTAAGAATGGCAACGGGGGTTCCATCAGCGCTCACAACTCATACGGAGCTGGTGAGAATGGTCAGCACAAGGGACACTCATCATCTCGGCAGTCAAGAGGCAGACGTGACTCTCTGGAGCATCATGAGCACAACCACAACAAGCCACGGAAACCGGGCAAGAAGGGGCACGGACACAACCACGATGACATGGGCATGAACGCCATGGTACTGCACGTGATTGGAGATGCCCTTGGTAACGTTGGTGTCATTGTAACTGCCTTGATCATTTGGCTCACCGAGTGGCCTGGAAAGAACTTAGCGGATCCCGTGGTTTCTCTGTTCATCAGTATCATCATTCTACGATCTGCCATCCCCCTTACCTTTGCCACGTCTAACATCCTGCTGCAAGCCACTCCGGACCAAATCGACCTTCAAGACATCAAGGAGGATATCCAAGCTCTTCCAGGAGTTATTACCTGCCATCACGTCCATGTCTGGCAGCTGTCAGACACCAAAATTGTTGCGTCAATGCATATTCAAGTTGCCTTCCCTATCACGGAAGAAGGTGGCGAGAAATACATGGCGCTCGCCAAGTCAGCACGCAAATGCCTTCATGCATATGGCATCCACAGTGCTACCATCCAGCCGGAGTTCTGCGTTGATCAGACATGCAACCATCTTGATGCGTCCATGATGACGGACGGTACTTTGGATGGTCAAGCAATGGCCAATTGTGCCAATGGCGAGGGTCCAGCATGTCTGCTCGAGTGCGTGGATGATTGTGTGGGACAGGGATGCTGCGCTGTACCATCATCACCAAATGGCGATGCTGTTAGCCACAAGTCTGGCCATTCAGGTCACAGTCACAGCAATGGCCACGACCACGATCATGGCCACGACCACGGCCACAACCACGGACATTAGTTATGTCTTCCTTGGTTCACGTGATTCATCTATGGTCAGCTGGGATCATTCCTAAGGACGTTCCGTGGGGAAAGCTCTTACTTGTACTACCAGCTAATGGAGGGCTGTTTTTCATCGGCGCTTTCTGATACTGAGCGGGTTTGGGCCATTGTTTGCATTGGGAGGTTGCGTTTGGTTTTCATTTGTTACACTGTACTATATACGGAGAGGGACTGACTGCACAAGCCTCAAGCGAAAGGTTTCGTTTGCGGACCAGACACTGGGAGGCGCTGTACACCTCGAAGCGAACGGGTTGGTTCGCAGGCTAGACAGACACCGGCTGCAAAGGCGCTATTCATCCGAAGTCATTATATGCCATCTGATAGAGATAATAATTTTTGAGACGACACCACAAGAGAGCGCATTCTCGGACGAGATCCGTGCGCGTCGGAGCCTACTTCAGTCTGATTGTACATTTCCCTTCGACCCCTGTGCTGTCATTCGTCTTAAGTATGTACATACCACCCTGTGTTGCAATTGGCTGTAGACGGCACGAAGTAAGAACATGCGAGGTCGTACCAGACACAACACAGACAGTTCCGTGGCGAATGGAGGTGGCCGGTCTGTCTCAATTCGATTTTCTTCTTATTCTTGCCTTGCATCGCCTCTCGATGTTGACCTTCGATCCCCCAAAGCAGGAGGAGATTCTTGGTGAGTTGCAATCAATCAGTCTGCCACATGCCTCCCGTACTCCAGCCAGAACATATAGGTTGATCTAACTTATAGTATCCCCATATTGGCAGCGTGATCTGGTACAACAGATTATGGGACCGGAGAAGCCTGGATTCCTAAAGGTACTGCAGGCAGATTCGCCACGCTCTGAGCCGTCTGGGGGCGGGCTGTATATATATATACACACAAGAGTATTCGGCTTGCTTACTTGTAGGTGTAGTGGGTGGGCACTATCCCATCACAGCCTTGGTCGGCTCCTTATTTTCAGGTCGATTGAGGACAACGGCATGGCCCTGGTTAATATAAAATGCAACCCTCATGCTGCCGTGCGGCAAAGGCTTCTCCCAGTCGCTCGGCAAGCTATATACCGACTCTGATAATTTCTAGGGAGGGTAGTGCTTCGGAATTCCAGCGAGACTGCGTATGTGGGCCGTGTTGTCCTTTGGGGGTCAATCCCTGTAACAGGCGTTAGACATCAAGCAGCATTCCGGATAACCAAGGTGATAATGGTCATCCGCGGTGTGTCTCCATGTGGCTGAGGAGTAGGCTATACCTATGCCGTCCGATCCATCTCGAGATATTGATCGAGAAGTTATTGATATTGGCAACACAGAGGCTCGAGTCTGCTCTGTATACCAATGCATTGGATGGCAAGGTATTATTATATCGAAGCGGAACGAGCCCCTATTAATATAGCATTGTACATACGTTGCATAAGACTAATATCCACATCACGTATCAGCGAGGAGCTTGTCATGTAATCACACGGTCACCATTAGCTGATCAGATTTCCCTGTATTGCTGTATTCGTGGGGGGTCAAAGATGAGACTCACATTGGATATGAGAATAGCAGGCGATATTACTTCTATTCCGCCAACTAGACATTAGCTATGCGAGATGGCCTGTCGAAAACTTCACTGATTAGCAGGTATCGCAGAGTAGTGCCCATATGGCACATGCATGGCCAAAGACATCCCCTACGCGTACCGTTGGAGAGCTTTATCGGGCTGTTGCAACATGTGCAGTTGTGAGATCATGACTCCTGTGAGTGCTAATATCGAACAAGTCCTGAGATAAGACAGAAAGGTTCGTTCTAGAGCTATGGTTGGACGAGAATATATGTCAGCCGGTCTCAGGCGTGACTGAGGTGATTTCGAAGGGACATATTCAAGGCTCTTTTGGGCCCGGACCAGATATCCGTATCCTATAGTGTTGGCCACAGAGGCAGTCCAATTTGTTAAGGATGTGGGGCATTGCAGGCAGACAACCAATGAAATGGTTTGTAGTTATTAGAGGTTTCTGCATGCCATTGAACTGCTGTCTCTGGTCTACGCAAGGAGCAACTGAAATTGGTAAGGTGGCTTTCATGTAGGATGATCTTTAGGGAATAGCCTGAAGAAGAAAAGTCGATCATCGGATAACCTGGCCACCTCGCAGAGTCAATATGTTGGGGGCAGGGGTGACAGAGTTATTGTAGGGCTGCGGAGTTTCTTCCCAGGCTAACCTGGCCAATGACACCGTCGACTGAGAGGTGAGCTATGAGACAAGGACGATGATGCGAGAAGGCGATATTAAGATTGACTCACCGACATAGTCGCAGCATATGTCGTGATCTACAGCCAACTTGATATAAGTTGATCACATGCGTGGCAGGTGTTTCTGAGACTGAAGGGAGCCCGACCGAGACGACGGCACGACGGCACCGGAAGCTAGGTCGATCAGTTCCATTGCTGGCTCTGGTGGCTCTATGCATTGTTGGACGATAGGGCGTTGTGGTGGGCTTCCATGCAGATGAGGCTCCCGCGTGGGCGCCATGACAACTTGCTTGCATGAGCGTTGCGTCTCCCTGGATCTTATGCTAACCTGGACCTTCAGCTATCAACTCGAATTTACAAGTCCGACAAAATGACCCAAGGACACGGTTACCTACCCAAGTAGTATTCGATGTGACAGTTATCTAACCAGGGACAATGCCTGTCCAACTCAGATAACCATGGGGCTTGAGAGACAGCTTCTATACATACATGTAGACAATAAACCACTTGTCAAGCGTCGGGGGGACACCAGACGGGTAGGTGCGGGTGGGCGTTGGAGGAAGTACTCCGAGCATACGGCAGGCGGCTTCCATTTAACGATCATATATTGATATTCCATTTGCACTGTACATACCCGCAAAGTCCAAATGCAATAACACGCTCTATTTTAGGTACCAGGTAGGCACTCGACAGGATTACCTGGGATCGATTAGCCCACATTCAAATGTACATCTGAGGCGACCTTGACTCACTATACGGTTGCAGATTGTGGGCATCATGGAGCGGATATGCACCAGGCATCTAGCAAATACTCCAACATGCCTCCGCTCGAACCGATGAGATTGATGGGCCAGCCTAGATCTAACAACCTGCACTTTCCAAGTGTGAATGATTACTAACTCAAATAGTGTGCGTAGTAGCGTTAATAATGTCGGGTGTCGATCATGAGAATCCCTTGGACAAGCTGCCGAAATACGGAGAAAGAACAAGGGATGCACTTGGTTGCTTGGGTTGAATTTCCGATAACCTAGATATTATAAGAAGCGCATCATCGCGCAGCTTATGTATACAACTACAACACCACCACAGTGTTCTTATCGCATCGATAGCCCCGACATCCCTGCCGCCTGCACTGCAACGTCCGAGGCTTCAAGTGCGTGGAATACTCAGGTCCACCATCATAGAGCAGAGGCATGATTTCGGCATCATCAGTTCTACTTCAAGCCACCGAGTCCCAACCTGTAAGCGCGAGCAGTTGCACCAGCCTCATACTAATACGACCCGACACCAAGATCTGATTCATCGAATTTCATGGATTGCAGAAACTACCGCCGCTCCTGTAGCTAGGGTACGTTGCATCTGGGGTATTTGGGATCGAGAGGCGATCTCCGCTGCACGAATTGATAGTTTCACATACCGCCGATATCAATATTGCATGCAACAGCTCACGGAATTCCCGTTGCCTCGCTAATAACCCCATATCTAACATCGATGGATGATGGGGATGAGAGCAGCGTCGCGCAGGGTGCCGATTCGCCCCCTTCCAGCTTACCTACATTAATACGAGGCCCAGTTTTGCTGAAGCTTGCGGCCCGTCGAGCCGGCTCGGTAGCCGGATCCCTACGTTCAATCACCAAATGCACAACCTACAGGGACGCTGGCGAACCAGCTATTTGGTACGCCAATATGCATTGGGACCAGTGGCCATGTCCGCCTAGCTGTACTGCGCCTTAGCGCCTACTTGAGTAGCCACAGGTTGGTAACAATGCCAAAATACTTACTTTCTTCTGCTTCAAAGACGGGCAGGGGCTCCGAAGTCTAGTGTGTTGATACCTCGCAGCCAAGCCCCGCTGGACAGGGGTTCGGTCATCCTCTCCGGGAGTCTGGTCAAGCTCGCCCGTAACGGGGCCGAGTAACGTCCCACCACCATTCTACTGACAATGGCTACATTGCAATATCGAAACGTGGTCAGATACGGCTCAGATCGCCGTCCAGGCGCTCTAGAGCAAGTCTTTCATTTAGTCGATCATGCCATTCAAACAACAAAACAATTACCGGCTCCCATTGCTATCAACTCGACCTCGTGTAGTCTCAACACAGGATACGTCAGAATCCAAGACGGGGTCCGGATGCGTTCAATGGAGTCTCGATACGTGTATGGCTGCTCTACAGCCTTGAGTCCTTGTGTTGCTCACTAGTGGAGTGCTGCCACAGATACAACACCACTAGATGTTATCGATGCACTATGCATACGGCCCCTGGATAGTGTGCCCGTGCATGTCCGCTTGTGCGATAGGGCACCGCTCTACGGACCGCTCCTACCGATGGGACTATCTCGTTGGATAAGGGACGTGTAGGTAATATAGTGCCCTTTCTCTGGGAACAGGTCAAATGACACTGTACAACCATCAGGATATGCCCAGGTAAGCAAGCATCCAATATCGCAATATCGAGGATAGACCGGTATCCACTAAATACGCTTCGGTGGCTTTATGAGATACCTTCATGATCATGAACACAGCTCCAGGGGTGTACCGGCAAGCTGTACTCTGGGGTTGGTGTGCTGATTTGAAGTCCTGGTAAGAGGAAGAAGGTACCATGCTTCTCGTTTCACTCATCTCTTCATCATGTCATCTTTCCCTCGCATGACTTACACAAGCCAATGCCAACATTGAGTTGTGCTGCTTTATCTGCCCATTGGTCGTTCGCCCCCAGAGTTTGACTAGCACTTCAGTCCTGGCCTGGCCACACGCATCAAATGTTTCAATAAAAGTCGGCAGTCACACCTTGGGCCTGAAGTTGTACAGTGAATATAAAAAAGTTCGACTTGTCCCAGGCAACCAGGGATATTCTGCTTCGAATCATCCCTTGCTCATATTCCCAACCAAACACCCCAGCCCTCCTCTTAATATACTTGGCTTCTCGGGCACCCAGAAGTGTGACACACTAGGTTTTCGCTTTGGAATATATGATCAAGCCCTCGACATAGCTTCTGCAGTATCTCACATATCCATCAAACCAGACCTAGGTATTCGAGTCGTTATAAGAAGGCAACGAGAGTCGCTCTTCAGAATGGAAGATACCGAAGGACAACAACTCATCATTGATGGGTTTGACCCCAACCCATCACCGTTCTCGAGTGTCGAAAGTACAACCACGCCAGATACCGTATTCTCCCCTTTAGAGAGCCCGGTCCAGAAGACCCTTGGCTTCAAGGACGCAAGATCAGTTGCCCGCCACAAGCTCAGCCTCCTGTCACTGGAGGAAAAGGTACGGACACACTCGAGTGTAAATTGAGACAAAAGCTCATGCCTGCAGGTATCACTACTTACTGCAGCGGACTTCTGGCGGACCAAGTCTATTCCAGACAAGGCGATTCCGGCGATCAAAACCAGTGATGGGCCCAACGGCGCTCGAGGCGGCATTTTCGTCGGTGGAACAAAGGTTTGCTCATATGTCAACTGCCACACATCGAATTGCACAGCTAATTCGGGCCTACCTCAGGCTGCCCTGTTTCCGTGTGGTATCTCTCTAGCAGCCACATGGAATAAGAATCTCATATATGAGGTTGGCCAGCATCTTGCCGACGAGGTCAAGGCCAGGTCTGCCCATGTGCTCCTCGCACCGACGGTGTGCATGCACCGACACCCGCTCGGTGGTCGGAATTTCGAGTCATTCTCGGAGGACCCTCTTCTCACGGGCAAACTGGCATCTCAGTACATCCAAGGCCTACAGTCCAAGGGCGTGGCTGCGACTATCAAGCGTCGGTGAAACCTGGACCACCCTCAGCTTTGCTATGTCGACTGACTGGATATGCAGATTTCGTAACCAACGAACAAGAGACGCACAGATTGACGATCGATTCCGTGTTGATGGAACGGCCCCTGAGAGAACTGTACCTCCGACCCTTCGAGATCGCAGTCCGAGAAGCAAATCCCTGGGCTGTCATGACATCATACAATCTGATCAATGGAGTGCATGCCGATATGAACGATCATACACTGAAGGATATCCTGCGGGGTGAATGGAAATATGACGGGTAAGTCCACTACAGCCCGATATACGTATAGTTAGTTGTAGCTGAACATTTCTTCCAGGACGGTGGTATCTGATTGGGGTGGTGTAAATTCAACTGTCGAAGCAATAAAGGCCGGCTGCGACATAGAGTTCCCTTATTCGGCCAAATGGCGGTTTGACAAGGTTATCAAGGCAATCGAAGATGGTACCCTCTCGCAAGACGACGTCAACCGGGCAGCAGAGAATGTCCTCACCCTAGTCGAGCGCACCAGAGGCGATGATTTGTCTCCAGAAGCAGACGAGCGAGAGGATGACAGGCAAGAGACTCGAGAACTGATTCGCGAGGCGGGCGCACAAGGCATCACTCTGTTGAAGAACAACAACTGCCTGCTGCCCATCGACCCCAAGACGGCTAAGGTTGCCGTCATAGGACCCAACGCCAACCGTGCCATTGCAGGTGGTGGCGGCAGTGCCAGCTTGAACCCCTATTATAACACTCTGCCACTCGACAGCATCCGATCAGTCGCTGAACAGGAGGTAGTATATGCTCAGGGATGCCACATTCACAAATGGCTCCCTGTCGCATCGCCGTTCTGTACTGACAAAGCAGCCAACCCCGGAGTAACGCTTGAATGGTTCAGCGGTGACAACTTCGAGGGGGACGTCATTGTCCAGCAAAGGAGGACGAATACAGACCTATTTCTGTGGGACTCGGCGCCGCTGGCCCAGCTGGGACCTGAATGGTCGGCCATTGCAACAACGTACTTGACCCCGACAGAAACTGGCAAGCATACTATTAGCTACATGAGCGTGGGGCCTGGGAGGTTGTTCGTGGATGGGGAGCTCGCCCTGGATCTCTGGAACTGGACGGAAGAGGGCGAGGCCATGTTCGACGGGTCGATCGACTACATGGTCGAAGTGGAAATGCAAGCGGGCAAGGCCGTGGAGCTCCGCGTGGAGATGACCAACGAGCTACGGCCCATTGCGAAGCAGAAGCAGTTCAACATGACCCACAAGTACGGCGGGTGCCGCATCGGGTTCAAGCAAGCGGACGCGGTCGACTACCTCCAGCAGGCTGTGGATGCCGCCCGAGAGGCTGATGTGGCGGTGGTCATTGTCGGGCTCGACGCCGAATGGGAGTCGGAAGGATACGATAGGAAAACAATGGACCTTCCATCTGACGGCAGCCAAGACCGTCTTGTGGAAGCAGTTGTCAAGGCGAACCCCCGTACCATTGTCGTCAACCAATCCGGCTCCCCGGTCACTATGCCATGGGCCGATAAAGTTCCGGCCATCGTCCAGGCGTGGTATCAAGGCCAAGAGGCAGGAAACGCGGTCGCGGATGTCCTTTTCGGGTTGAAGAATCCTAGCGGAAAGCTTCCGGTAAGTTGCCGTGCAACAACAAGACCCCTTGTATAAGCGCCGACTGCTAATCCCCCCATTACAGACCACCTTCCCGAGAAGGATCGAGGACACTCCGGCATACCACAACTGGCCCGGCGAGAATCTGCGGGTTGTGTACGGCGAGGGGATGTACATGGGGTACCGACACTACGACCGGACGAAGGTCGCGCCGCTCTTCGCCTTCGGCCACGGCCTCTCCTACACCTCGTTCGAGTACGGCCGCGTCTCGCTCAGCCGGAGGGCGCTGGCGCCCGACGACGCGCCGATCCACCTGGTCATGGCCGTCGCCAACGTCGGGCCCGTCGCCGGGTTCGAGACGGTTCAGGTCTATATCCGCGACGAGAAGTCGGCGCTGCCGCGGCCCGAGAAGGAGCTCGTCGCGTTCGAGAAGGTGTATCTCGAGCCGCAGGAGACGAAACACGTCACGGTGCCGTTGGACAAGTACGCGGTGGGCTACTATGACGACTCTATCCCTGCTTGGATTGCCGAGGAGGGCCGGTTTGATGTGCTGGTGGGAGCTTCGTCGGCCGACATCAGGTAAGATTTTTCGTTTTCCCGCCTCTCGCTTAGTTTGTCCAATTGGTCCCTGATGCTGAAGATATCTTCTTGTCACAGACAGCAAGCTTCGTTTGTTGTGCGCGAGTCTTTTACGTGGACTTTCTGAGATTCAGGGGTCTGATAGCACAACCCCTTTTATTTGGTCTCTATATACACCACATAATCTCACTGCTACAGCAATAGAGCACCGGTAATTATGGTGTACATTCAGGGGACGCAATGGAGGACTTCTAGGTTTTATTGGCGAAGAGATCATAATGTGTCGGGCCCGAAACAATCATCTGAATTCACTTAGTACAGCATACGGTGACGCGGGTACACATGGGCGAATATATACCAGTCGTTTTGTGGTTTCCTGCGGGTGGTTACGTCTTTCTCCTTGTTGGGTCTCCTCTGGAAATACTGCTACCAGATTGATATCCCCTCACGCCCGAGATGAAGGCGAATTAATAATTTCCGCAGTTTCAACAGCATCGCTCTTGTCTTAGTGCTTTCACGTGGAACATACCCCTTTGACTTGGGCTCTAGAGTGGCATTGGCATGCAGCAGGTTGTTGCCGCTGGCCTAGGGCGGTTCGGCGGGATCGCTGCACGCAACCCAGTAGCAAACCACGGGGATTGCGGAAGGAAAACAACGGCAGGACGGTTTATAGCAGGGGAAGGTGTCACGCAAGAGTGGTACTCGACCATAGCCAGTAATAGCCCGGCTCGCTTATGTTTCTTCATCGAGCTCGCTCAGATAGGAATGGACCTTCCGCAATTCCCGTTTCGGGCTCCTCGGGGGTCGGGAGCCTCGGGGGTTGCATACCCCCCACGATCCAAATCGGCAGAACTTACGAGGGGTAGAAGAAGGGAATAGTGAATATGCCAAACCATGGGGGGATTTGCAGACGGCCTCATGAACAGCTTGGATATGATGCGACTATATGCATGCATGTAGGCTCGCTGGCGGAGTCCGTGGTACGGAAAGCCCTGCTTTGCCGCCGAGGACGATTGCTTCTGATATAACATATACATGATGCTGTTCGGTTGAAATGTCCGAACTACCTGACGAGTACAGTCCCAGTCAGGCCCGAGACGTCTGCAGCCGTGCCAGTCAGGAACCCCACCATACCTGCAGGAAGCTATATGTCGAGATCATCTTCTAGGTATAGACTCATACTCGAGTTTATGCTTATACTACAGCAGGAACAAGCGATGACTCCGGCGAATAGCCGAAAGAAAGGCCTTGGCAGTGTTCGTATAAGCACTAGACTGCCCGCCGAGCTCATTGTCTTCATATGAGGTGATATAGAGAACACGGCACCACTTGCCTCCTCACGAGGATGCATGCTTGCTTCTTGATCCCACTTACAGACATTTGCTAGTACATACGACCACATGCACCTGATAGCTAGGGATCCCGTCCGCTCTCCCATATATAAGCAGGTGACAGCCGGATTAGTAGTTGCGTCGGTGACGAGCAGCGAATCCCCGGTGTTGTATGTTTTAATAATTTTTGTTTTCCTTTGTTTTTGACGTTTCGTCCGAACCTTTGACATGTCTTGTCGTCTCGAAATTGGGTTCCTCGATGCATATACAGGCTCAGAATGGGCATGTCCAAACGCCGCTATTGCCCTCAAAGTCCCTAAAGCCTCATGATAAAGACTACATAAAATAGTATCTAGTGGTCCTTAGCAGTATATGTCATACATGCAGCGTTGAAGTGCTATGTCTTCTGGTTTTTATTACTGATGAAAGGGAAGATGCTATGGCTGGATCCCTAGTAGAGTCGTGTTCTAAGAGGAGCTTTCCACTGCTGCATGAGTTGCTACGAGCTGGAGTTTAGGGAAGCTCTTAGCGTTGGAGCTCCCCACAGACTCCCCCTGGTCCCTGAGCTATGGTGGATTCATCATGCACCTAGGGCACCTAGAGCACCCGCCTAGGATCAGCCTCGCCAGTGACCAACTAAGTACAGTACTTAGCATTGATCCATTCACTATTACTATGTACCTAATTGCTTACGTATCGTCACCCGTAGCTCCAGTCGCCAGTCGCAGGTGGTGTCCGTCCTTTCTTGCATTCATTTTCCAATAGTTCAACCATCAATTCTTCAATACCTTGCTGTCTTTGCCTGATTTTTAGACTTTTTATCGCGTCAATGGGTTTATGAGTCGGACTTAAGACCATGAGGCTTCTCTAGCCGCGCCGTCGGAACTTTATATATAAATCTCCAAATTCCTAACAATGGCGCCTCCGTATGGCAACAGCAAGAACGGAGGCTATGGCCTTCCGCAGCAGCAGCAACAACCACCACGACAACAACAACCCGGCGAGCCCAACCTACAAGCTATCCTCGAAGACATTGTCACCAAGGCCCATATTACGGCGCGTCGAATACGGACTTTCTGGAATAGTCCCCACGGTGTCCGACTGCGCAATGTCACCATGAAGATCGCCAGGCAAATCCAGCTAAACCTAGCTGCGCGCCGCCTCCTAAGCTTCCCGCATTTGCTCGTCGCCTTGTGGATGCTGCTTCTGCTATGGGGGGAGCATTGGATCTTTGCCACCAAGGTCAGGAGTTGCGATTGGGACCACTGGGAGAAATGGGTAAGTAGCAATCACCGGTTGGACCACCCATGCGCCAAGTCGCCCGTACGGGCCACGGCGAGGTTGAATCCATGCCCGCACCAACAAGGCGCTTCTACATGACTGCGACTAACCGACGACTCTTCCTGTAGCCCAAAGGAGCAGCACCGCATCGACTCGTTTTCGTCGCCGATCCTCAGATCATCGACCCGAAATCATACCCCGGCCGTCCGTGGCCTGCAAACCCCCTGACGATGAGGATCACGGACAACTACATGTCGAGGTCTTTTATTCAACTACAAAAGGTGTTACAACCAGACACCGTAATTTTTCTGGGCGATTTGTTTGACGGTGGGAGAGAGTGGAAGACGGCGCGAGGTGACTTCAGCGATCCGGAGTGGGCCACCCGCCACCCGGCCGGCGAGCGACAATACGTCAAGCAATGGAACAAATGGTACGGTCAGGATTACTGGCTTCGGGAGTATGGCCGGTTTGGCGACATATTCTACAAAAACTGGCCCGCCGGTGGCCACGAACCGGGCCCGGGGCAGCGGGGCAGGAAGGTTATATCGAGCTTGCCCGGTAACCACGACTTGGGCTTTGGGGCAGGAGTAAAAGTGCCAGTAAGGGAAAGATTCGTGGCCTTTTTCGGGGAACCGAACAGAGTCGACGTGGTGGGAAACCACACGTTCGTTTCGGTTGACACAGTCTCTCTGTCCGCCGATACGTCACCGATGAAGGACAAAGTGGATTTAAGCCCCATTTACGGCCCGGTCAACGAATTTCTGGATGGGGTAAAGGCGGCTAAGCGAAGGGCTGCAGCCAAAGAGTTGCGATTCTGGCGTGGCGAAGTCGAAGAAATACCGTTTGCGCACAAAGTCGAGGAGCTCAAGGACGCCGACGTCAAGAACCTGCCAACCCTCGACCGCGGGGAGGATGGACCGGACTTCCCGACCATTCTTCTCACCCACGTCCCGCTATACCGAGCCCCAGGGACGCCTTGTGGGCCGATGCGCGAACACTGGCCTCCCCAGAAACCACCCAAGGGACAGACGACGCCAGTGGTACCGGACCATCGGAACGCCATCAGCGTGTCAAATGGCTTCCAATACCAGAACGTACTAAACGAGGAGGACTCCGTCAAGTTGGTCAAAAGCGTTGGTAACGTGGTCCAGGTATTCTCGGGAGACGATCACGACTATTGTGAGCTGGTCCACTCGGAACAAAAGGACAACGTCCGTGAGATTACGGTCAAGAGCATAAGCATGGCCATGGGCGTACCCACCCCAGCTTTCCAGATGTTGTCACTGTGGAATCCTATCGACGAGAACGGCCGCCCCTTGCCTGGAGCCGGTAAGGCCACGTTCCAGACTCACATGTGCTTGCTACCCAAGCAAATCTCTACATATACTACATATTCTGCCCTAGGCATCCTAACCATAGTGATCCTTGTGGTGCGTGCCGCCCTTGTTCCGATTCTGGGTCTGCAGCAGTTTGCGCTCAACCCTGCTCAACAAGCCAACGGCACGGTCCTGCCGCTTTTTAAGGACAAAGTCGAGGCCGACCAAGAACGTGGGCTTGACCACAACTCCCCCAGTCGTCGGGGACGCCTACCTCGAAACTCCTTTCGTCCAGGACCCGTGGTCGTATTCCCTCCATCTCGTCACCCAACGGCATTGGGCGCAGCAACTCGCGGCCCAAGGCGGCTGGAGGGGCCCAATGGCCGCGTATCGAGATCCGCCGTGACCCCTCCAACGACGGCAAGACGGGAGGGCCGGGCGGAGGCTACTGGAGAGCGGCGCCGCGCCCCAGGTGGCAGTCCACCATACAGTCTCGCGCATCGCTCGTCTGGCGGGAGGTGTGGACGACTTCTTGGCGGGTCATCTGGATGGCGGTTGGTTTCTACGCTTACTTGATGTATAAGGGCTGATTAGGGTGAGGGGGGTATTCCTTGGATTACTACTACTACTGTTGCTGCTACATTACTGCTTGCACCATACTACCTATATTACAACCTGGCTTTGTTTTTCTTCTGGTCTCTTTACTGTTTAGGTGTTGGGGATGGGCTCGGCTATTCTGCATAAGAAAAAAGGAGGGCGAGTGATTCAAGGTTACACTTTTCTGGGATAGAAAGTTTGAAGAGATGGCCGCCTGACAAGGGACATGGAGAGAGATGGTGGTAACTTCAGGTCATCCATTCTGACGTGGTCTACTTCGTTACCGAGTATGAGTTGCTATCCCGTTTCGTTGGGTGGGTGGTACGGGCAACCGAACCGAAGGGCACGGCAGGAAAATGAATGGCTGCCCGTTGGCATCATGCGGGCTGGGGGTAGCAAGCAGCATTAGCAAGGGCAGAAGCATCGACAGCCCTGCATTTGAACCCGGCTTGCGTTATTGTATCTGAAGAAGAAGCAGCAGCAGCATAAAGCTGCAGTTTCGACAGCTTAAAAGCTTAGCAAGGCGCAATTGGAATCGTTACTGGTAACCTAATGAACGTGCCATGGGTGTTTCTTCTTCCTCTTTCTTAATCGAATTCGGCAGAGGTGGTCCCTTGGCGCCATACCATCATCTAGCTTTCAACCCATTTCAAAGGAACGGGAGAGGCAAGTTACATTATACTGGCAAATAGATGAGTTCTCAGTAACTAGGCAAATTAGTAGGGGGGAGGGGGAGCGTCCGATCGATACACCAGAGTATTGTTGCAGCTATCCGCCTCTCGGGTCACCACCTCGTCCCCGGAAACTAGAAAACAGGAAGGTGACACGGCCAAGGGAGTTGGCAGGCAGGCAAGCGAATCAGCTAAGTCAAACCCAGGAGCATCCCTTTCGCTAGAGAAGGATAAAGTAAGGGAGACAGAGCAAGGGTTAAGTAAGTAAGGTAGCGGGCGGCAGCACTGGTCAGTCCCTATTCATACAAACTTACACATATAGCAGCAGTCGTTCTTAACATCGGATCCGGATCACACAAGTACGTCACACATTCACACGGATTTGGAAGGCTCGCAAACGGCAAGCGTTACTCGATAGTAAATGGTATATCTCATTGGTCCCAAGCAGATTGTTCCTGAACTCTAGCCAGAACTATTGCAAGGTTCTTCTCCCAAACATATCGAAAGAAAAAAAAATAGACACTTGATATATGGATATCTAGATGGCGTAAGATTGTGTCTGAGTGTGCATGCCATCATCATCCTAATCGATCGCGATTGGGAACGGGACAAGCATCCGGAACTGACTGAATGAGTGTCTCACCAGCCTCTGTAATCATGGAGAACCAACCAAATTAGTAATAAGATGAATATTTGGTTAAAGCTGGTCCCCCGATGTTGGAAAAACCAAAACTCCAAGTATCCGTTCCCTTGTTGGCCCCCAGGGGATATAATATAGTATAAATGTTAGAAAAGCCTCCATTGGTATTTCCCATTGGACATGGCTTCTTTTTGAAGCTTTCCCATATCCCGTGAAATCTGATTCGTGGTGTTCCCCATGTGTAGTAAATAATTCAATCAATCATTCAAGTTTCCCGATTGTAACCTGAACTCCGTACGTCAAACTCCAACGCTGGTAACAACCCGGCCCGTAATCGCGTGTCGGTCGGTCTACGTAGCAGCGCCCGCCAAATCCCTGGAGTGATCCATAATCCGTTGAGCAAAAAGCGATGGTATAATCAAAAATCAATCCTGCTAGCAACCTCATCCTGTCATGAGGGGCATCAGGTCGCAAAAGTGTATGTGTGTGTAGCGCATTGGGCCGTTCAGTAGCTGAAGTCGACATTCCCCAGTCCCATCTGCTGTATCGCCTTATCTTGTTGTGTCATGTTTACGTTGTTTGTCGAGGCCGTTTCATTCGTTTGCTCCGTCGAGACGCTGTCACCAGCACTCGATCCCGTCATGGAGGGTTGCAACTCGTGTTCCGTCGGTGGTATCCCGCTATCCGCAAATCCTTCGTCGCGAAGCTGCTGGAAGCTCCAGCTGGGCTCGAATCCTTTACTGTTCCAGGCATGAGCAACGCGCTCATACATCTCGTCAATCTGTTCAAGACTAATCTTGCTAGTCTCGTAGACCATGCAGTAAACGAAGAGGCCGGCAAGGACGCAAAACGCGCCCCAAACGTAGAAAACCCTGGGCCCCAAGTCGGCATAACCAGCGCCTGACCCAATGATATACGGGGTGCCGTATGCGATGCCGAAATTCAACAGCCAGTTGGATGCTGTCGTGATAGACATTGCCTTGGCTCGGACCTTTAGGGGGTAGATCTCGGCAGTGACGACCCAGCATACAGGCCCCCACGAGGCAGCGTAGAAGAAGACGAAGAACATGACAAAAACAATGAGGATCTTGCTGGAAGATGTTGAAACTTCGTTGGTACTGGGGCTGCCGACGGCTGTGGAGTAGATGGCGATGGTCATTTGACATAACGACATGCCAACCGCACCGACCAAGAGTAAATTGCGCCTTCCCCAGGTTTCGACTACGAACAGCCCCGGGATGGTCGAGATGACGTTGACGACGTTGGTGATGAGAGCGATGAGGAAAGGGCTGTCTATGCCGGCACCGTGGAAGAAACTCGTTCCATAGTACATGATGAAATTGATGCCCGTCAGCTGTTGTAGCATCTGCAGGCCACAACCCGTGAGCGTCCTACGGCCAAGGTGAGGGGCACCTAATAAAATGTCGCGGTACGAGTCGGGGCCGAGTGTGAGCTCGTAGTCGTGGTTTGCTTGTATCTCGGCGAGTTCTTCAACGAGAGCAGGATGTGTGATGTCGAGCCGTCGCAACCGGCTGAGCGATAATGCAGCGGCCTCATTCTTGCCGCACTTGATGAGATACCGGGGCGTCTCCGGTAGAACCATGATACCGACTACCAACACACAGGCCCAGGTTAATTGAAGGCCCATCGGAATTCGATATGCTGCAGCTCCGCCGAGGTTTTGGGTCCCAATGTTGACGATCGAAGCGCCCAGAAGACCGAGGGTGATGGATAACTGGTAGGCACACACCAGAGTGCCTCGTATCCATTTGGGCGCCATCTCAGATTGATACAACGGCACGAGGAGCGACACGGCTCCAACACCGACTCCAGCAAAAAGCCTATTACGAATTGTCAATATCATAACCCCCGAGTTCAAGACAGCCTATTCCGAACGTACCGGCCCACCAACAGCATCGGAATCGCATCGGCGCAGACTTGAAATATGACGCCGAAGCAGAAGACCCCCACGGCAATGAGAAGCGATATGCGACGTCCTATTTTGTCGGCGGCAGGGGCGGCAAGTAATGACCCGATAAACGTCCCTATGCTCAGTATGGCAACAATTATGGCGATGTTCGGCGGTGATATGGCGGGAAGATTGTCGTGATTGGAATCGAGGTAGCCGTTATTGAACTGTTTTACGAATGATTTCATGACCAGAATCCCGTTTATCGTTCTATAATGAAGAAGGCGGGCCAAAGATTAGTACTGCAAAGCTTTCTCCGACCGTAAAATCGCGTCGTATGATGGTTGTTGTTGAGGCTCACCCAGTATCGTATCCGAACAGGAGACCACCCGTGGCGACGAACAGGCCGATCATGATGGCCGGGGCCGAAGAACCGGCGACATTGTCGGGTTTCTGCCAGCCCATGGCTATCGCCATGGTGAAGGGATTTGCGACGTCAGGCCAGCGTGGCTGATTGTATCTCGAGGTCGACAGCGAAAGAGTTGTTGCCTGGGAATGGGAAGGTTGACGTTGAAATTTGCGGGTTCCTCATCAACCGGCACCGATAGAGGATAGAGATGTGATTGATAGATACAGTAACGTAGGGAGTGGGTAATAATAGAAAGAGTTCCAGAGTGGAGAAATGGACAGGGCGATATCGAACGAGGGAAAAGGCGGGAGAACTTGGGAAAAGAAGGGCAGAGATCAGCGTGCTGCTGCTGACTGGGGGTGGGAATCAATTACCACGGAGAACACCCTCAGCACTGCTTCTGCCAAGTGCCAAGGGATGAGGCCGTCTTATTGGCCTGGCGAGCCTGGCCGGCCGCTGGGCACGCTTAAGCGAGTGCAGCCACCAGGCGTGAGCGATGCCATGTTTGGAGAGGATAGAGGCCAACCGGAGCCACTAGTAGTAGCCTACTGGCGTGCTGGCGAGCCATCCATCCCCAGCCGGGCTGGACTGTCTCTGCCTTTTCCAACCCGTCCTATTCTCTGCATGGGCAAGTGGAAGTTCAGCCAGTCAGCCAGTCAGCCAGTCATCCGTTCTACCGTTTCTGGTGTCTGGGTAGGGGAAAAGGGACGGAGAAAAAAAAACCACTGGCATAACTCCTAGCCCAACTGCTAAAAGCATCGGTCTGTCAGTCAGTCAGGGGAGTGAGGTAAAGATCATCATGCCATCTCAACGTTTGGTGCGATAGAGTCCCAGTCAATGGCCTTACCGACAACGGAGAGCCATTGTGAACGTGCAGGCTATGATTACGGCTACCCTTGGCCGCCGTGTTGGGGGGCTGGCCGAATTCTCACGATTTACTGGAGTCCAGGCATCTAAAAGGGTAGCAGGGCATGTTTGCTGTTTGGCCCTGTCCGAGTCGTTGTTGCAGATAGAGACAAACAACCGCCCTGGTTTCGAGCAGTTTGATACAACGTCAATCAACTCAGCATAGCATTGCATTGCACTACACTGCTGGGTAGGTAGGTTGAGATGTTCGCTCGTTTCTCTTCATCGGGGACGAATACCTGCATCCGTATATGCCTCCCCCAGTAGGCGACCGGTCCAAGTGCATCGGGCATGCCATCCAACCAACTTCTCCAAACGTCGTGGAGGAGGGGGTTGAAAGGATTCAGATCCATGTAGTAGTATGTGCCTTGTTCCAGTGTGTTTCTAGGTTAGGCTCTTCGTCCTACCTGAGATGGGCAAACACGGCGCCCACTGGCTGTGCGCGCGCGTTGTTCCTAGGTAAAAGTAAGGATGGATGTTTCTCAACTCGGTTCCCCAGGGAAGGTAGGCTGGCATGCGAAAACTGGAATTGCATTTCACCTGTCATCGGGTGGTACTAGAGAGTAGTACACTAGCCTGCTAGCCTTAGCAACTTCAATACGACTAGCTCGACGAGAGGAGCCGGAGGCTTGGGTAGACTGAGACTATCCATTCATTGGCAAACATAGTCTACTGTAGTTGGGGGTCGGGGTCTCTCTATTCTCTGTGCTGGGCAGCTTGGGCTGTATGCATGCGCGTAAGACAAGCTAAAAGTGGCAATAGAGGAACGTCGACACATCAGCCGCTCAGCTGAAGCGCAATCTAATGCTTTCGTCCGAAGCCAGCCTGCAGTCGTGTGTGCTCCCTTTCTTTTCTTTTTCGTCACATCTCATCCATCTATCTCTCTGCCTTACGAGATGACGGAAAAGTGGTTATTCAAATTAGTGCCAAGCAGGTACGAAGTAATCGTTAGACAGTCCAATGCGAGTTCTAATAAACGTGCTAGCCTCCTAAGTTGGTATAAATCGGAGGTTCGTTTACGCAGCTTGAATCGTTTAAAACTTAAATCACATGGCGATATGCGGGGAAGGGAGGTGTGGAGAAAACTTCATGGGGATTCAACAACCGAGTAAGGGAGGAGCGACGAAGGAAAGGAAGGGTCAGGTTTCTCGGTGTTCTTCTTTAACTGCAATTCGCTGGTATGTGTGTAACCCGGGATTAAGTTTGATTGATTTGATAGGTTCCAGGTTAAGGTGGTGGCCACCCGTCATGACACCGTCAGTCAATCAGGGCTTACTGCGAGCATCCTTGTTGGTCTACTGATCTCCCTACAATCCTATCCGCCAGCACACAGTACGCAATTGTGCCGTCGCAGGTATCGATCTGTTGCGACCGCCGGAAGCTCCGGCCAGACTAAGACGTGGCTTGCGGCGTCGGGCTGTTGAAGTGAATATGTAGTAGCCTAGGTCAACCTAGGTAATATTCCCAACACCTTGCATATGCATCCATATCCATATGTGATGATAGGGAACCAACCACAGGGGGGCTGGATAAGCCCCCCTGAACTTTTGTCCACCCAAAGGCATCCCTAGAAGCAACCCCTAAGACCACGAGCAAGACCCTGACCGCGGGACATTACCCACATCCTACTACTGGTTGATGGCTTGATCGTCGGCATCCTACCGTACCATGGTTGGACCCCTCCTCGAAATAGCCACCTGGGGGAGAGACTCACCGTACTCGGCATCCCGCAGTGCTAGCTACCCGGGCTACCAATTGGGTCCAGCCTATACTCGGGTCCCTCTCGGTTGGCAATGTAGTTTGGAGTCGCCTACTACATACGTGCATAAATCAACAACGCATTCATGTTCTATCTAGGAACATGCCAAGGGGGGACTGGTCTTGTCGTGACTAAAAGTCAGCTGTGCTGTATGCCTCTGGGGAGGCCGACGACGGGAAACACACAGGTGGTAGTAAGCGCCCAAGGCGCTCCTTAGTGCAACACCAGCATGCAACGACTCACAGGATTCCCGTCCCGTCCGTCCAGTCTGAGCCCCCACGGCTTGTGAAGGAGGTTTTGTGTGTAGCGCGGACCATGGTGCAGCGGAGATATGATGACCATCTTCAACGGCCAAGCAGACGCTGTCGACGGGGGAATGTGTGTGAGTGTGCTTCATACGCAGTGTTGCCCCTTCCAGACTATGCACACAATGTCTGACGGTTACTATGTGTCTCTGCGTTAGAATTAAGAAACGGGCGAGCAGTGCAGACCAGACCCAGGTAGCTGTGCCACCTTCCCACTCAAGAGATAAAACTTGTTGGTTTCTCGCAAAACGCATCCATTGGCCCATTCCGTAGGCATACGTGTGCAAGCCGTACGTGACACTTCATCACTTGTACTCGTTCTTTGCAGATAAGCACACATCACAAAGAGATACTTGCGGCTGACTTCGCCGCTGAACAAACGACACACGTACACACAAGTAAACTCGATACCTGTCAGCACTGTTGCAAACGTTGTTTCCAGGCTTCAAGGGAAGAGTACCCGATGAACGAAGATAGGTTCAATTCCCATCAGCGCTAGTGGTCTTTCGTTTTGGCTCTTTTCTGCTTCTCCCACTTCCGTCACGGAAGCCCTCGGAGAGAAAAGAAGGAGGCCCCCTAAAGCTAGTATATACTCTGACAGCGGGAAGATTCAGTTCAATAGGTAGGTATCAGAAAGCGAAACTTAAGTCAGGGTCACCACGCCACTTGACGCCACCTTGGTAGGAGACAGCGACGAGAGAAGACAAGGAATGCTGTGGGTGGGAAAGAGCCATTTCAGGGGGGTATAGACCTGGACAGCCTCATCTTTTTCACACATTCTTGAAGGGCGACAAAATAAGAATGCCACTCTCTACTTCTCTTAACACGTGTAAAAATTCCAGACGTGGACTGGGTTGCTGCATGACATTTGAGGTAAAGGGCTTTACCAGTTAGGATACATATATATTCTGAGATTTCACGAGGCACCCAGCGGGTGATACGACCTCGCGTCCAGTAACAATCGAGGCAGTCATAAAAGGCCAATACTTATGCTCGAAATACACCAACGTGCCCATCGCAGTGCCCAACCTGACTTCCTCTATCATCAGTAGATAACAGCCAAGCCTAACTAGCCAAGCACCAAAGGTCACATATCACCAATCCATCGGACTCGTCAGAGACATGTCGAGCTCCATTCAAGTAAAGAAATCAACGAAGGAGGCACGTACTACCGAGCAAGGAGACGCATTCATATGCCCCATAGGCTTTATGAAAGTACTGCGTAACTCAGGATAAAGTTACCTGTGGACATCTAATTATATTGTGCTTGGTTGGTTTGAATGGTGAACGTATAGTGGCACCCAGGAAATGTCCAAAGATAGGGGCGCCAGAATATAGGTGGTTTAATCATGTCGATTTGGAGTAGGGATGAACGTGTTACTGTCATGATGCATTGAAGACATGTATGTTACTATAGAATACAATTTCCTTCGAATGAAGCCCAAGTACGCCAGGTATTTCGTTGGAGTAAAGACTCATACTAGTCCGCTCCATGGACTGCAACGACAGGATGCGCCAGAAATCACCGAGTCAGATCCTACACCTCCTTGGACAATAGCGCGAAATGAATGGGTATCTAGAACTCAAGAGAAGGCTCCTGGCCCTTGACACGCCCTATCACTTGCTGAGGCGCATACTTGGGGATGACCTCATCATCGTGCAGCATTTCGAACTCTTCGGTGGCATCCCGACCCATGAAGTTCATGATGGCCTGAGGACCACCTGGGTGCTCGTCGAGCCAGTCTGAGAGGTCCATTACGACACCCTTGACAACAACCCAGAGATCCTCCTTCTTGTTATGCTTGGCAACCTCCTCCATGGTGAACTCCTTCTGCGGGATCTCGAATTTCTTGGGACTCTGAGCCTTCGAAGCATTCTGAGAGGACTTGCCAGCGTCAGCCTTGGGAGTAGGACCAGCAGCACTTGTCGTTTGGCCGAGAGTGGGTGTAGACGTTGAAGCGTCACCGCCCCACTGTACACTGATACGGCCAGGCTGCGAAGGATCGATGTGCAATGAAATCTGTCCAAGACGCTCGGCAGCACCTCCGGCAGAGCCGGAGAGGGCCTGTTGGAACAGGTAGTTGCTGGCAGTGTCACCAGCAACCCGACCGTAGACGACGCAGCCCAGAAGGGAAGAACCACCAAGTCTGTTGGCGCCGTGTACTCCACCAGCAAGCTCACCACAAGCAAACAAGCCTTCGAAGGGCTGCTGTTGCTGGTTCAGAACCTGTGCCTTGTCGTTGATTTCAATACCACCCATGGTGAAGTGAAGAACGGGCTCCATCACAGAAACGTGGTAATCATCGTTGATGTCCAAGGGTCCGTTGTGGAAGAACTTCTTGCCCCAAGGATCCTTTTGCTTGCCATCAGCGATAGCATTGTACGTGGTGAAGGTCTTCTGAAGATGATCGGGCGTGCAGCCAATCTCCTTGGCAAGCTCCTTTCCAGTCATCTTCTTCATCAACCCGCGGCCGGAGTAGTGGCGCGTGTGGAAGTCAAGGACGTTAGAGGCCTTGGAGTTCAGAATAAGTCGGACGGGGAACTTGTTATTCTCCTTCTCCTTCCACATCATGCCAGAGACATAGTCGCGGTGGCCAAGCTCATCGCAGAATCGATCACCGTCGCCGTTGAGCAAAAGACCGCCCTCACCACGCAGGGCCTCGGCAGCCAGAAACTTCCACTTCGAACCAGGGTCCTTGGGGTCGACCAGACCCGTAGGATGGACCTGAACCTTGTCCATATCGATGCCGTTACCGCCAATGGCCATAACCATCTTCTGGCCATCACCGGTTGCGTGAGTGCCGTTGGTGGTGGCGAGACCATAAGTATCGGGGCGATGCTTCTTGAGCAACGAGGTTTCGCTGAAATCGGCAGCGTAACCACCGGTGGCCAAGATGACGGGGCCATCTAGGGTGGCACTCTCGCCGTCATGTTCGTACGTAACACCCGTAACCTTGTTACCCTCCTTGTTCAAGCTAGTCACGCGTGCCTTCTTGATGATCTTAACGCGCGCGGGCTCGTTCTCGGCGAGTTCTTCCAAGCGTTGCATGAGAGCGTAGGTGATGGCCATGCCGGGGAACTTGGCATCATGTCCTCGGTGGGTTCGGGGCTGGGAGTGGCCACTGTTCAAAGCTTATTAGCAAAACCAAGAGATGTGGTTACTGAGCATTATCGCATAACCTACCCGAGCCGTGAAACCAGAGTCAGATCCAAGTTGAAGACATCTTGCAGCCACTCGACAGCAGCAGCAGACTTGTAGGTCAAGACCTTGATCAGGTCGGGTCTAGCCTTGTCGCGGGCTGACTTGAGGGTGTCGTCGTAGAACTGCTTCACGCTGTCGGCGATCTTGTTGTCGACCTGGGTCCGGGTCAAGGCGCCGTTGATACCAGAGGTGGCCTGCATGAAGTTAGTGAAAGTAATATACTTGCATTGGGCAGGGAACTTATTTTAGTCGAATTTCCGCCGAAAAAGCCCGATCATTTAGTTAGTATTGGTTGTTGAAGGCAGCCATCAAGTGTTCGGATGTGGTGATGTTGGTCAAGGGCAGCCAGCAAGCCTTGGGGTGTGATGATGAGCGCATACCTTGTTTGTCCAAAACCACTACGTTACCACCGGCTAGGTAGATTGTGTGCGCAGCACTGAGGCCAGACACTGCGATGTGGTCAGCTTTATTTCGCTATCGTACGATTCTGTCGTTGACCAGCGACATAGCCGAGCAACGGAGAGCGTCAGAGGTAACTCACGTCCACCACCCACGACAATGCAAGACGCCATGTTCAATCCGGTATAGAACTATTTGTAATGCGACAAAGGACAGAAAGATGCACTGGATATCTGTCGTTTGATGAATGGGAGGGAAAGAAATGAAAGGACGTGAGGTAGAAATCGAGGGAGCTTTCAGAGGAATGTCGGGTTCTCATATGTATGGACCGGGCCAGGAGTAACGCTGACGACCTACCTCGGCAGTAGACCTGGACGTGGGTGGGTCTAACCAGTGGGGTGGCTCGACTTGACTAGAGCCAAGTGAACCCAAAGTGGTCCTCAAACAACCTGACATTAGCGAATAGAATAAATGCATTATTCATCGTACTTTGACACAGCGACTCAATCCGATGCGACGCCCGGGCACTTGAATCATACAATAGCTGTTTCCGATGGGCTAGATCTTCTATGAATATACCAGATATTAAGCTGAAGCTGAGTTTATTGAATAATACCTCTCTTCTCCCTATTTTGACTGTTATTCTCGAGTCCTGATGCCGAGGCTTGATACCCACAGCTGGGACGGACGGGATGGAACATTAGGACCGAATAAATCATCAATCGGTCGTTGGACGATGTTATTAGATTCTCGCATGTTTTTAAAAGAAGTGATTTAAACATGCAACGAACACACGAAGAATGTTTGCATATCTAAGCCGGATCAAATGCATATCTTGGATTGCATGTATATTCAAAGCAGATGCGCAGGCGGTCTTGGGGACAGCTTTCACATGTAATTTTGCACGTGAATACATGTACTTCCAGGCGGCAAACTCCCGCGCACCCCGATGTACTCTCCATGCTGAAGTCCCACCAGCTACCTGGGGTAAGGGGGGCGGCTAAGAACCTGGGGAAAAGCGCCTATCCAATAGCCAATAGGGCCCGAATGCGGCGGGCGCATCAAATGACACTGCCGAACTTCAAGGCCATGCAACTGTGTAGCAGCTGACGGCGAACATACATCACCGGATCCCATATTCCATAACCGTGTCTTACTAAGACGGTGCTTCTGGGTGCGACTCGAATGACATGTGATCTTCCCGTGGAATAATATTTCCAACTTGGATTTACGGAGGCGATAATGCAGCTATTCCAGTGCCCCATTGATGCATATCCACTGGAAGCAATGCACAACATCCAGGTTATACTACGTCATCTACCGAATAATAATGGAATAATCCGCGGAATAACGGCATGGGACACATGTCTTGCCAATTAATCCACATAATGAATGCACTAGGGATGGGGGTAAAAATATATTATTATTATAGGAATATTACATTTTAATATTAGTCGTATAACATCTTAATAATGTGGTATAAGCAGGTAAATCACCAATTTAACAATAATAACAACATTATAAGTATATGTTGTATATATAGATAAAGCCCAACACAGGCTATCGATATACGTACTGCTTGTTCGGTCGACTCAGCTTCATCAAACTGCACACTATTGGACACGAACTATATAAGTATACCAACAACGGTGGGTTTCTGAGCCATTGCTCGCCCATCCACATATGAGCGTCGAATTCAGTAGTACCTACGAGATCAGAACATGGACTCCTTTCCGACCCTTTCTGATCTGAGGAACCACGAGATCGAAGTCGTAATCGACATCCTCCTTTGTTGTCTGATATAGTCGGGCATGCGGAAGAACTCTCAAGGCCAGTGCTGCTGTGACCAAATGAAGTTCGCAGAGCGCGAGACTAGAAACAAGAGAAGAAGCAAAATATGTCAGCCGTTTTTTTATCAGGTCTCAAAGAAGAACTCAGCACGGTTTCCCTTTATAACTCACTTCATCCCAAGACACTGCCGGCTCCCCTTCGAGAAAGACATGAGGTACTTCTCCAGGGCGTGGTTTTTCTGGCCCGACATGGGATCAATCCATCGCTCGGGCTTGTAGGTATAAGAGTCTGGAAATACATCTTCGTCGTGGTGCTGGATCACGGAACTCATACCAATGGGGGTCCCTTTTGGGATGGCATAGTTGTACTTCCCTTTCTGATATGTCAGTACTTCATCTCGAGCAATGCGAGGGTTGCGAGGGGAGACGCCGTATGTGAGACGCAAGGCCTCGTATATGATGCCATAGAGATAGCTCGACTGCTCGAGCGAGCTCCATTCCAGATTCATCGGGTCAGAACCACTAAGCTCTGCTGTCAGGCGTTCCAGCTTTTCGGGATGGGCCAGCAGATAGTAGGTAATCATCGTAAGCGCTGTCTATGTCATCGTGGCCAATCTATCAGTGTGGCCCAGAAACAACCGCAGCTGGTATGTTTAACTTGATTGCCTGAGAGAGGTCACTTACCGCCGTTGTCTCTGTTCCAGCCGACATCAAGGAGAAGCCCTCGCCGGCTAAGCGATATACAGTCTTCTCTGAGTCGGGCAGTTCTTTCGAGTCGAGCAACTCGGCGAACATTCTACCGTTTTCACGATCATGCATGGCGCGTTCGACATGCCCAGGCAACTTCACCGTCATTTCGTTCACCAGAAGCTTCATGTCTCCTTCCATATACTTGGCCAGATAAGGGGTAAGATGCACCAGGTTGCGGACAATCGGTACAAAACGAAAGAGATAAGACGTATTCAGAAATGCGTGGAAGGCCGCCTTGAAATTGGGCCGCCACCCCTCTTGTTCCAAGAAGCCCAGTGGCTGGCCGAACGCGTACTGCGAGATAGTGTCGGCGGTGAAGCAGTTGTATGCCTCACTGACGTCAATAGGTGCCCGTTTCCATCGTAGCATCTTGTCACAGAGGCGCTGGGCTAACTGATGCACTTCCGGCTCGAGTTTCATGATCTGACCACGCGAGAAGAAGCGGTTGACTGCACTGCGCCGGATTCGGTGTGTTTCGTGGTCCCTGGTGCCGAACGAGGACTGCGTCAGGGGCCCCGCAACCGTGTTTAGATAATGTTGCTGCTTGTCGCGCACATGGCCGCCACCGGCGTAGATTTGATCAACCATGTCATAATCGTTTGTGTGGAGCTCGTCAGGGTTTATACGGACGATCGGGCCTATACTCAGTCGTCAATGCTCTATATATACACAGACCAGATGAGCAACACCAAGGGACTCCGTACCATACTTCTCATGCATCTTCTTGATCTCATAACTATACCGTCCGGTATGAGGAAATAAGTCAAACCAGGCTTCGTACGCAAATGTCATTGCAGCAAGTCTTGGTCCTGGGAAGTGATACAGGGGATGTAGCGGGGACACATTGTAGACAGCTTGGAGAGTCCGGTACGCTACCCATAGACCAAGGATACAAAGCCCATTCCAGAAACTGACAGCTTTGGGAAGGCCACAGTCTATGGTACAGGACTGGTTCCCTTCGGTAACAGCCATCATGTGTTTGAATAGCAAGGATTGGTGCTAAGCTTGGGGTATATAAGAAGGAAGTTAAGGTACATTGGGACAGACGAGAAAGGAGCCTTGTGAGATATGAGAGAGACGACCTTGAGATGGTGCAAGGAGCGATTACTTTGTACCCGTCATGCCGCTCAGTCCATCTCAATGTGATAGCTCAGTATCTATCTTGTTTGCTACATGATGCCAGTAGAGGCGATGGGCAGCCACATGGAGTAGACGACAATCGCAACAAACAGCCAAGGCCAATCAATGCTAACGAGCGACTGATCAGCCACCGACTATGTTGCAAACTTGAGCTGAATTCCCGGTAGACCCGTTAGCCACCATGTTTTGTGATTGGTATGTGCAGAAGGTCGGGGTGCTTCCGGTATTTACATCCCAGTTATGCGACTAGAGCAGCGACATGAATCGTATGGTTTTTCAAGCCACAGTGATTTGGTTGCATGAAGTGTAGGCAAGTGCGAAAAATAGCTAGGTCACATCGCTCCATGTGGCTGTCACGACTCGACGATCAGCTGAGATGTGAGAATAGACATTAATAGCTGAAGGCAGGGGAAGCAATACCCGGTTTTGATATAGCAGTCAAATATCATGCCAACTGTCAACCCGGGAATTCCAGAGTAGAACTTGCGCTTACCATCCCACCAACATCACCATGGACCGCATTGTGCATCTTCCAATGAAACAGCCCATCCGCGATCACCTATTTATTAACAGTTTTGTTGCACTTGTCTCATTCTCTGTAGTGGGCCTCCGCGTTCTAGGCCGCATTCAGGGTGTCGGAATCGGATGGGACGATTGCTTGATTATGCTGGCTGTGGTAAGTCCTATTGCTGCCTTGCCATCGGGGGTGCAGAGTGGTTGATGTTTACAGGTCATGGCCACTGCTCAGATAGTGATCCAGGGAATATGTATGTCCGCTTCCATAGATGCGCATGACTAACGCTGGACTGACCAAAAATATATAGATAGTACGCTGGGAGAGGGGTATCATATGGATCCCTCGACCCCCGAGCACCCAGTTTGTGAGTTACGCAAAGGTGCTGAAGAGAAGGAGATACTAATAAGTCTTGTTCATCAGTAATGAGCAACCTTCCACTCATCCTTCGTGTAAGTGGTAGTAGCCCTTTTGGTTTAGCATCTGTCTCGACCAAGAACTGATCTGTCATCTACAACATGTAGGTCACCATGGCATTCCAGTTACTATATCTGAACTCGCTGGGTGTTATTAAGCTTAGTGTGTTGTCCTTCTACCTGCGAGTTTTCGTTTCTGAAGGAGTAAGACTTGCTATTAAAATCACCATGGGAGCCGTCGTATTATGGGCTGCGTCACATGCCCTAGGCATGGTCT
Source organism: Apiospora sp. TS-2023a (assembly GCA_038364195.1). Classification (NCBI taxonomy): domain Eukaryota; kingdom Fungi; phylum Ascomycota; class Sordariomycetes; order Amphisphaeriales; family Apiosporaceae; genus Apiospora; species Apiospora sp. TS-2023a. The sequence continues at coordinate 2,876,939 of JAQQWQ010000009.1, read as the reverse complement.
TCATCTGCAGCCCAGTGCCATATCAATGGGACATGACGTACAAAGGCACTTGTGGCAACCAAATAGCACTATATGCGTCACTCATTATCACCAATATCGTAACTGATATATTTATCATGGCATTGCGAGTGCACACCATATGGCACCTGCAGATGAGGACATCAGAGAAACTTGGACTCACTGCCTGTTTCACTCTGGGAACGGCGTACGTATCTTCTCTCCCAAGATTCTCATACACCAAAGCAACAATCTTGAGCTAATGGGACCCGACCGGCCAGTGTTGTCATTACTGCCTGTTTCCGGCTAGCATTCGTATTCCAGGTCGACATGAGAATCGACCTCACCGGGACGATGGAACTCGCCATATTCCTGTGCATCTTTGAGGTGCTCTTGGGCATACTCTGCGTCAGTATTCCCATGCTACGGCCCGTGTACGCACGCCTTCGAACCAAAACGAGGACAGCGTCACACCCCTCGGGGAGTAACCCAGATGATCTGGAGGCCATTTACCAGCGGCCCAGGAAACCGTTTGGTGGCAGGCTTGGTCTTCAAGATCCCACACTGAACACGCACGACCATCCCGAGAATGTATGGGAGATGAAGGATTATGATCCGGGTCGGCCCAAAGTCGGTCATGACGGTTTTGTCACCGCTGGACCGGCACCGAACGAGGATCAGTCGGATGACGGAGGCTCGGAACGGAAATTGACGCAGGCAGTAACGCATGGAACAATTATCCAAGTGGAACGAAAATGGACTATTCACAGAGACTGAGACATAACAATACTCGATCCCAATCGCCGTAGCTGTTTAGTTCTACGTGCTCATCGTGTCAATGCAGCGAGAGTGCTGCTGCAATTCATGCCTAATATCTAGCATCGAATAGCTGTTATTCTTTCTACTTGAGTCAAGATAAAGTCTGCATTGCGCCTATACTAATATTCTAATATTGTGTATAACAATACAGCTAGAAGGGGGACCAACAAGGTATGCAGAAGGTACTTTGTATGAGTTTGCGTGCCAGAACTTGAAGTTAATTTAAGTTGTGTTCCTTGACATCGCCGTACCGATATATGCCGTCGGAAGGCCTTTATAATCGCAGATGTCGTAGACATGAATGAAGAACTGTACGATATACAATTCTAGACGTCAAGATAGTTTTGGGGGTTAAATATACCTATAATAAAGTTAAAACTTGTCACAGCTTACCTCTAAGGGCTGACGGCATTAGACATCCACAGCGTGAGAGTGTCCAATGATATTGTTGCTCATCCACTAAAGAGTAGCGCAATGCAGAGATATGCAGGTGCTCCTGTATGCATAATTCGCAGACGTAACGCGGGATGATGTCATTGCTGGGCATGCTTTAACCATGGTATCACCTCACTAACACGCGTCGGCGACTTCTCAACCCAAAAGTATTCAACATGAAGCCCAATACCCTCTGCTATTTGCATCTACTAGCATTCGTCTCGTTCTCGCAGGGAATCGCACATTCACCTATCCTGGCTGGCGCAGACGACTCCCAACAACATCCCATCATGGCATCCTCCTCAGACCAACCTAAGATGCAACAGAACAACGTGATGCTCTCCGATGTCATGAGTCGCGATAAAAGCATCAACCTATTCGCATCGCTCACACGAGACGTGGCATCAATCGAGCAACGGCTTGAGGACCCGTCGCAAAATAGCACGGTGCTGGCTCCGCTCAATTCTAGGATTGACGCCCTCCCATCCAAGCCATGGGAGGATGCGCGGGACTACGAGACGTTCGGGACCGCCGCGGCTTACGAGGGCGACGAGGGCCGGGACCGCGCACAGAAGAACCTCAAGAAGTTTGCCGAGGCGCACATGGTGCCCGTTTCGCCCTGGCAGGAGGGCGAGAAGGTGAAGACCCTTTTCGCAGGCGACAAGGAGATCTGGTGGGAGAATAAGGAAGGCAAGAAAGTAGTAAGTAACCTGGAACAAGATGAATGCGGGTGTCGTTGTTGATAGTACCGAGGCTGACAACTTTGCAGATACAACCGGAGGGCATCGAGGTAGATAGTGTCGCCAGTAAGGTCGCAAATGGGGAGGTATGGATCATCAGAGGAGTTCGGAATTACTCTTGAATACCTCCAAGGTTGCGAATACCTTTTTTAGGTATGCCTACTCTAATGCTTGATATACATCGATATGTGACCTTTACCCATGTGAGAGGATAGAGAGCTTCCTTCCCGATTGTTCCTGCCACAACTTGAAAGACTTGCGCATATATCCTTAAGGTGATATGCAAACCAGTTGATAAGAACCAAGAACCACACTAGTTATATAATGTGTGATTCCTGACTATGGGTTGCTTTCCATAATTGCAATATGTTCAATCGATATTTTCCCAGGTACATGACAATGAAGTCCCTGAATTTTTCATATTCTGAACTGAGCATTATTATCGCCGTTTCATTGTTAGTCATCAATTGTTAAACCATTTTCACATGGCAAAAGTTGCAAACTGGATATTGGGCAAGCTGTTCTGCGAACAATTGATTGCTGCGTCATAGGACCTTTGAACCCATTTGGGAGGCAATGGAATCTCCTGCACTGCGATATCGCACATGAGCTCATCCATTATATCACAGATTTGATAGCAGGCTGGCGCTCTCGCCTCAGGCAGTTTCGGATAAGGGTTTGGCCGCTAATCTTATCGCTAGCGGGTCAGATAGCTGCAAGTTGATCGAGAACGGCGGAAGGTTGGTTTCTTACACAACCCTCATCGTCGCGCCCATAAACACGGGTCTATATGTGCACTGCACTCAATTCTATCATACTTGATCTAATGTAGAAGGTCTGTTCTGCTTCACTTGTACTTTCCCGTCCCGCGCCTATAGCGGAGAGCTACGTGGGAGGGTTGCGTGGTCTCGCCAAAATAGGGAGCTATTGGACAGCAATCTAATCAACCACGTCGCAATCTCCTGACCGGCCACTACTTGCTGGAAATCGTTCACTCAGGGCATTTGCTGATATGATTCACAACAGATAAAGACCATATCCAACCATGAACCCTCATCCGGCTGATGAGATGTCGCATCGTGATCGGGATTCTGCCGAGCGACATCATCGCGACCAGTCCTACCCAGCGCCTACTGGTACCCCCCACCATAGCAACGCCGGATCTCTACCCATCCATCAACCCGTCGCTTCAAGACTTGCTGGAGCTATCCACAGCCCTGGAGGCCTTCTTGCAAGCCATGGTTCTGCACCGCCAAACGTGCCCCTAGGCGCGCCGGCTTTTGGCGGTGGTCCCATGCCCTCCGATGCGAACCGATCGATACCCAATAAGGCGCAGACGGCGTCAAGTCAGATGTTCGGTGCATTGAGCGGTGGTCCTAATCCAGGACCGCCGGCTTCGTCAGCTGGCGCGGGCTCACTATTTGGTGGTCCGTTGCAGCAGGAGAACAATCGACCGCCTGCGCAGGGTGTGCCGTTTGGACCTGGTGGAGGCGGCCCTGGGGCGCTACAACAGGGACAGCAACCCATTTTAAATGTAAGAATGGCTCGTTTTGGCGCCTCATAGTTTCGCATGTTTGGAAGGAACCAAGTGGCCCAACCTAACCATCTCATGACGCGACACGTCCGTGTGTTATTCATCTCGACCCCGCGAGTCGCTTCCTTTGTTGTATTCCCCCATGGGCAGTATCCCAAGTCACGAACTCTGCGCAAAGAAGAGTCAACGTGACGGCGCGGAATCACTCCTTTCCACAACCTCCCAGAAGACATTTGAGACGTGCCGTCAATCGTTACGCCCCGCGATCTGGTGCAAGATCGCGCCAGGCGCATTGCACCAAAGAGTTCACTCTGTCTTTGCCATTTTACAACCTTCATCCCCGTTCAAACGTCTGACGACATCTGTCTGCCGAAATGTTTCGCTCGGGGTTAACCATCGCGGATCGCTCTATACCATGGCATCCCAGTCGCGTAACCCCAGAATATCCTGTACTATCTTCTATTGGATGCTCGATCGTGTGCACGCATCAATCATTTGCTAATCTCTCTTCCGACCAGGATGCGCTCAGTTACCTGGATCAGGTAAAGGTGCAGTTTGCGGATCAACCAGACGTCTACAACAAGTTTCTGGATATAATGAAGGACTTTAAGAGCCAAACGTCAGTACAAGATCACACCCGGAAACTTGCATGGAAATCGACGACAGCTGATTTATTCTGCAGCATCGACACTCCGGGTGTCATCAACCGCGTATCCGATCTCTTTGCCGGCCACCCGAATCTCATTCAAGGCTTCAACACGTTCCTACCCCCGGGCTACAGAATCGAATGCGGCGAAGGCGGCAATCCGAACGCGATTCGCGTCACGACACCCATGGGCACGACTGTCCAACAGATACCCGCGAAGCGCGACCACGGTGACAATTCGCATTTGAGTGCCAACGCGCCCTTCTTCAATAACCATCGACCAGGAAACTGGCAACAGCAGCAGCCTCAACAGCAACAACAAGCGCCAGCACCGGTACCGCCGCCACAGTCTCAACAACAAACGCAGCCTCAGCATAGCATCGAGAGTCCTGAGGCGACTTTTAGCGCGCCAGTGTCAAACGGCCCCGGTATTTTCGGACAAGGTCCAGGGCCCGGCCAAACGGCTCCGTTTGATGGACCCGGCTCAGCGCAGCAGCAGCGCGGTGGTTCTCAACTTCCGCAAAACAATTCTACCACTCCAAACGCTCCCGGTACACGTAACGCCCTCACACCAACTCCTGGGGGCAGAGTGGTACAAATGGCTCTGCTCAGAATAGTGCAAGCATGGAAAAGCGAGGTCCAGTGGAGTTCAATCATGCCATAAGCTATGTCAACAAGATAAAGGTAAGAGAAAAAAACCACCCAATCTTAACCCAGCGCAGAACAATGTTTGGATTGTCTCTACTGTTGATTCTACAGCACCTCGTCGTTTTTTCTTCTCCCAGCCATTCTATGGAACAATTCAATAATAATGCATGACTTTTCGCAGAATTCAGCTTTTACTGACTTTTTCTGCTCTCCACAGAACCGTTTCCAGGATAAACCGGAAATCTACAAACAGTTCCTGGAAATACTTCAGACCTACCAACGCGAACAAAAACCTATCCAGGACGTTTATTCACAAGTCACGAGTCTTTTCAATACGGCGCCAGATCTGCTCGAGGACTTTAAACAATTTTTGCCCGAGTCGGCTGCGTCCAACAAGGGCCAGCACCTTCGCTCCGAAGAAATGCTTGCCATGACCGGTTTCACGCAGACCACGCCGCAACCGAGCCACACGATGCGCGACGGCCAGAAGATGCCGCCGGTCGGCAGCTTTGCGCCGCCTGCCAGCGCCACCAAAGAGAACAAGAAGCGCCCTCGTAATGAGAAGCCAGCGCCTGCTGTCGCTGCGCCAAGCATAGTTGACAGCATACCTCCTGTCAGCCAGCGTTCTATTCCGGGCATTGCAACCGGAAGCAACAAGCGAGCCAAACTCAGTCACAAGCCTCTTCCCACCGACGGGCCTTCGATCGAACCGACTCTTACCCCAGTCATGCCTGAACCATTGCCTCCGACCTCGACCGGCAATTGCTCGACTGACGAGCTCGCGTTCTTCGAAAAGGTGAAGAAGTTCATGAACAATCGCGGCGCCATGAACGAGTTCCTGAAGCTCTGCAACATGTATTCGCAAAGTCTTATCGACGAGAATGACCTGGTACACAAAGCCAGCAATTTCATAGGTGGCAACCCAGAGCTTATGAACTGGTTCCGGGCCTTCCTGAACTACGAGGGCAACGATGAAATCATTGAGAACCGACCCCGGCCACCTATCGAGAAGGTTTCGTTAAGCAACTGCCGAGCAAGCGGTCCCAGCTATCGTCTCCTCCCTCGCCGAGTAAGCTTATTTTTTAATCACTATAACAAATTGTCGTAATTGCCTACTGACGCAGCTTTCTTATAGGAAAAGCTCAAACCCTGCAGTGGTCGTGACGAAATGTGCAACATTGTACTCAACGACGAATGGGCCTCGCATCCTACCTGGGCTTCCGAAGACTCCGGATTTGTCGCTCACCGGAAGAACGCTTTTGAAGAAGGTCTTCATCGCATTGAGGAAGAGCGCCACGATTACGACTACAACATTGAGCTGAATGTTAAGTGTATACAGTTGCTGGAGCCGATCGCCCAACAGATGCTGAACATGAGCCCCCATGAGCGGGAGACTTTTGTCATGCCACCCGGTCTTGGAGGCCCCAGCACGTCCATCTACAAGCGTGTTCTCAAGAAGATATATGGCGTGGACAAAGGAGCCGAGGTCGTTAACGACATGTTCCAAGATCCCTTCTCAGTCGTGCCTGTTGTATTAGCTCGGCTGAAACAGAAGGACGAGGAATGGCGGTTCACACAGCGAGAGTGGGAGAAGGTTTGGCAAGCCCAGACCGAGATCATGCATCTCAAGAGTCTGGACCACATGGGCATTCAGATCAAGCAGAACGATAAGCGCAGCCTTTCTGCAAAGCATCTCGTCGATGTTATCAAGACAAAGAACGAGGAGCAACGAAGACTCCGCAGTGCCAGAGCCCAGGTTCCTCGTTACCAGTTCGCGTACGAGCTTGGTGACCAAGAAGTCATCCTTGATCTGCTCAGATTCATGGTTCTCTATGGGACGAACAATGGACAGCACAGCACATCTGAAAAGGAAAGAACTGTCGAATTCTTCGAGTCCTTCATCCCTCAGTTCTTCAACTTGCCGGAAGAGCAGGTCCACGAGCGACTCCGCGACATTGAGCGCGAGTCTGCTGAAGAGGATGCCGAGGAACAGTTGCCGGCCGAACTGACAAATGGTCGCTCGACTCGCCGCAACGGAAAGAAGTCGGATCTCTTGCGAGGTGTGCTGGATCCTGGTCGCAACGCAACTAAGGGCCGCAAAGAGAAGGAAGATAGTGCCGCATCCGGCAGATCTGGCAGCAAGGAGACGACGCCTGATGTAGGCTCAGCGAACGAAGACGAATCGGGTGATGCTCACGAGGATGCCGTGCCGTCTGAGACCACAAACGAGAGCTGGTTGCCCATTGTGCCCCGCGCTTATCTGGTAAAAGGAAACGAGTCTTTGATCGATGGCGATGGTGAGCTGAAAGCCGATGGTTTCTTCCCTCGGCCTTGGTACAATTTCTATTGTAACCAGACTGTATACGTCTTCTTCAGCATCTTCCAAACCCTATACAAGAGGTTAAAGGATATTAAGGAGAGCGGGCAGAGTGTCAAGGATGAAATCATCCGCGCTAAGAGCAAGAAGCCGGCCAAGGCACTGGGCATCTCCGTCAACGAGATCAATTATTTTGATGAGCATGACCCAGAATCGTACTGGCCGAAGACGGTCGAGCTGATTGAAGACTACATCACTGGCGACATTGACGAGAACCGGTACCAGGAAGTCATGCGGCACTACTACCTTAAGAAGGGGTGGACTCTCTACACCATCCAGGACCTTCTCAAGACCTTGTGTCGGCTGGCCTTGATCTGCACAAGCACCGACGTCAAGGAGAAAACGCCGGACCTGATTAATCAGTTCTTGAGCAGCCGCTCTCAGGAGGAGACCAGCTACCAGACAGAGATCAGCGCTCGCACCTTTGCGCAAAAGTGCATCAAGGAAAACGACATGTTCGTAATTTGCTGGGTAAGTTTGTCCTTCTTTAAGCCATGTTAAAACAAACAGACATTTAACACTACACAGTTCCCCGGGAAATCCGAAGCCACAATCCGTTGGCTGCAGCGTGACGACACAACATTTTACATGGATGAGATGGAGCTGAAAGAACGATGGCAGTATTACATCTCGTCGTACATGCGTGTGGAACCCACTGAAGGTGTTCCCCGCTCCCGGCTCCAGAAGACGGTGCTCGCCCGTAACCTCCCCTCTAGTGATGTGGATTCGGACGATGGTGACCAGCCAAAGCCTCTTCGCTACGACGAGAACCTGGTGCTGCGGATCTGCCTAAACTCCAATAAGATTCATTGGGAAGAGGAAACCTCGGAATGGTTCATTTACTCGACCGAACCTGACACAGCCGAGGAGAAAGCCAAGGCAGCTGAGCGGGCTTCTGCCATCACCGAACATCGCTCCCAGTTGTTCAGTGAGAAGTTCGTCATGAACTCGGCCTGGATGCGCAATGTCAACCCGGACGAAGTGCAAAAAGCAAACGAAAAATTCCAAAAGTGGTTTAAGGAAGGTGTTGCACCGACTTCGGATGTTCGCGGCCAGAGCAGGGAGGCTGCTGACAGCATGGAAGGTATCGAGTAGTTCAACTCACTACACACTTTGACTTGTTCATTGTGTGTGTAGTCCTACCATGTGTGTATGTTTTCTTCTCTCGGCGGGCATCTACCCCAATGAGTCGAGAGTTTTGCGGCATCCCGTTCGGCGTTCAGGAGCTCATTCAGCATTGCGAGAGCGCTTTATACGCATCAGCGTCCAATTTGGCATTTTAATTCGAAGCATACCCGGAGACCAACCACCTCCTATATCGTTGTTCCCTCGTCGCGTCTTCTCCTTCCCTTTTATATTTATTTCTTCATTACTTCACAGAACACGTTGGTTTTGGGAATAGGATCATAGTGCACAGAGATGAAACGAGACAGGTGCAATGGGCAAGACGATGACGGAGGGAGGTGCGCAGGTGCCAGGAATTAATCAAGGCTCAGAAGGACCGCCTCGTGCGTGTCGGTATCTGACGTACATGATTTACGATGAAGACATAGTAAGAGGAGAGGAGAGAGATACAGCAGGTTTTTTTCCCAGTCCCGAATCGCGAAACATCCCCGGCACTGGGCTCTTTCCGCTTTGTAATTGTACTATAGATGGGGTTTTAGGTTAGGTATCTTCATCTTGCTTCCTATTTTTGACAAACACTTGCGCATTGATATACATTTTTGTCGTCCATGATGATACTGATACTCTCGGTCCTTTTCTAATTACACACCCTGGGCTATTATGCATGTTGTATTATAAAAAGACTTAACCATATTATGAGATTCAAAATATGTATATAACTTTGCAACGTAATGTAAGTGAAATATCAGTGTTATAAATTTTATATACAAACCTAGATTAGCGTGCAGTATTACAGGTCAAATTCGACAGATAACGACAGGTATCAAGAGTTCGAAACATCCATTAGAGAAAGACAGAACTTTGGGAATCATTTGTTCATTATTAATTAGCACCGTTTCGTGCAAGGGGTCTATATGATAGGTAGGAGTACTCCGAGGAGTCTCTGGGTATCCCCAACATCATGTCGTGATATACTACTCTCAAGTGCTTGATCAGATGCAAGCACATATATAAGGTGGTAGTAGTTGCTGTAAGCTTCATTTTTGCTTCGTCTTTTATAGCTTTGAGCTATCTTGCAGTTACTGCAGGCTCTCAATGACGATGGCGCTGGCGCCACCACCACCGTTGCAGATACCGGCACAACCAATCTTGGCCTTCTTCTCGCGCAGGACGGTGGTCAGTGTGGTGACGATACGGGCGCCGGAGCCTCCCAGAGGGTGGCCAATGGCGACGGAGCCACCGAAGACGTTGACCTTGTCAGCAGACAGACCCAGCAGCTTCATGTTGGCGAGGGCAACAACGGAGAAGGCCTCGTTGATCTCGTAGTAGTCGACATCCTTGTCGGTCAGACCGGCGTGCTTGATGGCCTTGGGGATGGCCAGAGCGGGGGCGGTGGTGAAACGCTCGGGGTCCTGGGCGGCGTCACCCCAGCCCAGGATCTTGGCGATGGGCTTGATGCCCAGCTCCTTGACCTTGGCCTCGGACATGAGGACGAGGGCGGAAGCACCATCGTTCAGGGGAGCAGCGTTGGCGGCAGTGACGGTGCCATCCTTGGGCTTGAAGACGGGACGGACCGTCTTGAGCTTCTCGGGGTTCAGGTTCTTGACCTCCTCGTCGGTGGTGACCTGGACCGGGGGCTTGCCACGGCCGCCGCTAACCTCGACGGGGACGATCTCGGTCTTGAACATGCCGTCCGCGGTGGCCTTCTGGGCGCGGGTGTAGGTCTCGATGGCGTACTCGTCCTGAGCGGCGCGGTCGAAGCCGTGCTCCTCGGCGCAGAGCTCGGCGGACATGCCCATATGCTCCTTCTTGTAGGCGTCGGTCAGGCCGTCCTTGAGCATACCGTCGACAATGGTCTGGTCACCGAACTTGGCGCCGTTGCGGAGCATGGGCAGGTAGTGGGGGGCGTTGGACATGGACTCGGTGCCGCCGGCCACGACGATGGAGGCGCTGCCGGTCATGATGGTCTGGGCGCCCAGGATGATGGCCTTCATGCCCGAGGCGCAGACCTTGTTGATGCCGGTGGCGGCGACGGACTTGGGCAGGCCGGCGCCCAGGGCGCATTGCCGGGCGGGGGCCTGGCCCAGGTTGGCGGACAGGACGTTGCCGAAGAAGACCTCCTCGACATCTTCGGGCTTGATCTCGGGGACACGCTCGACAGCAGCTAGAAGCGAGGCAAGGCAATTAGATTTCTGGCGCCCGGTTGTCGGAGGAGGGGTCTACAGGTGGGCGAGGAACCTACCCTTGATAGCCTTGGAACCCAGGTCGATTGCGCTCAAGCTAGAGAGCGAACTGCGAGGAACGAGGTATGTTAGATTCTGGTCGGGAGATGTGGCCACGTTAAGGGGGCAACCCAATGGTGCAATCTGGTTTCTACTTACCCAAGGAACGAGCCCACGGGGGTTCTCGCGGCGGAGACGATGTAGACGGTAGGAAGACCAGACATGATGGGCAGATGAGGAGGATTTGGGAGATAGCTTCAAGAAGTGAACGAGAAAGCTGGCAAAGAAGTCTAAGAAGGGAAAAAAGAAGAAGGTAGGTCCAGGTAAGGCAGGTTGGGAGGCCGGTACTACTAGTTTTCTTTAAACGTCTATAGGTACCTAGAAAACGAAGTCGGGTCCCTTAATCTTAGATAATACTGCTAGAACATCTATTTACTTCCAAGTGCCCCTCACCTCACCGCCAGGACGGCCCCTTGCAGAAGGCAGGAAGCTTCCGCTGACGTGGGGTCTCACTGTCGGGTTTATCCAGAGCTAGCAATCCCCGACACGCCACTTCTGAGGGCTAGCGCTGTTGCTATAATGTCCTCGAGGCAGGTTTCGGGCTTACAGCAGTCGGCAGTCGGGTATGTGTAGTACGATACTACCTCGCCGGGAATCCTCACAGTCCAATCGATCACTCACTCTTCGACAGTTGTGCTTCGGCTGGCGCCTCCCAAGTAATCACCTGCAACGGCCGACCAGATATCAAGAAGCCCAATGGGTCTCTCGACAGGAGTATTTGTATTTCCCTAGTCGAGGATGGACAGATTGATGGACAGATTGACGGACAGATTTCTGCAGTAGGCAACCTAGTTTAGTCATGTTCTTAGGTTCCAGCCAATCACGTCCATCAATTACTGCATGTAGCTGGGCCCTGGATGGATTCTGTTGGCAGCGACGCCAGTCTTTTATGCAGGCCCCTTTCGCTCCGCTGATAATTTGGAGATGACTTCGACAATAGCAGGAGTTCTTGATTCCATTCGGCATTCTCGCTGTTCCCAATGACTCGGAGTGCATTTACAATGCCCCCAGGACGTCCTTCAAGGACATCCCACTGGGTGAGCTTCAAATTATGCCTAATCCCACCTTTCCTGGTGCTTGGCTGGCTAGCACTTTGCTCTTACTCCACTGTAAGCTGCGAAAAGCGCAAAGCCACAGGTGGTAACCACTAGCCCCACTAAAGTAAACATCCGGAGCTTCGAAAGCTCTCTCAGCCTTGCATCAATCGCAACTTTTTTGAGCAACCTCGTCTACAGGATCGCGTCGTTTGCCCAATTACCCGCGTTTCCCAAAGACTTACCATAATAGAAGCCATGGACGACCTCTACGATGAGTACGAACCCCTTAAAACACCCATGTAGCCTCTTTATTTCGAATACTGACCGTTTTTCTTCTTCGCAGGTTCGGTAACTTCATCGGCGAAGAGGCCGATGCATCAGAAGAAGAGTCCGAGCATGGCGTGGACGCCGGGGCCTACGTCTACGATGACGAGCAGTCTGAGGCAGCCCACGAAGTCACGGGGCAGGAGCTGATGGAGTTGGACGACGAGGGCCCGTCGAATGCCGTCATATTACACGAAGACAAGCAGTACTACCCTACGGCGCAACAAGTCTACGGAGAGGATGTCGAGACCATGGTGCAGGAAGAAGATGCGCAACCCCTCACACAGCCCATCATCGCGCCGATCGACACGCGAAAGTTCAACATCGAGGAGGACGACCTTCCCGATGTCTTTTATGACCGAGGCTTCATGACCGATCTCATGAACTACCCAGACCAAATACGGAATATCGCTTTTGCTGGCCATCTGCACCACGGAAAGACTGCTTTCATGGATATGCTGGTCTTGGAGACTCACGATATCACCGACAGGCTCGATAAGCGACAAGGGAGAAAGCGGGATGAGCAACTACGATACACAGACGTTTCTATGCTCGAGAGAGAACGCGGAGTGTCGGTCAAGGCAGCCCCTATGAGTTTGGTGTTGCAGAGCACCAAGGGCAAATCGCACCTTCTCAACATAATCGATACTCCGGGCCACGTAAACTTCGTCGATGAAGTAGCTGCCTCATTGCGCCTGGCCGATGGTGTTGCTCTGGTGGTGGATGTTGTTGAGGGCGTTCAGGTCAACACCGAACAGATCATCAAGCACGCTGTCCTCGAGGACATTCCTATGACCCTGATTATCAACAAAATGGACCGCCTTATGCTGGAATTGCGTCTGCCACCGAATGATGCCTACTTCAAGCTCAAGCACGTGATCGAAGAAGTCAACACCATCATTGAAAACACGATTCCAGGGTTAGGCGAGTCCAAACGGCTGAGCCCCGAAAAAGGCAACGTGCTGTTTGCATGCGCCGATATGGGCTGGTGCTTTACTCTTCAGTCTTTCGCGAAGATGTACGCAGATAGCTTCCCAGGGATCAACACCGAAGAGTTTGCGAAACGACTCTGGGGCGATGTCTATTTCAACCCGAAGAAGAGAACGTTCAGCCGTAAGCCCATCGAGGAACGTGCGAAGCGTTCATTCATCAACTTCGTGTTGGAGCCTATCTACAAGATTTACACCCACTCCATTAGCCAAAGTCCAGAAGACCTCAAGGAAACATTGGCCACATTGGGCATTCACTTGAAGCCGTCGCAGTTTAAGACTGACGCCAAGGTACTCCTGAAGCTGGTGTGCGAGCAGTTCTTTGGGCCCTCGACAGGATTTGTCGACATGGTTGTCCAACATATTCCCTCCCCTGTAGAGAATGCGCAGAGGAAATTGGAAAAGTACTACACAGGGCCATTGGACACCAAAGTTGCAGAATCGATGCAGAAATGTGACCCAGACGGTCCTTTGGTTATGAGCATAACGAAGCTGTTCAGTGCAACCGACGGCAAAAGCTTTACATCCTTCGGTAGGGTCATGAGCGGCACGGCAAAGCCAGGCATGCAAGTGCGGGTTCTCGGTGAAGATTACTCGATAGATGATGAGGAAGACATGGCCATGGCCACCATATCCGGAGTATTTATTGCGGAGACAAGGTACAACATCCCGACGGACGGCATTCCCGCTGGAAACTGGGCTCTTCTTGCAGGCGTGGACAACTCTATCGTCAAGTCTGCTACGATTATGCCCCCCAAATTGGACGACGATGAGGAAGCCTACATCTTCAAGCCTGTCACGCATTTCACCGAGTCGGTATTGAAAGTGGCAGTGGAGCCTATTAACCCGTCGGAACTGCCAAAGATGCTGGATGGCTTGCGGAAAATCAACAAGAGCTACCCGCTTATCACGACCAAGGTGGAAGAATCAGGAGAGCATATCATTCTAGGCACAGGCGAGCTCTACATGGACTGCGTCTTGCACGACCTACGGAAACTGTATGCGGATATGGAGATCAAAGTCTCCGATCCTGTGACGCGATTCTGCGAAACGGTCGACGAGGTTTCGGCGACCAAATGTTATGCCATTACGCCTAACAAGAAGAACAAGATCACAATGGTGGCCGAACCTCTAGACGACGGCATTGCAGAAGATATTGAGGCAGGACGCGTCAAGATGCAAGATGGTACCCGAAAGGTTGCCAAATTCTTCGAGGACAAGTACGGATGGGACTTACTGGCAGCGAGAAGCATTTGGGCGTTTGGGCCGGACGAGATGGGGCCCAACATCTTACAAGACGACACTCTCCCCTCCGAGGTATGTTCAAGGTCTCTTCTTCTTTAACCACTGCAATATTTCGCATGCATATTCCTTTTGTTCTGGGAGTCTTCTGGGCCATTGGTGCGTTGCTCGGCTGGACTGTCGCATCGCGTCTACCGGATGAGGCAACTGTCCATTCGTCTTCGCGTGGCCCGTTCAGCCTCAGCATCTGGGCTCCGGCATTCGACAGATTGATAGAGGCTTCGCTTTCGGCATTGGCAATGGTACCTAACGTGTTCGGCAGGTCGATAAGAGTCTTTTGAAGACAGTACGCGAGACTATTCGACAAGGGTTCAGTTGGGCTGCCCGTGAAGGCCCTCTTTGCGAAGAACGTGAGTTACAAATGGGTTCTTTGCGTCGTCATCCCTATCTCATTGCATTTCCTTGCACCTTCCTTCCCAATATTGCATCCTACCCTATTATCCTCAAGTCATGTCTCTTCCCAGTCACCTGCCTATTGCATCCCTTTCTGCGAAAAATGCAGAATTGTCCCGTCACGTTGAGAAGTGGGTAGCACTGCACAAAAAGGTGTTACTTACATCTTGATGCCGGCAAACAGGGATGTTGGCAGAGACCAGCAGAGAGTCGAGAAACTACCGGGGTCTCGGCACGCCAGGCGTAGTTGGGGTCTTGGATGCCCTGCCCCCCTTGTCGTTCAGCCGGGCAAGCATGGGAGGCATTTGCGGGTTCGCTGTCCCCAGCACCTCAAACGCTATTGACTACTACTACTGCAAGGCTCAACAAGGACGACACCATTGCTGCATCTGGGCCTTCACTACGGGATCAGTCCTACTTTTACCCTGCCTAAATCCCCAAGTTGCAGCGGCAAATACCGTGTGCTGTACTGCAGCGCATTTGCATCTGCAAGCGAGAGCTTTGGGCATCTGCTACTGGTGCGAGGTGTGCTAGCAACAGCAGTAACCGGCACCAATTCTGCGAGCCATGCAGCAGCATTGCCAGATTGCAAGTGCTTTCTAGGCGGCAGGGCACTTGAGGAGCTCTGGGCTTGTATTGAGGGGCAATCCCTACTCTCTAGGTCCATCCCACGCCAAGCAACCAAGAGGGGACACAGGGATCGTACAATTGTCCAAAACGCTGCATATGTTGAACATATCAATCGCATTATCTGCGCGTAATCTTGCTAATTCTCGTAACCCCCAATAGCCATTCGCAATACCAAATTCCGCATCATGGACGCTTCGTTAGCGTCTGAGGCCATCTTTCGCGGCGGCGGCCAGATCATCCCGACAGCACGCCGCGCCTGCTATTCCTCGTTCCTCATGGCGAACCCACGCCTCATGGAGCCGTTGTACTCATGTTCGATGACAGGACCTCAAGACTCGGTGCCCACCTTGTATAACGTACTGGCCCGGCGGCGCGGTCACGTGCTGCTCGACGGCCCCATTGCTGGTACACCGTTGTACCGGGTGAGCGGTCTCCTACCTGTCATCGATAGCTTCGGGTTCGAGACAGATCTGCGCATTCAGACGCAGGGTCTGGCTTCTGTATCGCTAGTGTTCGAGCGTTGGCAGAAAGTGCCTGGTGACCCGCTTGATCTTGATGTTGTCCTAAGGCCCCTGCAGCCTGCCGATGCCCAGGCGACGGCGCGTGACTTTGTGCTGAAGACCCGGCGGAGAAAGGGTCTAAGCGAGGACGTCAGCGTCGCCAAGTTCCTCGAACCCGAGTTTTACCAGAGCCTGCTGGAGAGCGGCGCCCTCGGCAACTCATGAGGACAATGTTAGACGTTAGATAAGCAAACATATTGATGGCTCCTCGATCTGCTCCCATCTCCTCACGAACGTTTCGATCCAGGATCTTGTGAGTTTTGACCGGGGGGTCCCTGCCAGAGTGCAGCAGAAAGAAGTAAGCAACGCAAACCCCGTTCGGTGAGCGAATGGAGTTGCGAGCTTGGGGGCAGAAGTGGATAACTTCACATGGGTAGGTATGGGATATGCGCTTCTGGTGGTGTGAGCTATCGAGACTGGGGGGAGAGTCCTTTCTTATTTTGTCCCGACGGTCTCCGGCACCCAAGATCCGATAACGAGCCTACTATATTCGGGGGTTCTGCACGACGACAACTTAACTTGGAGAGCCGTGTTTGACACCATGCCCTCCGTGTACGTACGTATTACAAGTAATTTACAAAGTAACAACCACTTCGATTGAATAGGTGTGAACACCCGTCAACCGTCAACATTCTCAAGACTTGTCTGCAGTTGGAGCGTTTCACTGTACACTTACATAGAAGAGGAGGAGGGGGAGGAGTCGAACTGTCTGCCCTGAAACTATACTTGATTGTCCCCTGGACTAGAAATTTGGGTGCTCGTCGCATTCTAACCTATCGCTCCCTCTTCTCTGCATGCGTCCTTACCTAGTCAGGCAGGCTCTCTTGGAGCCCAGATCCGCAATTGGGGGGAGAAGACTTTTTGCTTGCTCGCCACTCTGGATAGTTGATTTGTAAGACGTTATATCACAAAATACGGGAGACGTAACCTGTGCAATAATATGCGGCTGTGTTTCTAACCTTTTGGGCTACGATAGAAGAAGATAGGCGCCCTTTTCGTCTCTGTGTGCAACGCTGTTCCACCTTCCGGCCTTGTTTATCAACCCTGCCAGTTGACTACTACCCAGTACCCGCCCACCCATCAACCGGATTCGAGCTGCCGTTTTCTGCATGTTGCACATACATACATCTGAACACACACAACCACAACACCGTCGTCATTGCCCGGTTATTTAGCTCTTTAGTAGCAGATTGCCAGTACGTCAAGACGTTACGTGGTAATGTGACGATCGCGAAAAAGCAGAAATTGCCGATCTGATACTCGTTCCGTTCAGGTGTCGTTCATGCCCAGACTTGCAGGAAACTCGTATGTATTCATTCCCGAAGTATTCCCACAGGGCACCACATGGTGCCGGTGGATAAATACGACAGTGCAAATCAGGTAAAGCTGGAGGTAAGTTTGTAATAAAATAGAAACAGAACAGAACAACCGTCCCAAGTTCAGCCTGTTATTAATATCAACCAAGAGCATGCGGAAAAGCTCCAGTGGTGCCTGCGGAAACGGAAAGTTAAAGAAAAGAGAAAAAGACCGAGACCCCTGGTGCTTGTGTCTGGTTGCGTAGTAATCGACCAAATGTGTGGTACGCACAGTACCGAAAAATCCGGGGTTGGGAGAAGCGGTCGAGACTCGAGAGGGTTCTTTTCGCCTTTAGTGCAATTGCGGCACGAGGGACCCTGGGCAGCGCTCCCGTCAAGCCGTCCGTGTTACTTGTGTACTCGAGGCGAATTCATTTTCCTGAATATACCAGGTAGGTTACTATGTAATCCTTTGCTACAGCCAGCTGCCGACAAGGTTGGGCGGTCATGCAGATGCCCAAATGGTGGATATGTCATATATTCTACGCAAGACTGACTCGTGTCCCGGCAACCTGGCATGCAATATCGATTCAAGATCCCACAATGCACTTCCCTATGCGTATATGGGATTTTGGGCGTATGTGGTATGCAGTTCGGTCCCGGCTGTATGGGTGGAGTTCGCGAGTTAGTCCAACCTATGACACACCAAATGGAGTTGCCTGGAGTATAGTCTGATTACTTCTACCATCCGAAGCCCGCGAGAGGGAAAAGGAATTACTCTCGACGACGCCTGAAACTCGTGTGCGAGATGAGAGCCAGCAGAGACGAATAGGGAGATTCAATGTTTTGTTGAGTATGGCTGGCTGCAGTTGATGAATTCTGTAGTTCGTCTCAGCTCATGCAACAATACGCAATGTCACAGCTGCATTCCCCTAAACCGTAGTCCGTGCGCCGGCCAAGTGTCGAGCCAGACTATCGAAAGATCGACGTGAATTCATAATGCAATGGACCGTTCTCCAGGTTCCCAAAATAGCCTTCCCACACCCTGGGCTGCTAAACCACCACGCATACCACCTCAAATGGGATGGAACTCAAGAATACAACCACATCCTGATTGGTAAGATTCGAGTAATAGCCTTTCCCAATCTCCAATCCCACCAACTACCTGTTTGTTGGCCTGATACATGCCGTGCGCAACAACGATTGCGTTGCCCTCGAGATTACTGCAGATGCAACAAAGCAAGCATAGTATGAGGGTTGCTGATCGTAGGACGATCCTTTTGAGAATACGATATTCTCCAAGTTCCCCTTCCGTCTCGGGCCGGGGCTCCTCTTGATCCATAGCTTCCATGAAGAAAACAGATCATAATGTAGAGATGAGGTCATCCCCTCGACTAAGCTGGGTACATGTATGACTCGTCGTTGCTGCTTTCACCCAAATAAGGAGTGGGACAGGGCAGTAGCAAGTAAAGTGATAACAAGGCGTAGCAGCGGTTTCGATAACCGCGGATCTTTTTGTCGCGGAAACACTGCCCCGAGATCTGGCAGTGCCATACCACTTGGGCTCAAGTATCGATACGATTCAGGGGTCACTATTGGTTAAAACCAGACGTCCAGGACTTCCGAGCTGAGTGCCGCACCGAGCAATCGCTCATTGGCTGCCGTAGATAGAATCTAGACGCAGGTTTCCAGCATCTTGTCCAATACCCCCTTGAGCGTATCGTTCTCGAGTGCTGCAGCTACTCTCTCCTTGTCGGCCAGCTGCTTGTTGACTTGGTCGTCCTGACTGTGGGAACCCTCCTTAATCACGACATCAACGCGGTAATTGGGCGGAAGTGCCTGCTCAAGACGAACACGCACACCCAGGCCCAGAACAGTTGCCAGGGAACAATGGGTTATGGTAGGCGTCACCTTCACGAGCACCCGTCTAAGCGCATTGGGATCACAGGGCGTTGAAGGAGGCGGGGTTATTTCCACATCAGGTAGATTAACGACTGCCAACTGGCCCAGAGAGATTGGATGCTCGGGATCGGTAATATTCGATATCAGATCTAATCATGGTTAGCTGTTTGATCTCCACCAAGGAGTGAACATATGTGTGTGTATGTGGGCGCAGGCGTGGGCGTGCGCGCCCCGGTATGCTGCCCAGGCAGTGTCGGCATACACGATGATGAAATGGCAATACTCGACAATCGAAAAATCGGTATGCAACTAGGGGTTGACGGGTGTCTGGGCGTATGCAAGTCATGAACGCTGGGGCAGTGCAGTGCATTATGTCTGAGCACCCGATGAGAGGGAGATGAGACCAAAAGCAATGAATGATATGCGTGAGATATGTGAATGACAGAATCAACTAACCGTAGATCTCTTGCTCGTCTATGGGCTCTTCGACGAAATCGTCCTCACTCTCCGTGCCATCTGACCACGACACATCACAAAAGGGGTCTGACAGAAACAATGGCCTGCGCGAGACGGCATCAGCAAACTTGGCGTCGGCATCGCTGGCCAATGTCTTCTTTTTCTTGATCTGCCTTGTAGGCAATTCAGATGCCGTCAGAATGGTGGGGTTCGCGTTGTCCTTGTTATCGTCCATGGCGGGGTTCTTTCTGCTCCTGCCTCTACTTCTTGTCAGAGAAATCACTGATTGCAGGCACTCTGCAAAGATTTATAAAAAGTTAAAAGAACTGATGCAGAAACGAAATTGGGCTGTTCTTTCTTTTTTCTGCCTCGTTTCCTTGATTCGAGGTGAAGGAAGTGAACTTTGGCAGCAACAAATTTGATATGCGATCGGAGGATATCAGATCAGATTCAGTCATTGCCACTGCACCTGGGCTCAGATAGGCGGCACTTGCCTCGCTGAGGCCAGCCGTTATCGCTGGACTCGGACCGGTATTAGTGTTAGTCCGCGGCACAGCAGCGAAACCTGCCCCAACTACCAATTGATTATGGTTATGTACATATAGGTAAGGTATGTATGCAGCAACTGCTTAAATGATTGAATACATGTCTATGCATTCCATTTATTCCATCGATAATGATTTTTTCTCCGGTGGCCATGGAATAATCTCATGCCCCATACCATCACATATCATCAATGGATCCAACAATGAAGGCCTAACTTTCGATGGGTACTTACCTGAGACATGGCAAATTCCACCAACCCATGGATGTGAACCCGGAGGCTCTGTACCTCGGGTGTACAACTGGACTTTTTTTTAAGCTGCTTGCCTAGGCCAGGTATACTTATTAGCTATGCTAAAATCCCTAACCCACCACAGTCACTACTCGTGGTAGATCATTTACCATACAAAGAGTTGGTTCGTTCCTCAGCCTTGAAGTCTCGGGTTCTATCTCGGGTAGTGACTACGCGATGTCCTGTAAAGCCCCCCGCAAGACTAATTGGGAAAGTGCTCATCTTGTTCGCGTTCCTACCCTAATTTACCGAGTGATCGGGGACGCTATGGGAAGGAAGTTGACGTATTCCCGGCGTTCTATTACAGAACAGAGGAAAGTTCATGCAAGCCCACCTTTTGAGGCTGAAGGTAGTTGATGGCCACAGGGATCGACCAACAACGCCTAACCTGATGTGTAGGGTTCGCACAAAGTCAGCCGTTGAGGCGAGTACATCAGCTTTTGCTTGCTCTCGCTATGGGAGGCAGTGCCTCGCCTGATTAATTAATCGTCTTATTAGTGATCGTCGTTGGGGGTGGTGGGTTCGGGAATCTTCAGGCGTCCTGTTAAAAGGAGAAGCTGAGAAGCGCTTGTCGCGCATGAACCTCAACTTCCCGCCAATCCCTTGCATAGAAGCACGGCAGAAGCTGCCGAAGCACTTGCGAGATCGAGTTCGGCTGGTTCGCAATACCCTCTTTAATAAGGCTAATAAACAAACTCGCATGAGGGCAAAGCAGCCGAGCCGCGCTGGATCTGACCTTGCTCTCCGTTCCCGTCCTCGGGTCCAACTGCACGACAGGTACCCGGCCCATGACCACGGCCGGAATTACTCGATACAGCCAGTTTGAACCGAGGAGGCCCGGCATACCCGCTGGTTTAGCTCCAGCAAACGGTTTCCTTCCGCTGCCTGCATCGATCCCCCCATTTTTCGTAACAGTGCCGCCGCCTTGTGCGTAATTCTATTTCCATATGTTCCCACAGGTATGTAACAAAGAAGCCCTATGCTGGAGGTCGTGTGTCGGCATCGCCCGGCCGAGTGATTGCTATGAACTCCGCTGCTACGGTAGAACGATCAGAGGCAAGATAACCGTAGCAACATCATATGATTCGGGTTGAAACTGTGTAGAGTGGGCTCCCAAGTGCCAATGTGAACCAATTTGACACTGTTGCTCGACACGGTACCAAAAGCAATGCAACGGGAAATTCACCAGTCACCAGTTCTGGCGCTAAGAATCGTAATCGCAAACAGGGACAGGTTGGTACATGCCCCTGACACCTAATGTGGCCCTCGTAACAAGACGATTACTTACTTACCTCACGATTACATACTGTATGTGATGGCGATACCGGATTACCAACATCGTTACATATTGTAGCTAGCAGGTGGCCATCGAGACTATCATCAGCCAATTGCTGATACAGTCGCCGTGATTGTGGGTTGACCTAACTATATCTGTCTCCAAGTGCATACACATGTACCAGACCACCTTCTTCCTAAAGTAGATTCGTGAAGTGGTCGGTGAGAGCAGTGAGGTCAGAGGCCGCCTCCTTCTCTCCATCGACTTCTCACAGGACAAGGTATGCAGTGAGGAGAAGGCCCCCAGCAGTTTCGGCCGACGGTGGTTGGTAGGTTGCAAGTCTGGCATGTGATGGAGAAACGCCAAGGCGGGGACCGTTACTGCACATTTGCTTTTTTCCAGCGTTCTGGGTACCGTTGTATATTCGGCATTCGTCACAGCTGAGCGTCTTTAATTGCTGGAAGAATTGCACAGGTCGCACGCGCATCCTACCATACCTGCAGGAGACGAGCAAGGATGCGCGAGCAGGGGATACACAAGCAGGAACGACAGGGCCCTGCCTTCCTGACCAGGGCACCGTTCCTGATGTGAGATCAGTGATATACTTCGGTTGCTCGAGTGTGCCCCCCTGGGTGATGATACCGGATGTCCAAGTACACCGAAGAAGAAGAAGAACTACCAATTGCTTCTGCGGTGCTTTGAAACGGTTGGTCTTGCCGTTCAAACGGTGCATAACGGCACGCCCGGCAGCAGGTTGAAAGCTCCTGGTTGGTGTGTTACAGTACCCAACTGACAGAAGTCTATTCACAATGGGCAATGTCGTGTTGCTGCAGCCATTGATGGTTGCCGGATGTAGCTCCGCGGCTGTCAACATTCATAAATTGTTCCGATTCCGACAGCAAGACCATGGCGACTACACCGGCTTCGTGCGGGTGTTTTGGCTGGGTGGTGGCAGGTACAGTGGATTGTTTGAATCCAAACGCCAGATCCTCTTTGATGGCAGAAGTACCGCTGCAAGCTCCATACCTCCTCCCTCTGCCAACCAGCTGCTCGAGAGTCGGATGGAAGGGGTGAAGGGAGAGACCACTTGGTATGGAAACGGGGTCAAGATGCTACAAGTGAAAGCTCCACCGCTCAATCCATCTTACCCCTGGGTAGTGTCTCGTCCAGACCCAATGATTCCATATGGACGGATAGGTTTGCGGCGCCAAGCGAAGCAGCCAGCACCTTGGCTTGGGTGGCCAACAAATAGGGACCTGCCTGTGTCGGGTTAGAAGAGATTCTAGTGCGGTAATCAACGTGTCTCGCACGATACAGCAGATTACCGAACACCAACTCGTGGATGGATTTTGAGGTTTAAACCTACCTAGGGTTGGCAAGAAAGTCCTGCCTTGCGGTTGACGTACATGCATTGATGTAAGGCAGACAGGACCAGCTGCATCTGAGTCAGATAACGGACTACCAGCCGACTGATCAAAAGTGACAGATCGTCGCGCACTTGCTAGTTTCTTCGTCAATCAGCTTTAGTACAGCCGGACTTGAAGCTCTTTACCTCTCTCCAGCTTGAGCATTGAACACCCCATTAGACTACACCCAGCCGGGACGACGCTTCGTTGATTAGCACACGGTACGGAGCCGAACACTTGAGCGGTCGGAGGAAAGCGCATGACGCTGGATTTGATTAGAGGATTACTGTATTTACTGGTGAGCGATGACAGCACTGTGCACTATTACCCAAGAGCCCGGTTCGCTTGGTGAATCGTCAGGGGAAAAAAATATTGACCAGGTCTGGTACTTGCCCTAAGGAAGTTTAGTGCTTCCTGTAGCTGAGAACCAGCAGTGCATTCAAAAATCTTCAGACTGGAACACATTGGACGGTTCGAACACGCCATTGTGGGGTCGTCCCAAGTCAAGCGCCATCGTTTGACACTTGCTTTTTTACCCGTCCACCATCACAAGTGTCTGTCTTTGTTGGACCAGACGACGGCCTGACAGGGGCCGAGTTCGTCCAAGATTGGGATGGCAGTTCGACGCATGTACATGCCACGCCGTGCCATGCCATCCCGTTGTATGTATGCAAGTCTCAAAGGGAATCTTAGACTCGACACTCGACCTCTCTGTCTCTCACTTGGAGAAGCGCGCGGGGCTAGGCATGACTGCAAGCTCCTACCTTTCTGCATGCACGCATATCTGTCTAGTCCATCTTTACATGTCCCACGAATTGATGCACTGCAAGATCAGTAACGTCGATAGCCCATGCGCAACTCGTACGAGGCGACCAGGATACAAGCCAGTGGTGCATAAGGCTCACAAAGGGAAACAAGCTAATGGATACTCGTTGGATCGGGTCGACGAAACTCAATATTAATAATAACATACTTCCTATGCCGAGGCACACACCTTGCATATACCGATGCCTACAGGGCCCGTTGAGCAGGACTCACAGCTTATCAGGCCTGTATATTACTGCCGAAGTGTAATTATCCCTGGATTAATGCAGTGCAGTGTGCCAAGAGGCATCGCTCAATCAGCTGGAAGCCCACAGAACCCAAACTTATCAGGGGCTTGTCCTGCCTGTCCAGACTGACTCCTGCGAGTGCCACACAGCAGCAGATTTGAGTCGGTCCGCCTCCGCACACACCTTTTTTGATCTATCCCTTGTCAATCAACAGCGGCTCGACCCTCTCACGCCCACGGCCAGGTACTGGCCAGGCCCCTTAAGCCCCTACTCTTTAGCACCCCTACATCAGCAACCCCCCTGAAGAAAAACGAGCGAGGAAAGGATATCTCTACTTCCGAGGTACATATGTTTTAATTCATCCCATTCCGACGTCTCCTGTCATCATCGCCCAGGGCTGGACTGGGCTGAGATGACGGTCTCCCACCCCACACTGCGCTTGTCCTGGACCTCCTGCACTGCCGCCATACCATGAGAAGAAAAGAAAAATGAATAGAGAACTGGACATTACACTGGCTGCGCAAACCCTGATCTCCAACTAGACCGTTTCATTCTATATCAGAGCCATTATGAAGGCAGCCAAATTGCATGCCCAGCATGCACTCTGCAGTATCAAGTGCTGCAAGGGTTGCAACAAGATATTTCTCGACTCTCATCTCGCGGGCTCGCGCACACATGTTCATAGCCCCCTCTGGGTCGCAGATACCTAGGTATGACATTGCCATGCTCATCGTAGGAATTTGCGGTGCTATGTCGATTTTCTGGAACAAGGAGCAGGAGAAGCAATAGCACAAGCAGATATTAAAAGGGACGTCTCAGCACCGCTGATATGTACATGGGACCCGTAGTATTGCTGTTATTATTATCTTCATCTTGCGGGCTACCACCTACTACACAGCACAGCATAGCATACTCGCAAGTGGTTACTTGCATAGATGCGCCTCTGTCAAGCCATTTGCTGCTTGCTGAAATACTAGGTTGCCCCTAGTCAGTGCCGCCGTTTACCGGTAGACAGGGCCATCACGCGGTGCCTGGCGTGAAGGCGAGACTTCTAGCGAACATTCTTTGCTTCTTCTATGCAAGCCTTGGTCAGTGTGACTGGCAATACCACCCAACTTCAGGCTTTCAACCTTCCCTTTTGCTTTTCCATACTCCCAATAAACCACCAAACGCACACTGCCATATCCGTCGGCTACATACATAGCTGCATATATAGACCGATATCACTTCTTGCAGCAGCTCATCATCATCATCATCATCATCAACCGACCTTTCTGCCCCTCTAAGAGACGGGAATGTGGGAAAGATAACAGCGAGAGAGACCGAGACTGAATCAGAAACAGAAACAACGACAACAACAAAACCCAAGACGACAAGACTGACGGACCTACCTGCTACCTGCCAGCCCAGCCTAGCCCCAGCAGGGCCAAATACCTGCGTAGCCATCCGATCCGTCCCTTGACGCCCCTCAGCTTAGGCTAGCCTATTTTTTGATCAGAATCAGAAAAACAACCTGGTCGATCGCTCCACACGACTGGAGCCTCGCCATCCAAACCAAATCCATACCTGCTACTGGGGGTTTACAAGCTGGGCCAACCCTGCCAGTCTCCCCTTCGTCGGTTGGCGCCATCCCCATTCTTCGGACCAGTTCATAATAAGGGACCGCTATCCCCTCACTGCCACTGGGCGTCGGCTTTTCCCACTACCGATGAGGTAAAGATCCAGCTGTTTCTGGTCTTTCAACGTTCCTCTTAACCTCTAAAACCTGCACTTTTTTGGCTGGCAGCTTGCTCATAAGCAAAGGAATCTGTTGGATATTGTGGCTTGCGAAGCGACCCTGCTCCCTGGAATTGACTTTCGAACTGCCGTGGCATATGCCGCCGTTGCCGCCACCACTACCACCACTCCCACGATCGTTACACAACTCTATTCGTCAATGACAACGGCTTAGCAGCAAACAACAGGCCCGCGACTTTGCGACAACGTCATTCTCATTGCTACTACTATCGCTACCACTACTGCAACGACAAACTTCCACGGCAGCGCATGCACCGCACCTGTTTATCTTTTATCTTAGCACCAAGCAACAGCAAACAGTCTGCCCATCATGAACGAGGGAGCCATGTCGAATGACCCCTCCGTTCGTAGGCTCCTGCCGCAGAACTCGCATTTGGGTCAATTCTCGTTTGCGCCGCAGAACTTCCAGCAGCCGCGCGAAACACAAAAGAGTGCGCTTTGTTCCCATCCCTTCATTCCAGCTCTTTAGCGTGTGGGCGCCATATCTAACGTAGTCGGTGCAGATTATGTTTTTGTCGACGAGCACAACCGCCACAAACGGCTAAAAGGTGAGAGCTCACGTCGTCCCATTAGAGTGTGACCATTGTTGGCTGACCAGTTTTACGTAGTAATGAGGTATGAGAGCGGATCATGAACATGCAGCAATGCTTGGTACTTTACTAATATGTTACATAAAGGGCATGTGAGGGGTGCCGCAGAAGGAAGATCAAATGCGATGCCGCCACCACAAACACATGGCCTTGCTCGGCTTGCATCCGACTCAAGCTGCACTGTGTGCGGCCAAACGGGCAGTATGAGGGAGGACCAGATTCACAGGCCTACGAACAATCGCCTACCGACTACGACCAAGGCTTCAGGCAGCAAGTGCCCATGCAACAGCAATCCATGATGGGAGGCCAGCCCAAGGTCGCCATGTACGGCGGCCAGGCACCCTACGCTGAGGCTCACGATGTGTATCAATCGGTACCGTATGGTGCCCATTCAGCTGCGCAGCCCGGCATGCATTACACGACCATGGCTCCTGGCACTGGCGTCATGGACCAATCATACGCACCATCCAGCGTCTTTCCGACACCTCCGATGCAGCACCACGCAGGTCCTCACTCTGAACCGTCGCCAGAATCGTATACCCAAGATCAGTATGCGCAGTCTGACCTAGCTGATCTTCTCGGGGCACTCAAGATGGATGCCAGAGGCACTGGTAAGTACACACCAAACCGGCAGACTGGGTTAGCTTTTGTACTAATTTCTGGGAAGCTCCGTACCTCAACATCAAGAAATCTATCAAGAACATGAGGGAAGAAGAGCCAGTCGTTGAGGATGAACCGGACGACTTCAGCGAGGCGCTGCCATCGATGACCTCTGTACCAGGGTCCAAAATCCGAATCCCGCCAGAGCTGATGCCAGACGAGGAGACGATTCTGCACTACTTCGACCTGTACTTCGCCAACGTCCATCCGTATGTGCCTGTGCTCAACAAAGAACAATTGTTGCAGCAATGGCACACGGATAGACAGTCTATCTCCCCTCTTGTATTGGAGGCGATCTTTGCTGTGGCAGGCCGCTTAGCTGACGAGCCAGCTCAAGGTCAACAGTGGATTGCGCTCGCATCGAGTAAGTTGCGCCAAAGGGTGACGCTTTCCTTTGGCTCCTGAAACTTACCAACTATAGGACATGCCGATTCGTTCATGGACGTACCACGACTCAGCACCCTCCAGGCTCTCTTGATTATTCTCAAAGCACGTGAAGCCCAACCGAAGCGGGGATACTACTACCGGTCCTGGGTGTCCATTGTTAACTGTATTACTATGGCCAAAGACTTGGGTCTCGACGAGCATTACGAGGACCACCAAGCAGGAAGACACTGTGACGAGACACCGGCCGAGTGCATCACGAAAAGCCGTATCTGGCAGACCGTCTTCATCTGCGAGCTGATGATAGGCAGTTCTCAAGGTAAGATAGCTATGTGCTTACCTACGTTGGTTCGATAGAATGCTCACAATCTTCGCAGGCCGTGACGATCTTACGGTGTATCCCGAGACGGTGGACTTCAGCATCCCACGACACATTCCGGGAGGCGATGATGCCGAGTATCACGTCACACGAAACTTTACCTATTTTGCACGCTGCGTCCGCAACGTCCGACAAATGAACACCGTCTACAGGAAAATCAAGAGAAGAAAGGATTGGGGCCTTGACCCGGAGTTTGTTCAGCTGAACCCTGCAACAAACGCCTGGATAGCCGACCTCCCTGCTGATCTTGCAATCACGTTTCCTTCGGATGGCTCGCCTCCGTGGATACCCTCGCACTTTATCGGCAATCTGCATTCATACTACTACCTCAGCGTGCTTATGCTTCACCGGCCCCAGCTGACGTTCTTGGACCCGATGGGCGCCGACGGCCAGTGGAAAAACCACATGATGCTTTCCTATTCATCTGCGAAAATGCTTTGTCGGATAGAGGAAGCTATGCTGCAGTCTTACGGCTTGAGCGGGCTGCAGTGCATGCAGAGGGGCATCAGTTTTACTATTTACGCCATTCTTACCTGCATTCCTATATACCTCGTGCGTTACGGTCTTTTTTGTTTCCTTCAGGATAGGACTCTGGCTAATCAATCTTCGTATATAGGTGGCTTTGACTTCGCCGGATCCAGAATTCAGCACCGACGCAAGGGACTACTTTACTCGTCATATGCGCATCATGGAGAAGACTATGGGGTCTTGGCCGATTCCCGAGATGGTCAAACAGATCGAGGCGGTCCGAGAGGCCTTTTCTGCCGACACACGTAAGCCATTCGTACTAAAACCAAGCTTCCCTTACGGCAGTCCCTCGATGAGCCACCAGTCGACTCCGCCCCGGGCCAGTTCGTTCAAGCCGCCCATGATCCGGACGAGCCCGATGGATCAAGGAATGAACAGCCTTCCAGCAGCACAAGCGCAAGTCAGTTACATCAACCATCCTATAACACCTCCTGTATCCGCGGGCCCTAAAAGCGACTCTCCTGCACAGTCACTCGTCATGATGGCCAACGGCCAAACATCGCAGGCGCCTTCGCACGGGATCACGATGACCGAGGCTCCTACATGGAACCCTTCACGAATCTTCGAGTAAGTTACACCCCCTATACAGGAGTATCCCCGACACTCCCAGAGGCTAACAATCGTCCTACAGTCAATGGAACTCCACATTTGGTACGCAACCAGCTCAAAATCAGACCTCAGTGTCCCCGCAAAGCAATTCTCTAAGTATTTCCCCATCAGGTGCACCCGAACTTCCGAATATCCAGGCCAATACTGCGACACCCATGTCGGCTGGACCACACAACATCCCACCCCAGCAATTCTCGGCCGCCCCCGTCCAGACGTTTGTCACCCCGGCCATGTGGCAGCAGTCTGTTGCTAGCGTCTACGAAGGCGGAATGAAGAGACACTACAATGCTTAGGCCACCCCATTGGCCACGCCGTGGATTTTACTACCCTGGACTCACGAGCGGAAAGTCGATTCTTCCCTCCCCTCGATATGATCCGGACTACGACACGACAGTTACGACACTTACACCGGTTTGTCCTTTCAGCAGCGCCCAATGAGGCACAGTCTTACCACTAAACCCGCACCCCCGGCCCCGTCGTATATAGCTTCGACATGTTTTGTTTTTTTCTCAAATGTACAACAAGCGATTTGGAAGCACCAGTTTGGAGGGGGCAAGGAACGAGACTATCGCATGAAGACCACGACACCACATGTATCGAATTAATGAGCGGTTACATAAAATTGCAAGGAAGGGCGAAGCCAGCTGGACGGGTAAAAGTCAAGGTCCTGCTTGCTTGGCAACCCTGGCAAAGATGGGGTTTATCTTGGGTTCAGTTCAGCAAGAGGCCGGGGGCGGGGGGTTCGATTGTGCAGGCTGCTCTAATTCTTCTGGATTTATTATTATTTTGGTCGTTCTCGTCCGGCGTTGGAGGTTGGAGAAACATGCATTGTATCTGGGTTTGCGGGCACAAAGAGAAATTATATCCACACGATGAAAGACGGGGCTTCAACTTATACATATATATACTTCACTCTCACAGCACATATGTTCATATATCATACACATACAACCTGTACGAGCTGATGAAAAAAGGGGGCGGGTAAATGCGTTTTGTCTGGTAGTGTGTATTGTATTATGCGTGGCATATGATATGCCACATGAGCTGGTCTATAATGTCCTGCGTACGTACATACAGGCGTTACTAGGTGACGAGGAAAGGGGCCTTCGACATATGTTGAGGAGGGTGCATTCCGGGAATACAGGCTGTATGGCACGCAGACACGAATACAACGAACACTCATGCATTTATATACACAAACTAGTTGCTAACCTAAGTATCTAAGAACTATAAATAGAGCGACTCCAAACGCATCTTCCCTTCCTCCAATTTCTGCTCTCTAAGATCACAGGAAACAGCTACTTTTATACACCATCTTCTATCCTGTCCCCTAAACAGCGTATACCAAAGTAAATCAGAAGTATCTTTTCTCGAAATCACCACTTCGATGGTATTCACGTTCAGTACGAGCCCACAGGCCCAGTATCGGAAACAAAGTAGTCTCGATGGGCTCAGAAGATGGAGAGTGAAAGCTTTGTTTCGAGTCGTCTACTGCGTCTGTTCCTGGATTAGACGCCGACAGTCTCAGCCCTACAAAGCATTGTCCGTCTTCAATCTAGCTCAGGCTCCCCAAGAATTGAAATGAACACAGACACTTCTAACAATTACTCGTACTTCAGTTGACTGAAGTACCATTCCTGAGCTGGAAACCCCCAATTTCAAGTTTGGAAGAATCGCGATGAACCAGACTTGATATGTCGAATATTGGATAAGAAACATCGCAACCAGTCCGTAAACTATTATCCTATTTTAAGGAACCCGAGCCAGATGCTCCCTACTCATTCTTCTTTACAGCCCACCAGACTTCGCCGCGTGTCACTCGCCGCATGACTTAAGAATAGATGGCCCTGTGGAGATCGCGCATAGTTGTATGGCGTAACGCTAGGACGACTATTTGACGGGTGTGATTTGTATTTACAGGGCAAGATCACCTGCATCTGGGCAATAGACCCGAAAACTAAGTGTGTGCTCGAGAGTGACGAGGGAGAGGGGGAAGAGAAAAAAACTATAGACGAAAGAAAACCCGCAGACTTCAACAGGACGTAGAACATCGTCAAGAACACCAAAAAATGAGCCGTAAGGCGTGTGAGTGACTCTCTGGCGGGGAATTGAACCCCGGTCTCGAGCGGTAATTGTAATTGGAAATCCAATGACAAGCTCGCATACTGACCACTATACTACCAAAGATCGGTTATTGATTTATTAAAAAACGAGATAGCTATCGTGATATATATCGTATTTCCGGAGCTTTGGGGCCACTAAGCTAAGCAGAACGTTGATTGGTTTAATGGTACGGGGTCGGAAAAGATTTTAGCTAATTAACGCTTTACTAGACTGCTAAGTCTAGTAGGTCGAAAATTATATTTTTGTAATAAGCGAAAGGGCGGCGTGAACGAAGGTCGCGGCGGCGGCAACAGCAATGCGCCACCAGGTAACGGCACCTTAAACAAGAGGCAGGCCAAAAAGCTCAAGAAGCTCGCTATAGAGGATGGCGGCACCACAACCTCCGAAGAGAATAGATAGTAGAATCTTAGACATACACATATACCGGCTGTTTCATGGGTCTATGAGGTTGGCGTTTGGCAGATACCCTGAATTGAATTTGAATTACCGCGTGCAATGTTGCGGACTTGTCATGAACTCAACCATAATATCACCAAAGTCTAAAATGCTTCCTCACCCAGACACTTCAGAAGTAAAAGCACTCCCGACCCGGGCTCATAATACGACTTGACATAGATATCCCTTGACCGGGCTGGTGTAGCCTAGCGGTAACATTCTTATCCTTATTATACTTAAAGGCAAGAGGGTTCTATTCCCTCTGCGGTCACTCAATCTTGTTTTTTTTTCTTATTCGCTTTTTATCCTTTCCTCCCCCCTTTTAGTTTTTATTACCAACTCCCTTCGCATCACCACCTAATTACCTACTTCAGAAACACCATCCTCGAACATCCGGTACGTATTCTCGGGTGAATTGATCGATCAAACAAGGTTTATTGCGTTTCTGGGCTCAGGGAATGTGTTCACTTCAGAACGGCCTTCCAGCCTTTCCTTGGAATAAATCCATCAACCCCTTCATCATTCAGAACATTGGCCCCTTTCCGTCCCGTCACCACACTCCTCTCCACTTCGGAGCCTTTGACGTAAAAGGGAAACCGCAGCCTATGCTTTCTCGCTCCGTCATTTTCATGATTTTCTTGCCCCTGATCGTCTTGTTGGCCAGTCCCTTCCACCAGTCCATTC
Organism: Apiospora sp. TS-2023a; assembly: GCA_038364195.1. Classification (NCBI taxonomy): domain Eukaryota; kingdom Fungi; phylum Ascomycota; class Sordariomycetes; order Amphisphaeriales; family Apiosporaceae; genus Apiospora; species Apiospora sp. TS-2023a. The sequence goes on along the minus strand of JAQQWQ010000009.1, from coordinate 2,844,689 downwards.
TGCTCCCAGACGACTCGGCCCTGCCGCCGCTTCTTGATGAACCTGCACGCCTCTCGGTCAAGCGACAAATACCACTTCCTCTGGTGGACGCTGTTGATGGTGTTAGTCGCCCCTGTGTAAGCGTTAGTCCGCCGTACCGTTTCGTCCTCGAGCTCACGCAGCTCTTTCTCCATGGCCGAGATGCCTTCCTTGGCTTTTTCGACGGGTTCTAGGACCGCTTCTTCTTCCTCAGCTGCCGTTCCTCCTGCCTTTGGTGGTCCTCGTTTCCTCTTACTGCGCCCAGTCTGGGTGTTGTCTCCTGGTGGCGGCAAGGACGAGTCGCTTTCGTTGTCCGAGGAACTAGTCATGGGTGGTGGTGCGAGATCCTTGGGGTTTTGAACGACTGGTCGCCGTCGCCGCCGCGTTGTTGGTTTTCGATCGGCCTTAGCCCGTCCTGCAGCATCTTCCTGGGTGGTGAGACGCAGATATAGGACGTAGTTCTGCGGCAATCTCGTTCCGTGGAGTTGGATGCGGATCTTGCGGTTCTGGAAGGCGTGGTGGAGCTTCTCCTGCTCTGTAAGCTTGGGTGCGTCCGATTCCTCTGATGAGGTAGTCTCCTGTGAGTCGGGATCCTCCGTAGGCGCGTGTTTGCTCTTCCGATCTAGCACCGCGTATGTCCCCGTATCCCAGATCAGAAGCGAGCCTGTGTAAACAGAAGCTATCTCTATAAGGTGATTCTGTGTTGTGGAATCAGCGAGGACTTATCTAGTAAAGAAGAAGACGAGGAGGTAGTCTCACCCATAAACAGTGAACCCGCGTCTCAGTAGCATTTCGCATCAGGCGTTGGCTGTTTGGGTCACCTGGCAGGCCGTACATAATAGCCCACGACGCACTTGAAGTCTCGTTAATTTGAAGACGGAGATCATAATGTACTCCTGCGACTGGATGGTCGTGTTGGTGGACGATGAAGTGGGCACCTTGAGGGCTGCCAAAGTTCTCTTCGTACAGCTTGCGGTAATCTGCCACGGACAGATGCGGCGTGTGCTCCGGGAACGGAGACAGGGTCGCCTTGCTAAGGATACCACTGAAGTAGCCTACGTGGTCCTGGATCTTGGCATCGCCTGCCTCTACGGTAGCTGGCTTGGGCTGCTGCTGCTGGAGCTGCGAGAGGGCCGCTCGAGGATTGTCCCAGTCACAGTCATCCTCTGAACTGTCGGTCGCAGCATCCCGAGGCGATCCAGTGATTTCGATGGACCACTCGAGATCACGCTGTTTGGCGATTGCACACGTCGGTTTTGGATTTGTTGACAGGCATCGCTCTTCATGTGGCTTCATTATTTTGCAAGGTCAATACGAACTCCAATGCGGCTTCCCGGAAGTGCTGGTGGCCCACACATGCCAGAGAGGCTTAGTTAAGCCCATCAAACAAGATATTATCAAGAATCGACTCTGAAGAGACAGTCACACCCCAAATTACTGGTATTCAGACACGATCTTGAAAAGCTTACGGCTTGTACCGTCGACTGTAGTTTGCTCGATCTCATTCGTTGAACTTGGTTGGTGTAAATAAAGGGTTGACATAGCTAGCAGCCCCACTACAATCTATCTTTAGCTGGGAAGCATGCGATAGTAAACACCTGCAAGCGGCTCTGAGAACGAATAAGGTCGGTATGGCCGCAAATGCCGTACTCGTTGTTATGCATGTACCTGCCCACCCAACTCTAATATGAGAGCTATCAGATGTAGGTATGGGCAGGTATGATTGGGTTATGGGCGGACGTGACGGCCAACCCGATCTGATATACCCACCGCGGCCGTGGCAGAAACCTCAATATTCGAACAGTTTTAATTATACCTGCAGAAAAAAATCTCTACTGTGTGCCAAGATGGGCTATCAGACTAGAGCAAAGCACTTGAAGCATAGACGTTCCCACTGCGTAGGGAAATTGCAGCTCACCATTGACCAAACACCCTGAGCTCACAACCTCTCATTATGATTCATCCACGCTAGGCCCAAACGGGAAATGCCGTATAATCGCTACACTTGCCCTTACTCTTGAGTAAAGGAGAAAATATTTCCTATGTTATTTATAAGGTGGAAGATGCCGCCCTGTCATTGAAAGTAGAAGAAGATCATCACATCATCAGATCACCCAGTCTACCTCAAATCAGAGTCTTGACCTGACCACTTTTCAACTCCAGATGCCAGACACCACAGGCGACACGACTACGACTACCACCACCACCAGCTCCATGGAGCACAACCAACAACCGCACAGCGGCGACGCTCCGGGCCTGCCAGAAAGCGGCCATCACACGACCACAATGGCACCGACAGCCCCTGCCGACCATATACCTCCCCCGGCCATCACGACGACGAAGAAGACCTGGCGCTTCTGGGCCATCATCGCCACCCTCTCCTTCACGGGCCTCATGTCCGCCATTGAGGGCACCATCATCACGAGCGCGCTGCCGACCATCACCGACTCCCTCGGCGGCGGGGACGCCTACGTCTGGATCCCCAACGCCTTCCTCCTGGCGCAGGTGGCCGTGCTGCCGCTCTTCGCCCAGGCCAGCAACGTCTTCGGCCGCCGCAGCCTCCTGCTACTCGCCGTCCTCCTCTTCACCCTCGGCAGCGGCCTCTGCGGCGGCGCCAGCTCCATGCGCATGCTCATCGCCGCCCGCGCCCTCCAGGGCCTCGGCGGCGGCGGCATCAATCTGCTCATCGAGACCGTCCTCACCGACCTCGTCGCCCTGCGCGAGCGCGGCAAGTACATGGCCTTCGTCGGGCTCGGCGCCACCGTGGGCGCTACTGCGGGCCCCTTCTTGGGCGGTCTCATCACGGAGCACTCGTCTTGGCGCTGGTGCTTCTACATCAACGTCCCCATCGGCGGCGCCTCCTTTGTGGCCCTCTTCTTCTTCCTCAATGTCAAGTACGAGCGGAGCCTGAGCGTGGCGCACCGCTTGCGGCGCATCGACTTCTCGGGCAATGCCATCTTCATTGCCGCCATTGTCTCCGTGCTCATTGCCACGACGTGGGGAGGCACCCTCTATAGCTGGAGCACGTACCACATCGCTGTGCCCCTGGCCCTCGGCCTGTTTGGCATCCTCCTGTTCACGGCTTTCGAGTGGACGCCTCGGTTCTGTCCCGAGCCGTCTTTTCCCCGTGTCATCGTCTCCAACCGTACGTCAGCCTCGGCCCTCTTGCTCACGTTCATCCACGCTGTCGTTACGTATTTCTCCTACTACTTCCTGCCGATTTACTTCCAGGCGGTGCTGGGCAAGTCGCCGATGCAGTCTGGAGTCGCGACTCTGCCGAGTTTCGCCGGTAGTCTGATCTTTGCGATTGCCGGCGGTGTTTTGCTTTCGGCCATCGGGCGCTACAAGCCCATCCACCTTGTTGGCTTCGGAGCCAGCATCGTCGCGTTTGGCCTGTTCAGCATCATGGATGTCAACTCGAGCGTCGCGGCTTGGGTCTGCTTCCAGCTCCTTTTCGCCATCGGTGGCGGTGGGCTGGCAGGGTGTCTCCTGCCAGCAGTACAGGCACCCCTGGACGAGAAGCACGTCGCCACTGCCACTGGAACCTGGAGCTTTGCTAGGTATTTCGGTTGCATCTGGGGCGTGGCCATTCCGGCTGCCATCTTCAACAACGAATGCCGGCGCCTGGCGACCACAGTCAGCGACCCCAAGATCGCGAGCTTCTTGACAGGTGATCGCGCCTATCAGCACGCCACCGGCGCTTTCCTCAACACCATCGAAGACCCTACTATCCGGGGCGAAGTGGTGGGGGTCTTCACCGGAGCGCTGCGCACATGCTGGCTGGTTGGCCTTGGCTTCGCCGGGCTGGGATTCCTGATCACATTTGCTCAGAAGGAGATCAGCCTGCGGGAAGAGCTGAATAACGAGTTTGGCATGGAGGATGTGAAGAAGACGCCCGAGTCAACCTCAGATGAGGGGATCGTGTTACCGGCTGTAAAGGACTCGCGTCCGCCGTCAGCTTAGTATGATTTATTGATACACATAGAGATGGTTAGCGTGTAAGAACTGGAAAGAGATTTAGATAGAGACTTGATAGAGATAAAATGTAATATTTTGGTATTCGGATCCATGCTTTTACCCCTTTGACATTGAACACTTGTCTGGATCTTGTCACATGCTGCAGATTATGAGTCAAGAGCCGCATCACGTCTGTCTTTTGCAGTGTGTTGTTGGGTGAACTTGGAATAAGGAGTGGCCATTGCTGTAGAAAGAAGACCACATGAATGCATCATCATCGAAAAATAAGTCATGCAGCTGTTTATACAAGTGTGGAGGACCCAAACCGGTTTGAGCAATACTGCAGATGCAGATGCGGAAAAGCTAAAAAGGTAAGAATGCATTGACAACAAAGGGTACGAGCATACCAAAAGTACAAAAGTTATGACAAGAGTGGGATTCGAACCCACGCCAGTTTCCTGACTACGATGTTAGTAGTCAATCCGAAGATTGATGTCCTGAACGTAGCGCCTTAGACCGCTCGGCCATCTTGCCTTTGTTTCGCTTGTGATAACTAGCAGCTTATGAGGCGTCATGTACAGATGGACATCTGCGAAACTGTGAACAAGTTGAAAAAAATTGCCGAGAAATCTTACATACCCAAGTTAGGTGTGTACATCGATTCCTGGCAAACTCTTGAAGTTCCAAGGTGGGTAACGACTAAAACTTGATATCGACGGGGAAAGTGGGCTGGATAAGTGAGGGGGCTTTGGTGGGTTGGTAGTAGGACGGACATCCTGCGTGGTGTGGTGCTCCCAACCCCCGAAACTCGCCTGACAAAATCTAACAAGAGTTATGGTATTTGTGAACATTGAAACATGAGGATTGATATGATCAAATTTGCAGCTATCCGCTTCCTCACAACAGATGTATATGATGTCCCTTTGAGAATAAGATCCCGTTCCTAGTAGACGTTTATGTCAGGAGTGGTAGTTGCATGTTCAACGATTGAGTGACTGAGTAGCGTTCTCGCCCTCTATATATCTATATATCATGGTGAGATCATGAGAAAAATGAGACTACGAAAGGAAGGTATACTATATTCCACAACCATTATTGTGTTCGTAACCTCCTTAAACTGAGCGCACAGTAAAGGAGACCGCCTCTCCAAACCCTGTCCGTGGAACGAAAAGAAAAGTCAAACACCATTTTACGCCGCGCTCACTCCAGGGGGTCGTCTCTCATCATTACCGTTTCCTACGTTTCAGTGGTGCATTTTCATCGCTCAGCAGGGGGATACTTTCGACCCCCTACCCCGACCACGATGGGACTGGAGCCCCTCTCCCCGTCGCGGTATCTCTTCCGGTCCCGATCGTCGCTGTGCGAGCTGCGTCGCAAGTCCTCCTCGCGCGCTCGATCACGGCCTCGCTCTCGATCTCGAAGCCTGCTGTCCCGCTCCCTGGGTTCCCACCCGTACTCCTTCGAGCGGCGGTCGATGTCGGCCGCACTACTCGTCCGTCTATCCAACACAGGGCGCCGCATGTAGGCTTTGTCTTTCCTACTCCTCCTCTCTCGCTCTTCTTCCAGCTCGCGCTCGCGGTGCTCCCGTTCCAGCTGTCGCTCAATGGTGCGCTCTAAGTCGCGCTCCCGCTCACGGTCCCGTTCGCGGAGCCTGTCTCTGTCGCGGTCTCGCCGGTTGTGCATTTTAGGCGGCACGTCAGAACCGGAGTCGGATGCGTAGGAGTCGTCTGAATAGCTCCGACTGAGACGCGAGCTGTGGCGCTCCGGACGTGCCTTCTCACGAGAGCTGCTGTGAGGCCTTTCCGATGACCCGGGCAAGAAAGAACTCAGCTTTTGCCGGATGCTGCCGAGCGGGCTCGAGCTGCCCGGCAAGCTGCGGCGGCGGGGCTCGGGAGGTCGCAACTCGGTACGGTGGTGTGGCCGCATCCCGGGTACAGCCGGTGGAGGTGGGGGGCGCCTCTGGAGGGAAGACGCGCACTGAGTGCTTTGGTCGTCCTGGTGGAACAGGCCTCACCCTGGGGCTTAGCTCCACTCCCGACTCCGAGTCCGATGGGGTCGGTGATGGGTCTCTTGTAGAGCTGTGCCTACGAAGAGGAACGGGACGTCGTGGGTCGAGATGTGGAGACGGACGAACCACTTCGGGAGATGAGGGAGGATAGTCTGAGAAGCTCCGGCGGCGGACTGCAGGTTCGTCTGGCGAGCTGCTGCTCGTGCTGACATGACGGCGATGATCCGGCGATTGTGCCTGACGGGCCCCGGCATGTGCTCGTCTCCCTGGTATATGGGTGAATGGTACAGCACGCTCCCTCTCAAAATACTCATTCCCGGTGGCTTGCTTAGCAGATGCAGTATGAGACCCGCGGACATGAGTAAAGTGAACTCGAGGATCCTGGGCGGCCGGTGGGGGTGTTGGGGTCGCAGCTTCGTGGCGCAACTTTTCGGCGCATCCTCTATGCCATGCATCTATGTACGGGTCACACTTCGAAGGGAGAGCCTCTTTCGGTAGGTCGGTTGGGAATGGCACCCCGGTGTCGGGGTGCTTCAGTCCCCAGTTACGGACAGCATATTGTATGTACGGCACATGCTCCTCGGGTTCCAACAGGATTTGGAGGGACTCCCATCGCGCAAAACCCTTCGGGGTAAGCGCTGGGATGGACGGCGCGGCAAAGTCATTATCTCCCGGGTATAGCATGTGCTGCACTCCAAGCGCGGTCCATATGTACGAAATAGATTTGTCGGGTGCGTCGACGAAAAGAGAATCGTAGTCGCCGCCTACGATCTTGTAAAATGCAGCAAGTTTCGTCCTGTCTAGTATCTGTTTCTTCTTGTCACCAATTTCGGCGGTCTGGGCAAAATGAAAATGTTAGCTTCTGATATGTGTTTCCAGACAGCATATGGTTCGAGCGGGTTGGTTATAGATGTGCAAGGCATTGGGCACCTAACAGCACCGGAAACGACGGCATGTCCACCTGAGGAGGGGCAAAGATTCCTACAATGTGTTTAGCGATGGCGCGAAGCAGCGCATCGAGTAGCTCCGTGGGCGTTCTATCCTTCTTAATGAGATATCCGTAAAACGATTTGCCGTCTATGGGCGGAGTCTGCGCCGTAGCCTGTGGTGGAGGTATACGGTCAGATTTGAGTGGAGGTGCGGCGGCGGCACCGGTCGCGGTCGCAGACTTGGTGGTTGGAGTAGATCCAGCTGATTTTGGTTGTTCGGCGGCCATCTCGCTGGGGCAGGATTAAGCACCTGAAGCTTGAAATGACAAACCGGTTGTTTCTGTAGCTCGCAATTGAATAGAGAAGTGGTCGGTACTTATGAAAAGCAACATGATAGAACGAGCAGCGGCCCAGTACAGCAATGTCGCAAAAGCTCTCTCTCAGAATCGAGTCCGGTGGGACAAATCACATCAAGGTAACGAAGCACGATCGAGAGACAGCCGCAGCCGCAGCAGAAGCTCAAGGTTGGGTAACACGATCGTCTATTTGATATATGAGCGAAGAGTCATAAATTGACGATTGATGGCTTTGGTTGGTCATGGGCACGCCCAATGGGTTCGGAAAGAGAGAGCAATACGAAGGTTGAAGGAAAATGCGCCTGGAAGTGAGGAGTGAGCCTGTTGACTTTCCAGTCTTTTGCAGTCGCAGTCGCAGTCGCATGCAGCAGCGGCAGCGGCAGGCATCATGGATGGCGGGCTGGTGGGCTGGCTGGCGGGAGGTGGGATGTGGTGTGGATGGGTGGATGACGGGCTGTGTGTCACTCACACAGAGGTTGGTAGCCAAGTTGGAGGCCACAAGTCCCAATCCAGTAGGTACCCAACACGTGCACCCCGGGCACTTTAAATCCTGGAAAGAGATCGTCACTTCACTAGCCTTCCAAGATTCTGTCTGCCTGGCCCAGTACTGGTCTTCCGTGCGTCGGATGTACAAAAATATCACAGAGTGCAGAGATCGGCAAGCAATTGCTGAACATTTCGGAGGATTTGGCAAGGCTTATTCGAATCAAATAGAATTGTGGATTGGCCTTCTTCTCGGATGGGGATACCGACCATAGTAAATTCCACACAGTAGCTGGTGGCAGACCGTCACCTCTCAATTGAAACCCGCGCAGGAGGAGCATGTACAGCAAAGTTCAATCAATTAGTGTGATCGTCATCCCATAACTCAGACGACCAGATTCCACAGCGCAAACGCTGCGCCTGCCAAAGGTAGGAAGCACCGGATGGTGTTCCGGTCCCGCCAGCTCCTAATCAGCTGGCGAACCTTATCGTCGCTCATCCTCGATTCCTTGCTGCTGCCATGCGCCTCGGCCGCCGCCAGGACGCGGTTGGTGGGCATCACGAGGGCGATGGTGAAGGGGATCAGAGCCGCCGTGAGCGCACCCCCGAGCGCGAAGCCTCGCCATTGTCGCCCAGCGGCCCAGCGACCGTACGATACCACAGCATGGCTGAGCCCCGTCGCGACGGCGGCTATGGGGATGATTTTGCCGCGGTGGAAAATGCTGAACCATTGGCGCAGCATGACATCGGTGGTTGCGCCGGCGTTAAGCACTGCCGGAACCGCAAATGCAGATAAACTTGCTGTCGCACCTGTCAAAAATATGTCAGAGCTGTGCCTCTAAATCATATGCACGTCGAAAGCCTACCGGCGATCACAGCAGAGCTGATAATGTTCGTTGACGCGATTAGCGTCTCTGACGTCGGTGAGGTTTGCATCTTGGAAGGGATGGGGTGGTTTTTGTTTTTTTAAGTATAAAGAAGATCACCGCCGAAAATCGTAGTTATGAAATGAAGGACAGAATCAAAGAGTATACAGTATATCTATTGGACCAAGTTGGGTTGGTTTTTGGTGTCTCTGCAGGCAAGTAGTTGTAGTTTTCCAAACGGCGCTTGTATAGGCTGCTTGCTCAACTCCGAACGAAGTCTATCTCAATGACGATTGTCTTACTGTACCACCCCCCTTATTAGAGATATATGCAAGATCTGTCCACCGCTCCCATCGTCATTTAAAGAACTGCTGGAGAAGAGCGGGCCTGGTTTCATTTCTTTCTGGGATGTATGTAAAGTTGAGCGCACGGCTCAACGACCGGGGGTACTGCAGTCGTATCAGAATCAACATTGAATGTCAGTCCAAGCCACAACGTAATGACTTCGCATCCGGCTTCGGGCACATGGTAGATTCGGCAAGCGCGTACCACCACAGCTACTTCGCGCATACTGAGACTGTTGGTGTGTATAGTGATATATATAGATGTGTCATATCTAGTTGGAAGGCCAAAACATTTACAAACTAAAAATCGTGTAATGCATCACGATATAGTCGTAACTCCAAGTTGACGAGGCAACAACCAAAAGCCGGGGGCTATGAATCCCATGGTGTTGACAGGCCCGGCGGAGGTTTGGGAAGGCTGCTTGCATGATTGAAAGGGGCCGGAGGTTGTTATAGTATCTCCTCATTGAAAGAAATCCCCAGCAAAATCGGTCATTGCACGTCCAATTTCCTGCCCTTTGAAGAGCAGACAAATTCGACCAGGCTGACGTCCTTTCCCTCAAACCCGACCCGACTATCCGGCTCCTTCCACTCCTTGCATATTTCGAAGCCCGCCTTCTGCAGGACCCGCCGACTGCCCGGATTGTTGGCATCGATGATCGCCTTAAGCATCTCGGGCACCACCACCACGTCCTCTACGCCGCTGCAGTCGGCGGTGGCAGCCGCGACGGAGCGCGCATCCACCTCGATCTCGACCTCGACGCGGGGCAGCGCCCACCAGCGCTCGAGGAAGGCGCGCAGAAATTCGGTCGTGTACCCGCGGCCCCAGTGCTCGCGCTTCAACATGTAGCCGATCTCGGGCCAGCCGAGCTCGGGCGGGGCGCCCTTGTGAGCGCCGCCGATGCCGAGGAATTCGCCCGTGGCCGCGAGGCAGATAGCCGCGTTGAACGTCTCGCGGTCTCCTTTGGGCGGCAGAAATCTGTCGAGCTGCGTCTGCGCCTCGGCCACGTTGTCGTCGATGCACCCCTTCATCGTGAAGATCATGACCTCGGGTTGCGTGCGCAGCTCGTGCAAGGCATGTAGGTCGTCCTGGGTCAGTGGGCGGATGAGCAGGCGCTCCGTCTGGATAGGCTGTCGGTCTGCACTTGGCGGCAAAGGCTGCCTAGGCAGGGTGGTTTTCACCTTGATCATGTTTGAGGGGGAAGCCATGCCTGTTTGTCTTGGACGTTTGAGTGACTACAACTGGGCTTTCTTTCTGGACCAGATTTCAGTGAGAACACCATAGGCTTTTTGTTTTAGTAGCTGTTTACTCGGGCTTATAATATTTCTTCTTATACGAAGAACACGTATGACTCTACTTGTATGTGTGGTACAGGAGGTGGAATCCCCTGTTCAGCTCTTACCACTGACTCATAGAATGATGACATAGGACCTTGCCCGAATCGGCAGGTTGAGCTGCCACTAGACACCGTGAACGACTAGAGCCCCAGGTAAAGCAGGGGGCTGTCAGAACGGCAATATGTCAATCCGTCTTAGGTACTGAGTGCGCAGCTAGCTTCCGTCTACTACGCATACTCAAGATATAAGTATGTAGGTGCAACAAAAAAGAAGTAAGGTTATAGTAGTAATGCTGGGTAAATCGATTTGATGCAACCAGTAAGCAGCTTGGCCCGTTTGGCCGTTTACATACGGCACTGGGGAGGGGGTCCACAAATTGGCAATGCCACAATCAATGATTGATTCTTATTAATAGCTCCAGGCAGTCGGCCAAGCCATTGGAAAGTGAGATACATTGATCCACATCCACCATCAAAAGCCCACGGCCGTCCGCTTGTGCAACTGCCGTTGGTAGGTCCCTTACCAGATTATGTAATATTTTTGTTGCAGATTGCCTTTCTGCATCTGATCACTAGTTATTCTTTAAGTAACTCGGTGTTCTCCATCTTGGCGGGGGCCGCGGTTGTCAGCCTATTGCCCGCACGAGGCCGGAAACACACACCCATCATGGACTCTACGTCACCTACGGCTGGGCCGACTACATCGTCAGCAACGAGGCCATCCTTCAAGCTGAGCTGTACCGCGTGCCGGTCAAAGAAGATAAAATGCAATCGCGTGCACCCGTGCTCGCATTGCACCAAGTCGGGCATAGACTGTGTTTTTCCTGCTCGCAAACGTATGGAAAGGCCCCGGAAGACGAGGAACCAAGAGCTACTTAACCGTATCAGCCGTCTCGAGTCCATAGTGGGCAAGGTGGACGTGCAGAGCCTGAAGGACCTGGACATCGATATATCGGATATGAATATATCAAACACTCCAGAGGCGTCAACGTCTGCCGCTGGAGCGTCCCCATCCGTGACTCGACCTGGACACTCAACGCAAACTGCCGGGGCTCATCAAACGTCTAACCAACCTCACCAGAATGAATCTCACACAGCCAGGCGCTACGTTGGCGGTGACTTCTGGATGAATCTATCTCATGAGGTCGAAGGCCTAAAGCAGGCTTTGGAGCAGCCGTCGGATACCGACTCGGGCGATGAATCAGAAACTGAAAGCCCGGAGTCTTCTATGGGACAGCAGAACCCTCAGCCTTTTGCTTCGCAAGGTCTTCTCGTCGGCTGCAAATCGCCCGAATCGAGCGGGCTGATTCACCCGGCTACCGCGCAAATACTATATCTACTCTCGGTATTTTTCGACAGGGTCGACCCATTACTCAAAATCTTACATAAGCCGAGTATCCTGGCGATGCTGCCAGCTGGACTGCCAAGAATGACCCTGGCACAGGAGGCGCTGGCATTCTCCATATACTTCTCATCTATCACTAGTCTCTCGCAAGAAGCATGTCAGACGAATCTAGGCCAAGACCGTGCCACTCTGCTGAAGACTTACCAGTCGGCGGTTGAACGAGCACTTGGCGCAGCGGACTATCTCACTAATACAGATCTGGAGTGCCTCCAAGCCTTGCTACTGTATGTCGCCTGCCTACGCGTACACAACCAATCAAGGGCATCCTGGGCCCTGACCGCGCTCCTCCTCCGTTTGGGACAAGGTGCTGGTCTTTTGCGCGATGGTGAAGGAAGGGGCTACTCGCCGTTTGAAGTGGAGATGCGGCGACGTATTTTCTGGCAAATCGTCGTACTTGATGTCAGGGCAGCTGAAGACCGAGGGACCGAGGCCATGATAGCGACGAATATGCTTAATATGCGCTTGCCTTTAAATCTGAACGACGACGACTTTGGCCCGGATAGTGCAGGCCCCCTTATCGAGCGGACAGGCGGATCTGATATCACTTTCGCCTTGGCTACAGCGCAATCCTCTAGCATATTCCTGTGGCTGGGCCAATCTCAATCACAGCCCCTAGGTAGCACCCCACCACAGCAAACGGAAGACGAGATGATCACGCACGCCCAACGTCTCGAGAACAAATATATCACCAATGTGGATCTATCTCATCAGCAGTCTGCTATGGCGGCAGGGCTCATCCGTCTCATCAACCTCAAATTCTGGCTAGCCTTACAGTACCCCATCAACCCACCCGCCCAGCCAGCATCCTCGTCCCCCTCCTATCCGCTACCCGTCGCCTCCGCGCCGGGAGAGGTTGTACTGCCCAGCACCGAGCTGCGGCAGCAGCAGCAGCAGCGGGAGCGGCGCTGGCCCAAAGTCTCGCGCGAAGCCATGCTGCAGACGGCCGTGTCGGTGCTCGAAATCACCCAGCACAACAAGAAGTCCCCCTTCGCCAAGCGCTTCGGCTGGTGGAGCAATACGTACGTGCAGTGGCACCCCCTGGCCGTGTGCCTGGCGGAGCTGTGCACGCAGACGACGGGCCCGCTCGTGCAGCGGGCATGGGAGAGCGTCGACATCGTCTACCCGCTCTGGGCGCACGTCGTCGCGGACACGCGCCGCGGCCAGCTGTGGCGGCCCATCCGCAAGCTGTACAAGAAGGCCAAGGCGGCCCGGACAGCCGCGCTGCGCCTGGAAGAGCAGGAGTCCAAGTGGCAGCAGCAGACCGGGTTCAACGACGAGGTGCCCTGGATGGCTGGGCCCTGGATGACGAACCCCGGATACGATACCAGTCTCGACAGGAATAGCAGCGCCAAAGTAAACACTTCCGCCGCAGCAACGCCGAGCATGTCCACTGCCATGATAGGGATGGGGGCGTCATCTTCTGCCGCTGCAGCTACCGCTTCTACGATCCGGTCCGAGCCACCGACAGTCCCCATGGATACCAGTGGATCCATGAACACCGACGGCCTCGGCATGCCCGCCGCCATCATACCTGGGATGGACCAAATGTCGTCCCTCTCCGTCGACCTTGGCCCGGCCAGCAGGTTTACCGACCCCGGCATCGGCTGGCCGGGCCTGAACAACATCGACTTCGATATGCCTAAGGACGGCGGTTTCGACTTTGGGACATGGGGCGTATGGAACGAGTTCATGAACGACACGTTTGCAGAGAACAAATCCAGGACAGGGTCTAGCGAAGGCAGCTGAGTTGCGACCCCCTGGAGACGTTTAATAGAAACATCAATGTACTAAGAGTAAATATCTCCTAATATGAACATAAACATTTATCACAAACATAAGTCTCTTATGTCAAGGCATCCGCAGAATTCGTAACATTTTTTTGATTGAGCTACTCTCGGAAGTAATTTTCGTAAACGCTCCTCCGGTTGCATAGACGCCTTTTTGTTATACGAATCTCGAGTCATTCGCCCTTGACCCCTTCATTCTCGGATATGTAGCATGTCTCGGCATCCAGTAGACGTTCGACATGGTGTGGGAAAAAGAGCACATTGACTTCGTAACGAACCATCTCTCATTTGGGTGGCATTGATTTGCTGCTCTATCTATTGAGAGCATATGCTGACGTAATGACATTTCCGAAAGACCGTAATAACACCAGCAGATCCATGACCACCTGCATTTCATTCCCAGAACCCAGCAAGACACTAACTCCCATTTTATGCGAATGTGGAAGGTCGGGTAGCACTGAAGATCTTCTTGGTGCTGATGCGGGGGATACGGTGAGGGAGAGGGAAGCTCAGGCCCTTAGTGGTGAGCTGGCGGATGTAGGGGGCGCTTGATGTCCTCGGTCTTCTCGAGCTCAACGACGCGGAGGATCTGGTCTTGGTCAGTACAAAAACTCGCAGCAGGTTTTCCAATCGGCGGGTGAAAACATACGTGGATGGATCGGAAACGAGATCGGTGACGGGCGGCCATGTCGGAGTACATGGACTCGACGGCAGCGCATCGGGACATCTCACGGTACTCCTTGTACATGTTGTGGGTACCGGAGCGCGAGTCGTAACGGATCCAGATACCGAAGTTCTTGACCTTGAGAGGGTGCTTCTCGGCGATCTTGTTCATGGCGACAATCTCACCGTTGGCCTTCTTGACCTTCTTGAGCTTCATCAAGAAGTACCAGAAACGGGACTTGGCAACGACCTCATTGGGGGCAAAGATGCGCATGCGGTAGAGCTTGGGGGTGGGGTTGCTCTCGGTGGGCAGATGGCGGCCAATGACCTGGTACTCCTGAAGACGACCTGAGCGAGAAACTGGTGTTAGTAATTTGAACATTCAAATATTCAACCAAAGCATCATATGACCAGGCGCAGTCCATTCATGCCACCGAATCGTGCGTGTGGTCGATGTCGAAACGTGAGGCAAGCGAGTGGGCGTGTCTGTCGGTGTTGCAATCCTCCATTGCACACGCTGCTCCTTCTGCAATGTGTACGTCGTAGCCCGCAGCGACTCGGGCGTTCAATGCCAATGCATCATTTTTGCAAATGAAAGCATGCCGAGTGGGCCGTGCAAGCTGATGAGAGCGACGCACGTCGCAGCGGTTCGTCTGTCTGTCGGTACGGTTGCTGAAATAATTGTTGTCGAAGTCGGTTTGTCGAGCATGCATTCAGGATCCCACCTCTTTTCCCAGTCATATCAAGCATCGAGGAATAGAAATTCGCTTACCCATCTTGTTAAATGTTAGCGACCGAGTCTCGATGAAACAGAATCAAGGGTCAACTTACTGTGACGGTGTTTTGGTTAGTCGTCGTCGTTGCTGGCTGGTTGTGGAGGAAATTCCGGCTTTGGGGGAGTGTGACTTTTTCGGCCTGGGGACAAAGATTGGATTTGTTCAGAATTTGAGCTTGTGTTCAACTAGGGTTTTTGCCAAAGGAAAATTAGGCAAGTGGCAGCCCGGCAAATTCCATTCTCTATTTGTGGCTTGTGGCTGAGCTCTTATCCCCAAAGTGGAGGTTATCTGTGGCTAGTAATCCGGGCAGGTGCAGCCCAAATGCCAAGACCGCTAGACGACTGGGGTGGATGTTGACCTTCCCCAATTTTGTCACCAGCCAATCAACAATCTGCATGCCAGCACCTCAAAGAAGCTCTCTCACTTAAGGCATCTACGCCTTTGAGATCTCATACTTCAAGAAAACACAAAGATGCGACTACAGTGAACGCAATTCCCACAATCTTGTTTCCATTCGCTACTGGAGTACGGGAATAGTCGGTGTATAGTTGAGCTGACCAGCTCCTACGCCTCAGCCGATACGATCCCTGGAGCTCTTCATTCATCATGGATAGCCTCATCAAGGAGTTTAAGACTGCCTACGCCGGTCAACTGGGCAATGATCTGGCCAAGACTCTCACACCAGATGTCCCCAACAATGCTGCCCAGCTGTTGTCCGTTTGGGAGAGCGGTAATTCCCAGTCCATCAAAGACGACTTGAAGTTTTTGTTCGTGCGCGATAAGTCGGCGCGACTCAACATGTCGTCAGACGAGGCAGTGGGATGGCAAGAAATTTATTATTCGTACTGGAAAGCTCTTGGTGAGATTCTAGCAGCCGAGGGCTTGAGGAAGAGTCGCGTCAAGGTACGTCGCTATTTCAATAAGGGGCTCAATTGCTAGCCTGATCCCCGCATCTCAGCAACGAAGCATCATGAAATCTCTCTGGTCAATTACCAAAACTGACATGTAAAACCTTGGCACAGACCTCATGGACCTCGGTGTACGAAGCTTGGAAGGAACTTACGTCCCAGATAATACGTGGCTACACTAATCATGAGTTCGAAAACTGGACCATCCCATGCTTGTACATTGCTGGCAAGTACATGCGTCTCTACGCCATGCGGGCAGATGCGGAGAGAGGCAACAATGGCGATGATACGGTTACTAATTTCCAGGATGATTTCGATCCGGAAACCGAGAAACACAAGTCGCTCGAGGATTGCGCCAGACAGCTGAACCGCATCTTCAACTTATGCCTTAGTGATCGGTACGTAGCACTTATCTGATCTGGCAAGGTGCGCATCTCTAACGTCTTTCAGAGCACCGTTGGCCGAGTCTCGAAAATGGGGCATTTACTACGCCATCAATCTGCTCTTCAAAACTTACTTCAAGCTTAACTCGGCTGCCTTGTCCAAGAACGTGCTCCGAGTGCTGTCGGCTGGACGAGGAGACATGCCGGATTTTGAGAGCTTCCCAAAGTCACAGCAAGTAACCTTCAAGTACTATGAGGGTGTTTTAGCCTTCCTCGAAGAGAACTACGAGGAAGCCGAGAAGCATCTCACCCTCGCCTGGCTCCTATGCCATAAGGGTGCAACTCGGAATATGGAGTAAGTGTGGTCCAACCGCCTAAGCACTGGCCGAGTTATACTGACATGTGATAGACTCATCCTCACATACTTAATCCCGTGCCACCTCCTGACGACACATACGCTACCCAGCGAAAAACTCCTTGCTCCTTTCCCGCGGCTACAGGCGTTGTTTTTGAAGCTTGCGACAGCTATCAAAAAGGGTGATCTTCGTGGATTTCACCAAGCTCTCCAGGAAGGCGAGGAAGAGTTTGTCAAAAGACGTATCTACCTTACCTTGGAACGCGGGCGCGATATTGCATTACGCAATCTGCTGCGCAAGGTGTTTATTGCGGGAGGTTTCTTAGAGGGCGCTGAAGGAGAGGCGCAAGTCCGCCGGACCAGAATCCCGGTCTCTGAGTTCGCAGCGGCAATACGCATGAGCGGCGGGCAAGACATAGACACTGATGAGGTGGAATGTCTCCTAGCTAACATGATCTACAAGGTAAGTTCCCCTAATTCGTTTATGGACGACTCGCTAATCATATGCGATTACCTCAGAACCTCATGAAAGGATACATTGCTCACGAACGCGGCTTCGTGGTCTTGAGCAAGAACGGCGCGTTCCCTGGAACGGGGGTGTGAGTCACGGGGGTGTATACAGCACGACGGTACCAAAGAGGCATTCGTATGCATACTCGAATAAGTGCTACCAACCAGTGTGATGCGACATGCAGAAAAGATGATACCTTGCAGGGTAGCCATTTAGTGTTAAGGGGATATGATACCAACAGTGCCGGAAGAGGTTATTGGGCGCGGTTCTTGGAACTAGGAGGACATCTTTACAAGTCCAGATGCATCATATTGCTCATCGCCTATACGGCATTCAGGTCTCGGTGAGTCGCGACCATGTCGCTGTGACTCTTCCTAGTTCGCCTGACGAATCAAAAGGGGGGGGACCAACGCCCATCGAGCCGCATCACATTGCGCAATACAAGGAAGGTATATTGTGAGCAGCTAGCTACCAACATCAAATAAATATGCTCCGATCCCATCTGACGTGTCGCATTCATCATACCCGCGTTTGTCATTCGACTCCGATGTATTGCTTCCCATATACATACCCATATGGTGTGGCAGGGTGCGAGGCAGACAGACAAGTGCGTAGGCTGCCGCGTCCTCTAATGCCTTCTTTCTAGGCGAAAGGCAACCCACCTTTTTGCTTGCTTGATCATCGCAGTGGTGTCTTTCTCCCGTACCTTGACGGGAAGGTGTGTAACGTGGAATCCCCTTCTCCCGCTGTGTAACCCCAACCAAGACTCACACCGGTTCTTTCCTCAGCTTTCTCTCGGAGACACTTACCGATTGCTTCTGCATGGTGTACACATTCACGCCGAACCGTCAAGGCTCTCCATTGATACGTCCATGGAGACCTCTCAAAAGGGGGTGCTCCCTTCCTTCGTTAGGCGGGATTGTTATCTTCCTGTTCTAGTTAGTCGACTTACTCGACCCCTTCCACATTGTCTATCATCGTATGTATCAATGGTACAGGAGAGGAGGTACCTGCCTCATATTTAGTGACTGGCAAGCAAGTATACCTGGTACATCTTACTCACACGGTGACTCACCTAACGGCAAACCCCACGCACACGCCCACCCGCGTACCGGAATCTGACTACCTGGGGTAGAGGCGGAGGGTCCGAGTTCCACACAGCCCTTTAGTGCTATCGCCCCATACCGTAGCAAGCACCATCCTGTGCACTAATGCAACCACTTTAACTTTTTGTCTCATTTACTTTTTCTACGGTCCGCCGGGATCATGGGCTCGCCCATTGGCGAATCAGGCTGCGAGTCCATATCTCGACGGTCAGAAGTGACAGGTCGCCCGGTTTTAGTGGTCACCAAACATGATACAAGCAGATTTGAATCCGCTAGGCTTCAGGGGCTGTATGTGTCTTAGCCAAATTTGGGACATACCGCGAGAATCGGGGGAAACAAAGCACTCCTCACATCGCCTGTTCTGTAGTCTTGTAGGGGTTTGGTAGATATGTACAGAGAAGGTAGAACTCCATCTGTTTGCTCTCTCATTCTTCTTTCTGGCCCTGATCTAGCTAGTACGGATATCCGTAATGATCAGGGCTTAAACACGATCAACGATAGTCGTGAATGGTAATTGTACAAAAGGACTCCTCCCATAAAATCCTCCCAAGGTATCTTGTCTCGTCAGTCTAGAAATATCAATACTCATGCCATCAATCCTCCCAGGCTTTGCCTGCGAATATCGTTCCTGGTATCTTCACAGAAGATACTGTTTAGGAAATGTGTGCTCAAATCATACAGAAATGCAAAAACGCCTCAAGTGCTTTTTTCAGGGGTTTCTCCTCCATGAAGCTGCTCGTTTGTAATCCGCGCCGGGATACGTGAACAGAAACAATGACAAATTGTTAGAGCGCGGATGTGATAATAGTAGTACAGGAATGTTGATAGGAAAAAGGGAAGCAAGCCCACCAAGGGCTCAATCAAACACCGGTACGCCGTAAAGTGGTATTTGTATGATCATCTTGCCGCGTTCGAATCCCATGTCTTGAATGAAGAGAAAGGAAATGAACATGAATCATTAAGGTTCGAGGAGATGATTAGACGCTGTAAAATGAGAAATGTGTAAGGGCAAAATGGAAAGACATGGTCGCAGCAAAGTAGGTAGCCATAGTGTGTGGCCTAGAAGAAGTGCTTGTTGCTGCGTGGGGTGTTCCTATGGGTTATGTTAGAACCAGAAGGCGACATGATCGAACAGCATGTGAACTTACGAAGAAGTGGAGATGTCATCAACATGGTTGCATAGGGCTACGAACAGATCGAAGAAGAGCTGAGTGCCGCCGTTATACATTTCAAGCTGCATGGTTCCGCTGCGCTTGAATGTGCTGCGGCTGCGAATGATGAGGGCGAGGTAATGTGCCCTCAGCTTAGAATCAGTGTCGGGCGTGTTGGCATAAGCATAGCGAGCCGACGCCAGGATAGTGCTGCACTGGATTCCAGACTCTATGAATAGTTGTTAGCCTTGAGCGAATAAGTGGACGATTGAGGGGTACCCACGGAGGCCTTGCTTCCGCAAAGAGATTTTCTTGAGTTCCTCGAGCCCGTATCTATCAGCAGTGCAATAGATGACGGTATCCTTGAGGAGGTCGCCATCAGTCGCATGGTGATAGACGGTCGACTCGCTGCGGCCATCATTCTCGAGCTGTTCAATCTCCCACGAGTTTCGCTTCTTATTGTGGACCAAGCGAGGGTAGTAGTCCCCTTTATACATGTACTCCAGGATGGAGGAAAAGATCTCAGGTTCCTCATCAGCCAAGTAGATACGCTTACTGTCCGCTGAGTCTGTATCCATGTACATGTCCGATAGGTGCCGCTGGAACCAAGGCGATGCACAAAGGACATCTTCGTGGGCGGCGAAGATGCGTTGATCTCTTCCGATAACGAGTGTGACGATGGAAGGTGTCAAGGTGCTGCGTAAATGGATGAATTAGACAAGTGCGAAGGTAAAAAGGAAACTTCAATCACATCGAGATTGGCAAACTTACCTCGCGGGAGACATGGATGAATCATGAGCAGACGACATGGTTGCCGTTGTAGGACGGCGGCGTGGTTCATGGCGGCTCTTGGAGACGCCAGCATGGCTCTTGTTGAAGCTCTTGTTGAAAGAGGTGCTCGATTTGCTGACTTTGTGGGTTTTCGAAGAAGATCTGCTGGGCGGAGCCTCGTAACGCTTGCTGGTGCTGAACATCTTGTTGGGAGGTGGGATATGTCTCGGATTGAAGTTGAAAGTTGCGATTGAGTTTTCGAATTGCAGAAGTGTCAATCACGGACGAGTGACCGCAGATAAGGCGGGTTGTCGGGATGTTGTATTTTAAATGATTTCGATTTGGAGCATGCGAGCGACTTACACCGAAGAAATGATGGAATTACTGAGAAAGAGGGGGAAAAGAGATGTGTGACGATGAGTTCTTGTCTGCCTACCTAAGATGCCGAGGGCGCGGATAATTGGAAGGGAAGATTTTGATGGGCTGGATGCCTCTTAAGTACTCTCAGGCCCATACTGCTCACAGTGCAGCGACTGACTGCTGCTGTGTGAGGCAGCAAGGCAGTCGCGCTGTATAATTCAAGGACGCGTTCGTCTCCACAAATTTGACCCGATAGTGACGGGTCTTCACGTGATGGCTTTAATTGGCAAAAACTAGGCACTTTAGGTGTCTCTAGGCCCTGTATTCTAGTGGGCTGCGCAGCCAAACGTAACCTAAAGCTCGCCTCCGGGAGGGATAATCGTGCACTGTGAGTGTCAAGGAGCCCTGCGAACATGCCCATTGCAGGGACTCCAAGTCATGGAAAAGCCCCTTGGCTCAGGGGCACGGCCCGGGATCTTGCTGATGGTGTCGTTTGAAAAAGTCTTTGCCAAAGGCAGCAACAACAAGATAGATTGCTTTGCCCCCTAAGGCACCCACTGGGATAAACTGTACTTTGTGTACGCTAATTATTCCGTTTACTCCAGATTACGACAGGAAAGTCAACAGAGTAATGGATTAAACCTCCAGGTGCGATCAATCGTATTGATCTCAGTAGCCATTGCTTTTCACCCTTCTTCTTTTGGGAAAACTTGCACATAATCTTGTATCGAATTGCCGAGTCCTGTTGAGGGCACTGCAGTGGGGGATGGCGTATCTGCAGATCTCGGATCCCTGCCTACGCCCCCGTGTTAGCCCCGCTGGGCGAAATTCACATGGCGCGCGGGCAATTGTTAGGTCTTTAGTGCTTACACCCACTGTCAACCTCCTTTCCGGAACACATTTGCTTAACAGTTCCTGGCTAATCGTGTTACCAACGATTCAATGCTCACTCGGCTGAAATGGGCTTGCGGCGGGGATTGACCCTTGTCTCGCCTCTGCCCAGTCTAGCAAGTAGGTAGGTAGTAATCACACTTGTTTGAACCGGGGATCGTTGTATCCACGCATGGTTCTTCGTTTGCTTTTTAAAGGCCTCCTACACCAATACCTTTGCTCCTTTTGTGAGTCACCCTATCCGGGGCCCAAGGCTTCTCGAAGCCGGCCAGCGATGGAATCGCATTAGCATATGACATACATACATGGCCCGCATTTCAACGGAGATGAAATGCATTGTATAACACTCCATAGGCCTTCTAGCGCATCCACTGCTGTTACCAAACGTGTATCAACTGCCAGGTCCATTCGCATTATGTGTCCAAGTGTTACCTATAGTATAGCGCTGTCAAATCCCACTCTTCCAGAATATATTCCCTTAGATACGAAGGCACCGCTTCTGGAAATCCGCCAGTGATTGGCGGGTCTGTTTATCCGACTACCTACTGTAAGTAAGTATATATATATCTAATGAGATAAACATTACACCAACGGCAACGGTACGCCATACTCTGATGGGAGCAACACTTCGTCAATTAAGGCGATAGGTACTGTCGATACGGCGGGCTCCTGGTTATGCATATGCAATAATATTCATACTCCCGCTCTGGCCCAAAGAGCCGTGTATCTGATGCTGCCGGTCGCCGCTCGCGTGACGTGCTGAAAACCATGGATGGAACCGCCGCTTAGATCGACATCGTCAGCGGACCAGCCGAGCACCTCGATGAGGCCTGATTGCTTGCTCGCTGCAGTGGGGGGAATATATGACTCCCGTATTGGTTCGCGGTTCTGCCCAAGCTGCTGGCCAGCGCGCAGTCTTGGCCGCCGGAGAGTGACTATTGCCAGTGCAGTTGTTGTCAGAGTATATGGGTATGTTATATGGTGAGCAGTATATTTATATAAGAGCTGGATCGCATACTATTGGCGTTGAATTGTCGGCAGAAGTTTCCTCTATTGGTAAATGTTCGATCAAAGCAAGGTGCGTGGAGTATTTAAGTGCAACGAAGGGGTTAAAAGGGCGAAGACAAGTATGAAGTGATTTATATTAGATTTTTACTTAATCAAGTATTAGTATTCATTTACAGGTGATTCTACGAAAGTGATGGTTCGGGAGCAGAAGTACGAATTAGCAGAAAAAGGAGTGACCCGACAAGGGGTCGAAAAAGTGACCGCAGAGGGAGTTGAACCCTCTTGCCTTTAAGTATAATATAAATAAGAATACTACCGCTAGGCTACACCGGCCCGGTCAAGGGAACTACCTACCAATGCGGATTATAAAGCCCGGTTGAGGCCCCTTTGCTTCTGGGGTCGGTGGTTGAGGGGATATGTAAGGTTTGGTAATGCCACGGTTTGTCGGCTGGTTACCAGTCCAAGGCTGCGAGCGCTACAGCTTGCAGATTTCAGCGTGGCGCTCATGGTAGGTGTACTTATAAGGGAGGCCCTAGATATAGCTCGTGATGTCTCTAGCGAACATTATTTGCCAGCTCGGGGTAAAGGGTGTGCAAATTTGTTTACGGCAAGACGGAATTGGTATATAAGGCCATGAGATCCCTTAAGGGAGCTCTGACCAACTGACATACTCTACCTGCGAAATCCGATCACTTGGTAGATCCTTCCAGGAACCCCTGTTTTCCTCACGTGGACGTTATGAAGCAAGGAGCAGACTTTTCCATGTGAGTACTTTTCGCGATAGCGTCAGGACTGGTGTAATTATACCACAGCCTGTCTAGTCTGAGTGCAATACCTCTTTGAGGTATTGGGCTTGATATGAACGGGGAACCTACCATTGTAGCTATCATGACCAATTACTGATGTGCCGTAACGGAGCCAGATATACATTTTTAGTATGTGATGCACGTAACTCATTCATGTGCCTCGATCTCGAAGCATGTTCCTTAACCATAATGCTTCAGGCCACACAATACTATCGTCTTCATTACATCACCAGAAAATTTTCATCATTAAATTATCTCGAGAACCATAACAATGCCTAACACCACAACAACCGCGAAGATGCTGTCGCCCCTCCAATTTTTGAGAAGGATGGCGGCAAGCCTACCGGATGAACATATGTAACTAGTATATGGACGGTAGTTTCAGCCACGGGACGAACGCGAGGTGATTCCGGAGTCCGCATTCTGAATTGGCCAAGAACCGGGTGTTATACCCCGTGAAGAGATTGACAAGATGTACAGAGATGACGGCCGTGACTCTGTGTGTCCGGCGTCTCTAGGCGTCTCTAGGCGTCTCTATGCATCTTGAATACACTTCAAGCAGTATTTGGTGATCTGCAGCGCATCACACGATGCTTCGAGCTACTGGCAAGCAACTTTTAATGTTTACTCCGTCTTATTCCAATGTTTATCCCACCCTATTCCAGTGTTTACTCCCCGTTACCCTAGTGTCTCACGAGAGGGAAGGATTAACTGTTTATTCGAGAAATTTACATTATTCCCTCCCGAGACATCCTATTCACTCTAAAGAGAGGTAAAAACTTACACCGAAAATCGATAGGTATTATACATCCATCTTTAGAGGTGGGGATTTAATATATTTCTAATTCTATATTTACACATTTACATTCCCAACGACCCCCTCGCACCTGCCACAGAGCTGGTCCTCGACCGGGGTAATGTACTTCCAGCAGCGAGGGCACTTGGCATCCCTGGGCGGGAGCACCGTGGCTGTGCCCCAGACACCAGCATTACCGGTCTCGATCTCGTGCTCGTACTTCCAAGCGGCCTGGCCGTCGATGGCCGCGTTGACTTCGACCGAGGAAACCACGAACATCGCGTCCAGCTCCTGCGCGTACCTGTCGAGCACCGTCTTCACCGCCGTGGCCTCGTCGGGCAAGGTCAGGACGACGGAGCTCTGCAGCGACTGGCCCAGGACCTTGTCAGAGCGAGCCCTTTCGAGGCCGGCCTTGATGGCGGCATGAACCGTCATGAGAACAGGGATATCATTGCGGACAGTTTCAAGGTCCAGAGTAAGACGGCTGGGGTCTACAAGGGGCTCGTTGTAGAGTTGTTGCAAGGGATGAGTAGCCGCACTGTTGGGATTCCTTGGTTAGTCACACGCCATGAACCCCCTAGGAAAAATTGATGTGATGAGATCTTGTACTTACACGTCCTGCTTGAGCCAATTCGGTCGGTGGTCCCAAGCTTCCTCTACCAATGAAGGCGTCATTGGCGCGAGCATGCGCAGGAACCCATTTAGGATGGGCTCAAGCACACCACCACCGTCGCCGCAGTAAAGCCGATCCTTGAGAGCCTCGAGATAGAACGCCGAGAAGTCGTTGTTGACCCATCGGTTGATGGCATTGAAGCCCTTGTAGAACTCGTGATTGCCGAACGCAACCTCGACTTCTCGCATGGTATCCTGCAGCTGGACAATGGCAATATGGTCCGTAGCACTCAAGGGCGCCGATCGAGCCGATTGGTGCATAGAACCCAAGAGCATCTTGATGATGGTGCGGTACTTGACCAAAGCAGTGTGGATAGCCGAAAGCACGGGGACGCTGATCACGACATCTCGTGTATAATCACTACTGGCAGCCCAGAGTCTGAGAGCGTCCGCGCCTAAAGCGTCATATTGAGGCGGTCCTTGGGCAGCCTTGCCCTTGAGCTTCATGGGGGGTAACAAGGTGCCGTCCATAACCTGATGCGGCTCCATGACATTGCCTAGCGACTTTGACATCTTTTTACCTTCTTTATCCAATGTGAATCCGTGAGTGATCAACTGTTTGAAAGGTGCCCCTTTTACGAAGTCGGAGCCTTCGACTGCTCCAGCAGCGATACGCGTGAGAAGACTTGACTGGAACCAGCCCCGATGCTGGTCAGAGCCCTCTAGGTAAACGTCAGCTTGCCCAGGCATCATGCTCCAGCTACTACCGCTGTCGAACCACACATCCATTGTGTCAGTACCGCGGCTGTACCCTCGGCCATGAAGGTCCGTTGGGATCCAAGAAGGATCGTCTAAAGCGTCTATATACCATGCATTGATACCACGCTCTTGGATGACATTGATGATATGGCCGACGATCTCTTCACTGACAATCGCAGCGCCGTTGCTATCGTAGAGGGCTGGGATTGGTACACCCCAAGCGCGCTGTCGCGATATGCACCATTCACTCCTTCCCTTAACGAAGCTGGATAGGCGGTTCTTGCCTGACTCTGGCACGAAGCGGACACCCTCCAAAGAAGCTAGGGCCTCGTCCTTGATGAACGCAACATCGGCGAACCATTGTTCTGTGGCTCTGATAACAACGGGTCGTTTCGTCCGCCAGTCGTACGGATACTTGTGCTGATGTTTCTCTGATGCTAGAACGTCCTGGCCCAACAAATCGATGACTGCTTGACTAGCACCCTCGATGACCGAAGGGGCAGATGTCAGTCTCGAGGGGTCGTCAGGGTACGCCTCCTGTGTGAAGACCCCCTCGTTATTGATCGGAGCCGTCATGGGCAGACCGAGTCCCCGGCAAACTTCGTAATCATCGAAACCATGGCCAGGTGCCATATGAACAAGACCTGTTCCTGAATCTGCTGAGACGAAACCAGCGTGTACTATGGGCTGAGGCTTCCCCGACTTCCCTTGTGCCGGGTTTGTGTATTTCAGACCGTTCAGCTGGCAACCCTGAATTGCCACCGAGCTGACCTTGCCCGGGACCTTGGCCAAGAAGGATTCGACTCGACTGGCAGCTACTAGGTAAGCCACGCCATCACTCTCAACGATGACGTACTCGAGGTCGTCGTGCACGGCGATGGCCTGATTGGCTGGCAGAGTCCATGGGGTGGTGGTCCATATAACCGCGTACAAGCGCGTTGCCGGCGAGACAGATTCCGCAAGCGAAGCGAGAGGCGAATGTGTCCTCCAAGACTCGTCGATGGGGAACCGCACCCAAGCAGAGTTCGAGACATGATCGTCCCTGTATTCCAGCTCGGCCTCGGCGAGTGCGCTCTTGGAGGACGGGGACCAGTAGACGGGCTTGTACCTCCGGTAGATCAGGCCCTTCTTGACCATCTTCTGGAACAGGCGCAACTGCCTGATCTCGTAGGCCGCGTCCATGGTGGTCCAACGCCGATCCCAGTCGCCCATGACGCCGTAGGAGCGGAAGCTCTTCATCTGCTTGACGACCGTATTCGTTGCTAGGTTCCGTGCCACCTTGCGGGTCTCGATCGGCGACAGATGCTTGCCGTCGGACTTCTCAATCGCTTTCAGCTCGATGGGCAGCCCATGGCAATCCCAACCCGGAACATAGTCGACCTGTCGTCCTTGCTGGATCTGGACACGAAGGATCATGTCCTTCAGGATCTTGTTCAGGGCATGGCCGACGTGGAGGTTGCCATTGGCGTACGGGGGGCCATCGTGAAGTATGAACTGGTCATCGGCGGGTCGGTTTGACTTCTGCCATTCGTAGTAATCGTCGGAAGATCTTTTGACATACTGCTCCTTGAGCTGGGGCAGAGGTCTCGCTCTAGGCAGGCAAAAAGTTCAGTCAGAACGGACGTGGGGAAGCTATTCACAAAAGGGTCTCGTACGGAAAGGTGGACTTTGGCAGCCGAAGGGTTGCCGTCCATTTCTTTGACATGACTACGTCGGGCTCATGACGATAAAACCCAGTCTACAATTCGATTCTATCAGTCGCGTCACGCGCGCAGCTTAATCGTCTTCAGAGCTTCTGGCAAAAGCTCGTGTCTCAATTGACTTTGCGCCCGCAAATCGGAATTCTTGCACCCAAAGGGCGGAATTAACCCGTGGTGGGGAGTTGATCTGATCCAATCAGAGAGCGGAAACGGATAGGCTAGCAACATGTAAGCATGCAAGGCTACAACTCACCTATCCCTGATATCGTCATCGACAGTGTCGAGATATTGTTGTTGTCGTCGTTGTACTACAGCCACGAAGCATCATATCTCATTTTGCAGGCCTGTTATGAGAGCTGCTCATAGTTCATAATGGCGCCAATCCGGCGGTATCTTCGCATCACCAAATACTCGGTCATCGAATGCCGCATTTACCTGGACAACCCGGCACTCGCCCAGAGCTGGCTTCTCAACCCGCGGAAACCAGTTCTGCCCAGGGTGATTGAGAGCGTACGCCCGCTCGTTCTGCCCAAACTTCGTGAGGAGAGAGAGCGCAGCCGCACCAAGCGCAGCACCAAAAAGAAGGCTATCAAGGATATCGTGGTCGAAGGTAAGTCAGTGATGCGACATGCAGGTCATGCATAGTCATGCCGTTCCCGCATTCCCAAGGTCATTGTCTATCAGAGCTTTGTAGTTCGCGATGTACAGTACATTGGTGAGGTTTTCGGCCCCCAGTGGCAGTTGTGTTGTTACACGCCCCCAATGGTGGATCTGCAAGTGAGGAGAACATACTGTACTCCAACACGGGACAGCGAATCTAATGATGCAAAGTTGGAGATGCATATGTACGTTGTTCCAAGTTTAACTGACCATGTCCCGGGGGTTGTGGGGTATCACTACAGATGACTTCGAGGTGTCCATCTTTCTCACCGAAACCACCACGCGCCATTCGCTGGTGACGAAACACAAACACTTCCACGATACGACGCAGACCAAGCTGACGTCCAACTCGGGGCGCCTCGTGGGCGCTACACACGAAGCACCCCTAGACGTGGACATGCATGCAGCGTCCGGGGCCATCACCATTCGGCGCGAAGAGGAGGACGACGATCTGCCGCTCGAGGCGGTCCCCTTGGCCCCCGCGTCTGCTGCGGGTGGTGGTGCTGCGGCGGCGGCTAGCAGCCGACCCAAGCGGGCGCGGAGAAATACGGCAGATACGGAAGCCGAGGACGAGGCACAGCAGGGGGGCGAAAGCGACTTCGAGGTTATCCCCTCGTCGGACGAGGACGGGGATGATGCATACAACGAGGGGGGCGGCCTGGCGCGATCAATTGCCAGTGGCCAGCCCCCTGCCAAGCGACGCAAGGAGGTTGCCGCGGCAGATGAACTGGATATCACTACTACGGACGGGGATGACAAAAAGAAACTGGCCATGGACATCTCGTATGAGGGCTTCTCCATCTACGGGCGAGTACTCTGCCTGGTCGTTAAGCGCCGCGAGCAGAGCAATGCAACGGGAAGCGGTGGGGGCGGAGCGATCGGCAAGGGTAAACAGGGCGGCGGTTCAGCCATGATGGAGAACTTTATCATTTCGACCCAGGTCCCCGCCGGAGCCGAAGCAGAAGCTACATCGTGATCTCAGGCATGGGGGGTATCATGATGTCTGCATGCGCTTGCTACTACATGCCTACTTGTGAATGCAAGTGTCGTACTATCTCGTTATTGCTCCTAATTAAGAAGAGCGGCACCAGCAAGGCCATTATTCCCCTGTTCGAAACTTCTTCAGCTGATTTGTCAGTGGCTTGCGAGTTTGAAATGTTGTACATATTATGCACCTTGGAATATGGGAAAAGGCCCAAGCCACCGGAATCACCAATTAAGAGACGAGATAATTATACATCGTGTGGACCAAGTAGCTCATGTGGGGATCACAGGTCACACGGGGCGTCACACAGCCTGTCACACACCAAAATACAATCAAGATCCCAAGCAATACATAAAGCTAGACGACCCTTGGGTGGAGTGGAATTTGATGTGATTGAGAGTGTGGGGAAGTAGTTCATTCCTTCCCGTCATCGTCACACCCCAACATGTCGTTGTTGTTGTACATGCCCGCATGCCCAGCAGGCCTCCCTCATGCAACCCGGGGCGGGCTGCAGTTGGTTTGCAAGTCGTCGTCGATCTGTTTCATCAACATTGAGCCGATGCGTTGCCCACCGCCTCCTCCCAACATTAGATTATCATACATTTAGATTGATCTCTGTTGGCCAAGCCGCATGAGCTGAGCAGGCTTACGGTGCATACTATTGATATAGGTACAACCTCAACTCGCCTCTGCATGGCCCCCTCTTGCTTCCTCGTCCCCCCTCAATCGCCAATGCTGACGGGAATAGATATATGGCATCCCAACATCATTCGATAGCCTGCCCATTCGGCAGGGATTCGGTATGATAATCATCCTGCAATGTTTGCTTGGTGTATGAGCTGTACGTGTCCAATAGCTGCAATCATATGATACCCCAGCGTCGATCAGCGCAAAATGAAACAACAACTCCACGCTATTTGCCCTCAGCGGGAAGTACGGTAGCAATTGTCTGCTGCCTGGCTGCCGACCCCTCCGGCTTTGCATCTTTCACGGAGAAACAAGTCCTCAGCCGGGTTGAGACCCCTCTCCCAAGCCCCCCTGCTGGCCTGATCACGCGGCCAACAAAACGACTGGCATTATCTTATTACTTGTATCATGATTCATCACGCTAATTGTAGAAGCCCATGCAGTTGGCTCTTTCCATCGCGAGATACCCATCCATGTTTTGACCGAAAGTAAACGAAGTAGGGGTGGTATCGGTTACGTGAACACTTTGTTGTTTGTTCGAGACAGCATCCATTAGGTTATGCTTTGTTGTCTCTTCCCAATGCGTCTCAATGATCGCCAAATCCTGCGCCATCGGATGTCTCGCAGACTATCCAGCTGCTTGGGACTGGATGGCTCGTGAGCTACTTGCCGAAATGCTGGCGAGGCGGGAAGTCTTGGACCCTTGACTGCTTTCCTAATTAGTTGTCCATAATCCCGGTAAGCACGCCTTCTCAGATAAGAAGAGCTTGAGATTGCCAATAAATGTAAGCAAAGGGTTGCATGGGGCTAAACAGCCAAAACACGGCCCACGCCTGGACTTCCTTCTGACGGAAACCGGGAAGGCGATAGAGCTAGAAGTCAAGCTAGTTGAAGCGAACCTGAAGAGCATGTTATGGCCACGAGGTAGGAAGTGGCTGCCTTTGATCGCTTTGTCTTACCTGCAAGCCGATGCCTTGGGCCTGTGAAGCTGAGAGAGACATACGATGGAAGGCTTCTGGATTTCTTTAGTGCTTCGGAAAACGAGACCGTGGTGTTTAGCAGGGCGAAAAAACACTTCGGGGATGATGCCCCTCAATCACGGAGCTATCTCCAGCCAGTGGTGCTAAAATCATCCGTGATTGGCTGTTGATAGGCCATTCTGGGCGCAGACGTCAGCTGAAATGGGTGACTGTGTCTTGATTTTGCGAGCGAAGAGCCCGGAGAGTGTCCGGGCGCCTTGATAGGGAGATCACGACCTTGAGCGAAAAGATATGAGAGAGGTGTATTATTGGCTGCTACGCCCAAGGCAGCCACTTGCTTCCTTTTTCCCATGGGGATTAGCCCAAGGGGGCACGGCAGGTGGTTTTGATGCTGGTAGCATCCGAAACAATGCTGACCGCCGATTTCGTGTGGTGGGATGTAGCCTTAGGTAATTTACACCCGGCTCACTGGGTCATGTCTGAACGGATTGCCAGAATAGTCCAGCCCAGGCGGCGGCATTGCAAGGGTTTGTCCCGAAAAGTGCAGCCAGCCCCTGCTCCACGT
Organism: Apiospora sp. TS-2023a; assembly: GCA_038364195.1. NCBI lineage: Eukaryota > Fungi > Ascomycota > Sordariomycetes > Amphisphaeriales > Apiosporaceae > Apiospora > Apiospora sp. TS-2023a. Next base: position 2,813,766 of record JAQQWQ010000009.1, on the reverse strand, counting down.
GGGAGCAACTGGTAGGTAGCACGGCACGAGCAGATTATGATCTGGTCGTAAAGATGCGTGCCTTGCTTTTGCCGATCTCCGTCAACAATGGTGGCCATTGGATAAGCTTCGCGGCGCAGCAGGACTCTTCCACCGAGCAACCTGTAAGTATGTAAGTTGCTGAGCAAGCTCGACATGGAGCCGAGCACCGAGATATCCGCCAGAATACGACGTCTCGGAAGGCTCGTCACTGCTGGTAACAAGGCAGGGTATCGCATATGCCCAGTTTATTAGCTTCTGCTATTCTGGATGTGTCGGGCGTACGGCATGCGCGGGAGATCGTTATCATCGTTCTTCGTCGTGGCGAGCTTGCTTCCATGCACCATAGTCGAACCACTTTCGAATTTGGTATGACGGCGCAAAGCTGATTACAAATTGCGCTTGTCGTACGGAGTACCAGAAGAAAAACACCAAGGATAGCCTACCGTCAGCTGACAGGACGGCCGGGGTAGAGGCGCTACCTTAATACGAGTACAACATTACAAAGATGACTCATTCTCAGCACGTCGTGCAGGCGAATCAGAAACAACGTGCCTGGTTAGCACAGTAGAGAAGTACACGCATTTTGTTGGCAGCTGACCACCCCCAGTAGGCCGGATATAAAGGCACAATAAACACTCTTGGCTGAAAGCGACTGCCTAAAACAACCTTGTTGCAGGCATGCCAGCTTGTGACGGCAGCTGACGGCCGTGTTCGTAACTCGAGTAAAACCGATCACCCACGGCATCTACGGCATGCCGTGGTCGCCATCTCAGGAGCAGGACGATGGCCCCGCTGAGGAGCCGAGATTCCCGGCTTATCAGATAATCATGTGTAGGTGGTGGCTGTCACAACGAGCGGTGACGATATCGACTCTTGGTTCCTCGGAAAACTCCAGGTCAACTAAGGTTTGGAGTGGGTAACAACATCAGATGAAGATTGAGGCTCCGAAAGCCAGGAACGGTTGCACTGCTCCATAACCAGACGAGATGATGACCAAGTTTGAAATCTGCCAGGTTTCCAGTTCCACATTGGGGGAGACAACCCACTAGCTAGGAGTAGGTGTCAGAGCTCAACTACCGAAAGGAGTTGGTGGTTGGGGAGACTGGTTGGGGTTGGTGCTGGGTGAGAGGTATCGTCCAATTTGTACTGTACATGCCTCTCACACAGTAGGGCTGGACGGACATCGGACGACCATACCTCGCATTCGGCGAGGTGGCCAGCAGCCAGCCATGAGAACGGCGACTCAGGCACCAGAAGGTTCACTCACTTTCGTTTCGGCGATCCGATCCAGGGGCAGTGCACTCCTGACGCAAACGGCTCGTAAACGGTAGAACCCTTCATCCTGTATCGCATTGAGCACCTTATTTCCATCATGGCTCGTGTACACTTGTAAAAGCAATATTGATATTTTGGGATATCTCAGGGGAATTATGATTGAACAGGCACAGGCACAGGAGACGTTGGGATGAAACAATGGGGACATTCGCTTCTGCCGATAGATGGACATCGTTCCCTAGTCGAGATTCAGGAACCGTTCAAACTCCAAAGCCGTTGCAGGAATATTAGCGAGATGGGTCCGTGTATGGAAACCCTCAACCTAAGCTTCTAGAAGGTTTTTTTCCCTGCGTGTCTGAAATTCTTTCCTGCCTTCTTTTTCGATCGCTCCACACTGCCCGTGCCATCTCAGAAAAGTGGCGCATGTACTCCCTGTGGTGGCAAATGGGTTGAACCAGCGCTAGCGTCTGCCAGTAGCCTCAGAAGTAGCCTCTGCTGCTAAACCACAAATGATCTGCCAGCTCGGCGCATTCGTGCGCTGGAACCGTCTCCACGAGCATTGCTGTTTGAGCTTGCCGACTCCACCGCAATTTACCACAACCGCCGCATTTAGTATGTATTCCACATGCTTGTGCAGGATTGACATCTTGACGCTTGGACATGGCTTGCCTGTATCATGACACTGGGGTTTTTTGCCCTCTCTTTTCCCCTGCTTCCAATTGTTGGGCAGCGCGTGCGGTCTCCTGCGGCGTGACCGGCGTGATTGGCTACTGAATGCTAACAATTCCAGTCCCACTTGGTACGATGTCAGTTCCCTAAACTCGGGATATGAAAATTCAGGGTCCAGCTCGTACTCTGGAGTGACAGCTTAACCTTCGGCCTTCTGCCTCCTGTACTCCTTTCTAGAACTCCTGAAGATAGTGCCCCGAGTGTCACTGATTGTCCATGAGCATAATCCAGATGTGGGGGCAGCCACAACTGTCGACGTTGTGTTTACTATGTACACGGTCTTGAATCTGGGGCTGGCATTCGTGACATTGCGCCTGCGACGAGCCGTCCGTCATCATCAGGCTTGGGTGTGACAGTCTCATTGCATTCAAGTGGTGTCCTGCAGCCGGCTCGATGAGTATCGGACTGCCGCATTAGACATGATTGTCCTCATGTGCATCACCTAGCCTTCAGATGTATTAGGAATGTATTATTAGACATTATTAGACAGGATGCTGGAGTCGTGGGTCCTTCGTTCGATGGTTATTGTCTCTTGTGCGATTGTGAAGACTGCCAAGTGATAAAACAACGGGCTGCGTGCGTACCGCCCGTGTCGTACCTCCGCTAGCGTACGTAACGGCGTGATGAACCTCAGCATCAGCTACATAGGTATATACGCACCCGCTTGACATTGGGAAGGGGCTCTGGAAGACGGGCTGTGACTATTGAAATTATATAGCCACTATGGCTACTTCTAGAGCATCAAGACAACAAAGGAATCATGCAGTCAGCCGCAAGCAAAGGTGTTACCAGCATCAGAGTCAATCAATTTATCCCGAGGGGGTCCGTGTCAAAGCCATGATAAGGTCGCAAATTGAAGCTCATAAGCACAAAGGGGAGGAGGTTGCGTCTTACTGAGGCTTAGACAGCCCGTGTTCCCTTTCCATATCTGCATAGCGTTTCATTGAATCGTACGTACATACTCTCGACCAAACCTACGTGCTTACATGCGACATGGGAAATATTCAATATTCGGTACGGGGGAGCATGAAACCTAAGTAGGTAGGTCCTGCCCACGGACAGCAAATTTCCATTTCAGTCCTACGTCGGTCAAGGGTATGGGCAAATCGTGTCAGCCCTGTGAGATACAGTCGTATAGACTTTGAATTGACCCAGGTAGAGTGCATGCCCAGAATGTGGGAGGGCTAGATCAGCTGATATGTGTGAATCTCGTTTCTTCTTCCGTTGCCCGGCTTCCAAAGTGGCGGCCGGGATCGCGACCATGTGAATAACCAGGCCGAAACGGCCTGGCCAATGAGCAATGCAATTGGCCTGCCCTCTTCCAGCTACATTCATCCGCAACCTTATGGTATTCGGAGAGGGATATATGTCGAACAGCTCATTGTGACTCACATGGTGTGCTGTCTTGCTGGGGGGCGTTTCTGGCGCTGATGCGCGAATCTGGAGTTGCAAAGTGGTATCCCCGAATACCAGTCCTCCTATCGCATTACATGGCATGGCTGGTTTTGCGCCAAAAGTGCATTTTTGACGTTGGGGTTCACGTTCGGTGTATCGGTGCGCGGCAGACATGTATCAGCTTGGAAGTGGGCCACGTTACCGAGCTACTGTACGTACAGGCGGCCTAGTAGGACAAGGACCAGGACAGCTGAAAACATTCTATCGTAAAGTTGAAATAGAATTGCCTGCTCCTCTTCTACCAGCTCCGGTCAATAGGCTTAGCCACCATCGGCGACGTAAGACTTCGTAAGGGCTTTTGGACTCGGCAGTCCCGGGCTACCGTTTGCGGACACAGTTGAAGGTGATGCCTGCATTTACCTAATAATTGCTTTGGAAGTTTCCAGGCATCTGGTACGGGCGGGTGAGAAGAAGCACTATAGACAGACAGCCGCCTAATACCAAATGACACCCAGCCCCCCCTCTCCCAGCCGCTAGCCTAGCAACCAGATCGCCGAAGTAGAGCGAGCGAGTTGCTTCTTCACATCTCGATCTGTCGAAAGAGCCAAAAGCGGAAACAAGCTATCAAAAAAGTAAGACACAGCGTCCGGTTTGTTGAACGTGACCTCCAAAGCAAGAATGCGATTGCAAAGCACTGGCCAGAAGCACTGGCAGGGGTCACAACCCTGTAACAGAGGCCGTTTTCAGGGCACAGAGGCTACAAGAGTTGAGGCCAGCTGACCTACCAAGGTCCAAGGTCCATGCAACTTTGATGAGCTTTCGTGTCGCGTCGTGTACAACAGGACAGGCAGCTGGCAGCCGACCAGAATGGTGTCTCATCGGGGGTTCAATTCGGGTTGTCATACGAGAGGCGCTTTGCGAAGCCCGTCAGTCTTTTGCCCGTGTTTCACCCAACTCCGGACCACCCGTTGTTGGCCTGAACGTCTTTCCATACAGATAGCCAGAGCCGCTCACTACATGATGATAGTCGTACTATGGATCTTGGTCTATGTCATCCAGCGGACGAATCAACGGCCCTCCTTGAAAACTGGCCCGCCCGTTCCCCAGGGCATGCTGTAGTGCTGCCCTACCTACGTCTGACGTGACGAGAAGAAAGCAGAAAAACCACTTTCAGGCGCATTATCTGGGGCAGAGAGTGGAAAGTGAGTGGATATCTCATTGTTCTATGAGTCTTCTACGAAGTGGGGATGCTCATTTCAGGTCTGCGCTCACCTCATCACTGCCGCTCTTGCCAGCTTTGCCTGGAGCCAGGCTACAGAATAGCACCAACATGGGCTTCCTGGTCGCAGAATTCTGGATTTTTTCTTCTTCTCCTCCTCCGGGCTCCTCAGCGCTGCGACCGCCATTTCGCAAATCCCGTGAAAGAATTTCATCGGTCAAGAAATGGCCTAGTCCCTGCGCTTAGAGCAAATTGACTTCCAGGAACCAACATGGGATTTCGGGGGGCATGTCAGGTCAGTCACGACGGCGACCGACCGACCGACAACCTCCAAGGAGACATATTGATGAGAGGGCGAGCGAGAGGTAACAGCATGTAGCATTGCGCGAGTGCCTCTCTATGCGGGCGCAGGTACTGTACATTGTCGTTATGCCTGACAGGGGCTCAGCACATGGTCCCAGGGGCTTATGCTTGTTTCATTTTCTTCTGACTTTTGCAAGTACAGTACGTACAGAGGTACGGGCTGCAGTGGTGTGGCACACTCACAAGAACTGCGTCACTCACGTACACTAACGACCCCTGTCAAGGACAGGGAGATTATTTTTGTCAGTCAAACCAGTGAGAGCTGAGCTATTGCAGGGGTACCCTTTTCACAAGAGACGGCCTGCGTGTTCATACCATCACGGTGGAGATACCTCCGTACTCTGCTTTGTAAACCGGCTTGTACCTAATGCCAAAGTCTGGCGGTGTACCCAAGTACCCGTTGAAGCCTTGATGCGAGCTAGCGACAACCTTGGAAGTATCGCCCAAAAAGTATATTTCATTAAATCTGGACAAACAGATGACTATCACCGCCGGCTACCTACATACATAAGGCATCCTCTCCCCTCTAATCATCAGACAGTTTCGTTTCCAATTCACCGGATCATCAGACCATCATCAGTTGCAAGCAAGAGCCTACTTCCTCTATATAACAACATCACTTCGGCATCTTCATAGTTGTCTAGCTTCCAACTCAAACAACTCAACTTACACACTTCTACCAATACTATACCTACCTACTACCAACAACAGCCTTCCGTTGCTACTATAGTCCGGAAGACACATCATCTCGCTATACTATACCAAGAACACTTAGTATAACCACTTCAAACCGTCAAGCTGGCTACCTCAACCTTCGAAATGCCTGCCCAGCGCCCCTCGCAGCTGCCTCCCTCCCCTGGCCCGCCGCCAAACCGTCCTCTGCCTCCTCTGCCCAAGAGAGGCTAGATATAAGTCGGACTCTTCGATGAACTATACAAACACACATACACACACACTATCAGAACGAAACACTACGAGGACATCGACACTCTCACTGTCATCTCTCTATTACGGATCGGTTGACTGGAACTGACCGATCTTTTGGTTCTTCTGCTTCGAGCCATCGCCCTCCTAAGATGCATATCTCTTAGAGGTTCACGGGGCTCTCGCCGTCTGGGCTGCGGAGGAGTTACAATACAACCTCCACTCTCTCCATCGACAACCACGACAGCGGGTTGGTGATCACATGCGCGCACTTGACGACTATTCGTAACTTGCATCTTACTGCAAGTCGCCTGGCGTCCCGCATTACCAACCGCTCTCGATACGGCACTATCAAGTCTCCTGCCGTTCACTCAATCTTTAACGAGCTGGCTCAACGGATTCTTATACTCTCCTTGTCATTTCCATCTGACATGAGGTGTTGTACGATACTACAGTTGGTCACGTCGATCATAGGGTCACTGGACCCGCGCATACGACTGTCCATCAATGGGATATGGGAACAATCGGTTCATGATTTGGGATGGGATCTTCTATTTTGCGACAGGGGTGTTCGGGCGGTTTTTGGGAACATGTACACATAGAAAGCATCGTCATGGCGTTCTTCTGCAAAGAATTGGCTTGCGTGCGCGGATACCCCTGGGGAAGCTGAGTGATGATTGGACACTACTGGACTATAAGCTGGGACCATCTGGGGGTCGGGAATCTCTACTTGGCGGCAACTGGTAATCGGTAAACCGACGATTGAAATGAAAATGAAGTTACGGAGCATACCAATACACTTGCTACGATCACAAGGAAAACTACAATAATAATCAATTCCAACCACCATATAAATTTCAATCATCTCGAAACGTGCTCCCTATTGTGTGTGACCTTGGTCCTTTGATGTCCCTCATCTCATTCCAGCATGTAGCTGGCAGGAGCTAATTGAATGAAAATGATGCAGCATGCCAGCGACGATCCGGCGTCTTTCTTTTTCTTCCATTTCCTTTTCGCTGGACCCCATGCAGGTTACCATTGGGCAGCTGGCGGCCGATAATCTACCAATTGATTGAGCGCGGTGGAAATCAGGATCAACCAAGGTCGACCCCTCCTTCCGCTGTTCTCGTACCATTCGTACATACATGCAACATGCAGCGCTGCCAATTCGAGGGTCGCTGGAGCTAAACACTGGTCTGCAGCCGCGGGAAGCACAAGCAGATCATTCATACATATTCACTAGCCATACCGCCCTTTCGGAAATGGCGAGGGAGGGGTTTGTTAAGCTATTAGCGGCTCATCACTCGACATGAATTATCCAGAGTTACATCATGATCACAGATTTGATACATGCGCATGTGCGGAGCTAATATCAAGACGCAGGAGCAAATAGCAAACTTGAGACTCGGACAGGCGCATGTGAGAGCCAGCAAAAGAGAGGGGAGGGCGGGCAGTAGGCGGGCAGAAGAGTGGGATGGGGCGGGAGGAGTATGTAGGATCAACCAACCTGAATATCAAAATTGGTCAAGGCATGATTTTTTTTCTCTGCTTTTTTTTTCTCTCACACGCAGTAACCTACTAGGTATCTTGTGTGAGGGTGCAAGGTGGTGTAGTGGACACTCGCTTACCTGCCACCGACCCAGTCCCGTAGGTTTCGCGAACGTGGCCTCCAGTGGTCGATTTAATTTTTTTGTGTCAATCCCGAAAGAATCCCTTTATCCAATCGCCGGTCGTCGCCGCCGCCGCAGCAAATAGCAAATGGCGAACGACTATGTAACAAGTACCGTCGAGCCGAAGCCTCCTTTGGGTCTGGACGTCTGGGCACTAACACCTTCGCGACGCCAAGAACCGTTTGGTTCCTGACTGGCAAGTGTATCGGTTCTTGCCAGGAAGACCATGAACCGCCGAGCCTCGCGCTACCACGTACACTATGTTTATTGAAGCATTGCCTAGTTCGATCGTTGATAGAGGACAGGATCGCAGCTTTGTCGCTGGAGTAGCACTCGTAGGTGGTAGAGTAGTATGTTACAGTTAGGTGCGTAGGAAGAGGTAGACGGCGGGATATTGCGTATATCGAGTCATGGACTTCATAATAGTCCCATCCATCGAAAGGCCATGCAGCCATGTCCTCCTCGCTATATCACCCGCCATGTGCATATGCAAATGTGTTTGCGAGATGGCCCGATTATCATGCTATTATCGGCTTGCAGGCAGGTAGCTGCCGACAACCGTCCGTCCGTCCGCTCTCATTGACATTCAGAAGTCCGTCCGTCCCCCTCCCCCCTTGCCCTGCCCATTCTTGGCTGCTGCTGAGCGGGCGAGGCCAAGGCTCGGGACATGCACTCAATCCAGTAATGAAGACTAGGTTCCAGTACCTGAATCTGACGTCTTAAGAATCGCAAGGTTGGGGGCCTCAAACCTTGCCTCGTATCTTTCTGTACGCTCGGCCGAAAGAGATGAAGCAGCCAGGTCATCCAGCAAGGATGGATCCAGTGAGAAGAAGTCTGGTAACCTAGGGCAAAGAGAGGCCGACTCCATCCAACACCCCATTGGGGCTCGCCGTTCGTTGCTATGCCGAACAACCGTGGATGGCTCGGCCAATTACCTTAACTCTCAGCGGGCGTGGCATCCTCCAAGACCTTGGTCAGTCGCCAGTCGCCGTTCTTTGCATTTGACACACACGACACATCTTTCAGGTTCAAGACCGCCCCGGTTTGGATGCTACCTTGGGGAAAAGAGGCACGGTTGACGGCTAACAAAACTAAGGTTCGTGCCTGGGAAGAGTCCGTCTGATCTTGGAATGCTGGTCGTTCATAGCGCATGTCGCCAAGGGCCAAGGCCGGGCGCCTCTGACGAAACACGCGAAGGAAATTCTTTTCGGGCGCGCAAGTCATGTTGAATTGTTCTAGCGTTGGCGCCTCCCCGCGAATTGAGCTGACGCACCTCGAAAGTCAATCTGCCCATCGTACGTACTTACGCACTTCGAAATGTAATGTAGCACATACGTACATATGTAATGTGTATGTACGATATAAAATGGTCGGGCTGATGAGGCTCAAACGCATGGATGGCTGTTCGCCTGCATGTCAGACGGCCTAATGTGGATTGCGAAACAGTGAACGTGTGTAAGCAACTTGCACTGGGCCGGCTGTTCCCACTGTACACCGAGGACGTGAGTAGGTATCATACAGATGGAGATGGAGAGCAACAGTATTGCACCCAAAATGGCACCTCGACTCCCACGTCGTCTCATAATCATGGATTGCTTTGGAACATCAAACCCTTGCGATTAGTGAGTGACGGCTGGTAGTGCAGTAGTGCACGCCAGTACCTACATTACCTCGTGAAGCGTAAAAAATGGATGTGCCTACTAATATTACTACTACTCTCTCCAGTCTCGAAACCTGACAAGAATACGCGACAGGACCCGCCTGGAGAATTACCAGGACTGCTGGTTAACCTTGCTGCCCTCGACAATGTGTACGCGTAGGAAATCACGTCAAGGGCCTGTCACTTGGTTTAGTGGCCGCATAGTACGTTTGCCTTGCCGTGCCCAAGGAAGATTCGCGGTGCGTTCCGGATAGAGTATGTGCTGGACTAGGCAGTTGCTGGGCAGGTGGCTGCGTGATTATAGCCTTTAGCTAGCCAGCTAGCCAGCGAGGTGACAGTCGCTCTCGGACGGAATGAATTTTTGTGTAAGTACATAGAGTTCTCAGGTGCGACATCTAGACCAAAATGGACTTCAGCCTCCCGAGCAGTAGCCCGAGGGCCCGAGAATGCAACTCGCCACCTCCTGATCGTCAGGGACAGCTGGTTAGCAAGTGGCAAATTGCGATGTCTTCCCCTAAAACAGAGCCTTAAATTAGTGGTCGTAGATCAATTGGAGATGGCGATGCCAGATGCACGACGGTTGAATAGGGAAGCCTTAGTAATCTGCAAGAAAAGATGTTCCATATCGGAAATAGTGACGTCAAATGAATCGCGGAGAACAAAACATGTGGGTAATCACTCAGCAAAAGACATCCACGTGCTGATAAGAAGCACTACTGACACTTAATGAAACAACGCGATAGAGCTCAGAGATCCAATCCAATCACGATGAGCAGCTGAGCAGCGCGGTTCTACATGTTTCAAGGCCTGGTAATCACTCCCGCAAACCTACAACGAACCGCCGCCCTTGTATTTTGATGGAGAAGATCTGAGATCGGCCTTGCCAGTTCCCTGGGACGTACAACCACTACTGCGCGCCAGCTGATCACTTGACAACCAGCTCCCCTGGAGCTGAGGCAAGTAATACCGAAAGCAGTAGCCTCTGCTGACTGCAAGCTGCCCAATACGGCACCAAGCAATCCTGCTTTTTGCTGCTTCAAGCTATCGTCCGATAGTTGTATGTCTGGGCAGCTCGGCGAGCTCGGGCAGCCATCAATCACACTTCAATAACCTGATTCGGATACAATAGCTTCAGGGCTTCATCGAGATCACCGCCCCGACCCGGACCCATTCAGCCACCGGCCTAAGGGGCTATCATCACCCATGGAACTTCACGTCTGGGGTGAAGCCTTTGGGCTTCCCTCTATTGACCCGGAATGCTTAGCCGCCATATCGTATTTACACCATGCTGTCCCCCGAAGCGAGTGGTCTTTGATTGCCAGCAACGACGTCAGTGTCTCGCCCGACTGTAGGTCTATCTATTCTCGTCTCGCCGTATAAACAACGCCCCTCTATTGGGCGAACTTACTTAGAGGTCGTCCCCACCATCTTCAGGCTCGTTTCGAACGATCTGAATCAACCCCATATGCCCTACGACTGGAATTTATTCCTGTAGCTGACCCCGGCACCTAGATGTACTCCCCGCATTGCACCATGACGGTACCTGGACCTCTGGGTACCTGAACATTGCCCAGTACCTTGCGGCACATACCTCATTCGCATCGGCAGATGATGACCTCACCGAGGCGCAGCGAGCTGACGCCCTGGCGTACGCGTCCTATCTCTCGTCACGCGGGTCAGCCCTGCTGGCGTTCTTCCTCTATGTTTCGCCAAGTGCTTGGACAGAGTTGACCCGGCCGGCCTACTCATCGTTACTCCGCTTCCCGCTGACGTGGACGGTTCCGCTCAAGGTCCGCTCCGCTGCCATTGCAAAGACGGAGCATCTCGGCTTGGATCGTTTGGCCGCCGACGTCGACCCCGAAGATGGATCTTCAGAGTCCAAGGTCACGGCACCGATCACGGCGACGGGATTCCTGCGGCTGCCGACGCGGCCCAGCGTCAGCGTCAGTATGCAGCCCGAGCAAGCAGCTGCCATTAGATTGCAGAGTCTCCTCGAAGACTTCTTCTTGACATTAGATGAGTTGCGTGGCAATAAAGTATACTTCCTCGGCAACGAGAAACCCACTTCGTTGGACTTTCTCGCGTTCGGATACTTAAGACTTCTGCGAGTGCGGACACCGCACCCGTTCGTGGAGAAATGCATGGCCAGAAATCCTGCCGGCTCGAAGCTGATTAAGTTCCTCGACACTATGCAGAATAAGGTTATTCAGTGGAAGGATGGCCACACCTTACCTTGGACCAGGCCAGCAGCGCACAGCCTTGTCACGTTGACGAGTCGATTCGCTGACGATGCTACGGAGCATATCCCAGGCGTTGGAGACGCGTGGAAGAGCTGGCGAGGCGATGGTGTCAAGGACTCTGGCAAAATGCGTGATCCAACACATATTCTGTTCGCTGTCGGTGCAGCGGTTGCCGGGCTCGCTGCAGTGGGTGGTGCCGTGGTCTTCAAAGCCCTGTCGCCATTTGGTGCTGTTTCTCATCGATGGGAGGCTCCGAAGGCCGGCCTATATCAGTTTGGTGACATTGGCACTATATTCAGCAGCTTGCCTGGTTTCGAGTCTCCTGCGCCACATCCTATTCCTTCGCCTATGGAGAGGGATACGGTGTATCAGGGGGAAAAGGTCGAGGTTGCGGTTGATATTGAACCTTGAGCGCAAGAGCCGAAAGGCAGAAGCCTGATGCGCTGCCCAGGTGAATGGAAAGCAAAGAGCCATGGGCGATGTGCCCTTTGGGTGTACAAGGGGCGCTTTGTAGTGTATATGCCGAAAATGAGAAACGAAGCAAAGTGAAACGACTAACAAAAGGAGCCGCCATCGACGCACATTGCCTTCAAATATTTTGATAGTACTTCTTATACCAGTTTGATGCATGGTGTGAAGCATAATAATTACAACTGTGATGTTTAGTTCAACCCATTATTCATGTCAGTGTTCACAGACTATGTCATTAACTCGCCCGGTAGGAAAAGGGGCTGTGCTCAACCCCTTAAGTAGTTACACATTTGTCCAGTAGTACACCTTTGATCTCCGAAGGTTCATTACATCCATGTTTCTAGCTACTTTCATTCTAGTTACGTAGATTTCACTGGTAATACTTTATGTCCATCCAGCTCAGATAATGTTTAGGCACATGTATTGCACACACTGTCCAGGGTTTTAACTCGAACTATTTCCCACTCGGGGCTCTAACACTAGGACACATCTTCTTCCTTGCTTCCAACTGGTTCATACAGAGTTTGATTGTATAAATGCCCGGATCCGAGGCATGTCTTTGACGCCTATTACGCCGCCAGTCCGCCGCATATAGATGCGTACTTCTCGCAACTCTTTTTTGCAATGCTTTCCTCATAGCATTTTGCTTGAGGAGAATCAGTTGATATTTGTTGTGATTTGGTTCTATCGAGAACGGGCCACCCATTCGGTAATCCCCTGGCGGATCGCTCATGATACTGCCAAAACCACTACCCCGCCATGCTGTGTCAAATTTGTACAGAATCCTCTGTTCCTTCAAACCAGCGAAGACTTGAAGTAGCGTGCGTCTATGGCCCATGCCACCAGGTCGAGCGCCAACAATATCCATTGGTTACGAAGTAGCTTCTGCCGGGGTTGCTCCAGAGACTCCTAGATCTGCCGGATTTCCTTGCCGCGCATCTCGGGCCGCTCGACTTCCCACTCGTCGCGCAGGACCGCGAAGGCGAGGTCGCTGACGAGTAGGCTCAGGCCCAGGCTCCAGACCAGGGTGATGGCGTAGAAGAAGTTCGCGTTGCCGCTGCCGGCGTAGATCCACAGGTGGTAGAAGGCCGGGCCGAGGAAGGTGCCGTACAGGACGACCGAGGCCGTGACGAAGCTGTAGCGCAGCAGCGGGAAGACGTGGCGGAAGCAGGGCACCAGACTCAGGAACAGCGACGTGTCGGCGATGGATGGGTAGGGCTTGAAGATGGCGAAGATGCCGAGGAGCAGCGTGATGACGGCCAGCGGCTGCTGCCGCAGCCGGATCGTGAGCGCTGGGGTGTAGGACGAGAGGTGCAGCCAGAAGACACCGAGGAAAAACGACCGGAAGCTGTCGAACATCTCGGTGAAGAAGTACCACCATAGACCAGCGTTAGGGGTCAGGTCCGTCAGGGTCAGCTGGATGCCGTAGGTGGAGGACATGAACTCCCACGATCCAGTCAGAGCATAGGACGAGAGGAAGAGAAGGGCCAGGCTGGCGCTTACGGCGAGAGTGCACATGCCGGCGAGTTGGGCGAGGGACTTCGGCGCTTTGGGATTGTACGTCCGGTCATAGGCTAATATCACCATAGGCGGTAGTAGCAATAAGGGGTACATAGAGAGGTAGGTGGCGAAAGAGAGAGACAGCATCGACGTGAAGATGTTGCCCGAGAGCGCCTTGGCCACAGCATGCAGGATCGCGCACGTCGTGAAGACGCTGGTTGGGCGCCCTATGCAGGTCGCAATGGTGAACGGGTTGAACAGAAACAAAGCGGCCACAACGTATCCGCTCCATCGCTTCTCCTTGCGCGGGGAGGAATACAGGCGGGATGCGCCCCCTTCCCCGGACTCGGCGATCTTATATAATGCATTGGCGCTCAAGAGATCCACGAGGGTATACAGTATGTACGTGAAGATCGGATATGTCGACGGGTCGGGAAGAAGCGAGAACAGCGGCAGCAGAAGAGGGGCCTGGTGGTAGACGCCACCATCGTACGGAGAGACATTGTGATTATAGAGGAACAGACCCTCCTGCACTGTAGGCTAAAGTCAGTGACTACTCGCGTCTATGGTTCTTGTAGGAAGCGGGAGCACTGTACATCTTTTGAAGCTCGTCACGGGGGTCGAGATCTCCACGCGACCAGTCAGTAGGTTGGGGAGGCCAGGAAAGGCCGTGAACAGCAGCAGACGGAGAGCTGCGGCGACGACAAAGAGACCAGCTGTCCCTGCCGTCGCCTGAAAGCTCATCTTATCTTTGGTCATGACGCGAGTCCATCGCTATAGGCAGAAAGAACGAAATATGCCAAACTTGCACGAGATTCCTGCTGGTGACGCCGCGCAGGTCTGTTCTCGTGTCGAAAGTCAATTATCGTGAGCCTTGAGCAACAACAACAACCTGGCCTGTCCTTGGCCGAGCGCCCTAAGCCCAGCTTCAGACGGCGGCCCCTCGGGAAGCTGCGAGCGATTGAACGGAGTGGATCCATCCTCCGTTTCCACGGTTCCATCCCATTGGCCATTGCAAGATGCACCGTAATAGCGCTCTAAGCCAAAACGGTATTAGACTCAATTTTTACAGTGAATACCCCGGAAGGCGGTCAAGATAAAAGAGATGCGATACCAGTGGCAGAAAAAAAAGTTCAGAGAGATGCCGTCCCAAACTTTTTGGTGGGGTTGCAGCTTTGCTCAGATTCTCTGCAGAGAGATTTGGTAGTTGCAGACAGTGAGAAGCAAAAAAACTCCAATTGGGAATTATCAGTCTCCCATCTCTTCACGCGTTGCGCTGCTACAGTTACTGCAATTTCTGCGCCCCACGAGCCTTTAACCTTTTAGTCCGAAACACTTTCGTTCTACGCTTTGCGCCATGGGTCGGATCAAGAAGAAGGGCCAGTCCGGTGCGGCCAAGAACTACATCACCAGAAACCAGGCTGTCAGGAAGCTCCAGCTCAGTCTGCCTGACTTCCGAAAGCTGTGTATTTGGAGAGGAATCTTCCCCCGAGAACCAAACAACCGTAAGAAGGCCAACAAGAGCTCTACCGCCTCCACCACTTTCTACTATGCCAAGGACATCCAGTACCTCTTGCACGAGCCGCTCGTAGCAAAGTTCCGAGACCAGAAGGCTTTGGAGAAGAAGATTTCCAAAGCTCTGGGAAGAGGCGATGTTACCGACGCTGCAAGACTTGAGCGTAATGCCGCTCGCCCCGAGAAGACGGGCAGACCCCCTTACACTCTCGATCACCTTGTCCGCGAACGATACCCGACCTTCGTTGACGCTTTGAGAGACCTGGACGACGCTCTCTCCATGCTCTTCTTATTCGCCAGCTTGCCCTCCACGCCGGCTGTGCCTGCCAAGATGATCGCTCGGTGCGAGCGCCTCTGCCTCGAGTTCCAGCACTACTTGATCGTCTCACAAAGTCTGCGCAAGTCCTTCTTGTCCATTAAGGGTATCTACTACCAGGCCACCATCCAAGGCGTTGACATTTTGTGGCTGGTTCCTTACAAGTTCAACCAAAGAGTGGTCGGCGACATCGACTTCCGGATCATGGGCACCTTTGTGCAATTCTACATGACGCTGCTCAAGTTCATCAACTTCAAGCTCTACAGTGGAGTTGGCTTGGTTTACCCGCCGAAGTTCGACCAAAGCAGAGACGAGTCTGCTGCCGAGTTGGGCGCCTTTACACTTGAAGGCAACGCTGCCAAGGCTCTCGCAGACGCCGCCGCTCCGGCTCAGATCACCAATGGTGACGAGGAGAAGTCCACAGACCCTAAGACTCAGGCTGCCGTGAACAAGCTCATTAAACAAATGAAGAACACTGGTGTTGAGAGCCAGCAGGATGTAGTTACAACGAGCACCGACGCCGAGGATGCTGCCATCGACAAGTTCGAACCTGCCGCCCCCGGTGGTGACATTCTGCCTCAGCCAGTACATTCTAGCGGAGACCCTGGATCCCTTTTCGCAAACTGCACATTCTTCCTGTCTCGTGAGACCCCTAGACAACCTTTGGAGTTCATCTTGAAGGCATTTGGGTGCAAACGTGTCGGTTGGGATGCTGTGCTTGGAGATGGAGCATATACAACAGACCCTCTGGACCCCTCTATCACCCATCAGATTGTTGATCGGCCAATCATTCAAGCTGCGCAGGAGGCTAGCGATAACCAGTCTGCCCAGAAGCTGGGCGCGAACCAGCGGGTGCCTGGTCGCACCTACGTGCAACCTCAGTGGGTATGGGATAGTGTCAACGACGAAGAGTTGAAGCGGCCCGATCTTTACGCACCTGGTGCGCAATTACCCCCGCATTTGAGTCCGTTTGTGCAGAGTACTCATGGTGGTTACGATCCCACGATACCCCTTGAGGATCAGGAACCAGCGGAAGAGGCGCTGGCGGACAGTGACGAGGAGCTCGAGTCAGATGCCGACGAAGATGAGGAGGAAGAGGAAGAAGACGAGAAGGCCAATGCTAAGCCCGCTTTCAAGGCAATCAAGGGGGCATCGGCCGACACCATGGATGTTGCTGGTTCAGAGGATGATGAGGATGAAGAGGACGGCGAAGGCGATGAGACGTTTGGTGGCTTTTCAGAGGGTGGGGACGCCGAGGATGATGATGCCGAAGCCGAAGCCGAAGAAGAAGATACCGAGCTTCAATACCAGAAGGAACTTATTGCTGAGATGACTGGGGAACCCGTCGCCCAGAAGCCTGCGCTGAACCCGAAGGCCAAGGCCAAGGCAGATGCCCGGAAGAAGCTGTTGGCCCAGGCCAAGGAGGAAGCCGAGGACATCGAGCGAGCCAAGGGTATGCTCAGCAAGAAGAAGCGCAAGCTGCATGAGCAGATGATGTACACCAACAACAAGAAGAGCGCTGAAGACCAGAAGCTGAGGGAGAAGAGAAGGAAATTGGAAAAGCAAAAGGCTAAAAAGGCGTCGGCATAGTTGTGGAGTTATACAAAGGGACTATTCCAGGAGTTCATGTCATTTTATTCATATACATCTGCACGGCTTAAACCGGCGTCTCAATGAAGGATTTAAGAGTTAAGTACTTTCTTGTATCAGCACACCGGTTGTTCTTTCAGTTTCAATTACGCCAAGCTATGTAAGATGTCGCCAGCAACCGTACTTTCGTGGGCTGTTGGGTTCTTTATAACCAAATAATCAACAAGTCGAGATTGGCGCCAGTTTAAATCGATATTTTCTTTATAACTTTCAGAGACAGAACAGACACTCACTCAACTGGAGTAGTTTGGATTTTGGTGAACGTCTTGACCCGACCAAATGGAACGTAACTGGACACTATTCCTTGCCTGGAGAAGGCCCCAGCTGATTGCAACCCTTTGACATTCGAAAGAGTATCTCGAGGGTTTTCTAGATAGGAACGAGAGTTGACATGAACCTATTCACTATCGGTAGGTGCGAGAAATTGGAAGTTTCTACAACACGCCTTACCAAAATATATAACAATTTCAGTGGCGGAAGCGAAGACCGATTTGTCAACCAAGAATTGGCTGAAGGCAACGATAGTGGCTCTACCCACCAGCCCGCATCAAGTCGACGAGCAACCACTTCCATTTCGGCAAGCAGACCGGTACCCCTCTCGTCGCACCAGTTATCAGAGAACCTCGTCCAGGGTCAGATTCCCACAACGAACCTGAGATATGCATTGACACCAGATTTCCCATTACAATTCGAAGAGGAATATCCCTTTTACTCGCATGGCGTACAAGTCCCCCCTGAAAGTTTCCCGTACTTTTTCGCCAATCGCGATACCGCGAAACCAGGCACCACCCTGCCTCCGGTGTTCCCCTCACAGCTCTTACCAGCAACTACAAATCCTTTCCAGGCGTCTGCGAATACCGACCAGCCCAGCTTCAAAATGCCAGAAGAACTCATACGGATCCCCTCCGGGGCGTCCGTTCAGACTCATGACTCTATTTTGGAGGCAACGGGGAGGACTTACCAGTCTTTCCGAGAAGGCCGATATTTCCTACCCAATGACCCTGTGAGCGCACGCAAACACACAGATTCCATAATCGAAAAGGCTATGATCAGATCAACGCTGACGACAATCTTACAGGCAGAGCAAGATCGGCTAGATCTCCAGCATGCCTCTTTCGAGCTTGTGTTGGAGGGTAGGCTCGGTCTGGCGCCGGTCCAGAATCCAAAGTTCGTGATAGACGTCGCGACAGGCACTGGTATCTGGGCCAATGAATTTGGTAGTTCCCCATTTTACTATCTCAGGACACATGCCGCACGCTCCCGAGAAGATAGACTGACCGTCGCGTATACATTGCGTGATTTATAGCCCGGCAACACCCTGACTGTCATGTCGTCGGGACGGATTTAAGCCTGATCCAGCCAGCCAACGCGCCACCTAACTGCGAATTCATTAAAGAGGATTCGGAAGATGAGTGGGTTTTCACACAGTATAAGTTTGATTACGTACATCTGAGAACAGTATGTATGCCTGACTACCCACTTACGCAATTGGTAACCAACAGGAACAATTCACGTACTTAGGTATACACATGTTTCAACGATCCTCGCAAAGTCATGAAACATGCGTTCGATAACCTGAACGAGGGGGTTGGATCGAGTACTTGGACGGTGACCTTGAGCTCACTTCGGACACGCGGTCTTTGGAGGGTAAGTATGGCTACGATACAAGACACTGGTACTGATCAAATGTCTTTCTATGGCTAAATATACTGTTATCGTCCTAGGCTCGGCAGTAGCGAAATGGTCAGACCACGGAATCAGGGGCGCCGCCGCACAAGGCCGGGACATCAAGGTATCACGACGCTACAAGGACTGGCTCATAGAAGCCGGGTGTAAGTACCAACCAAAAACAAACCCTTATCCCCTTGTTCTTTTTCTGTCAAATGCCAGCTACTGAAGTAATAAACGCCTGTCCCAGTCGTCGATGTCGTTGAGTGGAAGTTCCAGATGCCCCTCGGCACGTGGCCAAAAGAGCCTCGCCAGAAGCTGATTGGCGACTTCACGCGGACCAACGCCTACGAAGGGGCCCGGGGCATCGGCCTGAAGATGATAGCAGGCCTGGGACTGCCTTCGGAGGAGGTTGAGAAGATTATCGAGGATGCTAAGTACGAGATCAGGACCAACATCAATGATTACGAGGCATACTTTCCTTGGTAAGTTGGAAAACTCTTGAGGTTTCTGCTGTCTGATACGTATGGATGAGTACTTGTCACTAACAGCAGGCACAATTTTGTTCAGCTACGTCGTCTATGGACGAAAACAACACCGGATGGAGACGGATACTTCGTCCGCTGTATAGGGCAGCGATGGAACAGCTGTCAATCTAGCAGAACAAATTTCAAAGAAGCAATATGCCGAACGATACTTTAGAGTTTAAAATATTTGAGAAAAGAGGTATTCGAAGTTGACGTTGTAGAGCGCTGTGTCGAACCATTATTAATTATTACGAGTATTATACACCTGCACTTAAACATATTAAAGTTTAGTGGATCCTAATTAATATCGCCAGCAATTTTGCTGCTTAAAACGGCTTGCAACCGTAACAAACGGACTTCTACAGAAAAATTACCCAACCATCAGTGACCGACGCCGTAGGCAAAGACGATGCGTCCGGGCTTTGAGTCGCTACTGCAATTGCGCTTACAATAAAACTCTTGCGGAACAATGGCAGCGGTCTCTTCTGACGAGTACGAGCCGTCCTCGACCGACGAGGATGGCCAAAACCGCCCCAATCGCTGGGATGGGCCGGCGTCCACTTGGCAGGATATGGCCAGTCAAGATATCGCTACCTCCGTTGCGCTGGAAGAGATCCGGAACCGCGATCTCGCCGTGCATTTGTACAATGCATTCGCTCTCAAGCGACAAGACGGTGCTGGTCGTGCGCCGGCACCCGAGCTGGTAGGTTTTTCTTTCTTTCTTTCTCTTTCTCTCTCTCGGACTAGAGATGTTCATGGCTTACTTGGGATGTACAGGATATCAATGTTCAGACGGGCGAGGCCATTCGAGCGGATCAATGGAAACCCCACGGTAATTGGTCCGCATGGCCTATGCCAGCCGCCACTGTGCCCCCGACGACTTTATGAAGCGTCCGGAAGACCGCGATGATGGCTTCACGGTCAGGCGCCCCATCACTGGCGCCGAAGGTGCCGCGAGCTTTGCTCTCGAGGAAGCGGTGTCAGCCACGGCGCTGAGGTTGTCCAAGGAGAAGTTCCAGGCCAGGCCTTGGCAAGACGATGGCATGATCATGGCCGCCCCCGACGACACGGACGGGAAGGAAGAAGGTCACGCGGCGCTGGATGAGTCGGACTCTGACGGCGATTCGGGATCGCGGCCTGGGTCGAAGGGTTCGTTGCTGAAGAAGGAAGAGCAGATTGGATCCGACCTCGACAGCGCTTCTTCAGATGGGGGGTCGTGCTCATTGCCTCCGGGGCCGCGTTATTTCAAGCCTGTTGTATCTGCAGACGATGCGTTGTCCTACGATCTACTCCGGCCTTCGACGAGGCACATATTATCGAAGCTCGATGCTGCTCTGATGGTTCTGCACAAGTCTAGGAAAGCAGTCGTCAGTCACGTGTCGGAGTCGGAGTCGGAGAGCTCCGTCGCATCCGATACAACAACAAGGAGCGCACAACGGGGAAAACGAGCACCCGGGAGACCTGCAAAATCCGCCCTGGCTATGAGGCTGAAGAGAGCCCAGTCAAAAGAGGCCGAGGATGCTGCGGCTATATCTCGCGGAGAAGACGAAGCAAAGGAAACCCAACCCAAAAAGGTCCGAGGCAGGCCTAAAAAGCAATACCCTCGACTCCCGGGGGAAACAGACAAGCAATACGCAATCCGCGTCGCGAGACTCCGGAAAGAGCCCAGGCCCGTGTTCAGCGACGACTCGGAGACGGGCATCGAGCCGCAGAGCGACGCGTCCGAACTCAAGCCCAAACGAAGGCCAACCGCCCCGAGGCGCAAAGCAGCCGCCTCGGCATCGCGCGACCCCTCCTCCGACCGCTCTGCCGGTACAGCCGACGGCAGCAAGAACAAGAGGCGGCGCCACAACCTGCGTGACTGGCGCGATGTGCTGGGTGCCGCTGCTGTCGCGGGCTTCTCCCAGCACTCCCTCGACCGTGCTGCGAGGCGGTGCGCCGACCTCTTCGGCGGCCCAGCCATGGAGCTGCGGACCATGGACGAGGACCCGACCGTGCCCGACAAACTACTCCAATACGCACCAGGCATGGACCTGCCCACCACGGCCCAACTCCTCCACCAGGAACTCGCAGACGAAGAGGGGGACATAGCAGAGGACAGGCGCCGCCGCGGCCGTTCCTCGAGCGTCGTATCCGATGACTCGCGGGCCCCCTCACGGAGCCGGGCGCGCAGCGGCTCCGTGTCTTCCACCGGGGGCGTCCAGTTTCTCTGTACCGTGGAGGGCTGCCCGAAGGGCTTTACGCGAAACGCCAACCTGCTCCGACACCTGCGGCAAGTCCACAACCTGCGCAGCGACAACATGAGACCGATGGACATCGACAGCGAGGACGAGATGATGGGGGCGGTGCACGTCGACGGCTTCCTGCGGCCCATCAAGGCGCGGAGGGGGTGGCGGGGCGAGGCCAACCGCGCCTCGACAGCTTCACCCGAGAAGAAGAGGAGAGGGCGGCCGGGGAAACGAGGCGGGCCCAAGAGCAGCGAGAGGGTACAGTCTGACGCTAGTAGTATGGATGGACTATAAGTTAACATTTCATACTGTAAGAGCTGGTTTCTCTCAGCTACGTACCGATACTTGTCACAGTTGATCATTTACCATACGAGCAGCCAGTGGAGGGATGGAACATCGATATTATTCTTAAAGCATGTATACACACTGTAGACCCGCAAAATCAAGGGGTATCAAGCATACTGGCTATCCCTATCGACAGAAAATAACATCCTGCCACCAAACTATCAAAACGTGCTCCCCGTGTCTGACTACATATACTCCAACACACCAAACTCCTTACAGTATGAGGAAACCTATTTATGCAACTCCTAGTAACACCCGTCAAAACCCTGCCTGATCCTACTCAGACTCTCTTTTTTCTTCGAGACGGTGACTGGTGAACGACCCTTTGGGTGGTCACGCCATCAACCACATTTCGTTCGCGAACCTCCTAATTCAATCTGGGGCTCTTTCTCCTAGAGACGCTTTGAGCGAAGATCTCCCCAGCCCTGCCTGCAGTGCCCGTGCCCACGACTGTCATGGGTGGTGGGACATTCTCGCGGCCTTCAAGGGCGGAAATACTTCTTTTGTTGCCCTTGCCACCCATAGAGCGGGTTGTCCTGCTCTTCTTAAAAAGCGGCATCTCGCTGTCCATATCCGAGGTCTCATTTGCGACTGAACCAGGCCCAATAATCACGCTGTATCCGTTGATGCTGCTAGTTGTGCTGGCTCGGGGATTGTAAGCCGAAGCTGTGGTAGAGTTGACATTTGGGTGAATCTCACGTAGGCTCACGGACAATGGGTTGCGATCTGGTAAAGGGAGGACCTGGTCATCTAAAGAGTCTCGATGCGACGGGGACATGCTCTCGCTCATGGGTAGATCCGCATCAGCAAAGACCCCGCTCGGAGGATTGGCCAGTTTGTTAGGTGATGGTGCCCCATGCAATTCGGCAATGAGCTTGGCATGATCTTTGGTTTGCGGGAGGTCTTTCGGGTAGTCATAAGACATCTTCTTGGGTGTTTCGCCTGTAGGGTTGTATTCCTGTAGTGCAGTACCGCTGATGTCTTCACGCAACTCAGACAACGGCTGACAGAGATTTTCTTCCAGGGGTTCAAGAGCATCCCTGGCCGCTTCGGTGGCAGAGCCCATCTCGGACTCAAGCTCCTGCACACGGGAAAATGTGCCCTTGAAGTGTGCGCCGATGTTGTCATACGACTCTTCAACCGTCTCGGATAGATTCTGTAGCGATTCACCGTGCTGATTGTGATGCTCCGAGTTTTGTAGCTTTGCGCGTGTCACGAAGTCGTCAAGCGAGGTCATCTGCTCGTCCAGGTCCGTCATCTGCTCATCCACAACACGCACAGTCTGGGCATGAACCGACTTGGTCGTGGCTTGAATGGCGGTGCTGTATTTGTTCGCAGCCTGGAAATTTGTCAGTTCATACCTTCTACGGAGAAGGACAAAATCACTTACGTTCCAATCGTCTTGCAGCTTTGTCTTCATCGTATCTCGCGATTTGGCCACATCGCTCAAGAGCTGTCCTTCCTTGTCACCCCAGCTATCCATGGCCTGGGAATACTGCGAGACACTGCCTTCAAACACGCTGTTGTTTTCACGCATATTTTGCTGGATCGAGGCTGCTCTGTTTGCCAGCCTGGACTCCTGGAGTTCGGCTTGAGAGTTGATGAGGCTGGTAATCTGCAGTAGTAGATCTTGCCTTTCTTCGGCAGCTTGGCGCCTCTCCTCGCTGATGACTTCCTGAATCTTGCTGGAGATTGACTGGTTCGATAGCACAATTGTTTCGCTGGCTCCCTCGAGCTGTGTTCGGAGACTATCCGACTCCTTCTTTTGAGACGTGATATGCTTCAGCAAGTCCTCGAATATCGCCTTGAAGTCCTTTCCAAGAGATGCATACGATGTATGCAGCTGATTGTGGAAGGCACCCAACTCGCTAAGGACATCCTGAGCAATCTTTTCAGCAGCTCCAGCAATGGTCTGAAGACTCTCACCAACTCTCTCCTTGATATGATCACGGACTTCTTGGATCTCTTCGAGGACTTGGTCCATCTCCTCTTTCGACCTCTCCTTCCGCTCTGTAAGCTCCTTCTTCGACTCGGCGAAGAGCTCCAAATGGGTCTCGAGGAAGCTCTGTGTGGAGGACAGCTTCTGGAGTTCGGACTGTACGAATGATTGCATCCTCTCCGAGATATTAGAGATATGCTGTTCTTGCTCGCCGCGGAACTCATCCACCCGACTCTCAACCAATGACGTGACATCAGATACTTGATCCTGGGCTGTACCCCAGTTGTTTCGATTCAAGGCCTGAATGTCCGATTTTCGTTTGTTCTTGGCATGCAAGCCGCTGACATGATTGACAGTCTTTTGAAGTGTCGAAATCAGTTTACCGCCAACCGCCCGCATTTCTTCTTCTGTCTTCTCGTGCGCCTTGCGGATGTGATTCTCTTCCGCAAGCGACTTACGCGTCGCTTCCAGAACCAATTCGGTTTGGTCAAGCACTCCCTGCGTCTCGCCGAGTTGAGACCTTGTCGCGTCATGGTCCTCCTTCAACCCCATGAAATTAGATGTCAATGAGAAGAGCTCCTGGATCTTGTTACGAAGGTTCGATTCTAGGGTTTCGATCTTGGCGCCTTGCTCCTCGGTTTGAATCCTCCTCGACTCGCTTTCAACAGTCATTTCCTCGTATGCCTCGTTCGAAAGGTATACGCCATTTCTCTGTCGTGTGGTGATCAACTCGCCCTTCAAGCGCTCGATTTCGTAAGCAAACTCTTTTAGTAGAGTTTTCTTGTTGATCATTTGGTTGGCCTGTGGCTTGTTGCGGATATTCTTGGCCCGGAAAGCGTAGTCAAGTGTTGATATAGTTTCCTCCAAGTTGCTTTTGGCGGGAGATATTGTAGCAATAATGCAGGTCTTTGTACGTCCTCCGAGCGAATCTTGCAATAGGCGGGTGAGTTTTGATTCTCGATAGGGGATGTGCGAATTGCGATCGGTGAGAGCGTTGATGACTCTTCCCAGAGTGAGCAGACTCTTGTTGATCAAGCCGGCTTCGGCCGCTCGCTTGTTCTCGGCCCCTGATCTTTGGATGTTTTCACTGCCAGCAAGATCTACCAAGTTGAGCTTGCCAGCACTGACATAGTCTTCTCCGTCTTCTCCAGTCCTCTTGATGCAAGCAGTAATAGTGAAGACTGTATGACTACGACTACTCAGATCGTTGCACTTCGTTGCAGCAACTTGTCGTTTCAGACTCCCTTCCTGGAGGAGTTTGATGCCGTCAGCTGCTGACTTGATGTGGGACTCTTCCATTCCCTGTACAACCGTCGTAGCGTGGCCTTTCCGGGATGTATCGTCGTAGATCTTGAGCTTTATGTTCTCCTCCTTCGTGATGAGATCGCGCAGCTCCTCGTTGTAAAGTTCGATAAAGGAGCACTTGACAATGCTATCGGTCTCCTCCAGCTGCTTGAATAGCGAATGAAGTACTCGGGGTATGATACCGGCTTGATCGGCCAGCATACCGAAGGTAGTGGTCATGTCACCAGACATGGTATATGTTTTGCCGGTTCCTGTTTGGCCGTACGCGAAGATGGTGCAGTTGTATCCTCCAAGCATCTATGCACACACATTAGCCGTGGATCACCTCTGGGCATGTATTGTGTTTACTTACCTCCTCCAGAATGGGCTTGACGACATCGTCGTAAACTAAGGCCTGATCGGCAGCTTGCGAGAAGACGCGATCGAAGTTATAGGACTTGTTGCTCAGGGCACTTGGCCCCATAGAGAGCTCCACGATATTTCCTTTTCGGCCTTGGGTCTCGACAACGACGGCGCTGTTCTCACTAACTTCGCGATCATTGCGGCCTCGACAACGCACAACCACGTTGATGTTGGTCTCTTCACCAATGCCCTCAATCTCGAACTCGCGGTCTTTGCGCTTGCCGCTTGGGGTGGAAGCTACCGACAGGGCGGGTGAGGGCGCGGCAGTGCGATCTACCCGGGACGCGGCGGCGCTGTGCTGCACTGGGTGTCGTAATGCGGACGTTCGGTTGTTAACTGGCCTCGTGCTGTCGCGCGTACCAGTATTAGCTGGCCTCGCGCCGGCGCGCCCGGCAGCACCAGTTCGCGTGGGAGCGGCCGAGGGCCTGTCACCCCGCGTGGCGCGGTTATTCATGGTGACAACAGAGGGAAGATGATGATGTTGTTTGGCGGGTAGATTGTTGGCGGTTGAAGAATTTGAGAAATACTACACGAATTCCAAAAAACAGCCTCGCGCGTAGCTACTGTCGCCAATTGCAGCAGGACTTCTTGGGAATCGCAAACAAGATTTGACAAAGTACAATTAGGGAAAGGTGACGTCTGCACGGATGTTTTGGCTGAAAATGTAAGGTTGAGCATCAAATCAATCAATTAACCTGCAAGCAATGACCAGGGCGCGGCTTTGCTGGCCGAATTCAAATCGTCCCACTGCATATCCCTATGCTATCCACTTAAGGGAGTCGCGATCCGGGCTCTCCACTTCTCCAAGTTCATAACATAAACTCGCGATTGCCGTAGCAATTATCGGTGCAGGGGTGTGGCCTTGGCATTCCCTTTGGCTACTTATCGGGGAAGGTGGGGGTTTAGCTGAGCATACCTCCCTCTTGCTCCTGAGTTAAAGTACACACATGCCTGACCTGACGCCTAACGGGACGGGCTTACGGCTGAAAGCAATGCTATGCCGCTATGCTAAGCGCGCCTGGTGACCCCTCTTCTGCCCACCCCCCATTTCCCCATTCCCCTTGCAGGAAGCACCGATTTCCCAGGAGTCAAAGGACAGCTGGGACTGGCCCGTGACCCCATAGCTCCTCCGGCCGCGGCAGTGCGATACGTCAAATGACGATGTTAAGCCGGCGCCTGGCATGCCGCTCACCCCCTATGTAAATCAGTCATCCCCAACTCTAGTTGCATGTACTTATTCCCTATCCAACCCGGCTGATTGCTGGTTTCCTTCTCCGAACAAGGTATGACTCTGCATAAGGCTTTATCAGCTTGATTTCCATTGATTCCTCAAGCGAGTTGCTAGGTGACTGGAGCTAGACCCTAGGATGCACCGATAGCATCTCGTCACGTAATCTTTGTCCCGGCCTTCATCTCAACATTGTTGTATAAACCTCGATTTCGTCTGCCGAGCTTGCCCTTGTATTAAGCAACCATCACTGCGACTGTAGCCGCCATCTCTGCTCCCATCGACCCAGAGCCCAGCTCGACTTGGTACTAGTCCGCAGTTGCTGCTACTATGTCGGCTGCGGCCACCTTCACCGCGACGCTCCACCCGGGCGTCGCTCTGGGGTTCCTGGGTAAGCTCTGCCTGCGTTAGTTATGGGACGAGCCACAGCTAACATTCTCAAAGTGCTTGGTGCCTCACTTCATGACATTCTGACGCGCTTGAAGGCCGAGCCTCAGCGCTTTCCGAAGCTTGACCTTGTCTATTCGCCGACGCAACCCGTGACCGAGCCCGTAATCCTAACGTTGCCTGCGAACGGTATCCGATTACGCTTCGACGGACCCGAACAGCGTCTGAGGCTTATCGAAGTCATCGACTTCACCAAGAACCGCATAACATATGGGCAGTCTGAGAAAGAGCTCGTGAAACCGCCGCCTCTGCCTGGTCAGGGCATATCATCCCCCAAACTAGGCGCCGAGTCATCATCAGGTCCAGGCTTCAGAACCATCTATCACCGCTTGATGGGACCTACATATGCTGGAGAATACATTCCTCCCGCCGAAGGCGACATGAATGGAGTTGGGACATACGTCTTGTCGTACCCCGGGGTTGCGTTCAGTTTCCCGCTGCCCGAAGACGTGTACTCCCCGGACAAGGACGTCGTAGCACTGCTGTCATCCTCTGCTAGCCAGACTGCCTCTTCTATGGCCATCTTCAACGGGAAGTCATGGGCCGAAGCTCGCGAATCACTGTGGACTGATGTGCTGCCCACCATCAAATCGGCATTCGTATTCAGCAAGAGTAAGGATGTGGTTCCCGACGAGATCTCGCTAGTAAAGATTCACGGAGGAGGTCGATTGCAATTCTATAAGAAGTGGACCAGCTCGTCTGTTTGGGTGATACTTGGAGATACGACACCGCAGGAGCTGGTAGCAGAGCTGGGCCCTCCGGACGCCATATACCGCAAAAACGACCAGCGCATGTACATCCACAAGGCACGCACGGCCAGCCACAGTAGGTCAAGGTCAAACGGTAGCAACTACAAACGACCCGATGACCTCACAGACACCGACCAGTCTTCGGCTCAGATGACAGGCTCTGATGACTCGGAGGATGAAGCCATCGAGGAGGAGTTCGTCGGAAATGTCTCTGGAGAATGCTTTTTCAATTACTTCTACTTGGGATTTGACATACTGGTCTCGCCCCCGGTATTGCCTTCACGACTGCCGCC
This sequence comes from Apiospora sp. TS-2023a, assembly GCA_038364195.1. Lineage (NCBI taxonomy): Eukaryota > Fungi > Ascomycota > Sordariomycetes > Amphisphaeriales > Apiosporaceae > Apiospora > Apiospora sp. TS-2023a. Next base: position 2,785,687 of record JAQQWQ010000009.1, on the reverse strand, counting down.
TTCTCGTGCGGCAGCGGCGAATGGGGACGTGTTACCTGGAGAAAGATCAATCAAAACAGACATGCCGGATCGACTTGTTGCTACAAAGCTGGTGCTCCACTCCAACGTACCCGGGTCCTATCCTTTCAATAGGCATCGCCGTTGCCGATGGGAAATCCCTTATTTGTCCTCAGACTCGGAACCGGTCGCCAATTCGGAGACCGTATTCAACGACCTTGAAGAGCGGCTACGGGAAGAATGGAAGACCACATTTACATCGGAATCCGAAGTCAACCAGCGGCAGCGCGGTATGGTCCTCAACCGCGGTTGGGGTGATAGTCCGGGAAGTAGTTGCGAGTTCCTGGGTGGCTGGGAAGACAGTAGCGGTGGTATGGCTGCCAAGAAGTTTGATGGCAACGAGGATTCGACAACCACCCTGTTTGGATTCCCGGGCCTTGTGTTCGAAGTGCTCAAGAATGGTTACGTTAGTGCAGTAACCGTGTTCTGAGACTCGTTTGCAAATTCGTGGCGTTTAAGGAGTTGGTGGATATGCATGGGTTACTGCTGCTGCAGGCATGTTAGCCTACACGGTAATAGGAGTTGCAACGTGAACTCTAGATATTGTTAATGCGTACGTCACGCCTAGACAAACAACCAAGACTTGTTGATTCAGCTACATCTGCCTTACCATACCGTGGAGATATGTTCTTTAAATGTTACTACAATTCAATGGTCTAATGCTTGAGCATAAAAATAAATGAGGGCAGTAACCCTCCGCAGCTATTGCCAGTCACCACTAGTCATTATGTTCCTAGGTAACGCGGATATCATGATTATCATGCGGATTTGAATTATCGCATAAACTCTAGGCTTTACAAGGGGGCATCTGGCTCCAATACTCGCAGCAGCGCGCCTACCAGATGCAAGCTACCTGTAACAAGCACTATCGTCTTCTCCGTCTTATTTCCTTGGGATGTTTCACTATTTCTCACTTCGGAAACCGCACTAGCAACATTGTCGCAGACAACCGTCTGGCTATCCGGCGACAGTTGGCTGAAGACCTGGGCTCCGGCGTTCTGTACGGACATGTCTCGCTCAGCCTCATCGCCAGCCCGCGACTGCAACTCGTTCCTCGTGAAGACGGCCTTGTCAAAGATAGCCATAGTGTCTGGCGACGGGGCATTCTGCTGGATACCGGAGTACAGGCCCTCCAACAGCTTGGCGGCATCTCGCTCCTGCTGGTTGAACAGCAGCATATACCGAGTGTTTGCCGGGGTGCTGCGTTTGGAGGCAAACCAACGTGCCACCTCTCGCAAACTCTCCGCCGTATGCGCGCCGTCTATCAGCCAGGTGATGTTACCCTCTTGTCTCGTCTCACATCGGCCCCTGAGTCGAGCTTGTCGTAGACCTTCGGCAAAACCCTCGGGGATGGAGCCGAAGTCAATAACCGCAGTTGACTTGTCGTCCTTTGCTTGTTCCGAACCCGCAAGAACCCGAAGATGCTCGCGCGCCGCGGATACAGCGAGCGCCTGGTTATACTTCTGGAAGTCCCCCTCCAGGCCCCCGACCTCCGCGTCAGCCCGGACGCCGCCCCAGGCCTCGACGGCCTCGTCCGGCACCTCGACCAGCTCGGCGCCGCGCTCCGCGACCCGCTGACGCAGGACCTCCATCGTCGCCTCGTTATCTGCGAGCTTGCGCGTGAAGCACCTCCGCCCCGCCTTGGCCACGCCGATCTTGTGCCACGCGATCTCGGGCAGGGTGCCGCCCAGCATCCCGACGTGGTCGATGCCCAGCTGCGTCACAACTCCCGCCGTGACCGCCTCGGCGGGCAGCACGTTGGTCGAGTCGTACTCGCCGCCGATACCGCACTCGATAACGGCGCTACGCACGCCCTCGCGCAGGAACGCGTGGAAGGCCAAGATGGTCAGGAAGCGGAAGTAGAAGGGCTTGGTGGCGGGGCCCTGCAGCTCCGCCTCCCGGAGCCGGTCGTTCTCCTTGGCTCGCGCGGTCTTGGCGGCCGGGTCTGAAGACGAGTGCCAGTCCCCCGTCTTACGGCCGAGCTCTGCCCGCGCCGCTTCCGTGAAGGCGTCCCACACCTCGAAGAAGTAGAGCGCGAACAGGTCCGGCGCCAGCGGCTGGCCGCCGATCATGATGCGCTCGCGCACTGAGACTAGGTGCGGGCTCGTGTACGTGCCCACCTTGCCGGCGTTGCTGTGGACGAGGATCGAGGTCAGGAAAGCGCAGACGGATCCTTTACCTTTGGTCCCTGCGACGTGGATGCACTGGAGTTGGGCAAGGTCGCGCTGGGAGAGGCCGGCGCGGCCGAGCCAGGCAAGCATTTCCGGGATGGCGAGGGCATTGAGGTCTTGGGGCTTGCCGTCATTCTGAGCCGGTGATGGGGGTAGTATTGGGACAGAGAAGAGAGACGTAACTGCCTTGTTAGACTGCAAGGAGGAGAGGAGCGAGAGCGCAGACTCATATGTGCGAGCCATGGTTGGCAAAGATGAGTATCGCCGCGTCGGGAGTAACCTCCGTGTAAGTGACAGGCTACTAGTTATTATGGAAGGTTTGTGGATGGCCCGTCTGGTGAATACAATAAAGAGGCTAGCAGTTGGAGTCTGCACCATTATTTGAATTGAGATCCCAGACCCTTCATGTCATTATTTTTGGGACCTGTTGCGACTATTCGTCTTCTCAATTGGCCACCTCATCAATGGCTCCGATTCGGAGCGTTGCGGAGTATGTGATGCTGGCGACGAGGGTCTGCTCTGGTGGATGGATCCTTTCGCGAGTCAGATTGCTATTGAATACTCGGACAGGTGCTGGCCAGCTGGCAAATTTATCCGGCTATAGTCTTGTAACCGACCCTGAGTATTGTCAGCCCCTTCTCGGTGGCAGTTGTGTTGTTGATTTGTTTACTGCACTAGGTATGAGATGAGGGTATTCTACGTACCAGCAGAGCCTTGAAAGGCCATTCACGGAGTTTGACGTAGTAGACCAAGGGGGTAGCTGGTAATCACACAGGAACTGCGGTGGTTGAAAACCTACAAAGTTTAGAGTTTTGAGGCCACGGGAATGAATGTTTATAAATACACTTGTTCTACATGTATGTAAATGCATTTTGCCAAGTTGCGTGGGTATACGTTCGTATTCAATCTGAACGCAATGGACATGGTTCCAAGCCATGTGTTTGTTTTGTCCCCGGCAAGCTGCGGCACAGAGAGGTATGGAATCGAAGGATAATCGAACACCTAAGTTTTTCCTCGGTGAACGAGCTAAGCCGTCTGCTTAGCTATCATGACCGCGATCTCCTCCCAGACTCCGCGCACCCTGGGCGATTTGTTGTGCTGCACGTTGAACTTGCCCACGGCCCGGAAGTTGTACCACTTGCGCGTGGCATTCTCCGCCGTCGTGTCGCGGACGTAGTTGACGATGCCGAACCGCTGGTTCGCGGGGCGCAGCTCGGACAGCTTAACCTTGCTGACCCGCGGCTTCGCGATGGTGCTCATGGTCGTGATGTCCAGCTCCGTCGTCTGCGCCTGCGACGGGAGCCGCCTGACGAAGCTGCGGAGGGCCTCCTCGGAGACCCGGGCAAACGGAGGCAGGCGCAGGTGCATGAAGGAGACGAAGGGCGATGTCAGGTAGCCCACGATGACCAAGGGTCCAATGGCCGCGGCCACGGCTGTTGTAGAGTCAGCTGTATTAGCATTCTGCGGAGTTATAGCCCGAGGAATAGTGAAACTCTCTTACTTCGCAAAGTTGTGTCACCCCATCCGGTCTTCTCTATATAAGTAGGCGTCACCACGAAGCCGAAGAAGGCGAAAACAAAAATGGTCGACAGCTTCAAGCATGCGAGGAACGTAACTCGGCCTGTTCCGGCATGGTAGATGCACAGCCGTTCCGGGTACACTATGTTTCGCTTAGCAGATGAACGGGTAGATATAATCCAACATTGGAGTAAAATAAAGAGACCTTACTATATTTCCGCTCAGGGGCTGCCTTCACAACATTCGCTGCCGGTTTTGTCGTCGTGGTGGATGCAAGCCGGCGACAGGATAACTGTCTAAGACTTCGCGGCGACACACAACGGGGTGCAATTGAGGCACGACACAGCCGCAGACCCATGGGCCTTAATTGGGCATTTCTCAGCGATGTTATAAAAAGCATGTTGGCAGATTTGTGGGATACTCCGTCATCCCCAATCTCTACTGAGGGATGAGATGTCGTGTGTTGCTGTTCTGAGTTTTACAGGGTTGTTGGGTGCTGGCCTTAGCGCAACTGCTCACGCTGCATACCTTATACCTATGCTGTCAATTGCTACATGTGGTTGAGACACTCACTGGGCAATAACCACTTGTAGACCATTCACATTGGAAGTCATGTTTTTATAGTAAATGAAACGGGAGTATCTTTATTATCATTTTCATCGCATCAATCGTTGTAGTCATCGACATCTTGTGCTCACAACTCATCCGCTGCATCCATCAATTAAACAATATTCTTCGTCAAGAACTCAGTCCATTGCTCCTTCGTCCAGCTTGAGCTGATGTCGTTCGCGACAACACCGTCGAAGACCACGGTGGGCGAGACATGGATGCTCACCAATCGCGCCATCTTGATCAGGACCTTGAGGTCATTCGTGACCTGGTTACCGGAATTGAGCGAGCCGTCCGGGCCGGGCTTGTCGCTGATCTCTAGGAGCCCGTAAACCTTGGACTCGTCGACGCCGACGCCGGCCGCGACCTTGGCGAGGCGCTTGTAGGTCTGGTTGCGGGACTCATTGACCACGTTGACGTCGAAGAAGTCCTTCTGCTGCTGGAAGAGGGCGTCGCTGAAGGCCCAGAACTTCTCGGGCGCCAGCTTGAGCACGGCGACGGCCGCCTCGTGCGTCAGCGTCGACGACGGGTGCCACGGCTGCACCTGGTGCCGGAAGATGATTTCGAGGCCCGCCGACCACTCCGAGCTGCCCTGCACCAGCGGCACCACCGTGTGGTACAGCGTGTTGAACTGCTTCGCGCTGAAGGGGCAGACGTAGTCCAGGTACACCTCGAGCGTGTGCATGCTGGAGCTGAGGCCCGGGGCGGACTCGCCCGAAGCCGGGGCTCGGAAGCGCAGCTTGTGGGCGGCGTATTTGGGAGGGACGGCCATGGTTTCGAATTGATATCGTTACCGGTACCTGATGTGAGCTTTGGTTTTGGTTTTTAGTCCTTGATTAACAGATAGAGGAGTGAATTAATAGGAGAGAAGAGACAATTGGAAGTCCTCGTTCTTATCCCGCCTGATCTGCAGGCTATGTATGACGCGATTGCTGATTAAACTCACAGGTGGCGGGGTAGAAATGCAAGATGCCATTCCATGCCACCATACTTACCTCATTGAAGCATTCGACAAGTCCACATGCATGCGGTCTCAAACTAATCGACATGGTCAAAAGCCAACATTGAATTCAAATCATGCTATTTCATATTTGCTCCCGTCTAATATTCTTCAAAATATCATCAACGAGCGTATTGCCCCATGGCTGATTTCCAAGCTCTACTCTTATCTCAACGTCTATTTGCATATTACGATGGTCGTATGGAAGTATAGGCTCCTTAAGCAAACCCGAATACTATAATGAGGAAGATTTGATTTGCATTGAATTGGGGATACCTAAACTGTGTTCTTGGCAATGATTCCCCTCGCGAAATCGCCAAAGCTTATGTGCTGGTCGAGATCGACCTCGTCTTCTAGATTAGGCTGGGTGAAGACAGCCAGGGTGTTTCGAGCAACGCCCTTGCTGTATGCTCCACGTACCGAGTGCTCCACGGCCTTGAACTTGCCGCGCGTGATTCTCTCAAGTGCCTCTCCGGTCTGAAAGGCGATACAGTCTTTGGGGATCTTAACTTGCACCGGCTCGCCCTTTCGGTTCTTGATCCATAATCCAGCCTGCGGATCTGGCGACTGTGCGAGCTCGTCCAAAGTTGGCAGTTTCTCTGGAACGTTTCCATTGAGGTCTGGCACCTTGGCATTGACTTTCAGCTCGTCAATGAACATGGCAGAAGTCAAGCCTGTCAAACAGCCATGGTCCTTGTGGACCGAGCACCAGTTATCTTCCTCGTCGCCGCGCTTCATGACCTCTTCCGTCATTGGGTAGTAGTGCAGAAGACGCGCCTTGGTCGTGGAAGAAGACTGCACTACCTTCTCCAGGTAGGACTTGGGGTACTCAGGGATCTCTTTCTCGGCAAACTTGTCGCAAGCCCTGGCCACAAGCACGGCCGTGTCGATGATGAGTCGGCACATTTGCTCCATCGTCGGCCTGAAGCCCGGCAGCATCTCGTTCGGCGGCCAGGAGTTGGGCGCCAGATACTCGGGGAAGTCCTTTAGGGTGAAGCGCTCCGTGGGTGTGGCGGCCTCCCGGTTGGGGTCGACGTAAAAGGCGCAGTTTGCGTAGAAAGACCCCTTAAGGTCGTCCGCTCCACCATTCTTCAACTGCTCACGCCCGAGCGACCACCCAACAAGATACTTGGCAGCCTCATTCGTGAACTTCTCTGTATTGAAAGGGAAGAAAGTTCAATAAGTATTTACACGGTCAAATATAGAATATGGTTCATACCAAAGTCGGGTTCGCTCAGGTTGCCCATGTACGAAGCATAGGACAGGAGTTGGTGTCTCAGGCTAGCGAACTCTTGGGGTACGTCTTTCACTACCAAGATCCCCAGTGACTCCGGACCAAATGCCTCCTGCAGAGTCTCGAACGAGATATCTCCTGTTTATCGTGTGAGTACAATCCACTAAGGCACGGCTCTCCAAGTAGATCGGGCCTTTTACCATTCTTAAGATCCTTTAAGGAAACGACGACTGGCTGTGCTGTTGCCATAGTGTGGCTTTTAATCTAGACGAATTAACTGGACTGGGTAAACAGGAATGTAAATTGAATCCTAGAGAAACCAGAACTGAAATGCAGAACCTCGGAGGCAAATAATTCTGTACTGAAATGCCCTTTAAGTGTCTCGTGAGCGTCCACAGGAAACCGTCGGCTTTCCATGTTGGCGCTCCAAGTAAGGATGTTATCCGAAAAGAGGAGCGGTATCTTTCGGGACCTGGGGAAAGCACCTGCACCAACAGCTAACAGGGGGGCTTGTTGCTACCCTGCATCAATTTTTAGTGCCTATCTGACTGCATTAGGTAATCGGAGCCTGCTAAACCAACGTCAAGGTCCCACCACTGACAGCTAAAGTCGCTTAACTTCCAGCAACCGTTGGCATACTTGCATCAACATCTTCCAACACCCTCCTTTAGTTGTAATCGCCGCAAGCCGACGAATCCCACTATGGTCAAGCCATTATCATTCAAGGGCGATAAGAAGCCCAAGAAGCGGAAGAGAACCGAAGCCGAATCATCGAATGCCGAAGCTGGATCAACCGAACACGCCGTTGCGAAAGTTGCGAAAACTGAGGAGGATGCGGGCGACGATGACAGTTGGGTCTCTGCCGACGCTGTCGGCGACCTTGTTGGACCGGTGATGTTCGTACTCCCGACAGATCCTCCGACCTGTTTGGCATGCGACGCGAACGGCACTGTGTTCACGGATCCCGTCGTGAATATCATCGACGGAAACCCAGATACGTCAGAACCTCATGACGTGCGCCAGGTCTGGATCGCCAATAAGATTGCCGGCACCGAGCAGTTTCGATTCAAGGGCCGATACAAAAAGTGAGTAGTGCCTCGAACGAAACTAGGTGCGACCTTTTTCAAGTCACTAACCAGCAAAACCAATCAGATATCTTAGCTGCGACAAGTTCGGTATTCTCAGCGCGACCTCGGAGGCTGTCTCGCCGCTTGAGACCTGGAACGCAATTCCCACGACCGATACACCAGGAACTTTCCAGCTCCAAACACTTCGCGATACCTTTCTCACGGTTAAAGAATCTACCAAGGCCAATGCTGCGCCAGAAGTCCGGGGCGATGCTACTGACATCACCTTTGACACTACACTACGGGTCCGTATGCAGGCGCGCTTCAAGCCCAAATTGAAGGCTACCAAAGAAGAAAAGGCGCGGGAGAAGATCAGTCGCAAGGAGCTCGAAGAGGCTGTGGGCAGACGACTTGAGGAAGAGGAAGTCAGAACCCTCAAACGGGCGCGACGGGAAGGCGACTACCACGAACAACTGCTTATGCTCAAGGTCAAGAGCAAGCATGACAAATTTGGCTGAGGCGTCTGTATTGCTTGGTTTACGGGTAGGTCAAAGCTAAGCTGCGGCTTTCCATGACTTGATATATCCGTCCTCTCCAACACTGAAGACCGTTTGTGCTTCATCGTAGAAGCAGAAGCTTCGTACAATTTCGGAAGAGTGGGCACCGGGCAGTCCCACCCTGTTCTCCGTATCAAACGCCCACTCAGTACCCTTGGTCAGATGGACCATTTCAAACATTTGGTTCCTAGCACACTTGTCAGCGCTACAATATTATACCGTCAGCGTACTTGACTTACTCGTGAGTTCCGGCACCAATGACAGCGCCTGCACCGTTAGCCTTGGCAGTGACATTGGCGATGTATTGACAGTTCAACGCTTGTCTCATGTCGCCAAAGTCGTTGGTTGCTGACCCCTTTTCCTGGTCCTCGGCGATATTGTATAGCGCAAACCTCTCATCGTGCGAGACGGCGTACACCTCGGTCTCGTTCAGGAAGCCTGCGTGGTGTATTGATGCATCATGGTTTAGTGTCTGAATCACAACCTCGTCTTCATCAGTGATCTGGGTGTCATAGATGTTGACCAGACCGTCTGTTGAACCAGATAGAAGAACGTTATGGTTTGTAGGGTGAAAGTTCAGCTTTTCCCCGTCAGTCAGAATATCCGTTTGAATGAAATGATTCTCTAGCCAAGCTCACCTCGGTAATATCGTCACTGTGAACCTCCTTATACTGATGCCGCGGGGTGGGCGTGGAGCGTACATCCCTGATATCTTGTAAGTAAAATGGCAATCACATACAGGAAGGCAAGTGCGCGCACCAGATGAGTATAGATGCTTGGCTGTTCTTTAGCTCAGTGCCCGCCACAACAGAGAAGCCTGTACTTGAGCAAGCAAGCGAGAGTACAGGTGCTTGGCTGTCTATTTATGACCGTGTTAGTAACTATCCGCCTTTGTATAAACCAATTCTTCGTTGTACCTGTCAAACGAGCGACTTCAGCCTCTCGTGGATCTTTCCTCAGGTCCCATAATGAGACACTGCCGTCCTCTCCGGCCGTACAGACAACAGACCCGACCAGATCAAAAGCCTTTGCGCAAGTGAGGTTGCCATGCTTGGTCTGCAGCGTGGTCACCGGGCCAGGTCTAAGACTGAGAGGGTTGAAGGCGCAAAGCTTCTGGTCCGATGAGATGGTGGCAGGCCCTTGCGCCAAGGGTATCAGGTCTAGGACATAGATCTCTTCTAGGCCCGGATACCGGAACCCATCTACACACGACAGGTTGAACATGGCCTCTCAAATGCTTCTGCGAGTTCCCGTAGGTTCAGTGTAGGAAAGACCCGATACGTGAGTAAACGAGTGGATAGTACGGAAGGTAAGGCCGCAGTAAGACAGTCGGATTTTAGGTAGGCTGTTGTGTTTCAAAAACTGAAAACTTGGTATGTATAAGCTTTCGCAATAGCCTAGCCAGTCGCCTTTCACATCTATAAAATTCATTCAATGGAAGGTTATTTTGAGCCTCCAGTACCAAAAATAGAGGGTCGGCCTGCCCCGCCTAGAAGGTGCTTGGCATCCATGCTTGGCTTGCCGCCCCATAGTATTGAATACGGTATACTTTAGGTACCAACAGCCAATCGTCGGGCGGGTTTTAGCTGCTCGGTTAGTGAGCTTGGCCGTTCAATTCGGCTGACGTCGCGCCCGTCATTGCATTGAGGACAGCTTGCCCAGGCACAGCTGCTTGTCAATACCTAGCAGTCAAATAAGCAGGTGCCTCAACTTCCGGATAATCGCAAAGTGACCACGTTGGACGTTTTATTCCGGGCAACGCAACCAACATCATTCCCCCTCTCGCTTTTATTTCCCAGGGCACTTTTACCAGGTACCATGACACAATTACAGCTCCTTACCTTTCGCATATAGCATAGTTAGCCATCATGAGGCGTTGGCTTCTCGCGGTCTTCCGTAAGTACCATGCTCTAGTTCATATATCATTACCTTCTCTCCACGGGGCAAACACAGCTGACCTCTCGCCTTTTTATCCACAGTGCTTTTGCAGGTTCTCGCCATCGCATATGCTACCGAGCAGAAAGTTCTCGGTAAAGATGGCTCCACCGACAAGCTACCCACTGACGAAGTCGAGTCGCAAACGAACGTCGGCTACGAAGCCCAGGGAGGCTGGACTCCATATCAGAATGGTAGGACTTGGCGAAAAGAGAAGCATGCCGTTGGAGACAGGACTAACGGACCACCAGGATGGGAGCTAGTCGATGCCGCCATGGTCGAGTTCCGAAAGGTCAAGACCCCCTTCTACCGGAAGACGAAACGACAAACGGGCATGTTCGGATCCATCTTCAACCTTGCGCTCAAGGCACTACCGAGCCTGCGCAGCAGCGCACCACCCCAGGAACCGGCGGCGGCGACCACCATCAGTGGTCCTTTACTCGAAGGCGTCAAGCTGCTCCAGCGATCCGCCGACCAGAACAACACTGACGCCATTTACCTCCTTGGCCAGCTGAACTTCTTTGGCAACTTCTCCCACCCCAGGAATTTCAAGGCAGCCTTTGACCACAACAAGAGACTGGCCGAAGTCAACGGAAACAGCTCCGCCCAGCATATGGTTGGCCTGATGTACGCAACAGGACTTGGCGACGCCGTGGAGAGGGACCAGGCCAAGGCACTGCTGTACCACACCTTTGCTGCAAATCAAGGTCATACCAGAGCGGAGATGACTATAGCGGCCCGTCACCACAGCGGCATTGGTGTAACGAAGAACTGCGACATGGCCTGCAAGTATTATAAGAGGGTCGCAGACAAGGCCATGGCTTGGATCAGATCCGGGCCACCCGGAGGCATGTCGATTGTTCAAGAAGGGTACAGGATCGCTGATGAGGATGGTGGCGCCTACGGAGAAGGGGCCAGCTTTGTGAGCTCGGGCATCAATGCTCTGAAGCACAGCGTGAGCTCCGACGCTTACGCCTCCATTGACGACGTCATTGAGTACCTCGATTTAATGTCGCAGAAGGGCGACTTCAAGGCCTCTTTCAACCTGGGACGAATTTACTACGATGGCCAGCGCGGGCTTCCAAGGGATGTCGATGTGGCCAAGCGGTATTTCCTGGCCGTTGCCACAAAGTTCTGGCGCGCCAAGGACGGCCGAACTACCGAGAACGCCAAGCCGGGCCTGGACAAGTACGCAGGAAAAGCTGCTGGCTATATCGGCCGTATGTGGCTGAGGGGCGAGAGTGGCCAGTACAAGCAGAATTTCGAGCATGCGAGGAAGTGGTTTGAGCGCGGCATCAAGTATGGCGATGCTCAGTCGCAGTGGGGATTAGGCCTCATGTTGTTGAAAGGCTACGGCGTCGAAAAGAACACGAAAAGAGCCACAGATCTACTTAAAGCCGCAGCAACGGACTTCGGTCCTGCTCAAGTTGTGCTAGGTGCTCTCCATCTCGACCAAGGTACCCCGGATGATTTACGTATTGCCGGCTCCTACTTCGAGACTGCTGCGCGCTACGGTAACATCGAGGCGCAGTACTATCTGGCCGAGATGATTCATCATGGAGTCGGTCGGGATAAGACTTGCAACCTGGCAATGCAGTACTACAAGGTCGTTGCTGAGAAGGCAGAACCGTTCGTGTCATCCTGGACCGAAGCCAACCAAGCCTACGAGGACGGGGACTACGAACTGGCTTTGTTGGACTATGTTCTAGCTGCCGAGCAAGGATACGAAAAGGCACAGAACAACGTGGCCTACATGTTGGACACTATGAAGTCAAGCTTCGCGGTCCCGTCGTGGCTAAAGCGACCAACACCGCGGTCCAACCTCTTGCAGAACTCGGCACTTGCCTTGATCTACTGGACCCGATCGGCCGTACAGGCTAATATCGATTCATTAGTGAAGATGGGCGATTACTATCTCAACGGAGTGGGCACTGAGGCAGCTGCCGACAAAGCTGCCCAGTGCTATTCTGGGGCTTCAGAATATCTCCAAAGCGCGCAGGCTCTTTACAATCTGGGTTGGATGCACGAGAATGGGGTTGGGCTGGTTCAAGATTTCCACTTGGCCAAGCGTTATTACGATCAAGCCTTGGAAACGAATGACGAGGCGTATTTGCCGGTCACGCTGAGCCTCCTCAAACTCCGCATGCGCAGCGCTTGGAACACATTCACGCATGGCAAGATCAATTCTATCCGGGATGAGCCAGGTAAGCATATTCTTCCCATCCAAACTGAGTGTGATTCTAACATGGTTCCCTCTAGCGCCGAAGAAGACTTGGTCTCCGAGTGAATGGATCGACAACTTCCTCAGAGACGAGCATGCCTACTATGAAGATGGTTACGATGACATGTATGATGAGAACATCGTAGGGAGCGATGGGGAACCCTTTGGGGAGGAATTCGACGAGTTGGAGGGCATTATCGATAGCCTCATCATCCTGGCCTTGTGTGGCATGGTTGTCACTCTGCTATTTTACCGGCAATGGCTGCAGCGTCGACGCGCCCAAAGAGAAGCAGAACAAAATGCTGCAAGAGCAGCCGGGATGGCACCTCCACCGCATCCGGGGCCAGTGCCTCGAGGGCCTGGAGAACCCCAGTTTCAGGTATGGGGTATGGGAGGGGTGGGACACTGAGAAAAGCCCAAACATAGCATACACTACCACGAATTGAAATACAACAACCAACCTGCCCCAAAGTCTATTATCGCCCTTCGGTCAACTACCGACTGACATACATGAAGGACTCAAGAAAAGCCCCCAGGCAGCCAGGTGTCCACTGGAACGCAAGGCTTGCCCGGATCTCGCCCCAGATGTAAGCTGGCGGCTGGGCGGATGAGCTGGTCAGCTGGTGTCTGGGTGTCTCGTCCTCCTTAGGCCCTACAACGTTAAGACCGTGTTTGCTATATGATCATGACACTCTATTACGACAGTCCTATAATCGAACATAAGCCCTTGTCATCACTAACTGACCTAGACTAACCTTGAGCCAAATGCTGGGAACACAGGTCATCTTCATTCCGGATCACCCGCAACTATTTTAGGGGAGGCTGTGTTGTAGTAAATAGGATCACGACAGTTGGAGCCTGGCAGCCTGGAGGCCTAGGAGAACTCATTGATTATTGGTTCCAGACTCTCGTGATCATGCCTACGAGAAGGTGTGTCGACCCTGGCTGCCTGGACTGCGTAGACCTACCTGTCTTCACCATCGGCATTAGAACGGCCTTACGCGCAAAACCCGACGGGGAGGATGCCCGTGAGGAGACGAGCCTCGCTTCTCCAGCCGGTAGTGTCGGTTCCGAAGCATGTATAAGCTTCATCGAGTTGGGCCAGATCGTTTGTGTGGATTTGTCAGCCCTGTCTAAATAATGACAGATGTGGACGATCCCAACCCAAAACCAATTCTCTGGGTCGTCAGGGAAAAGGGGGGCACACCTTGCGAACATTGTCGGTAACTCAAGCTGGATTGAACCCTTTATTTTTAGGCCTCTGGTCGAATGCCTACTGCCCTGCCCGCGCAGCCAAGACGGCAAGGAGGGTAGGGGCGGAATCATCGCGGGGGAGGTGGGTAGTCCGCCCCGAGTTTCGTCATGATCCCTTACCCACCGTGTCATTACGGCACGATGACCCCCAAGTGCCACAGCCACGGGTCCCCAGACACCGCAAAAGGCCTAAGCAAACTCTGTTCGGGCGGAGGTGGACAAGAATAAAGTCGCCGGGTCAGGGGACTCCACCCTGACCTCGGCCACACTAAACACTTAACCTCGTCCTCCGCAACTTGTCCGCAGGGCCGCCGCATCGTCAAACTCTATCAATTGCCGTCTCACGATTTGCTGGCGCCGGATTCTACGGAAAGGGGGGTGGAAGGGAGTCACAGCCTCAACTCAACCGTTGGTACGCGACCTTACGATGTTTCCGCCCAAGACGATTGTCGTCTATTTTCGACAAGTGATCACGACTTCAATTCTAGACTCTAGTAGGCATCCATCTCGTCTTACAAACGAAAGTTGGAGCTACGCCCTTTCAGCCGCTCGGCTCTGGTTTCCCTGGGGGGGAACCACCTACGGTCTAGATGCTTCGCATCCTTCGCATCCGCGACGAGATGCTTCGGCTGGGCTCGTGTATGACCGACTTTTGACGTGAATGGATGGATGGATGGAGGAGACGAGGGAGTATGATAGTACACATCGTTAAAACCGGAACGCCAACTGGAAGAGGAACAGTCATGGGACACCGGGGGTCTCTCTGGCCACGCCAACGGCTATATAACTCGGGAAGAACGCACGTCTGTCTGTTTCTTTTTCTTCCTCTTCTCCTTATGGTTATCATACAAGTAGTTAGGCCAGAACGGAATCTCTGTAGTGGTCTCTGCAAAACAACCATTATTTCTCCTCATATATCCTGCATCCATTCAACATAACTTACAAACGTCACACGACTTCCTCCCTTCATCATGGTCAAGGTACAGACACTGGCTGCGGCCCTCCTCCTGGGCACCGCCATCGCCACCCCCCTCGGCAATGGAGTCGAGCCCGCCGCGGACAAGCGGGCCGCCGATGTAAGTTATATTTCCAGGGATGGCTACTACACACACACACACACCCACTCACTCACACATTCATACCTGTCTGATGATGACTTGGGCCCGAATGAGCTAACACGTTCATCTCCCAGACCCCTGAGCCCCTGAAAAACTTGGCTGTCAAGAGGGATGATAACGCGGCTGATACGGCCGATACGACTGACACCGCCGATACGGCCGACCATGATGATTGGTGGCACAGACACCAGTAAGTCTTTTCTTTCTTTTCTTTCAATTCTGACCTCCTCCTTCTGTATGGTCAACACGCACCCCTCGCCCCTTCCGCATCCGTTAGCGTAAAAGGCTGTTGGCTGACCCGTGTACTTGAAGTTATTGGGACGATCACCACCACGGTTGGGGTAATAAGGGTAACGGCTGGGGCGGTGGCTGGAACAAAGGTACGCAAAACATGCCGAACCGTTTCTGATTTATTGATGATTTTACATTTATGGGGGCATCAGATAAAAGAGACGACGACGAGTGGGGCGGCGGTTGGGACAAGAGACAAGCTGGTGGTTCCGGGGCTGCCGGTTCCGGTGCTGGCGCTGGCTCTTCAGGAGGTGGTGCTGGAGTAGGCGGAGGCGGAGGCTCCGGTTCGCGTCGACCCCGCCCTGATGGCCCCCTTTATATTTGCTTAACGTGCCCATTACTAACGTATCTGTCGGATTAGTCAAGCGCGATGAAGATGAAGAATCCGGCGGTAAGCGACTTTCGGTTTCTATTCCTTCCTATTCCAGTGTTTATTCCACGTTATCCCAGTGTCTCATAAGGGCCGGGGTAACCGCTTATTTAAGAGATTTTCATTATCCCCCTCTTGAGACACCTTGTTCACACTAAGAATAGCAAATGCTAATGCCGAGGGTCGATAGGTGGCGGAGGCGGCTACGGCGGCGGCGGCGGTGGCCATGGTGGAGGTGGCTACGGAGGTGGTGGTCACGGCTATGGTATGAGTTTCCCACTCCCACAATGTTACTCCCAGGTCACTGATACCAAGGCAAACAGAACGCTACGGCGGCGGCGGCGGCGGCGGCTATGGTGGCGGCGGCAGCAGCGGCTGGGGCAGGCGAGACACCGATTATGGTGGATATGGTGGACACCATGGCGGCTACGGCGGCGGCGGCTACGGAGGTCATCACTATGGTGGCTACGGAGGCCATCGCTATGGCGGCGGCGGCGGCTACCACGGCGGCTGGGACTGATGATCCCACCACCTCCTCACAGAGAGCGGTATGCGGGCGCCGAGGAACCCTCCTCAGCCACCGGTGGCAGCGACTCATTACCGCACATGCGTTCTACTATACGCTTCCGCTCATTACCTGTCCTATGTTCTTCGACTTTCGCACGTCAAGAAAAAGGGGGGGAGAAAAGAATCCATTTACCAGTTTGTATCTCGTTTGGAGGGGGATTCCGATGAGGGGGTTTGCAGAGAAAATAACATGGCTGCAGGCAGGAATAATGTCTTACTAGTTTTAATTTTAATTTGTTTGGTTTCCTTCAA
Source organism: Apiospora sp. TS-2023a (assembly GCA_038364195.1). NCBI lineage: Eukaryota > Fungi > Ascomycota > Sordariomycetes > Amphisphaeriales > Apiosporaceae > Apiospora > Apiospora sp. TS-2023a. The sequence continues at coordinate 2,769,466 of JAQQWQ010000009.1, read as the reverse complement.
TTGATGATGGCTTTGCTGGTATTGTGATGACTGAATATAAATTCTTCTTATGTCATGAACGATACTGCCCATACAATGTTCATTTCCTCTGATCAGTAGAAGTACGAGGAATAAGAGCACACGGGGAAGAATAGTAGAATAGGTCTATCGCGAGAATCATTCGGTTGTGGTACCTGCAACAATCCGTGGTTGGATACTGCCACGGGCCTGGTAAAGGGGTCTGGCGCGGACAAAAAACGGGCCTCATCACCATGGCCGCAAGCATCCTCGTAGCAAATACACCGGTCTTGGTCGTCCCGAGGGTCCCGAAAGTGCCATGGGAGATGAAGCCGTGCTTTGCCATATCAGGCATGCGTATGCGACTGAGACTGTCACTTTTTGCGGGAACACGCCGTCCGTCGCTTGCTGTGAAGAATACGTATCAAGTTTGATGAACCATTCTAATATTTTGAGTTTCGCTACATAAATGAACAATGAAAAGAAATGACATTACAACCGAGTGATATCATCATCACACATCCACCTCCGTCTCTGACCGATACTCATCCGACTGCACCTTCCTCGCCTGCCTCTTCTGGATGAGCGGGATGCCGAACCCAGTCCAGAGCGTCAGCGCAATCACAAACGCCAGCGCGCTGCCCCAGCCGTGCGTGGCCTTGAAGTGCGGCGCCTGCGAGCTGGGGAACTGCAGCTGCTGAAACGGAATAACGACGGCGCCGCCCACGGACGTCATCAGCCCCAGGATGAAGGCGCGCTTCTGCTGGTCGCCGCCGCAGCACTCGTTGCACCAGCTCGCCAGCAAGGGGGTGAAGCAGCCGTACGTGCCCATGGCGATGAAGACGAACATGCGCAGGGCGTGCGGCACCTCCCACGCCGCCAGGACCGAGTAGCAGAAGACCAGGATGAGGCCCACGGCCAGGCACACGGGGCCGCGGCGCCCGATCTTGTCGGCGACGAAGCCCGTCGTCAACATGGTGACGAAGTTGACGGCGCCGAGCGCCGTCGGGATGTTGTTGATCTGCGGAATCGTAAACCAGTGCGTCGACTTCAGGTACAGCGTAAAGTATTGCATCACGTAAGAGCCCACGGTCAAGCTCCAGAGCGCGTAGCCCAGCGGGAAAACGTAGACCTGCCAGCTGGTGAAGATGCGTTTGAAGACGGTGAGGTCCAGCTTGCCGACGGGCATGCGGCCTTCCTCCTCGATGCGCTCACGTGCGCGCTGCCGCTCCCATTCGTTGAAGTACCAAGCCTTGGTGTTGTGAGGAGTGTCAGGATGGCAGAACTGGAAAATGAAAGATTAGCTTAAGTAGTCCCCAAAAACGACCTGACATGAAAGTCAGAAAAGGGAAGCATCTAAACATACAATGCCATAAATAGCGACGGGCAGGGCGAGGATGAAGTCAAAGATGAACAGCCATCGCCACGCCGACATGCCGCCATGTCCTTCCATGCCGCTATAGAGCGCGGACTGCAGGTAGCCCGAGAACATCTGGCCCAGGACGCCCGAAATCACAAAGAGGGCCGACCGTCGCGCCAGCTCGCTCTTGCGGTACCAGGAGCCCAGGGTGTACTCGATGCCCGGCCAGGCCGCCGATTCGAACAGACCAATACAGAACCGCAGCGCATAGAACTCGGAGGCGGTGTTGCACTTGTACAAGAACAGCACAAAGAGGGACCAGCAGGTCAGGCAGAAGGGGAGCCAATACCGGGGCCGCACGACGGTAATAATAAGATTGGCGAACGGGGCGCCGATGAGCTGGCCGATGTTGAAGTAGGTGTTCATCCAGGAGAGCTCGTTGCCCGGGCCGAAGCCGAGCTCCTCCTGCATGCCCGAGGCGTAGGCGTTGGTGACGTTGTTGCTGTCGAGCCACTTGACGAAGAAGCAGAGGCACGAGTAGGACAGGAGGAACCAGTCCAGCTTGAAGATCAGCCGCTTTTCCTCGGGGCTCGTGCCGGGCTCGTGCCAGTGGAACCATCCCGACAGTTTGGTTGAGCCCGACGGTTGCGGCGTGGCGGCCTCAGCCGGACCCGACGCCGTGATTCCGGCGAATTTCTCATCCCTGGGATCGGCCGATGAATTGTGGGAGCTGGACGGCTTCTCATTTGTCGGCGCCGAAACCTCGTGTCGTTGTCGCTGTTGTTCACCAGCCGGAGGACCCATTTGCGCGTCGGCGCCGACCAAACTGGCCGCCTGAATTTCCTCAATGGGCGCGGACATGGGCGCGGTAGGAGGAGTGAGTGGGCACCCAGGCAAGATGCAGATTGGCGAGCAGTCAAAAGTTGACGGGGGTTTAACCACACAATCGGATTTCCGTCTCGTAATGAATGGAATGACCCGCCGCCCGTAATGGCCGCGCCGTACGAGGGCGACTAGGAGGATGGACGAGAAGTTGGCTTTATGAAGGGAACTGGCCCCATGCTAGCCAATATCCATCGGGCCTATTCTTCCGTACTGAATCATTGCAAAAGGTCAAGCGGCAATTGTATCATACCGGGGCTAAATCACAACAAAGCCATTTGCCGTACCAAAGCTTGTCAGCCAGATCCCCCGGGACTAGGCTGGGAGGCGAAAGTCTGGCTCTTCCCCGGCCGAGAGAGAAACGGTGCTGATCGCCAGGCATGTTCAGGTGGTGGGTGTTTAACTCGACTTGGTAGATATTGTCGGGCTATACCCCGACAGTAAACCGGGGTAGACTAGGTAGATACCGTTTAGTCGGGGATCCCCTGGGATGGACATGTGAACCACAGTGGAATAGCAATGCCATATGATTAACATGGTATTCTCACTCCATTGCTGTTCGTGATTATTCGAGAGGCAGCTGTTAATTGCCTGATCAGGATGGCGTCAACTGAGCTGCAGCAGGCAGAAGGAAGAGAGAGTGGCTGGCATTGACAAATGGCGTGCGAAAAAATGGAAGTGAGCAACAGTGGACTGTAACCTTAGCTAGCGGAAGGCGGGTCGGGCTACGCTCCGCTCAGACACACTCTCTAATACCTCAGCAGCGGACAATGGCCGACCAGCCTATTTATTCTGGATATGATAACATGCAGTTTACTGAAGACGTGATCGTTGACGATGGGTCTTCCAGGTTTGATTACTAATAACTAGGTAAGTATACGCTCGAAGACGTTCCCGTGTCCCGTAAGAGAGACACAGCGGTTGGCTTTGACTATTGCTTAGTGGTTGGTGTATTCGTCCAAGAGCAACAACTAAATCCGGGGATGCTATATTGACCTTCTTGCTCTTATACACCAACATGGCAGATATCAGAGTCGCTATAGACCGGGGCGGCACCTTCTGTGATGTGGTGGCACAAGTCGAGGGCCGGGAGCCCATCATCTTCAAGTTATTGTCTGAAGATCCCTCAAACTATAGAGATGCGCCGACCGAGGCTGTTCGGAGGGTGCTGGAGGTGGTTGAAAATAGGAGCATCCCAATAGGAGATAAACTGGATGGATCCCGAATTGGTGAGAAACTGCCAGTGGTGTGCCGCTTGACAAGGTTTTGGCAGCATGGCTAATGCACATCATAGCGGCGTGCAGGATCGGTACAACAGTGGCCACGAATGCACTGCTCGAGCATAAAGGCGAGAAATTCGCCTTTGTGACAACTAAAGGTATTATAGACCGAGATCAGAAATATCGAGTAGAACGAGGGACTGATGTCAACCCACCATAGGCTTTGAGGATGTCTGCGTCATCGGGGACCAGTCGCGCCCCAAACTCTTTGACCTCAACGTCCGGAAGCCCAAGGCCCTCCACGCAACCGTCATCGGGGTGGACGAGCGGGTCACCATCGAGGACTATGACCTCAACCCCTTCCCCCTGGACCGGAGCAGCGTGGGGGCCTCGCAAACCGACCCGGACCTCGTCACCACGCCCAGCGGCGAGATCGTCCGGATCCTGAAGTGCATCGACCCGACCCAGGTCCGGCAGCAGCTCCAGGCGTTGCGGGACCAGGATTACGAGTCGCTGGCCATCTGCTTCATGCACGCCTACATCTTCCCGGACCACGAGGAGGCGGTGGCGGCCCTGGCGCGGGAGGTCGGGTTCCGGTACGTGACGACGTCGGCCCAGACCAGCCCCGTCGTCAAGCTGCTCAACCGCGGCAACTCGACCTGCTCCGAGGCCTACCTGTACCCCATCATCCGCCAGTACGTCGAAAACTTCGAGTCCGGCTTCGCCACGCTGCCGCGGCGCGTCGAGTTCATGTGCTCCGACGGCGGCCTCAAGGAGGCCCAGAAGTTCAAGGGGAATGAGGCGCTGCTGAGCGGGCCAGCTGGGGGTGTAGTGGGAATCGCTCGTTCGTGCTTTGACGAGGTTGAGGGAACACCGATTATTGGGTTCGATATGGGTTAGTGGCTGTTCCCCCTTCCTCTTCCCTCACTACCCGTGACTTGATGTACGTACCCCTATTCTGGCTCGCTTGCTCACTATATCGCGACTTTTAGGTGGTACGAGTACTGACGTATCACGGTTCGATGGGAAATACGACCATCTCACCGAGACCACGATCGCCGGCCGCACGATCGCCGTGCCCATGCTCAACATATCCACCGTAGCCGCCGGCGGAGGCTCCATCCTCTTCGCGCGCAGCGGTCTCTTAGTCGTCGGGCCCGAGAGCGCCGGCGCGCATCCGGGTCCCGCTTGTTACCGGAAGGGCGGGCCACTGACCGTGACCGACGCGAACTTGTTCCTCGGCCGTCTGGTGGTTTCTTCGTTCCCGTCCATCTTCGGGGAGCACGCCGACCAGCCGCTCGACCGGGACGTCGTGGTGAAGAAATTCGAGGACATCACGGCGGAATTCAACGAGCAGACGTCCCAGAGCCTAACGGCAGAAGAGGTCGCACTGGGGTTCCTGAACGTCGCCAACGAGGCCATGAGCCGGCCGATACGGAACATCACCGAAGCCAGGGGCTTTGCGCCGGAGCGACACAACCTGGTCAGCTTTGGCGGCGCGGGGGGTCAGCACGCGTGTTCGATAGCAGACAAACTGGGCGTGAAGAGGATTCTAATTCACAAGTGGTCGTCGTTGCTCTCCGCCTACGGCATCTCCCAAGCGGAGCTGCAACACGAGTCTTACGAGCCGTATGCCGGCAAGTTCACCATGGAATCGCTCGGCCACATCCGGGACCGGTTAAAGGGGCTGAGGCAGCAGGTCTCGGAAGAGCTGGTGTCTCAGGGGGCAGAGTCGGAATCAATCACCTATGACGAGTCCCTAGTCCTCCGGTACTTTGGTACTGACACCACTATCACAATATCCAAGCCCGACGATGAGGATTATGGAGCTGCCTTTATAGCTCATCACCTGCGCGAGTTCGCGTTCACCCTGAACCGGAACATTGTCATTGACTCGATCAAGGTCAGGGGTACTGGATCGGCCGGTGCCGTTGTACGTGACGAGTCACCGTTCCAGGAACTGGCATCTCTGGCCGCGAATAGCAACAATACCCTACAAGCGGAAGAAGCGCAGAGAGTCTACGTCAGCGGAGGCTGGCGGGATGTGAGCGTGTTCCGGCTCGAGAAGGTCCCGAAAGGGTCGGTGTTGGAAGGACCAGCTCTGGTCATCGACAAAACCCAGACCATCTTCGTGGAGCCCGGCTTCAAGGGGTACATCTTATCCAGCCACGTCGTTCTGGAGAAGGCGCAGAATGACCCGTCAACAGTATTATCCGGCAGCACTACAGCAATCTCGGCGGACTCCATCAACCCCATCCAGCTGTCCGTCTTCGCCCACCGGTTTATGTCCATCGCGGAGCAGATGGGCAACACCCTGCAGCGGACGTCCATCTCGACCAGCATCAAGGAGCGCCTCGATTTCTCCTGCGCCATCTTCTCCCCGGACGGCAAGCTGGTCGCCAATGCGCCCCACATCCCCATCCACCTGGGCTCCATGCAGTTCGCCATCCAGTACCAGCACCGGCTGTGGGAGGGCAAACTGACGCCGGGCGACGTCTTGCTGACCAACCACCCGCAGTGCGGCGGGACCCACCTGCCCGACCTGACGGTGGTCAGCCCCGTCTTCTTCGACGACCAGATCGTCTTCTACGTCGCCTCGCGGGGCCACCACACCGACATCGGCGGCAAGGGCATCACGTCCATGATGCCCGAGAGCAAGGAGCTGTGGGAGGAAGGGATCAACATCAAATCCCTCAAGATCGTGAGCGGCGGCCGCTTCCTCGAGGACGACGTCCGCGCCGCTTTCGCCCGGGCCGGCGAGTTCCCCGGCTGCAGCGCGACGCGGCGCATCGCCGACAACCTGTCGGACCTGAAGGCGCAAATCTCGTCCAACCAGCGCGGCATCACGCTGCTGATGAAGCTGTGCGACGAGTTCGGCCTGTCCGTCGTGCACACCTACATGCACGGCATCCAAGCCAACGCCGAAGTCGCCGTGCGCGACTTCTTCAAGCGCGTGGCGCGGACCCGAACATCCCCAGATCAACCCCTGGAGGCGACCGACTACTTCGACGACGGCACGCCGATCCGGGTGCTCATCACCCTCGACGCCGGCACGGGGTCCGCCGTCTACGACTTCGCCGGCACGGGCCCGCAGACCTGGGGCAACTACAACTGCCCCATCAGCATCACGCACTCGGCCATCATCTACACGATCCGGTGCCTGGTCGACGCCGACATCCCGCTCAACGAGGGCTGCCTGGCCCCCGTCACCATCAAGATCCCGCCGGGCTCCATCCTGAACCCGACTCCCGCCGTCGCCGTCTGCGGCTCCACCCTCGCCAGCCAGCGCGTCGTCGACACCATCCTACGCGCCTTTGGCCGCTGCGCCGCCTCTCAAGGCTGCGCCAACAGCTTCGGCTGGGGCATGGGCGGCCGGGACCCCGCGGACCCCACCAAGATCCTGCCCGGTTGGAACTACGGCGAGTCGCTCGGCGGCGGCGTGGGCGCCGGCCCGGGCTGGCACGGCGAGTCGGCCACCAACGTGCACTCGACCAACACGCGCAACACGGACCCCGAGGTCATCGAGAAGCGCACTGCGGTCCTCGTGCGGCGCTACGGCGTCCGCCGGGGCAGCGGCGGCGTGGGAAAATACCGAGGCGGCGACGGCGTCGTGCGAGAGATCGAGGCCCGCATCCCGCTCAAGTTCAGCATCCTGAGTGACCGCCGCGTCTACCGGCCCTACGGCATGGCCGGCGGCGGGCCCGGGGAGGCCGGCCGCAACTACGTATACAAGTTCAACGATGAAGGGGGGCTGGAGAAGATCAACATCGGCGGCAAGGCAGTGGTAAACTTGAACGTCGGGGAGATCATGCAAATAAATACCCCTGGAGGCGGCGGTTGGGGTACCCCTGATGATGATGTAAAAGATGTTCACCATGGCGAAGAGCAGGACCAATTGAGCTGATGAAGGCTTGTATTAAACTATTATGATAAAAATATACAGTTGTAGACATGTGTGCCCGAGCAGTCAAACCACTTTGGACAACGGGGATATTGTAGATATATACTTCTTTGCGCAACAGAGACAAGAATTAAGCGAGTGTGCTTAGTCTGGGGGCAGAGTAGTCACCCCGTTTGGTTGAATCCCCTCTCCAAAGGTAGTCGTGCCATAAGATATATGAGTAGAACAACGCGAACTCAGCGGCCTCACCTCGGGCTCCACCTCGCAGACCGAATGCGCAGCGCTCTTCTGGAGCTTGTAATGTGTGTCCTGAAACAGCGTGAGCCTCTTCACACGAATGGTCCCGCTCGACGACGACATCGACGACATAGTTGCTGCCGAGTATACCGAGTCGGGATAGGAATACCGACCGGGGCCGGGGCTTCTTGCGTCGCCATAATCGTCCTTTTCCTCCTCTTTGTTCTCCGGCTGCATCATCGATGACTCGGGCGCCCAGTGTTTCATAATCTTCAAAGCCCACGACGTTGGCGTCGTCGAGGCGAGCTCCGGAATGGTCTTCCCGCTCATGAGCACGCGCCGCAGCGGGATCGAGTGGACGAAAACGCCCATCATCCACTCGTCAATCTTTCGTATCAGCGTCTGCGCACGCCGGACCTCTTTCGCGCCGATCGTGGGGTCGCGTGCTAGTCGGAAGGGCGTGTTGATGGCTCTGGCATGGAGGCGGGCCATGGGCCTCGCGGCAGGCGACCGGGTGATCTCGGTCTGGAGGCACTCGAGCATGCGCGCGATGGCGCGGGGGCCGGCCCGCTTGAAGGCTTCGTTCCGGTCGTAGGCATGGTTTTGCAGGCGCAGAGCGTCCAGGAGCGTGGCACAATGTACCGGCGACTTTTTGTCCTGCAGAGACAGCTGCCAACCAGAGTTCACCCGGTGTGTCGCCACTTGCATGTTGCCTGTGCTTACTGAATGCCAGAGGGCGTCGTGTGCTGAGGATCTGTACGACTCGAGTTCCAGCAACTCCTCGTAGCCCGTTATTGCCAGCTCTTCTTCCAAACAGCCAATCGTATAACAAACACGGGAGTATTCGTGCCGGCCTAGTATCCGGGCCGTTTCATCGTCGTCTAGTTTGGCCAAGGCATCACATATTTCGGTCACGCAGCCGAATCGGGTCCAAGGATGGCCAGTCAATTCTCCTTTCGGCATGTAATAGTCCAAGCGCGGCATCATACCTGACGCTTGCAGTATCCTGGATATATCGTCGATAAACCTGTGCGCGAAAACGGGATAGGAAAGTTGCGAGGTGCCATCGACTCTGGTGACGGGAACGTCTGAAGACTCAGGGGCGGAACCCCATCGGCGGAAGAGCTCATCAATCCATGACATGTTCGGCCATTCTTTTGGAGACCCTCGATTGAAGTCGTGGACCATCATCTTATGGAAAACTACCAGATGGTTCAAGAAGTCTGATTTGTTCCCGAAACAAGCGCTGCCCTCGCAGCTCCCAAACGCATGACGCTTGACCAGGTGTTGGCCTTGCCGAATGAAGCACTCGTCATCAGTCCAGTAGAACTTGAAGCTGCAGAGTTTGCAGACAGAGTATCCATCCGTGCCGTGGTACTCAAAGACATCGTCGATGCCATTCAGTGCATCGCAACTCCAGTGACACACCTGGGGTCCGTTGGGGTTCTGGACCAGATCTCGTAATGATTTCGGTTTCATAATGTTCGTACCAGACCCGTAGCGTTGGAGACTGGTCCTGCTGCTATAAGACAAGTCGCTCTTTTCATCCTCCTTTTCTGCATCTGGAGAAGATCTCGAAGTTGGGCTCTCCGTACTTGACAGCATGTCTGATACCTCGTTTGGCACGAAAGCAACCTCCTTTTCAAGCTGCTGTAGTCTCTGTTCGAACTGCGCACTCCGTTCGGCCGCAGTTTCGTCGTAAAATCTAGGAGGATGAGTCAGAATACGAATCATAAGGTCTGGGAGTTTGGCCAGGACATGCCTTCCGAGAAACGTAAGATGAAGCCATAGAACGGCCCGGTGTGCAGCCAGTTTGGTAGCCAGCTCATCAAAGACTTCCCGATAGCCCACATACCGTACCCGCTTGTATAAGTCATTCCACTGGTTGCCACAGGATGGTTGCAATGCCCCATCGACGACCCAGTCCTTCATCTGGAGTAAACAGTCTTGTAGGTCGGTTTCCAATCTGCTGAGCGACATCTGCAGCCTGTGATCCTCGGCCGATACATCGTTGTGCTTGTTAAGTAAATCGACGGCATCTTCTAGTATTTGCTCCAAGGACCGCAAGTCCTTGAGCACATCTGGCGCTGACGGGGGTTGATATCTGATTCGTTTGAGGTGATCTCTCAAGATGAGGACGGCTCTCAAGGTATCACAGGATAGCCTTCGAATATTACTGACTATTTTGGCCACAGTGCCCCCTTCACCTGGTCCTTTATCCATGATTGATAGCGGGTGGAGAGTGTGACATTGCAGGAACATTCAAGGGGATTTCGCCACGATACGGGCATGGCGGCTGTCTGGGCCTAGATATGCAGAGGTGCCCGTCCTTCTGATGGAAAGCTTGGCCACAAAGGACCGTGTCCAGACGAGCCTCGAAAGCATGGCTGCACCAGACAGGAGTTATCCGAAAAGATAGACGGACATCTATCAGACAATGTCTGAAGCGGAGCGCCATCAAGGCCATTAGTGGTTACCAATACATGGTGCACAGATCTTGGCCAACTTCTGCGACCAATCGCTGAACCATACGTCATGTGGCCTATCGCCTCAGACTCCATCAGTCTATATCTGATGTGAGTGCCGTGGAGGTAGATCATAGTATGTGGGTTCGATAGGCGTGATCTATTGGTGATTACCCAGGATATCTCTTGCGGCAGAACCTGAGCCGGCAGATTATCCCGGTTCGGGCTTCGCTCCACATGCTGTACAGACCAGACAACACTTCGTTGTTGTGACTGCTGATCGATAAAGTAAAGTGCTGCATCGGGATTGAAGAGCTTCAAACTGCTACCTTGACACAGTTAGGCCACGAGATAAAGGCTCAAGTTCGCCGAAGTTTCTTGAGTTGATATGATTGGTCCCTTGCATATGATCGTCATCCTGTGCGATATACCGACTATGCTGGTACATAGTACGTAGAGTCACACACGGCTGAGTAACAAGTCGCAGTCAAAGTGGTCCATTTCAAACCTGGGGGCCTGTGGTGCCTGTGGTGCCTGTGTTCACAGTCGCTCAGGCACCGTCGTCACAGTCGTTCGCAACTGCCTTTGGGCCGAATACACTTTATGTACCTGCCTAACGACGTCGTTACCTTTGGCGGATTTCTCGATGCGTGGGACTTGCCGAATTCCCCCATCGTGGAGGATCACTTATCGCAATAGACGCTCTTGGGAATCTGGTTCCTTGTTTTTACGAAAACAAGCTTGATCAGTACCGGGATCGTACATTTCCCAATGAGGAGCTGGGAGCGTCAAATCGTTGGTAATAAGCTTTGTCATCCGATGTGCGAAACAACGGCTTTGAAACATGCGCGTCTGCCACAGGTTGCTATCGGTCTTCGTACTCGAGTAGACCGGCAGAAACGGCGTTTCGAACTCTAATCACTTCGGCTCTAGCAAGTGGCGAGTGCTCGATGTCTTTGCTGATAAAGGGAGCGCATTGCACTTCACAAATGGTTTGGTGCGGGCGAGCGACACCATGGTCAGATCGCGGGGCTCGTTCGTTATGAGGAAAGGGGGAATTTGTTCTGATTACAAACTGTACTGCTCATCCAAGCTCTAATAGATTAAAATCAGGCACGGATATATCCCGTAGCCTCCTGTCGTCAAAATACGACCTAATGCTGCTGGCTACTCCTGAACCCATGTGACCCAACCGACGCCGGAGCTGATGCTGTGCTGTAGTACAAGTAAAGACAAAGACCAAAGAGAAAGAATAAAAAGAGGTAAAGAGTAAAAATGACAAAATAAAGGCAAACTGCAACCAAAAGAAAAGGTGTACAGTCATGTAATAATAATTGCTCGTGAACGCAACAGCGACAATGCCGGGGTATATCTTCCAAGACTCTTTCCCGCCCACAATTCGTTTCAAACGTCTCGTAGCGGCCATTACAGCCATAGCAGCCATCTCACCACGCCGACGATACCGCTACCAACGCCCATGAAGATCCTGGCAATCGTGACAATAAACCACACGTACCACATGAGCCCAACCAGTGCCCACTCAACCAGGAGCCAGCCGCCACGCCTCGCCCACCTGAAGCGCCGACGTTTGCGCCGCATCAGATTGTCAATCACGTCGAGGACGTGTTTGACCTTGAGCCGCTGCCCGTCGTTGATGTCCCGAGAGCACTCGTCAGCGTCGTCAGCAGCACGCCGCGTCATGTCAATCAATTCGGTAGCGATACGCTGGTGCAGCGCGTCGGCACGCCCATGCAAATGCCGCACCTCGTTCTGCGCAAAGGAATGCATTTGCTTCTCGAGGGTGAAGCTGGACGCCTCAACGCCGGAGCTGAGGATGCGCGCACTAGTTGCGTACAGATCTCGTTGGGAGACGGCAAGGTTGGCCTGCTCGGCAGGGGTAAACCGTGACAAGTCATCCCACGATAGGCCAGCAGGTGTGCCTTGCAGTGTAGATAGCGCACGCGGTTCTTCAAAACGGCGTGCGATTTCCATAGCTTTAATGCCCGATGAGAGGACAAGAGCACGAATGCGGGCAGCCTCCCGCTTCGAGAGTTGCGTTTTCCGCTGCAGTATCGACGATTGATCTGAAATCGACCAATGACGTGAGCCAGCCAAGGAGTCGCGCTGCCGTTTCGAGAGTGCCGGGGCGGTCATGACAGCGTCGTTGAGTTGGCCAGATGATTTCCGCACATCGTCAACTACCTTTCTTCGCTCGTCGGATTCCGACTCGGACACGTCGGAAACAAAAGGATCGACGTTATTCAGCTGCGCCATGGGTGACGATACCGGCGAGGCGTTCACCACATCAATGCGTGGAGGTTTGAGTTTATCGAATCGACTTGAACGACGACTTGGGGGCGATATATCTACAGGGACGTCCAGTGCACCGCCTTCAGAAGAAGCTGGTTTTTCCACGTCCGATGCGGGTTTGAAGGTAGGCATCACATCCAGGTAGTTCTTAACTTGTTTGTTCTCCTGGGGCAGAGTGGATTCCGTCTGGGAGATGGCCTCGGATCCTCCAGCCCTTCCTTTGGAGAGCCCCTTCTCTGATTCATCGCTCGATGTGTCGGACGTTGAACCATCGTCATCTTGGTCTTTCTTCCATAAAAGGTCCGATACTTTCGACACGCCACCACGAATGATTCCATCAATCTTCGCACCTCCTTTGAAAATGGTGCGAAGTCCAATTTGATCATCACGCCCCAGTCTGAGACTGCCCATGGATTTATGGGACTTGTGGCTCTCGCCAGTGGCGCGAGAAGGTATTTTCGGCGCTGGGCTGCGGGACCTTGACCTCCTCCCCACGATCCCAAGGCTCTCTGTAGAAAGAGAAAGAGTGGACGATGGAACTGGCTCAATAGGGCTTCCAGAACCTTCCTCCTTTATGGTGCTTACCTGGTCAAGCCTGTCCTTCTCTCGTTCCCGATCCCGACTCCGGTCGCGGAACATGCTCTTCACTTTCGAAAAGGGGTTGCGCGCGGGTGATGAAGGGCGGCTGCCAGGCGGCGATGGGTCCATTCCAATACCTGACATGAAGTTGTTCCGTCGCTTTACTGGCTTGAGATCTGGTGATGGCGGCGCAGAACTATCTAGGTCCATCGAGAACCTTGAGCCGAAGCCAGGGACTTCCAAACTTGAGCGGAATGATCGTACTGGAGAACTCCGGCCGCGCATAGTCTTCTCCGGGTCCCCGCTATCTTCTGCCCGCGGACCTGTACGGGTGTAGCCCTGTGCTGAAGGGTCAGAAGACCCGTCGGGCGTCATATTAATTGGGTGGATCTGTTTGCGATCGTCAGACTCCTCGTCAAGAGACCGTTTCCGGTCTTCCAGAGCCTCCAGTGCCATCATCTCATTCATCTGTTTTTCTAGAACAGCCTTACTGTCAGCACTGACAGTCCCACTTCGCCCTCGCCTCTTGCGATCAGTCTCGCTCTCAGACGTATCTGAGAACGAGCTCCTTCGAAAATTGAGGAAGTCATGATGGCTATGCACAGAACTATTGTGGCGGTGATGCATGCCCCTGAGCTCATGAAGCTTATGCCTAGCTCTTTCGCGCGCACTTGTATGTGATAAATCAGTGTCCGCCTTTGATATCGCGTTAGAATCCGAAGGCTTTGGCTCAATCGAGATATCATCATGCCCATGTTCGATACTTTGGCGGGCGCGTAAAGAACTCGCGGCAGACTCTTCTCCCTGGTGCGACAATGGCTTCGATGAGGCAGCCACTGGTGTGGGAAATATACGAGCGTAGTTACGATCTTCAATAAGATATTTGTGGTCGTCTTGTTCTAGCCAATTAACATCGGCAAGCATATCGGCCGGATCAATCATCCAGTCGATCCTAGGCCGCTTGGGTTTGGCAGTAGCCGAAACAGGCACAGGTATGCTTGACGGTTGCTGCTGAGAGCCTGGTGGCATTTGCGCACCAGCAAAAGGGGGTATTGAAGGGGGTCCTGGCATGAAAGGGGAGGCAGCCGCATGTCCAGCAGCTTGGTCGACCCAGTCAGTAACCTTAGACACATCAGAGAACCCTTGAGCTTCGCCATCGATTGCTCTTCTCTCCCTTGCCCGAACCTTCCGATTGCGTATGTACTGTAGTGGGTTGTAAGGCCGACCCAGGGGCACATAAGAGTTGGAGTTGAAAGGATTCTGGGGCGAAGTGCTGGCTGTAGGAGAGTTTGGTACACTGGACGTCGATGGACGACTGTTTTGTTGTACGCCTTGATCTAACGGGGGGATCAACTGTAAAAGACGTCTATGCTGTGCCATGAGCTCGAAATGTTCTTTTGCCTTTTGAGCCCTGTTGAGTGTTGATGCGGAAAAGTGATATGTATAGTTGCCATCAGGGTCAAATGTAGCCTGGTGAAGAGGACTGTTGACACGGGGATTGGAGGCCGAGATATTTCGCAAAGGAGCATTCTTTTCAGGCTGTGGAGACAAGTTCCGGGAAGTTCGCCTTTGCTGTTGGAGATGTTGCTTCAATCCCCCGCCGCTGGGGCTATCAGGAACCGGCGCAAGACGTGGAGGCGCCGGGGTTGAGACGTGTCTTCGTTGGGCCATCCTCCTCGACTCGCTGAGGTTCAGAGCCATATTAACAATCTGAGTTGAGTCCATATCGAGGGAACCAGTGTTTGGCCTTGGGGATGGGATGCGAGAAGACGACATTGGGCGCGCACTCGGACTTGGACGACGCTCTTGACGATGGCGGGAACCCGCGTATTCACCCTCCATATCCCTTGTGTCGGTGCCCATGTCAAAAGTCGAAGAAGAGCCAGAATCGCTCCTGTCTGATGTAGCCCCTACAGGGCTCTTCCCTTTCCGCCGGCTGTCCACGGGTATTTTGGATCTCCTGCGTGCTCCATCTTGACGTGGGAGGGTCTTTTCGCGGGGCCGGGCCGGACGATCGCTTGCGACTGGATTCGGGAGAAGAAAGCCCCCTGAAGGCCGTGGGCGATACGACCGACGTTTGTTCCGCGCATTGTCGTTGGCATCGGGGTCTATCACCTGCGGTGATGAGTCGTATAGAGCGCTGGCATCGGCGCTTGACTCGCCCGTTTCGTAGCTGCCATAGCTCTGTCTGGATCGGGATGTCGAGGATTTGGAGTGGCGCGGTGCGGTCTTGACACGGAAGTGGTGGCTCTCATTGTCGTCTGCCATGGCGCGCTACTCGGCCGACGAAGGAATACGTCCAATCAGTCGCATGCCAGGCTCCGTGTGGTATCTCAAGAACGTTGGCCGTGCGGGTGATGGAAGCCGAGGCGCATGTTCTCTGGGTGTCCAAACGCAATTCAATTGATTAGAGACATGGGCGATGTGCTAAAAGGGAGGTTGCGGCAGTACGGTACGGCGTGGCAGATTGCGAGTTTGCCATGTGAAGGGGCGTTTAATGAAATATGCAAAGCCCCCAATTACTGTGACCAGCGCAAATGCGTTGGCGTGATAACCAAACAGGTGAGACAAATGGATGTGGACGTTTATGGAGTGGCATGTGTTAGAAGCTTTTGGCGTCGCCTGAGAGCGTTAGCGCACGGCACTCATTTGCTGGCTACCGTACCTACGAAATACGGAATGGTTGCGCGCGTCACCTCCGTCGCTCATTTTCCCCTTTCTGCCAACCCCAACTGGGATCCTCGGCTCATGGGCAATACCTGTGTACATCGATCAGGCACAAAAGTCCCGACAGAGTTTATACTTGCAAGGATGATATCAATGCAACATTCCGGAATGCACGTGGATTGATCGATTAGGTAGCATCCGGCCAGGGTGGTATGCTACATCCATACTGGAGAATCGATGCATCTAACGCCCGACCTGGGTTTCCAAAGGGAAGGAAATGTGACATGTCTATCTTGTATGCAGGTTGTCGGCTCAAGTAGAATGTTCATCGTCACCAACAGTCATCCGAAACGAAAGGCTACGAATAACAATATGCATTCCTAAGAGATTTGTTTGCTGCCGAGATGGGGAGCCTGTAACGTAGGATAGAAGTGCATTCGCTGGTATGATGCAGTGTTACAATACTGCATGCTAGTTGCCACAAGGCAGGATGCTGGGCAGAAGCTGCAGATGAGTGATGAATGCCTTACAATTCAGCCTAGGGCATGATGCACTCCGAATATATCGCGGAAGGCTTAGGCACGATGCACGATGCATGACGCCCAACGCAATGGGACGATGCATCTAAAAGCGAGACCTCGCTCTGTCCCGACAATGGCGAAATTGTCGAAATCATCATCTTCATCCTTCCACTTGTCAATATTTGACAATCAGCGAGCTCATGATGGCAACCGGGTTAGAGGGAATCCCACTAGGCAATCTAACGAAAGGCGGTTACACGAGACTCGCAACATTCATGGGAGAGCACCCCGAGGTCGCTGTTTTCAAGCGGTTCTCCTACCTTAATACTCTCGCTCTACTACACATGCAAGCCGAACTCAGTGTTCTAGAGAAGGAACTGCAAGATCAGGTCAAGAAAGACTTATCGGATCCAGACAGAGCTGTCTATGATCGTGACTGGCGGGATTTGCGCAGCTCGGCGTCTTGTGATGATAATGAGGGTTCACAGCAATGGGAGCTCTCACAGAAGGTCACCAAGCTTGTCCGTGATTATGGTACGTGATATGAACTTCCATTGGGCTAGACCAAGTAGTACTGATGCCCTGGCGATTATCAGGGGAGGCATTAGTACTGCAGTATGAGCTGCGCAGAATTGGATCACCTACAGCGCCAGAGCTGAAATCCCTACGTGGCTGGATGGAGTTTGGACATATGGGTAACATCTGGCTCAGCGGTCCTGACAGAGAGATATGGAAGGATAAAAGTCTCTCGGAGCTTGTATGCCTTCGCCCAGACGAAGGTCGTGGCGCGTTCGTGAGATTCATCAGCCGCAAGCCTCTGCAATGGTACCACTACACCTTGGGCCATCTTTTCCGGGTAAGGTTGAAACAACTCTTCACGATTCTTACAATCCTCAGTTACTGGGGTATTTTCCTTCCATGAAGCTGGGGACTGACATGTCTTGTTCAAATGAAGAAACCCAACTCCAATGAATCCCAAGGCGATACGGTCTGCTACTCTCCTCGTGGACTTACGCGCCTGGAAGCTGTGGTGAGCACGGCGATTGTATCACTGCTCCCTACGGCGGCTATCGCTGTCCTATATGTCATGACGAACATGACGCAGCGGTTGATCATGATAGGCGTGTTTCAGTTAGTTTTCGCGGTTGGGGCAGGCTTATTCACCAACGGTAGGATGATTGAGATATTTGCATCAACAGCAGCGTAAGTAAACATCAGCCATTTCCGTGCCTGGATGACATAAGGGCTGACCTATCGCCATCATAGTTTCGCAGCTATACAAGTTGTGTTTGTTGGAAGTGCAACGTAGCGGGCCCCTCAATGCTACGCAGCTTTTGATTATATAAGGAGAAGGTCCTGGTCCTAGCCCCGGCTATTTCATCCTCCAGGACCATGTTGTTCAAGCTCCTGTGTATGTCATGTTCAGTCACCCCCTATTTTACAATGTGTGCCTGAGCTGCTGGACTGTGGATTCCCTGAATGCGACTCATCCTTATCCTTCTTTTTACGCTCCTTGTCTCGTTTATCGGCGGCATCTCTGTCTTTATCACGCTCTTTCTCGTCCTTTTTTAGTTTATCTTTATGCTCTAAGAGATGTTAGAATGGGTTTGACATCAGTCCAGACAAAATATTAAGCGATATGAACTTACTCTTATTGACTGGCTTGGAGCTGAAAAAAGGACAGATCAAGTGCATATTTATTTGTATTAGGTTGAGCTCCTGGATAGTATGATCACCTGTCGACTCTTCACGTCAGTATTTACTTTTTACGGACAAGCAGGGTGCCCTGTAAGGGATTAAACGCAATTTCTATAATGTTCCGCATTTATCACGCCAAAAGTACCATACTTTTGAGGAATAAACGCTGGGGTCGGGGGAGATAACTGCCAGAGCGGGAAGGGATGAACACTGGAAGTTGCTTACCGAGTATAATCTCGAAATGTGGTGAGTCCATGACGAAGAACTTGGTCGGGATGAATGACCGGCTGGAGCCATAGATCTTCCATGCCAAAGTAATCTCTCCGGAGAACGAGACAGTTCGTCCATTTACGTCGGACCATGTAGGCGCCTTCGAGAGCTCTCTAATCTTGGGGAGCATTTTCAGCTCCTCAACGACCCTTGACGATATCAAGTCACCTGCCTGGCATCCTGTATCCAAGAGGGCCGTATATTTCTTTTCAAAGTCGGCTTTATCTTTGATACGCAGCTGTGTTTGCCACCTCTGTACATTGTTAGGGCACTGGTGATAGGGAAGGATGGCGGAGCAAGAGAGACTTTACCTCTGGGTCATGCTGCCGTGAGGTTTCGACCAGTGATACCGAACGGCTAGTGGAAGGGGATCCTGAACCAAACTTCAACCCTGCCTCTGTGGGAGAATCTTGGTCTCCCCTTTGACTCCTTTTGCGGTACCAATAGTACATTCCAGCGATGACCAGGAGGAAGATGACGCTTAGACCAACCGATAGGCCTATCGTTAAAGGACGATTTGACGAATCGGACTCATCCTTAGCAGAGCTTGAACCCGAAAACTGTATGTCCGTTGGTATGAGTGTCGGTGACGATGATGATAGTGACGAATCGCTTGTGCTGATGATGGCCGTGGGGTGGGAGGAACCAGCACTGGTATCATCAAAGGAAGCAGGACTCTGGGATTTCACATCTTCCATCTTGGCCACGGACCAGCTTTCATATTGATCGCCGATTATCACGGCATTCGTGCTGTTGATTGTCTCTTGGTGTAAGGGTAAGCCCGGCCATAGGCTGTGGCGGATTTGTATAGTGTTTGGGTCATCCCCCTAGTGATATAGTTAGTACTAGTTTCCCCTCGCACATCGTTTGATTTCCAAAGTTCAAGTTACAGTTGATATCATCCAGCTCCGTGACCAGTCGACCTCAGCTTTCGGCATCATTTTAGTAACCTTGTACGGCCCCGCAGTCTTGAAAGTGAGCTGTAAGGAGTCAGTGTATGCCTTATTGAAGATCGTATAAACACCAGAGCTGTTGGCTCTGGGCTCGAAGCGCCATAGTGCGTTGTTGCCATTCTTGGAGCAAGCATCCACGCGGACAGGTAAATCCTCAGGCCTATCGAGAGATGGAATCGTTATCATGCAGTCGCTATCCTTCCCGGTTGGCATTAGTCGAATCCAGGTATCCGTGGGTATATTGGCCATAATGACGTGGTGAAGTAATGGTGTATCCCGAAGCACACATATCAAGAAGAATGAACTGAGGGCTATTCCTATTCGTGGACATATATCACTATCACGTCAAATTGAAGGAATCAAAGAGAGTTTATAAACACAGAAGCGCTCGGCCCAAGCCAGTTGGACCGCAGCAGCAGCGGATGTGGCAAACAGCTGTGCGTGCGGGTATGGGCTGTGATCGGCCATCACTTGTGTACCCTTCAGGGATCTAATAATAGAGATACTCCATTTTGACAGGATATGGAAGTGAAGTGGAAATTATGATTTGATCAAGTGGCTTAGGTAGTTCTGCAAAATATGTCCCATTCCTGGACCCGAATATGAATATAAGTCGTACGATGCTGACAGAAATGTGTGCGCGAACGATATGAAACAAGGTATGGCCTCCTCTAGGCCGGCCCTCGGTAACTCCTTGCAGATCCTTCCTATCATTCCTTCCGGTTCCTGCACTATATTTGACTTAGAGAAAACAAGGAACTAGGTTTAATGAAGTCGTCCAGCCCTGCTCTGTGATTGAAAGACCGCGTCTTGTTGACGCGATTGGCTCAAGATGGTACCAGGACATCACTTACAAGCCAAATATAGGACTTCAGCCCATAATCTCCCAAGCCAGTGTAAATTACATGAGGGCGGCTACAGACATGGGTACCATGTCGGGTTAAGGCTATAACGGGGTGACCGGTCAGCGAATACAGCCTGGTCACGTCCGTCCACCAGACCCGCGTCTGGGCATCCAACCACCCTTATATACTGTAGCCGTGGTAGTGGTGGCTCTAGGATATAGACATGTTGAAAGAAACCATCTCCTGATTGGAGGTAGAAACGTACTGGAGAGCGGCGGATCTGAGGTTGTTAGATTGTGTGTATGATGGATTGTAGGTATTAATGCTCATGTTGGGAACACACCGCTGCCGATGACAGTAGACCACAATTTCCGTAGGAACATTTCGAAGTCCACATAACATGTCAGGCTGTCAGTATACTCGTACCGTATCAAGTAGATCAGTGCAGGCAGGATGGGCTCACATGCCAAGATTACTATCGGTCAACTCATCGGCTAGATCTATAACATGGGGTCGTAAGCACACTGAGTGTGGTCAGTCATTTGCCAAGAGTAGCATGATGATGGTACACGACCTCACTACGCAAAAATGGGCTATGTGCACTGTTAAGACCCCAATACCCGAGCAGGGCACCTGTTGTCGAGGTCAAAAAGGGGCCGGCTAGGGATTGGTATCTGTCATATGGCAAGTTCCGATAATCTTGGGTTACACTATACATGTAAGCTTATATTGTAGTTGACCTCAGTAACGTATCACAGGAAGCGTACCTACACTTATGATATATGTATTTGCACTGCCAGATAAAATCTTGCAAATCTATGCTGCCTTCCAGAAGCGACTACGCCGTGAATTCCTATACACTAGAAGAGAGGAAGTCAAGCAACATGCTTTCAAGGTATATTAATTAGTTTACAATGTATTATAACCGGGCAAACCCTACACAGCCTCAAAGCATCGAAGGCAAGAAGAATAAAATGATGACCCTGGCGAATTTTCCTTCCCCGACAAAATAAACAGCCACCTTCCCCTACTCGATTCTCTTCTTGCCCTCCTCGACGCTGAGGTACTTTGCAGTGCTCAGACCCCGTTCGTGCTTCGCCACCAGCGGTCCGATCAGCTTGTCCTTCCTGATCTTGCTGATCGTGTCTTGGTAGCCTTCGACAGCCCACGGGCGGGGGTTCAGCTTGGGCCAGTTGACCTGCAAAGGAGTCAGTACACCACGCCAGCCACAATATCGTAAATAAACAACCATCTCAAGTGGACTTACATATAGGATGCCGTTGCTCAGAATGAAACGGCCACACCAGGCGGCAACAACCGTCCAGAACATCATGAATATCCGCATGATGATGACGGAAGCGTCGGCAGGTCGGCGCGTAAACAGCGCCAAGAATATGAAGAGAACGCTGAAACCAAATACATAGGGAATACTTTGAATGAGCACCGGTCTACGGTCCGCAAAGACAAGTGAGGAGCCAAGGTTGCCCTCCGAGGGCTCGTAAGCCCCCAAGAATAGGTCAAATGCGTCTTGGCGCGGCCCATCGCGGAAGTTGTTAAGGTAGAACCGAGTGACGGCAATGTTACCATCTGCCAACTTTCCGGCAGTAGTGCGTGTACCCATACGGGTGATATCTGTCTTCATGGCACCTGTGCCGGCATAGGCGCGCGAGACAGTGTCGGCATTATCAGCCCAAATATTGCGGAAGAGGAAGTAAAAGTCCGTGTCAGCAGTAGCAAAGTCCTCGCCGCGCTGCAGAAGTCCGAGGTCTACGAACATACGATCCAGAGTCCAGCGGGCGAGCATGCTCTGTACAACATTCGTACGGTCCAAGGAGTCCATACAGTTGGTTCGCACGATGCTGGTCTGGAAGTTGCGCGTCTCCAAGCCCCCGTTGGCCGGCATATCAACACCACGGAAGTACTGTTGTACCATCAAGGCCTCCTTGAGCTGATCGACAAGTAGCATCGCGCGTTGCATCTGCATGCCCCTTGTTTCGTGGTGATAGTCGAAATAGACATAGTGCAAGCGGTCATACTCCTGCTTCGAAGAACTAGGCTCGACCACATGGAACTTCTCATCCGTCCTAGCATCAGCCTTGGTACCTTCCTTGGGCGAAGTTACAAGCGTCGACACCATCTCCTCGTAGGCATCCTTCATGCGCTTCTCCCGCCCCTTTTGGTTAACCAGGTTGACCAAGTAGTTGTCACCATAAATTCGAATTTGCTCATCGAAGTGCTTCTTGGCCGCCGGAAGGGCCATCTCACATGACTTGACTTGCAGCTTTGGCGTGTACTTGAGAGCGTTAATTTCAGCCCAATAGGTCGGTATGCTTCCTCTCGTCTGAACGTAGGAGAGAATCTGCATCTCCTTGCCCTCAGAGCCGCCAAGTTTGCCGCTTTGCATGTCAGTGCTTCCAGCAAATCCACCCATGCTACTTCCGGTATCGTTCAGGATGACGACTTGTTCCGTTTCGTTGTAGTTGGCCGCATGTCCCTGTGCATCGAGACCTCGAGTGAAATATCTCGTTCCGGCACGATAGCGAGACTTGCGCGTGATGAGACTGATGGTCAGAGGCTGGCCCTTGAGGGTGGTCGGTCGAATCTCGAGAGTGCCCCACATGATAGGCAGGATGAAAGGGTCGGCAGCGGGTTGAGCGCCATGCTGCGATCGGCTGCCCCTGGCGCGGAATTCCATGAGGTCCGTCTGAACGAACTTGTTCCAGAAGAAACGGTCGTCGGCTCGCATCCATAGGGGCTTCGAGACGTCGGCAGTGGCTTGTCGCTGGAAGCTATTGGTGAGGTCGAGCGAATAGGAGAAGTACATGGGTCCTGTCATGACGAAGGTCTTGAGCAAGGAGAGGAACTGGTCCTCGTCCGGGTCTCGTATCTGACGCTCGCGCATGGGCAGGAAGTCGGTCGAGATGACTTTGTACACCATATGTCCCTTAAGGCGGCCCATGGGCTGAGCCTTGGTGATTATGATGACATACTTGTCCAGTCTCAACTTAATCACACCCAGGATACCAGCAACGCTGGTCTGACGGGTGATGCGCTTGTTGGGATAGGAACTTCCCTCGCTCAAGCGCAAGTCCCCGGTGGGACGGTCGATGACCAGAGCCGGCGCATTAGGAGAGGAGGGCGATGTGAAGGTATACGATTCTGGCGCCACCTGGACGTTGATATCGCGAAAGGGGAGACTCATGATGACGGTGATGGGTGGGCGTTGGTGGCCTGGACCTGCCCGGGGGTTGCAGAAGCGATAGCGGAGTGTATTCAAGTGCGTCGGTCTTCCTTAGAGCATAGTTCTGTCGGGCCGTTGTAAAAAGTGATTCTTGAGCTGGGAGTAAGTATCTGTTGTAAGTGTTGTAGCCTGGTGATGGAGCAGTGGCTACTTACATCTTTAGCAATGCTGTCACGATCCCCTGACCTTATTAACACGAATTGACTTCCAGGGGGCTCTAGACGTATTGCGATGGGGAAACCTGGCAAGCTTGTGATGCCAAGAGTAGCGTTCAGTGGATGCTTTCGCCGAGTAAAGCAGCACGGGCCGTGACCTCATAGCGTGCGTGTGCGTATGCTGCTGAGCCACATCTTTGTGCATATGCTGATGGACGTAGCAGCACGTGGATCATTTGATCAATGGATTAGGTGATGGACGGACTTCCATTCCTCACCGAAAGTAAGTAAGTACATAAGTCTCCTTTACATTTACAGCACCTATGAACACATGGCAAGTGCACATGCCGTCATTATAGGAGCAAAAGAGCAGAGAGTACAGGTGCCTAAGCACGTAGTTTGGAGCCGACACATTTCTCCTGTTGGTACAAAATGTAGGCAATACCAAGTAATATTGAACGTGGCTCATGGACATTTATTAGGTAATTTAATATGCTGGTAACAGCACGTCGAGCTTAGACATTGCCCGGTCTGGAGTTATCTGTCACCTGTTGCCTCTGGTACAGGGTACATGTGCATAAGTGTGTGGCCAGGCGATACGTGCTCCCCCAACAGCGGTAATCTTCAGCGCAGAGCAGTGCACCGAGCACCCAGAGCGCAAGGACCCGACACCCGCAACCACTGGAACTTCCGGGCGCCACCTGCATTCGTCCAACTGACGTGGGCCAGTTGCTCAGCCAGAAGACTGGAACAGCGGGAGCTTCAACAAGGCAGTCACATTTGAATATCGGCCATCCTAGGTACAGCCCAAACGAAATCATCTACACTTACTCGGCATTTCATCACCAAACCTTCCCCAACAAAGAACCGACCCCTTCTCTTCTCACGCCCATAACGAAACCCTGCCTCTTCGCCTCTGTAGTACCAGAATCCTACAACTTTCACAACAAAGCGATCCGTCGCAACCCACCTAGATAACCCACCGACCTTCTTTCATCGTCACAATGTCTACCAGAGGTGGCCCAGCAGCCGCGCGTGGAATGAACGCTCGATTTGCGCAGTTCAAGCTGGTTTTACTAGGTACATCCCATTCTGCTGTCTGCATTGCGCTCCAGTGCTAATGTCCTTCTACAGGAGAATCCGCAGTCGGCAAGGTAACGAACGGCCCTCTCGGTTGATGCGAATATCTCAAGCCATCCTTACTGACTCTACATGGGCAGAGTTCGATCGTTCTCCGTTTTGTCAAGGATCAATTCGATTCCTACCGAGAATCCACCATTGGCGCTGCATTCCTCACACAGACCATCTCTTTGGATGAGAACACCACGGTGAAGTTCGAGATTTGGGATACGGCAGGCCAGGAACGCTACAAGTCCCTGGCACCTATGTACTACCGCAACGCGAACTGCGCCGTCGTTGTATACGACATCACACAAGCTGTTAGTAATCGCCCAGCAAGACATTAACCACACGAGGCTAACATTTCTGCGATAGGCTTCTCTGGATAAGGCCAAGTCATGGGTTAAGGAGCTGCAGCGACAGGCGAACGAGAACATTATTATCGCACTTGCGGGAAATAAGCTGGATTTGGTAACCGAGCAGCCCGACAAGCGGGCTGTACCCGCCGCGGATGCTGAAGCGTACGCGAACGAAGCTGGTCTCTTATTCTTCGAGACCTCGGCCAAGACTGCAGAGAATGTGCGTGAGCTATTCACGGCCATCGCCAAGAAACTGCCATTGGACCAAGTCGGTCCTAGACATAGCCGTCCAGGACAGCGATCAGGAGGCGTGAGTCTGGGGGCGAGCGGTGAAGGCGCAAACACACAAGCCGGGGGGCTTGCAGCTGTTAAGAGGCTTCGCTTGGAATTTCTACGAGAGACCTGCCGACTCGGACCCGGTATCCTCTTCACTATCGGAGTATCATGAGGTTGGACGGCATAAGCTTTTTAATACACTGCGTTGATTCGAGTTTGATATCCATTTATTGTCTGATTAGGTAGGCAAGTAGGCAGGGAGGTTGGCAAATCGCAGTTAAACAAACAATTCATGAAAACATACACTGGAGACCCTGGCGAAGGTGGATAGCCTTGAGTGAATACGACTGTATAATTGCTTTGTACGATCTGGGAGATATCGGAGGAGAAGGCGATGGGGTGACATTCACTACATGGCCCTATCATGGCGAACCAGTAACTGGATGGGCCGTTTTCTGCTTTATCAATATGAACAGTGTGGAATCGTGCCGTTCTCATGGACAGTGGCCTCATTCACACTCAGAGTTGGGGTGAATATGATCCTCAGATTCTATGAAGCAGCCTGCATGCCTAGCCAGATTTATCTGGTTGCACCTAATATCTGTAATACAACTGAGATGATCATTAATGTTGGCGGCGGGAAGCTTCAATCAAGCTGATGGCTGCCCGCTGCTGCATTACGTATGACCTGGCTTATACTTGTACCTGTGTACTTGCTGCCCGGGATCCACCGGGAACGCAAAAAAGGTCCATAGCCTGTCGACCCGAGCTCCCCCAGCAGCACAGCGTTTTTACCTCAATCAGTGCAATAACATCACCAGTCTATCCACCACAACTGCTCTTTGGACAGTTCCTCGATGTCCCCATGTTGCGGTCTTCATTGCGATCCGTAAGGGCAGTGGGCAATGCGCCCATTGCCTCTGCTGTTTCCCGTCAATGGCAGCCTGCAATTGCCTCGACTGTCCGCGTGGCTGGAAGGGTACGACGATGATGCAATCCCCCGAAATTGCTGCTACGAACATGACACTGACCATGGCTTTCTTTGCAGAGATTCTATGCCGACGAAAAGAGGATAGACGATTCGAAGCTTCCCAAGTCTGAGACTACGACTTCGGTCGCCAGCGAACTCCCTTCGTTGAAGACCGAAAGCCAGGTCGCATCTAAAGATGTTCCTCTCACACCTCCCGAGCCCGAGGCCATTGCGTCTTCAGCAGCGACTGGAGCCAAGCTCCCTACGCCCCCGCCTATGCCGGTCAAGAAGAAGAAGGGCTTCTTCCGCCGTCTTCGGAACTTGGTCCTTACCCTTATGATTCTCGGTACCGTGACGTTCGGCGGTGGTGTTGCGTATTCGCGCATCAGTGACAACTTCCACGACTTCTTCACTGAGTATGTGCCTTTCGGCGAACAGGCAGTTCTTTACTTCGAAGAGTTGGATCTTAAGAAGCGATACCCGCGCAGTTTGACTGGTAGCTTATCGCGACCGAAGGATGCTGGTGCCGAAGTCAAGGTCGGTCCCCAAAGCGGAGCTTCTTGGAGAGTCGCAGACAGCGGCGAGAGAACCTCCAGCGCTGTCGGCAAGTCCTCCCCTAAGAAAGAGACCAGGAGCAAGGGCGATTCCAACCCTGTATCCGAAGCATCGGCAAAGATTGTTGAGAAGGTTACTGGAAGTGCACCCACGAAACAAACAAAGTCTTCGGGTTCTTACAAAGCCCCCGAAGTTGACGAGCCTTCTCGGTTCCCGCCTGCTTCCCCTATCGACCCCCTCACAGTCAAGGATGCCGAGAACCCCGTAGTTCAGGATTTGGTTAAGATGCTTAACGATATCATCACCGTGGTCAACGCCGATAACTCAGACGACCGCTTCTCTAACACCATGGGAAAGGCCAAGAACGAACTTAACAAGATAGGTTCCAAGATTCGCGATCTGAAGACCCAGGCTGAGGAGGAAGCTGCCGCCCAAGTTGCTTCCAAAGTCAATGAGTTTGACTCAGCTGCCAGCGAGCTTGTAGCGCGTGTTGAGAAGGCTTTGATTGCTCAGGAGAGCGCCTGGCGCGAAGAGTTCGAGACTGAAATCAAGCGCCTGCACGAGACATACAACTCTCGCATCCAGACCGAGATGGAGCGTGAGAAGCTTGTCAACGAGCAGAAGCTTACCAACAAGCTGCTTGAACAGGCCGTTCAGCTTAAGCGCCAATTCCAATCGGAGATCAAGAAAAGCGTCGAGGGTGAGCGCCAAGGCCGTTTGGGCAAGTTGGACCAGCTCAGCGGAGCCATCAAGGAGCTTGAGCGCCTGACCACTGGCTGGAACGATGTGGTGGACATGAACCTCCGGACACAGCAACTCCATGTTGCTGTCGAGGCCGTCCGTGCTAGTCTCGAGGACTCCGAGCACCCCCGGCCTTTCGTCCGCGAGCTTGTTGCTCTCCGCTCAATTGCGTCAGACGACGAGGTCGTTAACGCTGCTATCGCATCTATCAACCCTACAGCCTACCAGCGCGGCATTAGCAACCCCTCTCAGCTCATCGACCGCTTCCGACGTGTGGCTTCAGAGGTACGCAAGGCCAGCCTCCTCCCCGAGGATGCCGGCGTGGCCAGCCATGCCAGCAGCTATGTCCTGAGCAAGGTGATGTTCAAGAAGCAGGGGCTCGCGGCCGGTGACGATGTTGAAAGCATTCTCACGAGGACGCAAACCTATCTCGAAGAGGGTGACTTGGACCGTGCGGCGCGAGAGATGAACGGGCTCCAAGGCTGGGCCAAGACTCTGAGCAAAGACTGGCTCGGCGAGGTGAGGAAGGTTCTTGAAGTCCAGCAGGCGCTTGACGTAAGTTGATTCCTGTCTTTTTGCCCTGATGTGCCATCTTCAATATTCTAACATGATTCTCGCAGGTTATTTCTACCGAGGCTAGACTTCAAAGTCTCAAGGTCGAGCAGTAATTATGAATTGTAAAGGTTCCCTATGTTGACTGTATACTTGCCATTCAAGCGTATCATGGGGCGGATACGCCTCTAGAATTGAAGAATGGGGGCCCTGGAGTCTGTACTATAGAAAATACGAATAGACCATGATGCCTAAGATGTACGGAAGACCTCAACTTATTCGTGGATGCTGCGCATTTCTGGAGTAACAAAACGAGCCACCTTTAGACTGCGGTCACTGACATGATGTATGCTCTTTATTACGGGTATTTTATAATGGCGTCTCTAAACAAAAACCGAACACCAAACGCGATGCAGCAACAGTAATATAGTCGTACAATGTCTTGTTTCTCGTATTCAGCCACTAGCGTCCCTGGCTGTCTCGTCTTTATAACTCACATGGCCTCCATAAAGAACCTCGTTTACGCCTGCCAATGGCACATCCATGACGGCGTCTGTTCCCCTATTCCATATGCGATGCCAATCGAGCTCCCTCGCCGGCATCTGATGACGCTTGCTGGTACCCTTCTCGTCAGCAGCAGCAGCAGCAGCTCTGCCCTGTCCCCGGATGCGGCCCCGGGAGTCGATTGTAGCGACATTGGCCGCATCGTCGACGATAGTCTCAAGGTCCGTCAAGGGCAGCGTCAGGTACTCGACGTTGTAGGCGGCCAGGGCGACATAGATGTAGACGATGAGCATGACGAGGAAGGCGGGGATGGCCAGCGCCCACCACCGGTTCGGGTAGTAGTAGATGCCCATGGCGTGCAGGAAGGCCGAGGGGAGGTACGCCCACAGCAGGTACACCAGGAACGTCAGCGTGCTGAACAGGTACAGCACAAATCCGTAGTACTCGTACGTCGGCACCTGGGGCGCCGCCCGCGGCACCGGCTCCAGCTCGTCATCAGAGGCGTCGGGCGTCGTCGGCCGCGAGGGCGCAGCAGCGAGGTCAGCGAGGGCGAGGGCGGGAGCGGTGTCGGTGGCCGCCCGTAGAAGGGCGGTGCGAAGTAGTTCGACGAGATCGGCGGCAGGGGCTGGGCGTCTTCGTCCGACGAGGCTTCTTCCGAGGACGTCTCCGGGAAGTCGAGCGCCGGGTCTTCGTCTGAGAAGTCGGACATGCTGGGCGAGTTGCGATAGTATGGCAGCAGCGACTGAATGGTGTGGGTAGCGATGTAGACCAACGCCTGGTCGTCGGCCAATACAAGGCGTTGGTATAGGTAATCGATTGGCGCAGTTCGCGAGACTAGACCTCAGATCGGTGGGACGATCATCACCAAAATCTGGTGCCTGTGCGGTTTTCTAAAGCGCCGGGAACTGGCTTTATAAACAGATCTCGAACTTCACTGGTCCCGACTGCCATTGATTCGCATTTGGTGATAGTCTAGACCCGGTGGTCGCATCAAACATTCAACATTGAACATAGCTCCCCCACTACCAAAAGGAATACCTAATACCTGCGTGGTACCTGACTAGGAGCTACATCAATTGATGGTATCGAGTGCACGGGCCCTACAGTTTACAGCTAGCAGGTTGCAACCGCTAACGCAGACTTAAGCTGCCTGCCACTTCCAATTCGCACCAGCCACGCGACGCGGTTCAACTCGAAGCTATTTGCGATTCTCCAGCTTCGTGAAGCATTTCTATCATTTGCAATTGCCTAGCCAACACACAACCAGGCAGCAAGACCACACAGTCAATCGCAATACATCGCCATCATGGCTCAACCACTTACCACGGCTTCGGTGCCGACTGATATCTACGGTGGAGGTATGTCGTCAAAATCGCAACCTTACTTTTGAACTTGATAGAGAGGTCGGTGCTGACCACCAAGAACAGACGAAGTATCGGCTCTCGTTCTCGATGCAGGATACTGCCAAACCCGTGCCGGCTTTGCGGGTGAAGATGTGCCCAAATCCGTGCTCCCTTCCTCCTACGGCTCCATCAAAGACACCAATGCCGCTTCGGGCTCGCGCAACGTCTTCGGCGATGATTTCATATACGCCCGCCCCGACTTCGAGGTCAAGAACTACATGTCAAGGACCGAGTCCGTCGTTGAAGATTGGGATACAGCTGTGCAGGTGTGGGAGGCCATGCTCTTGGACCGCCTGCAACCCGAGCGCCGCCAGACGCAACCCTCTAAGAACGGCCTGAATGATGGTGCGGACGGAGAAGGCGATGTTTCCATGGAGGATGCGGCTATTTCTGCTGAGAACGCCGAGAATGCCGAGAAACCTCTTGCCGAGAGTCCGCTGCTCATGACCGAGGCGCCTTGGAACCAGGGTAAGGCCCGAGAGAAGGCCATTGAAATCGCCATGGAGAACTGGGGCTGCCCTGCATTTTGGCTGTCGCGAACACCCGTTTGTGCGGCATTTGCTGCCGGAAAGGCCAGCGCGTTGGTGGTGGATGTAGGAGGCGCAAACACGAGCGTCACTGCGGTGCATGACGGCATGATCCTGAAGCGATCTATTCAGAAGTCGCATGTTGGCGGTATCTGGCTCTCTAACCAGATCCGTTCCATGTTTGACAGTAGTGACCCCAAGATCGAGGTTAAACCTAGTTACATGGTTGAGAGCAAGGTCCCAGTCGATGCTGGTGCACCAAGCCAAGCCATCCTCCGCAAATTCGGATACGATCTTCATCCCTCATACCGCGCCTATGAGGATGAGCGTCTTCTTACCGAATACAAAGAGTCTGTGGTGGAGGTATGGCGTGGCCCTGGACGCTACTCGAATCCTGGAAACGAAGATCTTGTCAAGACTCAACCCGGACGCATTTTCGAAATGCCAGATGGCTCCAACCAGATGTGGCGCGAGCAGCGATTCCGCGTCTCTGAGGGCATGTGGGACGAAACCGCCCAGCTCCCTACTACCTCGGAGGAAGATCGCATCACCAAGGCTCAGACGGTCCCCGAGCTGATCCGTGCCTGCCTTAACGCTGTGGACGTGGACCTGCGACCCAACTTGCTCGGCAACATTGTTGTTACGGGTGGCACAAGTCTGCTGAACGGGTTCAATGACCGTCTGAACAACGAGCTGATGGCCATGTACCCAGGTATGCGAGTCAAGTTGCACGCGGCTGGTCTGACTACGGAACGAAGGTTCGGAGCGTGGATTGGCGGTTCCATCCTGGCGAGCTTGGGTACATTCCACCAAATGTGGATTTCGAAGAAGGAGTACGACGAGAACGGTGCTGGCATTGTCGAAAAACGCTGCAAGTAAAGAGGTGAAGGCTAAGAATAGATGGAGCACGGTCAAAAAGAAAGAAAAGTCGCTGCTATGGATCGTCGTTGAGCCTCTTTTACCTCCATATTTGATACAGTGAGATGCGTTTTCTGGAGGTAATGGCGTTTGGAGTAAAAGGTCATTGAGATGAAGGAGTATAACTAGATTAGGAGCAGCCTACTTAGTCTAAAGTAATAGGCTATATACCTACTTGTATCAAACACCAGAAAGGTGCTAGAAAACGCATCAGGGGTAGTCTATGAAATCGGAGTCGCCCTCTTTAGTTTGCATCTCCATGGTCTGTCTATATGTTTAGCGTCAATGTTGGTCCTTAAGCCTTCTAAATGGTGTTGAGAGCTGCATCGGCGAAATTGGTGCTCAGTATCGCCAGTCTAGTTGAGTCCGTCCAACAGATCCTGAAGCAGATCACCATCCACTCCAACGCGGCCAGACATCGACGATCTCATCCTCGCGGCCCCTGTTCCGACTGTCCACAATGAGATACCAGCCATGCTGAGCACCCGTGATACAGGCGTGGTTCGGCCATACCCGTAATCTCTGGCCGACGTACAAGGGGGCGCGCTGCTGCGATTCGGGCGCACCAGCCCACGTCAATATGCCATGTTCCTGGGTGACACGCCCGACCTCCCAGCCCTCGTATTCGGCGGGAAACCCTGGTCCAGGGGCTGGCTGGCCTCCGCAGTTCCAGGGACTCACAAGACCCCAGGCGCTGTAGTGCTTTCCGGGCTCCGACCCTTTGTCTTTGCAGGGCTCGCGCGCCAGGGCCAGGGTGCCGCCGTTGATGAGCGCCTCCGCCGTGCTGCCGTTGGCGCCATTCCGCTGCGGGTACAGCGAGACGACCTCGACGAGCACGGTAAGCGCGAGGGCGGCAGAGTTGAGGTAGTCCGAAGAGCGGGCGTGTGAGGCGAGCTGCTGGATATCCAGCGTGGTGTAGACGCCGGCGTGCGCCTCGAGGGTCAGGTTCTCGGCCTTGAGTGTGGTGATCAAATGCGACATTTTGTTGACCAGGGCTTCGGATGGTGTTGATGGGTTTCCGCATGCTGGGGCCGGCTCGCTGAATCCTGGGTGCTGCAGCGATGTCACCTGTGGCGAGGCACCGACGGCGATGATAAGAGGGTGGTCTGGCCGTTCCTTGCGCACAACCTGGGCTGCTCGGTACACCGCGCCGAACTCGGTGCCCAGGTATTCGAGCGCCTCCCAGTCCGATCGAGTGTCGTAAGACTGGCTGGTATGGGTATAGACGCCCAGGAACTCGCAACTGCCTACTGCTTCGGAGACAAGAAGCTTGTCGATTAGGCTGTTGCATTCAGGGGTGTCCGGGACCACGCCGGCTCGGTCGCTCCCGCAGTTGACCTTCAGAAACACCAAGGGCGGGTTTCCGGACTTGCTGGCCAGAGCGGTCAGATGCTTGATCTGGTCGGGGTGGTCAACCATCACAGAAAGACCGCCGGGGCCGAGCTGGGCCGATAAAGGGGCCAGACGATCCACACATGTCGAATATATCGGGAAAGCAAAGAGTAGCTAGACACACATGTTAGAAGTGAGGTACCTAGTAAGCAAAGTGCCATCATAGGAGTTTGTTTACATTGACTTTGCGGCTGCTTTCCTGGTATTCCTTCAGAAGTGGCACGATATTCTCGGCCTCAGCTAATGTTGATACGGCGATGTTGACAGGGGTGCTGGCTTTGTCTCCAACTTGAAGCCGTGTAAGTTCAGTTGTCTATACATAAGTTCTGCATTAGCTCATTGGCCTAGAATCCAAGGGGCCGAGAAAAAAAGGAAAGTCAATCCATCCAGTTTTTAACCCCAAAAACGCAGGCAGTCAATCATCAAAACGGCCTGGTTTAGCTGTGGGTTGCTTCGAAGCTCTACGCCTATGGGGTGCATCATGATGATGAAGTGAAACCCTTTGGGCCTCCTTTCTTGTGAATCTGTTTCCTAACAGAGGCTGTAACATGCATATACGAAACATCCATCACTTACTTTATGAGTCTTGATGTGAGCACGCCAGTTGAGGTTCAGCCTCTGAGCTGCGCCCAACATCAAGTTGCAGTTGGCCTCGACCTTAGCCAGGTCCAGGACCAGGGCCGGGGTGGGGACATGATACAGGCTCTTGCCCACATATTGCGCCTTTAACAGGTCCCTGGTTGCCATTGTGCGTGCGTAAGTGTGTGCGCAGGCTCTTGTTGCTCTGGCGCAGTGTCAAAGACCAATGGGCAAGAACAGGCAAAGAATTATATGTCGAACGGTTGCAGGAAGGGCGGTCTCTACCAGCCAGGAAGGAAAGGACTGCGATAGCGGCGGTTGTTGGTTACATGTACTTTTACCTACTTTTATTAGCCTCAAGGGCCGGTCTAGGTAATGTTTTACATGCACTTGTCTGCTCTCTGTGAGGTCTGGCATGGCTGGGTCTGACTCCACACCCGTCTATAGTGATCCAGAGTTGGATTCATCCACGTGTGTGATATTATTACTCTATGTTAATACCTGAGGTCATGCCTGTCAGGTGTGCATGTACATACATACGGGGACCATGTCGTGACAGGTCCCACCTCAAAACGTACCTATCCATACTGTACCTACCTAGTCGAATTGACACTTCCAAAGTTGGTGAATTGACCCCTCGCTGAGACCGGAATTCATGAATTACAGGAGCCCTTTTTTCTTGTCAGGTCATTGCAATTCGACATGAACCAACTTGAACGACACTGAAAGGAACCTTATCTGTAGACTACCTAACAGTATCGTTCAGATCTTTATATGAGATCACATATTTCAAATTGTTGCTGTCTATCCGATTTCACTCCTGCTACAACAGTCAGAAGGCTTAATGCAGGTGGGCGGACCGAGGTAAGTGGGAGGAAGAAACCGTTGAACTGCTTTATCAATCTACCTTCCTACCTAGGTTACCTAATCAAGACAATCAACAATTGGCGAGTCAGTCAGATGTGTTTGTTGTCAAGTACCTACCTGCTCTACTTATCAAACAATCAATCAGACAATCAACCTTTATCACCTCTGGCTCGCTTCACCACCCCTCGGCTTTGCATTATTGTCAAACATCTTAGCAACAAGCTCGTTACTTATGATATTTCTTACTAACTGAGGATGCCCAGGTTCCACTTTTTACAACCTTCATGGCATGTACTGGTGGCTTCAGTGCAAGGCATTAACATTAAACAGCATCGTTACTTATCCTATTACTCATCCACACTTGCTACCTAGCCACATCTTTCACAGCCACATGCCGTGGGATCGTTTCCCAGCCTGCCAGCTGGAGTGCTGTGTTCCCCGGATTCAGTGGGTCGGTGGCTAGTGTCGAAACGCGCTGTGTAGGCACCACCAACTCCACTAAAGGTCTTGGCACCACTTCTCGTCACCTCTTCAACATTCATTGAACATTAGTCGATTCACGCGGTTCTTACAACGATCTCTCGACTCTGGCTGCGCTGGCCACTACCGAAAATTATCACGCCAATCCGAAACAAGCAGCTCTCTCCGCAGCGACACGAACCTCTGCCTTTTTCGGAATGAAATCATAATTTGACCGGTCCGAGGTCACGCGCGCGTGGTTCCAGACTATCTAGGAGTGCTACAATTGTGAAGAGGAAAGGAAATCCGACACCATGTCCGACGAACTTGACATGCTGGCCGCTGACGGCTTCGCAGGTGCTGAAGATGTCGAAATGGCAGACGACTTCAGTGAACTAAACGGCCAGCCTGTTAAAGGCGTCAAGGCCGAAGGACGAGATTCCCCCGAGTTTGATACCATCGATTGGTCAAACCAAGCCGTCGAAGATGACAAGGCGATCGAGACGATGTTGGCTGGAGTTAGCGGTGGACAAGGCGCAAAACTGAACTTGGAGGGCTTTGGTGATAAGCAACTGGACCAAACGGACAAGGCCGACGACGCCATCGACTACGAGGATATCAGTGACGATGACATCGCTTCGGAGGACGGCGCCCGCAAGGAACTTGATACTAGCATGTCTCAGGTTCCTAACATGACCGAAGATAGTGGTACTAGTCATGACCACGACCATGACGGGTTCGATGACCTATTCGGCGATGGCGACGACAATTTGATCCCTTCCTCCCCGCCGACAACGGAACCGCCAACTCAGCCAACCCAAGAAGACGAGCGCGATATCAAGGGTGAAACCGATGTTGAAGCCAACCGTTCTTCTGTGCCTGCTGCACCGAGCGCAGCTCCGGTCGATGCCAACGTTACGGACGATGACTGGAATAACATGTCTTTCGAGGAGCGTATGCGCCTCAACTTTCCTCAACAAGGAGAAAGTAGTGTTAGCGCTTGGGTCAATGAGCAATCGAATCGTCAGGACCATTCCGCCATTCCAGTCCCGCCTCAAAATGTGGACGAACTGCTCGAGCAGAAGTTTCCCAGCTTCGCACCCCACAAAATCCTCTATTTCAGGGAGCTCTTCCAGGAATGGCCAGCTGAGTTTAGCTATAAAGAACCTGTCAAGAGCCCGCCTGCTCTGGTTCCCACCAAGTTAGAGCTCGAACTTGAGGGTGACTCTGCCAAGCTATTTCGTCTCTCCGACAGTACCATTGCGGCAACACAGAAACGGCCACAGCAGCAGTATGGCGAGGAAAGTGAGTGGAGTCGCTTCATGGGCTCCATTGCTATGGACATGGAAGAGCCGGAATCGGACTCCGAAGATGAAGATGAGCCTGTCGGGGGTTTACATTGGCCGAGTTTGCGACAGTTTGCGACGATTGGGACAATGTCCACGACCCAACGGCAGTGCGAGATAAGGCAAATGGCCTCGTCACACCACCGCATAATGAGGACGAAGAAATGGATGACTGGGATCGTGAGTTCCTGCAGCCTGACCGCCAGCAACCTAAGAAGAAGCGGAAGATCGAGATTGGTCTGCCTGAAATCTCGTCATTCGATACGTCTGGCATCGAAAACTTTGCCGAGGCTACCAAACGTTTCGGCCAGCGAGTTCGACTTGATCTCAATGACCCTTTCTTGCTCATAGAGGACCTACAGTCTGACAGGCCCAAGAAGCGCCCAAGGATTGAGGAGAAGACAACGCGTATGGCGAACGGGCAGCTTGGCAGAGATGTCAAAGCTCGCTTCAATATTTCCAACGATGAAGCCTACAATGCGCTCAAGGCTAATAACAAGAGCAAGGTCAGAGCTACGCTTGGAAATCTTGCGGTGGAGCACAGTTTGCCAGCTCTCAAATTGACGTTCCCATTCTACCGAACGAAGCTCGAGGGCAACTTCTGGGAGCACCACCGGAAGAAGTTCGATCTGGAAAAGCTTGTACGGAGTGCTATCACATTCAAGAAGCACTCCAAGACGAAGCGGAAAGAGCTCAAGAACAGGAGCGTACAGGACATCTTCAGGACCAGCAAAGATCTAAGTCTGAACGACAACTCGTCAGCTGTGTTATTTGAATACTCGGAGCAAGCGCCCGTTATGTTGTCCAACTTCGGCATGGGAAGTCGCGTGATCAACTACCACCGTCGCAAAGATGACAAAGAGGAAGACAGCAAGACAACCAAGGCTGACATTGGCGAGCCACACATACTAATGCCTGAAGACAAATCACCGTTCTCGATCTTTGGCAAGGTCGAGCCAGGCGAGACCGTCCCGACGCTTCACAACGAGATGTACCGAGCTCCCATCTTCAAACATGAGCCACGTCCAAACGATTTTCTTCTCGGCTTTAGCACTAATGTTCATGACGGTCCACGATTCTACTTGAAGGCCATTGATCACATATACGTTGTGGGCCAAACATTCCCCTCCGTAGAGGTTCCCGGTCCTCATGCCCGCAAAGTTACTAGCACTGCCAAAAACCGACTGAAAATGATCTCTTATCGCATGATGAGAAAACGGCCTACACAGGACGTTGATATTCATGAGATCACACCTCATGTGTTTGACAAGTTCGATCCACAGAACAGGTGCGTCAACATTAACGATCACATATACAATTTCCCCGTTCCCCCAAACAAACGAGGGACAGACATATCCCAGAGAATAGACCATTTCTACAGTTTCACAGACAAGAAAGCAGAGAAGTACGTACTAACACAACGTAGACAAAAAATGAAGGAATTCTTGGCCTACGACCGTGACTCCAAGACGTGGAAGCTCAAAGAAGGCGAGTCGCTGATGGATGAGAAGGACATCCGTGCCATGATCAAACCTGAAGATGTCTGCTTGATCGAGGCCATGCAAATCGGACAGATGCAATTACAAGCCGCCGGTTATGACGTGAACAGAAAGAACGCTACCACTGCGGATGATGAAGAGGAGGGCGGGGCCGAGGAACCTCTGGCTATCAAGATGGCTCCCTGGAAGCTCACGTCCAACTTCCTCGAAGCCAGTGCACAGAAGGCCATGGTGGCACTTCATGGTGAGGGTGACCCTACAGGCCATGGTCTCGGTTTCAGTTTCATCAAAACGTCCATGAAAGGAGGTTATATCAACGCTGTACAAGGACCACTTGCTACTAGCGCCGATGCTATTGAGAAAGAGCGCAAAGCCAACGGTGGTCATTCTTACAATGTGAAAAAGCAGCATGACATGTACACAGCTGCTATTGGCGATATTTGGGAGCGACAGAAGTCCACTCTGTCGGATCCTACGACGCATGAGGACGCGGATGTCTTGGACACAACAAACGAGGATGATCGGTTCAACACTAGGAAATCCGACTACACACCAGCTGCTCATGTCGACGACGGACGCAGTCAATTCTCACGCACCAGTACAGGCAGTCGACTCCAGAATAAACGCAAGCTGAAGATCAACCGCAAGGTGCGAGATGAGGATGGCAACGAAGTGATGGAGACGGTCATTCTAGACAACCCAGCTGTCATCAGAAACTACATCAAACTAAGGAAAGAGACGGAGGAAACCTCTCGAGAGTAAGTGCCGGCAGCCCTTCTTGTCATGGATCACTGCTAACAAATGTACAGTGTGTACAGCCTCAAGGCTACTGGTGACGCAGATGCCGATAGGGAGCGTATGAAACTGTAAGTTGCCCCCGATGCCCAATGCGTGTGAATGTGTGGACTGACATGATATAGTGTCGAAAAGGAGTTGTCGCGTCTGCTCAAAAACCAAGATCGACGTCAAGTGCGCGAGAAACAGGGCAAGGGCAAGAAGAGGAAAAATGCCGTGGCCGACCCCGATGCAGCATCCCCGGATCCGTCTGGTTCTGCCGATAAGACGGCAGGAGGCACGACCCGGAAGTGCGCAAACTGTGGGCAGGTGGGACACATCAAGACCAATAAAAGGTTCGTCCATCGATGTGATCCTCAAACTCTCAATGATCCGTTTCCCTCCGCCTCAGATGCCTGGGGTTTGTCCCATGCGGGGGCATACGTTTGCGAGAAATGAGACTGTCCCTTGGCTGTTCTTGTTTACTCGGTCGCCTAGTGGCAGCTTCTAGTTGAAGCGCACTCTAAGGGGGGAAACTCCTTTCCCCCATTTCCTTCTCTATATCTCAGCACCTAGAGATTTGCGGTCAGCAACGTCGCTAACTCATTTGGACTAATAGCAAATGTCCTCTACTCAATGGCACCATCACGAACCCCGATAGCGCCAATGACAGCGGAGGCTTTGGTTCTTTCAGCGCCCCCGCGGCTGGCGGTTCAGCAGCCTCCCCCTGATAAGCTAACGCACAGTCTCGCTAAGATGCAATTCGAGCGAGGCTATTCAAATCCAAGGGGAAATTGGCTGCTAAAGCACTACGAAACGTATATATCACCAGAGCAAGTTTGTACATTCAGTTTACCGCCGAGGTCCACAGCCGTACTCGTCATCAGCGAGCGTCAGGAGTTCGGAATGACCTATATTTAGGCTCCGGGAGATCATTTGATATCAACATCCAGTCGATAGTCCTAGCCGTGCAAGAGCAAGATAAAGGAAGACGGTGGAAGGGGTTTGTATTTGGATTTGCATATGCAACTCCGTGTCTTCCCCCCCCCTACCCCCCTGCTCTTTTTCTCCACGTCTGGAGCACTTCGTCTGCAGACTTTCGGGAGGCCAGGCGTTGAGGTTTCTTTCCGTGCTCATGAAGCATATGACTGGCCGGTGGTTAGGATGGATGATCCAATTATGGAAGCGAGGGTACCTGCATGGAAAGGGGGAAGCATCAAAATTGGCGTTCAGGTCTATTATTTTCCCAACTTGGCTGTTTTCTCTGCATCGTGAGGCCCACGATGTAACACTCTTGAGATCACTTGCGAAGTAGTGGGTTACAGGAAAGCATCTTGATAGGGTGCTGTCCAATGAGAGACTTCTGCTACAGAGAGCAAGCACCATTAATACAACCTCGCAATAGCGATAGCGCAGATATAGCTCTCATCGTATTGTTGAAACATGATACCCCAGAAATGTAAGCTGTCCGATGACTGGGTGATAAATATGGTCAGATGTAGTCATCAGGGTCCCGTGCAAGGATGCGAGCGCCTAAAACATCTTATATCTCGAGATTTGCGAAAATTCCCTCCCGAGACAGATCACCAAGGCCTGGTCCAGTATCGACCCAGATGCGGTTGGATGGGAGGATTAAACCCCTGCCTGTTTGTTACTGTGTTGGTGGTGGTGGTGCCCGCCCTGATAGCTGTCCATCTGTGTGGGATAGCCATAATAGTCCCGGGAATAGATAGCATGCATGCGTGCATATAAAAAACCATTGCTATCGCAATTGCGCCTA
The DNA here is from genome assembly GCA_038364195.1 of Apiospora sp. TS-2023a. NCBI lineage: Eukaryota > Fungi > Ascomycota > Sordariomycetes > Amphisphaeriales > Apiosporaceae > Apiospora > Apiospora sp. TS-2023a. The sequence continues at coordinate 2,729,545 of JAQQWQ010000009.1, read as the reverse complement.
GCGTGATGTGCAGACAGGACTGACTGCCCAGAGAAACGCATGCAGGTTTACTATTGCTAAACATAGTACCCGAGAGATGCGGTTCCTGCAGCTCGGGAGTGTATTATCCCATGATAGCAGCTTACGACTCTATGTCCATGTATCCATACTTGCTCGTTGGGTGCATCCCTAGCTGCCTATTTACCTAGTTAGTATGTATGTGTGCATGTTCATGTCTACATGTCTTGGTCAAGTAACACCACCACCCAAAAGCTTTCTTGACTGACATTGATGCTGATGCTGACGTTAATGCATGTAGATAGACGGTCACACATTCAGATGATGGGCTAATTAGGCCGGCTTACGATCTCGATGTTAGTTGGGAAAATACCCCGCGCCCGCGGGCGCACAATCTGCAGGATGCCTACCCAGTTGGGGATCCCATCTTGTTCAGGTGCTCCATGGAATTGGAGATGGATGTTGATCACCCAGTTTGCCAGTCTACCTACCCTGCCCAGTACCCTGCCTACCGTAAGCCATGCCCCATGTTTCGTTTTCTTTTTTACCCTTTCTTCTTGCGGTGTGTAGCTTGACAGTCGGAATCTCGCCTACCCGGTTCAGAAGGAGCTGGCCGAGGGATGACCCGCGTACGTAAGATTCCGTGGAACAAACGAGGGGTGATATGTTAGCAGGGTAATATTATACCTTGTATCGTCGAATACCGAAAGTACAATCAATACAACAGTCTATCCACTCTCTGGTTGGCCTCCGAGGTTGGATAGGACCAGCGAACCCCATTCCCCCTCTCCTTGTTTCCCGGATTTCTGCCCGGATCGCAGCCGATCCATACCGGTCCGTTGGATATGTACATGATGATATGCGAACAAATATATAACACATCACAACAATTCATTTGTGCGCTGATCCTTGCAGGTAGCTGGTTTAGGTATATTGCCCACTTCGGCGGCTAATGGGGTGATGTGATCAACTATGTACCTATGATTGAAGCCAACGACTTTGGTCGATGTTTACCAGAGCCGTTCGTTCGGTACTCCGTAGACGTTACAAATCCCGAAAGTAGGCAAAATCGTCGGCCGCCCATCTGCGGGTCAAGAACAAAATACAACATACAGGTAAGATAATATGACCCCCTTGACCATAGGCGTTTGTCCGGCTCTCGTCGATCTAGAGATACAAGTAGAGGTTCGATGGGGACCGGCGCAATGCACCTGACTCGGTTCCATGAATCGGGACCGCCAACAGAGATACCCATTGAGACAGATAAACCACAAAGGATGGTGGGCTCACTCACTCTCTCACTCACGATCCCGGGAATCAGCGTCGCATTGCGACTATCACAAGCTCTTCGCTGTGCCCATAAGCTGAACCATTGGGAAGATGAACCCATCCGTGTGTGCGCGTGTGTGTGGTTTAGGTTCCCCGGGCTAGCGTTGGCCTGGATAATGTGTGAGAGCAGGGAAGGTGTTGTTTCTTGTTGAATGGCTTGCCAGCCTGCAAGGATCATCTCGGCCGTTTCTCTACTGCGAGGGCTTGGCTCCCAGGCTTGGAGGGCTAATTTACCCACCTGAGCCAGACGCGCTCGAGGGCTAATTGGCCGGAAAGGGATGAAGGTGAGAAAGTTGTGCGACATAGCGATGCAGGCAAGCGGGGTACTGCTCTGTTTCTATAAATAGCTATTTTTAGCAACAGACATCATCGCGTGGTTGTGTTGTGCCTGTGCTATGTAAGTACTCATGTATGTAAGTGGGCTTGGCAGCAACCCTTCCCAGATTGGCGGGGGTGGGAATCGACTGCTAGCCTTGCCTTTCCTTACCGCACAACTCCAATCAGCATCTCCAGGCCGTTATCCCAAGACTGCAAGGCATCTGGCCAACTATTCCTCTAGCGTCCCATGGACGCCCGGCGCTTAAGTTTGGGCCCATGGGGATGCTCGAATCGTAAGAACAATGCAGCCATACCGGGACATGCCACCACAAGCCGGCCGAGCAGAGAGGCTTCCCCTCTATAATTGAAGGTTTATCAAGCCCCAATTCTGTTGTATCTTGCTGCAGGGCCCATGCAGGCACCGACGTCTGTTGCTTACTCGGGACCGGAGTCTGTCTGGGTGCAGGCCGCGCCGTGGTACTACTACACAACTGCCAACGTCAACCTTCAATCGTCGCCCCATGCATGAGTGACAAGAACGCAGCGGTTGCATTGTCTTTTACCTGCCTTACGCAACCGATCGTCTCTGCTTTGGGCCGGTCTCGTTCTCGGTTGGGTATGCCGCACCGCACGCACGTCAGCAGAGAAATGAGCCGTCCCTTTACCGTGCTTCAGAATATCTAAACTTGGTCACCAGATGACGAAAACGATCTATATCGAGTATCCTCAAGCAAGGTCTCGCTTACCCATGGCGGGTTGATAAACGCCCGTACTGTTGTTATTGGCCGGAAAGGTATATACCTCCTTCTCATCCCGGAAGCAGAGGAGAAAGCGCGGCTCTAAAAGGGAGTAAGGGGGAGATTGGAGATTCGCGTGAAGATTGCCAGGGTCATTGAAGGCGAGTAATCATGAAAAAAAAACCTTCGAGAAGCATGTTGACCTCCCAAAAATAAACACAGCCACCGTTGAGGCTCTAGGGGTCTCGGCTGTGATTGGGGACATGTTTCGCAACCAAGATGCAAGTAACAGGCGATGATGCATCTACTAAGCTGCAGAACCGGCGGTCGTTGATTGGTAAGGCTGAAGGTAACAGCTGCCCCGGGCCAGGTTAGTCATCTGTGTCAATATCGAGGAGGATCAGTCAGGTACATGGCCGGTCGAAAGGTTCTCGTTACGTGCAGACAGGTCACACATCATGACTGCGTCCAATAAGCAACGCCAGGGGTAGGTAGGTATCCAACTAGCTTTCCAGGGCATGTGACGATGATTGCAGGGAGTAGATAGAGCCAAAGAGATTCTCTTGGCTTTGCCCAGTCGAACGTTGATGAGAGTCTCACAATAAGCATCATTGTCATTTAGCCCACTAGGACTACTACTCTTGCGGAAGCAACGTGATAATAGCAGCAGCAAGGCGATAGGGAGACAGCTAGTGTCCGTTGTGGTTTGCCCGTTGCCCGTTGTGCTGTGGTGTCATGTACATCGCAAGAAGGACCAAATGGGATTGAGGCTTGCTGGGGATCCTGCCGCAATGCCGCATCTGTCACATCACGGACTTGGTGGTGACCAGTGCTGACAAGCCACCAGGAGCCGGTACCGAAACCAGCAAGCAGAACAAAAACCTTGTTACACATCCACATCCAGCCATACCTACGTAGTATCACATTGGAGATGTAGTGGGCACGCCTGAACAATTGGGTTTGCTCGAGGGCATGATGTATTATCCCCATCCAGGGTAGTGTTGGTTGGATTTTATTCGGTAGTCGAGGGGATTTTAGCCTTAATGCATTAACCACTACGAGAAGGTGGGGAGCGGAACATGGGCGCATGGAAGCAGCTTTCGGAGCAACGGTTTCTCGGGATGGCAAGAAAAGGTGGACAGGCTATTCCCCCCTTCGCAGTATTCGCTGCCCATTGGCCCAATTGGAATCCGTGGACGGCACTTTCCATCATCCCTCATTCAAGCCTGCATTTGCTTGGCAGCGCAGAAACGGTGTGAGACCAGAGGCAGGACAGTCCCAGGACAGGCAGTAGGCAGGATGTGCTATGCAAATGCAAACCCCGATAGCTACAGAGCCTGCTGGCCTGGCACCGACAGGTAGGTAGGTACATGGCGCGCCGTACCTCTGTACATGCATTCGGCGGCCCTGGGTAGGACTCGACTTGATTCAATCAATCAATAGGTTGTTACTGCTGCCAACCTCAGGCCCGCCCACTTTCTCGAGGTGTCCTGATGAGATGAGCAGCGAAGAGACAAGAGTGAGAGTGATCAGTGAGAGCCAGAGAGAGTGTGTGTTCCATTGAAACCCCCGCGCCCTTACTCCCCCCCGTTTTCCCCCTTCCCATTCCCTCCAGTCTTCTTTTTTTGTTCTCTGCTCCCATCCCGAGCAAGTGACAAGACGTGGTGAACACGATCCATCTATTATTAGAATCAACCAGCCAATTCAGCCCCATCGCCCTGCACAAGCACCGACGTCTGTAAGTACATAGCGTTTTTTTTTAATGTTTGCATGTATCATTGTATCTATCTCTATCGCGACCGCTGGCGAGAAATCGACGACACCAACTCCTTTCTGCAGATGCAGAAAAGAAACATCGCGCACCCGAACCGAGAGAGGAGCGCGCTGTGGTGAATCCGGCGAGAATTGTTGAAAAGCAGGCGTGTGCGCAGCTTCGACTTCCTGCTTCTCTGTCCCTCTCCCATCCATCAAGCCCCGTTTCATATTTTGACCCGCACCCGTTCCCTCTATTCTCTCTCTCACACACACTCACTCCCTTGCTCTCCACAAGACTACGTACGCAACGGGCTCTTTTCTATTCATCCTTGGCCCCAAGGCTAGCAAGGTCGTCACCTTTTTTCTATCTTTATCTCTTCTATACATACACACACAGACTATACATAGATCTCTCTCCATACTACCTACACTACACTTCACTTTTTGCTTGTTGTTGTTGTTCCTGTATAATCTATCCATCCTGCATGTCCATCACCCTCCCCAAAAGTCAAAAAGGCCGGCTTCCACTAGTTCCAAACTCTGTTGTTTCTTATTGCATTGGTTAGAGCTTGGTTTGACAGCGCCCACCCGACCATAGTCTGCCACCTTTCGGCGCGCCATCTCCCCGGCACCTCGTTATACCCATCTTCGCTCGCCGCCTGTCGCAATCGACCTCTGCCTGCACCCCAGACCTAAAGTCTTTTCCCACCGCAACTGCATCATTGGGCGACCACGACCCCAAAGGGATCTATAACGAATCTAATCCCGGCGGAACTTCCGTCGCATTTTGTCTATATAGCCCCACGGAACGCCGCGCTCTTATCGCCCGTCTCCCCGGCATAGCAGCCATCTAATTCAAGATGGGGCGGAGAAAGATTGAGATCAAAGCGATCAAGGATGACAGGAACCGCTCAGTGTAGGTTTGCCCCCCAACTTGCGCGCGCATTGTAAGCCGAGACTGATTTCTTCTCCCGCCTACAGGACCTTTTTGAAGCGCAAGGGTGGTCTGTTCAAGAAGGCGCACGAGCTCTCCGTCCTCTGCTCCGTCGATGTGGCCGTCTTCATTTTCGGCAGCAACAAGAAGCTCTACGAGTACTCGTCGGGTGACATGCGCGAGCTGATCACGCGTTACACATATGTGCGTATTTTGCTCCTCTATATCGCAAGGCCGAGCATAGCAAACTGACTAGAATCCTAACTGCAGCACGGTGGGCCCAATGAGCACAAAGGTCCGACGGACTTCAATGGCGGCGAAGACGACGACGACGAAGATGGTGACGCCACGCCGCCTCACGGCCACGAGGGCTCCGTCGAACCGCAGATGATTCCTCCCCACTACCAGACGCAAGCGCACCCGCCTTTCCCGCAGTTACGAGGACATACTCCGTCGGCCTCGCCGCCCATCAACGGTGTCCCCTTTGTGCCGCGAGGCCACACCCCTCAGCCGCAGATGGGGTCCCGACCCTCCTCGAGGACCGACTTCAGACGGCCGCCCGCCAACGGCTATGCTTACATGCCTCAACCCGCAATCTACAACCCGCAAGGCCAACCGAGCATGTCTAACATACCGCATATGACCACCCATCAGCCAACCCAGTTCCCGTACCCGCCTCCTCAGCACCACCAGCAGCAGCCGCAACCTCCGATGCCCCAGTATATGGAAGACAGACGCTCCTCGGTCCCGCCTCCCAGCTACCAACAAGGTCCTCCGCAAAATCAGTCGATGCAGCGCCCGCAAGCCTCACCACCGCAGCCTCAATCCCAGCAGCTCCCCCAGCAACCGCAACCTGTGCCGCACATGTCACCTCCGCAACCACAACATCAGCACCTCGAGCCGCCGCAGATTCAGCACCACCCGCCTCCGCAACCGCCTCCGCAACACGAGCAGCAGCAGCAGCAACATCAGCAACAGCAGCAGCCTCTGCCGCCTATGGAGCCTAGATCTGACACCGCGCCTGATAGATCGAACCGCTTTCTCGATACCACTTCCGCAATCAAGAAATTACCAGCGCGCAAACAGCACAGCATCTTTACCCCTATAGACGAGAACCGCTCTATTCTGTCCCAACACCTCGAGTCGTTTGGCGCAGAGCCTCGCAACGGGAAAGATGAACCTGGCGCGGGAGGTAACCGGTCTCAGTCAGTGGATGTAGGCGCTGTTCAACGCAATAACGACCACAGTTCCCCACCGCCGCCGCCTCAAAGATCCAACACATCTAATGTGCCGAGCAATCTGGGTCCTGGTCCCCGGAAATCCATATCTGGCTCCATTCCCGAGACTACTTTCACGCCACCCTCGCGATCTAATAGTCTAAGAGTGGGTGGCGGTGCTCCAAGGCCAAAACTCAAGGTGCAGATTCCCGATGAGGCCTCGGAAGCTGGCAGCAACACCCAAGATTCAGCCACGTCGCCGGCAAACCCTTCGGAAACGGCGACACAAGCCAACCGCCGCAGCAATGAATCTCACGGCACCGGTCCCGTTCTTCCGCCACCATCTCCGTCGGCTTCTGCACTGCTTTCTGCGGGCGCAACAGGGCCTCCAAATCCTTTCGCAAGGCCTCTGCCTCAAACTCAGAACAACAACAATATGAATATTGATACTCCTGTCTCCGCGCTGCCTTCCCGTTTCCTTAACAACGAGTTTCTACCCAGCCCTAGCACCTTCTATCCTGAATGGAACTTCCGGGGCAACGACAGCAACACTCTTCCAAGCCCCTTAAATTTCGCCACTCCTGTACATGGTTCTGGTCCCTCCTTTCTGAGGGACGACAACCCTCACAAACGCAAGAGCCCCGAGATCAATACCGCCGGGCCCTCGTCCGATGGACCGGAAGGGATAGAAGCCAAGAGGGTGAAGGTTGACTCCTAGGCTGTTTTGGCATACTTTCTTTTTGGGCTGTTCGTTTTGTCGTCCCAGCCGCCTAACGAACGATTTTCTCCGCACCACTCCTGCGGACTGTACAACATCAACACATCATACTTCTATACCTTCGAAAAGCGGTACGCGAGCATGGCCATTCGGCCTCGATCCACTTGGCAGGCGTGTTTATCGATTATCCTATGAGCTTTTTCGGGGTTTATCATTTTATACCGCACGAGCGATGTTCGCTTGTCTCTTTTCTGAACTTTCGTTTGGATACCGAAGCATTGTATGGCGTCCTGGTATTGCTATTATATTTTGGTTTGTAGTCCGACAGCGGACTATCTTCGTGTGTGGATTGTAATCAGGGCTCGGGTATTCTGATAAATAGAGGGGAGGGCTTTCAGTTGCGCAAGTAAATTGGGCTCTTGTCACTTTCTTCACGATGTTTGGATGCTTGCATTTGTTAAAGGCATGGGCGAAAAAAAGATGAATTTACGAGTGGGCGCATTGGGCTGGGCGTTATCATGGCGTTTCTTTGTCTGGCTTTTTGTTCTTGCTATTTTTGATCAAAGAGAAGAATATTGTACGTTAGAAGAACGGTCGAGTGTGTTTCGTCCGCTGTGGCTTTTATCTACGTATATGTTGGGGACTGACTAGTACTGGTTTTTGGAGCAAATTTTACTCTTCGCATACACACTAAGAATGATTCGATTCCCTTGCTGTATGTTCAAAACCTGTGATCGCTGTCTGTCCATTATACAATACCTGTCTTCCCTGGCGCTTCGCCCCGCCACGAGGGCAGCAAGCTTGGCTTGTCATAGGCGTATCATCTGCAACCAACAGCTTTGGTCACTAAATAACCATAATATCAAGAGGGTTTGCTTTTAATAACAATCGCCGGCGTATCTCAATATTCCTCCTTTCCAAGCGCTAGGGACCTACTTGGGCTTCATGTACTATTTCCCTAGTGGGCTTGGTCCTCGTGAGAAATCACTTTGGTACTGGATAAGGCGAAGGTCAGTCAGTTCACGTCGGCGCAGCAGAGAGGCGCAGAGATGTATGATCAGAAAAAGATATTATTGCTACAAATCCGAATCCGCGTGGACGATTACTAACTTGTCTCACTCTTGGGCCCCTTTTTGTGTGTGTGTGTGTGTGTGTGTGTGTGTGTAGATGGGAATGGGGGACAGAAAAAGAAGAAAAAACAAGAACGGGCAAAGCAAGGCGCGCTGGTATATCGAGAGAAAAAAAACACAAACAGACAAAAAGCTTTCTAGTGGTATCATCGTGTGGTTGGTGGACAAATCTTGATGTGTCGGGGGAAAATTAGAAGCATGGACAAAAAAGGGGGAGGGCACACCCGGCGGTCCGGGCCAGCCAACTTGACACGTCAACAGAACGTCAAGACTGTGGCGTTGCGTCAACCCAGTAGATTGAAAGAGAAAGGGGGAAGAGAAGGGGAAGGGGGACACAGGCCCCAACAGGGCGTGAATTCCAAAAGAGTATTATCCGTCGAAGTGCATCACAAAATCATCATCCCATATCCGTCCCTAACGTCGAGAAGGAGGAGTTCGAGTTTCTGGAGCACCAGTGTTTTCCATGTTGCCCGTCAGCTCGGCAACACGAGCCTTGATGCGAGCTACTCGAGATTCGATAGCTGCCATTTGTTGTTAGCAAAGTCACTTCTACACGTGCTACGTCTCGAGAAAGGGGGGGGTCTCTTACTCTCTTCGCCGCTTGTCTCGTCATCACCATCGGTCGTTGCCTTGCTATATCCACCCCTGCTGCTTTGATCCTCGCTTTGTCGGGCGCGATCAGCTGCGTTCTTCCTAATCTGTGCCCACCGATCCTGCACTGGCACACCAGGAGCAGGCGCAGCACCATTCTCATCCTCCTCCTCCTCGGCTTCCTCAGGATGACGTGCGATAGGTGGAGGGGCTGCCTCATCATCACTGCCATCCATTTCTGGAACAAATGCGGGCTGGTCGGGAAGAGGTCCTTGGTCGAAACGGGAAAACGCATGATTAGCTTCTGCCGCGTCCGCAGTGTCCACCCGGGACATGTTATCATCCATCGAGGGCTCATATGCTTGCTCAGCAGCGTGGTGTTCCGCCTGGGTAGGAGTTCGAGAGGCTTCCTCGATAGGTGTCATTGGGTGTTCAGGAGCTGGCACCACCTCGGGCGCGGTTTGAGTAGGTTCATGTCGCTTCTCAGGGGCAGCTGCTGGCGCTTCTGCAATCATCTTGTTGACATCGCTGGCAGCATTTTCCGGAACCTTGGACCCCCGGTTCTTGTTGCGGCCGAAGAGTTTCCGGAATCCACCTCCAGACTTCTTCTCTTCCTTGTCCTTGTGGAGCTTCTTTTGATGCTTCTTATTGCTCTCCGGGCTCATTTTTACTGGTTCAGGAGAAATCATGTTCGATCGAGCTGCCTCCATCGACGCGAAGTCCTGCGGAGGCGGCGGGAGCGGGGAATCACGTCCCGTGGACGCGGCTTCTGCCCTCTGAAGAGGGTGTACGTTATGAGAAGATTGGGCTTCCCGATCGAAATCTCGATGAGGCTCAGGCGTCCTGTTGCGAGATCCGTTGGCCTGTTCGTATTGACCTGCTCCCTGAGGTGGTGCCAATCCCGGTGAAGGTTGAGGTGACATATAGGGCGATTGATTTTGGGCGTTGGGACGAAGCGAGCCGTTGGTCATCGAATTGTTTCCCGAGTGTCCATTCGTCTGCATGGTAGCTTGTCCCAGGCCACGACCGAAATCGGCGCTGCCAAGATACTGTTCTCTGACGGCATCCTTGTCGTACTTGTTGGCCCATTTCATCGCGGGCGAAGCCTCCTTCATGACGGCGGGCTGCAGAGTCATGATGCTGGTCGTCTTTTCCCTCATCAGCTCGGTATCTGTTCGTCCGCGTCGCATTGGTATCTGAGCGTTCTGCATCTCGTGGTGCTCCTTGGCCTGTAGTTGTTGCGCAGCAGCCTGAATCCTAGCTTGCTGGTCCGGCCCAATGCTCGTCTTGCTCTGACCTCCGCTGGCGTTTAACTGAGCTTGCTGTTCAAGCCCACGCTTGCCCGCTACTGTCTTGCTGCGAGATAGACCCTTATCCTTGTTGCGCTTAGTCCAGCTGAAAAGCCCCTTCTTCTCCGCCACGTATGCACCAGCTTCAGGCTCAGGAGCGGCCCCCTTGACCATCTCCTCCATGACAAGCCAGCGACCGGAGCGGATTATCGTTTCTATCACAGCACATCGACCAAAGGCGGACTTCCGATCGGGTGTCTCTTCAGGCGCCAAGCTGCTCATCCACACCCACCAGAAAGCCTCATCCAGGTCGAATTTGGTGATATTGGCCAACTCTCCAGGTTCTAAGAACTGATTGGTTTCAAGTCGCGGATTGTGGGACTGCGAACTCCGCTGGCGAACAGCGGTATCGATTGGCGGGAGGACCTTATCCGGAGGCAGCAACATCGAAGGGCTGTTGGGCGAATCGTCGACAAAGCCGGATGACAAGAAATCGGCCCACGAGGGAGTGGTCGGCCGACCTAGGTTGGTCACGGCTGAAGCTGGTGTTGACCTTAGCCCTCGAACGTTCCGTGGCTGGCTCTGCGAATGCCTGGCCTCACCGTCCTCGTCCTCCTCGGCGGCTCCACCAAACCCAATGTCCTCGAATCGTGACCACGAAGCGTCCCGCAGACCAGTCGAATGTTTCGCGCTAGAAACCTGCGATTTCTGGTTTGCAAGGGAGATAGCTTTCAGGACACGGCGGCACTCCTCAGTCAGCGCCTTTACAGGATCATCGTATTCGGAGAACTGATGCAACGCTCGGTCATTTTCGCGGTATTGGAAATGGTTAGCGCGGCGCAGCAGCGCAAACGGAGTAGGCGACACAGAGTCAACAATCATAACGACCCTATTCGTGGTGGATTGCATGAGAGACGGTTTTTGTGGGGGGTACTCGGTTTCCTGCAGGAGCTTCTGCAAGGACATGGGAAGCATCGAGATGGCTCCGAGCGTCGGTTGCGGTGCCAGTGACCTCAGATAAGCAAAGAACATGTGACTCGTGGCATCGGCGGCGGTCAGCCATGATCGGTAGCCGCCCTCGAAGCCATTGCCGGTATCCTTGTGCTCGAAAGCCCACCAAGAGGCCATGCGGGAGAGCTTGCGGCCCCCGAAGCCGTTCATCTTACCGTGCGCGGCCACCGCCGACAGCAGGTCAAAATAGTCGAAAATGATACTGGTGCGCACCTCGTTGTCGACACTCAGGGGTATAAATGTCCTGAACGAGTCACGGGCCATGTTCGAGTCCTGCTCCCCAACCTTGAAGAGCTCGTAGGCGTCCCATCCTACCACGCCGCCCTGCAGACGACTCCAGCACCACTTAAGTACACCGGAGATGACCATAGGCTCCGTCATGCGCAGTTCCTGGACGAGGAACTCGCCCCGCGCAGGTTGGGCGCCATCGAAGAAGTGTCTGATGAAATTGCGCACCGCGCTGGGGTCCGATGTTGGTCGGAAAGGTAAAAGAAGGAACGGAAGGTCGAGAGCTAGAGTTTGCGACATACAAGTCAGTCCCAAGTAAACTTTGTGTGTGGTTATTCTGACCGAGGTGATGAGTAAACAAAATCTAACGTACCCCTAGCCTTGAGCTCCTCGGTACAAGCATGAATGAGCTCTCCAACTTCCTCTGGGTCGACTGAGGTTCTCGCGTAGGCGTCCTCCCATGTTGGTTTTTGGGGTAATTGGTGGGTGAGGTCGTCGACGTTGGCGCCCTTTTTGGACTTTGTTTTTCCCTGGCCGTCTTTGCCCCTCATACGGGAGAAGAGGCCCGGCATTTTTGCTGATTGGAATGATACGGCGGCTGGGGCTTTTTATCCTAATATGTACAGCACGGTAGCAAGGGGGGTTTCCCGTGAATTATGTACTTTGTGCACTTTTGGGCGGGCGAGCCTGTCGTCGTCGTCGTCGTCTTCTTCTCACGAAAAGAAGTGCTTGCTGTCGACTGGCGAAACAAGAATGACATCAATGAAGAAGTGAAAAAGACAGTGGTCGTCGGGTCGTCGCTTCCCGTAAAGCTGAATCGAATGAGGGAGAAAGGATTAGGTTGGGAACAGGTTGGTAGGAATAGTTGGTCTAGTATTGGACCGGGATAAATGCGTCTGGCGTCCGTGAATAAAAGTCGAGATGGTAGTCTGATGGGGAAAATGGGCTGAATGACAGCACGAACGGAACGAATGACCGAACCAGTGAACTGACTTGAAGGAACGAATCAACGGCGGCCCGGGACGTCAAATGGCAGGTTGAGATAAAAAGTATCAAGCAATTTCACAAAACCCTGAATAAGAGGTACTCGGTGCCAACGCGCGTAGGTTTCAATAAAGAAAGGATTGGGTCGAAGTCAAAACCAGAAGCCGACAACATAGACTTGCGAGGGGTGGATATTGACGACGGATGGGAAAGTACTCTCTCCGTAGTAGTATGCAATGTATGTAGTGTGACGGGGAGAGAGGCATCCGAACATGGATGGGAGCAATAACCTCCCCCCTCCCTGTTATTTTAGAGTACCTATCTTTTTTTTTTCCTCGTCGCTTTTTTTCTCCCCTACCCTCCGTCGCTCGCTTCCTATCACACGCACCGCGCAAAGCAACCAGGAGAGATTAGAGATTGTTTCGATTTGGCCTGTCCACCCAAATCCCGTCGTGCTCAGGCCCGGGGGTGGATGCGGAACGAATGATGGGCCAGCAAAGTGTTTCTTGCTGGGTTGTGGTTGATGCTGTCTGCGTCTAGAAATGGTAGCTGATCAAGGGCCGAATTGATTGGCCCAGATCCCAGTAAGCCGACAATCCCCTGAATCTGATATTGAAAGTGCTACCTAATTGGGACAAGGCCCCTCGACAAACACATGCATCTTTCTTGTCCCGGCCTGTTGCGTGGAGGCGCTGGTCACAGCTCCCCGCTAGCAGCCAGTGGCTACTGTAGGTACATCTCTCCTAGAGGGCCTGCTAGTTGACAGGAGGAGGTGGGATGTGTCCAACGTTAAGCATCCAAGCACCAAGATCCTGACGAAATGTGCGTGTGTGACGGAGGCAAAGGACCATCAATTGAAGCAAGCTGGACAGGTTGCAGCAAGCTTGTTCAAAGGTCTAATGCAAGGCTAGGTTTTATTATGCCCTTCAAGCGTCCCCAAGACTCCTTGCTTTGTTTGCTTCTAGTTTCTTGGGCCGAGGTGCAAAGAAGCAGCAACGCGAGTACTCAGGAAATTGGAGGATGGGCTTCAGGATGGCTTTGTCTAACCTCGGCTCTAAGCCATTTCGGGACATAGTTCGTCTCTGTGGTCAAGAACATCCGGGGTGTCTTTTTTTTTTCCAGTGCTCATTTTCGCACTCCACCCCCCAAGTAAAAGACCCCCAAAAGTTGTCGCAAGGATCTAAAATTACCACCACGTCCTATACACACGCTATCTCCCTATTAGTATACCCAAGCCTCTTCACTATTTCCCTGACAGATTGTCTTAGATTCTATCGACACTTTTCGTCTAAATATATATTGTCGCTGCAAGAACGCACCTCACGAAACCAAACTGTAAGTACGCAGGCTTGAACATACGAGAGCTCGACTGCAGCTTGACCATGAATGATATGTGCTTCAGATGTTGTTAGGCGCAATCTGAGCATGCAGTCCCCGGTATCACCGACATTGGAAGCTCCAATCTCTTCCACCTCCTGGCCCGTAACACGCTCAATTTCCGATGACGCCATGAGCAGCATTTTTGCCGCGCAGTATGCAGGCACTGCAGAGTGCTTCGTACGACTCCTGCACGCCAAAGGCACTCCGTCAATATGCTGCATCTGGCACGACAGTCCATGACGAACGAAGCTCTGCCGCTGTTGCTGCTGCTGCTGCTGCTGCTGCTGGGCGTTAACAAGGGCGCATAAACCCGTTGCCTTTCAGCTACTCTACTCGATGCACCGGCTGGAAGTTGTCTCGTCATCAGTCAGCTGCCCTTCTTTCCATCGACGATGGCGTGGAAGAACATTACGAACAAACCAAGGGTAACGTAGACTCATACGGAATTATTATTATCATTCACTGGTCACTGGTGTCACTGTAAGCTTGCCAACGCCAACACTATGCAAGCCAGCTCCCCACCACGTCTCCACCCCAGCCCCTTTTCCCAGCCCAATCGAGAGCCCGCCATGCATGAAGCACACAGCTCATCAAACTGATGATCGGCCGTCTGGCCACGACTATTGGCTCCAAGGACTGTCCTTTTTCATGGTCAAGACAGACCAGATGTAGGTATGAGTTGGCACTCTGCTCAGACTGCACAACACACGCGCGCACACATGGCAGAGCATGGCATGGCATATGGCCCTGTCTAGGCTCTACTGTAGGCGAGATTCCGGGCGCGGGGCACGCACCTTTATCTACAATATCTGTCCCGCGCCGGCAGAATAATCACCAGCATCGTATGGGGCAACGTGTCGGACGAATAGTAATCTAGCGAGCCCTACGGGTATTGCCCATTACCAATTTAGCATTATTAGACAGGTTGGCCTGGCGAGCGACGGCTCTCTGGTGCGTCATCCGTGTTGACGCTCACCACACCGATCTACCGCACCATTTTAGGTTTCAAGGTTCAAAGCGATCGACGCCAGGCTGCGCCGCCAACTACCATATCCATCATCATTCTGACCGGCGCCGTCACCCATGGGGCAAATCGAGGGCCCCAGCTGATGGCTTCGGTGTAGGGTCCGAAACGTTCTCGAGGGGATTATTCACGCCGTTGGGAAACTTTCGAGTTCCCAATGCGGACAGACTTTAATGAAAAACCCACGGAGTAGAGTGCCTGCAGGTCTGTCTATTAGTATATTTACTTACTGTAAACTGCCACACGTCACATACGGCTGTGCATCTCAGGAACCTGCAAGGCATGGCCGTGCAACGACAAGACCCATGGGTTTGCTGCCTCTGTCCAGCACACCTTGAACTGATACACGTACTGTATTTACTACATACTCTCTCCGTATGGTTTTATGTGCCGGTGTCATTGATCATTTCGCAGCCCGTTCGCTCTCCGGATCTCCCGCCGTCGTCGGTTTTGCTCCACCGCCAACGGCCACCTACTTACCTACCAGTTGCAACGAGTCGTGACAAACATTATCACAGTCGCATCGTCGGCCGAGTTTTGCGGGGTTGTCTGCCCAAGGTTCAGGCACAGGTCAGACTGTATTTCCGAAAAATCCCACGTTGCCGCATAACCTTTTTCGAGACACAGCAACGAAAGAGCAGGGACGGTCCCTCCGCCGGTGGGGCCATCGGCAATCAAATCATCAGATGATGCTGTCCATAAATCTGACATGTCGCCCTTCGTTTCATCATCCCGACCTCATTGGACAGCATCCAGGAAGCACGTCGCAATCTTCGTGGACTTCTCTTTCAGCTTTGGGTCTTCTTGTTCGTTTTTTTTTTTCAATCCTTATCTTCTCTTTCTTTCTTCTTGTTTCTTTTACCCTTCGTATATAACAGTCAGCCCAGCTTAGAGAGATGTCTATATTGCACGGTGATTCTAAGAAGCAAAAAGTGCCATCCCATGAGGACGGAACTTAGTCATTCCAGCTTCCCGGGATTTTTGGTTTCAGATAGCGTTCTCAACCCGCCTTCATTATTCGATGTCTCACACCTACATGCACCCTATTTTCCCTCTTCTCGATTAAACCAATCAATTTGGTATGGCAACTGGTGTTGCACAATGATCTATGTACGCTCTATAAGCACCTTAATCTTCATGTAGTATGTCTTAGATAATCTCCAGCTGACCAGGGGTAGCTGCGCTCCCCTTTTCACACTCCGCCATCAAGTTCGTCCACTTTAGTCGTGCCTTCCTGGTAGCCCATCTAGAACTACGCCTAGGCTCGTAGAGATAGATAACTGGACAGAGGAGATGCGCCAAGTGATCCGATTCCAAGACAGTGATAAAAAGTCCCACCCTCCCCCCCGTTGTACACCCCCCATCAGGTGTGCCCTTGAGTTGTACACCCCGGTCTCACTCGGTGCGCTGTACCTGACGAAAAAGGGTCCGCCATGCCTCGTACAGTACTATCACGACGAAAATGGCACCCCCAGAGCTGAAGTGGTGTAGGTGCCTCGGTAGCTGGTCCCTAGATTACATCTGTGAGCCCGCTTCACCGCCTCTTGGCATGGCCTCTCCCATCGGAGTTTTCAGTCGTGGGGAGTTTGTCTCAGGGCGAGGGCGGGGGAGTATTTGTGTCTCCATGCCTTCCATAGGTGAAGGAGAGCCAACAGCATGCGAGATAGGGCTCTCATTATATGAGTAAGTCTCCTCTCCTGGCGCTGCAACTATGGGCTAAGGGCGCCGTCGAGGTCAGTGCCAGTATGCTCAATGCCACGGGGCAATGCATAACTACTAGTTGGCGTTGGAAGCCCCGTGTAAGTCCACCAGTGCATTCGGCCATCTGAACAACAGCCGCATATACGGCCGTCTAGTGCAGGAAAAGGCGCCATGGCATCTTTTGTCACCTTATTCATTCATACATGTCACACACTATGTGACTTCAGCAGCTATCGGTAAGCGAAACTGTGAATCTTTGTCTTCCCTTAACGGTGATATCGGCAATGTAGATTACCATCAATTCGTAGTATATTACATTGATGCTACTAGGCCATACTGTTTCAGGAAATCCTCTTATTTAAAAGGGGGGAGGACGACATACCCGGTGGAGGATGGTTGCCAGTAGACGGGAAAGGTCTCGCGGGAGTCTGCGTGTGGGCTACCAATAACGCTTATCAATACGGATACTCCCGAGCTATACTACGTTGCAAAGGAGCCCATCTCCTCGTCGTACAATATAGATGGGCGTGGCATGCAAGGTGGGCGTCGGCATTGAAACCTCTCTCGCTTTCTTCGTTGATATGCTCGACTTGGGATACGCTGTTGTGGCCGCCCATCTTGTGGTAAATACCGCAAGGACTATTGCCTACACAGGCCTTTCATTTTCATTTGGTGAAGGCAAAATAAATACTATATTCAGCTGTAAAGCTAAGGATGCCTGTTGGCACTGCTAGATCATGGTCACAGTGTCGTAAGGTTTCTCTCCGTCTCTACTCACCTTGCTCTGAAATTCTTCAAGTTCTTATCAAAGGGTAAGAGGAGTAGTGGAAGCATACATATGGAGAGGAAGGGGGGCGAGAACCGGCGATGGGTGTAGAGGGAAGACATCGATATAGAAATAATGTGTAGTCTTTTGAATATATGTGCAGGCTAACTGAACCTCTTCTCTCTGCCCAATAAGGTATCAAGTATATACATACGTGCAAGTACGCCGCGACAGCAGCAGCTCTGTAGAGTCGATCACGACTGTTGTTCGGTTTTACCATAGCTGGCAAACTAGACTCTCGAACGACCTTCACTCTGATATAAAACCAATTCTTTATGACAGGTACATACGGTGATATGTCCACTAGTAGTCGTGTAAGTGAAGAGAAGAAAATAACAAATTCGAGGCCCTATAGCTGCTATCATGGCAGAAACAAGCACTCACTGCCACGCATCATCTTATTGAAACCATTCATCAGATGCCCAGGAAGATAGCCCTGCCGGCGGTCAACCTTGGCGTATATTGTGAAGCAGAAAGGCTTCGTCAATGGTATAAACGGGGTCTGGCGACCAAACCCAGAGGAAATATTGGCAACAGCGATCGATCCTTGTAGCATATCCTATACGCATCTAGATATCATAGCCCAATCACTTTAACCCATTTAGACACAGTATATATCCAGTATTTATTGCATTGAAAGCAACATTTATATGTGCAAAGCCGCCCGCCCGGACGTCCGGGCAACACTGTAGAGCTCACTACATATTTTCGTTATACCCGTCGATGGATCGTCAAGTATCCCCAGAACCTTTCATCGAACCCATTACCTATGATACAAAGTGTTTGTGTAGAAACACATCCCCCCCTTGATTTCCACTAGTTCCCATCGTCGTCATTCGCATGCCAATTTTTTGCCCTCATTACTCCAGAACAGGCGGAAACACCGCAAGCCAATCGTTTTCATGCGTTTTATGTGTAGTTCGTCATGACCAGTCCCCCAACACCCGGACTGGGAGCGAGTGTGCGTGTGCAAATCTCACTCACGCACCAAGTACTTTTTGATAAGCACACCCTCTGAATGATGACAATCATTCCTCTTCCTTGACGGCCGGATTTTTACCTGCCTTGTTCAGCAATTTGGTCTTCTCCAGCACACTACCATTTTCGTCATCTGTGCCCGACACGATGACGGCAGGAGGAGGAACGACGTTCTCCTTCTCCTTCTCCTTCTCGTCTTTTACTTCAACATCGCCCTTGGCTTTGCCGTCAACCTTGGCCTCAACTTTGACGTCCGCTGCCGGCGCTGCGGGTGCTGATGGTGGCGCCGCCTTTTTAGGCGTCAGATCCCAGTCGATCTCCGCGCCGGCCCCGTAGCGCGTGACGAGCCAATCATTGGCCTTGCGGAAGTGACCGCAGTCAAAGAACCCCCTCATAGCGCTCAGGGGGCTGGGATGGACGGACTTGAGAACGAGGTGGCGCTTTTGGTCCACCTTCAGCACGCGCTTGCCGGCCGGCGTGCCCCAGGCCATAAACGCGACACCCCGGGTGCGGCGCGCCGCGACCAGGTCGATGACCTTTTGCGTGAAGCGCTCCCAGCCGCGGTTGGCGTGCGAGTTGGCCTCGTGGGCCCGCACCGTGAGGCACGTGTTGAGCATGAGGACGCCGCGGTCGGCCCAGGGGACCAGATAACCCGCGTTCTTGGCGGGGACCACGAAGTCCGGGTAGTCCTTCTTGAGCCCAATGAAGATGTTGCGCAGCGAGGGCGGCGTCGTTGTTGGGGGCCGCACCGAGAAGGCCAGGCCGTGCGCCTGGTTGTCGTTGTGGTAAGGGTCCTGGCCCAGGATGACGACCTTGACGGAGTGGAAGGGGGTATGGCGGGACCTGGAGAGCGGAAAGGACCAGTGTTAGTTAACATTGTGCTTTGAAATGGGTACAGTAGATAATCGTGTGAGAGAGAGGGGGGCTGACGGCGAATGAGAGCAATCACGCACCATGAGTAGATATCCTCTTGCGGCGGAAAGACTTTCTTGCCCTGAGTCTTCTCGCGTTCGAGAAATTGCTTGAGATCCAAAAACTCCTTGCTTGTGATCTCATCCTTAAGGTGAGCCAGCCAGCTGACGTCCAAGGTGTCGATCTCGAGCTGCAACAGCTTCTTCTGCTCAGGCTTTAGGCTGGCCACCCACTTGGCCTTGTCAAACTTAACCGCCGCCAGCTCGGGAGCAGCTGCTGCTGCCGAGGAGGAGGATGAGGCACCATTAGCGGCGGCGGGCTTGGGAGCCCCGAAGAAGGATGTGATGCTGGCATTGGGCTTCGACTTCTTGTTAGCCTCTGTGGCCGCCGCAGCCTTTCGTTTTAATGTCGACATTGCGGTAATGTGAATGATGGAGAAGGATTGACGGAGAATATTATTCTCTGGAGCAGACCGGGGCCGTAGCGTAAGCGCCCGTGGAGAAGTGATACACCCTTGTGGGTATTGGTAAGGGTAGGGCGAGGAGGAGAATGAAGGTAAGAAGTCGATGTACTCGTGAGGCGGCAATTTTGAATTGGCTTATTCTAGGCAAAGGCCGAGAGGATCGTGGATCATGGATTATTGAAACTGAGAATTGGATCTGGGGAAACAGAGAAACAGCAATTTAGATCGGCCAAGTGGTGGGTGGATTCGTAGCGTAGCGTCGTAGCAGAGGAGAAAATGGGAGGCTGTAACATACACGTAGCTGTAGCCTGGTAAAGTGGTGCTAGGATTATCGACGTCAGAGCGCGTTTTAGACGCGACGTGGAGTTCTGTTCGTGTGCGAAACGCGAAATGGGCGCGATAAGCTAAAGTGCTTGCATTAATTGAAGTGCATATGGAGTACCTAGGTATCCATACACCAGATCGTCTAAGTTCTAGTCCAAGGGTGCCATGTCCAGAGCCAGGATCAATCCAAACAAGCAGGTAAGCAAATAATTAAGCAACCAACCATTGCACGCATCTGGTGAAGTCTGGCGAGCTGAACTGTAGGTGGGTTTTATTAGAGGAGATGTGCAATGAAGCGACTCAATTGCCTAGGGCTTTCTCGAATCTCGACTAGTGTACAAACATATCTATACTATCGTATCAGTTACACGGACGCTAAATGTCCCGTCTATGAAGTCATCATCTATTCGGAATACTCGCGTTCCCAACATCTATTTGGACGCCTTTGTTCCAATCCGTAAGCCGGCCAACGCTTCTGATATAGGTATCGTGTGAAAAGGTCTGAATAAAACGCCTGCTAATGCAACAAAATCAAGGTATGAGCGGGGAGATGCCGTGACTGGCTCAGGGGGTCGGGGTCTCGCCCCCGAGCTGCTCTTTGGCCTTCTTTTCGTTGATGCCACGGAAGACTCGCTTGCCCACTTCGTAACTACTGATCATTATAGCACACGAGGGTGCGACCTTGAGGACGCGCGGGAACCAGCCTCTCCATAGTCCCGACACGCCCTCGGTGGCAATGATATGTCGGAGCAACCGTAGCATAGATTGCTTTTCTGGCGCCGGGTTTGCGGCTCCGGTTGCGGCCTGTTTGGATCCATCTCGAGATACTTGTGTTCTCGTCTTGCCAACGTCGAATGGCATTGTGACAATGGTCGCAAACGCCCCTGACACAGCACCGGCGGCAAAACTATCCAAGAAGGTTGCCGTATGGTTCTCCCGGCTCTGGGACCGGCTGCGAGCGCGTGTCTTCGAGCCTTCTTCTGGCAAAACTGACCGGCCGCGGCGCTCTTCCCGCATGTCCGTCAACTTCCCCCGAATGGTCTCGTATCCGAACCAGTACATCCCAGAGAAGGGCACATCGCGCCACAGCGTCAAGGTAATACCGCGCCAGAGGGAGCGATAGCCATGTTGAGCGACCATATCCTTTACGCCGCTAACCGTCTCGGCCATGGCACTTGTCGCATTTGCTCCGCGGGACGCCTGCAGACGCGTGCGGAACAGCTCGATCGGGTTGATAGCCGAAGCCGCAACCACTCTGGCCGTAGCCCCCGCGAAGAGGGGCGCAGTAGTATCTGAGCTGACCTTATTTATGGGGCTTGACTTATTATACCGGAGCCACTCGTAGCCTGTGAAGTAGATGATATTGGCCGGAACGGCCATGAGCAGGGTCGGTGAAAGACCCCGCCACAGAGTTGTGATCCCCTCATTGCGAGCGATCTTCCTAATGCCGTCGAAGGTGGAATTGAACGTTCTTCGTTGCGCATGTTCCACGGCGCAATCGCCAGACACCTGTGCCTCTCCTATATTTGTTGCAATGCACGCCTCGGCATTATTGTTCATGAAGAAGACTTCCCGGCAGCAGGCCGTGACACCAAGATTGGAAGGGCGGAAGACATTCGGTGTCGATGTCGATGTCGCGAGCTTTTGCAGATCGGCTGTGTAAGCTTGTGGTTGAGGGGAAACTTGGGATTGTAGGCGGACGCGCACTACGTCAAGTGGCGTCACTATTCTGAATTAGCATACAGTAATTTTACGAATTGGGTGGTACGGCAGGAACGCACTCAGCATAGAAGTGAGCAAGCTGCCCGAAATGGCAGACAACATCTTTTGACCGGGAGTAATTTCGACGGGTGCGCCGGGCTCATCGTCTTGGGACGCAACCATGGTCGCTCCAACAAAAGCATCTTCGGGGTGCCGCGAATGGCCTTCGAATCTGTCGTGACCCAGGCCACCACTGAGGCTCTGAGTTACGTTACTCATCGTGTGGGCGACCCCCGGGTTGTCCGGGTTAAGGTCGCTTCGTCTAATCGCAGGACAATGGGAGGGAGTATTTGCGCTATACAGTCTGGCTTTATGTTAAAGAAGAAAGAGTAAAGGGTGAATTCGCTCAGATGAGGGGGCGAGAGACAAAAGCAATGGCGGAAAGGGTCAAGGATGGCGATAGTACAGAGCGATTGCGGACTGGATTCCCCAGGCCGGTGTGTGTACTAGTAATTCGGGCCAAGACTTTTTTTTCTGCGCTGCGCAGTGCAGCTTGCAGGAACCCCAAGATGAGCGGACCCGCTGGAATGGAATTCGCGGGTATCAGCGGGGGATCAGTTGAAGGGCGTGTGTCAATCCCACGCTGACTAATGGAACTATGTCAGGAACCAGCAGATTGTTGTTCTTCTACAGGCGGCGAATATATTCTTCAGATACTATGTTAATTGTAGGAATAGAAATCTCGAAGATCAGTCATGTAATATATTGCCACACAATCACTCTCTGGACTCTGGAGACTCCCCCTCATTAGTTCATTAGTATCCCCAAACTACCATCGGCCATCATCAGAAGGAACAGTTTAAAACCAGGTCATGATGTCATCCGTCAATCAATCCGTTGGAGTACCCATCCAATAATCGCCGTTTGAGTAGTGCTGGTACTACTACAATAGCAGCATTTGAGGATACATGTAGTCGAAAATAGGCCATTTTGGGCAATATTGAGTACCAGAAGTGCAGCTGGGGGTTAGCAAGGTGCAATATCTATGATCAAAAGTCAATTGATGCATCAATGGCTATTCAATGTCGAATGGAATTGACCTGTTCTACTCCGTACTCCGACCCTCTTATCAATCTCTCCCCTCGGAAGTTTCCGGGTTACCGAGTTATCAATCTAGCGCCAGCACATGCTTGGATTACATAATCGCTCTGGAGCCGATAAGATAAAGCATAGCCTCCTATCATTCAGCACCTCGCCGGATGACTCCCTCCCATCTGATCTGCGGGCTCAGATTACATAATAAAGTGTTTTTGAAGGTCTACCTGTAGAATCAGTAGAATCAGTAGATGTCAACCCTGTTCTTGATATTACAAATCTGCACAATATGGAGTCTGAATTAGAGAACTTCAGAGAACAGTGGCGAGCCGAGGTGGCGCGTTCTAGGACCACGGCCAGCAGCAGCAGCACCCGGCCAAAGGCACAGGCAGCTTCGTCATCGTCCTCTAGAGTGCCTCCTGCTACCAAGAAACCTGAGCCGCCCACAAACCCGAAAATCGCCTCCAAGATTGCATCTCACCAGCATCAAGAGGACGATGATGATCTTACCAGAGGCAAGGCATTTGATGAACCGGCTGGCCCGGCAATAGCCCCTAACACGCTGGCGGCGTTCGAACGGGGCCCTGGAGAGACCGAGAAAGAGCCAGAGACGGCTCTCGAGTTCTATGAAAAGGCCGTGGACAAGGAGGCAGCCGGTAAGCTCGGGGAGAGTCTACATCTGTACCGCCGCGCCTTCAGGTTGGACAGTCACGTCGAGAGGGCCTATCGAGACAAACATTTCCCGGGGAGGTGGGGCAAGCAACAAGCGCCAGCCCCTGAAAATGCGGCTGTCAGCCCGTCCAATACGGCCGCCACGGTTCCGAACACTGCTCAAAATTCCCGAGATGGACCCCCTCTCTCACTACCGGACCTTATTGCTAGCTTCGCCGGGCTGAGCATGCAGCCAGCGCCGCCGGAGGTGGAGGGCATGCCGCCCCCGCCCTCGCCACTGTCAGCGCTACCTGAGGAGATCTTGGTGCACATCCTGCAGGACGTGGCGATCCTGGACATTGCCGACTTTGTGCGCCTGTCCCAGGTCTGCAAGCGCTTCGCCTTCCTGGTGGCTACGGAGGACCGCATCTGGCGTCGCATCAGTCTTGGAGAAGAGTTCGGCTTCGGAGCCATGGTCTACCACTTCCAGCGGGGCATCTGCTGGGAGGACCTGAGCCGTGACGCCCCGACGACCCTCGAGGACGCCGAGAACCTCCTGAGCCTAGAAGAGCTGTGGCAGCACCAGAAGGCCGAGGCCGAGGCCACGACGCTCGAGCTGGTGCGGAGCAGCCTATACGCGTCCTCGTGGCAGAACATGTGGCGGCGCCGCCCCCGCATCCGGTTCAACGGCTGCTACATCAGCACCGTCAACTACATCCGGCAGGGCCACTCGACCGGCAACCAGATCACCTGGAACAGCCCCGTGCACATCGTCACCTACTACCGGTACCTGCGCTTCTTCCGCGACGGCACCGTCATCAGCCTGCTCACGACCGTCGACCCGGCCGACGTGGTCCACAACCTCACCAAGGACCTCGTGCGCCAGCACGAGGGTAAGGCCATGACCCACCTGCCCACCGCCGTCATGGCGGAGGCCCGTAAGGGCCGCTGGCGCCTGTCGTGCCCCGCCCTCGACAAGGACCCCGACGCCGATACCGACCTCGCCGAGCTCGAGGGCGATGTGTTCATTGAGACCGAGAGTGCCGTCGGGCCCAAGTACGAGTACCGTATGGACCTGGCCCTCAAGAGTGCCGGCAAGGGCGCGCGCAACAACAAGCTGGTCTGGAAAGGCTTCTGGAGCTACAACCGGCTGACGGACGACTGGGGCGCCTTTGAGCTTAAGAACGACAAGGCCTACTATTTTAGTCGTGTGAAGAGCTACGGCTTTGGTGGCGTGTAGAAAGAAGACTCGGTGTTTTCACCCTGAACGCTAGAAATGTCCAACTAGATAGTCTGCATTGTTTTGTTTTCATATCTATCTCATGAGCAAACGACATAATACAGAGGCCGTGCCGTTCATTATACAGGATACCTTCAACGAGTTTTTAACCCTCTGCTTCCATCTCGTAGCTGTTGGACCTGTGCTTCGGCTGGAAGTTGAAACCGGGATGGGCCGGACCCAGGTACATCTCACTAAAGTTAGGGTTAGCGTTCAGTTCTCTAAAGTTCCTAATAAGGGGTTTGTATGCTTACCTGATCTTGAGCCAGTCCTTGTAGTTGTCACTTGCCAAGAGCGTCTCGAGCTCGTTTCGGCCCCGGTAGGCAGGTGGGCGATCATTCAGGTTAGGGGGAGGTACTCCAGAAGCCCGATGGGAACGTATCGGTGCGTGAAGCTGAGCCACTCGAGCAGGAACCGCCGCGTGAAACCGATGCCCAGCTCGTCGGAGCCCCATGCCTCCATGCCGAACTTGCAGAACTTCTCGATGTAGCCCAGGCGCTCGGTGGCGGACTTGTCGAGGTACTGCCCCTTTTCGATTTCCTCAAAGATCCAAGGCTTGACCATGGCACCGCGGGCAATCATGACACTGTCGACCTTGGCGTTTTCGACGTGGTCAAAGTAGTCGACATGCGAGTAGCAGTCGCCGTTGCCCAGGAAGTACATTCTGCCATCAGCTGAGTTGGCCTGCGTGCTGGCGTCGGGCTCCTTCGCGGTGTCCGCCAGGTCGTCCTTCTTCTGATTGTAGGACTTGACCATGGCAGCGCACTCCGCAATGTATGACCAGTTGGCGCTTCTTGTGTAGCGCTGTTGACGGCTTCGGCCATGCAGCGTGACCGCGGCACATCCAGGGGCCCCCAGGAATTCGCGCTGCTCCTCGCCACCAAAGGCTAGTCTCTCAATGGTCTTGGCTGCGTTCGGCTTAGCATCGCGAACGCCCATACGCAGCTTGGCTGTTATGGGCACCTCGCCAGAAACAGCGTTCATTCCGCGAATCATCCGTTCCATTTTGTTAGGTGCGTCAAGAAGTCCGGAACCAGCGCCCGTCGAGTAGACCATATCAATAGGGCATCCACAGTTGAGGTCGACCACTCGCAGATGGGGCAGGAAGCTAGTGAGTGCCTCGGTTGCCTTGACAGCAATCCAGGGCTGGTTGGCCGAGATCTGGGCACCGAATTTGAGATCCTTCGAATTGTCGTATCCCTTGACGATCGAGGTCTCCGAGGGTATGTACCTAGGAGGGGATATTTCGCTCGAGGACGCCTTCATAAGAGCCCAATCCCCCTTTGCTCCCTGAATCAAAGGCATGCCCATTGCCATCTCCGAGTACGTAACCTGCGCACCAAGCTCGACACAAAGTCTTCGGAACGGGAGATTGCCCTGTGTAGTCAGCGGAGCAAGCACTGGAGTCTCGCGGCCGAAGTAGATCTTGCGCTTCTCACTTGGCTTGAGCGGCGGGTCCACGAACTGGGCTCTGAATTCCTCCCGAGATGTCTTCAAGTCCTCCTGGTTTTCGGTGCTGGGGCCGCCTTTTTTGTTGTGGAAGTCCCTTGAACGCGAAGCATCGGCATTGAGCCACTGTATGTATTTGTCGGATTTCTCCAGGTTTGCCTTCTTCTTTGCGAGGCTCCATTTTATGTCACTGGTGACGGCATTGACTGTTCCTGGGCGCCTATCTGCAGCATCGTCGTCTCCAGAGAAAGGTTGGGAGGGGTCGCCAGCACCGCTGAGAACGAGTTCCTTCCGCCCGTCTTCGCGCTCGATCTCCTCAGAGTGGCTCTTGACAAAGCGGCATTTCCAGCCGGACGGGCACTTCCCGAACGACTCAAAGACGGGGCATTTTCCGCCGAGGGTGTCAAGATCCTCACGCCGTCCCTCGGCCAAGTAGTCACGCAGCTTGTGGCTCATGTTGCACCTCTCCCCGAATCTGCACTCTCGAGGCGAGAACTCATTGGTGTAGGCAACGCTGTTGCAAAGCTTAACAGCATCAGAGAAGGTACCATACTGGCGGTCCTTGTTCTGGCCCTTCTGCTTCTTGCGGGGCTTCTCCTTCTTGCCGTTACTCCTGTCATCACGAGCATCACGAGCATCACCACGAGAATCACCGCGGGGGTCTGGCTTGCTATTGACAGGGTCACTGGTGCTGATGGATGCCTCAGCTGCATCATCATCGACTACATTAGTCTGGGCAACTTCATTGGAGATGAGGTACCTGAACCAGTTAGCATACCCAGTGCACAGATGATGGGTAGATAAATACATGACAGGGTGTGGTACTCACTCGGCCTTGATGGCGGCGAAGCCCTTTCTCCTGTTGTCGACGGTACCGTCTTGGGTTTTGAGTTTCTTAGATGCTGGACCCTCGGTTCCATCTTCATGTTGAGTGATCTCGTCGTTATCATTTTCTCGCTTGCTTGCGGGATGGAGCGAACCTTCCAAAGGTATGGACGTATCATCCATCTTAATGTCGGAGGGCCCCTCGTTAGCCATGGTATCTTAGTTACTAGGGGTGGTATGTTAGAGCCTCAATGCACCGAGATCTCCTAACGCTGTTGGCTATGCCACTGTAATTTTGTCATAAATTTTCAAGCCTGCCACCCGGTAGGTCGATTGATCAGTAGCGTGCATGCACTTACCGTATCTTTTGGCACTAGGTAAGCTTACGTATAATCGAACCTTGTCTGGCCGGTACCTCTCGTTAATCGATTAATGTGTGCCCCATTGGGCCCATTCAAATTTAACATTAATACCTTTCCACCATCCGACCACAGGTTGCAGGCACTCACTCTCACCCTCAATCGGTGTCACTGATCACACCAACCTTGAGTGCCTAACTCGATCAGTGCCCTGTAACCTTACCCCACCTTCCGAATGAAAACACACGTACGGAGTAGTAGTATGTACTTGGCGGGTTGACGAATTCGGGGAAGGATGGCCATGCATCCAGGAACCGCCTCCAAGCATCCCGTATGCAGGTGAAGGTGATATTTAAGGTCCGGATCCGAATCCTAATTTCATGCACCCAAACTCTTTCCTCCAACTCGTACAACGCTGGAGTGGATACAACGTAGACAGCAACCCTCAAATTACCATCGTCGAATCTCAGCAACGGTGCGCTCGGAACATCCCGTTTAAGCTCCGGCCGTCACCTCACAAAACACACCAGTCTTAGCCCGTGCTCGACTTGATAACGTAACTTCCAGCGGGAAGACTTTACCATCGTCGGACGAATAGGTAGGCCAGTGATAGGGATGTTTGAGTTATCTCATGCGTACATCTATGTACGTAATAAGAGATCAATTGGATGAACCCCTACTCTGTGTACATGTGTGCTGCGCACCCCGAAATGCCAATACCAAACCTCCTAGTCGAAAGAAAGGTGTCAACAACAATCAGCATCAGCATCAGCATTGCATCGACATTCATCAATCAGATTCCTTGCCAAATCGTGGGCACGGCCATCAATAATCGGCACTTCGTCACACTGGATGTAACATTGAAGGGGTGAACGACGAGAACAGAGTCCGAGGGCGTCATTCAGCTCCTGTAATTCCAAAACTGTAATATAACCCATCTAGACGGGATGAAAGCAAGAATCATCAGCTTCATGCAGGGGCTGGGCCTGGGCTGGCTTTAAGTCCAACTCTGCAGTTTCGGGTAGGTACCTCTTGCTACCGGGCTGAGCTGGCAATGGTTAGCTCCAGTACTGACAGCACCCAACTGAGTAAAGAAGTAGGGTACCTTAAGAGCCCAGGGCCTAAAAGAGCACATGACATGACATTGATTGACAGCAAGGCCCCTGGGCCCTGGCTGTTGTCCTGGCTGCCCTGAGCTGCCCTGGCCGTCCTCTCAAATGTCTCATCCAACCGTCCCCAATCCACAGTGAATCCATCCTTGTATCCGTTATTCTTTGTCTTCGGCAGTCTGGCTGCTGTACCACTGCACCTAAGCGTCTCCGCAATCTCGCTGCGACTTGTGGTTTGGGATTTGGAGGAGGGCCCAACAGGCAAAACAAAACCACACAGCTGTATTCCATGCATTCCAGTCGTCTCGGACTCCAGTCTGCCAGTACTACTACTCCAGTCGTCAGGCCAGACCAACGCGAAGACCACCATCGTTGCGGCTGCTGCTGTCTGCCTGCCACGCATTGACACACGTCGATGCTCCTTTTTTTCGTTTCTTCTTTCCAGCTTCTATCCCATGTCCAGTCTTAGCTACTACTTACTTCCATACGACCAGATTAGGCGTCGAATAATTCTTTTTGATTTACTTGCTTTTTTCTCTGCCAACCGGGTTCCTTAGGGAGAGATCTGCGCTGGATCCTGCACTGTCGCAGTCTAGCCCCCTGTTGACATTGACGTCGCGTGCCGGTTACAGTGTTTCGTAACGCCCCAAGACTGCCCCAGCCTTGCTGTCACCAATACACTAGCAACTTCTCGTCATTGCAACCATAAACACGTTATTTTTCGAGTTTTTACGCTCAGGGGTAACGACATGTCATTATCGCCTGTCCCAGCTTGCTGATCAACAACCATGGCCGACACCTCCCGCCCTTCATCATCCTCAAAGACTCGGACAGTGCGCTCCCAGAAGATCCAACTTCCCTCTCCCACCGTAGCTCAGGGCCAAGCCTCGGACCAGGACGAATCGCTCGACCGCGCCCTCCCTACACGAAGCCACACGCCAGGCCATTTGTCCTCCAAAAGCCAGAGCCACAGCGGCCGGCGCAAGGCCTCAGAGAGTTCGATACGGCAGCGCTCCCAGTCGTCAGTAGCCAAGACGTCGTACGCAGCGCCCCCGCCGCCCCAGCCGGCGCAGCCGCCGGCGCCCGTCTTCACGACGGCATCTACCAATGGCGACACCAGCGCCAGCGCGCGCTCCTCGGGTGATATATATGCTGGCTCGTCAACCGAGGGTGGAGGCAGGGCCCGGGACAGTGATTCGGGACGCCCATTAGCCCTGCGCTCCACATCTGCCATTGTCAGCAAATCCGCCGCGGTTAAAGAGAACCCTACACGCAAGACGACGAGCCAGGCTATCCGCGCACGTGGGCCCTACACGGCTTTTCCTCCCCTCCAAGACCCTGCGACGGCGCCCGATGTCCCCGCTGCTCCCTCGTCCGGCATGTACTGGTCGCGTGCCCCCGTTTCAGGGGCTGCCCACACGCCTCTCCGTGCCCATACGACGACACTGGTCGGAAGCAATGTCTACATCTTTGGAGGCTGTGATTCCCGGGCCTGCTTCAACGAGCTGTATGTGCTGGACGCCGACTCTTTCCACTGGAGCAGCCCTCACACGGTGGGCGATATTCCTGTCCCACTGCGGGCCATGACGTGTACGGCGGTAGGCAAGAAACTGGTCATATTCGGCGGCGGTGACGGCCCAGCATACTACAACGACGTTTATGTGTTAGACACTGTCAACTTCCGGTGGCATCGGCCAAAAATGGTCGGGGACAAGGCACCTAGCCCGAGGAGGGCGCATACGGCATGCCTGTACAAGAACGGTATATTCGTCTTTGGAGGTGGTGACGGCGTCCGCGCGCTCAATGACATATGGAGGCTCGACGTCTCCGATGTGACCAAGATGAGCTGGAAACTCGTTTCGAGCCCCACAACCAGCAGTCCTAACAGCACGGCGGCCCGGGACAACCGACCGAAGGCACGAGGGTACCACACCGCGAACATGGTCGGCAGCAAACTCATTATCTACGGAGGATCAGACGGCGGGGAATGTTTCAACGATGTTTGGGTATATGATGTCGATACCCACGCGTGGAAATCCGTGAGCATCCCGATCACCTTCCGGCGGCTTTCGCACACGGCGACCATCGTGGGGTCGTACCTCTTCGTGATAGGAGGTCACGACGGCAACGAGTACTCCAACGACGTGTTGCTGTTGAATTTGGTAACCATGACGTGGGACAAACGGAGGATATACGGTCTGCCACCTAGCGGCAGAGGCTACCACGGCACCATACTATACGACAGTCGCCTGGTGGTGATTGGCGGCTTCGACGGCAGCGAAGTGTTCAGTGATGTCTGGATGCTAGAGCTGGCTGTACATGCTTATTATTCCCAGATCAGCCACTTCACCATTGAGGTGTGATGAGGAGCATGTTGGGGCTCACCAGAGGACTCGAACATAAGTCATACTCTCTGACGACGTATGGTGGCCAAACTCAGCTCGAGTCGGAGCTGACACCCTCTTTTGGGGTACATCTTGTGCGCAGCAAAATGGGGGCGTCAGCTCGTCAAAGTCCGACTCTTGGAGTACAATGCTTACGCCGCGAATATGACAAGCTTCAGCCGCTACCCCGTTATATACCGGACTTGACAGACCTATTAGACTGTACTATCTAAGATATCTACGTCGAGAAGGTTGGACTTTGGGAAAAGGGGTTGATGGTTGGGAGCAACTGGACCCAACAGAAAAGTGCGGCCATATGCTGCTACTATCTGGTGGTGTCATCTATGAGCGAGATCTAAGCAGCTGCTACACGCGCCCCTCAGAAAGTCAAAGAAAGATTAGCAGCTGGCTACCTACGGGAGGAATAACGAGTTATTATTTACTTTTGGACACACCATGTCTGTTGGGAGGTATTATTGATGTGTATTTTGAGAAGAAGGGGGAGGAGCGTTTTACGATTGATGGAATAGCGGGACATCTTTTATGAAATACCCCTTTCTTCGATATCTGAACCGAAAGAATTGTATAATTATGACATTACTTATAACGATTAATGCCCATTTTATACCGTGAAAGAGGAGCAACACAGAGATAAAGAATATAGGGAGAAATGCATTATGATTGCGGGAAGCTTTGGGGGGTCGTCTTTTCGAATAGGTAATACGCTTACTCGATCTTGGTATCTTCATTCACCTGCTTGTTTACTTGCTCAGGGGCGGTCAACAAACGCACTTTCTTGGGGCTATTTTTTAAGAGACCTATATTGTTAAAACGCTGTTGCCTTTGGCGTCTAGCTTCTTTATATCCAATATCAAGGTTATCCAACGAGAGAAACGAGATGTAATAGCAGCCAATTTATAATGTTATATGCTTTGCTTTCAAACTATGCCTTTGATCTTACCGTGAAACAAGTCCGCTTCTTAGCATCTACGCCTCAATATACGGAGTCTTAATATGACATTAGCCTTTCTTACGTATAACACCGTCGTAAGTTAACGCGGGTCGAGTTACCACTTACAGAATGTCATATTTTCTGCCTTTCTGCCTTTCTGCCTTTCTCCGCCCTCCGCCTTCCTTCCCAGCATCAACGACAGCGTATGCCGACGACGTACACTGGGAAGGAAACCCGTCACATCACCAGCCACACGAAACAACATCACGAAGCAGGCGCAAGTATCACGTCGCGATAATTGACCCTTTGTTCCCCTCTGGAAGGCACGCCGCCGTCAACCGGCTCGACCACGACGGCGTACCGCAGAGCCTGGTACGTCGGGATGAGTGCCCCTTTTCAAGCAGGTGCGACGAGAGCTCCCGGGGCTCTAGCTGGCTAGCCGTCCGAATGGAGAGACCATGAGCACGGGGGAGTCGTGACGGAAGGACGGTGAAGGGAGGGGTGGTATAGAGAAAATGAAAGACACCGAGGAAACACCACGAAGGGTGAATAAAGGAGTTGTACCTCCTTCCAGGAAAAAGTACTTCTATACAAAAATGTCTCGACTCGGGGGAGCAAATACTACATATAGCCTTGTTAACGAGCTTCAGAGGACTCGTAGCAGACACGTCACCACCCCCAGGGAGGTGAAAATCGCTTACGGTGACGTCCGACGTTAGCTTTCAAAATAATATAAGACAAGCCCTCCGCCCTCCGTCGTCCTATCAGAGAGAGGTTGGCTCGTCCCTCGCGGTTATGTACAACGTGTTTGCCTTGTTTGCCTACCCAAGATAGAGAGCCACCCTCTTCTTCTTCTTCTTCTTCTTCTTCTTCGTGCATATTGCATGTACATGTAGAGACAACTAACTGGCTTGTCGAAAGACTCCAGTTTGCCGGTGGAAATTTGATATGGGATGACATGGCTTAAATACCCACCAAATAAATGGATGATACGACATCATCTCAGTAATCATCTGACCATAATTGTTGAATGGTAGCAGCCTTCCGCTAATCTGGAGATCTTGCCACCATCTGCCGTAGCAATGGTGCAACGAGGCCCTTGGCTATATATGTATATAAGTCGCCGCCGCCCTAAACGGTCTGTGTTGGCTGACTAAATTATTATGTGAAAGCGTCCCTCCCCTTTCTGCTCCCCTCACTCATTTCCGAGTTGGCCCTGACAAAACACATATATACTGACATACTACTCGAGGGGTATGGGCGTTGGCCTTTACCTAGGTGGTATGTTCAACATTTTGTAAACACTATTGCAGTGGCTTTCGATCATCCGTGGACCCAATGCTACGCCGACGACATCCACTGCTGCGCAATACCCAGGCGAAACTAGGGACGAAAGGATAATGATCATGGTGGGAGCAACGTCTGTGCCGCAGTTCATTCATTCTCCAATCCTTCTATGTCTACCCAACACAATACACAGGTCTGTCTATCTTGATTGCGTTTCGCTCCCAGCCCGCCCCCCTTGGCGCAATTCTGTTGCTATGAGGAGGCGGGCCACTGAATTAACTAACATACAAACAAATGGAAAAGGGTATGAAGCGAATCAACCACCCTCGCCATGCGAGAAGCAAAACCTCTAACTCCTAGCCATGTAAAGCAATGCCGCAATATGTTGTTTCTTCGGGATTTCCCGTTGACAATGGAAATGCCACTCGCGCGGTGAGTCGCTGCTCACGGAGAGTATTCACAGCCTCTCATTCGTCGCGACCGGTTGTTACCCGAAGCAGGATTGATTAAACGTGTCCGCTCACTTCTGGGCGCCCTCCTTGCTCTCCGCCGTCTTCGTCTTCTCGCGGTCAGCCAGGCGGCGCTCCTCGGCGGCGACCATGTCCATCCAGAGGTCCTGTCCTTCGTACTCCTCCTTGTGCACGCGCTTCTCAATAATCTTCTTGTGCTCGGGGTCGTCGGGGTCGAGCACCTTGATCGTCTCCCAGCGGCCCTGGCCGGAGCGTGCATCGGCAGTCTCGAAGGCGGCAGTGGCGATGAGGACGGCGAGAGTCAGACCCTGGGCGTAGACACGGGCCTGGACCAGCTTCTGCGACGTAGACAGGAACTTGTTGCGGCCGACCATGGCGCCCGCAATGCCCATGGACGCGAGCCACGAGACGAAGACGATCGAGTAACGGTTCTCGCGGCCCCAGCTGTTGAGACGCTCCGTTGTCGTCTTTTGCTGGTCGTTGATCTGGTTCAGCTTGGTGGCCTCGTCGACGTAGAAGTTCATGGGGTTGTTCAGCTTGTGGAACTCGATGCTGTAGCGCTCGGCGTTGACAATGGCTCCGAACGTCGAGGTCGACGTCACCAGGAAGGAGCGGAATGGCAGCGTCAGGCCGCTGAACGCCGGGTAACGCTTCGAGGCGCCCATTACGCCGAGTAGACCGAGACCGAGGCCCAATCCACCTCCGATAAATCCGCCCTTGAGCACGGCATTGTAGTGGGCTGTTTCCTCTTCCTGCGAGACGACCTTCATTTTGGCGGGGTGGTTTGTTAGGCGATTCTGGGGAGATGCGGGTAGTGTCGAATCGACTTGAACGTTCGACGAGAGGAAAACCAGGTAAAGCAGCGGCCGGTTCTTGTTATTCTTCTTTCAGCCCCCTTTTGAGATGGGTTATTTTAGTATAACGAACGATTGTCGTCAGATGAGCGTGGGTTTGTAGATGGAGCTGTTGGTTGGTCCACACGTTTTGTGTCGAGGTGTCTGTGGTTTGCGGAGGAGTGGTATGATGTGAGATATATTTGATACGATATTCAGAACGCAGGAGAGGGACAATGGCCTGGACCTTTCTGCGCAACCAGATCTATTTATGCAGAATGAAACAAGATCGGAAAACGTTGCAATGACAGCTAACTAATGCAGAAGAAGGAAGGCTTTTGGGTTTACGGGACTTCCAGGACAGGTTTTCGTCGGTTGACGGGATCTGAGTAAGTCTGGGGAGACGAACGACCTTTTTCCTAGGGAGCTTGGTGTAGCTTCCAAATCTGGCATGATGTAATTGAATAATCGAATGATGGCTTTGACCGGCGCATTTGCACTCTCTATTTTTTCAAATGCCGAGCGTACACCGAGAGCTGTCAGCTGGCGTAGCATTTAGCCGCTCTACATCATCCGCTCTATCCCACTTGGTCGCCAGCTGCAACTGGAGTACATTCCTGCGCTTCGCCGTTTGGTTCGCGATTCGGCGTTTGCTCTGCTTACCTTAGGTAGGAAAACAAGGCAATCAATCTGTCAGCGGGCGGCGCATTGCGACAAATAGGCGGGAACAAGCGCCCATTGTCGCGAAGTCCCGGGACAGAATACGGAGAGACCGCTCCTCCGGGCGCTCCTCCTATATTCACCCATCTTGACGAGAATGCATGGAAACGAATGATGGGATCTCACTCAACTACAACGATGCAACATGGAACTTCACAGTTCATTCGTCGTTTTAGCTTCGAGCCTACCTTGCCTCTGCATGGCGCCCAGGCCCGGACTCGACGCCGCGGTTCTTGGTTCGTCGGCCTTTGTAGGCATTGCAGCAATACTTGCATAAAAGTGTATGGTATGTGGCTGGTTGCGACCTGAACACTGGATAGGGCAAGTGGCAACAATTCATCCCTATATAACAAGAGGCATGGGAAGAGGATGCATTGTAGCAATCGGGGACACAGTGAACACTTAGGGGACTTTAAACAAATACATAGTTCATCTCGAAATTTGGGCAGGATCCCGTGAACCTAATAAATGTATGGCAATGGAAGGGGACTTGAAGGAAACATGGGGGGCTAGCCGCTGTGAATTGCAAAAGCACAGTAGCCTGGATGCTGGCGGCGGGTGGGCTTCTAGAAAAATTCTAGGGTACCCGGCAGCTCGGCGAGACTGCGGGCGCCCATCGGCAAGGCTGATTTCCAGCGCTGTACCTTGCCAAACCCGAGTGATGGGATCCTGGGCCAGGCCAAAAATCCCACATGCCTCGGCAGTCACTGGTTGGTTGGTCTAGGACTTGAGACTCTCCAGGCAGGGACCCCAAGTGTTGTGTTTGAGAAGAACAGCAGGGAGCCCAGAGCAGCATGCGGTGTGTGTGACCAACAAGCCCCTTCAAGACCCTTTGACCGCCATGAAGCATCATCGTGAACGTGGCTGAGTGGATGTTGATCAACGTGTTTTGGCTGGAGCCCCCATGCAGCTGTGCCCGGCACTCAACAATGATTCGAAGCAGCTGCAGTATTACCTCGAGTCATAGCCGGTGGGCATTTACGCTTTTACGTAGTCAAGTGCCACTGTAATCTGTCGTGAGTACTATATGTTGACATATTATATTGTTGGGCAATCTGCATTCATATCGGTGAGCAAGATATGTACATCTGAAACCCGGAACAAGCGATGGGATCGTGCTATTATAATGCTTGCCAATATTGTCGACCAGGGGTTACGAAGTTGGAAGGTACCTCGATGCTTATGTTTCAGGGTTGACGGTGGTGAATTGAAACAAAAATACATGTAATTCAGAGCCTGCTGTCTGTTGGGCTTCCGTGTCCTAGAGCCGGGTCACGTCAAGGTGTCACGTCAAGTCCCCGCATCGACAGTGACGCAGCATAAGCATGACTGGTTACCTTGACTGGTTGCCTTGAACTGCTTTCAAGTGACCCGCAAAGCCGTTAGATGTGTGCTTTTTTGGAATGGGGAGAAGTAGCGTTTCCCTGTGAATAGCGGTCCGTATATAGGTGCTAACCGGAGATAATGATCGAAATGCTCGCATTGGCAAGGTCACGATTATGCAGGGACAGGGCGGACCATTAGTAAACATTGCTCAGGTATATCCCGTAACCTAAACGAGATCAGAAGAGCCGCGGCTGTCGTGTGCATTGTCCATTGTCTATTGTCCTCTAAGAAATTTATATGGGGCCTCTGTGAATGTGTGATGACCTGGTGTGTCCCGGCACGATGGTTTCCACGAGGTTACGCTCGGCGAGGGGGCGCCCAGGGTGCGACCAGGCAAAAAGTTCCATCAATGATCAATCGGCCAGAGCGAATCGGCCATTGCGTTTCACAGACTCCATGTTCACATGGAGGAGCCAGCATCCAGAGCATCCACCCGACTCCTCCTCCTCCTCCTCCTCATCCTTCTCCGCCATGCCTTCTCCTCTTCTCTCCCTCTCTCTGCGCTGTATGGCAGCCGAGTCTCGCGGCGACCACAATGGTCACGATGCTCGTTCGAGCGGCGGACTAGGTAGCAATGAAAAGGTGACACGGCATGGCTGCGGGAGGAGTAAACAATGCAAAGACTCTCCACATCTATGAGAGAGCTCTCAGAGGATGTCCATTGTTTTTTTTTTTTGTTCTTTTTGCTTCTCTCCCCTCACTGCTCAGGGTCCCCCTTCTACAACGGCCACACACTTCGGGAAATGACTTACCCACCATCAGTTATGGCTGCCGCGCTGCCGAAGCGGGAAAACGCCAAAGGCGGTGAGCATGCAACTACTCAAGCGCAATCTACTTGTGATCAATCGCATCGAGTTTCGAGTCTAGGATCCCGCGGTAGATTGAGAGGGAGGGGGTAGGGCAGCAGATGGTGATGTCAACCTGTCGGTGAAGTTCCCGCAAAGAAGCAAGGCGTTTTTTTGGTTTATCAATTCTTAATTATTACTTCTTTTTCTGAAATGGAGGGCCCGTTGCAGGGTAATTCTTTTTGTGGATTGCCAAGTGTATATCGAGGCGGGTTTGCGCAGACTCTGGCCGTCCGTTGGTCCGCATAAGAAACCCTTACAATCACAGTTGATATTCCCTACATGTGTGCCCGGTCGATATAATATGGGGGCATCTCAGCATTGAGAAGGGCGCCAAACTCTTCGGGATTGGAGAGATTCGGTCGGATATAAGTTCTTGAGACGGCGCTCGCGACAGTAGGTTTCTGACAAGCGGGTGAGTCGTCAATGCCGTTCGGTCGCTGTCCGATATTCAGATAGAGCAATGGATAGAAGCGTTCAGAGGAACAGCAGTTGCTGGCAGTAGCTAATGGAGGGATGGATGTTCCCGTCTTCCTGACTAGGATCATGCCGAGCGTCTCTAAGCAGCGCCAACTCAACTGCTGACTGGCTCGCATCGCGTTGCAGTTGTCTGCAGATGCGGGTTATTCTTTATTGCTCGAGCGGCTACGGTATCTCCAGCCTACAGGTGACAGGACACTCTGCTGACATGGTATGATGGGGGTTTGCAAGTTGATTGTTGAATCATGTTGATGCATTAGCGACCAAAAAGGCATCCTGCGTCGCAGGGAATCTGTTGCACTTGTATGAATGACATTTCCTTTCACGGTCGGCGTTGAGGGTTGATCCTTGTGGAAGTCTTGGCCCTCCAAGAGGGCAAGCCAAGAGAGGCACAGAATGGCGGACGAAAGACTCCACCAGCGGCGGAAATGGACACTTTACATCGTGTCACGGCGCTCTCTACGTAAAGCATGTAGGTAACAATGCCCAAAGCTGGATAGGAAACCGTGTTTGTTTGGTCCACCTGCACCATCACTGAATTCTCGGTCATCTCCTGGCGATCATGGTGCCCAAAACCCGTGAGCGGCTGCAGACCGACCCGGCTGCCACATCTGCCTGCCACTATGCTTCGCACCGACTTGCCAGCTCTGGTGTATGATGAGTGCACTGAAGCCTCGGTGCTGAGAGACGCGAGGCAGCGAGGGGCGGTCCTAAAGACTCCTTAGTAAAGAGTCTGTTATGTTCCCTAGGCCGGGCCGGACTAGGCTGGGACTTAAGTGTCGCCTCACGCCCAGCGACCTCTGATGGCGCTCCCGTTTGATCGCCGCCGCGCCTACAGGTGCGGAATTGTTTGCTTCGGATACGGTCCCAGGCCATGTTTTCCGCGGAACGAGATGGCCCAACGACGCCACTACCGGAAATATAATCCCTTGGTGCATGGCTGAAAGTGCACAAGCTATTTGGGTGCTGAATCAGCTTCACCACCTGCACAGAACAAACGGCTGATTTATTTAGCAGTCGGCAGGTCGGGTCATTCAACTGTGGGATTTATTCTCTAGAGTAGTTAGCCGTAAACGTGGCGAGCCAGAGGCAGGTACTTGCGCACGCGTGCGATCTGCTTTCCATTCCACACATTCCACAGGGGGGTTCTGCCCAGCCTGTAACACCAAAGTACCTCAGCTCCCAGGCAGGTTAATAGCCGGCGAGGAACTGGGGGCCGCACGCGACTAGCTCAGCCTAGCTGGATTGAATGGCTGGGTCGCCATCGGCCAATGGGGTGTAAAGGACCCATGCTGTCAAGGCCACTAGACAAGAACCCAACTTGGTAGTCGATGCAGCCCCATGAGTCAAGCGGCCGTTAGTTTACTGGCAGAGAAGCCTTGGAGAAGGGCATTTGAGTGGATTGTGCGAAAAGAGATCGAGATGATGCCGGTCAGTCGGGCCAATTCCTACCTATTGACGTAAGAGCACGTCGCGCGAGGGGATCTTTCTGGGAGAGCCCGGTGTAGTGGCCATGATGGCGGCCTAAGAACCAAGGAGAAAGAGCGCTCAAAGGAGGTAGGTAGGCAGGCGATACTACCTCCCTAGGGCTGGCGAGGCGCTTCAGAGCAAGCGAGTGCCGTATGTGCGCACACCCGTCGGGGGCGGCAGCGGCAGTTGATGCAGTCATAATCATACAGTAATAGTAGAAACTTTGTCGAGTCGCCGCCCTGGGGAGAGTTTCGTCCGAAGTGGTGAATTCGAGCAGCATTAACGGTTGCCGTAA
The DNA here is from genome assembly GCA_038364195.1 of Apiospora sp. TS-2023a. Taxonomy (NCBI): domain Eukaryota; kingdom Fungi; phylum Ascomycota; class Sordariomycetes; order Amphisphaeriales; family Apiosporaceae; genus Apiospora; species Apiospora sp. TS-2023a. Next base: position 2,690,109 of record JAQQWQ010000009.1, on the reverse strand, counting down.
CACCTGATATCTAGCCTCGTTGGGTTTAGTTGCGCATGCTACCCGACCCAAGGAAATATCTAATCCCATCGTCACTTGCATTTCAACGATCGCTGTTTGGTCTCCCATGGAGAGATCCCCTTTGCCCACTGTGCCATGTGGTGTGTGTCGTTTCCTGCTCGTACCGGAGGTGCCAGACTGATGTAATCGAGTGCTGATCAACCTATCTGTAGATCCCCCTCCTAAAGTCTATCACAAAAACCGGCAGCAGCTTAGCAGACGGGCAGGCGGGATGATGTCGTCCCGGATCGACTCCGGAATCGTATTTTCCTTCCTTAGTTGCCAAGTCTAGTCCAAGGTGGTTGAGGAATTATCGACTCCCGAGATCCCGGCTTACTTGCATGAATGGGGTCTCACTATCAAATTGATCATAAGTGACTCGCCCATAATCCATGTGTAACCCTGACACACTGGCACTACACGGTGATTGCACACCCTCTTCTGCATCTGACATGCATACATGAGTCAGGACGAAAGGCAAACAAGTTGACGATAATCGGGAAGTGGTAGTTCTGCTCATCTAAAACGTCAGCGCCATCATAGACCCAGGAGGGTTGATGATACTTGCTGGCTTGGAGGACCAAGGCGCCCAGCCGTCGTCCACTTGGGGAATATTATGTACGAGCACTTTGATTGATTGACTGATACATGCATTTCCGTCGTGGCCAGGTAGCGTTCATAGCATACCCAGAAATTGCTTCTTTCATTCTCAACGAAAAGTGGCCCGCAGCAGCAGATCATTGGTTGCCGCAGCTGAATCCGGCTGGCTGGCTTTAGTCTCCCCCTGGGCCCTGGCTCAATTGCATATGTTGAAGCTACGACATCGAACGTCAATTAACCTCTGTCGATTTCAAGGTGCAAGACGTTCGTATGTTCGAAACTCGGCCGATCCGCACGTTTACTTGTCAATTCAAGTCGGAGTAGGCCTAGGAGGTGGCCTATCATACCCCCTCCCCCTCTCCTTTGAGATAGCGAGATCTGCACTTATACAAGAGGATCCTGAGCACACGAGACGCGCAACACAGATATATCTCCACAGCTCGAAGTGAACTTGAGCGCCACATTGTCATCCAGCTGGTACGTGTACGGTGTACTCCAGCTCCAGTTCCCCATTTCATCTTATCTCCTCATCTCGTCCCAAACCCAAGGACAGGCTGTCGAGGCTCTTGCGTCGCAGTAGCGCTTTCTCGCCGACTCCGAGGGTCGGGATCGTCCTATTATGTCGTAGGCGCATGAGCCAGCAAGCAGCAAGTACTGTTTGCGTCCATTGTGTGAGCAGGTACTGTAGTAGGCTTTGCCATTTCCTACATGTAGGTAGCAAGTAGCTCGCAATACCGATCTAACGTACTCGAACATCCACGATTAACCAAGACCTAAGTTAGAGGCAAACCAACTTGAGTCACCTATAGAATAAGGTTACAATTCCCATGTGGCATCTGCAGCCACGGACCCTCAGATTACATTAGTTCTCACTCCAGTTCTTGGTTTGCCTTCGACTGGGACCAGTACTGATACATGCTGCCATACTTATAAGACGGGTAATACTGTAGTTTTGGGGCCTTGGTGCGGTCATGAACTCTCTCTCTCTCTCCCTCTCTCACACTCGCTCCTTCTCCCGGCATCTGTCGAGCCAAAGCCAGAAACCACTCGGAGACTGTTGCTTTTCTCCTGATTTCCTGTCCCGTCGACGGTCGCACAGGACTCCAGGTGACCGCCGTCCTTGCCCAGTCGCCCGTGCCGAGTATCTTCTGCCAGCCCTTCCCGACTTTTGTTGTGCTTTCCACTACGACTCAACGACGAACAGCCTTGATCCTGGGCTGTTGCTGGCGTGGTCAACTAGCCACTTCCCTGGACCTTGAACCTGGCCCTGGACCCTTTGGAAATTTAGTCGCGTCAAGCCGCTGCTGTTTAAACGACTCCATTTTCCATCCAGTCCAATTATCCATTACACATACGGTACCCCATAACTGCTCATATCCATCCATCCATAACCCCGACCGCCTCCTTCGTAAAGCCTACGGCGGCCACAATTAGGGAACCCATCCTGACACTGCCAGTTCTGGGAAGTACTTTCCCTTTCAGTCCGAGGCTGGTTTTGGTACAAGCACGGTAGAGCGAGAAGCAAGTAAAGATCCCGTACCTGTGACCGGTCTTGCACGAAAGCCTAACACCCCATAAGCGGCAATTCATACATTGCAGGGGTGCCTGTGCAGGTGCAGGTGGTACTTCCAATACCTCACATACATACCTACACATTCATACATAACATCTTATGATACCTCATTAAGTCGACATCCCTCGCATCCCATCCTTCTATTTCCGAATCCTCTTATTCATTCCTGGTACACACACACACATAACCTGCAGTGAATTATCAGAGCGGACTGTGGGATTTGGATAGTATACCTCTCTGCTCTTGTTGTCTTGGTTTGCATTGCCCACAAACCCCAGAAGGCCGCTGGCATTTTACTGCACCTCCATCAGCAGCCGTACTACTTTCCAGAAGTGCCCTAGCGCTCTCGACTTACTTGTTGTACCCTTACTGTTCTCCTCTCTCGCTCTGTTCTCTCCCACTCCCTCGCGCTGCCTCTGTCCCGGATATTATTCAGAGGAACCCCACATCGCTGCCATGAGAGGCATAGGTTCTTGGTTGACAGGCAAGACGGGTACATCCACGACAAATAGTCCAAGTAATAACACCCCCGAACACCCGTCTGCCAGCCGCACCAGCAACGATACGTTTGCAGGCGATTCCGCTGTCGCCGTCGCTGCTGCTCCTACACCATCCTCTTCACATTCTCTCGACTCGCCCTCGCCCTCACCACAGCCCGCGACGCCCGTCGACTCGACAAGTAGTCCATTTTACGCCCAATCCTCCACTAACAAGTCGCAACCCATCAAAATCGCCACCCCGAACATCCGTTCTTCGCGGTCACAGTCACCCACCACTCTGAACGACTTTGACCACCACAACAACAGCAGTGACCACAACCAAAATTACCAGAGCAACCCCCTCCAAAAACAGGTCCACAGCAATTCAGGCTTTATTGACGGCATCACTACCGACTATATCCAAGCCGACCAAGACGGCGACCTCGACATGACTGCACCCGGTCTTGAAACGGCCTTTGGCCGTGGTCGTCATGACTCCTTTGTGAGCGCTGGGCCGAAACCCATTTCCATGAACATCAACCGCGACCAAGCACGTGGCCGCCGCGAAAGTCTCGCAGGCAGCTTGATGAACGGTATGAGCTGGGGAGGTTTATCGGTCGGAAGCTTCATCCGTGACGAGTAAGTTATTGCCATTTCGTGTGCCACAACCCCGCGTCGCTTTGCTTGTGTTTGAGACACGGGCATAGAGTTCTTGACGTGTAAGTCGCATCGTTCACTGACACTTCTGCGACAGCCTCATGGTGACCGGCTCGCCCTTTACGGGCGCACAGCCTTCGTCCTCGTTCCATTCTTCGTCGTATATTCCCAAGATGGAGGCCGAATACCTGCGCAATTTTGTATGCTGCGATCAGAAGTTGGATACGATGCACGATCTTTTACGCCATTATGAAACAGTCCACACGAACAACAATGTACAACCAAACCGGACGAATGTCATGGGCCAAAGGTTGTCGATGAGCAGACCCTCGGGGTCTGGCTCCGCGCTGTCTGGTGCAACACATAATGGTCAGAACTTCGCACCCACCAGCGGCGGGTTTGGCATGGGCCAACAGGGTCGCAACATTGCAAGCAATGGCAATGGCTTGGGCTTTGGGGGTATCCAGATGGGCCGGCAGCACTCCGGGCTCGACGGCTCAGCACACAAGCAGTCACAGCTACTCAACGTTCAAGCCCACGATGACCTTGATGCGATGGGTGACATGGAGATGGAAGACGCCGTCGGACACATGGAGCTCGACGACAGTACCCATCGTACCATCCAACAAACTCGACAGATGTTTGGTCAACAGCAACGGCCACAACTGCAGCTGAATCTGAACGGAACTAATATGCCACAGCAGGCTCTTCGGACCTCGCAGCCCTCCACCCCTGGCACGACAGGATTCGGTTTCCAGAACAACCCTACGGTTTCGTCAGTGAACACGCCGACACTTACCACACAGCAACCGAATGGCGTCGACGATGGCCTCGGCGGGATGGGCAACCTCGCGGATTTCGGCGACTTCTCTCAGGATCTTGGTTTCTTCATTGACGACCCAGCCAAGCGCCTGTACAGCCCGAACGGTGCTTCTGCACAACAGCGAGCTCTGCAGCAGCAGATGGCGCAATTTGGCCTGGACCAGTCTCAGTTCAGCGACATTACTGATCCTCAACAACTGGCAATGCTGCAGCGCGCGATTGGTGGTAACCCGAATGGTCTCATGATACCCCGCGAAGAAGACAAGCCCTTTAAGTGCCCTGTCATTGGATGCGAAAAAGCGTACAAGAACCAGAACGGTCTCAAGTAAGTTTCCTTTGTCGGGATTTTCCCCCTTCCTCTTTTTGTTGTCCCGTAAGCTTGTCTGGAATGCAGTTGCTAATCGATTATGCAAGGTACCATAAACAACATGGCCACCAAACACAACAGTTGCACGAAAACGGAGATGGCACATTCTCCATTGTCAACCCCGAAACATCGGCTCCCTACCCCGGCGAGATGGGAATGGAGAAGGAGAAGCCACATAAGTGCGAGTGGTGCAATAAGCGATATAAGAACCTGAACGGCCTGAAATACGTAAGTTTTGAGTTTATCCCGCTCGGCGGCTGTCCGGTCATCTAGTGGCTAACATTTGCCGCAGCACAAACTACATTCACCACCTTGCGAAGCCATGGCACAGATGGCCGAGTTGAAGGCCTCGCTAGCCAGCGGCAATGCCACTGGCAACCCCATGAACCTCAACCTACCGGACACGCTGAATCTCAGCGCCCTCAACAACATGAACATGTCCCAGGGCTTACCCGGCATTGGCGAAGAGATGCAGATGTGATGGGAAGCGTCCCCTGACGACACCATCACATGACACTAGTTGTCACCCTCAGCAGCGGCGCTCGACAGGGTAATTCCTACACGACGGACGTCACGCGCTGGGCTTCTCCTTCAAATTAGACATTTCGCACATAGACTGGATACAGCTGGCCCTTTCGCCATAGCCTCGGAGGCTCTCACTTTGTGGCTCAGAAAAGTCATGTTTTCCATTATGCATTGGGGCTGGCGTTCGAGATTGCTTTTTAACGGTTGATTACCGTATATACCCCGATAGACTTGACGCTTGCATCACTCGGTATACGAAAACACCTTATATGAGTGAGGTGAGGAAGGGATGGAGGTTATTAAAAGTTATTTTGTGTTTTGCTCAATGTTGCCCGCAGCGTCATGTCGACGTGCTACCCGTACCGCGCAATCCTCTCAACTCGGTTTTCTCCTCTACTTCTTGCTGTACGTACTCAAAAAGCAAATAGGCGTTCTTTTCATGAATTCAATCTACAGCGATTACAGTATTGCTTGCTGCTGCTTCTGATGGCTCCCAGCCTGTTCCGTGATATCTCGGATCTGCGGAATTGGCCAGACCTAGCTGCCGTGCCCGAGCCTCATTCATGCTTACCCAGCCTGCATTGCATTGTAATGCATGTTGCAGGCATCCAGTGCATGGAATCTTGATTTTGCCGCCGGGAGTATGCTTCCCCCTACGTCAGCGGGATTGGTTTTTCATCATGTGAAGTTTCCAAGGCTGGAAGTTCGGCAATGGGTGTTCATGAAGGTGGACCGATAACCCGGTAACCCACCTTACAAGCAATGACTCGCGTCACAAGCCTGCGCACCTCTGGCCGACGCTAACGCGGGGCTTGCAGCAGCTGTGTCCATGCACGACCAGCCGTTACCAAGTAACAGATCAAGGCATCCAATGAATGTCTGTGCATCGTGACTGACGTGCATTTGGCATCCATCCTCAGGTGTGTCGACCACAACGACATCTCGAATCCGGCATGTTTATGGATACGATATGGACACGGGCATATGCTCGATGATACTTACATGTAAGTGTAAGGGCATGGGTCCGTCGGTCAGCCATTCGAGAGAGAGAAAAGGAACATCAATGCCAAGCTAGATGTTCAGGCGCCTTGCCCGTCCACTCGCTTGCTCGCTCGCTCATTCGTTGTCATCATAATCATCGTCGAGAAGAAACATGGACATGGCCATGTCGCGTGTAGCAATTGCATCGAGTGCATGTTGAGTAACAGGGGTCGGTGGCGGACGTCCTGCCACTGCCACTGCCACTGCCACTGCTACCTACCGGCGCCGAGGCGGCAACGTCGCCTTGGGCATCCCTTCATTTCTCAAGCGCATGTACTTTTATTTTTCCCAGCAACGCCGCGCAACACGATCCCTTCGTCTAGACCCAGGACCTAGAGATCGCTAATCCCATCGTCCGCCAGCGCCCCGCCTGTTTTCCTTCTCCTGATTACACATGGATGACTACCGACGTTACATATCTTCTAGATCTGTCCTTTTTGTTGCTCCCTTTCTCTAGTTGCTCTCCAGGGTAATAATAGTCGTGTGAACTAAATCGTTTCATCAAATCAAACCAAACCAATCCCCTCCTTCTTGGGAGGGCCCAGCCCGCCGCCACTTTGCTCTCTTGCTACTACTACTACTACAACCACTCTGCCGCTGAAGTAAAAACCCTTAAAAGAGCCGAAGCTATTACGTCTCGAATGGCCAAGTCCCCCCGAGATATCACCATGGGGCATGGCAAGCGCCGCCGGGGCGGGGAGATGAGGGGCACAGATGGACTTTGTTAGGAAGAAGAAAGCATGGACTCGACGAGGAGAGGAAGCATGGCTTGTGGGTGCGGTGCGCTTGTGCTCTCTGCTCCTCTTTTGCTACGGCGAGCAGCGAGCTTCATTCGGGCTTTTGACAATAGCTTGGACCAGATTTCACCAGAATCTGGACTGACCGAGACAGCGAGAGCCGCCGGCCGCCAGCCCTCGGAGCCTCCCTCTCACTAGCGATATTCCGAAATTTGGGAGAATCCGTTTTTCCAATCTGTATGGTACGCATGGCTTTCGTTGACGCCACATTTCACCCGACCTCCATCAGAAACCCATCACATCTACGCCCACACCCACATATACCCCCTCCGCTTCCACCTTCCACCCCAGCAGCCAGAGTACGTACTAGTAAGAATATATGGACCACCTGGATATATGGAGGCCCAAATGGAGATAGTAGTAGCAGAGAGAGAGCGAGATGGAGGAGGCTCAATGAGCGACGAGGTAAGCCCAAGGACCAATCGCAACGGAGCATTTCTCGTGGCCCCTCCCCGCGATTGCGCGACACAGTTCCGCACCGGGTCCTCTTTAAAAAGAACTGGATGCTTTGTCATCGATATACGGGGATCCAGTATACTACATACTATCCCAGTATATCCATCTCCATCTCATCTCACTTATGCACACGAGCCAGCCACTGCGACCTGCTGTCGCATTTCGCGCACGCCCTTCATTTTTTCCTTTTTCCGTGGTGGACGTGGGGCCATACTCGGGGAGAAAAAAAGGAAATCGTCAATGCCTTCAACCCAAAATAAAAGTGCCGGCCGCGCCAGGTTCGCGCGGCAATTGCGATATTGATCTCTAGGCTCTGGCTAGACTCCCTCCTCTCGCCCTCGCGTGTCGCTCTTTCCCCCCTTCCCCTCCTACTCCTCCACCCTCCACTCCCATAGGTACCACATCGTCCCCGTTTCAGGGTCTCCATGGACGGTACCGTGGATACTTGACGAAAACGAGTTTGAAACTTTGGGCCCTGAGAGGAGTCCTCGAAGGCCCGCCCGTCCATCTGCGTCCGAAACCAAGATCCCCTCCTCACCATCTAGCTACGCTGATCAAATCTGGACATCTGGACGTCCCAAGCCCTAGCTTCGCGTGATGGATGGAGTCTCTGATTTGTCGGCCGATCTAACAGCTTTGCTATTAGTACGGGTCGAGCGTCTAACTACATAAATTCTACTTGTACAGTGCGTCCAGAAACCAGCAGGAAGCGACACTTTTATGTATCCATCTTGACAGTGCTAAGCGTGGTGAAGTATAGTAGTAGTAATACATGATCATTGTGGATAAGGACCCCTATTCTTGAACGTCGTCTCTCTTTGGTGATGAACATGTGAACCACCCCGCATATGCCAAATCCCTTTCCCAACTCCTAGCTAAATGTCACTGTCGTAAGCAAAAGATATGGGCTGTCTCCAGACAGTGGCGCATGTCTGGCATGCGGACTCCCTCATAGCTCATACCGCTCATCAAATGTAAATCATGCCCGTCTACCCCTCACCGTCCCCCTCACCCTCGGTCATTCTCGACCAGCTGTGACTTGAATCCATCCGCGGCCCCTCCTTGCCGAGGTAGCACCTACATCTTCTGTCAGATCTCCGCCTCGCAGCGGCAGTCAAGGACAATGGGCTTACTAAGCAAGATCCATGCCTTCAGAGTCGTCGATGTCGGAAGGTAAAGCCTGCGTGCGCTCGCTGCTGATGCTATCCTTGCGACTGGAGTTATCGAAACGATTGCCATAGTTTCCATCGACGTATTCCAACTCTTCTCCACCGATGACACGGCCTTCTGTGTCAATCTCCTGGGACAACTCAACGAGAGCGGAGCGTGGAAGCCGCAGGAACCCCTGCGTGCGGACGATTCTTCCCCAATTCGTAAGGCAGAAAGAGGCTGCCCTCTTCCTCAGCCACTCTTCATTGGCCAGGCCTGCACAATACCAGATAATGCAAGCGTGGAGAACGTCTAATTCCTTAGCCAGCCTGTTGACACACAGGAGACGGAGATGAGGGATGTTGTAGATATTCGACATGACCAGCAATCCTGCGACATCGGCAAGATCGTTCACGCCGTCTTCGGCGTGGATACTATCTGTATAGAGGTAGTTGAGGAACGCCTTCACCACGCTGTATGGCTCGGGGATATGCATCTTCTTGGTGTGGAATTCCGCCATCTGAGCATTGTACATACGCGCAAAGTGCGGCCACCTAGCTTGAAGAATGAGTTTGTGCACATAGATGGGCGGCGATGTCGGCGCATCAGGAGAAAGCCAGTTCTGATCCGCGGGAACATCGCTGGTCCTATATTGGCCCGCACTCATCATATCATCATCCTCATAGTCTCCCGCCAAAGCAGTGATGACGAAGTCAGTCCCGCTGTTCGCTTCAGGTGGTTGGTTGAACAGCTTTGCAAGGTCAGCTCCTAGGCCTTTCGAGGGTTGCTCATGTGACCTCTGGAAGGACGGTCGGGATGACTCGGCTCGGGGCTCAGGGGCATTGTTTCCCAAGAAACCATATCGCCGGAGATCGATTTCCACTATGTCGCTCAGATATTCTTCAGAGACTGCAGGAATCATATCATGGCCTGAGTTGTCTTTGGGACAGCCAAGCAACCAGGCTTTTGTGCCGTCCTCATTCATAGTACAGTAATGCCAATCGTAACCTGCTTTGAAAATTTCCCGCCCTTCGGCTAGCTTCTGCCATCGCAAGGCTCCTAAGTCCAGCGAGGATAAGGAACATTCCTTCGGGGCTATGGTAGCTGCCGGAGTTACAAAGTCGAGGAGTGTTCCTGCTGAATAGATGTGGAAGTGCCTCCCAGCGCCTTGCGACGGAACGTTGGCGCCAGATACGAATTTCATTGCCGATATTGACCCAGGAGCCATGGGAGCATACGTCTTGAGCTGAAAGGAAGGAGTATTGACCTGTGCCGTCCTCGAATTGGCGGCGTAACCTGAAGCCCCTATGACCGTGGGGCTGTTAATAGAGTATGGTTGGCGCGGTGATCCCGTTGTCCGACTAATAGACGAGTGTCTGTCTGACACGCCCATATGCGGACTTGTTTCGAATGCAGGGCTGCCCTTAAGATCGAGCCACCACAGGTCACCAGTCTTATCCATATCCTCGCTGAGACCGCCGAAGACCCAGAGCCTGTCACCCCAGATGTAGGCGGAATGGTCAAATCGGCTTACAAAGCGCCAAGACTTGGACCATGTGTAAGTCTTGAGGTCAAGATAGCAGATATCGTCGAGAACGTAGTTATCATGGCCCGTAATACCGCCGATAATGAATAACTTATCTTCGTGCAGAACGGCGGCGTGACGGGCTCTGCCCTTTGGAACAGGGCCATTCACATGCGGCTGCATCCAGTGCGCCGTTTTGAGATCAAACACTATCAGATCCGAGAGGTAGGTGCGGTGCTCATTTTCGCCGCCAAACACAAGTAGCTTGTCGCCCTGGTATAGTGTCGCGGTGTGACCTGAAATTATGTCTTAGCGGGTGAGTACAGAAGTCTGCGAGCCGGACAAGACCTACCCATCCTGACCCCCGGGATGTCACCAAAGTTGTCCACGAGACTCCACTGGTGGCTAATGAGGTCTAACTTCAAGACGTGGTTGTAGACTTCGTCGGTATACTGGTCGAAGCCGCCAAAGGCGTATATATGGTTATTGCCACAGTAGGTTACGGAAGCGTTGACGAGGCATGCCGGGCGCGAACCAAGGGTCCTCGTGACTTTTGGCCGATAGCTTCCGTCAATCATGGTGCGGCCCTTGACCGGGGAGTTGGGCATGACGAAGGTATTGTTGGAGGATGCGACGGATGCCGGGGTCCCTGCGTTGGACGCCATTGGGGAGAAAGATGGAACTGCAGATGGCGGCACGGGAACTTCGGGCGGCGGAAGCGCGAGGGCAGTCGATGCAGAAGAGGATGAGGCCGGGGCCGGGGCCGGAGGGCCGCCAAAGAGAGACGTTTGGCAAGTTGCTGATTGCTGGTCCATATCGGGTCGGTGCGGTGTTCGAGGTTCAAGGGCAGGCAGACACAAAGGCAGGCGCGGCTGTGTCGATCGTTATGCAAGCATTGCGTTCGTCGAATGGAAGCGACAGAGGGCGCCGTGTGCGTCTGCGACGACGACGACTACTGGGGTAATGGAATATAATGTTAAAGAATGAGTGGCTCGGTAGCGGTTGCTGGCGGTTCGGTGGTCGCGGTGTCGGTGTCGGTCGAGGCTGGGGTGATCCAGTGGGACTTTTTGAGTTACGTTATCACAAGAGTGTCAGTAGCCTTGCCTTGTGATCAGGTCAGGCCATTTCCAGCATTTGATTGTCACCGTCTGGTCTTTAGCGTGCCGGACTTGGCAATCGCTAGTTGGTCGTTGGTGCCGAAAGGCAAAAAGGGAGGGAAAGGCAAGCCACATTCATTCTACACATAAGCCGTAAGCCACCTGCATACAGTACTGACCGAGTATGTATCTCACAAGCCACGGATGCACGGGCCAGATTTGAGGGATGCGCGGGCAAGGGGTTGCTCCCCCACTTCACTTTTGGGTTGCTGGTCGGTTGCCGCCCTGCGGTTGCCCGGTCAAGCTGCGCAGAAGCGGAAACTTGTTTTGATTAACGTATAAGTTCACCACCTCGACTTCTTGAATAATCATTACTACTCTCCCTTCCTCATGCTACATACAACATCTCTCCCACCATCCTAAATAAAGCTCTCCACAACCTGTAACTCTCTGTTGCTATAGAGAGTCAACTCTCAACGCCTTTCACAAGTCAATTCAACTTCGGTCCACTAGATCTCATCGCTGTCTTGCCAGCCATTTGATCGCCCTGTCCGACTTGAGCCGTTCTCCGTGAAGGCAACCTTCGATCTCATCGAGCACAACAACGACAGATTACTAACGTGATATCACATCAACAATTCCAGGAACCATTAGGTTGAGTCTCTTGGACCTCGCTCGATTTCTTCGGAGCTTCCACTTGTCCAACTCCAACCCACACTTCCGATACTAGACAGTCAACATGGCGGCCTCAGTCGTAGTGTCCACCCCTCTCAAGTCCCACACGGGACTTTTCAACTCCCGTACCGCTGGCGGTCGCATGCCCCTGACTCCCTCGCCTCGCCAGCGCCAAGTCACAGCCTCCAACATCGGCTCGTCTCCCTTCACCCCGGAGAGAAAGTCGAGTGACGTCACTCGTCCCTCGAACAAGTCCGTCTACGGAGGCAACCTTTCTTCACACTTCGCCAAGGCTTCATCAAGGTCGCACCGTGACTCGCCCAAGCAGCCCAAGCAGGCCAACAAGTCAAACATTGCCCGCGAAGCTTCCACTCCCCCGCAAAGCCCTCGAGCTCGGTGTCTCAGACTTCACCCTCGTCGGTACAGGCAAATCTAGTGGCAAGGGCAAGAAGGCTTCCCTCAGAAAACAAAAGACAAGCAAGACTACTATCACATATGATGCCGACCGTTTTATTCCCAATCGCAGCAACAGCTCTGCCATCTCCAATGCTGGCTCGGGCAAGCTCGATGTCCAAGACAAGCAGCGACCCAAGTCCAGCATCAGCGAGGCTTCAGCAGTTCTCTCAACGGCTGCAGACGAGGCCATCGCCGCCCTCGAGGGCCTTAACATCAACGATGACGATACCGCCTCATACTCGCGCCCCTCGCCCAACAGCGTCGCTTACCAAGACTCGCTCGCTAATGCCTGTGGCGTCAACCTGAACCAACGTATCCTGCAATTCAAGCCTGCTGCCCCCGAGTCGTCCAAGCCCATCGACCTCAGACAGCAGTACAACCGACCTCTCAAGGCTGCCAACGCTCCGGCTCAGTTCCGCCGCCGTGTGGCAACTGCCCCTGAGCGCGTCCTCGACGCCCCGGGTCTCATTGATGACTACTACCTGAACCTCCTTGACTGGAGCAGTGGCAACCAGGTCGCGATTGGTCTAGAGCGCAACGTCTACGTCTGGTCCGCCGATGAGGGTAGTGTCAGCTGCCTGCTCGAGACCAACCCTGATACCTACGTCAGCAGCGTTAAGTGGTCTGGTGACGGTGCCTACGTCAGTGTTGGCCTCGGAACTGGTGAGGTTCAGATCTGGGATGTGGCCGAGGGCCAGAAGATCCGGAGCATGTTCGGTCATGATACCCGCGTTGGTGTCATGGGCTGGAACAAGCACCTCCTGTCCACCGGCGCTCGCAGCGGTCTCGTCTTCAACCACGATGTTCGTATCGCCGAACACAAGGTTGCCGAGCTTGTGTCCCACACTTCCGAGGTCTGTGGCCTCGAATGGCGCGGCGATGGTGCCCAACTGGCCACTGGTGGCAATGATAACTTGGTGTCGATCTGGGATGCCCGATCTCTGGTTGTGCCCAAGTTCACCAAGACCAACCACAAGGCTGCTGTCAAGGCTCTCGCCTGGTGCCCTTGGAACGCTAACCTCCTTGCCACTGGAGGTGGCTCGTATGATCGCCACATCCACTTCTGGAACACCACCTCCGGTGCTCGCGTCAACAGCATTGACACCGGTTCCCAGGTGACCAGCTTGCGCTGGAGCACCAGCTACAAGGAGATTGTCAGCTCTAGCGGCTTCCCCGACAACTCCCTGAGCATCTGGAGCTACCCGACTCTGGTCCGCAACGTCGAGATCCCTGCTCACGAGAGCCGTGTCCTTCACAGCTGCCTCAGCCCTGATGGCCAGATGCTTGCCACAGCTGGTAAGTTTGACGATTTCCATGCCTTTATAATACGGTTCACTCGCTAACATATTTTACTAGCTGCCGATGAGAGCTTGAAGTTCTGGAAGGTCTTCGAGAAGAAGGCCGGCGCCTCTGCCGGTGTCAGTGGTTCCAGCGGTTCCTCGGGCAAGGCCGAGATGACCAAACAAATGACTATCCGATAAAGCCCCAATGGTCGGTAAAAACAAAGTGTGAATGTCAGATCCCACGTCAACAGAAAGAACAACAGTAGGTATTTACGGTTTCATTCTGGCATTTCCGGTACTGCGGTTTTGAAGCCTTAAGTCATTTGCAGCGAGGAGTTGGGATACAGCATCAGCCCCGATTTTGGCTTGGTCATGAGAAACGATTATTGCGCAGCACAGGCACGCAACGCCCCAAGGGGCAACAAAGATACCACCATCCATGGAGTTTTAAGATTGTTTCGATTGGCTTGTATGTACTATAGAACACACATGGGGGCGTTATGATAGGAAAATTCAGGACATTTGGCGTTTACATAAGGCTCGATGCCTTTTCTGATAAACAATTTCCCCCCGTCCCCCCGTAGATAGCAATGAAAGACTGATAATGAAAACCTACTGGAGTCTTGCACGTGATCTTGTATCCTATGTCTAGCCGGCGTAGGGCAGATGTGGTTGTCTTCTGGTTCTGTGCTTACAAGCATTCTGCATTAGATTCTACTAGCCCCAGGGCTTCAGGTTTCCGCCGTTACGCGATCTCTTTGGCCGCCGACTCCTTTGGCTAGGGGTGTCAGGGCCGGCGAGCGCGGTAGCCTCCGACCAGATAGGGTGGTGTTATTTGTGTCTGGCTTATACGTGCCAAAGACTACTCAATGGTTTCAATCGTCACTTAGTTTGCAGCAGTGTTCACATCAACACACATATTTGATGAGTTGTTTATTGCCTTCTTGTTCCCGAACCCTCATTTCCGCTGCCAGGGAAGACAGTAGCATTTGGCACCGTTTACTTGGAGGAGATAGATGGAGGATCCGCGCGCGCGTCTGGTGTGGCTGGTAATATCGCCTTCCCCGTTTTTCCATGCTTCTTCTTTTTCTTCTGGGGCCCCTTAGAACTTTTTACCCTGCAGATGCATTGACCAATAGGATATGAAGTTCCCTCAAGTATCACGGCCGTAGGACCAAATGGGGGGTAAGAGGAAAGTGAGGAGGAGGGTTGGCTAATCAGAAAAGAATTGGAGAAAATGCAACCAAGCTACTACTACACACACATACACACCCCTTTCTAGAAAGCCAGGACTGCACTGTACATTTCTCTCTTGGCGGCCTGATGAGATTTGACGGGCTGGATCTTACGGCTGGGTGCAGGATGATGACATGAGATTTATGCGTTGCTTGTTTGCTTGCTTTGCTTACATGTTCATCCTATGTGTATGCTGCTGACTACCGCTGCAGTAAGATACCTATCCAGAACTGTCATCATGGGTTGTGTGTTGCCTCATGCATGGGATAGGTGGTGGATTAAAAATTTCCCTTTAGCGATACACGCGCGTCGTCGCATAGGGGGGTGGAGGACTGCGTTGCCTGTGTATGCGTGTGCTTGTATGCGTATGCGTGTGAAAGTGTCGCTCCAAATGGAGTAAGCGGCTTGGGAGGTAGGTCTATATGTCCTCTCTAGTAATGCTTACGGACGAGAAGGGTAAAAGTCCTGGTTGTGTGTCACCATGCGCAAGACGCAAAAGAGACGCAGCAGGCGCAGTAGGCGCAAACGCTTCATATCTGAGCCGGCCCAATCTTCGGCTTCCCGACATGCATGCCGATATGCCGAAAAGGCACTAGACGTACATGAGATACTCCGGAGAGAAGGTAAGACAGGCTGTGTCACTTTTTGTAACTCTCGTTTGCATTTCTCTTCCTGACCTAATGGGCAACCCGATGCTCCAGCATCCCCATGCAGGCAGCCGTAATATATGTGCGAGCCAGCAATAAAAAGGGGGGCCCAACGCTTCCCGACTGTCATCATGCAATGGCACCAGAGCCTTTCTCGCCTTTCCTTTTCATTTTTCACAATTGATTTCGGAACTGGACCAGATGCATTGTAGCAAACAGCTTTGTATGACTCTCGCTTCGTTTCATCCTGTGCCGTCGCATTCTTCAGACGGTACTTTTGCCACAACCTCCTATTTGTTACCGGATCCGAATAAATGATTATATACAATACATATGTATATATTGCTTCGGTCAGTGTCTCCGGGGCACAGATAACGCCTGGCCAGACCAATCACTAGGATGAAATCCTTTACCGGTCAGTTTGGGCATTGCCACCACATCCGCGGATCCCATGCTTCGCGAAGGGGTAGAGGATTCACCACCATCGCGGGTGATCAAGCCGTTGGAGGAATGCTACTGCAGGGTACATCGTCAACCAAAGCCATAGCCGGGGTTTCTTTCGCGATTATAGGCGCATGTACACCTGCCGACCCGCCGTTTAGGGCTGGCTGAGGTCAGAAAGGAAGAAAGGTGCAAGGACGGAGCATTATGACAACTCAGGTCAGCGAGCCCCCTTGTTGTGGTGGCTACGTGGAAGCATCTTGTTTGTTCTTTCTCGTTCAATGTATGCAATGTAAAGGGTGGAGCTGTAATCAGGTCACGATCCAGGTTGATAGGCTTGGACGATGAGCCAGCAAGAAGGAGCTTCTTTCCGAGTACGACATCGCCAGTAAGCCAAACCTACCCCTCTTCCACAACCCGTCCGCTCCTATTGGGGCAGAAGAGATTGGGTACCAGCGGCTTGTACGGGCATGGGGTGCGACAAGAGACAGATCTCCCCCGGCCCGAGCAAGACAACGGGATGATGGGAGGCCAGACTTGCGTCTCCCACCCACAATCGCGTGCATCCCTTATTTCCATCCCGTCACAGGGGCAAGGCTACATGGAAAATGGAGGAAGGGGTAGAAAAAATACATAGCCACTGCTAGATATCTCAAGGCAGATAAAATATCCAGAGAGGGGGTTGGAACGAAGGGCACGGAGTCATGGCTCGCCAGGCGACACCGTGATTGACAACTGTTCTCGCAGGTTTCCTGCTGCACAAGATCATAGCAGCAAATTAAGTGGCCGCCGAGTCCCGAGGCTTTGGTTGTGTGTGTGTGGAGAATCGTTCATGATTCGATGGTTGCGGGGATGGACTCTGCTTCCTCGGACAGTCTTGAAGTACGCCATTTGATATGTCTTTGTGTACAGGCCAGATCCGAATGATGCCGCGCTTAATGAGGTTCCGCGGCGCCAGGAAAGACCTTGCGTAAACTAGCCAGTAACCTTTAAAGCGACTGCGGCTATGAATCCCCTTCAGGCTTCAGGGATGTAGGTCGCGTCCATGAAGCTAGCCCTGTATGTAAGCGACGACCCGCAACGATGAAGCAATTTTCTGAAGGTCTTTGAGGACTGACCACTGCCCAAGTCACGTCTGGCCGATGATGTGTCACGGTAGTGCATAGTGACGCGTGGTGACGTGGTAAATAGTACCTGGCCGGTAGCAAGGGTATCTATATGAAGATGAGGTTCGAAAAAGGAAAGCGTTTTGTCTTGGCGTTCCCAGCTGTCTAGTAGCCGTGATCATACGCTTGCTAGCAGGCCGTGACTGGCGACCATGGAGGCCACCTGAGGGGTCTTAGCCCCGACATAACCGCAACTGAGACCGATGTTCAAGGGACATCTTTGGAAAAACAAACAATACAATTTCGTTGGCTGGTCAATGGCCGGTGAATGGCCATTATCCACGGATACAACATCAAGTATTATACCAGCCGCGTCTATCTACGCGCAACACTTTGCCATCTGTCTCCACCTCTCGAAACAGGCCCATCCCGCGGCTTTCCCCTAACCTTGCAAAACCTCGAGACGAGTCCGGACACGAGACCCGTCGTTGTGCAACTACCATTTCATGCAGGGCTGCTTGCAAGTATATTGCGGGCGGTGGCACCGATGGGGATGGTGTCTGCCCTAGAGAGAAGTGATGCATTGGGTGTGCCCATTCGTGGAAATGGGCGAGTGTTGCGTTAAATCTCTGAATTGATGCCCTTGGCGCCGTTGCATGGATATGTAGAAGACGCCGCGTGTACATCCATCTCATTTCGTGAATATCCGGCCCCAGGAAGAGGTACGCCATCGAGGTCCTCGAGTTAAAGACGCCTGATGTATGCTTGTCGTAATATGGCAGGCCTCAAGGCGGCTAGCAAATACAGGTAGTGAAATCCGGGTTAATGGGATCAGCGATAATTCTGGAGATATACCCGGGTCAAGTGTTGTATGGTCCTAACGGATCGAAACTGCGCACGTGGTGTTGACCACGTCGGATTTCCGGCTTCCTATACTGATCCCGGCAATGGCTCGGCCTCCACTAACCTTGCCGATACTCGGAGGATATGTGTGTCTACTGCCACATACAGCATCGTCAGAGGACCTTTTGGTTGGCCTTGCCAGCTAGGTTTTCCAAAGACGCTGTCCAGAGGCAGCCTGGGCGGCACTTATGACTGCGACATTTACACACTCTCAGTTGCCACGATGAAAGCAGAAACGTGTGGTACTTGGTAGCCTTGCAATTATGGCTTTCTTGCATGCCAGATATGCCTTCAATATGGTTAGTATGCACATAGTTTCTTTCATGGAAGAGGGCTAATGTCGGTACTCACATTCGGCATGAAAATTTCTTGGGCCGCATACAAATCTCCATCTTGACATCAGCGTTGAGCTTCTCGACTTGTTCGAGAGTCCAATTGGAATAGCGAGTCAACGGTGCTAATGACATAGCGGGGATGGCTGACTGCATGCTAAGGTTGAACCACCGTGCAATGTTCTTAAGACGCTCATCATCGGGATACGGATGATACGGTATTTCCTGTACCTCGTGTGTGATCTCCGTAAATCCGAGATGCTTGAGGATAGCAGGAAGATCATCTTTAGGGAATAGGGGTTTCCCGTACTGTTCGTAAGCCCTGTATACTTCTTTCGTCCAATACTCAATGCTCGAGTTTTCGGGCAATGAATTGTCAGGACTGGAAGGACGGTAGTCAATCTCAATATGCTCGAAAAGGCCGGTACCGGGCTTCAAATGTCTTTGAGTCCACCATTAGTGCATTTCTCTAATCGGTAGAAAGCATCACAACTAACTTGAAGACATTCTGGTATACGGTGCACCAGTCGGGCACGCAGCCTCCGAGCAGCCGCATGTGAATGAGATCCATCGAGTTTAGATCAAGATCCCATGTTGGGTCTGTTATATCCTTCGGTAGGCACTGCATACCAGATGCCATCCTAGAGTAATATTAGCAAGGCTTTGAAGCATATAGGGAGGAATCATACAATTGTGGCTGCATTCTCATACTTAGGTCCCACCCAAGGATACTCGCTCCAGGATATAGACTAAATTGCATGAGTTAATTAAGTATTGGTTGGTTAACGAGGGCGAAGAGATGTCCATACTCAGCCATGTCAATACACCAAATACCCGTACCGCAGCCGAGATCGAGGATCCTCGGAGGCCCATCGCACAGCAGGGGACGTGCGTGAAGACCATTCACCGAGCGTCTTCTAACTTGATCTTCATTACTATCTTCACGGGCAACGGTGAAGAATTTGTGCTGTATATCTTGTCTATCTTGCTCAACCTATAAACGGTTAGTCTATGAATGCGCCTTGGTCGTATAGGGCGGAAAACTACTCACATCGTCGCATGGTAGAAGGCAATCGCCATATTTACCATAACCACGCTGGTTTTCCGAGAAAAACGTTGTAGCCTTGGCCCATATTCTGACATAGAGTAAGTAAGTTGGTATATGCCAGTTTGGTTCTGTGGGGGTTTTGGGAAGCAACATACTCAGGAGGAGTATTGTCGCTATACGCCATAGTTGCAGGAAGCTGAGGTCGCCGGAGCCAGTTCTATGAAGCTCCCTAAGCCGGGTAGTCTGAGCTGCCCGTAGGTTATTGCCTGGAACGCGCCAATGAGGTTCGGAGCAAGTTCCGCGACAAGTGGACTCGAACGAGCAAATAAGGCCACAGTAACAAGCCTGAACTCGAAGAAAGCAGGGTCATCTGTAAAGGGAATATATGTTGAGATTCTGGCAGCGTAATGACGAGATTTGCTTCGCAGCACAACAGTGGTTTTGGTGGCGGGTCAAAGAAGCTTTCGAAGGAGTGGCGATGATTAAGTAAATGAGGGTGGAATGAAGTAAGTTTTGTTTTGGAGATATGGCAGCAGTCGGTGCAGTAAGTACTTCCACTCTAAAGAAGCTGCATACGTTCCTTTAATATATACCAATGCTGGCAGCTGGAGCGCTGTCTTTTAGCTTTTGGTGGATCCCTGCCCGGGTGGTCTTGGAGGGCGTTTCGCTTTTGGGGCGAGCTGTGGAAGGAAGTTGGCCTACCTTGCTTGAAGTAAACAATAGGTAGGTAGACAGCATCAATGGAAGAGTAGGAGGAAGGTACCTACCTACACAAATGCTTCCAGTGAGCATATAAAATCAGATAAATGTACTTTCAAGTCGCGTGTGGATAAGGTTCTTGTCCCCACTGTCTTCCACCTCTTGAACATGGTTAGGTACATTCTGTACATCGGCAGGAATTAAATATTTTTATTCGCTATTTTAGCTAACAAGCCCGGGCGCAGGGTTCGTAGCTGTACAGAGTTAGACTACCCATACAGGGTAGGCACTCACCCACCTGGCCTGATGGACGCTAAACCATATTGTTTTTTCTGGTCAATAATGGTGAGTACGACGTGGCAGGGGTTAGTTAGTACATAGTAAAATACTGCCTGTCAAGTAGCAATTTGCAAAGTTAGGTAGTCGCTTAAACACCTAGAGTTCAGACTGGAGAAAAGTATCTGAAGGTTTGTCGTCCATCCTTTACCATGTTGGCTTATCTCAAGCCGTTTCCGGGAGGTTCGTTTCAATCCCTCTGCGACTGGCCCAACCTGCATCAATACAGCTTCAGCCCGGCCCCTTGTTTGCATCTTCCTGGCGAAAGAAAAGGACCTATCGCGGACCTAAACGATGCGACCACCCGCGTATAGCTAGCTCAGGTATTGTGATATCAGGATGGACAGCGGCCAGGCCACGACATCAGCCCTTGAGATGTAGACAACAGCGGCTTGCGTGTCAGTCCAAGACCCAGGTCAGGTCGGGATGCTCCAGGCGAGAAACCAACCGCCGAATGTCCAGTTCGATGATGCGTGGTCGATACGTAAGCCCAAGCATGTTGCTTGTTCTCTGTCCATATCCATGTCCTGAACACGTCGTTGTGTAGAGGCATCAAATCATTTCTTTGCGACCTACTTGGCCACTCAAAGCCCCTCGAATGCCCTC
Source organism: Apiospora sp. TS-2023a (assembly GCA_038364195.1). NCBI lineage: Eukaryota > Fungi > Ascomycota > Sordariomycetes > Amphisphaeriales > Apiosporaceae > Apiospora > Apiospora sp. TS-2023a. The sequence continues at coordinate 2,669,214 of JAQQWQ010000009.1, read as the reverse complement.
GCGGGAAGAAAGAGTCGCTTCCAGGTGGCCGAGCAAGGAAAAAAGTATTTTACAATTTCCACAATTGACTCACTTACCGTTTCATTATCATATCAACGTGAGGTGCTGTGAACCGCGGCATTGCGTATTTCGGAAATTGGACATGATTGTATCAATACCTACTTTCTTGGCCATCACTGCCCTTCTTGACATCAATTGAATCGTCTGTAATACCTCATCGCTGTATTCCTTGGGCAGTCTCGGCATTGGGATCCATGTTGGTTCGGGATGGGTTCATGACCTGTTATGCCACGAACTACCCTGCACATGGCAGGCACACCAATATCATGTAGTTGGACTTCGAGATTCGATGCGACTGAGCTACGTTGATGTATTTCATCATCTTGTGGCGGCGTTGTCTATTGGCCTACCGGCGATGGGTGGATCTTCAAATCGACCATCTCGAGCTATGCACCACACCGCTTCTAGCTGGTCCCGTTGGGGACCAGGAGGATTAAGGTGCATCCCAGAGAGCTTATGTGCATTTGATTTTGTCTTGGTGAGTGATCGCACGGCGAAAATACACAACTCAGCTTGTTCTGTTCGGCTCAATTGAAAAAAAAGCGGAACAGGCTGAGGAATACATTTCTGGAGCTGGCCGGACAGGGTAATTTACGCTGCAGGGTCGGGTACAGAACTTCCGACTCCTCGGCTCCGTCCCATGCGATAGAACGGACGCCAATCTGCTCCTTTAAGACTCTCCAAGGAAGTTCTTCGGAACCCCCCGCTGTGTGAGTCTGCCAACACAGGATATGTTAAACGGGTGTGGCAGGTGAGCAGCAAGCAATGGCCGCGGCAGTGCGCCTACTAGGATTTCTTAACCGAGCAGCGTTCGCGCTTACGCCCTGAAAACCCACACCGACCGAGTCAAGACCCCTCGATGGATCAATAATGGATATGTCTCACGGCTCAATGTTTCATTCAGAGACGGTCAGCGCCAAATAACGTACCATCTCAAGCATCAGTAGTTGCCGGTTGATTGAGATGGTCGGCCAGGATAGGGAATCCTACTTGAACAGCAAGACAGACACGTAGTCATTGCATGCTGAGTGCCTGGCCAAAGGCCCAATACTGTGACCTAGTATGGCTGATGTGTTTGACATGCTTTTTGTCCCTGATTCTCTCGCGTTCCCATTCGTGTGTATCGTACAGCCAGGCATTGGCCATTAAAAGCAAAGTCAAACTTGAGTGCAACTTTTATCCACCTCCAGACTTTCTGCAGGTAACCCAATTAACCACCTAGAAGGTCGAGAGGTAGGATTTACGGATATAAGCGGGCTTAGATGAGAAAGGTCGCTTATGATTGGGTTTTTACTAGCGTACCAGCCTGGCGGTAACCAATCAGCTTACTTGGAGCTTTCGCGGGCTTGGAGGTACCTACATTTTGAGCTGCCACGCCCACGTACTTTCACACCACTGCCTTTAAGGTATGTCGGATTAATATTACCTACCTACTTCCTACATCAAGGTTACCTATCCTAATGCACCCAGTCTGCGTACATATAATTATGCACGTATTCTATAAAGGATCCAAGTGCGGGCATATTTTATATACCTATGGAGTACATAGGTATATGCATGAAGTGATTTCGGCAGACCTTGGTACTTCTTGAGTATGTGTCTTGAAAAGTGGACTACATGTAAATTACCTTAGTACGTGGAAGTGTTCCCGAAGGCTTAACATGCAACTGATCTCCGGAGCCGTTCAGACGTCATCTTGCCCTGACCTGCCGGCCATTCATTCTAGTATTCTACTGCCTTTTCCTCATCATGCCGCCTCATGTTCCCAGACTCGTACGATTTGTTTGGGTCGAGGCCACCATCCTGCCTTAGGCCGGCCCCGGATTCGCACGTCGACCTGGCCGAGCAGCCTTGCCCCTTGTTCGATCAAGCCTTCTTGTAGAAAGCATCCAGCTAATTGCAACGCTGCAGTCCGTGCCGTCTCCATAGTCGGAAAATTGCCGATGGAGACATCTCTTTTAATCTGCATTTCTACTCCAGTTCTCCTCAACTTGCGGGACGCTGCTTGTGTTACGAGTCAGGGTTGGTTGGCCTAGTGCAGCAATGACGCAGGGAAAGAACAGCCCGATACGCCTGCTCTTTATGGACTGATACAATACTGTAGCATACCTAGGTAATCTAGACCGCTTTTTGGCTAGACTCCGCCCGCGCTATGACGGGCATTGCTTTAGTGGTTGTCGAGCTTGGCAACATGACCCCTTATGTAGGTAAGTACGGAGCTTACACCTACATACACACAAGCGGCAAGTGTGAGGCGTGCTATCAATGTTACTTCACCCGCTGGCCCTTGGCGAGCAACTGCACACCTCACCTCCAGCTGCATTAGAAAGCATGCACATCTATTGACCACCAAAGCGGCCATGGAAGTGCAGCACGGTAAGCACTCCTCACAATGGATCATGGAAGGTAAAAAATCCACTATTTCTAAACGGCTGTTGACAGTCGCAGGTCTATTGCGGAGTTCGAACGACATTTGAGACCTACCATACCGAGATCAACCCCGTTTGGGTTCTCTCCTGCAGTTGGCTAACGGAAACCCTTGAAGTGTTGTCGTGAGTAATCCGACGCTTGGCCGGTGTTGCTGTTCCACCAATTTCTGAACGAGGGTACCGAGATGGGCACTTGTGTGACCACAACGGCAACCGGCTTCATTGGTGGTGGTTGATCATTACTACTGCCTACCTCTACAGCATCCTCATGCTGGACGTCCACCCTCAACAGCAGGAAGATGATTTGTTTCCTCCGAACTTTGCAAAGCACAATGCCAACAAAGGTGCCAGCACCACTCATCATATCACAGGAATCGCCGCGCATCCTGCGACCCGACACGGTGGTTCAATTATTTCGGGGTGTCTCGGGGTATTTCGGCTTACTTGCCAATTCAGGGAAAGTGACGAAACATCGGCATATCAACTATTCATTGTTACATGAGCATCTCATGCAACCAGGGGCAGACTACTATAATGCATGCGACGTGTGTTCCTACCCAAAGAAAAAGCCTCGTACGTACTTTCGATATTGACGACGTCAAGGGGCCATAACCCTTGGCATCCACTTGGCCTCAGCTGAACGTTACTTGCTATAGACTGTGTATTCGTGCGCCAGCAACCGACAGATGTTATGAAATATTTATTGACCGAACTCGCAGTATGTGAGCAGCAGATGGAGCCGTGCTAAACAAGTTGCGGCCAATGCTTCATCAAACGGTACCATCGATTGATGGAGAATGGGTTGTCGTGGAGTTGTTGAGAGAAACTGCTGCTTCTGCCGTGACCATCTCCATCTGTCAGCTCGGACGGCCTTGAAGAGTTATCAATTATCCGCGTAAGATTGGCAGCACCCAAGGCTGAACCTGAGAAGAGCGAGTGTGTATAGCATAGCCGCAATATCCATGCTGTCAGTCAGTTACTGGCTCCCCTGTCCATTGTCCATTCCAAGAGCCGAGCACGGCTGACTTTATGTGGACAGTTCAACGGGTAGTCGGTTACAAGTGGGCACCCACAGTGCGGTCCAGAGAGAAGTTATGACGAGGCGCATTGGAAGTTTCGCCCGGCCACAGGTCTGTGTTGTTCAGTCCACAAACTGTCTTCCCTAGGTGGTAAATTTCACCAGCTTTCTACTCCGTGCATACACCCCTGTTACTCGTTGCATGGGTGGAGATGGGGCCCTGGCAGCAGCGGGAATCTATGGACGATCATGAAACTGCGACCACGTTCCTGCCACTTGAAACCTTCAGGAACAGGCAACGCGAACGCGCTCGAACACCGTCTACACACACTGTATGCAGCCTCGAGCTCCCGCATGAGCCATGAGCATGATCTAGGGAGACTGCATATGCCAGGAGATCTCAAAAGCGACTCTGCGCGTATCTTGCATCTTGTTCTGCGTTGCTTGAATGTCAAACAGGCTTCCCGGTACATAGCGGAAAGACAGGGACAGGGTTCTGTGGCAATTGGGAGACCAAGGCTGAGCCAACACACCATGGTGATTTCATTTTGGACGCTGGACACATAAGGCGGCTACAAGTTCCACAACTCCATCACTACAATCGACCGACGTGGAAGGCCACAAGCAGAAGCCATGAGCTACCGCCAACGGCATATTGGTACGCTAGGAGCCAGCCTATGTCGAAACAGGCGTTCCCGGGCTCCTATTTCTTGGTTCTCGACTCGCCAGGATGCTGTGTACCATCAAGAGGTACCTCCGCGGGTGTACTTAGCTGGGGCCTGTTGATATTACTCGATTTGGCAAGTCGGAATCCCAGCAGGCATCAAGTCAGCGCTACATCCAAGTTACTCCTTGTAACCACCATTCCCTGCTCAAGCCAATCTCTAGGAACCCGACTGTCTGGATCCGAGGACCTAGCGGGAAGGGATATCAAGCGAATTAAAAGGGACATGGGAATGATTTGTGTATGGGTACACGGCAGTGCAATCTCTTGCTCTCTATATCCTCTTTCGCTCCCTCCTGCTCGCCTTTGAAACCGCCGTGGTGAAATAATGCAATCGGAAGGGTTTGACAGATCGGGCTCGCCAGCCCTAGGAAGCCATTAGTTGTTCCTCCTACCGAAAACCGTTCGTTGGGTGCGTCAGTGTACTTTGCGCCGACCGGTCTGTGACTAGGCTAAGGGTGGTGATGCGAAGGTTTCAATGGGGCAGGCAGTGAGGTATGGTGGGATTGTGTTCAGTACCGCGAGGTTACTGCCGATTGCTTGTTTGTGATACCACCCCCTCGGTCTGCCAGGTCTATTGCACGTATACGGTTCTTACACGATGGTCTCGGCTCTGTTGGTGCATCTCTGTGCAATAGCTCACCCGCAGCGCAAGCACAGGCCCTTTTCGAACCGACGGCTTGGATCCCGTAGGATGCAGAGTACTTCTGAAGCCAAGCCAATGGGGAAAAGATCTATACCATGATGTACTTGCTTCAGGGACCCAAGCGATTGGAAACAAGCCACTGGTCTCGACGCCTCTTTCCTCGCCTACGATGAAGCTTTGTCTTTGTGGTAGGTAGGTACATCTTGTCATGGTTGAGTCGTTCACAATGATTCTGATCTAGCTCTAGGCGAAAGGCGTGTCTCACTTGCTTGAAGTAGGTCCCTGGTTTTTTGTAACACACACATATATATATGCTTACTATATTGGACTATGAAGCCTGTCGGTCGCTTGCTGTCTGACCAATGAACCTAAATATGACCAGCTACCGTCAGAGCAATTCCAGGTGGACCGGTACTCACACAGCCGTAGCACGGCAGACATGAATGGATACCATTGGCAGACCGCCCGCTTGAGGGGGGTAGGGGGTATGGGGTACTGCAGCCAGACAACAAAGCTCATGTCAGGTGACTTTCTTGAGGTGTGCTGGCGCCGCCCTGTACATCAACAAACCCAAGGTCCCCAGACGCGGAAAGGTCTCGAGAACAACAGCAAACAGTTTCGATGCTGTGATCCGATCGGGTGGGCCTGCACCAAGCCTCGTCGACAAGTATGCCCGCTACCGATAGGCTGAAAAGGGGGGCAGAAGGGGTTGGAAGGCCTGTGTGTAAGCCCCTGATTCGATACCAACAACACGGTTCACGCTACTTTACCCCCAGAAAACCGCCCCGTAGCTTGTTGCAAGCGTTCCCGTGGAACCGGAACTCGCTACTGGCTTATTCTTCTAATCAGTGGCACCGGTGTTCAGCAAACAACTATCATTTCTTTTTTTTTTCCAGTGCAGTTGCGCCGAGGAGGAAAACAGCCTTTAGACCCGGCATACCGGTCCCAGAAGATAGCAGGGCTCCGAAGCCACAGGTGAGTAGTCGCCTTGCAAACCAGGCTATATGCTGACATGCTATTGGGCATAAATACGACCTTGATGCCAAGCTTTGTCAGTTGAGGCAAGGGAGAGAGGCAAGCTGCTAGTACGCAGCATCCCTGAACCATAGCACCGGGAATCGCCTGAAGGGGAAAACAAGCTGACCCCACAAATTTGCCTGGCCTCGAGTACATGACGAAACATCTACGTTCGTTGTCACCCACGGCCCTGCAGTAAGTATGCCACTGCACATACATAAGTGCCGGAGACTAGCCCGGAATCAGGACTGCAGGCATATGGTATAAGTGTGCACAATCGAGAGAGGGAAATCAAAAGGGCAATGTGAGCTGTCACTCGTGAGTAGCCACCGGCCAAGCCTCTCTCGCGCGCGCGCCCTTTGACTCTGCTTCCCATGTCGAGAGGGAGCGGTCAGGTTAACAATTATTGGAAATGTGATATACCTGCCCGCTCCCCTCTCCAGTGGTGCCAGACGAGTCCTGTCCCGACAGTTTGGTAAAGTCGCCGAAAATACCCAGCGAATCACTGGCGAGCGTACATGCCGGTCGACCCACATCTTGAGTCAATGCCGCCGCGGAGTCTTGCTGGGTTTCCGTGTTAAACCCTACTACTACTACGGAGAAAGGTACCGCGGAGGGGGAGCGCCCATTGGTCTCGGCCAGGGTTGCCTGCTTGGTCATAGTTGACTTGTGATCAGGCACTTTTGCGCCTCTGCATGTTATACTTGTTCGGGGATGACGGGGTCGGGCCTCAACGTGCGTACGAGGATGAGGACCACGGCTTGGGTCTTTCCCTGCTGGCTGGTGCAACACAAGAGGCATGTGAATCGTGCCAGACTGGGTTGAGACTCTTCGACTGTCCTTAGGGTGGAACCGATTCTTTCCCCTGCATGTTCGAGTACTAGTAGGCCCCACGAGTCATGATGGGGCCAGGGGATAACATGATATGACTGAGTTGAGTACACCCCTGAATCACATGTTCCACCTCTGCCCGAGCTTATAGTTTATCAGAAACCCAATATTACGGGCTTGTTATGACCTGAGCATGAAGTAAGCATTGCTTTCGAGCTTTTGTTGGTATCCAATGGTCGAACATCTGCCCCGTTGGACTGGAAGGAAGGCAGTCCCGGTACATGATTGTGACAGGGACTGATCAGCCAGGTGACCTGTTGACCAGGACGGACCGAGACTCGACAGAGGTCACAATGAACATGAGTCAGTTGTAGTCGCCCTCGTAGTTGGGAGTAAAGCAACTCGAGATCACGAAGAGATTGGGATCTTCTGGAAATATGCCAGGGCTTCTCGTTAAACTTGGTTTTGACAACGGCGGCCCGTAATAAGCTAGATTTTGGTAAAAGAAATCACACGTCAAAGTAGATTGCAAGAACATATGCGCGGAAGGCAAGCCAAGGAGCATATAACTACGGTGTTTTGACCATCAAATAGCTAGCTCCCTTATCGTTTACATACTTTACTCTGTGCTGCCACATATTTGATCCCCATAGGCTTCCGTACCCAGTCAGTCGTACCTAGCTACACAGGCTTCCGCCCGACGACGATGCCCACCTGGCAGCCGAGCCTCAGGGCCCCGCCGCCGTACTCCTCCCGGACGACCTTGACGACTTCGGGACGGACTTCGTCCGGGTCCCTCCCCAGCCGCGCATCTCCTTGCGGAGCCCCGGGTGTCCGCCCTCGAACCAGAACCGCACGTAGTCCTCGGCGCTCGGCCACGCGAACTCGAGCCGCAGCGAGGCCGATCGGGTCTCCCGGAACCCCGCGGCCCGCATCCCGGCCTCGACCTCGTGGGTCGTCATCCAGGCCGGCGGGGCGTCGTGCGTCGGGAACCGCTGGTACTGGTACTGGCCCTGGTTGGGTTCGGGTTTGGATGCCAACAGCCGCTCGCAGGCGCGGTGCCACGGCTCCCCGATCGTGATGTAGCGCGTGATGGAGGCGTCGGCCACGCCGCCGGGACCGACGGCCCGCGTAATGGGGCGCGGTGTGAGACCACGATCCGCCCTGTTCTCCTTCCGACTGCGTGGTGATGGATAGCACATCAGAACTGACTAGTGCCATGGTGTACGGGGGAAATCTTATGACACAACGTTTTTGAGAATGACAATCTGGGATGGGGATGAGAATTGCTTGTGATGACCAAGGGCAGGAGGCTGACAAGGCTCGAGACGGTTTGTACCATACACTTTATACACGATCAAGCACTGGGTGATCGCCAGTGGCCGGATCAGTTTCCTCCACAAGAGCGAATTCAAAGCTCAGTATCACTGGGAGAAGGGCAAATCTGCGGTGTACACCGCAAGATGACGCCTTTTCGGGGAGATTAAGTAGTGGTGGTCGCACCTTCCAACCGCTTTTGGAAGGTTAAACGGTGTTAAGCGAATCAGGCGAACAAACGTATATTATGTGCATACATGCTCATGTTTAGGAGGCATTTCATGAAAAAGAGGAGAGAGAAGAAAGAAAGAAAGAAAGAAAGAAAGAAAGAAAGAAAACCTCTGGCATAGGCCTTAAGTACATTATTGAGAGACGAGAAGATAATAATTGGGTAATATTAAAAGAGTTGCGCTGTATGTTCCGATGGTTTCGCTCACACCTCGAACGGAGAGCCTACTACGCGAACAAACTCCCTAACGGGGCTCTTGTGGCGTTTGTTCACCACAGCTGAGTATCCTGGGAAGATGTGGTTGACTAAACACTCTGCTTTCATTATACTTGTTATATTTCAAGGCCATATAGTGTGGGCGTGGCAGGAGGCAACAGAAAAGTCACAAGGGGACGTGTGTTTTTCTCACAATTCTATTAGCATAGCAAAAAGTGAACAGGGCTCATTGCCGGATTCGAACCGGCATCCGCTTCTTTGACCATTAATGTCTTCTTAGAAACAGTACAGCGTGCTTTACCGTTAAGCCAAATGAGTCTTGAAGTGCTTGGTAATCATGGGATACTCGGCGATGGCCTTATCCCATGCTATAGCTACAGCATAAGCTACTCCATCCTTTTGATTTGCCAAGGAGGGTCCGGATGGTGGAAACCGCCGTCTAGGTCTCTTGGATATCTACACATGGACAATGGGAGAAGGGCCCAGCCGAGAGCTCCTCACAGTGGTGCACCCACCATTCGTCTGGACGACCGCATCCAGCAGGGAAGGAAGTCAAAGGCCCCGAATACATTATGTGCTGTTCACTTTCCCGGATGGTGTGTGAATTTAAAGGTCCATTGATGTACTGTACTTCACACACCTAATATGTGCTTCCCCCTTCATACCACTTGACCACCAGGGACAGAAACCCCGTCTATCAAATCACTCAATCTGTCACTTAACCCCTTTCCTGTACCTTGGGGCTCAAGATACATAAATACCAGTTATAGTAAACTGTTGCGGGTCAAGCGGCCACCGATCGATGATTGTTGTTTGGTGCAAGACTGCAAGGATTGCACAATCATTTGCGTATCATGGATACCAGAGTTGCTGTTGTGTTCAAACGATGATTTTATTTTTCCGATGGACTCGAAGAAGAGCGGAATAGGGGTGATGCTGGGGGAAGCACATGGTGTAGAAATAGGTTATGCGACTTATGCTTTTCAGGGCCCGGCCATCAAGAACGTCAAAGTCGACTTGCCTGGTTGCGTACTGCAATCCTTAAAAGGGCCTTGAGGTCGAAGATGCGCAGGTGGCCATTTAGCCAGAAGCCGTGGGAACAAATCACGACAGCACACAGGAACCCCATTGGGACGAATCATTGCTCTATTATTTTTCTTCTGCGCAGGGTCCCTATGACGTGTTTGGCAGCATCCGCCCGTCACTGACCCCAGCCTGAAAGAAGTGCCAACAAGCGAAGAGGCATGCTATTTATTGCTATGGTGTAAAGGAAATGTGTGCAGACGGGTCCCATCCCAATCTTCTGGCCAGAGATGCCCCATCGCAGTTTGGGGAGTTGGGGCATTAAGCAAGTCTGAAAAAGTGTCCGTCCAAATCCTCAACTTTCTGTTGGGGGTCGGAAACGCTGCATCCCTTTTGCGTAGCTGCCTCCACGACGCGACTGACTGCATTATGCAGGAGCTCCGGTCAGGGAGAGCAACGCTGTAATCCAATGATACAAATAATCAAACATCGCTCTCTTGCCAATCTGCAGTAGAACGTCGCCACCCAGCAATTACCACTCATACTCGCCAGTGGCTTTGTGGAAGACGTAGTCCTTACCGTTAACGCTAAGAACACCGTCTTTCAGAACGCACTTCCTGTAACACAGTTAGAACAGCCAGCCTCGGCCGCAAGAGCATAAAAACGTACCACTTGTTCTTCACGCGCTGGACCTTGTCATACATGCAAAGCATGATTTGTCCACCATCTTCGTCGTCGTCCTCTTCGTCACCATTATCATCAGAATCATCGAGGTCCGAGTTGATGGCCTCGTCATCATCCTCTTCGTCATCTCCACCGTCAAATCGGCTGGGTCCAGAGCCTGCGCAGGACATCTGCTGACTGGTACCATGCTTCTTTGTGGCCCGCTTCAATGGCAGCATCAGCCCGCCGCCTTCCATGCTCTTGGCTTTGGCCTCGATGGCAGCGTGTAGCATACGGTCAATCTCAACACGCCCCAGCTCGGTAGTTTCGCCATCGGCGCCTCTCTGCATAAGGACACCAGAGTAGGGTTGTTCCTCTGCGACACCATCCATTTGTGGTGGGTACTGCCCCTGGCCGTTCTGAGCGGCCTGCACATGCTGAGCAGTACTGGCAGCGATCTGCTGACGGTACTGGGCTTGAGCATTGGCCTGCTGCTGGGCTTGGGTAGTTGGCTGACCCATAGGTCTCTGTTGACCTGGATGCTGCTGAGGATGAGCAGCATGTCTCATTTCGCCAGCCTGCAGATTCTTAATGGTGTCACTGGCTCGCTCGCCAAACTGGTTCCTAAGATTGGCGGCTAGTCTTTGCTGTACTATCTCATTAGGTAACGCCTGACTCTGGGGGTTAGCTCCAGTCTGCTCAGTGCCGGGCTCAATCTTCACACCAGGTTCAGCCTTGATGTGGGCATCCCCGGGAACATTGTTGTTAGCAGCAGCAGGGTACGGCATGTTATTACCAGAGGGCTGCTGCTGCTGTTGTTGCTGCTGCTGCTGCTGCTGCATATAGCCCTGGTTATTTTGGCTCCCTCCATTGGGGGCTGTTTGGGCCGGAGGTGCTTGAGTAGGAGCAGGGGGGTCCGGCTTAGGGTCCCAGGGGAAGATAGCAAGCTGCTGTGCTGTGAGCTTGCGTTGCCATCCCTATGCGAAACAAAGTTAGTTTTTGACATCGAAAAGCGTCGAAAACCTGGTATCTGAAACCAATCATGTTATGCTTGTGCTATGCAGCGGGCTCAAATGCTTGCGAGATACACAGAAGGGTAACACGTGGTATGCTGTTTGCATGGATGGAAAGGATGATGGGTGACTGTGACTGATGCTCAGGCCAATCAAAACCAGGGTCAGGGTCATTCACTCCAGGCTCCAATGGGGGCGGGATTTTTTTAGCGGACAGCCCAGGCACATAAAAAGCCCCAAATAGAGCCTGGACCCCCTCGTCTCGCTGGAACCGGTCGCTCTCTTCAGAACACCGAAAACCGGCTGGCAAAGGAATCTTATCGGAACAGAAGGAAAGAGGGAAGCATCGACGACATCAAACATCCGCCATTTACTTTGGCCAAGTTGGGGGTGAAAGAGAAAAAAGGTGTATCAATGGCTTTCTTCTCCATTGCATTTTCTTTTGGTACGGTTCGGGCAATCCTCGATTGCGATACGGGAGAAGAAGGCGGAATGACTCAAAAAGTTGGATGGATGGCTCACCTGCTTCAACTCGTCCAGAATGCTCTCATCTACGCCATTCTCTTCCAAATCGACCCGCGACGCCTCGATGACATCCGCAATGATCTGCTGGTAGACGTTGCCCACAGCTGAATTCGACATCTTGGACGTGAACTGAAGTGGAAGTCCAGGGTGTTCAGGGATACGTGGTGCTGCAAGTTGCGCTGTCGACAACGACCGGTTTTGTTCTTCACCAAAAGTACGCTCCCTCCCGTTCCATGCGCATGGAGTTTACGGTACTCGTCTAAACGATTCAATGCGAGAATAAGGCAGGTGAAGTATCGTCGTTGCTGAATATGCGAATACAAGTCGCGCGCGAACAGTAAGTTGGTTCGGAGGTAAGTGGTAAAGAAGTTCGACCAGGTTCGTTGGTTAAAATCGCTCGAGATTCCCTTCCTTCTAGGCACACTTCGTTCGCAAGTCTCGCGCCTCTGGTAATCCTATTATTCCTGCTTTCCTTGGGTCCTTCACGTAACGTATGATGAAATTCGCCGTCGTTGGGTGTTGTGGAGTGCCGGAATTTTACGAGGTCGTTGATATCCGGTTCACTCTGCAAAGAGATGTAGATGGTTAAGTTGCGTCAGCTTCCCACTGAACTAACTAAGCATTCCCAGGTAGCACACGTGACCCCGGTTGGTTCCTTCCAGCTCTACCTTACCTAGGTATCGGGGGCTCAAGCACAGGCCAACGTAGCCCAACGATCGAATGACATGTGCATCCCTTGGGTGGAATCGTAATGATGTGAATTCAAGAATGGACTTTGCAAATTGAATGCGTCTTGTCGAGAAGAATGCGGTCTTGATTTATTTAGTTTATTGGTGTTCCCCATTCTTATTGATGGCATCAAGCTCATCTAAATGGCAGATACCAGGGTCCTTATGTACTTACATGCATGCTAAACGGCAGTGGCTCTACGATCGATCCCACTTCCAGGGCCATAAGCTGTTGCACCCAAAATTAACCTACACCACCAACCTTGTTACTCAAATCCATGTTCCCAGGCTGTATTGGCTTTATTATCTGGACATGGAAAGAACTGCCCGCGAGCATGATTAAAATCTTGTTTTTCCGCAGCTGAACCGGAAGGTGTGTGTTGATATGATCAAGAGGCGGTAAATACAATCCCGGTTTGGTAGTGGTCACGGGCCGGATGCCCAACGCTATCCGTTGCTTTGTCGAGACACCAGCGGGTATGGCCTTTTGCAATATGTATATCAATATAATTGCTCGTAGCTGTGCCTGGTAATCAATGAATGAGTCGAAAGAGGTACTACGAAACACACAATTTTCTCTCAAACCTGAACGTCTAACTGCATATAATGAACAGTTTCTAGGGGGTTCGTTTCTACAAATCCCGTGGCTGGAGAGCGACAACCGGACTTATGATGTTCACAACTTTATCAACTCGAAACAATATGATAATGGTTGACCCATCTAGTTAGGATACGGTCTGAGTATTAAGCGAAGTGTTAACAAGGCTAGCTTGCAACAAGCTTTAGAAGTAACGAAGCTTTGCTACCACGTCCGCTGTAAATACACACATAGATGCCCCTTGAATATATCGTAGGCAGTACACCTTGAATATTGTCTCAAGAACACATCTGGTGCCTTCAAGAGCCACCTGGCACAGTAGATATGTCGAGGCAAAATAGCAAATCTAACTCATTTATGTTGATTATTTTATTCCTCGCCAAATGCACCTTCTGCTGCCCTCGTTATTGTACAGGATGACAAAGGAAACTAGTACGAGGGGGGCCAAGGTCTAGAACGCGCCAATATACAAGGTCGAACTCGTGGGACCTTAGCGATCAAAATGATCGATCACTCCTCCTGATCAGAACAGAGCCCCCTAAAGGCATTGGTCCGAGGATGACCACATATGCCCAGTCTATGCGCTCGGGAAAGTGAAATTTGCCCGGGATTTTGCCAATTGTAGTATCACCACCCCTTAACAAGCATAACTACTTGCAGTGTCTAGTTTTTCCCCCAAGAATGCGGTTGAAATAGCCCCGAAATTGCTTGGGGAATACTGTGTATACATCCTCCATTCTCTCGTAACCGCAACATTTAGTGGTGCTCGGCAACGTGCTCGCCGTGGTAACCAATAATCTTGAATCGGCCGATCATCTCGCCAACGGTGAAGAAACCGAGGCACTCGGCAGCCACGACACCACCAGCAATCAGCTGAGCGCTGTTGACGTTCCGGAGCTGTTGCAGCATGGTCGCGGGTTGTTGAGAGGCCTTGGAGGCGGTCTGCGCGAGAGCACTGGGGTTTCGAACGGTCTTCAAGATGCTCTGGTAGTAGCTCTGGACAGTCTGCATGGAACTATCATAAGGGTCAGTCTCACTGCATGCATCGAGGCTCACACAACTGCCAACTTACGGCGGGGTCATCTTCTGGTTGCGGAAGACAATCTTGGCGAGCTCCGAGCCAACGCGCCCCCAGTAGAGGACCTGGGGAATTTGTCCTATGTGTCTAGTCAGCTCCACTATCCAATGGCCAGTATCCCTATTTGTGCGTTGGCACGCATGTGATAATCCAGTGCGATATCGGGTTCGGAGTTCTTGTAACGTACGCTCAGCGAAGCCGACCACCTTGCCCGTTCGTCCGCCAACCTTGCCCAGGGAGTTGGCAAGCCCCTTTGCAGCGCCTGTGATAGCCGGACCAGCAGCCGAAGAGACTCTGGAAAGGCCCTGTTGCGCCTTGGCGGCGTACTCGGAAGCGCTCGCAGAAGCCTTAGCGGAAGCCTTTGCGGCAGACTCCTTCGCGGCCTTCGCGGCCTCGGTCGCCTTGGCCTGGGTAGTGTTGGACTCGAATCTCCGGGCGGCCATGCGGCTGACGTTTCCGGATTGCCGGATGGCGGGTCGCGCAAGAGCCATTGACGACATGGTGTCAATTGAATGTGCGGGATTAAAATAGAGAGGGAGGGTGCTCGCAGACAGCTCCGGACAGGATGTCTGGAAGGCGGTTGATTAAAGGCGGGCGGGTTTAAAGTAGGAGGGCGGAGAAAATCAAGACACAGCGACAACAACGACGACACAGACGAAGAAGGAAGCTCTGGTAAAAAAAACAGCTCTGCAGCAGGTCGTTCGTTCAGTTCGGAATTTCACGCTTGGGGCTAATGGGCAAAAAGAGCCATCCATTACCCGGCTGGAGCTAAGACTGACTAAGATTGGGCAGCGGCCAAGGCGTCGGAGGGAGATCCCACTAAAAGCTGAGGCATTGGCCAATCAGATCTCAGGAGGTATTTGATTCGTTCTCCTCATCTACTTACAATGGGTCCGTTCCGTTACCTGCTCAGCTGTGATCAATGATACGGTAACTTTGGTGTGCGTTGCTGTCCATCCCATGAGTATGCTCAGCGATTACCAGCAGGTGCATGTATTTGCGGTCAGTTGCAAGGAGGGACATCTTGTCACACAGAAATCCCATTCCATAGGTAGGTATAATTTTATCCCTAAGCTAGCTCTATTCGTGTAGCAGACGCTTGTAATTCTAGAAGTCTTCTGTCAAGATTTGGCTAAGTGCACAAGTCTCACAGCTTGATCCATCCCTTTCCCCAACTTCGTCAAGGACCGCAATCCACCCCCAAATCCCCAAATACTGCCCTATCCGCTTCTTCAGTCCAAACTTTGAATTTGCACTTTGATCGCACCAGTCTTGGGGTCCGCTGCCGTCTTGAAAGCATCAAGAGCATCCTCCAGCTTAAATCGGTGGGTCACAAGCTTGGAGAGGTCGATCACTCCGTTCTCCACCAGCCGGATGGCACGAGGCCATGTGTTGCTATATCGGTATTGGAACTGGAGATCAACTTCCCTTGTGCTGCATCTCATGAATGGGAAGTTGACCTCGTTCTTGCCAACGCCCACCACAAACACCTTGCCGCCAAACTTGACAGCCCAGATGGCAGCAGCAACACTGCTCTCCACTCCAGTACACTCGATAGCTATGGACGGCTCGATGCCTCCCATCGATGCCACTATAGCTTTGCCGCCCTCTTCTGGGCTTCCGCGTTCGACTTTGTGTGCTATTACTGATGGGCATAGTTCCTTGGCGAACTTCAATCGGCCCTCGTCGATATCTGTGATGACCAGAGGGCATGCGCCAGCCGCCTTGCAACAGAGCAGTGTAATGAGGCCGATGGGTCCGGCGCCGCAGATGACCACAGGGTCGCCCAGACCAACTTTAGCTCTTTGTAGGCCTGCCAGGGCAACGCTGAGAGGCTCCAGCATTGAGCCATTCTCATATGACATGTCTCCAATCTTGTGGCACCAGATGGCCGGGTGGTTCACATATCGTCGCAGGAGACCAGGAACTGGCGGGGTTGAGAGGAATTGCACCTTCTCACAACCATTGTAACGACCCGTAAGGCATGGCTCGCATTCGTTGCAGATGACGTTTGGCTCAATGGCTACTCGGTCCCCGGGCTGCAGATGAGTGACCGAGGGATGCACCGCAATGACTTGTCCAGCAGACTCATGACCGAGAATATGGTCACCCTCGACAATCATGGGACCAATGCACCCATGGTGCCAGAAATGTACATCCGATCTGCCATGGGTAAGAATCGGCTTGAACTGCTCTGGGAGTTATAATACATACCCGCAGATACCGGTGCTCTTGACAGCAATGGTGACCTCGCCATGCTGCAACGTGTCTCCCTTATCCAGACTCTCCAGCGAGGGCTCAGCTTCGTTGATCCATAGGTCATGGGCAGGGTTGGTATAGACACCGATGTTGGCCTTGGACGGCTTGATCTCCAGAGGACTCATCTCGACAATGGCGGCGGTAGCAGTAGACGGCGGTACTGGCAGGATCGGTAGGATTGGTTCTCAAGTCGAAAAGGTTTGTGTTGGCAATGGAGTGAGTGAATGAAGACGCGAGCCAGTCAGTTACGTGTTCCCCCACCGGTCCGCCAGTTCGAAATGAGGGGAGGGGGACCTCTCGTTATATCCAAGGTAGGAACCCTTTTTTTCTTGGACCCTAGCTGCTGCCGTTGGTGAAATTTCCCACATTATCTTTCCACCAGGGGGTACAGCGTCGCGACTTCGGCCGGCCCTCGGACATTTCTAGGCAAGTCTAGACTATAAACAGACTCCTGTTCCGTTCAACAAGCAATAATAGCCCGCAATGCGATATAGCTTGCGGTACCCAGTGACTGCATCGGCTCAACGATTCGAGCCATTGGAAGCGGCTCTCGATATTGCTGGTGGTATGTGGGGTAGTATGTGGTGGGAGGGAAGGATGACGTTCGGGGAGCTTCACCCCGGGGTCCACTGCGTCTAGCGCACCAATCACCCCAAAGCGAGCCCGGCAGTCCCCGCAACTTTTGCCCGTTGCCCGCAAGATTGGAATCCCCACCAATGGTCACGATACCGGAAGCTGGAGTTTAGAGACTGGATACTGGCTGAAACCCCCACCACAGGCACGCACGCTATTGAGTAAGGGAAGGAGGCAGGGAGCCACCACTGCAGGCAGTCAGCTGCTGCTGTTGCACCGCTGCATCGCTGCATCGCTTGCCGCCCAAGCATTAAGCTTGCCGGAGCTTCTGCTGTGTTCTGGCCCCAAGGTCTACCCAGGTCGCACCTATCCAAATGTCTTTGAGGAAGTACAGTATGTACAATTGACAACCGTCTCTGATTTGCCCTCCGCACGTGGTCCGGAGGTCACATTCGACCTGTTCATTTACTTCAGACTGCCCAAGCTGAACAAAGTCCACCAATAGCATAGTGATTGGAGGGTTCAAGATCCGGAGATGCGACATAAAAATAGACATGTTGCGTGCCATCCATTTGCTGGCTGTTCGGGTACCGGCGGTGAACATAGAGGTAGTGGGTGACACCGCGTAATCACCACCCATAGATAGTAGATACGACATGACATATCGTGATACTCTCGGCGTCGTGGCCATCCAGGCAATGTCATTGGCACACATTTGACTACCTATCAGTCGGGTCAGTGTTTACCCGTATGCCTGCCATTCTCTTAAAAGTAGTGGATAATGTGCATCCCTTGACTACATCACAGAGTACTTGCTGCTTTGCACGTGAAATTGAGTATACACACCAGTGAGGTTCTGCTACGAACTCCAGTTCTAGTAAAACGACGTCGGCAGTTGGCTCTCTCTTGGTGGCATGCAAGTATTGGTACAGAAGCCTACATCATACGACACGGTCCATTGGAGTAACTCGTATCCATGGACTGTACTTTATAAAATGTTCCCTTCTCCGCGGAACAGAATGACCACATCGAAGGGGTCGCACTACATGCTTCTTGAGAAGGCATGAGCCAGGTTTCTAGTCGCATAGATGTGCTGCTGGGTTTCTCGTAATACTATACTGGAACATATTTCCAAAATAGCCTCTCTTCGCTCCTGATTAACTGCCGTATTCTACTCCAGCCTTGCGCGTAGAAAGGGGCATGCGTCATCCTAGCTGCTGCTTCAGCGAGTGGTGTTGCAGGTTCTTCGTCTCGCGAAACCGCGATAGTGATAGAGTAGAAACCTGGACGGCGACATCAAATGCCTCGAACAAGCCCAGATATGACATTAGCACATTTGAAGTATAATACCAACGGTCTGGCCTCGTTTCTTGCTGCAGATGGCTCTGAACAACCAGAAATTGATCTCGGACGTTCTCCGTTGCCGATAAGTCTGGCCGTACTTCAGCCATGTACGGTTCTTCATCACTTCTAAGCCGGCACCCGGCCACATTGGAATTGCTACATCCACCATGGCCAAGGTCTTTCAAGCGCAGATTGATGAGATGCGGCTGACATACGTAGCTCAGCTGCATCTAAAACCGTTCGCTGGTTCGCTTGACCACGAAGCCCGGGGTGGATCGTGAAGAAGAGCTGGCAAGCAGTCTTCTGACCCCCGTGTCGCAAACTTCGCGCCTTTGATTTTGACATGTTAAACAAGTCATTTGAAAATAATCTTAAGCTTGAGTGTTTGGGTTCTATTTTCGATAGGAAGCCAAAGCAACGACTCACACTGCCTTGGTTGGTTTTTCTGTGGGTGGTCTTGAAATGCTTGAAAGCCAAGATCATACCACCAAATGATCTTTCATTACTGTTGCAGTGCCCGGTTGCCCATGCCGGGTAATGGGAGGAGATGATGTTGAACTGCTTCTATTGAAGTGTCTGAATGAGGCGCTGCACTAGGGATCTCGAAGTCATATAAAGTTCACATAGTCTCACACGTCCCCCTCCCCTGAACCCCGCGACTTGAAGCATCATCACAGTCCGTAAGATTGCCGCGTTTGCATACTGGTCCCGATGTTTATTGTTTTCCATTTCTCTCTTCTGTCGACCTTGGGAAACATCTCTAAACTTCAGCATGGGACTGGCAACCTACGAACATGGAATCTCTCATCAATCTGCTCGGTAGCAAAGTTTCGCAAATCCCTAACCGTCGTAGCAGTGTCCTTTTTGTTCAGCGAGATGGCGGCGGCGTCAGCGCTACACCACCGCGCAAAGGCGCGGACGCGGGATCTACGGCCACAAAGAAGTCTCGATCGTACGGGGACGTCCTTTCCGAGATTTCCAGTTCGGATCTCAACAGAGGAGGGAAAAGCGCCTCACTGAAAGACAAGGGGCGCCGTCAGAGCACCTTCTCTACATCGTCATATTCAAACACATTTCCCCGTTCACGATCACCAGTCAAACAAACGCCCAAGGCGATCGCGATCCCCGAGGACGAGGTCGCCCCGGCACCGCCAGTGACATACTCACCACCGCCCACCGCGGATGTGGCGCGCATTTCCTCCAGACACTCGTTCATCCCTAAACCGTCTGACTACTGTAGTGGCTGCGAAACCACCCACGCACGGAACGAGTTCTCGCCATGGCAACGGGCTGCGCGCGACCACGAGCGGCTGTGCCTAGGACGAGAGGGCTCCTTCAGCCTGTGCCGGCACCAGCGCATCGACTTTGACGCCATTGAGGAGGCCCTGCCGCCCCGAGCCCGGCTATTTGCCCCGACGGGCGGGGGCGGCGTGATCCTGCGGTGCGAGGACGAGAGCCACCTCAAGGGGACGCGGCACCACCTAGACCGCAGCGCGCGGCTCGACTACGAGGCCATGATGCCGCAGGTGACGGTGGGGATGGAAGAGGACGGCGCCGTCGTGCTGTCGACCTACTTCGAGGAGCTCGTCTGCATCGTGCCCGCGGGCGAGCCCCTCAACGCCCGCCACCTGCGCCAGAAGCTCGACCTGCTCCAGGCCGCGTCCACCAACTGCATCTGCGGCCACGTCAACCTCAACAGCGAACGCATTGTCGACCTTGCCGACTCCATTGACTGCCCGCACCTGCACGAGGCGGACGGTGGCGTCCAGGTTTCGGTGGCCGCCCTGGGCCGCCAGGAGGGGGACGGGTTCACAACAACCAGAGGAAGGAGGTCGGAAGAGGGCTGTTGCGACATGAAGGACTCCATCGGGTTCTGTGACACATGTGATGACACGTGGTTCGGTTTCCGCAGGTGGCGAGGCCGGCCGGACGCCGATTACCACGAGATCTGGCTGTTTGGGCTCAGCTATATCAGTTTCCAGGGCGGCTTCAAGCCGGATTGCCATGCATGGCGCCAACGGCTGGATTGATTTCTCGGAGCCATGACTCTTAAGTTAACCACTCAGGGGGCCGGTATACACGACCTGGTGTCCTCATTATACTCGATCTAGTAATACTATAATTCGTTAATCATCCTACAACATCACTGATGACAGTAGCACTGCATTCGGGGCCGCCTAATCCTACGCAGGTATCAATGCCATGATTTGCGCCTGAGCACATGATAACACATTGATTTGTATGTGCCGCGGTACTTGCGAATGGCGCGAGAATCCGGGCTTGAAATTTAATATTATGCAGTGCTAGCAGTTGCGCCCGCCCGTTAAAGTAACCTTTGTATCAAGTAAATTGATGTCTGTTGGCAGGATGTTTGTAAGTGTTTGCCGCCGCCTTTCAAGCGAGTAGAACAACATACATTGATGTTATAATACATACATGTACCCCTTGCCGCAGCACGGGGATTTGATGAACGTCCCGTTGTTTCGACATCATCCCGCGTCGCCCAGCATTTTGATTGACGTGCTGCAAATCAGGGGTCGATATAAAACAAAATTAAGGTGAGCAGGAGCAGGGGACTTTTATTTTAGCGCTCTGGCTCGTACTTTAGGTATGTAGCACTCCAAGCACGTTGCAGAAGCAGTTTGCTCCGAGGCGCCTTCCTTTAGGTGGTGCTTCTTCTAGGTAGTGGGGGTTCGCTGGATCCACTGGAAAGTTGGAAGCAGCCATTGGAATTGGCAAAGTTGGAGGCACAGCAGACGATAAGCTGCACACTACTGCCTACCCTAGCGAGAATCTCATGTTTGTGTGTCCAGGAATAACTGAAATCGCATCCATGCATGGACTTTGGCTTTCGGGATGCCAGCGCGACGTCAACTTTCTCTCCTTCAAAAACCGCTTGGAACAGGGCGGCCTACGGTCCATCTTTTGACTTCTCTTTCCTCTTGCCCCATGGCCCGCGTATAACTTCAATTGCTTGGCCTTCGACTTATCCACACTTTCTTTCTGACACGCCCGTGTCGTCGTCGCAATGGGTGTTTTGTCCTTCCTCAGTAGTCTCTACGAGCTCGACACCCTCGACACTCGTTTCACGACCGACTCTACAACACCCTACAAGACAATTATAGAGTCGCGACACGATACGAGAGCAAACCAGGAAAGAGCGAACAGGTACAGCGGCAAGACGAAACCATCACGATGGCGTTCGCCCGAGTTCATCATGTACTATGTTATCCTGAGCTATGTCATCCCCTACATGCTCTGGGTGGCATATGATGCATCCAGCCGTAAGCGATACATGCGCCAGACCCCATCTTTGGCTCAGGACTGACAAACTGTCAATTATATAGCGTCAAACCCGCACTTTAAGAGCGTTGAGCGGTTCTTGTCCCCGGGATGGGTACCGGGGCGCAAAATCGTGAGCATTCCCCCCACAAGCCATGTGGCAGCGCGCCGCTGACATCGTATCGCACAGGACACTTCTGATGCGCAATACCACACTTTTCGATCCAATGGGCCCTACCTGGCCGCTCTCCTCGTATTCCACCCCCTCTTACGAAAGCTGTATAACTCGATAATACACCCGGTCGCTTCGGGTAGCCCCTCGGCCCGGCCAACTCTAGAAGAAGCAGACTTGAGGCTGGACCAACGAGTATCCTTCGACTATGTCTTCGCCGTAATCTTTCTTATTGTCCTGCACGGGATTTCTGCATTCAAGGTCTTCACTATCCTGTATATCAACTATCAGCTTGCGACCACACTCCCACGCAGACACATCCCACTCGCGGCATGGGTTTTCAACATCGGCATCTTGTTTGCCAATGAAATGACCAAGGGGTTCAAGTTTGGCGTTGTAGCTACATACCTGTTCGGCCGGGCGCAGGAGTCGATGATCAGCGAGCCGTCGTCGTTCATTGTCTGGGGGCATTGGCTTGACAGCTATGGGGGCATCATGAGCCGATGGGAGATTCTCTTCAACATTACCGTGCTCCGACTCATAAGTTTCGATATGGACTTCTATTGGAGCTTGGACCGAAGAAGCTACAGCCCCGTCGAGGTAAGTTACCACTGTACTCTCTCTTTGCTGCAACTTGGCCGACGCTGATGGACCCAAGAAGAAACAACTCGATCCCTCGTCCTTGAGCGAGCGTGAGCGTGTTGGGATCCCAGCACAGGCCAAAGACTTCAGCTTCCGCAACTATGTCGCCTACGCCATCTATGCGCCCCTGTACCTCGCTGGTCCTATCATGACGTTCAATGATTTCATCTCGCAGCTGCGCTATCAACCGGCTACGATTGAAAAAGGGCGCACGATCCGCTATGGCGTCCGTTTCCTAATCACTCTTTTGGCCATGGAATTGATGCTGCACTTTAACTACATTCAGGCCATTGCTAAGAGCAAGCCAAGATGGAGTGAGTACTCGACAGCTCAGCTCAGCGTGCTCTCGTATTTCAACCTGCACATGATCTGGCTCAAATTACTGCTACCGTGGCGGCTGTTTCGTCTGTGGGCGCTCATTGACGGAATCGACCCCCAGAGAACATGCTGCGGTGCGTAAGTAACAATTACAGCACCTTTGCATTCTGGCGGTCTTGGCATCGGTCCTACAACCGCTGGCTGACGCGGTATCTGTATATCCCCCTTGGTGGTTCGTCGTTCAAAGATACCATGTCATCGATTCGCTCCATCGGCAACTACATCTTGACGTTCACCTTTGTAGCGCTCTGGCACGATATCCAGTTGAACCTGCTCGTCTGGGGCTGGCTCATTGTCCTTTTCATGCTGCCCGAGATGATAGGGCGAGCGTTTTTCCCGGAGCGCAAATTCGAGAATTGGCCAAATGTCTATCGCATGGCCAAGTCTTGTGGCGCTGTTTTCAATATCCTCATGATGATGGCTGCGAACTTGGTCGGGTTTGCGTTTGGTGTGGATGGGTTCCGACAGGTTTTAGCCGGCATGTTTAAGGATCTATTCGGTAAGTCTTCTCTCCCTCCGTTATACTTGACGCATACCCTTGTTGTGTTATTTCCATATGGCATTCTACTAACACCTTACAAAGGCTTCACCTTCTTCCTGTCTGCCTGCGCTGCCCTTTTCTGTGGCTGCCATCTTATGATAGAAGTTCGCGAGTCTGAACTTAGACGTGGTATCATGACGAAGGGCTAAGGATAAATGGTAAGGGATGGAAGGGCGGCGTTGGCGATTACTTCGTATCCGAAATGCGAATGTACACATAATGAATAAATAGTGTAACGAGTGTACTATGAAATTACACAGGGGGGCACATCCTCCTTGATATTGATATCAGTTCACAATCCTGATTGGTCTTATTCCACTCGACTTCTCCGCGAGTCAACAATGTGAGCTTTTGCGAGTTCTGGGCATACGTCATGCGGCCCCTGGCCCTAACAACTTATTACCAACTAGCAAACAGTACAAGGTACGATACATGTTTGTTTTAACTGGATAATTACTTTATTCATTCGCGACGGCGTAAGCAAGCATGTCGCATCCCCCACCAAGGGATAATTTCGAACCCCGAACATCAAAGTACTTGGACAGCCCATCAACAAAGTTCCAGGGGGGAGGATATAAATGAAATGCCCCTCTAATGCAAACCAACCTACCAACTCCTAAGATGGAAAATCCCTCGAAGCCTAATAGCCCCAGATTAGGCCGTAAAACGCCATTCCGACATGCTTCATATCTAATGATATCATACATACTCTTTGGACTCCTATTTCTCCTCACAGCCCCTCTGCTAACCTCTCTGCTTCTCTGCCTCGTCAAGAAAAGCGCCCGGAATTTCTCTTTGCGAAGTTCGTGGTGCTGTGCATCTCGTGTTGGTCCTCTCGGTTGTCTTCCCAGGTCGAAACGTGGGTCGTAGCCATGGGACGACCGCCCTTTGCGAACTTGCCTTCCATGCCCAGCTTTTGCTCGGTGAGCCAGCGGCGGGTCCAGATGAGGCTCCAGACGAGCATGAAGACGATGAGGATGGCGATGGCGATGCCGAAGACGTAGGCTGCGACGAGGCCGTTCTTCTGCTTGGCAGGGTCGAGGAACTCGTAGGTGTAGAAACCCTTGGTGGCCTTGGTGACGTAGGCGAGCGCGAGATAGAGGGCCAGGACCACGATGAGCCAGAACATGTGGACGAGGGGGGCTCGGGTTGGTGCGCGGGACGATGATCTCGAAGAGGGCGAAGAGGCTGTTCATGCCGTGCATGGCGATGTTGCTCCAGGCACCAAAGACCGTCGGGAACCAACCCGGGCCGGCGCCATAGATGAGGCCCCAGTAGACGATGGTCACGAGGAAGGGGTAGCAGGTGATGGTGCTGTAGTAAAAGGCGTGCAGGGCCTGGAGGGGGCGCGGCCACTTGTCCAGCAGAGCCACGTGCCAGCGCGCGTAGGTGAAGGTGTGGATCGAGGACACCAGGAAGTAGAAGGCCAGGCCCCAGTACGTCAGGTGCGTAAAGAAGGAGAAGGTGGCCGCCGAGGCTTGGCAGGTGTATTCCGAGTCGGGCCCTGGGTGCGTGCAGTTCCAGCCTAGCACGAAGAAGAGGGTCGTGAAGGTGTAGAGCGACTGTGGCACAAAAATAATTAACACAAGGACGTCCGAAAAAATGTCAGTATAATGATTCACAAGATTTGTGTCGGGACGCGCACGACATGCACAGCCAGTTGTCACCAGTTTGCGAAACGCTAAGTCATAGATCGTCGCGATCGATCGCGGCCCCAAATCGTGGGGTTGCGCCTCAGCCTTAAGCGATTGTTTTGCAAACTGGAAACACGTGTAATATCGGGGGAATTCATTTTTCGTTCTTTCTCTCTTCCACTCTTCCTGGCTTTCCACGTACAATTATTGCTCTACAGCCAAACAGAACGTAAGGCGACACCAGCCATGACGTCTCGAACCGATGCGACGGATCCCAAAGGTCGTCTCCGAACTTAAAAGCCTTCGCCATTGGTTCGGCGCCGTTGTTGCCCTACTTCGGTAGCTCCCAAAGGTGGGTGTATGTATGTAAGTCGGGAATCTCAATTACACCTGGTCAAGTTGACTTTTGACTGATCGTACGCGTCGTCGTTTGTGTTTCTGGGAGAGGCTGCAGATGTTGACACGGCTGCGCTGCGCCGTATGAAGCTGGGAGGGGAAAAAGAAAGGAAGGAAGATAGCGAGCGAGCTGACCTCAGATCGTACGGGCACACACGCGCATAAAGTCGAAAGAGGATGGCAGTCCCGACAGATCGGAAACAGCGCGGATGCAATATAGACTGGACAAGGAACGGTCGTGCACGAGTTTGACGGCGGACACTACTCCTCTAGCAGCTATTGGTCATGTCTTGCTCATCTGGTAATTCACTATTACGATGGGATTTTGGTGATACACGAAGGGGCAGGTTGTTTCGAATGGCCCTTCCAATTTTTTTTCTTCATTCTCTTCATTCAGCTGGCCATAGACAATACTGGGGTCACGATGGTCTGGGATTGGCCCGGTCACTAACATGGCAACGCCAGATCTTTTTGCCGCAGAGGTGACCGAGAACAGCCAAGTCTCATTTGCTGGGGCCCCACTCAGTCAGGGCAGCAACTCCAAGGGACCTGGACCTTCCTTGCTAGGCAGCAGTTCTCGCGGGCCTCCCCCATGTCCCGGAGATAATGGGCGGATCTACGTTGTAGTTCTGCACCCTCAGTTCTTGGGACAGAGCCATCGTGGTTACCATCAATCGAGGTGAAGATAGATTGCTAAAGAGTCTGATCTGGGTTTGCTATATGTGAAGCTCTATACCGACCACCGTGTTTCCCTGGGCAACCCCCTCACTTTTATATAGCGCAATATACATGTATACTGGATACAGTTACAGTACTCCGTACCTACCTATAACAATACGATATATCGTGCAGGTATCTATCCAGATCTACCCAGGTAGAAACAAGGTTGGTTATGCTTTAGCGCACAGCCCTGAGGTTCATGACTCTCGCCACCTGCAGAGAGCAGATCGCGGTTGCTGGGACCAAGGTTTGCCCTGCTACAGATCTTCCCGTGACAAGTGTCTAATATATGACATTTCCTTAAGCTCGGTGAAACCGTGAGACAGAATGTGGATTCCACTTTGCTAAAGAGCCCCGCGGCCAAGCCGCGCAGAACCAACACTATGTCGTGACTACATACCACTAGAAACGCTCCCAGGGATTTGGCACGGCGAGCCCTCCGTACGTGCGCCTCGCGTGAGATGCCCGTTGCGCTATCCTGGTTGCCAGTATGTCAACCTAGGTAGCAGACAAGCACCTACTTACTTAGCAGAAACACAAGGCGCGTCCTTCTCCTGTCAGGCCTTCTTCCTTACCTAATTAATGACCACCGGTTCCCAAAATAGTAGCATCGGCTCAATCTCCATCTCGAAAATAGCGACCCCGCCAGGCACACACATCAAAACTCTCAGCGTCATCAAGCTTGCAAGCAAGGTCAAGTGCCAAAGTGCCACAGAGGATTAACGCCCGCCATGACAAATTCATTATTAGGTTATCCTTTAACCAGACGGATCACGGTTTGAAACGTATGAGGCGTGGTCGAGCATCCAGGAGGCACAGCCTTCCATGCCGGGAGAACGCCACTTGGCCGACGACGTTTGATGGGTCGACAAGATGAAGAAATGACCAAAGGAAGCAAAATCAGAACTCAAACTCACCATGACGCCTGTGTGGCGCTGTCAACTATGGCGCTGGCAGACTCGTCAGTCTGGGCAACCATCGCTTGGAGCATCGACACACTGGAATGGACGCACATCAGAGGTACATCATATGCATGAGCTCGAGCTGGCAAACTGCGTCAGCCTGGTCTGCAGGGTCGATTAGTCGATATTGACGAGGAGCAGTGTTTGCGTAATTATTTTTTGCAGCAAGCCGTCACTGTTGAGAGTGCTTATTTAACCCGATTCTTGATATTCTAGCGACTAGGCAAAGAAAAAGGGGGCGAAAAGATGAGCCAGCAGATTGATGATTTGGGCAACTTAAAAAGCATGATGGATGGTGACCTAACGTAGCAATGTATCAACGGCTTCGGGGGACCATGTATGGGGCCTTTCCGGGGCCAGTGCCACTATTGAGGTAAGTAAATGAGCTTACAAGTGACGGAAGTTGCAAATATTGGCCACTATTTGTGCCGGTCAATACGATGGATAGTACGCTTAATATGCAAACACTGCTGGTTGTCTCCATCTGTTAGATGATCAATTATATGCATCGGATTGCCTCCCTGAGAATAACAAGAGAGGATGGAGTAATTCATCAATGCCAAAAGAAAGGTTCTTAATAACGGTTCGCCTCGCGACGATTCTCGGACATCGACAGGACACGGAGAAAGACCCGCTCACCTCCCCGTTGCCTTCCGTGTGGATATGCAACAAAAAGTTCCAGGCGCGAAGGTGTCAGGTAGTCAGGGCGAGGTAAACCTGTAACTTCAAGAGTGTGTTAGGTAAGTCCATCGTTCTGGAGTTCTTCCGTCCGTCGGTCAGTTCTCAGCCGCCAAGTTGAGGAGAGTGACGAGCAGATCTGAGCTGACCTGAAACCCAATCGCTTAGTATAAGTTCGTGTTCGCGTGGTGGATAAACCTGTGTGCAATCAATCAGACTCTTGGATAAGGAAGTCGGTCATAAAATGTTCTCGTGACTTTTGCTCGTCATCGCCATTTCAGGCAGTTAGGTAAATAAGTAAATCGGCTGGCCTCGGGTGACAGGTGTAAGGCCTTCGGAAGTGTTCATCCATGGAAAAGCAAAGTGTGGGACTGGCACGGGAAATTGTTATGCTGCAGCATCTTACATCTTCGGTAGTCCAGCCTCGTGCCCTGACAACCCAGCAAGCCAGGCGGTTGGGCGCATCAATTTGGTCAACGATGGATGTTAGGTATGGTATTGACCATGTGTCATGTATCAAATACCTACCTCGAAAAATGCGTTGTACATGCATGTGCTAGGGTGCATGTGAGAACCTTCTCTGCCCATCTCTCTTGTCACCGCTTTTAAGGTTCCTGTGGATGGACCGCAACATGATACATAAACTCCTGTCAGAATGCATCCGAGATTGGACTTCGATGCAGCGGCGGTTATATTGTTGTTCGGCGGTTATAGGGCTTGACTTACAAACTGTGCGCGTAGGAGGAGCACTGCTCTGGATCCGCGAAGTGAGCGCGGCTTTCCATTCCTAGCAATTCCACAGGCACAGGGCAGTTCAGAGCGGGCTTCACAGGGGCCTCAACGCTAAGGGAGGAGGAGGGAGGGGGCATGGGGGTTGGTAAACCGTTGGTTGTTGGAAATTCCTCCATGCACGTGGATTGTAGGATGCAGGAAGTTTGATTCCAATTCGACGGCCAAACTTTGCACATAATCAAACACACATACACCTTCGATCGATGAGTGATATAGTTTATTAAAGGCCAGGCTGTGTCGTCGACCACTCTCCACGTCCCCAGGGATCTTCGGCTCAGGGGAGAAGAAAATGTCGAGAACGGAAGAAGTCCTTTCGCAGTGTTCTAACTGATCGGGTTGGTGGATATTGGGCACTGAGCTCGGAGGCCGGTGGGCAAAACCACTGGCCTCCTTCTAGAGTCGGTGGCTCGCCCTCTGGCGCTATTAGGGTGGAGAAGCTACGGGCAACCAGGGGCTCCAGGGAGACTAGACTCTCTAGAGAGGGCTAGAGAGACTAGACACACACAACTCCAAGCCACCCGGGCCGCCGACTGTCCCAAACCGGTCAAGGGTCTATCGAAAAGAGGAATGGTCTCTTCGTAGGTGGCCCAGATGGTGGCCCTGGACAAAGTCCGTAAAAGCAGGCCTAAAAAGGATTGCGTACGCTGCAGAAGAAGAAGAATTTTGTGAAAAGAAGTGCTCAGTCTAACCTCCCCATCATGGCAGGTAGGCCAAAAATAAAAACAAAAGTGGTAAGGTAGGCTGGCAGGTACCTGCTGTACATTGATATAGATTTGCGCCAGCCAGTCTCCATAAAGATGGATGGATGGGGTCTGTCATGGATCATGGGGGTTGGTGGAATACGTGGTAAGGTGGAATACCTAGCCCGAGTTCTGAAGATGATATTATGGCCTGTCATTTCTTCTATTAACTGTTTGTCACCCAAGCCCGCCTGCCCGCCGTCTCACCCGGGATTGCATCTACTTCGGCTCCTGTGTTTTAATAAGTTCCCAGTTGTACTGTAGCTGAGTTGCAGCTAGCCCTCTAGGTATGTAACCTAACCTGCCTCTACCTTACTTGGATGCCAAGCTGCAAACCCCCATCATCTTGTCTCTCCGGGGGCGGTGTTGTTGTTGCTTGATTCCTCTCCTTGCTCTCCCGCTTTTCCCTCCTCTCCTTCGTGCCTCTATCTTCCTGCTTGGATTTCCTCTTCTCTTTTGAGACTCTGTATCTTGCTCACACTTACCATTAGTGAACAGTTAGCGAGGCTTCATTCTCCCAATTCGCCCTTTTTGAGGTTTTTCGCTCTAGTCACTCGTTCTATATATATTTCATTCCTCTTTTAACCCCCGTCCACAACACAACACTCCACCCCACTCCAAACCACACCAGCAACAGGACATTTACCGGAGTCGTTGCGCGTGGCTTTAGTTACTCCCGATCTCGAACAGGAGCGCCACGACCGCTACGCTTGCTCGCCAACCATTTTCCTTAATTCCAGCGCATATTCGAATGGCGGTGCTTAGCTGGCTGGAAACGCCTTGAAATCGGCATTGAAGGGCACCAAATATACCAGGAGCCCCCCTGCGGTGATCTACATTTGGTTCTTCGGGGCTCATATACGCACGCACTATAGCTTAAGGCCGATCAATTGCCATAACGATATTCTATCCGATACTACGAAAAGCACCCCGACTGTTCTGCCCGACTCGCGCCGCTACCATCAGTCAGTTCTACATCCGAGGCTTTGCTATCCTGTCGCTTGTCAGCAATTCAATATATTTGTGTCGGGGTTCTACAGGGTGTTACAAAGTACCTCCAAACCCCAACCGCCACTCAGCTTACAGTTGATCCCTACCGCCGGGAAAGCAAGTGGTTGTTGGCCGGCTCTACCTATCCTACCCCTCGTCAGACACACTACACACAAAGATAGCACCCGGATCTCTGCAGCTGCACCTTGCCAGCGGCCCAGGACGGTGGGCCATTATATGCCGTAAAAGGGTTTGCTCGGTTGGTTGTTGGTTACATTAACCATAGTTCTTAAGCACCATGGCACTTCCTTT
Source organism: Apiospora sp. TS-2023a (assembly GCA_038364195.1). NCBI lineage: Eukaryota > Fungi > Ascomycota > Sordariomycetes > Amphisphaeriales > Apiosporaceae > Apiospora > Apiospora sp. TS-2023a. The sequence continues at coordinate 2,638,684 of JAQQWQ010000009.1, read as the reverse complement.
GTCCCTAGAAGGTGATGACCTTCCGGTCATGCTCCTCTCCGATTCTGAAGATGAAAACGACGACGACATGCCAATTCAGCCTCCCACCAGAAACCCAAAACGCACCACTGCCGATGCCGATCCCAACGATGAAGCCTCCTTGAAGCAGAAAACGGAGGACGCAGCAGCCAACGTCCCGGCCCATCCCATTCCGGCTATGCAAGCACCCTTTGCTGAATCACTAGTCGAGGCTACGACCAACAGCGCCGAACAGAAACCGAGGCTCAAGTTCGGGGATGCAGATGAACGTAGAGCATACCTGCTAGATGCAGATGCAGATGCAGGCCTCGCAGCTGACCTGTGGCGACACCGACCCGGACATGTCCACCACGAACTGTGGAAACTCATGGCCCAGATCTCGTTTGGTGTCTATCTTCTCCTTGGTGGCATGGCCAACAGCAATATTCAGGTCGTCAATATCCTCCAGGGCCATATCGACGAGGTAGATGAGTTTCTTGAGACCGCCATGGACGATGTGAATGCCGCCGTTGCCGATGTGCAAGATCGAATTAAGCATTTGGAATTGCCGATGCAGAATCGCGATACGTTCGAGGGCATGCTGGAAGACCGCGACTTCCGTCTGCAAATTGTCACAGGCAATGAGAAGATTGAGCACATATGCCTCAGGTCGTCTCTCGCGCTTGAAGCCTATCTCGATGATGTGGAGGAAGGTTTGAAAGCCACCAAGGAATTCGCCATGTATTTGAATGATCAGCAATCACGGTCGTGGCGACAGGAGAGGCCGAGTGTCGTGGAGATTTTCGATGCCATGAAAGGTAATGCCGAAGGTTGGTACAAGGCATTTCTAGACCTTCAGGACGTCTCTACCAATTTGGAGACCATGCTGGCAAACCTCAGTCGAATGGTGGCTGAAATGGACCAGCTTGCTGGCGAGGTTAGCAGGCGGACCATTGGCAGCGTGAATGAAGTCGGTCACGAGAGTTTCGATGAAGAGGAACCCATTGACGATAGTTTCCTCGATGATTATCTCGGGGAAGATGACCCCGTGGAAGAGGATCTTCAGGACCAGCATCTTCGGGGGGAGGATCTTCGAAAAGAGGATCTTCACGAAGAGGATCCTCGGGAAGAAGATACCAGGGGAGAGAATCCTAGGGAAGAGCGTCCCGTTGGTGGGGAAAGTAGTGACAAAAACGAAAGCAAGGGCGATGCATTTCTTCAGCTTGACCTGCGAGCAAGTGCGTTGATGCCGTTGCAGTTTGGTCTGGATTCGTTTCCTGAACCGCCTCGTACAAGCAATACGAGCACTCCCGTACTCAAGCCAGCCAACGCAAATGATCTACAGAGCCCAGAGTCTGAGCCCACCCACGCAAGCGGTCGGTACTCGGCAGATTCCTCTCACGCTTCCGAAGGTTCAGGCAGATCGAGCCGGAGGACTGAATCCAGTCGAAGTAGGCCATGCTCCGATGCTCAGTCGCAGGCACACTCGGCACCTACATCTCCCAAGAGCCCCTCGCAGAAGTCACCACCGTCGTCTCCAGCCGCAAAGGACTTGCTGCCGCAGACTTATTATCAGCCACCCACAAAACGGGAGTCTACCATGAAGCGCGGCCCTACACTGGAGATTCTCATAGCACCGGAGCCCATAATTGTGCACAGTGACGATGAAGATTATGACGACGATGACGACGGATCGTTTTCCTTGGATGGCGAAGACGAAGACAACGATGGAGCCCCAAGTCCCACACAAGACCAAGGTTTATACATTCTTCAACCGCGCACTTACACGCCCCTACCTCCTGAGCCTCTGCCATCTCCAATGATACGCAACGTTTCGTCTCCCCAGGAGATGGACGAAGAAGAAGAAGAGCAGGAACAGCGCCCTAGGAGCACATCTTTGCGGCAACGACTGTCTCTCAGAGGAAGTAACCCTCCTGTGTCCATCGAATTGCCGCCGAGGAATACAAACCGGCCAAGACCACCTCCACCGCCTCGGGTTTCGACTTACCAGAACACAACTTCGGTATATGTCCCAGACCGGGAACGACGGCCAACGGTTCACTCCGTAGGCGAGGTTCACTCAACGGGTGATTCGTTTGGCCAACTCTCTCCGCCAAATTTCCCGCACGGAGGCACTCTCCCATCGCCGCTGAGCGACCAGCATCACTTCCGACCCGTGCAGGCCAGTCCTCATTCCCCATTACAGCGGCCTTGGACCTCGGGCAACGTCACTCACGTGGCTCCTCGACCGCATACATCGGCTACAACCCGCGATTACCACCAGGGTCCCCACCGAAACAACACAGCCTCGGCGATGGACATGAGCAGGCTGAGCAACGTTTCCACCTTGAATCCGGAGAATAGCGACAGTAAAACCCTCAAGAAGAAGCGGAGTGCCTTTGGATGGTTGAAAAAGGCGTTTGCCCTGGACGAAGAGGAGCGTATGGCATTCGAGGCAAGGAAGCAACAACAGATGCCGATGCCATACTATGATGAGCGCAGTCCAAGGTTCTTGGATGGAAGGCGCCTGGACGACCACAGACGTTATTAATACCCACGAAACCCGGGCAGGCATGGAACCTGAAACGCGTTTTGTCGTTGGCCAATATCATCGCGAACAACATAATCAACATAATCCGAGACACGGCCTAGCTTTCGAACCCAAAATTACCCGGCGTTTGTGAAAGTCTTGGGGCAGCTGTGTATGCTGTGTGCGACATGTCTCGAAGCTCTGACCCCAGCGCGCCCCGTCACCACTTTTAATAGCATCCATTCATACTTGCTTATTGCATCACTACCAATTTGATACCCATACGCGACATATATAATTACTGCAATAGCGCTGCATTTTCAGTCGGTTGCGCGGCGGCTCGGCGATGCTAGCGTCGTTGGACTCCTTTGGTGAAGGAAAAGTGATGAGCGAGGCCAAGGGAAGGAAGATATGGCTATATCGATATATCATTTTATTACTGGCACAGAAGGGGATGATGCCTTGACGGGAGGTGAAGACGGTATGTGTGGCAGGGGAACGTCTAATGTGTATCATAGGCCTTCTGGGAACTGATCTTTTGTTTTGTTTTTTCCTGAATAGTACGAGCAAGGAGTTGGAGGCATTTGGAAAGACATTGGTTGGTTACGTGTTAGTGCGATCTCATATCTGGAGATTTCATCAAAACTGCTTGCTTAGCTAGCCTCGCCCTCATTACGCGTGCTGAGGATCTCCTTCCATGGGGAGGATCTTACACCAGAAAATTTTAAAATTGCCAATTCCATATGCACATTTGATACGAGAGAAGGAAGAGTTCCCTAAGAATGTGGTTGTGGGCAATTATATCTTCTTGAAGCACATCGTATTTCTAGGCGTTATGGTTTTCAACTATCATTGTCTAAAAATAGGCCGATACGTATAATGCACCCAACAGTGACGTACATTGATAAATATATCTGCATCTGCTTGCCAAAAACGCCTGTCTTTTCGTTGTTTGCTTAAAGTGTTTCCTTGGGACCGAATGTGATTTGTTCTTTCCTTCCTATTAAGCGCATACCACGGTATGCCAGAAACAAGTTGGGGTAGGCAGGCAGGTACGATCGTACCATCGTGGTTCCCATCTCATCGTGTCCCGCTGTTGCACAATCAAGTATTGCTGTGGTGGTGCCTTTGTCGATTCCCCATCGTCCCAAGTTTTTGTTTTTACTTTGATCGCAACTTTTCCTATTCCACTCCCGGTAGCACGTGAGGTGACTGCCTAATTTGATTTCGAGGCCGTAGAGACGACCAAGACTCTCTCACGCGAACACTGCCAATACATCCCGGTGTCCATTCGAACCTCACAGACGGATAGGTGCATCTGTTCAGTTGTCAAGACCTACCCACACGCACTTACCTACCTGATTGGAGTCCGAAGTTCAAAGGCTCTTCGTGGCATCCACCTTCTGAAAAGCTGCCAGGCATTGCACTTTCACACCAGTGCCACTCGATTTGGTTGTGTATCACTTTCCCAACTCATCTCTATCTTTTGTTGCACGCTATTTGTACTGCAACCGTCGTGTGGACAGATATCTTCTTGGCTTCCAATATCTTGTCACGCCACGGGTTGCCTGATCACAGTCAAGATGGAGTTTCGTCCAGACTACAATTTCGAGCAGATCTGCAACGACGTAATGAAGCAGGCAGCAAAAGATAGAGACTTACAGGTCGCGGCCAAACAGCGATCATTCATACTCAAAATTGAAGAGCAGATACGGGCTGAGTTTCGAAGAATCGAGGAAGAAGCTGATGAGGAGCTTCAGACAAATGTGACGAAGATCCGCAACGATTACGATGAGCTCATCAAGAGGGACCGGCATCTTGATCCTACCCAGCTGGCCCCTTTGTTCCCTGAACAGGTCCGATTTACTGGGCCCAGTGAACATGAGCCAAATATTGCCAATTTGGAATCTGGACCCTCGTCGCCAGTTCTGGGCCGTGAGACGACGTTGATGTCACCAGAGGTCAAAGACAGTACCAGCACAAGTATGTATATCCCAGAGCATTTGGTGTACTGGCTCCTCACATATATCTCAGAACGTTCACGGAGTTTTGGTTCGCTTCCCGATGGTGCGCATTCTGGAAGCGTTTCTCGCAATTCCACATCTCGCGAACCATTGCACAAGAAGTCTAGTAAGTTGGCTGCCAGCTATGTTCAGTCCAGACTACTAACAAGTCATGAAGGAGTGAGCCCGGGGACTGTGCAACAGTCCGACTCCGTGGACAGTGACTCGACTGGCGACTTCGATGAAGAATTGCCAAGTCGAGTGCCGTCGAACACGAAGAACATGAGATCTTGCGTCACCCCTGACCTTGGAGTTGTTGACCAGGCTAATGGCCCGGCCTCCAGTATTCAGGCAGTGTCCGGGTCTTTCCTGCCAAGTAGCTTGCCGCGTCCAAAACGCAGCGCTGCAAATCAAAAGAACTACAATGAGAAGAAGTACTTCAAGGACCGACATATCAAATGATACTTCTGATCGGCGATAGGAGGATGCTCGCCGCGAAATGGAGATGTTGATTGCCAGATGGGATGGACACGAATAATGACGAGAAAAAGAGATATGAAATGACGACCAAGTATTCATCAAATAGCTAGGAGACTGCATTTGCAGCTACGTAGGTAGATTAATATCGTAGCTTTGAGCTGCTGAATGAAGAAGACATGGAGGATTGATTGCATCAGCCACATAGTGGTAGACCATGGACGACGACATAGCAGTTCACTCGGTGCGCTAGCAGGGTTGTGGGATCGAAGCCACGTATGACGTTGTTGATTGTCCCGCGGTGCCGGGGTAGCAGCTAGCCAGGCTAAGGAAGTGGGCTGGGCTTGGAGCTTCTTTCACAACCTGACGTTACGTATGCGTTGGAAAAAGCCCAGAGAGGACCAAGTCCGAGTGAACACACACAGCTTTGGGCCTGTTGTCATTCTGAAGTACACACGAACCGCCCGGGCTACATAAGTCCTGCATCCGCCCAATCACCCAATCACTTTTTCCCCATCTCCCTGCCGTCACACAATCCGGAAGAACCCCATTTCTAGGAGACCCAAGAGAAAACTTATTGTCTTCTTCTTTTCTTACATCCTCTCCCGCAACCACACTACAACAAGGTCTTTCAGGACTCAAGTATCCCACTAATCCGACCATTCCACTGCATACCTTCCAGCAGCACCGAAACCACAGCCAAGATGACGCTCTATTACTCTCTTGTGAGTTTGCCCTGCTCCCAACCCCGCTTCAGCGCAAGCTATGTCGCATATGGGAATGCTAACGTGCTACAAACCAGGTCTTCCTGCTCCTCGTGGCAGAGATGGCCCTATTCATGGGACTCATCGTCCCCATGCCCTTCTCGGTCCGCCGAAAGATCTTTACGTATGTTCCCAGCAACCCTACGCCGCGGCATCCGTGCCCATTGGCCGTCTGACCACCTGCTAACGTCATCCTCAGCTTCATTTCGGAGAGTAAACTCGTGGCAAAACTACAATATGGATTGAAGATTACGTTCATATTCATATTGATCCTGTTTATCGACAGTGTCAACCGCGTCTACCGCGTGCAGATCGAGCTGGCGGCTGCAACCGACTCTAACAAGGGTAGCGCGTAAGTTATTATCGTCCCCCTCCCCAACCCGGCCGTACCGCCCGGCCTATCGTAGACCACTAGAAGCTGACTTGAGATCGACTGTAGCGCCATCATGGGCCACGAGCGCCTCGAAGTCCAGGCACGCAAGTTCTACTCGCAGCGCAACATGTACCTTTGCGGTTTCACCCTGTTCCTCTCGCTCATTCTCAACCGCACCTACATGATGATCCTCGAGGTCCTCCGTCTGGAGGAGAAGGTCAAGCAGTACGAGGGTACCGACAGCAATACCAAGCAGAGCTCCAAGCTCGCCCAGGCCGGTGAGGCTGGTGAGATTGGAACGCTCCGCCGCCAGCTCGAGGCCAAGGACCGCGACATCGCCACCCTCAAGAAGCAGTCCGAGGGTCTCCAGAAGGAGTACCACGACCTGACCGAGAAGTACGGGGCTACCCAGCCCCCCGCCGGTAGCCGCAAGGACAAATAGATCAACTAGACCGAGTCTATATACACCTTCCTAATCCGTGGTTGAGCACGAATTAGCAGCAGCAACAAAAACAAAAACGAATGTGCGCGCTACGGTTGTACGCTTGCATGGGTCAGGGCAAATGTGACCGAGGTTACTAAAGCATGGTCGCGTGCTGTACCAAGTCAGATATTGTTTCAGGCGAGGCGGAGGCGTTCAAGGTCATATGTATCTGTATTTGTAGGACATAAGGGGCAGTTGGTCCATGAATGCCGAGGGCATATATGCTCACAATAATCCTGTTGTTTGCATCAAAACTTACTACATACTGTCTTCTGCTTCCTGCAATGGCCCAAAAACGTCTAAATGTGACAACAACTCGAGGAGTGTCAACTTAAAGGGTTATTAAGTCAACCAGTCATTGCCTTATGTGTCGGTGGCCCGCTCACTGAGGGAAGTATAGTGGCCACTCCGCTCACGCCAGGGGCTATTACTTCGTTGTGTCCAGCGTACATGTTCCTTTAGCTGACTTCTATTCACAATTTCCCATTTTGTCTTCTAGGGCCGCACAAGTTTTAGATTGGTTGTCACCCAAGTCGCCCCTTTATTGTTACTACCTCCAACTCTCTCGCCAAGCTTTACGGCTCGGGCAGTTCAGCAAGCCCTCTTTGGGAATAACGACAGGTCCAGAAATTTCTATACCAGGTAGCTCGACCACTAATATGAATGGGTTTGCGGCTTATCCACCCCGTCGCTCTCCCAATCCTGCGAAAAAGCCCGAGAACTTCAATAATACATAAGTACTCTATAGCCATGCTAATATGAGCTGACCTTCTTTAAGTCTGCCTCCTGGTCGGATATAACACTACATTCGATCAAAGTACGCGGATACCTGGCTTCGTCCAATTCTTTACGCCGTACTTACATCGTGGCATATTACAGTTCCGTGAACCACTATCATTTGCATTATATGTGTTTGTTCTATATGCTATAATCGGCCGGTGCCTGCAAATCTTTAGGATAACCACCCCCCTGCTACCATTCACAGCTCAAGGTGTACTCTATCTGCAAGGCGTCCCCCATTAGTTCAGCTGCCTTGTGGATTACGTGTAGTGCCATACTCCCCCGGTGGTGCCTCTGCTATTATATTCGGTGCTTCCAGCTCAACTGGGTTGTGGGAATCAGGAAGTTCATAGGGCCCTCCGGCAGTCCCTGCGAGATTCGTTTCGGGCAACTCAACCGGCGCATTCTTTTCGCTATTATCCAGCTCCGGCTTGGGGATGCAATCTGAATGCAGCTGCGGCTTGTCCTCAGGGTCGTTACCCCGGTCCTGCGAGTCTGTCGTCTTTAACTTCCTTCTTTTTCGGAGCAGGAGCGTTGTTGCCGCCATGATGAGAGCTACGCCGACCACGGAGCCGATGATCGGTCCTGATATCCACGCCTGACTCTGGCGTTTCCCTCCACCATCCTGAGAAGATGTTGGCTGGCCGCTGCCAGTACCCGACGCAGGTGCAGTTGCTGTTGGGTGGGAACCGGTGGTAGGGGGTACGTTATTGAAACTTGATGTTTGGATTGTAGCATTGGCAGTGAAATTGGCGGGTATATTGATTATCGTCGTCTTGGTTTCGTAGAGTACTGTGTTGGCAACCGGGGCGCTCATAGTGACTGTCACAATCATGGCTTTGATGTCACAGTACTCCAGGATAGGGGCAAACTGCGGTGCCAAATATGTACCATTGGCAGCCGCGATGCCATGGCCTTGCGCGCACGCAACGCAGCTTTGGTAGTCTTTCCGAAAGATGCTGCGCGGATCACAGAGAGCTGGGCCCTTGCCGAGTTCCTCGGCGTCCAGCATGGCGTTGTCTGTTTTCGGGCGATAAGCATGATGATGCTTTGAAGTTTGTAGATTATTATAGAATGGGATGTCTTACTACATAGTTCGTAACACACAGCCGGTACTGTCGTGTCCGCAGGTAGAATTGACATAGTGCTTGTTGCATTTGAGATGAATCCTGAAACTTGTCAAATAGTCTTTAGGCCGATGCAGCAGATAGGAAACCTGACCAGATATAGCTACAGACCAGAAGCCACAGCCTTCTTGTTTATAAGTGCCGTCGTATCCTTGGAGAGGCAACAGCGATATGCATGAGCGTTATTGGCTATAGGCTATATAATTGCCGAGCAAATGAATTTGGAGCATTCCATGTTCACTTGGTTGCAACCATCTTGGCGTTGTTAATCGCTTACGATGATCTTGCCTCCGAATCGTACCAGGCTGCGCGAAGAGGTGGTGAGCCAACGGAGACCATGGTCTCGGGGACAGTCTTGCTTTTGTACGTTACAAGGAAGACATACACACCCATCGCTGCTGGCATGTCACATATCAGGAGGCGGATCTATGGTCAATATACTCAAAAGTGTGGCGGACCACTTGGTGCCATTGAGAGTGTCTTCCTGCATGATGTATGATCGCGCCGTTTCCTTCCGCATCCTAGGGAAATGATTACACTTGCATGGACACCATCCCCTGAACTATCAACACTATTTTCACTGTTGTCAGTTGTCACCCCGGTATCAAAAACCCTTGATAGCCCCGGGGGTGGTGTCCCTGTAGACTAGAGTAAACGTATTGGCCATTGTATGCATACAATATAAGGTTACCAAATAGTCCCCACCATCTCCTACAAATGATAAGACTTCTACTCCGTTACTGTGTGCTCTATTTCATCCTAGCAAATCCCAATGCTTCAGCTGTGCTCTGATGTGCAATCATGGCGCATCATCGACACTACTTGCCACCAACTGTCTTGTCGATTCCGTGTTGTGCCATGACGCCAGCTCGACGGGGTATCTAGGGTCGGGCGGTTCGTGAAGCCCGTCCGCGGCCTTGAACAAGTGTGGTGTATTGGGCAACTCCACGGGCGTCCTTTTCTCGTTGTTCTCGAGTTCGTAAGGCAGAGCTCTGGGAATACAATCCGAATGAAGCTGCGGCTTGTCCAAAACGTCGTTTCCCCAATCACGCGACTTCTTTCTTCTTCGGAACAGGAGTAGCACTGTTGCCACGACGAGGGCTATGCCTGCCAAGGAGCCGATAACGGGTGCTGCGATCCATGCCTTGCTCTGGTTCCCCATTCCGCCCTCGGGTACAGCCGTGGCGGTCGAAGATACGTTGCCGAGGCCTGCCGTTTGCGTTGTGACACCGGCAGTGAAGTTGGCGGGTATGTTAATGTTCGTTGTCATAGTAACAGGACACTCTCTGTTTGCGACCGTCGCGCTCATGGTAATCGTTACCAAGACATCTTTAATGTCACAGTATTCTATAAACTCGGCAAACTCGGGCTTCAAGTACATCGTCGCAGTGGTATTGCCATGGCTGGATTCTTCAGAGCAGGATACGCAGCCCTGGTAATCGTCGAGAAAAGTGCTGTTCACCGAACATAGAGCCGGGACTTTTCCTGTCCTATGGGCTTCGATGTAGCCATCGTCTGTTTTCTAGAAATAAGCATGATGCTCCAAAGTTCGCATGTAAGTGTGAAGTGGGATTCCTCACTACAAGTGGCATAACACATTGGGGGTACTGTGCCATCTTTGGGTAAAGACATCGTGCTCGTTGGGATCTGCAAACAGCTGTGAGATTTCTCGGCTTGTACCTGAAAAGTGGTATTGTAGATGAGAAACTTAACCGGTGTTCAGTATGCGCCGGCAGGCCAGAAATCGCGGCCTTATTATGCTTGAATATCTATATTTAACGCAGAGGGGCCAGCCGCCTCGAGGAGTTTTGCTTGTACATAGCCTTGCTTTTCGTACTCTCACGTAATGGCCGAAGCGAATATTCACTGAGACTAGTTGTGAAGACTGGTCTCATTGGCCATCTGCATGTTGATAGTAGGAACCCGACTTCGCCCCCTCTTGGCACGGTTGCACACTGATGGGATAACAACTAGGGGATGTGTGGCAGGCCTGTCCAATTATCAACTGAGCGCTGCGAGGAGCTGAGAAGCCGGCTAAATATGTATAAAGTGGCTGACGTTTGCTATGGTCTTATCATGTGTGTCTGCGCCCCCTCCCCCCACCAGCTCCTTTCACACATTTCCAGTGGAACATTGTTACGAGAGGTGCCGCGGCTGGATAATGACCTGCTTTTGAACTCTGAAGATGAATGTTTAGAGCAGCATGTTGGAGCACTATACTGGTGTTGCCGAACGTCATTAGAGTCTGTATAGATTAAGTTCTAACTGCTATCACCCGACTCAGTCGTGTTTCACTCCCTTTTCAGGAATTAAGCTGCTTCACTCTGTGCATAGAATGTATGGTATAATATGTTCTGGTTCTGAGCTATGCTTGTATATTTGCTGTATGATGTACATGTTATTACATTGCTTTTGGAATGGTACATTTCCAAGATTTTTACGCCAACTCACTCCTATTCCCGATGGCCCCCATGCGCTCCCGATCTCCTCCCGCAAGCTCATGAGGCGACCGTCCATGAGGGTCCCCCGTCATTTCCGCATGGCGTTGATCACCTTTATGTCCTGGCAACTCGGCATACGTCCTTTCGGTGGTAGGTTCCGGGCATATGTTCCCTTCTCCCTCGAGCTCGTGCGGCGTCGCCCTCGGCGGCATGCTGTCCGAGTGCAGTTGCACTTTCTCCAGTTGCTGGCCCGGCATCTCGTGCTTCCGCTGTAACGACTGCTGATGTTCTTGTGTGGGGAACTCTGGTCCCGTTTCCGTGGAACTCGGCCCTTCGGCGTCGCCGATCGTCCGACGCTTCTTCCTCCGCCGATAGTACATGACGAAGACAACGGAGAGGGCAACAAGCGCGGTACCTAGCACTGCGCCGACGATGGGACCGGCGATCCACTCCCTGTCGCCCCCTCTGCCTACAGCCCCCGAAGCAGGTGTCGAGGAGGTGGGACTCGGGCCCGGTGCCGCGGTGACGGTAGCGGCGGGTCCCGCCTGCGATGACGCCGCCGTAAAGTCGTGCGCCATAACGATGTCCGTCGTGACCACGGTTGGCGCGATTGAGCTCGTCGCCGCGCCGCTCTCCGTCGAGGCAGAGGCGGCCGTCACCGTGTACACGACGTGGACGTCACTGACGTTGCAGTAGCCGAGGTACTGACCGAACACGGGGTTGAGGTAGGCCGGCGACGTCGTGTTGACCGCGGCCGCGCCGGTGGACGGCGGTCCCCAGGGGCTGAAGCCACCCCAGCCGCTGCCGCTGTCGGAGGTACCGCCGTGCATCTGCTCTTCGCCGCACGCCACGCAGCCCGTGTAGTTCGACATGAACTGGCCCTCGGGCGCACAGAGGGCGGGGACCTTGCCCATGGTCTCCGCGCTCATTCTCGCGATGACTACACATAAGGGGGTATGGATTGTTAGACATGTCCATCGCAGGCACGGTGCAGTAGAGAAGTTATCCAAAACGACATGAAATAGGAGACTCACAGCAGTTGCGACAAGACCCAGGAGGCGGAGGCCCCGAGGGCGGTCCCCATTGTCGGGGGAAAGCCCGGTGGCCGCGGTTCTCGGCTTCATCCAGTTATAGAGGAGCCCCATTATATGCTTAGACTCGTACTGTTGTTTAGGAAAGAGCCATGCTTGTATATAAATCAAGTTGTCCGAAGAAGGGAAACGGTCAACGAATACAATACGAGGCAGCAGCCAACTCCATTCGACCATAGTCCAGTAGCCGAACTACACTCGCATGAGTATATGGATAGAATGAAAATGGGGGCAGAGGGGAATTCATACCCTTTGATTCGCTGCAGTAGAACATACATAGGTATTTGATATCTTCTTCACCTACTGAACTCAACCCGCACCATCCTGGCCAGACCCCCCCAGAGGCACGCAGTGGCCCTGTCCAGATTAGGATACTGGCAATTGCTGCTAAGCCCAATCTATTTCGAGGGAAGAAGGGCCGGAGTTACACCCATCCTGTCGTGTGTCTGTCTGTGCGAGGACAGTGTAACCCCATCGCCATTAGCTTACTCAGATGGACGGGAATGGCCTCTGGATTAAGCTCTTTCGGGGTGCCCATCTCTCTGGTTGGTCGTTGTATGCAAGAGAGATTGCGGGGCCGAAGCAGTACAAAAACACAAGGCCATAGAGCAAGCAACATTGATTGATAGGGCTCGACATGCCGTGACCCGCTGCCCACCTAGGCTGGGATTCAGTCTCGCTCTAGTCGTGCTGCTCCTGCATTGCCACACCCATAATTTGCATGGGCCCCTTTGCTATTAAGCCGTCCCTGGGACCGCTGTACGTTCTTGCAGCCAGCAGCCTTCGTATAATTTTGAGTGATGAGGAGAGGCGGTTAAGGCTTTGGGTGGTAGGAGTGGGTCTCGGGTAGTAGTATCCTTGTTCTTACCCCGTAGTCAATGGTTCGCACTAGCAACGTTGTATAGATTAGGTACACATCTGATATCAGATACAATGATTGCTGCATGGAACAAATTCGGCTGACAATAAACATCCAGACGCCGAAAGAGTATCTGGAAAAGATAACCAGATGAAAAGAAAGAAGAAAAAACTTCCTCGCCACATCGCCACGGTCTATTCGGTCAAATCCGGTTGTAAATATTCTTCACCAAGCTATTTAGAATGTGTGTCTTGTAACATCGGCGTTTTGCCTGTTTCTTCCTGGCTGAACTTGGTCGCATGGGAAGAAATGGGGGCATGATGGTTCGGGGGCTATATGTTATATATGTAGGAAATCACCTAATCCTAACTATATGTAGAACAAGCAGGGAGCTTGGGGGGCTTGGGGGGTTGAGCTGGGGCTCCCGGTCCCGAACCTGGGGGAGCGAAGTGCCCGAGGGGAGACGAACATACAGTGGCCTGTTTCTCATTGAGGATGCCTTATTGGACTTTAGTCACCGACTGGGTGCCGATCACCAATTGCGAGACCTTTCGGTGAATGAAGCTTGATACGACTTGATACGAAAGCAGAAAACCGAATCAAGATGTATAGTTTCCATTTAGAATCAAGGACCAAAGAGTATTATGCAGATAAGAAAGTTGGCAGCATCAATGTCCAATCCCGTCACTGCCGTGTAACTGTTGTAGGTAAGCTCCATGCAAGCGAGCCACGAATGCGAGCATGTCACGTAATAATATACACTATTGCTGTACTGTAATTTTGAATACCACATGTAAGCAATACCTGATGTATTGAAAAACTCCAAAACAAATCTATAAACCCATATAAAACTCCGTCATAAGCCTGTGGTATCATATCTAGCAATGCAATGCCAAAGTACCTCTAGAGATTCGTTATACACCCAAATGATGTCGCTAATAGGACGCTATGCAGATGCTAAAAAGAGAGAGAAAAAGGACTGTTCTCGTAACTTCGTCACAAGAACCCAAACAGGGCAGCTGCACCCTTTTCTGCGCATGGCCATAAAAGAAGAAAAAGAGAAAACTTCTTGTACCAGACAGAGAGTGTAATTCATCGCTGCCGATCCATCCCTATTCCATCTCTTCACTTACGAAGTCCGAGTGCGGGGTGCCAGAGTCGGCACCCGGCTGACCCGAGCTTCTTCCGCATCTATATCATTTGCCGCAAACTGCGATGGAGATTCGAAAAAGGTATTGTCGCCTCGCACACTCGACGCCGGCGTCGTTTGCAGCGTTGTCGAGCTGCCCTCGGTGGGGGCGACGGCTGGGGCACCGGCCGCGCCTGTTTCTCCCGCGGGTCTTCGTCGCGGTCGTCGCGGCCGTCCACGTGGTTCGCGTTCTTGCTGCGCCGCGTCTCGGCGCAGAGCTCGCCCTTGCTCTTCTCGGCATGGATCTCGCCCCGGTTCTTGTCGTGCTTCTTGGGGTCGTCGCCCGCGAGGAAGGCGCCCACCAGGCCCGATTCGGCGTCCGCGTGCGGGTTGACGGTCCAGTACTCGAGCTTCCGCACGAACATGTAGAAGGCCGTGGCGAGGCAGCTGCCCAGGAAGGGGCCCGCCCAGTAGATCCAGTGATACGGCGGGAACTCGCCCGCTACCACGCATGGCCCAAAGGAGCGCGCCGGGTTGAGACCAGCGCCTGTATAGTATGCACCCATCATAACGCAGATGAAGACCGCGAGTCCAATGCCTACCGGGGCAACGTAGGTAGCCCGGTGCTTTTCAGCCGCCAGCATGAAGATGGCAAAGACAACCTGGGCCGTGAGGAACATCTCGATGAACAGCCCCTGGGTGACCGAGGTCCCGGCAGACAGCTCGGTGCCGGCAGCCGTGCCATTCGGTAAGAGTCCGCGGATCACGGCGGACGCGGCGATGGACCCGAGCATCTGGCCCGCGACGATGAGCAGGGCGCGGATAGGTCCGGTGGCCCGGATGAGGAACATGGCAAAGGTGACGGCCGGGTTGAACAGACCACCGCTGATGCGGAAGAAAACCCAGGCGTTGACGGCAATAGACATGCCCCAGGCCAGAGCGATGAACTGCAGCTTGGCCGGGTTGGCGGCTAGGTTGCCGCCATCTTTCTGTTCCGCCTCGGAGGGCGCGCTCACGACGGCGGTGCAGCCGAGCGCCGTCAGCATGTAGAAGAAGGTGCCAACAAATTCGGACAGTGAGGCCACGAGGTTGTGCTGGACGCCGATGGGCACCCGGTCCCGAAACTGGTCGATAAGATAGAGGCCGCCATTCCGGCTCTGGATCTTGCCAATGGGCGTGCACTGAAGCTCCGGCTTGATGTTGGATGGTCGTATCTTCTGGTATAGGCGAGCCCACCAGCACTGCTGCTTGTTTTCCACCATGAGTGTACTTTTGTATGTGTTTCTTCGTGTCTGTGTGTGTAGGAGCGTGTAGCTGATTCAAGACAAGAAAGTTTGAAAATGGAGATAATATGGTGGCTAGATATTAGATGATGGTGGATTGCTCCTTTCCGAATGGTAAGATGGTATCAGGCTGTGAAACAAAAACTGCAGACCTTGGGCTGTCAATTATAAATACTAAAACTCAGCAGTCAGAATAGCAGTAAGCCCAAGATGACGGAGCAAATATCCCGTGTATCATCACTCATAACTATCAGCGAACCCACCAGACCACCGTTTACATAGGGTATACTATGGGTCAAACCCAGTTATAGTAGATCCAGCAGTAGATCCAGCGCTGCGGCGCGGGATCTAGCATGCGCAGAATCAGCTCCGGATCAAACCAAAGATACCACTACACACTTAGATCCAGGTTGCCGCCATATTCAATGGAGAATAAGTCCCTGTCTTTGGTATCGCGGCCCAGTACCCAAATGCGAGATGATGCAGATCCGAAGAGCTACGGACAGGCGAGCCCGGTAGCTGGACGGTGAGACGGCTCAACCGACGGGGCATCCTGCGATTTGAAAAAAAAGTCGGGTCAATACTGTTTTTATCCAGATCGTCGATGTGAAACAATATAAGAAATTCTTGTTCCTGAATCGTGTAAAGCTATCCCAGATCAAACTTTTGCTGGATGATGTCACTTTGCGATTTGGGCTCACCCTTGACCCATAACGCTAGAAGGGGGTTGATTGAGGCTCAACGACCACTTCTGGTTGACAGCCCCATGGTCTCCACTTCTAGGAGTTCTTCTCCGAGGAGCGATCGTTTCTTCTGCCCGTCTTTTTGACCCTGATGGTCCGACCACCTGGTTATCGACATTGGGACCCGCCAAATAGGAGAAATTGGCCCGAAAATTGGAGTCAGATGTCCAACATACAGTAAAGCCACTGCCAGTTATCATCGTGGCTTGCTTTGTTCCCTGTGAGCGACGATCAGGCCGGGCTCTTTCTCGGACTCTCGGCATGCTTGCATATTGGGTCTCCGAAGCAGCCAGAAAAGAAAAAGTTGACCCCCTCTTTGCATCGTGATATTCTTCTTCTCCCACGAGCAGAATCGACGGCGTCTCTGGTCGTCCAGCGCAGCCTGAATACTGCTAAGAGCAAATGCTGCCGTGGTATCCTGCAAAAAGGGCCAGAGAAAGAAAGAGGGGCGGGGATCCATGACCAACCTTCCCGAACGACTCACACTAAACGCCCTATGAGGGTGAGTGGAAGACTTGTCTTGCCTGGGTCCCGGGGATGGTGACCCGAGATGCGAGGGAGGCCGATCCAGCGGAAACATCGGCAGTATAACTCCGCCTCAAATCAAGTATACATCCATCCTGTCCCCGGACTGGGATCACGCCTTTCCTCGCTGACTTCGTCTCAGTTGCGGGGGCGTAATGTCCTTACTTGCACCTTCGAATTTCCGCTTATGTCCCCTTTCCCCGGATGGTGTGCTACCACGTTGAGATACCGGTGGGGATGACTCTTGCCGTGGGGAAATTGCATCATCGTGAGTCTTCCGCATCACAACAAATGCCACTTTTTCGATGTCAATTGCGCTGACGCCCAGGCGCTCGGCCAGCTTCTGGGCGGCCGAATTGAGATCTCGATACTCCTTTGCATTGTACTTGATGGGGCACGCCTTTGCGTCATGGCAAAGCCAGTAATATGCTTCATCCGAGAAGAAGATCACCCTGCCAGGGTCGTGAACAGATAACAGCAATGACGCAGTGGCCGGTCCGATGCCTTTCAGCTTGGTGATACCGTCAAGGGCCTTCGATGCGTCAGGGGCCTTCCAGTACGCGCTCATTGCTTCCGTAATAGTGCCACTGACGAAGTCCGCGTCATTGGAGGTGACAAGTTTCATGAGAGTTGGGCGGAATTTCCCGTGACGTCTGCCACCGCCAATCAGTTGCATTCACTTCATACCAGGGTCTGGCTGTTACTGACAACTTCCACTCCACGAGCGATTTCACATCGTCGTGTTGCATGGCACGCTGTGGCTCTTCCGAGCTGAACAGATTCACAGCAGTCTCATATCGAAACTCGTCCAGCTGGGCAAGAGTCTGCTGACCTTGTTTGGCTACAGATTTGTTGGTTGGTACGCATGCAGTGATTGAGTGACATGGGAGGTGTCAACTTACTGGCTTTAGCAGTGGATATAGACTTGAGTAGATCATCGTACTCGCTCAACAACTGCTTAAACTGGTCTGTTGAGATGTTCTCACAGAGCAGCGCACGCGGCACCATGATGAAGTTGTAGTTGTGAGAAACGCAAGAAAGATGCCCTCAGACTCGCAAACTCGTGGACGAGACAGGAATCAGGGAATCTATTCTTGCGGGATGGATCAATCATTGATGGCGTATATACAAGCAAGTGCCTTAGCGCGTTCAGCAATGAGGATTGAGGCTTGAGTGTGGATTGGACGGCTTTCACCAGCCTCAGCAGGCGCAGTTGTCTCAGCGAATAAGACCCATGTGCTGACAGCGCTTTCAACCCCACCTTGGCGGTCCAGACCTGACGATCTCCCGGACAAAGAAGCGCTGAAATGGATTTATTAGAAGGGGTTTCTTCACGCCAGTGAGAAAAATCCCATCCCTTCTCCTCGATCGACCCAACGCCAACATCTCCGACCTCAGTCCCCTAGATCCAGCATCTTGCTACTGCTTTCGCCACGAGACACCACAAGTGATCTTCAATTTTCCCCATATTTCCACACAACTACTCAACCTTAACGGACAAGATGGGTAACGTACGTTCCATTTGGCGGGGCATTTGGTTGCGACAGAGCTGAAGATAAGAAACTTTTCGCTGACAACCCCGCCGTACAGGGAGCCAAGGCACAGCAGAAGCGTGAGCGCAACGCGAAGGACGGCAAGGGTGTTGCCAAGTCTCAGCTCAAGGTCGTAAGTAACCCATTGAATTAATGGATTTCCCCAGATTCAAAGATCATAGGCTAATTGAACATCCCTCTCTGTCCCCATCTACAGAACCAGCAGGCCATGGATATCCAGTGCGTGATCTGCAAGTCGACCTTCCTCAAGACGACTCGTGCCCCTCAGTATGTTATAAAAACTCCCTGCTACCCCTTTTTGGTAAAGCGAAGAAGACGTACTGACTTTCGTGTCACACACTGCAGGCTCACCGAGCACGCCTCCAACAAGCACAGCAAAACCCTCGTTGATTGCTTCCCTACCTACGAGGCGAAATAGAGGAATGGCCGCAATAATATGCGCGCTTGCATGACTGGGTAGTCTGCGTTTAGAAGACGGTGACAATGTTGGGAGGACTATGCAGACACAACACACACCTTGCGCGCAAGAAAAGGAGCTGACATAGCGAATGGCGTATACCCGGGGCTGCCTTATTAGAGCAGGCCATCAATCACTTGACGAGGCTACGAAATACATGATTTTTCCCAAATGGCACACGGAGACTGAACCCCATTAAGTGATCTTAGTGAAGAAATTTCGAAAAGAAGCAGAAGTGCTTTCGAGAATAAAGGCTAGACCGTACAACTCTCTCCTGACTTGGCGTAGTTTCCGTATAATCTTCTTTCTTCTTCAAGCCTACCAAACTGGCGCACACAAGAGGCTTATTTCTGATTCTATACCGCTGTACCTGCCGCCAGGACTTTTTAGTGCGCCTCCACTGCCGTAGTACTATTATTAGTCGCATGTGATTGAGCCGGAGATGCTGCAGCCCCATCCGCCCCTTTCCCCACAGCAGCACCTGCGCCCTCGCTCTTCTTCTCCCTAGCCTCCCTAGCCTGCTGCTCCCGGATGTCCCGCAAGATGTCCGGGTACCACCGCTCGCCCACGTCGGGGTGGCTCTTGACCCGGTTCCGCAACGTCGCCTCCCCGAGGGTCTTGGCGACGCCGCCCCCGCGGAACGTGAACTCCACATCGTCGAGCCGGCCGGCGCCGTTGGCCTCGAGCACCTGGCGCCGCTGGTCCCGGACGTCCTGCGGGACCTGTCCGACGCCGACGGACTCGAGGTCCGCAAACGTCGCGTCGCCCCGCACCCCCTGGAAGAAGGGTATACTGTAGCGCGCCCCCGCGCCCGCGGCGGGGGACAGCACACGGTGCGTCGTCGAGCAGCACACGCCCTGCGTCAGGGCCTCGAGCCCCTGTCCGATGGCTACGACGAGCGTGCCCTCGAGGGGCGGGCAGTCGATCCACTCCCCGCGCATGTTCTGAACCTGCAGGCCCCGGTGCGCGCTCGCCTGCAGCAGGTACGACGTCAGCATGGAGTCCTTGTGGGGGCCGACGCCTTGACCCTGAGCACCACTTTCGGACGGAAGGCCCAGCTCCGCGACGTCCGGGTACTTGACGATCTTCAGCTTGTGCTGCTGGTCGACGGCGCCGGGCCCGTCAAAGTACTTGTCGAAGGCGTCGGGCGGCAGGCCCACGGCCTCGGCGATGAGGGACGTGAAATGCACACTCACGTCGCCCATACGGGACATGTACTCGGTGAAGACGGGACGGAAGTCCGGGAGCACGGACGCCGACGGCCACTGGTTGGGCGCCAGCAGGTTGTGGTGGCGCGGCGCGTCCGGGCTGGGCACGGGGTGCTCCGTCGACAGGTCGATCTGCTCCCGGTGGTCGATCTGGCCCGCCGTGATCTCTGCCGACAGCTGCGAGTAGCCCAGGAACGAGGGGGCGTTCTTCATCTCGATCTTGAGTCTGTGTGTTGTAGAAGTAAGCGTACGTGCATTTGCCAGGTAGAAGAACAACGAAACTCGTTGAACGATTTGAGCCGCTTTAAGTCGAGGAGGGATATTAGTGGCTATGGCCAGATATATGTACTACAGTTACTTACTTTTCCTCCTTCGGGATATCGAAGAACGACCTGCCCTCCTTGATGACCCGGGTGAAAAGCTCGTCGGAGATACCGACGTTTTTCAGATATAGGAAGCCCACCTCCATCAAAGCATGGCGCAGATCAGCCAAGAAGCCCGGCTTGGTCGCCGGATCCCTTGCGAGGGCTAGGTCTAATATTGGGATTTCGGCGAACGACATAATCTTGCGCAATCAATGGCTCATAGGTAAGGCCAAGAGGCAAAAAGACAATTATTGGGTCGCTTGGCTTCAAGCTCAGTGTAGGATCATAATCATAACCGAGACGGAGTTGACGGCTCTTCTATGAGTCTGGGAAGCCGATTATAGAGCAGTATATAGAAGAGCAAGAAAGAGAAGAGATAGATGAGAAAAATATGGTAAGTTTTAAATTGTCATTGGTATGATGAGCGAAGCTTCGCGGAGCTGCGCTCCTCATGCCACTTTCAAATGGCGTAATTGCTAACATCGGCCTCGGGCTCGAACCACTACCCCACAGACAACTAACTATCAACGCCGATTTTGACCAATCAACACAACCCAAATTTGCTGGGGAAGGGCTTATAGCCGAGCATATTGTTACAGCTTGTGCCCATTAAAACGACCAAGGTCCCTCCCTTCCGCTGCAGAGGTGCTTGAAAAAACAACCTTGGCTCTGCTACGACCTTGACTAATGCAAAAGTCTGCCTTTTCTACGCCATGCAACCATATCCGGTGTGCGAGAATGATACTTGGGTCATTGGCACAAAGCGGGGGCATGCATTGCATATGCCTTGAATTAAGGGGTCCTCCGGCAGTGGTAAAGGCGTGCGCCGCACCATCAGATGGTTATGTGGCACTGTCGCTCTCTGGTCTTGTATGGACCTCCGGGCGGCTCATGTGCCAATGGACAGCAGACACGCAGTCCCTAGGCTCGTAGAAAGGCAGTAGAGGCGACTTTGCGGTAGTTTTTGGATGTGTTTGCAATGCTAGGAAGTATTGACATTCCGTTTGGCTGAGAATAACTTGGCAACCTCGTAGAACATGTCCTCGACAGGAGGCATAGCATATACGGGTGCAGAATCAAGCAATTCCGCGAGCTTCTGAGGCGGCACGACCACGGGATAAGCATCACTCATGTCTGCGTCCTCCTCGGGCCCGTCCAGTTCCATCTCATCATCGCTTGCCTCTTCAGCATCATTGAAAAGGGCAAGTGGCTTCGAATCAGCCTGCTGCGCCGTCTCTTCCACCTTGTCCAAGTCAATGTCTGCAAGTGGTTGAGCAAGCGTTACGGAGCCGGTCTGACTGCGCTGGCTGACGGACCAGAGTTGAGCAGCAGCATCCAAAATAACAAACCCAGTCGAGCCAGGCGCTGTCATCAACGACACAATGGGGTATGAGAACTTCACCACCGTTTCGGGCTCGCTGTGATCGAGACCGAATGTAGCCAGCTCGGAACGGATCGTTCCATGCTTCCCAGGCCGCGACATTGCGACCGCGAACTTTTCTGACGCATAATCAACAGCAAGCTGGGGAATCAGTAGCGAGGACTTTGCGGAGCCATCATCCACGCTAAGTCGTATGCCGTAGCTCAACTCATCCAAAACAACATTGTATACGACCAGGTCATCGCTAAGCACGATCAGCTGAGACGTTAAGATTCGTACGGCATGAATGTCACCGCGGCTGAACCCATCCATGGAATTCATCACTCGCCCGGATTCTGTGTCGATGAGGTAAACTGCAGAGTCTGCACCGTTCCGGAAAGCACACGCTACCGTAGATCCATCTAACGAGAATGAGAGGGCTCCACTCCGCGTTGACAGGTCGTGGGGGCTATTCGTAGTAACGCCAACAGGCTTTGTCTCATGCAGATGGACTGTATGGAGGCAGGTCCATTGCTCTAATTGCCGACCGGCTTGGTTCTTGACAACGAGACCATCGCGCTCGCGGACTACGGGCTGCCAAAACCTTACGACGCCATCTTCACCCAGTGTTGCGAATCGGTGCGAGCTTGGATCAGCCGACAGATCGAGGATGTGCTCATTTCGCCCTGTGTAGTGAGGGCCATTAATGCGGGAAACAAGTTCAAACATGTTGTCTTCCTTCCCAGGCATCCAGAACTTAAGGTGTACCTCCCGTCGTTCTCCGGACGCTGCGTCAAGCACTGAGACATCTCTGGACGGTGGGACCCATTCGTCAACGGTAGCGAGCCACCTGCCGTCGAAAGACGATTCCAGGTGGGTAACTCGAGGCTCGGTAAGAGGCTGGCCTTTTGGTGTTATGTTAACGTCTGTAGGATGCGTTCTAGTCAACGGCTGCTTGGCAATTCCTTGCACTGTGCTCATCTCCACCGTTTGCAGCATGGGTATCGAAGTTGGGGCCCCAGTGTCAACAATTTGCTGGCCATTCGCAACACCTAGGAGTAGGTGGCTTGGGCGCGCTGGGTCGATCGTCGCTGGTATCCTCATGAATTCAGATCGAAGCCTCTGGTTGCCAACGCGAGCAACGATGTTGTCTTTGGAGGGAGGCGGTGGGGTAACAAGAGTCTGGATGCCAGAGACGTAGGTGATGGGCTTCATCTCCGCGGTGGAAAGAACCATGGTTGAGTTGTCATCCAAATGAACCACATACGACGATCCCTTAGCCGAAACTACGATGTTCTCGATAGATCCTGCCAAATGCGGCAGGGGGGTCTCTCTTGTTCGTATCGAGCTGCCACTGAATAAGGACCGATTCGGAACCACCAGATATGATGTAATTGCCTAAGGTGGTCAGTTAGAGATGCCGAAGCCATAGTGATTGGAAGGGACTCACCATCGCGCGACCATTTTACGGCATGCACCGCCTTTCGATGCCAATGAAGCCTTCGTGGCTGGAGCGACTTGGTGATGTTTGCAGATTTGTGAAGTAACCGCAGTTGGGGTAGGATATCGTTGTAGTAGAAAATCCCACCACGAGCACAGCCAACTACCACATCAAGGACGAGTTGATCGCCTGTCTCGATTTGTGATTGTTTCGTCAGGTGAACACGCTTCGCAACTCGAAGATCCAAGCAGGTGATGTCATCGCTGCAGTCCATAATGAACACCTCGTACCAGTGCTCCGAGAAAGGCGATCCGGGAGGCGAGTTCAGAGTACCGATAATGATATCCTTCCCTGACGAAGCCGCCAAAACTTGACCGTCCCAGAGGAATCTCAAGTTTTGTATAGGTGCTGTTCTGTCCACAACAGTCTTGGTAGCCTGCAATTGAAGGCCTTGAACGTCGCAGGCCAAGACTTGCCACTTGTCTTCCATGGACACAGACACCAGGAGAACATCCTGGGTATCGCTCCCGACTTGAGTGACATCGACCTCGAGATCCGAAAGGAGATCGCACTCCAGCTTGAGGCAGGCACCAGAGCCACTGCCGGTCGTCCAGTCTATTTTCCATATGCGGCCTGCAGATGATGCGACCCATAACATGTTCGGGGAGGTTCGCGACAGGCGCATGGCGACAATGTTCTCATCTTCATTCGATTTTGTCGTGACTTTAATAGGGATTTTCCGGATCAGCAGGGAATCAACTGTGCTGTAGACTTGAATAGAGGCACTGTAGGCCAGGACGAGATGTCTGAACAGAAATGTTAGTCGAGCCTATAGGGTGGTATATGGGGAGGAGTAACCCACTGTTCATCATCAGTCAAGATGGCATCGATATCGAGCATTCTCCCTCCAATGGGTTGCGAAACTTTCCATGCGTCCACCAATGATCCCTCGCTTAGCTTCTTGTCGGTCTTGGCCTTTCGGGTTCGGATGGGAGTTCCAGCTTCAGGCTTTGCAGGTGCTTGCACCGAGGCGGTCCCGTTGCGGACGGCATCCTTGTGCTTCAACTTTGACTTCTTGGGCGTTGATTTGCCAAAGTCGTTGGCTTCCCGTTTTCTCTTGATCGCCGCCAAGGCCTCGTCCTGAGTAGAACATGGTGTTAGTTAATGTAACTACAAGTCTCTTGTCCACAAGATGAAGGCAATGCAGACATACCTCGAGTATTATTGGAGCCATTGTGGGAAGGGCGATATGAGAGAGGCTTGCCGTTTACAAGGCCGTCTAAATGCACGATCTTTGTCTCTTCAGAGTGCAGGCCGTAAAACATTTCAGAAAAATAACTGGAGTCAGGTCGGCGATAGGCTTATCGCGCTGCACAGGGCGGTAGTGGTGGGGCAGGTACTTCATCGCGACCGTAAGGCATTCGCAACTGAGCAGATGATGCTTCTTGGATGATATATACAATTATCATGCTGCGCCAGCTCGGTAAGAAGGTCATGATACAATATTTCAAGTAAAATACGATTATTGTATGTCTATTTGATTTACATGAATGCAGATTCCGAAGTGTACTGCTTGTATCTGATGAATGCTTAGGTAAGGAAGGACCCAGTAAAAAGTCGATTGGCTTTGCTTATCTTATCCCTGACTGGTCGCGGTGGTTCAACGCCAATGCGCGAGCCAAAGTTTTATCCGTGAGTCGTCGCATTCTTGAAGAAAGACTTGGGTTTCTTTGTACGCCAAACCACGCGACACAGCCAACCTCACGCCTTTCACCCAACGTATCGCAACCAGACTCCATCGATCCAAATCGCCAATATGATTATTCCTATCCGTTGTTTCTCTTGCGGCAAGGTGACCGGCGACCTGTGGGAGCGTTACCTGAAGCTCATCGACGAGGGCACTCCTGATGGGTAGGTCAAACGAGCACTCTCTCCACTCAGCGGTTTGCTAATTAGCCACTACAGTGATGCCATGGACCAGCTTGGCCTGAAGCGATACTGCTGCCGCCGCATGATCATGACCCATGTCGACCTGATCGAGAAACTCCTCAAGTACGCGCTCGTCCTGTCTGGCAATATCGAGTCGATACGACTGGCTTCTCGAAAATGCTGTCCCTGGCGAAACAATATATGCTGACATCTATCAAAATAGGTACACTCCCGATGGCCGAAACGAGAAGAAGATTCAGCTCGCTCAAGTTTAAGGGGGCTCATGACAGGCTCAACCTAAGCCAAACGAAAACATTTGCCTGCTCGCAGGCACTCTGCATTAATAGGCGTTCGGTCAAGCGATTTGCATTATGGTCTAAGGATTTTGGGTAGACGAGAAAGGGCAGACAGATACATCCTTTCGAGTTACGAAATAGACGCGATGCCAGCGAATCCCTTCAATGCTAGGATCTATATCGGCGGCTGTATATCTACTCCACATTAAGGACTCGTTTTTAGGGCTTGACGTAGACCGTTCGGAAGGCCGAGGTCGAATAAAGGGTCGGCTGTAGCCACACTCCCTGGCTCCCGACTTTACTGCGGCCATGATAGAGGTGGTAGAGGTGGTTTCTCATAGCCGGCCCAAAGCATGGAAACAGGGATGAATCGAGAATGTAATGCTCTCTGACGTTTAGGCCGCAGAATTGGTCGATGGCACTGCCGTCATGTGACTTGTATACGGATTGAGGAGCGCAGTTGCCTTACCACAGGTCTTTTGGATTACAGCTTCCATGCATAAACCTCATGGGTATAGTGTTTTCACCGCCTCTTGTTGACAGACATGCTGCCTAGAATTGTGGTCGTTACCAGACGGCCGGGTCAGGCAGATTCATGCTGACGAAAGTACTATGGAAGGGCCAGACTGAAGGGTGGAACTCGTTGCTGCTTTTACAAGCGGACGTGTCATGTACAATCGCGGCAACAGTCATACAGTCGTTGTAAAGGTAGCAACTTTGGAAGTGTATCACTGGCCAGCTCGGGCCGAACTCTCACATCCGAATAGCAGTACTCCATACGCATCGGGAAAATGTACCGTCACAGTAGTATTTGATCAGCGTGGTTCAACGGAGATTTCCTCTTTCGGTTTGTAACGCATAATGAGCACCTTGATCCTACTTGATGCGGGACCACCATTATAGTAGCCAAAATAAGATATGGCTGATGATACTCTCTCTTGTCATCGGAGATTTTGTAGCATATCAGGTGTTTTGCCGCGATGCGTATCTGCATTGGAGGATTCCGTTGCGACATGGTCCAGGTATCAAGAGACACCTTCATAGGCTAGTAAGCTTCGCTTACCAACATATAGGTGCATGGCTGGCAATTTCATCAAGATCCTAGGGGGGCGACAAGTTACTGACAAGTAGTTGTTGGTTCTAGCACACACACGCACACGCCTCACACATACATAAGCGTATTATCCTGACAGCCAACTCGGAGCTAGTGGTGCAAAAAAGGCGGTTCACTAATACAACCCGATGGCTCTAATAGGACACACGCCCCGAGATGCGGCGCATTTGCCTTGTTGGCGACGTAGCACGGCGCCTATGCACGTCTGAGGAGCGGAGGCACCCTTTCGCAGCTAGTCGTTCTGGAAGAATACCCCAGCCGCGTCAAAAGCCCCCAGGAGGAGGAGCCCGGCATCCATGTTCGTTTGACTTCTTTGCAAAACACCTAACGGGAGAGAAGCAAACATCTATCTTCTAAACCCGCCGGTTGCCAAGCGAGTCAAGGCATATTTTGGTCGATCAATCCATGCGATTGATGTCCGCATCGGGAGTAGTGGTTGAAGGGATATGGCAACCACCATCTTTTGGAAGAAAAGAAAGAAAAAAAGAAGTTCCATGCTAGTTGCTAGCTTTCCAGTGGCCCCCAACTCAATGGGATTGCAGAATTGCAATTGCCGTCCTCAGCCTTACTGAAGCATCCCGAAGCTTGGGCAGCTTCTTGAGCCTGAGTGGTTGATTGAGAGACATGGAGCTCCCGGCCACCGTCTGTCGGTGTGAGTCCTAATCAGCTCATGTCTACCCCTCCAGCTTGACCTTTGTCAGCTCTAACATCATCTTCGACAGCCAATAGACGTCATGGGGCCTGCCCTTGGCGTTGGGTGGGACAGCTTGATCGACAACGAATAGTTCGTTGGATGCCTTTTCCCTAGGCACTAAGCTGGGGGCAAGGGGCGGACCTTGCTTTCTGCTGCTACGTTATACTATGAGCATGAAGATTGTTAGCCACAAGCAGACAATGTCTTCTCAATTGAGATACTATACCGCTCGAAATAATGACAGCTACATATTGTATGTGTACTCCAGTCTTGTCAGTGGCTACCTATGTTCGAATTGGGATGCGCTGTACTTCCAATGAGGGTAGGTCTCTTGGGTCATTGGGAGTTGCGTACGACCAGCATAGGCTACTGTAGTGTCTGCCCCCATAACCGAAAGCCAAAACCGCATGCTCCAATATGAATATATTACGGCGTCTGAAGCTTGCTTCTTTTCTGACTATCTCAAGTCGTGTACCATGGGAAATGCAGATTATAATACATGTTTTCTTCTTTCTTCGGTGGCGCCCGTGGCTGCTCAAGTTGTCGCAGTTGCGAGCTTGGACCCTTTTTGACTGTCCCGCGGCACGCTAAGGCTAGAGTGGTTTCTAAAATAGCCTGGACGCTCTAACCAGATATTCGGATTTCGGATGCCAGGTGTGAATTTGGGGGGTGGTGAGGGGAACTCGCTCACTCCAACTCCTGCCCTGCAGCCGGTCGTTGGCGAAGGCATCTCCATCCAAGAAGGCTGTCTCTGTCTGAGATTCGCAGCGTTTCCCTTGCTGCTTTGACAGGAGTCAGTCATATTAACGGACAGCGCACAGGCTAAGGCAAGGGCGCAGATAAGCTTGAATCAAATATTAGTTTATACATACGGGGAAGGGGCTCAAAATCTAGGGTCATGTCAAGCGACGTCAAACTTGTGAATATCTGTCTCCAGGCTGAACATAGTTGAGGATATGCTCAAGGCCGGCAAAGTCGATCCTTACGAGCCGGGCATAACCGTTGCAACCGGTTCGTGCCACCGCTTTAGGGAAGGAGATGGTGTACTTGGGACGCGCATCTCGCCGCAACAACAGTGCTATCATGGCATATACCCATTGGTCCGTAGGTACATGCAATCAACCCTGAAACATTTCTGCCCCGGCAGGCTGGTTAGCATGGTTCTAAGGGCTAACTCGCATGGGCAGCGTCCAGATTTCTTTGAGCCCAAATTCGGGGCCAGGGTCATGTATGGGAATCCATGCGTGTGACTCGCCGGTTGAAGCGAGCCACAGCTACTAAGCGCCGAGGCCCTGTCCACTACATGCAGCCCATCCACTCAAGGCCCTCGCCCATCCTCCGTCAGATCTGCCTGCTGCTCTCTGACTGGCCGGGCTGGCTGATTGAATGTTGCGCCCAAGAACAATATGCATCTGCAAGCTCGTGGGCGACTTGTACCGCATCATCTCTAGTTTTTGAAAAAAAAAAAAAAACTCAGAAGCTCTAACTAAGCAAGCTGTTCCTTACCATAATTCCAAGGAAGTGGCCACTCATCAGGTGTTTCGAATCCCTATCAGGTCCAACAAAAGCTATCGCAGGTCGATTGATTCTCTGTTTGCTGTGTGTAGTTTAAAGCTCTGGGGAGGCGGCCAACCACCATCCGCATACTTCACGGCTCGCTATCACATCGGCTATACAGGCGCTGTCACCGGCCACGACAACGATCCTAATAGCTCACACCCAACTCCCGTCAGATTCCACTCCGCATCCAGTGGAGATCCTGTTGAGTGGAGCATCACCTCGCGACCCCTCCTTGAACCCCGTCACGATTGACCAGCTAGTTGTAAGTTGCTTTGCTGCCTGCTTTTCTCGAGCGCGCCTACCGGGAGGAACCCGGGACCATTAGCTTGACCCAGTCGACTATAGAGTTGCGCATGCTCGATACTAGCTGAGCCATCCGGCCCGAACCAAGACCTATGCACTGACTGCGACATAGGCTGACTCGATCGATTTTGCCCAACTAGAGCTATCCGGACCGTGATCAGATACCATAACTTCAACTAATACCCATCCCGTCACTCCGCCATCAGTCTACCCACCGTCTCCGTCGACCAAGCTTCCCAGGACGTTCTTTTTCTGCGACCGCCTGCCCAGACCAAGCGCAAGGCATAGCCGATGACCCTGCCCGACGGTCATTATCCAGAAACAGCTTGGACATAAGCGCGCTATATGGGGCTCTCGGCCATCTCTTTGGTTTAAAGAGACGCGGTCCGCTCAGCATCAGGAGGCTAGTACGTTGGCTTATAACAAGGTCGATCTAGTAGCCGACCTAGCTCATCAAGCTCGGGGACAGTCATGGCTCTCGAGGCTCCGTTGAAGTCAACGACCGGAAATATTCTATCTGCATTCTCGCCTCATACCGAGTATCCGGTTTCTTCGCCTGAGTCCCCGCGCCCTCACTCACATTATCGCACAATGTAGGTTATCAGAGCTGCGGTTACAATCTACTGGTTGCTGATGTTGCTTTGATTAGGTCGTCTGTCGGTTCTGTCGAGTCGAACTCTCTGCGCCCCTCCTCCATTGCTCGCGCTTCATCGGTCAACAATCACTTGATGAGTCCCAGTGATATCGTGGGCCCTTCCCCGGTAACATCGGTGGGGACAGAAGTCACCGAGATAGAAGATGAGGCATCTGACGATGCTAAACTTGAGTCAGCATCGGAGCACTCTGAGCCACAGCAGCCTCAGGTAAGGAAGGCCCTTGCCGGAGCTATTTACGTCTTATAGTGTTGGTGGCTAATTTTATCAGCTCTTGATGCTGCGAACTAATATAACGGACCAAGTTCGGCAGTCCCTGAGTGAAGAGGCTGTTTCGGTTATACATGCCCCGGAGAGCTTTCAGAGCTGGGTTAGTCTCTCCCAAGGCGAGGTAAAGATTCGGTCGCTAACTACAATATCTAGGCATCCTCTGACACGAGTGTCCCACCAACTGATGCGGCTCAGAGTAAACAGTCACCCAAAAACGGATCACCTAAAATTCTATCACCTAAGAATCTGTCACCCAAGAATTCGCCAAAACCCGAGAATATTAATGTTCCACCACTCAATGATCATTCTTCAAAGGTATGGACCCATCCCCCTAACATGCACAATGTACTAATATTAAGACAGGCAAAGTCCCCAGGTTTGCCCACCCCACCACCCATCTCGACAGATGTCAGACCTGCGAGGTTTAGTCTTGAGGGCGCCACCCCTAGAGCACAGAACCTCAAAGAGGTGGAAAGTTCTCTGAGCGATGCATCTAGGATCCGTTCAAGTAGCACCAGCAGTCTCGAACGTAGGTCAAACTTGTTGTCTTTTTAATCTCCTCAAATACTTACCAGTGAAGCAGTCATTCCTGAGTCACGAGAGCCCGAGACAGACGCCGAGCCCGAGACTGAGGCTGACTACGAGGACGAGTTTGTCACACCCAGTGGAGATGAGGATATGGACATCAGGTCGCTCAAGACGGCTCTTGGGGAATGCTGGACACTATGCAACACCTTAGCTACTCTCAGCACCCACCATCGCGAACGGGTTTTCATCACATCAGGGACCCCCGACGATCACGAGAGAGCATGGAAATGCTGCTGGAAACTTTGCCAACGCCTTTATGACAACCGGGACGAGGACGATACTTCTTTCAACGTCAGAGTCAACCTCGACCTTTGTCGAGACTTTTGCCAAGCACTTTTCGATGTAAGACAACGAAAGGACGAGACCGCAGATTCAGTATTGCGTGTGAGCTTCGAGCTGAACAACCAGTATGTCAAACAAATCCCCAGCCAAGGCGACCACAAATGAACATGCTGACATCGACGCTAGTCTATATAGCGCCCAAGATAATCGCAACCTACCAGAGGCATTCCGTGAAAGGACTCTGGACTTTTATATTACATTATGTCATCGGTTAATGAAACAACGCAACGAGCTTGCCGAGGAAACCGACTCGCTACTCCGCGCTTGTTGGTCGCTTGCAGAGATGCTGTTCAGCATTCGGCAGAATAAGAGAGATGGAAAGGTGCCCGATGAGGAATTGCTGGGCTCGGCCGTTCAGGCGTGCTGGGAATTATGTGACATATTCAGAGAAGGCTGGACACAAATACGGCCGGATAGGGGCACTCCGAGACCAAGCCAAACGAACTTCTTCAACTACCAACCGACCAGCGACCGCGAACAAGATGGAAGGGCAAGCCGGACATCGAATCGCTCTAAGCGAGATAGCTTAAGGAGCGCTCCCCAGGACAAACCCAAGAAACCTCCTCCAGTGCCTGAAACGCCGGTGACGGAATTCGAAGATACACCCATTTCGCCTGATCAGTCGCCGCAGGTCCCCAACATTATGGTTTTTGGCACAGACAATAATCGGAGCGGTGGGCGATGGTCCAGCAGTGCATCGAATTTATCTGGCTACTCCCAGAGCAGTCAGAGGACGTCCAGTACCGCAACCACGGCAACAACAGCAGAAGATGTCAACATTTCACGGCTAAAGATGTTGATTGTGAAGGCAGCGATGAACGTCGGTTTCTCTCGAGACGAGGGGGCCAAGGGCCACAATGGAGCTGCTTCGCTGCAAGCCTTCGTAAAGTCATTGCCCACTGGCTCGTTTGGCTCTTTACCGACCCATACCACATTGCTACAGAATTACAAAAACCTGGTGGTTGCCGACTCCTCATTCCGGCAAGCATCGACGCTGCCATCCAAAGGGAAACGAGTCACCGCCAATGATATGGCGAAGAGTATCGCTTGGATGACCCATCGCTCTGTCCAATACGGTTTCCTGCGGGAGCTGTTCAAATTGGTCTTCGGTTTCCAAATGGATGAAGCTGAAACTCGAAAGAATGTTAGTATATCGGTTTAGGATTTTAGCGCACACGCACACTTCGACTATCGAAAAGAAAGGAAGCAGCAGCCACGGCTGAATAGTGCGGAGGATCCCCCTTATGTTGGATGACAGCCAACAGACACTTCTGTCAACACTTGATTTTGTTTGTTCGTTCCAGCCCCCTCTGCTGAAGATACCCTTATGGATGGATTTATGGCGCATAAGGATGTGTGGTTTGATGATAGACCTTTTGTAAGCAGACCTTGCGTTTCGTCGGTTTCCTCAATTACGGCAAAGCAGGAAGGAGTTGATCATATATATTTACTGTATCAGCATGGCCATTTCCTCAATATATACAGCACATCGTTTGCTTGATTTAGTATACCCCTTGATTTTATAATACCGTGGGAGCAAAAGTGCGAAAAGCCTTTCGAAGACTATAATTGCGCTGATTTCTTTTTTTATGAAATATGTTCGTCGATAAGTCAACCTCGTTCACGGGAAACTTGATTTTGTTTGCAGCTGATCGGTGTAGACTTAACGAGGATCAATTTCGTTATACTAAGTAACCTAGGCGGTGGAAGTGGAACGATGGGACCGGGAGTGCGGCGTCCGCGCCTCGAGGCAGACCAAAAGGCCCGGTATCTAAACTATCTCAGCCCTCCAGCTCGCACTGCTCCATCGCGGTGTCCTCCCCAGCCACCGAGCCCGGCGCGGTCGAAGGCTCGGGCGCCCCAGAGCGAGCCCCGGCCTGCTGCTGTTGACGCTCTCCCCCTTCCTCCTCGTGAACATCATCGTCACGCGCCCCCTTGGCGACGAGATGGGCGCAGCGCTCGAGTCTTGAGACCTCCTCGAGCCTGGCGCAGAGGTGCGCTGCCATGGCCTGGCGGAGGTCGCGCATGCCGCCGAAGTGGATGCCGCCGTCCGGGTCGTGGCGGTGCTTTGCCTCGATCTGCGGAGTAGAGAACAGGTCAGTTAGGGTGACGAGGAAGGAAGGGTGGGCACAGAATCAGGGTGCTCAGAAACTTACGGGGCAGCCATGGTGGCTTGTGCTGTGCCAGCCGATCATGTCTTCTTCTTCGCCGGGGCTAGCGCGCGGGGAAAGGACGACCCAGTCCTCCGACAAGCCGCTTGTCGACTGCGGCGCTTCCGGGGCCGGTGCGAGCAGGAAGGGTTTATGGTCGCTGCCGCCTTCTGGTGCCTTGCCCGCCTGCATAGCCCATGCAGACGTCGGGGGTTCGACGGTCTTTCCAGCGAGCCCGGCGGAAGAACTAGAGAAACCAGCCGGGGCGGGCGCCGTCGTCGTCGTCAGCTGGATGGTCGCGTCAGGGGTGATGCCGCTCATGTTACCAAAGGGGGCTGCCGTGGAGCTTATGCCGGCCGCGCCCTTCTGGGCCAGTGATGTGGAGCCCAGACCCGGTCCACTCCACAAGGCGGCCCCGGGACCCGACATATGTCTGCCGTTCATGATTGAATCAATCCCGGCCATGATCTTGTCGGGCCCTGGGCTACCACTTTGGGCGACCGGGCCATTGGGTGGACGAGTCGCACCGAAGGGGACGCTGCGCGGGCCGCTAATGCTTGCCGCCGACATGCCTGCCGCTGCCATGCTTGCCGCTGCCGGTGTGGTGCCAGCGTTCGCGGTGGGACCCGGAGCCATGAGGCCGACACCGCCCGAGAAGGAGGAGCTGCCGCCGAAGTCGAATCCTGACATCGTCGCCAGGGGGGCCGGTTCGGAGGCCAGTCGTGCCGGGAACCCAGCGGGCTGTTGCTGCGTGCTCGCTGGCAATTGGCTCATCGTGCCAGCGCTCGGGACGGCGGGACGCATCGGGGGCGACCGTACCCTCTCTGCGACAGACTGGCGCCTGCCAAGGTCCGGGCAGAGTGGTTAGTACCGTCTGTCGCAGAGGAGGGTCGCATCACTCTGTTGACCAGAGGTACTCTGTGAAGAGATACGATTAGTTACTCAAGTATATGCTAATGGCTATGGTCAATGGGTAAGAGTGTGTGGAAGTATGGGTAGTGGAATGACTAATGCTTTGAGGGGGTTCTCTTGTTGATGAGAGTATAGATGTAGGGGGCTATGAGGGTTGCGCATCACTGGAGTCATTGGAGGAACTCGAAAAACTTACCCGAACTCTGCGTCCTCCCCGTATGCCGACTTCAGGTATTTGACCTGAGATACGCCAAATCTCTGGTCCCCGAATATCTGCCGGTAGGCCTGGACGATCTCCGGCGCCTTCTTACCGTCAATCCAGGCGTCAAGGACGAACTGGATCTGCTCGTTCGTGTAGGATCGAGTGCCGCCCATCTTCACTTATGCTACGTCTTCGTTCTGTACGCTCTCTACGCTCACTTCGACACAAGCTGTGTGTCGCTCTCGCTCTCGCTGCTGGTATATGGCGGTACCTGGGGTCTAGTGGCGTCGGTGATGGTGATGGTATACTCTTCTGCGAAGACTATACGTGGTTGCTGTTGCTGTGGGTATCTGGTGGTACCTGTGGGGCTGAAGACTTAATTGCTTGCTTGTTTGGCTGGTGGTGCTGGTGATGGTATACTGTTGTATCTAGATGATGGTCTAGAGGAAGAAGATACTCCAGAGGGTGGAGGGGGGCATAGCAATTTATACCCGGCCCGGAGACTGTGAACGCGGCGGTCTGTTGCGCAATTGAATATCAGCCTATGTCGTGTTGACTTGAGGCGAGCTGTACGTGACCAAATCAGGTGGGAGCTATACAGGGGCTATACATACATCAGTCAAACTGCATTGAATTGCACATGAGGCGTGAGCCACCTGTGCCACGCGACTTATACTGACTTGTCCTTGTCAATTGAGGCGAAACTTATTCACCCCATCCTCTGCTCATCATGACAAAGAGGAGAGGATAGTAGAGGAGGGAGGAAGCAGAGGGAAGAGGACAGTCCTAGCCGCAGCCCTAGCCCACTGCGTGTGCTGTAGGCGTGGTGAGTATAACTGCGCCGTTGATGCTGAATTCAATGTTAGCAGAGTTTCTTTGAAGATATCAGTTGGCTGAAATGCGTTCTCGGCGATTCTTAAGGGAATGGTTATACCTTAAATCAGGTTTTGTCTATAGTGAATCCAATAACGCCAGATTTTAGTGAATAGAGCCACGAAGTTGAAAGAAGCAGGGATGGGGAAAGTCAGGTATAAAGCCAGGGGTGAGAGAATACTTACGAGTCTTGAACCAAATCGCCTCGTGGACCTAGTCCACGTTGGCCGCCTAGCCGGTGCCGTCCTTGTACATGGTGTCTATATGCTGAATGAGACCCTGCTTCAAGGCACGCTCGAGGACGTCGTCGTTCAGGTTCCGGACGTCTTGACAGAGACAGAGCCCCTGACATTGCCACTCAGGGAGCCAGCAGTCCTAACCACAGCTGGGGTTTCTCCTGATTACCAAGAAAATCGTATGCGCGCGCGTGTTTCCTGTAGTCGTACATTATTCACTGAATCACAGTTCGAGATTCGTGCTGGCGTAATCCCCCCACTGGAACTTCTCCTGATACTTGAAGTAGAGCTTCAATCGGAACTCCTTCGGCAGACGGCGTACCATATCGCCGCGCTTGACGGGGTTCATGTCTTGGCGGATCGGCATGACGTGGTCCCGTCACTTGGTCGCCGCCAGTAGAGCGAGTCACCACCTTGGGCGAACGTCCCAGGGCTTCCTCCAGGCCCCTTTTGCGTTTCTCATTCGTTTCAAGCCGGCGTATATCTTCCAGTTGGCCTCGAAGGGCTTACACTCGCCCATGATTCCGGCCTCGGTCACGACGAAATCGACCAAGGTGAGGCCGAAGATTTCGAAGATACAGACGCGATAGATACGGATAAGGCCGGTGATCCGAAAGAAGAGAATGTAGACGGCGGGAGGAGACTTGACGTACGTGCTCAAACTCACTGGCCAAGGCCATGGTACCTGCTGGACATAGTGTGGAAGGTTTCCACACCGGCCAAGCCCCGTCGTCAAAGTCCCCGTCGGGCATGCTGACCACTACCAATGAGCCTCTGTCCTGTAGCGCTTGATGACTCCCTGTGCTGCTCCGTGGTTGAGTTTAAGGTCATCCCAGGACCATATAAGTCACTATAGGCATCACAAACGCACAAGAACCAGCTATGTTTCTCGACGGCTCTTTCATTCACTATATACCACACTTCCAGCTTTGAGATGCACACTATGTCTGAGGTCTCAGTATCAGGCTTGAAGATGCTGTTTCCCATCTCTTCCTTGCGCTTGGCGGCGCGAGCGTGAACGAGTCGCTTGGGCTTGGTGGCGGCAGGGCCGACGGGGTCGTCCTTGGCCTCCTCGCCGTTGTCGCCTCCTCGAGGGTGACCAGGACTCAGAACACCTGAAGTTCAACGATTCCCAGCTCGCGAACCTTCACCTGGGCTTTGGGCACCGCCAGCAGAGCCCCTCAAGACAGCCCTCAATTCTCTAAGAGCTCCTCTCACGGGAGCAGACTGGTCAGTCATCGCTAGTAGGAAGGGCCCAGGGCTTTCTCCAGGTCCCTTCGCGTTTCTCATTCGTTTCAAGTCGGGAGTAACTTGACGTGCGTACTCGACCTCGCTGACCAAGGCCCGCAGACCTCGAAGAATCCCTCGAGAGAGCTGGGGCTTCATTAGGGTTGCAACACTTCCACCCGCGCAATACTCCGTTACCATCCACATCGTATGGTCACTGGCAAAGCCCCCGAGACACGGTTGATGTTCTGGGTTCCGCCTTCGTCCAGTACCAGCAAGTTGGTGCATTTGATATCGCGATGGATAATCCCCTGTCGATGTACCCAGAAATAGCAACAGCAACCTCCCGTAAAATCGGAATGATCAACTTCTCCTGTAAGCCACCCGGAGCAATTGGCTTCATAAAGGTTGCAGCACTCCCACCCGCGCAACACTCCTTGACCATCCACATCGCATGTCCCACTGGCAAAGCCTCCGAGACAGAGTTTCTGAGCCCCGCCTTCGCTCAGGACCTACAGCACATTTCCAGTGGCATTTATCTACTCGATTTCGCTCATGCTGGACAATGCCCGTCTTGATCGATGAGCAACGGAGTGCTAGCCCGACACCTAGTCATGCGCGGGGACCGCAACCCAGCTCAACCTATCTCAGAAGTGCTGTTCGCTGGCTACCAGGTTTCTCGAGAACCAGGTGCGGTTCACGACCTCTTGAAAGACACCGTTCCCCTTTGCCTAGCGCGTGCGGCTCCGGACCGCCATCTACGGCTACCTCTCGTCGACGTGGCTCGGGCTCGCTTGGGGCAACGTGGCCGGCATTGTCGCTGGCCTTGCACTTGGAGGCGCCGACAGGAGCAGAAGCCATGCCCTTGGTAGTGTCGTTCTCGCCGTCCTCGAGATCGGTCGCCTCGTATAGTCGCTGACGTAATTTGGCCCTGAAAGTTTATTTAGCCGCTGTCGCAACGCTTTGGTATATGGGTAAGGGTGATCAGCGATCTTACATGTGGCTCTTGGCAGAACGGAAGTTCTTGTATCCCATGAGGCGACCCAACTTCTTATAGTCGATCTGCTGGAAGGTAGGTGTGGCCCCTGGATGGGCGCCACCGGTCCCCCTCCACCGTACTACTGCACCCTGAGCCTTTCGCCGCTCCCTTATCGGCACTGTCCAATCTAGTGACTTGCATGTAGGGCCGCCAAACTCCGTTTTAGGGAGTGACCCAATCAGCGGAGCATATAGATAACGGAAGTTCTGCATGTTGTGGTCGACACTGTTGGTGTCACGGCCAGGAGGTACGGGGAAGAGGCGGGCGTTGATGGCATCGCCATTGCGTGTGGTGTTCTGGATCCGGGTTCGCAAGCGATCTCTAACATCCATAAAACCTACGACCGCATGCTTGCCTGCTGGTTTGGGGCCAGGATAATCCCTCCAGTATCCCAGAAGAACGGACATGTTGCTACCAAGGCCATGTTTCCGGACGGAGGTGGCGCGGCTCGCCGGTCTTTCATCGCCGTCGTCAGCACTACTACGCAAGCTTCCCTCGAGCTTGTCCTCACTGAGATCGTTGTAGATGGACGAGCGCTTCCGCTTGGGATAGTGAGCAATGGGCCCATCGTCTTGGGCCCCTGACCAGTGCTCTAACCAGCTGTACCTTCTCAAAAGATATATCATGAGCAACAGGCGACGCGATAAGCATCCCAACTTCTCTCGACCCGTCCCCAACCGGGCAAAAGGACGACGTTGCCAAGTCAGCGTCTTGGCCATCTACTAGAGCTTATCACCAACCCTGGCACTATTCGAATGTCTTGCAGGGAAGACACCTCGGGGCTAGCAGAGGCAGGAGGAATAGTTGTGGGCCACTGCCAGGATTGCGTATGTCTTGCCGTGTCCGTTTGCTCTGGATCACGTCGTCAAACTCCGTGCTGAGCAGCGACTCGATTAGTGAAGCACACAGTCGACGGTAGAGCCAAAAGGGGTTGCTCACGCAAGCACTCGTCTCGTGCCCTACAAGTTGGGTATACCGGGGAGGCGCAAAATGCCCGTTGTGCGTTATGTATTTTTGCCACTCTATATCCGAAAATGCCAAATCCGGATCCGGGCGTCTGGAGGCAGCGAGACACGTCTTTCCCGGCACATCTTCACATCCTGGTGGATCGGCATGATGCGGTTCTTCTCGGTACTAATCCAATCCAGTGACTTGAATGCCTGATCGTCGAACTCTGTGTTGGGCAGCGACTTGATCAGAGGGGCATACAGGCGACGTAAGTTCTGCATGTTGTGATCAACGATAATGGCCACCTTGCGAGGATTCTCGGTCGGGAAAGCCATACGTGGGTCACCCGGGTAGCTAATGCCAGCGATGGTGGCATAGAACTCATGCTCGGTGAACTTCTCAGGAAGTATGAGCAGAGCATGCGTATTCGGCGTCCGCTCTGCGTAGTGTAGTCACGTCGAGACTTGAGGCGCTCCAGAGCGGCCCGGTCAACGACGGCATTACCGGCATCACTTTCAAATGCCACTAAGACAGCGGGCTGGCCATGGTAGTGCCGGAGCGACCTTGAACCAATAGTCTCTTCCACTCTCGAACGGTGCGCTCTTGACGTTCTCCAGAATCACAATCTCTGGCTTGTGCTCTGCAACAAACGGCAGCCCTTTCTTCGCCCTTTCTTCGCCCTTTCTTCGCCCTTTCTTCGCCGAGTGGATTGCGATAGCGGGCAGTTACAATCGCTTTCTTCGCCATTTCTTCGCCGAACAAAATCAAAACAATAAGAACAGCAGCGTATTGAATTCGTTCTGCTCTTTTGCCTTGGTCAGAATCACAATTTCTGGCTCATGCTCTATGACGAACGCGAGCATGGAGAAAAAGGTTTGTTCCGATTCCTTCATTTTGGCTCTGAGATTCGTAGTAATGTCAATAATCACTTCAGCTACCTCATCGAGCTTCCCCGTGGCTACAGGGGAATTGAGAGTAAACGTCGTAACTGTGGCTCTCCGCCAGGATGACTCGGGCTTTACCACCACCTTAAGACCGACATAAGATATGGTCTACCGCCTGTGCGAAATCGCAGACAACCGAGGGCTGGGAGACCAAGCCATTCTCGAGTCGGTTGGGGTTGGTCTCGCGGAGATGACGGCCAATCGGGGCATCATTGCCAGTAGACTTGGGACTGGTACTTCCCATGTCGTGTAAAGGGGCGCTTCAGTCCGTGTTGGGTGGGTGGCCGAACTGGGGAAGGAATCTACAGTCTCATTGTGCCATCTTGAGCTCCGGGGCTCTCGAGTTAACAAAAACACCCGGTTTTCTCCGTGTTGTGTTGTCGTTAGGCCATTATTAGCCAAGTGAGCCAGGAACATCGCTGAGAGTCATGGCAGCCGGGTTTCTTAAGACCAGCTCGAAAATACGAGGGTAGACCTTGTCCGTGAACCATCTCTCTTCGAACTGCTTCACGTTCTCGTAAAGACTGCCACCAATTTCTTGAGGACGATCTTGTAGGCATACAAGATACAGGGTAGCTACAGGGTAACACTTGTCGCCCTTGGACCTGTTTTCCCTCTCACATTTCTGCTGGGCCGCCCAACCGGTAAAGCTGCTCGAATGACAAGCCGCTTGCATTCTTCTCGTGAATATCGCGGAGGGCTGACTCGAGCTGCTTCCAGTTGAACTCGAATTCGTCTGCATTCTGCATTAGTGGTGGCTTCCACGGCGCTGCAACCAGTGCTCTAACTGACTGCACCTCCTCAAAAGGAATTATCATGAGCGACAGGCGACGCCATACGTATTCCGACCTTTCTAGACCCAAACCCAACCGGGAAAAAGGACGACGCTGTCAAGTCAGCGTCTTGACTGTCTACTAGAGCTTATCACCACCCCTTGAACCGCCTACGTTCTTCTCATGGATGTCGCGAAGGGCTGACTCGAGTTACTTCCAGTTGAACTCGAACTCGTCTACATTGGGGGCGACGATGAGCTGCGGACGGAAAGAAAAGTTAGCAGGGGAAACTGCAAACGCCGGTCTTAACTGCAACACCACCATAGCCGCAGGGCTGGCCTGGGCCATGATGTATGGTGGTGTGGTGGTCGCGCGGGGCTGTCAGCATCACTAGCAGCACCATGCAAAGTAGCGGCAGCGGGGGGTGTCACGAGTGCCTTCTCCAACTCGAAGAAGACCTCGTAGCTCTTCTCCTTAACCTCCTTAATGGGCAACTCGAACGCTTTCTCCCAGGTCTTGGAGCTTGCGAGGACCTCCTTGTGGACGTTCAGGGACTTGCCCCGATGACGAAGACCACCGCTCCCTAAAAACGGAAGCCGTTAGCTGAGCGTTCTTGTTAGGAAGTGCGCAAGAATATTTGCTATTCTTGTGCCGTTGGTGACTCGGCAACGCCAGGTTTCGGAATATCAACTTGATTCTTCCGGCCTGGTCGGCGATGCCCTCCACCCCTCTATGACTTACTTCTTGGACATGATCATGTCATCCGTGATCTTGTAATCCTTGAATATGTGGGTGTTAACGGCTTGTCTCTGGTGAGTCACATCAACCCCTCTGCTTTGGTCCACCACGGAGATAGGGCGGAACTTTCTCCTCCTTGCCCTCCTCGAGTGCTGCAGCGATGGTGACCGGACTCTCCTTGGATGGCGCAGCGGTAGGCAGATCGCCTCCTCGTCCGCCCTGGCCTCGGGTGGAAGAGGCGTTGGTCTGGCGTGGTATCTCGTTTCCGGCGGTGGTGTTGTCGTCTTCTTTTTGATCGGAATTGCCAGCTTGGGAATGCCTCAAAATCTGCTTGGTTCTGTTCCTACATGATATCCCAGTATTCTCAGTTTATCCATTCTTCAAGTGAATTTTACTCTTCTAACTGCGAAGATGAGGTGTGAAGGGGTAAATCGTAACCCACGTTCTCGTCCGGTTGCCCAATTTCTTATCGGGGTTTCGGTTTAACAAGGCCGGAAGCTCGAGGATGGACCAAGAGGGATTCGGCCGCCAGGCTTGGGCTTTACGGCAGTCTTGTCGCTCGACTCAGGGGTGACAAGCTGCTTGGCAGTAGTCGGGCCGACTCGAGATGCTGCCAGTTGAACTGCGACGCCTTCCCATCGCGCTTCGACAGCATTATCTTTGCTCTCCGCTCTATCGGCACGCTTCTCGGATGATTACAGCGAGGAATAAACTGCTTGGCCCCCACGACTGCCACCTTCAAGACGAATAGACGAAACAACAGATTCGTTCCGCCTACGAGGCTTCGAATCAGGGGTAGTCAAACTCAACGGTTGGCACGCGCGGCTTTGCGCTCAGCAACGCCGTGCGCTTCTACTGGAAGCTGCCTAAGTCACGGCCTTTGACAAGAACATGCTCGAGGCGGTGCGGGAGCTACGTCAGCAACCATATCTATGGTGGACGATGGAACTTCAGGTGACTTTTCGCTTTGAAGGCCGCCCTCGAGTCGAAGGATGGTCACCACGTCGTCTTTCTTCAAGTTATTCAGGCTGTCGCTGTCTTCGCCAGGGTTACTCCTCTCATAATCTGCCTTGTGCTGGTCTTGAGATTTCCGTCGCTCCTTTAACGACTCCTCAATATGGACCTTGAGAGCTGCTAGGTGCTTGGCTTCCTCTTCACGAGTTTCCTCTTACCAGCGCTTGATAGCCAACTCGCGTTGCTTGCGCATCAGCTTCTTCTGGAGAAGGGCACGCTGCCGAGAGCGGGGAAGAACTCGCACGTACTGTAGAGCCGAAAATGCAGTGGCCGACGACTGCAGCTGGTCAAGGCACGTCTCTTGAGTAGCATGTTGACACTCCAGGCATCCGGTCGAGTGAGCTCAACAATTATCTTGTGACTGGTCTCAAGAACGTCAAGCGTGAAACCAGTTGGTAGAGCAGTTTGAGATCTTGAACACGATCGTTGTCAATCATCGCCCGAACATCACTGCCGTCGAGATTCATGAACTCCTCGACATGCTTGCTGATGAGTTCCTGGTCAACAACCGCAAGAATCTTAGATAGACTCGTAAGCAAGAATGCTATAGCGCAGCGACCAGACTCCCTCGTTACGGCCTGCAACACCTTCACATCGCCCTTAGCCATCGTCACCCCCGTCTTCCATTCGAGGTCTGCGGCCCGGACCCGCGTGACTTGCAGTTCCAGCGGCTTTGAAACTTGATTCTGGCGCTCGCGGTACTGGTTCTGGACGTTGCGGTCGAGCCCCTGGGTGACGATGGCCATGCCTCAACAATCGCCATCTTGCTGGGATCCTTCGTGTACAACATGGCGAAGTACTGCTTGTGGTTCTCATCCTCCTTCGTCTCCTTAGACTTGAGAGTGGTGCTGCCAGATGAACTGCTGCTCTTGCTGGCGGATGGCGAGCGAGCCAGGCCAGGCCAGGATCTTTAGCTTCTAACTCTCCGTCGGCCTTGTAGCCTCCATCGGAGGCGGGAAACAAGACGAAGTCCTTGGAGTCGAGACCAAGAGACCCAGTAAGCAAGGCTCGGCCATCAACAGTGGCAGGGCAGAACTGGACCGCTTAAAACTTGCAGCGCATTCAGCTCCTTTAGGAACTCGCTGTATGTTTTAGCGAGTTTGGGGTTGACAGTGTCGATCTCGTCCACGTTGACAATCTTAACGGCCACCAGCTTGTCGTCATTCTTGTTGGTAGCCTCGTAAACGCGACCAAAGCTACTTTTGCCGATTAACGTTGTAGATCTTGCTCAGATTGTCATTTGAGCCTTGAACGAGACCAGGTAACTGCTGTCGCAGCTTCACTCGTGGTCTACTGGTTAAACTTTGCCTGCAGTTAAATAATTGCCAGCATCATGACAGTATTTCCAAATCCAATGTCATCAGCTATAATGCCTCCTCCTCGGACTAATAAACTAGGAAGTTAAAACGTTAGGTAATATTTCTTAAACCGTTTGAACTCCGTTTACGTAACGTTTGTACGTGCTTGAATTCCGTTCTCGTAACAATCTCAATGGAAGGCTATATACCGAAGTCCGCGAGCAGAGTTACACACCTTAGTGCAAACGTCGTAGGGGGAAAGTGGCGCCGGGTGCGGCGACAGTGTTTTGGGACATACGCCCCTTTCAGCAGCCGAGCAAAAGAAATGGTGTACTCACAAGACCCAACAAATGCAGTAGATTGTCCCAACCCAGATTCTTCTCCCGGAGCCGGAAATAGAATTGATTGGCAACGAAAAATGTGGTGATCGATGCCGAGATGATGCTGCAGACCAAAAGGGTCCGGCCGGAGCCTTCCGATTCTAGAAGTGCGGTCATGGTTTGCACATTATGTCGGAAAGAATGGCGTTAAACTCTCGTCCTACCCGCCTCCCCGCGGGCTCTCCGCTGTCTCTGGGCTCGACGTTGCCCGTAGCTCGTGGGCCTCGCTGTCGCCGATTTTACTTCCGTTACCCTACGGTACAGGGTAGGCAGCTACCGGGTAAGCTCCCTCCCGGGCAAAATCGCTCATGCGCCGGCGACGAGACTTGTGTAGCT
This sequence comes from Apiospora sp. TS-2023a, assembly GCA_038364195.1. Taxonomy (NCBI): domain Eukaryota; kingdom Fungi; phylum Ascomycota; class Sordariomycetes; order Amphisphaeriales; family Apiosporaceae; genus Apiospora; species Apiospora sp. TS-2023a. The sequence continues at coordinate 2,594,875 of JAQQWQ010000009.1, read as the reverse complement.
CACCGTTCTGGGCTGCTGCATCTGCATAGGCGGATGAGCCACCTACTGAGGAGGTAGCTGCATGCGCTGAGCCTCTTAGCTCTGCCATACCTTATTCAGCCGGCCCATATTATCGTTGAAGATAGTGCGGTTATTATGATGAGGGTGAGCGCTACTGTTGCCACCCATTGCACCAGGCACGTTCTGCATCGGAAGGCCGAGCCGGGTTTATTCAGTGTCCTCGGTCAAAGCAATCAGTATTCTGTTCAGATTTGTTCTCTGGTTAGCATGATGCGGCAGATAATGGAGGAAAGGGGGTCGACATACCTTCTTATGGTTGGTTCAGCCTGGGCATGCATGCCGCCTGTGCCATATTCAATGCAAAAGCAACAATCCGGCGGCTTGACAAATCAAGGGGCCCCTATGCCTCTAATATCCTTCCTCTCATCGTTCCTCCATATTACGCATATACTTATGCGTCCACCAGGACCATACTGCCTCATCTGCGCGTGATCCATCTTATTGATCTCACGACGGGCAAACTTGTTGGTCCGCTCCATGGCGTCAGCAAGCGAGACGAGGAGCACTTGCTGCCAGGGCCCGCTGTCGTCAGCAACAGAGCCGGCCTTGGTCGACTTCCCTTGATAGGGTTTGGGCACGACCGTAATGCCAGTCTTTCGGCTGTCGACTCCGAACTAAACGTGGTAATCGTTGTCGCTGTTGAACCGCTTTAGTTCCAGTTGTACTCCGCAAAAGATGAGCCACCTCCGCGCCTCGCAGAGGCATACATTCACTGCACTTGCAGACGAATCCCCGCAGGCAGTATAGCTCCTCAGAGCACCAGCTATACGGGATAGTCAGCTCAGTTCCGGCCGGGATGTGCTTGGTAGTCTTGAATTTGGGCTCATGGTCAAAGGCTGGGATGTTCTTCAGCCACTCCTTGACGGTGGCCATCTTTCCCTCAGGCAAAATAATATCCGCCCCTATATCGCAAGAAATAACGATTTCTCGTTTTGGGCCCCCAATGTTAGTGAAGAGAGAGGAATAGTTTTGACGATTGTCCTTCTATGACTAGCCATTTCTGCGCGACCAGACACCCTATGATCACTCGAAACCATGCCGTGGATGCAGTTTAGCCTCTTACCCAGGAGGTGCGTTAAAGAGCATGAGATGAATTATCTTCAGATTGTTCTAACTGCCTAACCAAACTATCTCATCTAGGCTTCCAATGCTTTTCCTTTATATTGAACAATAGTTTAAAGTACTCCGGGCTGTTGTTATCCGTGTTCAGTTATCTGAAAACCAAAAGATGTTAGTCTCAGCTTCACCTACACTACTACCACGGAGTTTTACTTACTTTAAGATGAGTTTGAAATGAGGCAAGCCGTTGATGTTCTCACATCTCTTGACGCCTTGCATTTTCTGCTTCCTCATGTACCCTGCAACCCAAATCAGGTCGGGGTAAACCGTAGACGGGCTTCCACTCTCAAAGGGTGCGCTCTTGACGTTGTCCAGAATCACAACTTCTGGCTTGTTCTCTACGACGAACACGAACATGGAGAAAAAGGTCTGTTCTGATTCCTTCATTTTGGCTATGAGATTCGTGGTCGCTGGAGAACATGGAATCGTAGCTCAGAGATGAGATCTCGCTGCGGGGGAGACGCTTAATGCGGTGAGGACAGGAATGGCATAACCGTGGTCCTCGAAGACCGGGGCAGGAAGCTTATGGTGCCTGGTAGTATCGTCTCGGTCTCCGCCGTATTGTGAGATTGAATCGAATGGAGTCACCTTAACGAAGGCAACCTGGTTCTGTCTAGCGGTTATAGCCGCGAGTTTAGCGATCCCCCTAGACGGTACACAAGCAATCATATCTAGGATGGACGATGGACCTTCGGGTGAGGGCATTCGCCGTATCCATAGGCTGCCCTCCGCTGGCGCCCATATGTCAACCCCTGTTCCGTACTGTGCATTCGGGTGCCATCCAATGTGGCGTTCCGATGAATGTTGAGCGCTTGTCAAACTTCGTTTTTATCATGCCGGCGACTCCAAAGTCGCAAAGCTATAGCTTAGTTGGTTAGAGCGTCGCACTAATATTCTCTCACCAGAATACTTAAGTAATGCGAAGGCTATGAGTTCAATCCTGCATCACCGGTTGGTATCAGCCTGACCTAACGAGTAACTCTTTGGTAGAGATACCTGGGTAATCATATTGAACTCCGTCGTGCTGGGGATAGAGCATTGCAATAATTGCTCTTCAGCTCGATTCTTCAATCACCACTATGCCCTGCATGCTGTTACACAGGCGCTCCTTGGGCGGGTGGCAGCGCAGTGTGTCGCAGCCAGGTAGCCGCGTCGCCCTCTTGAAGCAGCCGGTCGCATTCATTCTTGTAGAAAGCATGGCTAGACTTGAGAAAGACGGGCTCAAACACCTCGAAGTACAATTTCTCGTCTTCGTTCTCTTAGTCGGTCTTGTGCAACGACTCGAGCATAGAGGCACAGCTGCGTAACAAGGCATATCGAGTCTTGGTGGCAGCGGAACGGGGACCAGGTCCGACCCCGTACTGATCTTCTGGGCGACCATACGGGAGAACTCCATGATCTTCTGCTTCGCGTTCTGGTGGGGCTGGGTCTCGGGGCCGTTCTTCTCCATTTGGTCGTACAGGCCGCGCAGCCCCTTCTCGTACTTCTCCTTCTCCTGGTCGTTGAGCACGGAGAGGGTGCGCATCTGCTCTGGTTTTGAGACCAGCGCTGCCCGAGGGACTTCCACTCATGAGCGCCTTTTCCATGATCTAGTAACTAAAATCATGCTTGTTTCCTCTCATATGCCTTCTTTGTTTTTCTGGTTAAAGGCTGGAGTGCGGGTCAGGCTAAGGTCATCACCATCGGACCCGGGCCTTCTTCTTGGCGAGTTTGTAATCCACGTCAAATCCATATCCCCATATCCTTTCCTCGACCAGTGCCACTCTTATTAAATGATCCTCCTGATGAATTCATGATGTAATGGTCAGTCGTTTAGACCTCCTCCTCGATCTTGCGCTTCTTAGCGGGGCTGGGCTCGGCCTCAGCGTCCTCGCCATCCTCGAAGTTGGCGGGCGTGGCCGTGGCGCCGGTCTTCTTCTTGCGGCCGCCGGCGGGAGTCTTCTTCTTGGCAGCGGCGCCGCCTCCACCGGGGGTGGAGGGGTCCTCGGTACCGGCAGCGGACTCAGCCTTGAATCAACCGAACTTGTCGCAAAGGCGGTTGAAACGCTGCATAACATTCTTCTTGTCCCTGAGGTCAAAGATGACGCCCAGGGCCTGGATGTCGGCGGGCTGAAGCTTGGAGCCCGGGTTGCAGTGCTGCAGGTAGGCACACAGGTACTCTATCTTGGAGGCTCCGTTTATGGCCTTCTTGGGGGCCATCTTGTCCTGCTTGGTGATGCCCACCGGTATCATAGCCCGCATTAGAGGCCGGGGACAAGACGAAGCCCTTGAAACCAGTATCAGAATAACCAACAAGCCACCTGCAGAAGTTCTTGACATTCTGGCTGAACCCTTCCTGCTTATTGGTGTTCAAATTGGAAAAGTCGACGCAAGATGCACCCGGAGTGGTATAGGGATGTAGCGGAATACATGACACCGCTGCTCATAGAAGCAGGGTTTTCTTTTCCCTTTTCCAAAGCCTCCATTGTAGGCGACGGAAGGAGGCGTGCTTGCAATTGAAGCAGTGTCCTTGTTCGGGCTCGAGAACTGGAATTCGAGAGAAGTCGGACCCCAAGATAGAGTCAATGACCAAAGCGGGGAGCAGTTCTCTTGAACCGAAACTCGTCCACTCTAGCCATGTAGATAAGGGAAGTCGGCAAAATAGATCCATAACTTCGGGAAAAGGATTGGCTCCAAGCGTGACAATAGCCTGCGGGCGGGAGTGGTAATTAGCAGTTGGAACTACTGACGCCGGTCCCGGCGGCCCTGCTTGGGCACGTAGTATAGCATGTGAAGCCACTGATCCTAACAGTAGATTGCACCTCGCCACCTGCGTGCCGCTAACCTCACTGAACAGCACAGGCTTACATAGAAGCAAGCCGCCAAGGTACATGGCCGACTTGAGCTGTGTGTCCCAGTCCAATATATCCTAAGCTGAGAGCCAGGGCTTATGAAGCACCGTCTGTTTGGTCCAGCACATCGTAATGCATCGTGGTGTATACTTTGATCACAATAGCGATTTTGATGGCTGGTAAGGTGACCCGCGCGAGCTTTGCACTTGATGACCAGTGTCAAGCTGTACACCGTGGTCCATCACGTCTCGGTCGAAAGATGATCAATTTCGTTTGCGCTTCGTTTGCGTTTCGTTCCTTTTTCAATATTGAATCGCAAGCTCGTTTGCTCTTCGTTCCTACTTTAATATTAAATCTCAACCTCGTTTTCGTATTCAATGGCTGCGATGATTCTTTGCCATATTGCGCCCACATGTTAAGGGCAAAGGCCTTGAAGCTGGTCAAAGATGGCCACCTTAAACTGGATCTGTTTGGGATAAAGACGGTATCCGGAACAGCTCACTTGGATTGAAGCGTGTCCGCTCCGGGCGTGACGGTGGACTGGAGGGGGAATAGTATCTGGTAGGTGGCTATGCGAGTGCCCCTTGTTGTTGGTCGGCCGTAAACCAGCCAAGTCCGGCGTTTGAGTATCACCGTCAGGACTAGTACCGACGGGGCTACCCCGGCGCTGCTAGGACCGGTGCTGTCGCTGAGATGGATGTGTAGGAGCGTGACGTCTAGGCATCATGTTCGATTGCGGTAGACCGTACATCAGGTGCCGGGTTAGGCACTGGTACTGCTACTGAGAAGGCGTGGATGTGAGAGGAGAGGGAGTGTAGTGGCTACTAATGCCGGAGGGGCTGCACTGTGAGCCGTAACTCGCTCCAGGGTAGCTACCGGGTAGTTTACAAGGTAAATATCGAGGGGTCCGGGTTTGAATTTGCCCCTAGTTGTCCCCCTGTAAATCGTCCGCGCCGACGAATACGTCTCCACTAGTTGTGGTATTGAAATAAGAAGTCGGGTCAGGTCCTTATTACCAAAAGCCGTTCTCTCAAAGTTCTCTTCCCTAATGTTGAGTAAGCAAACCAAGGAGTCTGGGAGAGAACTTTAAACCACTCTTAGGAAACCGTGTTGGGCAGAACCTCTTTTCAGCAGGTGCTCATTGAGTTATCAGGCTCCTTATACAAGCGAACATTTCGAGTACGGAGACAAGCACGTTTGTTGCGAGGACTCTCATTCTGGTCAACATCATTGTCCTTATCGTCGACTGTTTTGCCCGTTTGAGGCCCTTGCTGTTGACCGAGTCATCATGCTTCTTGAGAGTCTTAGTGGCAAGTTGACGGAAGGAGCAATGCGGAACAGCTCATTTTGCGGATCAGAGGGGTTACTTTTATGGTCGAATGTTCCTGTAAGTATTCAGGGATGCCGTCAACTTTGCTGCCTGCCACAAGATACTTGTAAGGGGTGGTGATAAGCTCTCGTAGACAGTCAAGACGCCGGCTTGACAGCGTCGTCTTTTGCCCGGTTGGGTACAATACGGGCTGACTCAGTTGGTTAGAGCACTGGTGCAGCGCCATGACAATACTTGGTCAATGGTGACTTTGTGGTAGCGACATGTAGAGAATGGCGGACAGCTTCATAGAAGCCATGCTGGGATCCTACCCAGGACATGTATGGCCGCGGTTCCGACCTGGCGAACCAAACGGTGCGGTTAAAGCTGTATTGCTCGAAAATGAACGCCATCTTTTGGATGTCCGCCAATCAATGCTCTTAGCAATAGATGATTGCCAATCAGTGTATCCATGCCCACCTTTCCATTCGGTAAGAGCCTTGGTAACCGGCGAGAGTAACCATGACTCGAACCTTTCGAGGGTCATTAGAGGGTTTTTGAAGGCTATAGTGGTAGCTGCAAAGCCGCTGCATCACTGTCAACCTTGGCAGTTAACCCGTTGGCAGGCAATGCATGGTCAATACAGTTGGAAAACAGAAACCACCCATTCTAGGCCACAGCCTCGATGAGGCTGCCAACAGCACCCAATGGGCTAAAACCACCATCGTGGTCGTTGTCGTCAAATTTAGGGTCCCGGGGGCTATCCTGGTGCGGAGGGACAAAGAGTCCGTCATCGTCGCCGTCGTCGTCTTCCTCCCCCCACCTTTATGACTTTGATGGTGACGGGATCAAGCCGGGCCTGAACAAAAGATCAAAGGTTAGTCGTGGTTCATCAAGGAAGAGTCAAAGACGCCGGCGTTCTTCGGCGTTCTTTGAAGAACGCCGAAGAAAGACTGAAAAGTGCACAGAGGGAAAGTTCTTACGCCGCTCTTCAGAAGCCCACCGGCCTCCCACATCTGGCCGAGTTGGTTAGAGCACTGATTGCAGCGCCGTGACACACCTATCAAACGCGGGCAAAGTGGTGTAGAGCGAACCGGGTCTCTTGTGCCCAGAATGAGACTTGTTAGGTGGCGTCTGATACAAGCGGGTCCCAGGCACGGGGGCTTCCCGCAAGGGGTCATTGCCATTGACGTGATCGCAAGAGAAGAGATATAGCCATCGTGTTAGCAGGAGGAGACATCGGGATCGACGACACATCGGGATCGACGACGCATCGGCACTCCGGTCCAGCCAGTCTTGGAGCTGTGGTGATGCTACTACTGTGCTGCCATCGTTGCCATACGTGATTTGCTGTTGAGTGTGCAAGTTCAAGTCCTTTTTGACCACCGCTTCCTTGGAGCCGGCAGGGCCCGGACTTGGTTGTAAAGGGGGTAGAACCACTTGACTGCTGGATGACGTGACCGCGTGGGCCATGCTGGGATCTTGGATGTGGGCGAGGATCTGGCAGTTGTATGAAGTTGATTCCAAGTACTATCGTATAAGCCCGATCTGAAAGTGACCGTGCACGCCATCCCCGGCGTACGATAGTTACCTGGTTGGTTCTGCCAGTAGTCACATTTCAGCATATGCTCAGAATGATAGGCGGCTTCGACTTTCAAGAGTCTGTTGAAGACCCTGTCCTCGCTGAGAAAGCTTTGAATCTGGAGGATATTCATAAGATTATCTCCTTATGCTCGAGTTCTTGTAGGCGACGAAGATGTCCTTGATCTCTACCAGGTATCCTCTTGCCTGAGGACATCATCGATCTGACGTGCCTTCTTGGTGGTGTTGTCCATAAGCATCAGTGCGCGCGTGTACTTGGTACGTACGTCGGTGATGAACCGGTTCTGCTCGTCCTTGCCGAACGTCGGCGGTGCATAGAAGGTGAACTGCTGGACGTGGGCCATGATGCTGTCGGTGCAACTCGACCTGCAGTGCCGTCTTGGCGAAGGAGATGGGTCCTTCAGTCCATCGGGCGGTTTAAGAAAAGGTTCCATGTGAACAGCGGTTGGACGTGGGTTAGCCGATCCTAAGCTATATGGAAGTTGAAACAGGCCCTCATCCATCTGCGACCAGAACATCTCCCAGGTGCGGGCATCCGGGTCGCTCGACGAATCGTCGCTATCTTCGTCAGCGGCATCTTGCGGCAAGTGTAACATCCAAAGCCAATCCTCCAACTCGATGCGTGAGAAATGATAAGGCACAGTCAGGCCAAGGTGGTGCTGGAGGACACTTCCAAGATATCCTACGGCAGGGCTTGCCGTTGGCTGGGGGTTGACAAGTGCGAGCCTGCCATCCACCTCCTTGTCCGCCAGGCGCCAGGGATGGTAACGCGCACGGACCATATGGGCACCAACGTGAAGGCGGCAGCATCCCTTCGTCAGCTCGGCATCTTTGAGAGAGCGGCGGCGGCGACCTCGAAGAACAAAAGGGATGGCGAAGTAATGGGTCCGTGCGCGGTTTCCAAGGGGCTGCTCACCATGGGCTGTGGGCGGTAAGAATAGTTGGCAGTGGGAACTGCTGGTGGGATAGAGTAACTCTTTGCGAGGGTCCCTCGGTATTCTGGCGGGTATACCTGCGTGAGTATCATCCCAGCTGATTGGTGTAGGCATCCGTCCGTATATCTCATTCGACACATAAGGAAGTGCCGTCACAGTTACTCAAAGCTGATGGGAGTTTGGCACCGGATTTCTGCAGAGTCTGCTTGTGGTGCGACTTTTCTATGTCGTTGGTTGTCGAGTCCTCTGTGTTGATGATCTTGAGGCCACAGGGTCTGGCGTGCCTTGTGTTAGGTTCTTGGGGGGTGAAGTCATGAATAGACTCGACAGTATAGGGCTGGGTCTGGCTTGAACCACTTGGACGACAGAATAAACCTTGGGAGAACTTGTCAATAAAGTCATCATGAAAGAGCACTAGCCAAGGTTAAGTAGGTGGGTACTTACCTGTATAGTCGTATCGGCGATATACTTGAGAGCCGCCATGACTTTTCCAATCACCAAAGTGTAAGCTGGTCTTTGGCCCTCTGTGGATCTGTTTCCTTTGGCCTTCATCAAACAGAGAGTTGATGGTATTGGCATGTGCAAGAGGCTTGGGGGATAGGCGGCCGTGGCATGGTTGGTCGACTTGGCCATTGTAGACTGAGTGAATTTCTCATACGAGGTAACCCAGGAAATGACATGAGGTTGCTGATGTCGAAGGGCTTCTTGGAGAATTGTCAGAGGCTTTGGTACTCCTAGAGCACGCGAGCGCCACTGACACTCTTCCTTCACAGACAGACAAGAGACACTGACTCCATCTCCTATGGACTATGAAAGAGCCGTCATTGGTCTCTTAACGTCCAAGAAAAGTGAGCGCCACTAGTGCTCCGCTTTTATAAGATGGGCGAGAGCCACTGTGATTCTGTTAGCCGTAGAAACAGGCAACAACCTTTGTTACTACCAGAATAGGCGAGTACCACTTGGCAATATGTTACTTACAAAACATGCGAGAGTAACTGAGCCCTGTATATGTCAACTCCCAAAAGCATAAGCGCCACTTTTCGAGGCGAGAGCTACCAGTGCTTAGAGAATCAAGTTAGCAAATCTGCGGGAATCTTATAAGTAAATATGCCAATATAACCATTGGCCTGGCTCACTCCTCTTGTTGATAAGATCGAGCCGCCGACACAAACATGTAAGTGGATATACATACAGACATTACTCGACATCTTTTTCAAACTGTCTCGATGTCTTGGGTATATGTTGTCTGATCGTTGAGTGACCGATCGACTGTGAACTTGGTTGTTTGTTCGGCGTTCTTCGAAGAACGCCGAAGAATGCCGAAGAAGGGCTAGGAAAGGCTGCAGCAAGTGAACACCCGCGCTGTCTAATGTAGTACATTTGCGCTTCTGGTCTGCCACCATGGTTTCTGTGCCCGAGTGTTCTTGCCCTAGGTTTTGGATACCTTCCAAAGGGAAACGATCGTGCCTGTCTCGTGGAGAAGGTCCTTGCATGCATCCAGGAGAGAGCTGTTGCTGCACATACGCAAGTGTTAATTGGCTTTGTTGCGACGTTGACACTTACAAATGCCGTCCTTGTCACAAGTGATGATGCAAGGCAGTGAAGAGGAACAAGGAAGGTGCAGCCCACAAACCTTTGGAAGAGGATGCTTGTGTGAACATATGAGAGATACTTACTTGTCGTTGATCTCGAGCGGGCAGCCGCATTGCAACTCTAGCTGCAGAGCCTGTCCCAGTGGCGCGCTCTGGGAACTTCTTACCTCGGATGTTTAAGTTCTTGTAGGCGATGAAGTGCTTGGTGATCATGGAGGAAAGTCAGGGATCAACTTCCAGGTGACCATGCGCTTGAAACACTTCGACAACATGGTGTTCAAGCGCTCGACGACGTAGTCCTGAGCATATCGGTAGTCTGCCAGGGCAGGGACACGGACAAGGACTTGGCCGGCAGCAGTGGTGAAACTGTACTGGTCCTCTGGGAGCTTCGTGACGCCGTACATGGCCAGGAACAGGACCATGTGTGCCTGGAACTCGAACTCCGAGTTGGTCTCGGAGTTCAACTCGTAGAGGACCTCGTAGCGCTTCTCTGTGGCCTCCTTCATGGGCAGGTTGAATGAACGCTTTCTCCCAGGTCTTGGAGCCTGCGAGGACCTTACCTGTGAAGAAGCGCTTCTGCTTCTTCTCCCCAAGCTCGAGGTGAAGGCGACCACCAGAGTACGGCTTGCAGCCAACACCACGCCAGAGCATAGGTCACAGACTAAACAGCGGTGGGTTTGCAGCGCCTTTCGGGACCTGCCAGCCTAAGATATAGCCGACCGGTAGTCACCAGGTAGTGGCTATGAGAGGCTTGGAGATGCAGGGTCAGTATGGCAGTGGTGTTGGGGTGGCGAGGGAGTATGATATGAAGTGCATGATGTCTTATGTGATGAAGCGTGTGTTGGGATGTACGTTGAGGTGTACGTTGAAGGGAAGTGTACGTTGAAGGGAAGTGTACGTTGAAGTGTACGTTGAGGTGTACGTTCAATGTGATGGTAGTTTGGAAGGGAAAAGAAGATGAAGACAGGGTAGAGTCATGGGCTTTACCTACGCCCTGACTTACGAAAGATCATTTTTCATCTTGGGTTTCCTTCCCACAGTGAAGTGTGAAAGATGGTGAAGTATGAAAGACGGCGAATTATGAAAGACGGCGAAGTATAAAAGGAATTGTATGCTTGTGTATGCCTTGGCTTGGAGTAGGTGATGACTTACCATGCAAGAGACATTGGTGGTGAATAACGATGAGGAAAAGATGTTGGTGATGATGAGAGGAAGGAAGAGAAGAGAGGTCCAGGTTCACTGAGGGACGAGAGGGCCTATTTATACATGCCCAGATCGATTGTCTGCTTAGTCTCTGGTCTAAGGGAATGCCGTTTGGTATACCGCCATAATCGGATAATCGGCATAATCGAAATAATCGGACGGAATCGATTCGAGAGACACTCGTCACGTTCCAGTGACGGCCATGGGTAACTTGGCGGGCAGACACCGCATAACTTGCCCGATAGGCATGAACCTGGTGATGTTCCCGTCAACGCTCGGTCGAAATACGCAAACCACACCCGATAGACATGAGCCTTGTGATGCACCCGTCAACTCGCCGTCGAAATACTGCAAATTACAAATCGAGGCAAGTGCAATCATGCCCTGAGGTACATTCTTGTGTTGAATTGGTGACGGCAAAGTCCTTTCCTTGCACCAGCTGGAATAATTCTGCCTAAGAGAACTGATGCTCTCTTTGCGTGGTAGATGGTTAGCGGCACCCCGAAGGATAGCGTTTCAGATGAGTGTATGTTTGTGCCAGGGCTAAGAATGAGTCGCTCTAGTTTAGGTATACATACAATTCCACCTCATAGAACTACAGAGTTCCCTCTCTAAAACATGTTGTGATCTCTTGGTCTTTCTTTTCACGTTGATGTAGAGGTAGATGGCTAAGTGTGTCACTCGTTATTATGCCTTTATAAGTAGAATGCTGTAATGGATATGATCTGACTTATACAACCGTCATGACTCGCTTCTTGCCAGATACGTAGCGGTCCGGTCCCTCCTTCCAAAGGCTCGTAGGTACTCTATAAGCAGATGACCATCTTGCATAACCAACGTATTAATTCCCTATGTATATTAGAAATTGCACAAGGACGACACGAATGGCAAGGAGAGATGGAGGAAATCATCATGCTCTAATTCAAAACGCCATGGCTCTATCCAGGTCTAGCATCTGTCTACCTTGCAGCCTAATTATCGTGTTGTCACAACGCCACGCTCTAGTCTAGCCTATCTAGAATTCATAAGGATCATCATAACTGTCCGTCATCAGCACCTTTCTACGCTGGTCTGAACCATTGGTGGTAATGTGTCTGTTGTCGGCTCAACACTGTATGGGCTGCCTCCGGAAGATACCCCACCAGCATTCAGGTTGAGTAGATTCATCGTTATCGTCCCAGTCATCTTGACAAGGGAGAAGGTCCTCTTCCAAGCACACCACCGGGTCGTCTCCTTGTGACAAGAGATCCCGGAGGGTCGATAGGAGCTTTTTCGTCACGGCGTCTCTCAGGGGTACCATAACGACTGCCCGGGCATCGCTGTCACGTGCCAGGTGATCCTGAATAACCGATGAGAGCAGCACAGGATGGTCGTCGTCATACAAGGGATCAGCTGCCAGCACGATCTGTATATGGTTGGTAAGTAATGGTCAACATATATCCTCAGAGTGTGCACTGGGCTACGATCTAACCTTGAACTGGTTCTTCTTCGCGAAGAGCTGACCATCATCTTCGCCCGATCCACCCCAAGTCAATGCGTCTGCCTCGACCCGACCCCCACAGGCCTCGATCAAGGCGCGGTTCGCACCGACATTGAAGGCAAGGTTTGGTACGATGCTCGGAAGATCACTGAGTGCCACTCCGGTCTGCCAAATTGCGGCAGCTGCCATACCGAGGAGACCGGTTCCCGACCCAAGCTCTAACACATTGACGGAGGCATCCATAGCCGACTCAGACAGCAGGTGAGACAGCGGCCCGGCGGCGATCCGGCTTAATTGCTGTGCAAGGACGTACGAGGAACCCCATGTCTTCAAGCCCAGCGCGTCGCCAGTAATAGGGGGCTCACGGATTATCAGCTCGAAAGGCGGGTAGGCGGCATCTTCGAAGGGCCATCTCCGTGTGATCTCGCCCATGCCGGCTCTGCCACACCGCTCGGACAAACGCCGGCTGGCCTCTTCCCACAAGACCTCCTTATGGTCATCGTCGTCGATCCATTTGAGGCTGCTCGAGATGATGGTACCAAGATAAGCCGCCACTTCGCGGCGGAATGCCGCAGAGTTCCCGTGGTCTCTCAGAATAATCTTGCGTGATGAACTGGGATTCCAAACTGGTGGATCGACTTTCAGTTTTTGAAGACATGCCAACAAGTCCTCAAAGGTTGGCTTTTGCCAAACTTGAGGGTAGTCCGCCGGAGAGGTATGCATATTTAAGGGATTTGTTTTTTATTTTATCTTTTTTTTCTAAAGGCCACGCACGCGAAGATTCAAGAAGAAGGCAGGAGGGAGAATTTGAGTTGGGAAAGAGAAGGGAAATAGGAGAAGAGAAGGAGAAAGCGGTACAAACGGACAAGGGAGTCTATTTACCTACATGTGGACAGCGGGAGGTCTAGAACATCTGCCATCCTGGATGGATACTGGATTAGCGTGTCAGATCGAGTCAATCAATCATACGGTATTCCGAGCACTGAAAAAGGCATCTGGCGGCGCCGACTTGTTCGGGAGGAAGCCATAAGCCCGCTATAGGCAGGTACGAAGGTACCTGTAGAAAAATAGCAGCCTAAGGGTCTAAAGGTCCACTGATACCAGACTTGACTCCAATCAGCTACTTTCATTGGCTGATTGATATGGACCCACTTTTGACTGCCGCTGCGGTGCTCCATGCAATTTTGACCTCAAATATGGAATTTTGGTGACTTGCTTTTCCTCCTTCCTTTTCCTTCCTCAAGCATCGTCCTCATCAACGCTGCGTTTCTATGCCACAAACACAGAGAGGCTGCGCAAGCAGTCTCTCGGCCTGGTTTTCTTCTTTCGGGAGATTTCCAGGCCTTACCATTGCATATGAGAAATTCGGAGTAATCTTCACTTTCTACCAGTCGCCCGCCCAGCGTGGGATCTGACGTGGTCTGTCCGTAAGGACCTGGCTTGACTCTTCAAGTCTAGAATGGGCATCAGAAAACAGGGCTCCGGCACCCTCGTGCATATCCGCAAGGAGAAGACTTGGGGCGACCGTTGTACCCTATGGGAGAGCTGTTCTGAAGATTGTGTGTACAAAATCACTTGAGTGCAATACGCAGCGTGGGTGGCAGTCTTTTCGTTTGGGGGGACCATGCGCCTACAATTCGATTCTGATTACTCTGATGAGGACGATGCTTCACCCTTCTTTTTCTTCTAGGTACGTGGTACAAAGACATCCTTCCCTCCCACATGATCTAGGATACTACTAATTATCTGAAAATCCACACGATTCCTCAAGCCATCTGCGAGCACCCAATCGCACCCTACAGCCATGTCTAGCACCGCCCTTGTGGCATGCATGCGTCGCATTCAAGCATCGTCATCGTTGCCATCTTGAGCGTTATCTTCGTCTTCATAGCCGACATCTGGCGTTTCAAAACCGTAGATAGCTGACATTTTCGGATTTGTCATGGCTTTAATTGACCGCAAGTCTTTCATTAGTTGATCATATGCGTCTTTGTTCGTGCCAGCCTCGCCCAAGGACTCTCTCACTCGGTCTCCTGCTTGTCGGATTTGGTCGAGGGTCGTTCTTCGTCCATCATACTGGTGACGACCCAGCTGAAGGCTAAAGAGTAGATCCTGCGCAGTGGCATCCGTCTCGTCGAGTAGGTCGGTCAAATATTTCTGTTGGGTGGAAAGCTGCTTACGCGGCAGTTCTTCGTTCTTGTCGTTCTGGAACCTTTCCACCTTTTTGGTCCAGATCTGTTGAAGGATGGGTTTGCCAACGTAGCTCTTCACTTCCTTCACATCTTGGTCGAATTCTTGCAGTGCCTTGTAGACCTCGATGCTCTCCTTGCTCTGCTCGTGAAGTCTGCGAGTAGAATCGCAGTACCGCATCGCGGCTGAGTCCTTGTTGTCGTCGTCGAATGGTGAGTTGACAGTGCCTCGTGGCCGTCGTCCTTCCGCGTTGCCATTGATGTCGTCCCTCTTGGCAAGTGCGTGTGATCTGGCGAGGTCGGCAGCGAACGGGTGAACCACAAAGGGGGCTCCGTTAGGGCTCACATAAGGCATGCCGCCGAAGGACGGGAAGGGGTTGTAGGAGACGGGCATGTGGTGACCATTGCTTGGGCCAAAAGGCATGGCGAGCTGCGGGAATCCGTACTGGTCTGTGTTCATGTCTTTGGTTCGCTGCTGTTTGCGTGCCATCTTGCCGTCTCTTCGGGTTCGGGATCTTGAGGCGGAGTTGAGCGCAGATGGGCATTTGAGATGGGGTTACTGGCGAACGCTGCTTTATCAAATAGCATAAGGTCGACGAAGCACTTTGTATCCCACGATTCTCAGTGCACACTACGAGATCATCACGAAAAGCGATTTGTTCATTGAGTAGCTCTTCCTTATTGTTGTTGTCATCATATGCCTAGCAAACTAGGCCACGTTCTATTGAAGTTTGTCAGGCCATAACACGTGTAAATTTGTGCGTGCTTTGAGGTTTCCCTGAGCTTATGGCAACTCACGATCAAGCACTGAGGCGGTGAGCTGACTACCTCAGCACCATGGCCATCAATCTCGGGGAGCGACAGATAGCAATAGCCATGGCCTTCAAGAGATGGGAAGGCGGCCACCCAACAGTTGGATGCTTGGCATATTCCCGGCTTGTCTCGGACCCCTCGCCGTACCTGGTCTCTATGCAGCATACATCTATCGAGCAAGCCAGTCAGCCACGGGCCGAAGACCCCATCTAAGCCCACGTGCATGGTCGTCCATGTGCGAAGCCGCGCTACATCCTACCTCACCACGTTGTATCTATTCATGTACTGCAAGTCATGGTACTTGGATCCGTACCTCACAGATGTACCGCTTGTGAAGACGAGCGTGGGTGGGGTGGCGATGTTGGAAGAAAGAAACATCCAGGGCTTCCAACACCATCGCACACACCAGTAGGACCCATTACACGAACCGTACAGGGGCAGCACGTTGTGTATCCACACATGATGGTCGACCGTCCTCCATGGAGATGACAATATTGTCCACTAGCTACCATCATACGACGAGCACGGTAAGGGGGAAGGGTGGATGGGGGATCAATCACACACGATGCCGGCCTGCACTGCCACGAGCCTCTATAGCTAGACCTGTGGACTCAACTGAAGAACAGGCATACCAGACATGGGAGAGCTTTGTAATCCATCCTGCATACCATAGTAAGCAACATAGTCAATCCATGAGATGATCTACTCATTCTGGATCCATTTGGTGGAACGCCGCCATTCTTTCTGACAGGACCATGTATCCTCATCTACTGCTTGCTTACCCAGTTGGCTGCGGATGGATGGGCGAGGAAGGAATCATTTACATACACACCTTGCTCACCTATCTCTCATTCCCATCCTACATACCTACACAGCCTAGTTGGATGCCGACACCCGGAAGTATAATCATCCCAGATGGAAGACCGGGGTGTCATGATGCCTGCGACTGCTTGATACAGTAACGTGGGTGTAGATACTGTGTGGGTGTGTTATTAATAGGATCGGATTGAGACTCATTTCTATCAGCCAGGTTATGACATATCTCAAGAGCTGCTCCGTTCTAAGCGCCATGCGTGCATACCACCCTGGCTAAGCGCGTCCTGCATATCATTAGACGATGATGGAATCTAGGTAAGTACGGAGGTACTCAACCTGATCGCATTTGCCTGCTTGCTTTAGCTTCACCACTGTTTGCTCGCTTAGCTCTTGCTTGCTTGATTTTCACTTTTGCATGCATGCATATCTGCTGAATACCTACATACATGCACCTGCTACTATTGCTGCTTGCTACCGTGCATTTTGCATTTCTTCTTCTTCCAAGGTTTGTGCTGCCCCCTCTTTCTCCTTCTCTTCTCGTCTATTCGGACCCCGCTTAAGAGTATGAAGTCGGATAGGATTGGCATCCATGCTTACTTTGTGTTTGTTGGCGGGGTCCGGGATCCTGGGGACCTGAGATAGATGGCTGTGTTGGTATGTCACCACATTTCAACATTCAATAGCTGCTAGCTGAAGAGGTCGCTTCAATCTGGCTCTACATTTTCTGCCCAGGTGTCGTGTGGCCAATGAGGTTTACGAGCCATATGAGTAATCCGGCCCATCTTTGCTGTGGTGTTACCAGAGCGCTGGGTCAAGCCGACCTGCATACTTGCATATTGGAACTGCTCCAATAACTTACACACTCTCTTCTCCATACTTGCTGTAACTGGCCAATCCAACCAGAACCCCCACCCACACTATCAATTTGTTTGCTTCTACTGTAACTTTCTATGTAAGAAGGCGACGGAGCATCTCCCCCTCTCAACTCCATGTTGTTGAAGCTAAGCGCCCAACCAACGACGAACCGGCGTTATTCTGCCCTTGCATGCGATGAGGAAACCGGACCTGCATCGTCTGATCATCAACGAAAGCCCATGCGCCCCTCCCCTGTCCAACCAGGCATTCTCGTGTAGCCCCGCGTGGGTTGAAACGACGATCTTTCTTTGTTCCTTTTCGTCCGTTCTATCCTTGCTTTCCACAACCCCTGCCAAACCTTCTTGACCTCTGTTGGTACTGTACAGTAGTAGGTCCGCTGCCCGCTGCCCGCCGAGCCATGCAACGGCGCCAGGGCCCAACGGGTGGCTTCCCGTTCCCGGCGGAGAGCTGGTTGCCGGCAGCTTCTATTCTGCATTACCTAAGTGAGTAATGCCGAACCGCCATTGTGCAGACAACAAACTGCAACTACAACTATTGCATCCACAACCACAATTATTGCCGAGCGACACGATGGGGAATGAGTCTGGGACTCCAGCGGACCTGCTACTACTTGGTACGTACCCATTTCATGGTATAATGGGGCGAACCTGCTTAGTTGGACTCAAGTCTTCGCCATGACACCGATCTCGGACTCGCACCGGAAATATATTCCCGACAGTACCCTTGCCCAGGCCATAGGCCGGATGCAAACAAGGTCGGGGGCGCTCGCGTTCCTTTCGGTCTGTGCAAGTAGCCGGGTGGGTGTGTGTGCCTACCGAGTTGTCGGGACCAACAGCGACGGCTTGAATAGGAAGGTGGCCCTAATATACGCCAGGTATGCGGAATATGCAGTTGGGGGCGAGAAGAGGGGGGCAGAGCAGCGCCATTCCATACATAGCACACATACCACACGATCGGCTCGGCGGGGAGGTAGGAGAATGCGTGTGGTGTGCCAGGTAAAGTGTCCTTCAAGGGGGGCTGGACACCATTTCCAGAGTCGTCGGTCTTCAGAGCTCTTCAGCCTCCGTTCGCCGGCCGGCCGCCATCCTTCCCGGCCCCAGGTGTAAGCAAGCGGATGCGGGTACGGGTAGGAGCATAAGACGTCCATCCATCAGCTACCTTTACTAAAGCGCGATTGGCTGCCCAAGCCAGCCCGCCCACACCCTCGAGAGTTCTTCGCCTTCTTCCCTGTAGCGGTATCCCGCAGCAGTAACAGCGGTAGCATCGTGCATCTGTCGTGGCTATTTTCAGTACCTACCAATGCCTCCCGTCAGCGATACACAACTAGGCCTGATCTCTTGCTTGCTTAGTATTCAAAGCAAGAGAATAGGCCCAGTTTGGTCTACTCTCCCTGGCGTCTTGTTTATATTCGAGATGCAGCGTCACCCAAACTTGGAATCTCAAGAATGCTGGGTGTTCGTGTTGCTGTTGCTGCGTCCGCTGCTCTCGCGTCCGGTGTTTGGGCCCTACCGGATGTGGCGATCCGATTTTGCGGATGATGCTTGTTCATGCTCCCATTCGATTTCTCCCGAAGGACTACGTATGCAAGCGAAGCTTTAGTGTGTAAGCAGCGCAGCACCGGTGTACGAACTGCCTGCCCGGGTTTTCATGGCTCTCTTTGCGGGGGACGATGCTTTAGGTCATTCGTCGTTGGATAGGCAGAAAAGGTCGTTCATCCACTGTAATAAAGTACGTGACCTGCAATCAATATGCCGAATGCGGCAGTAGAAAAGATCTGCGAACTGCCTCGCTCAGCAGCTGGGCTGCCTGCATGACGCATGCAGGGTCGCGCACTCGTTTACCGCCGTACCCGCTATCATGTCAACAGATTCGGCAGGATCAGGATGCGAGACATTTTGCCTCTCTCCTACTTTCGTGGCCGCCGCGCCGCTAGTGCATACATACAACTAACCACGATGATGACTTCAAAAACGACCATGCAGCAGCACTCATCTGAAACACTTTCCAACATATACCCACCAACATCCATCCTCTACCCGTACGTAATCATAGTGTATGTAGTACGGCGAAGCAGAGACGTCATTCTCCAAGCCTATCCATCCCCTTCGGAATCCGCTTTTGTGTGCAACCGACTGAATCCCTTTGGGCGTACGCAGAACCAACTTGGCTCGCGTCCGCCGGTTGAGAGACCACGAGACCGAGACCCAGGTGAGCGAGCACAGCATACGTCAGCACATGCAGGGTCATCTTCTTCATCACACGACACGACATTCCATTGCATTATTCATTGGCATCCCAGATTTCGATTGCGAGTTATATCTCATGTGGTATCGTGCAATTACATCAGAGATTTGCTGCTGCTACATAGATTTCGGCAACACGGCCGAAAGTGTATGCTGCCAGGTTGTCACCCGCTGCCAAAGAGGAGAAATAAAAAAGTAAAAAAGTAAAGATGTGCAATGCTGCTCGGCAACCAACGGCGAGAGGCTTCGTCTTTGTGTTCTCCCTCATGTTTCGCTTGACTTTCCGCTTTGCGTGCGGCCCTCGTCTTTCTATACCCGGGGCATGTACCCATCATCGCGTCACGTCGTGCAGGAACCACTTCATGCAAAAGCTGGTACCTGCATATGTTTTCCATTCCAGATCCTGTATCCTTATGTGATAATGCAGATGGTGACAGAACACCTTGAGGGGGGAGAAAGGAGAGAAAGAGATAGAAAGCAGATACGCCTTGAGAGTATATAGAAATGGAGAAAATTGCTGGTCCATGTAGGTGCTACGCCGTGACTCCTATGCTCGAGAATTGCCAAATGTCGTTCCGAGTGTCCGTTCCATTCCAAAAGAAAACAGGTAAAACAAGTATGCATGTAGGGCCTATCTCCTTCCCTATTCTCGCTGTATGATGATGTTAACCTGCCGCTGGCACCTAAACCCAGGTCATCATGGGCGGTGGCAGCAGCCAAAAATGAAAATGCCGTCCTCTATAATTCGCCTCCAATAACAAATTGGTTGCCCCAGAAATTCAATCATCCCTCCTCTTCTTGGACGTTTATGCGCCTACACCTCATGCGGCACCGGAAACCTCTTGGGAAATGGCATCCTTCAAGTTCGCAAGTCTCGCGCGCATCTTCAACAGCTTGTCGAGGTCTTCTTGCGGTGGATCCCGGACCGAGATCAGTTCGTGGTGAAGAGTTTCGTATCTCTTGTAGTAAATCTCGAAATCCTGGGCTTTCTTCAAGACTGATGGGCTCACACGAGGCTTCTTCGTGGGCTGCACGACTTCCATATCTCGCGTGTAATCCTTGCGCTTCTTCGACACAGCGGATGTGCCATTCGAAACACCATTCGTGCGTGCTGCTTGCCGTTGACTCTGGCTCTGGCCGTGGCTATCGTCGTCAAAGTCCGAGGCATTGGTAGGCGGCGAGGATGCCAAGGGCGAGGATTTGGCCGGAGACGTATTCTTGCTCTTGTATGAAATATTCGACGACGCGGTGACCCGCGATCCCTGACTCGCATCTGAAGGGCGGTGCTTAAGCGACGTTGTTGCGTTGGATAACGGCTTCGGCGCCTCCTTTGTCTTGTTCAAACGCTTGGCAAGCGGTGCGCCAGAGCTTGAACTGCTGTCTTCCTCTTCGCGAGACCGCTTAGGGGCCGCCTTCGAAGTGGCTGCAGACGGTTTGGCAGGGGCAGCCTTTGGTGCTCTGACCACTGGCTTGGCCTTGGGCTTCGATACAGGTGCTGGTGCTGGCGATTCCTTGGGCTTCTCAAGAATCTTCTCAGCCAACTTCGAGATCGTCCGGTCCACTGTCTTCTCGGCGGGTTTCGGCTTCGTGGAAGCGGACAAGGGGACCTCATCTTCGCTACTTGAAGAATCTTGCACGAATTCCGCCGACAGCACTTTCTTGGCTCCAGCCTTGTCCGTCGGCTTGGCTTTGGTCGCAGGTACTGACTTCTTTGGCGGAGCTGGCTTCTTGGTGTTGTTCGACAGCAGGCGCTTTGCTTGCGTTTCTCGATCGCTCACCTTGGCCTTGGGTTTGGAGGCGACTGGGTGAGAATTGGACCTGGCCATAGCTTCACCGCCCTTGGTCTTGGAGCTTTCGTCGCTACTGTTCTTGCCCGCCTCCTCTGGCTTGGGGGCTTTGGGTACAGGGGTGATGTTGCCCTTCGCAAGCCGATCTTGAAGTTTGCTCAGTATGATGCCCTTGCCCCGGTCTACCCTCTTTAGCAGGCGCTCCCATTCGGGTGCGGTAGCACTGTAGCGTTGCTTGTCGTATTGCTTGATCGCATTGTCGATGGCGGCCTGGCGCTCATCCTGCGAGTCGTATTCGTAGCTCCAGACGTCGAGCTCCTTCCAAAATTGTTTCTTCATGCTCCATTTGCCGTTGACCAGGTCTGCAACCCTGCCGAGGACATCCTTGAATTCAGACTCGGTCCCGCCCCATTTCGTCTTCAAGTGCTCCGGGGTTTGATCCCGCACGGCTAGTTCGTGTACAATGACACTGCGTTGCTCCTTGTTCTTCTCCAGCTTTTGTTGTGAGGCTGTAAAAGCCGGGTTGAGCGAGGGTGACATTACACCATTGGGGGCGGGACTCGTAGGCAGCGACCTTGTCGTACTGTTGGATGCGTATACCGACGACATGGCATTCTTACCGGCCGGCAGCACCTTGGTCGTCTTGCCTCCCTTGCCCTTGACAACCTTCTTGACCGAAATCGTGGACTGCACCGGCAGGATCGGCTTGTTATGCTTAAAGATCGACATTGTAGGATGTGGCAGCTTTTGCGCTTTACTGGCCGACTCGGCAGGATTTGTGAGGAATAAATCGTAGTCACAGGAATTGGGTGTAGGCTTGATGTCGTGTTCTTGGTTGCCGTATCGCAAGCTCTGCAGGTACAGTTGTTTAGCACTGGTTTGGGGACAAGAGATCGTGTATGAGGATGAAGATGGCAATTTTATTCCCCAGACCACGGTGAAGAGGACCTGGGGGCATCAAACAGGACGATTGTGCGAATCCAATTACGAAGCGAGAAGAATGAGCATGCTGCCCATTCATCTCGCTCTTGTTGTTGGCAGAACAATAGTGGGAGACCCTGGGCGAACACCTGAACAACAACTTACCGGATTGTTCCCTAAACATAATTCGAGATTCTGCCCATTTTGTACACATCTAATCATATCCTCAATTACATCGTCATTCAGGACAAGCCCAAAGGCCTGCATTGGTATAGAACTGGGGGTGTTGGCTGGGCTCTCCAGTTGGAGGCCCGTATCGGGGATCGCGAGTGCCGGCATGTTGAGAGGTGAGCTCGGAGCTCAAGGGGGAGGGAACGATGTTGTTTGGCGTGTAAACTAATGTATGAAGCAAGTAATGTCGAGGATGGGGATATGAGGAGTCCAGTTGAGGTTCGTTCGAGGCGAAGGACCTGCACCTGCACTGCACTCTGCACCCAGCCCGACTATGGAGAGTCCTGCGTGACAATGGTCGATCTCGAATGCAGCTTGGTTACATGATCAGGCGGATAGCGAACTTGGCTAGCAAATTACAGAGAAGGATGGGTAGAGGCAGGAATACACTCGTTACGGAAAGCCAAGTCAAGTAGGGAATGGTAAATGGCTCGGTATTCAAGCTGCAGTTGTAGTAGTAGGAGAGAAGAGCAAAGCAGAATTATGGTAGGCAGGTTAGAAAGTACGAGCGAGAGAGAGGTTGTACGGGTCGGGTCCTGTCCCTTTGGGTCCAAGACTCAAGAGGAGAAAGGAAGTCAGCCCGGGGTGAGTGGATGGATTGGATGGTCCATGGATCAATGGTGGATGGTGGATCAAGAGCGTGAGTTGAGTTGAGTTGAGTTGCATAGAACAAGTGGGTCCGCCTAAGACAAAGTACTGCCCAGGTACACTTTGTAATGGTTTGTTGCACAGAGCGACCTTTGCAGTGCTCCCAGCGCTCTCAGCGCTCTCTCTCTCTCTTTCTCATACCTAAGGCTATGTACTTCTCTCTCCCCCAAGCTCAAGCCCAAGCCCAAGCCCCCAGCAAAGCACCACCAAGGACAAGGGTCTTGGATGTACGGGAGCAGCAGGGCAGAGATAGACCAGCTAACAGCCATTTCAAGTAGGCAGGCATTACCAAGGAGGTACAGCGAATTAAACACTTGCAGAACAAGTGGTGTTTGTACATGGTTGTTGTTAGTTGTATGCAAGGTAGTCAAGCAGTGTTCAAGCCAACCTTATTAGTCTGATGCGCGGTGCTGGTGCTGGTGCTACCGCTGCATAGCATCCATCAATTGTCTGTGTATGTGGTATGCATTTGGTTTCCTCTCCCCTCCAGTAGGTGCTACCGACCTACTAATAGCCACTGTTCATGCATATAGCAACTCTTTGTGTCAGTCAATCTTTGGGTATTATGAATCTTTTTGTGTGTCCGTGTACTACCCCCCTCTCCTCCTTCAACGACGCTCTCTTTCTCTTTCGCCTCAGCTTGGTCTGGTCAGTCTGGTGGAAAGCTTGGTACACAAAGCAAAAAAGCCAGCCCAGCAAGCATGGCCTGGGGCGATCCAATGTACCTAATCCAGGTAGTCAGGACCAGAAGACATCCCCCCTGCGTTTCAACGATTGTTGATGATGATCGCTACGTATATGAAATGTATGTACTATTCTTCCGTATTAGCCACTTACTCACATGGATTATGCGGGCGACAGAGTTGATTCGATTTGACCAAACTTCAAGGCCTTTTAAACGACCACTGACCCAAATGAGGGCAGTCGTTGTCACAGTCGTGGCTAGCGTGATGCGAGAGACAGGACAAAGAGACAGGGAGAGAGATGGGATTCTGCCAACCCGCAGAGTAATTGCCCGTCTGTATCAGTCTGGGCTGTGTGTTTCCTTCCGCCCCCGTCGTTCCCAGTCAGCCAGTCAGTCTCTTACCTAATGACATAAACAACATGAACATACTAGACATACAACCTACATATGTTCTGTGAAGACATCCCGCCTTTCCTGACTATCGTGCACGCCCGCCGCAACGGTACAAATACCCACCGGAAACACGGCTGTTGGAGAGGGGGATACGACCTGGGTAACGAATTATGTAGAGAGAACAAGGAAGTACAATTGAGATATACCCATCTAGGAGCCCTGACAACCTTAACCCGGTTTTACCGTTCTCTAGAAGGAGCAAAAGAAAGTCCAAAGCGCAATGATGCCCCGCCTACCGCCAGGTTACTTAGTCGTGAAACTACCCCCTAATCAGTTCAATCGCCAAACTACAGGGCAAGGCACACCAAACAACAGCATGTGCTACTTGCTACTATTGGGAAGCGAATAAGCATAAAAGTGAAGAGATTCCAAGGGACTTCCTTTCATTGATTACATCATGGTCGTCTTCAGTCATCATGAAATGCGCGTGTCCCACTCAGCACCAGACAGCCAGCCAAGTAGCCCGCCCACCGCCTCCCTCCCCCGAACTATGTGTGAGGCGATGTCGTTGGTGGCCATCCCCGGTCTGCCCTGTCAGCCAACGTCTGGCAGTATACGAATGGATTCCGACGGGACGATGCGAACGTGTCAATTGACCGCTTCTTGAGGCGTCCTGGCCGCCGTGGACTACAAGAGCCCCTAGCTGCGAGACCGACCACCTGCGCTCGTTTTTGGTATTAAGGAGAGTAACAATAACGATAAAAGGAAATACACGCCCGCCTCCGTCGGCTGCACAATCCGGGCAGTCGACAGCGCAGCACACAGATGTACTGCTCACGGATTAAGCCGGCCGACCCACTTGGCCGTATTGATTGGTCTTGTGCTGCGCGCACTCTCATCAGCTTTCTCCAGGCAAGCCTATCCCAGAGTACCTGCCGAGTACTGCCCCTACCTACCACTACCCAGTTGACATGCTTGCGATTAGGCACTACGACTAGTGCCCGTAGTGTCTGTACGAGAGAGCCCTCTTATGGTCAGCAACTCGTGACTATCATGTCCAAACCCGTCAAGATCGTAAGCTCAACGGGCTGGGGCGAGAAGTAAGTTGCTTCCTCTAATGCTTCCAGAGCGAAGGGCCGCAGTTTTACAGGAATATACATGTAGATAGATAATGCACATGCATACCTACCTGCGGTTTTATCTGCTGCATACATATTACCTCGCTCAAACTGCGGTTTTCGAAACCGCCAGTAAACATCTACAGCAGTGATGGTGGCCACCAATCATTGATTCATGACTGTGCTCCTGGCAGGTAAAAGTAGAGTCGTGATTGGTGGATAGGTATAGTGCAAAGCCAGGACCAGGCATAAGTTAATCATAATTATGTCAACCAACGATGTGTCTGAAACATCTTTGAACCCTGGCACTTGATTACAGTGTAAGAGAATTCACGGGACAAGAGGCTTGCCGTACAACGAAACGAGCCAAACCTTCACTAACACAACAACAGAGAGAGTCCTGGTCCCGGAAACTTAGCAATACCAGGGGACTCGTCGATAGATCACTTGTTAATAGGTTTTCTCAGAAACTCATGGTAAATTAATGTATTGCAAGCGGTTGCAGCCAAAAGATTACGGCCTCGAGGGAGAGCAGGGTCGTCGTCACATTATCTGATGAAGAACTTCTCATGGCCCGGTACAGCACACGCAGGATCTCATCTCCCAGTGTTGATTGGCTAGACAGGGTCTTCTCTCTCTCCCTCCACTTACCCAGCCAGGTATGGATGGATAAGCCCAGTCATCCCCGGCCGACACAGCAAAGGAGATGAATGAGTTGACGGGATCCTTTGGGTTCAACATTGCTTCATGTCCAACAACTCAAGGTTTTGTGGGAGCAGGAGGAACCTTGGCTTCTTCCGGTCAGCCCCTGAAAGGCTGTTATTGTGCTACATATAATGGGCACCCAGAAATGCACGGTAGTACTGCGAACTCGGGATAGTGGCCAGCGGCCAACGAATGGATAGTAAAGTATTCTTATTGGTGTCTCAAATGAGGGTAATAGAGATGTTTTACTCGTCGTTTCTGGAGTTCCCTGACAGGCAGGAGACGCAACGGCTCGGCGATTAGCTAGTGAATCTATCGGGCATACTAAACGGCCCTGCGCTCATCACTCAAATGTGCATTGTACGGGCAACGGCCCGCCCCAAGACGGTCAAATGTCTCTCAACCTCCTGCGAGATCAGGTGAGGAAAGCCCACCCTAAATAAGTCACCAGCCGATGGCCGTCTCGTAGGCGCAGACAAGCCGAATGGGTTGCACGATGTTTATCTAGGTATGAGCTGACATGAAGCGCCTTTAAAGCCTCAAAGGCCCGACTGGCAGAGGTGAAGGTGAGCAGCTTCTCCCGGCGATGACGCTTTCTGAGGCGCTTCTCGAATGGTGTTACTAAATAAAATAAAAATAAGACGCGACCGATCCCCGACTGGGACAAATTGGATGGGCGGATGTATCGACAGCGTACCTGATGGCTGGGACCGATACAGCACCTAACCTATTGCCTAGGATCGTTAGTGGATGCGCCACGTTGGAAACCGTACTGCCATCCGTCCATTCAAAGACCCATGACAAACCTGGAAAGACTCTCTCTGCCCCG
Source organism: Apiospora sp. TS-2023a (assembly GCA_038364195.1). Taxonomy (NCBI): domain Eukaryota; kingdom Fungi; phylum Ascomycota; class Sordariomycetes; order Amphisphaeriales; family Apiosporaceae; genus Apiospora; species Apiospora sp. TS-2023a. The sequence goes on along the minus strand of JAQQWQ010000009.1, from coordinate 2,568,490 downwards.
CCTTCATCACGGATATGTATCACTCGTACACTGAACTGAAGGGGGTGCCATAGCCGTGCGTACCTAAGCCTCCGCAGAACGCGCGCTTGGCTCGAATTCTGTCAATTACATCTGAATTCAATTCAATTGATCATAGAACAGAGTAAGGGGAGCAAAGAAGAGCATGCACTTTCGGCAACTCGCAACCAAAGACCCCGAGCTGGTACATGCATCTCCGCAAAAATGCCTGGTAAGGTGGGTAGTAAGTAGGTAGGCAGAAAGTAGGCAGGTACTACCTACTACCTGGATGATACGATTGACTCCCTCTGCATGGATTTGTATGGGCTCTCGCTCGTGAACTGCAGAGTAGATCCGCCGCCGGTGCCGTGGGCAGGCAAAGGTCCCCTTACCTCGCTGAATGGGATAAGCACATGAACCTCTTCGACGGACGGCCAGACAACGTGGATGGTGCAGGTGCCATGGCGACAACGGACCCATACCGAAAAAGGTCCCACACACATTGATGGCCATCAATAAGTGGTACAGGCGGAAGTACATACTATGTTGGCTGGTTGTGACGAGGATGGGTTGCTGTTTAGAGGCGGGATGGACAGCCGTTGTCTCGAAATGAAGCCAAAGTGCATCTCCGACAGCAATCCCATGTACTAAACCTGCATACGGAATAATTCAGATAGCCGCCTTTTCCATGCCTTCTTTGATGTCTTACTATTGCGACGACTATGGCTACGCTCGCAATATGCGTCCCACGTACAAACATGCCTACCTCATGCTCATGTAGGGCATACTTACGTACGCCACAACCAACGTAATCGAGTCTTGTGCTGACTTGTTGACCAGACGGAAATGGAAGCCCGATACGAACCACTGAACTGTTGGTAGGGCGCACGTTGTACGACTAACCTTGCAGGAGACGGCCGAATAGAACGCAGCCAACCCCTGGTCAAAGTATTGCAATATGATGTACGGCCCATATGTTCTACCACATCTACACAGGTGTGTTGGTAAGTCAGTCATAGGATATAGGATTCCTTCCCTGGGCCCAAGCAGAATCTAATCGGAACACAATCGTTTCTGGGCCGGGTTTCTGCTTCTTTCCTTCAAGGGCAACTGAAAATCCTATGCGAGCAGTAATTCTAGTTGTATCTGTAGCAATAGCAACCATGTACGTTGTGGTACCAGACAGTCGATCGATTTGCCGAGTAGCAGACACACGCACACACTCACAAAGGCGTGCGAGCGATCGAGCTCCGGCCAGCCCATTTGGGACCGTCGGTTCACGCTAGCATTGGCGGCGGCTGCAGTTGCTGCGTGAAGGTGACTTCAAAGTACGTGCGAAGGGGACCCCGACACTGCATCTGACTCGGACAGGTTGTATGTACCTCACAGACCCCTCCATGCTGCTGCTACCTATGCCATGTAAGACGCACCTATCTGGACCCGGAGGCATGGGCTCTGGACTCCGGTGCGGGCGGGAGAGCAACAATACCTAGCGCCTACATAATCCGAGTGTGCCCGATGTTGTCCATTTCAAACCTTACGCGGCTATGATAGAATAGAGAAGCCACCTGATATATTAAGCATGGTTATTATCCACATCATGTGACTACAAAGAGGATGGCAAGTGCGTGGTTTGTGCACCCGGCCGTCGTTGGGCGGACCATGCCGCCCAGAGAGAGAGCGAGCTCCGTCGGCAATTTATCTACCTCATTGATGCATGTTGTAGATGGTGCATGTGGTGTGGGTCTATACTACACTTTCAACTTGCATGATGGCGACCAGGTCGGAGGGAGGGAGGCATTTTGGCAGGTCAGGCTGCAACGGACTGCCAGTCCGAGGTTGAAATGGAGGAAAAGGTGTTGCTGGTGGCGACCCCAAGAACGACGAAACTGGAATGATTGCTATTCTGGACAAGACACTCGCGATGGCCAAGAATTACCACCTACCACCCCAACAGGACCGAAGTTGATATGTATGTATGCACACGTGCAATCTGCCACCAATATACCACAACAGTACAACTAGCATTGATCCTGCACGAACCTCAACGCCGTCCATCCGAAGTTAAGCTTGACCGCTACGTATTAGGGTTCCTGGCGTTTCCGGTTTGTTCTGTACTCGTCGTCTGTTCGAGTCAAACTTGGGAGATCGCCCAGGAAATCGACCCCAAGAAGGGCAAAACGACGTCTTAAGCTGCAGCCACCCCAACGACTACCAGATGGCGGGTGGCCGCCTAGTAATTGCCTATTCCCGAACCAGAGGAGCGAGACTGTGAAAGAGCGATAATGAGCGACTGCATCAGCATCTCGAGAAATACAAGCCTCGATCGTGATGCAAATCCCATCTCTAACACGGCTAACAAAATCATAGGGGCGGGGTGGTGGTGGGGTTGCTGATCATACTCGTTATTAATCTATTTGGCTCTAGTTTCTCGTACCTGTCTGCCGTTTTGCAGGAAGAAGCTGGAAAGAGGATAAAGCGGGGGCAGGTTTCCCGTTCCTAGTTCTGCAGGGATCATGCCGAGAGACTGTTCAATGCTGATCGTCAATTAGATTGACTCGATTGATGAGAAGCCTTCCAAAAAGCGCCCGCTTGCAAAGGCATGTTGAGGTGATGGCAAAATCTCCAGGTGCTTTAAGTTATTACCGACAGCTTCTCGTAAATCTGAAACATATGCTAGCGAACCCTGGGAAGACATGGCGGGACAGGCCAATTAAAATTACCTGGATTGCACTGTTGTGGCGGCGAGACAAATCTTGCATCTAATATCGGTAATACCTTTCACTGCCACTAGATAGGAGTTCACCCAGGTTATGATATCAGACAAAACCCCGGGTTGATAATAATCACCCATCCCTCGGACGAAACGAGCAGCACTTTCACGGATCTAGGCTACTAGGCGACTGGTTTCAGATCTAGGAAATGATGCTGGAGACAGTCGTAGATCTCCCAGATGCGGAAGTATTTGACGGAGCCTCCTTGGGAAATCTTCCGACCATCTCCTTTTTGACCACCAGTACTGCAGGATTGCACGTACGTTTCACGCAATACATGGCAGTATAAGCAGGCAATTTTCTTCCATTGACCCCTGAGAAGCCGAATACATTACCGCCAAATCCGCCGCAACCTTTGCTCAGTGAGCTGTATTCAGTCATTGCAAAATACTGCGAAACACTGAATACTCGTTCGTTGTAGCGTTCCCCGTAATAACGCACCTGAACGTCGCCAACCTGAACTCCATTAAGCCCGAATGACAATCTCGCGCGAGCAGTCCTTTCCAAAGACTCTGGTTTACTGCGTCTTGAAGAGAAGGATGGCGCAATGGCCAAGGTAGAAATAGATGAAGTGCTTCGTCTCTGTTGTACAGTTAGCATGGCAAGAATGTGGATTGCACGAGACCATCAACGAACCATGAGTAACGTAGCTTCCAAAGTTGCGTCCGACAATGCAGTGCCACGTCGGTCCTTTGCGCTCGTCGAACTACTCCGATGTTAGCGAGGTCGGGGAAACGATGGCTCGAGATGGCAATCATACGGTTCGCTTGATGTGCTGGGCGATGTCCTTCTCGATGGTGAATTTGCCCATGGCTTCCTGGGCTGCAAACAATCAATGTTAGCATAGAATACAGCAGAGCAGGTCTGCGAGTCCGATCTGACGTACCAACATCGATAGCCTCCGCTTGCATGTCATCCGTCTATATTGATATCAGCACAAGCCCAAGAAAGTGAAGCAACTCTGTTTGCTCGGTTGGTGCGACCCACCATGTCTGCGGACTTGATGGTGGCTGTTCTGATGGTCAGTTACTCTTCCTGAACAGCTGCCGAGGTAGCAAAGGGAGGAACACCAACCTTCAAGCTTGTCGCGGCTCCCGGCGGGAGGAGGCGACATCTTCTCGTCGGACATATTTGCGATTTCCGGTAGAGACGACGGAGTTGTATCGGGCTGTCTATCTGCTCTCTGCAAAAGCCACGAAAGGTTAGTGGTAGGTCGTGGAAAAACTCGGGCAGAATCGGTCGATTGCAGATCAGGCTGAGTTGGCACTCACGAGTATTGCGACGGCGATTGGGTTTCAAAGAGTGGATGGGTAAACACTATCGTGGCTTCAAAGAGGGGGAACCGAAGGATATTGTCAGATCGTGGGTGTCGCATGAAAGCCCTCAGCTGCTGAGGAACGGTAATCGTGTTGTGTTGACCGCTTCGCTAAGTCACAATAGTTGTTTAGCTTGTCAAAGCGCTTGCGCCCGAGATCATCACAGACAAGGCGGTTGTTTCTAATCCAGAACCTGCCGAGACAACAGGGGTTTGTCTAGAAGCTCAGCTTCAAGTGCAGCTCAAACTGGCAGGCGGTGAGCTGCATTTGACATGGCCTGGCGTACTGTAGCCAATTTCACCACGGAAACAGCCGACATGGCCAATCATTTGCAAAAGGCAATAACGGTCGAACATTAGGTTCAAATACACTATGTAAGCCACCAAGATTTTAATTATTCATTTGGTGTTCATATTATTTATATTTCTTATTGAAATTGGATAAACTTGGAGAGTTATGCGAGACTGGTGAATGCCCTTTCGCTCCAGCCTTGCCCAGCACACTGACCAATGCCGATCATCTAAGCTGATTACGGTTGAGCTTTTGGAGGGGCAGCCGTTTGACAGGACCCACCACAGATAAGCGAAAGCACGTGCTGATAGGATCAATAACATTTTTTTTTCATCTCCAGAAAAGCGCTACAGATTCTCAATGCCTTGTATGCTTGCCCCCAATGGGTTAAAAGTAATTTTCCTGTCCTCTCTCTCATTCTCTTCCCGGTATTTTACTCTAAGTTTCAGCTGGACCAAGAGCTTAGAGTAGAGAGGAGAGAAGAGGTTTTTATTTTCTTTACTACTATCATGGACGTTTCTCGTGTCTTTGTGAGGGGTCTGCCCCCAACCATCAATGAGTCCGACTTCCGCAAGCATTTCTCCAGAGGCCAAATTACGGATATCAAGATAATACCCAACCGCCGGCTTGGCTTTGTAGGATATGCAACTCCCGAAGAGGCAAGACAGGCTGTCAAGCTATTCAACAAGTCCTTCATACGGATGAGTAAGATCTCGGTCGAGCTTGCGAAACCCGTATCCGATCCCTCCCTCGTCAAGACCAAGCACAACAGCTACAATACTACACATCCAACTGCTGTATCAAGCAGGCCTGTGCCGGAGTCGGGCAATGAGCAGGATTCACAAGCTAATGAGAAGAAACGAAAACGAGATGTAGTGGATGAGTCGAACCCCAAGTTTCAAGAGTATCTCAATGTCATGCAACATGCGAAGAACTCGGCGAACTTGGTACACGGCATGGATGTGGGTGGCTTGACTATCAACACTCCTCCAACCGCTGTTGACCAGCCCAAGGCTGATGGTGGCGCATCTGATGATGAGTACGAAGCTGTTCCAGAGAGGCCGACCAAGCGAGTGTCACGCCAAACAGAAACAGACCAAGCAGCATCATCAATGCCTCCCCAGCCTTCCACGGCGACGGCGACATCTACAGACATTGCACCTGCTCCTGTTACTGACGACAGCGCCATACAACAAATGGAGGTGGACGAGTCCAACGAGCCCGCTGCGACTGCTGCACCCGCTACTGACGACGAATGGCTGAGGAGCAGGACCAATCGTTTACTTGATCTGGTTGATGATGACGACATAAGCCCAGCACTTCTGGCCCCATCACAACCTAAGCGTCAAGAACCACAAAAGCCGAAGACGGAACCAGCCGCGCCTCTCGCACAACCCTCTACCGAACGTGATGGCGAACCGGAACCTATACCGGAGCCTCAGGTATCCAGTGCAAAAGATACCTTGCAAACAATACGTGAATCACGGCGCCTTTTCTTGCGAAATATCGCTTATACCGCAACTGAGGACGACTTGAAGGCGTACTTGGAACCTTTCGGGGGAATCGAAGAGGTAAGAACATTTCAGTTTTTTTTTATCCACAATTTTCTTTTTGGTAGAAAACACCACAATTCGCATGATGAACCTCTGATAGGGACAGCTTATACCTTATGGGTATATGATGATATTCCGGAGCCAGTATTTTAGTAGATGCATTGGAGTCTGATCGCAGAAATATTGTATTGATATATTCGCTTTGCCGTTGGTTGCCATTCATTCCCGCTAACGTCAAATATCTATCAGGTCCACATTCCAACAGATCGGTCTTCTGCAAACAACAAAGGTCTGGCGTTTGTCTCATTTGCAGAGTCCGAATCTGCCGTGGCCGCGTTCCAGGCCATTGATGGCGCTACGTTTCAGGGAAGACTTCTCCATGTACTCCCTGCTTCACGCAAGCGCGATCACAACCTGGATGAGTTTGCTCTGTCAAAGCTGCCGCTCAAGACGCAGGTCAAGATCCGGAAGAAGGCTCAAGCATCCACAACCAAGTTTAACTGGTCCACTCTATACATGAGCCAGGATGCGGTCAATACTTCGGTCGCTGACCGCCTTGGTGTCGCAAAATCCGAACTCCTAGATCCTACAAGTGCAGATGCTGGCGTGAAGCAAGCGTTGGCCGAGGCATCGACCATTAATGATACCAAGGCTTACTTCCTCTCGCAGGGCATTGATTTGAACAGCTTCAAGTCTACCCAGAGAGGCGACACGGTCATCCTGGTCAAGGGCTTTGCCTACGGAACATCTCCGCAGGAGCTCCGAGAACTCTTTGAACAGCATGGCCAGGTTCTGAAGGTCTTGATGCCTCCTACTGGTACTATTGCTATTGTACAATTTGCGCATGCAAACGAGGGTAAGCAGGCGTTCGCGAAGCTCGCGTATCGTAGACTCAAAGACTCTATATTGTTCCTAGAGAAGGGCCCGAAGGTGCTGTTTACCGAGCAACAACAGTCTGATAAGGCCAGTGGTGAAGCGAACAAGGAGAAACTCTCCGCCTCGGAGCTGCTTGATCGTACTGAAAACCCAGAGCCTGAAACCAGCACTTTGTTTATCAAAGGTCTCAACTTTTCCACAAGGACGCCAGACCTGGTGGAATGTTTTGGCAAGTTGGATGGTTTCAGATCAGCAAATGTCAAGACGAAAACCGATGCAACGAGGGGAGTCCTGAGCATGGGTTTCGGCTTCATAGAAATGACCACCAAGGAGGCTGCCGAGGCTGCACAGAAGTCTATGGACGGCTACGAACTGCAAGGTCACAAGCTCCAAGTGCGCCTGTCGCATCGGGGCCACGACGCTGCCGAGGAGCAGCGGCGAGCTGACAATGCTAAGAAATTGGCAAACCAACACAGCAAAGTACTGATCAAGAATGTTCCCTTCCAAGCAACGAAGAAGGACATGAGGTCACTCTTCTCGAGCTATGGCCAACTGCGGGCAGTTCGCCTGCCCAAGAACATGAACTCACGATCACGTGGATATGCTTTCGTGGAGTTCACAAGTCCCAGTGAAGCACAGAATGCGGTCGCCGCGCTGCAGGATACCCATTTATTGGGAAGAAGATTGGTGATTCAATACGCCGAAGCTGATACTATTGATCCCGAAATGGAAATAGAAAAGATGCAAAAGAAGGTGGCGGGCCAGGTGAACAAGGTCCGTTTGCAGCAGCTCACAGGGCAGGATCGGAAGAAGATCACACTAGAGGGCGAGGACGAGGACGGCGAAGTCTGAAGCAAGTGTGTCTATACTTATGCATCGCTGGGCTAATTTTGTCGAGTTGCAAGGGCATCGCCTCGTTCTTTTACCTTGGTAGGGGCATGGTTCATTGCGTATTTATCCCTTGTGCAGGGGGCTTTAATCGGATGCAGTTCCTTGAACCAGAATAACGGATTTGGCAAGGGGTGGCCCCTCGTGCGGGTCGCATCCCATCCCACCCATCGCCCCCTCGCTCGCTCCAGTATCTGTGTCTACTTTGGGTACCTATGTACCAAAGTCCCAGACACTTGCTCAACTGTATGTGTACATCATCAAACCAACATTCCGCTCCGCCGCCAGTATAGCGATTTGTCTCTTGCCGGCCCTAGTTCGCACTGGCTGGTCGGCGTCGTCAAAATGAGCATTCTTGGGTAAGACTGTTGTTGTCTCTTCTCTCTCCGGTGCCCATCCTGGTCTTGTTACGTGCCAACCGGAACAACTCCCCCCAAGAGTTACTTGGTCTCTTCATCGTGGTGGCGTGTGTACTATTCGGAGCTTTCCTCGAGACTCCCTTGATAACTCCTGTGTGTGGGGTCGCTAGGGTGCGTGTTTGTTAGCAGCAATAATTGCTATTTTTCTCGATAGCCTAAGTACATAGGGAAGACCGAGTTAAGTCGCCTACTTTACAGTTCAGATCTCTTATAAGCCGTGTGGCCTTCTTCCTCCATGCTTGAGATATGCTCGGGAAACCGACCTGGTTCATAACAATTAGTGACATCTTTGCCACTGCCATTCCTTTCTACATATCTGGTCCTGTTTCCCAGCGTTCTTGACCCGTCTCGAGGCATTCGTCTGGATTCTCAGTTCTTTCATGAAGCATTCTTCTCCTCTTCAGGTGCTCGACCTACAACAAAGCCCATAATGGAGCACCGAAGACCGGCACTCCCCCCTCAAAGGTATTCATCTAGTGGTGACTACGCATTTGACAATCATCACGAAATAATACAGCCATCAAGGACCCCCCTCGGCGAATCCACAGGCAACGCCCAGCCGCAAAACATTGCTGCTCTGGCTTTGTGCCATCAGGGACCGCTGGCTCTCTCGCCTCCGGTCCAACACGTCCCGACACCTCCTATACTTCCAACCCAGTCTGTCACTTCGGCTTACGGGACTAGCTTGCGGGCTAGGCGGTCCTTCCATCGAGATGTATCACTGCGGGACTCCTCAATGGCTCACTCAAGAGGTGGCCGCAACCCCATCTATGCGTGGAAGCACTTCCACGACTATCGGACCAAAGTGGCTCAAAAGAAAGAGAAGGCGACGATCCGAAGTGGCCGATGTATCTCGAAGATGCGTTTCTCGACGGTGAGTCAACTGCAGAATCGTACCTTAAGTAAGGGGTATGTGCGCTTGGTCAATGTGCTAACTCGGACACAAGCAATCCTTCTTGTTCCGATAATGGGCAGGCAAAAGTACAGTTCAAAGGGCACACTGTATGGCCGTAATATGTTAATCAGCGAATACTTGTGGATATGCCACTGGGTTCTCTTCCCACCAGGCCCCGGGGAGATAGTTCCTGTGGGCAAGGACCGTGAGAAGGGACCTGGCCGCCCGGCGGCTCACCCCAAGTACCGCACGAGGAAGCAGGTTTCAAGTCACATCCAGGTCTTAAAGGGATTCTTCACGTCACTTCCCGTCTGTAAGTAGCCCCCACCCTGCAGGTTGCTCAGATGACATGCCCACTTCCAGTTCGTAACTGACTGATGGCGTCCGTCTTCACAGTCCATTTCTTCTTTCCGCGGAAGAACGACGAGAAAGACGAGGACCGGAGACCTCTCAAGGAAGAGGAAGGCGAGACCAAGTCGTTCAAGAACAACCGCGTTCTTATTGCACTGGCAGAGGGGCGGCTGCCAGAGGAGCGACCGAACTACTCGTACTTTGCCCGTCTCCTCGCAGCCGACTCGGAAGTCTTCTTACGGCCGAAAACATGCCACATTTACACGTCACACTCCGAACTTACCATGAGCGAGGATTGCAGAAAAGCCTTCACTGCGGATGGCAAGTGCTTGAATGCGGATGCCTACACCCCGGACGGCACCCGGCTCGAGTCCCAAGGCGACTTCCCGCACTTGGAAAAGAACAGCAACAAGAACACCAAGCGTGATGTACACCGCGGTGGCCGGGACGAGCCTCGGACTTACCTTCTGCACGAGTACACCGAGTCTCTGACCCAGACCGAGTCCAGCTCCGTCCGTGACATCTCGTCCAAGTGGGACCATCGGTTCCCAGATCTGCGAGACAAGCTCACAGCGGCTCTCGACGACACACATCCCTCGCACGAGCAAACGGCGCGCTGTGTCATGGGTCCCTGCGACATCATTCATATGGAGGTCGTTCTGGACCTGCACGGAACGAGCCAATTCCCTGTAGGCACCAACCTCGATGGGAGAGTTGAGTTCCACATCAGTCGTCCGGAGCTTGCCAACCACATATGGCGTTCCTCGACTTGTGTCGTCAAGCCCCGGGAGCTGTACCTCGACGCATCAGAGCCTCCCTTCTGGGACCACACCGATACGTGTCGTCCTTCGCGCCGCGGCAACGCTCGTGACACGATCGAGGTCGACTTCCCGGCTACGAGCTGGGCTAACACATTCTGTCGGCTCGCCAAATATGTCTCGGCAGATCGGGAGAGGAAACAGCAGGAAAAAATGGAGAAGGGCAGCGAGTCGAAAGCCAAGAGGGAAGGTGGCAGCAGCAAGGGCTCGAAACTCCCTACCCCATTCGATATGCTGGAGCAGATTGCCATGTACCAAGAAATATGGTCGGCGCCCAACGACGGCTCAAGGGATCCCAATTGGACCCGCCGTTCCGTGGTCCTCTGGACCTTCTCCAACGTCCGCGCCAAAGTCGAGGAGACCAAGAGCAAGCAGTCCAAGGAGCCGTCCAAGGTGCCGGCGGGCACGACCTGGCGGTTCCTGTCCAAACTGGACCCCATGTCCCAGTACCACCAGCAGAGGGCCTACCTGCCTGGTACTCCCAACGTCTCCCGGGACAGCATCATGTCGCCGGACCCGGGCTACCAGCACCATCTCGGGGCTGTGATGCACGAGAACTTCGGTTCTTCCTACGACGTGTCGGGCCTCTCCCTCCCGAGCCAGCAGCACGCACACTTGGCCAACCTCAACATGCTTGATGGCTTCTCGAACGGCCTGGCCACACCGCCGCCTACTGCCTGCCTCCCTTCCAACAGCTACACCGGTGCCCAGAGTAGCTGCTTTGACACCGCCACCATCACGAGCACCGATAGCCTACAGCTACACCTCAACTTCGCGTCGTCGGACGGTTCTGCGGGTGCCGGAGGAGCAGCAGATCCGACGACCGACTCATTTCTGTCGGGTCTTGGTGTTCCCGTAAGCACCTCATTCGATGACCCATGGCCCGCAACGGCGAGTGTCACTGCAGCAGACTCCTTGCAGGGTCTCGATGCGCCGCACTGGGCCACCGCGTCGTTTGATGGTAGCCAGCACCACAACGGCCTTGGCGGCTGGTCGATGAGTGCTGACGACATGGCGTCCATGGAAAGTCAGGCATGGAATGCGGCGACAAGCCACCAGCAGCATAATGACGGGTCCCGCGATAGTACACCCTGGCACGAAGGCAAAGATACACTGTGGGCTACCCAGGGTTCAACTACTCAACCAGGGGGCTTGGCTGTGCCAGACGCCTGGGCCACGGTATCCGGATCTGCTGGCCACGACCAACAACGGTCATGGGCAATCCCCCAACAACAGCAACAACAAACTCTCACAGACGAGATAGGGAGATCCATGTCGATAGGGAGCATGAGCAGCACCGGCACCACCACGGATAGCCTGTGGGACGAAGAGCATCTTGGGCAACAACTAGAGACGCAGCAGGACGACCAGCAGCAATACAATCACTCGTTCTCCACATCGGGCTCCTTGACGGTTACTATTAAGGATGAGGAGCAGCAGAGTCAACATCAATCTCACGAGTTATACGCCTCCTTTGACCAGCAAGATACCAGTGCTGCTACTAGGGGCCGCAAACGCACGCGCGACCTAGACGATGACGGCAGTAGCAGCTGCAGCGGCCGGAGCAACCACAGCGTCGGCTACGGCGGTAACAACGAGTACGAAGATGATGGCACCAATGGCTATGCCATGCATGCTTCCATGCGCAGGAAGCTAGTACACCGACCCGCCGCCGCCGCCGCCATGCACGACGATGGGGATCACCATCATCACCAGAACGCACCGTTGCCCCCGTTCATGTCATAGATGCTTGGATGGTGCTGTCAACCCAAACCCAGCTGGCTCGTCTAGCTGTCTTCGGAAGCACATATTTCTCTTTCCATACCCCGACATGCATGCCAGGGGCTCTGTTCACCATAGCTCTACATAGACTATGGTCTGTCGTTACCCAATGACGTTGAAGCTCGCCCAGCGGCCACACCCTCTTGTCTATGCCCTCTTCACGGCATGCGAGGCAGTATGGCAGGCAGGCACGCAAGCAAGCAAACAGGAAGCGAGGGGACTCCGAGGAGAAGGAGTCCCTTGGCGTGCTGCATAAGCGAGCGGGCTTCGGAGGTGTGTGGATGTGGTTTCCCAAGTGTACCAAGACTCTTTCTCACTTAAAAGTTTGAAGGGATTGGGTGGGATTGGCACACTCGCTGCCAGGTTTAGGGGCTCATGGTTCATGGTATGGACACTACAGCATCTGCACGCATACATCGGGAGAGGGGCTGAGCAGCAACAGCCCGGGGTTCAGAAAAACAGAGATAGGAAGGTTCGATCATCTGAGTTCTTTGCGGATTTTAACGGCGAACGGATGGCGTCAATTGGAATGGGAAATGCGTGGGGGTGCTTTACGACATCAGATCATGATGCTACCTAGGATCTATTTTGGAACTCTATTCTTCTTCTTCCTCTCGTTCATCCACCTTCTCTACTACTTCTTCGGGGCACAGGGGTGGGCATGTTTTTTCTTTACTGCTACTACGACTAGTGTACGTTTACATGGTTATTGGGGTATGTGGTTAATCCTGGGGGGTGTTTGTTTGCTAGCCAGACCTAGGTGAAGGAAGGCGATGCCGGAGTTGGGGTCCAAAACTATACGGGCGGAATGCGGTGGGGGGCGTTGGTGTGTATGTTGGTTTACTTGTCTCTCTCTTCCTTCCGTTCCGAACATAAAGGTGGGCTTTCTTTCTCGGCGTGGTGGTGTGGGCTACCGAAAAAGAAGAATGTACGGGTTTATTATTACCATCGTCGGTTAGGGTAGTTTCAGGGGGTGGGCAGGCAAGCATTTGGTTCTCATGCAAAATCCTCTCTTTTCACTTATGTCTACTCTGTCTGTCATACACTCTCTGTCTCTTCTGGATACTAGGAGGAGAAAAAAAGGAGCAAGGCACTTGCTCTTGGCGTTATACAAGTATGTTACCTTTTGAATAATCAACCAAGCTTGAACAGCATATCGGATCCCGTTGTGCATTCCAAGGCCATTAGTCCCATGATGCCATTCTCTCTGACTTAAGCGCCGACCAACACCACGACAGACATGAACCCCTCTTTGCTTGTCTATTTCCTGACCAGGGTGTTCTTGGGATAGATTATATATCTCAAGAGAACGTGATGTGATGTCACGTTCGCTTAGTTGATTAAGAAGCTGACTGCAGGTTCGGGTGTACTAAGCACGATGCATTCCCGCATGCAAGCAGCAGCAAGCCCAGGCCATTCAGCAGGAACATTTGTTTGCCCGACAATCGGCATCATCCCTCTGTGCGTTTCGTTACCCAAGTTTCTTCCTTCGCTATGCAGGTGTTGCTCGCAACCATGGCACTAATCAACTTTTGTAGTGCGACTCCGCAACTGAGTATCTGGACATAACATGGTCCTCGCCTCATGAATGGACGGTTTGCGTCTTTTCGGGCCGTTGTTCCGACCTTCTCCTGCGACCGGTTTCGTTCTCCTCTCTTCTGCTCTCTTAGATCTCCGGTTACTCCCCGGCGATTGTCCTAGATTCGCTAGAAAGTTCCCAGTCGAGTCCGTTGTCTTTTCGCTTGTGTCATTTAAGGAGGAGACTGGTGGGTTCTCTCGTCACGAGTGAACGAACGCGGACGGGCAAACCTGCGTACGGAAAGAAAGGCAAGCAGATTTGTGACCCTTGTTCGTTCAGATATGACGCCCAGGCACCCGCTTCTTGCAAGGTAAGTTCCTGCGAGGGTCAAGACCCCTCAAGCAGAAGTTTGCTGTGTTGTGTAAGTAAGTATGTATGTATGTACACCTTGGTTTTTGAAAGGGGCCGAGAAGTGGGTGGCTTGTCGGCGGCAGTTGGCTGGAGGAGATCCTAGCACAATGACTTGCCTTCATGGTAGCGCTTCCATGTCGCAATCGCCAGGAAAACTTCCGATTAACCCGCCGCAGGGTGTGCAGAGCAGAGAGGGGTCCGTCCTGGATGGATGGCCATCAAATCCATTCATCCCTTACGCGGTTCGATTACATACTACCATGTACGATGGCAGATGGATGGGGGACCAAAGTCAGCTAATAAGAGACACAATGACCATTGTACCACTCCTGGTGCTACCCATTCCGGAGGATCTACGAAACAATTGGCGCCAGAGTGGAATCCCTTGTGCAAATCGTCCTCTTTTGCTGTCTCTTTTTTCGCGGTGTTCGTATCAATCCCAGCGCCCCACGCAAATCGTCTCAAATCTTTTCGTTTCTGGTTTCACGCCGGATAAGGTTACGTTGGACAGGGGTGGCAGCACATGACAAATGACGAATGTCACTTATTTGACATGTCGTATTGCGCTTTTCGGTCCGTCACCACTGCAACATGGTAGGCGCCGAGAAGCGAGAACCGCGCGCCGAGAGAAGGGGATAAGACAAAGATCGGCTCAGGCGCTTCCAGGCCGTCCCTCAATTCCGCTCAAGAATCGATAGCAACTGGTTCATCGTTTCGATATGTATGGCGTGCCTGCCTCTGCCTCCATGGAAATCGGACATGTATTTGCCCTCAAAGATCCACGCCGAGATCGACAAGCTGAAATGGAGACACCGGATGATTTTCCCCTTCAATCTGGCAATCTGGGGAAAAGCTTTCCAGCATGCTAAGCATGTGTGAAACAAGAAGTGCAGCAGCCAACATCAGACGAAGAACCCACGGCCACTCAGGCCGAGAACTCCACTTCGCGATAACATTGGCTGCAACACCGATAAGTGGGATTCGGATTTCCCAATCTGGTAATACTATCGCATCGTTCAAAGTGAGGCAGACTATTTCATGTTAGGTAATTATGGGATTTTTGTTAGCCATCACCTCGGTAGTGATTATGCTTATTGCCGACCACAAGTCTGATAACATAGTTACATGTAGTTATTACAGCCTAGTAAATGGACGAACTACTCTCCTTTGGTGCTACCGATGAGCCGGGTCAAAATCCATTATGGTAAAACCCGAAAAAGTCATGTCTATCCTTTCTTAAGGTCGAAATGAATCATGTATATAACCCTTACAAATAGCGACCCATTTGTCATTGGTATGCTTGATTGCTCCAGCGAATAAAGGAGGAAACATTCGTTTCTGTGGCACTGCAAAAGCCAGGCCGATAGCCAAGGGGGGGGTCAGAAACCTCAAGGGTCGCCGCCCTCATGGGATGAACCCAACACAAGAAGCAAGTAACTGCATAAAAAGGCTCGGTCCAGACAGCTGATGGATCTACATACTAGGGGTATCATGATCGTGTCCCCGGGGCAGAGCGAGTTGAACCGGCAGACCACGGCAGAGCGGCTGCTTCTTCTTCGCCCTCTCTCCTTTTGCCAGGCTTGCCCTTACCAGGTAATGCAGATACTGTGCGGGCATCCAGATCGTAGGATGGTCTGCGCTCTTTCCCATGTTGAGGGAACGGCTCCACAGTCCACGGCCGCTAGACAAGACGTGCGGCGCGCCAATATGTCTCGTACGAATCCCACATATATGGGTGGCCAGACCGACTCCTGATTTTATGTGTGTACTAACTATAGATGCACAGCAGCGGCAAAGATACGATATGGAGCTCTGCAAATCCAGATGGGACAAGGTCAAGAATAGCAACTAACAAAGAAAGCGGTAAAAGGGAAATGCCGGGAAGTTCGCTTGCTCCGCCAAGACGGCGCCAACAGAGCCAACCAGAGGAGAGCAACCGTCTGTGGACAACCAGGTCTGCTGCACTGCGGCTAAGTCATTTCGTAGGTTTGTTGTACCGAGGTAGATTCGGGTGGTCGTCGGCGCGAAGAACAATAAGAAAGAAAAACAGGCATGTGCAGATTTCACGATGTAATACTCCGTACAACAGCGGGTATGATAAGGTATCGTCGACCTACCACCTAGAATAGCACGACGGTCAAACGACAACCTCTGGCAATTGGGACTGGAAGTAAATTAAATGGTCTCAAGAAGTGGCTAGCTGCCGCAGAGTCGTTGATGCTGCAGCCATTCAACCCCATTCGGCCAGTAGCAAGTCCCTTCCGGGGGGCGTTACGGCGAATAAATACAAGCCCACATTGACTGGATGGCAGGCCTCAGAAGGGGAGGAAGGTGCAAGGGAGAAACATCAAAGTGGGGTAGTGGGCGGGATAAAAAGAGCCTCCTTTGTGTATTGTGTGGCGGTTAAGCGAAGGGAGCTTTGGGAGCTTAGAGAGCTTGGGACGGATTCGAGGTACCACACCCTATCAATTCGGGCGACAGGGTACCTTCCCATTTGGGGGACAAGGTGCGTCCATGTGGTTACCTGCATATTCTCGAACACCGCCAGCTGCCCCGTGCTTCAAAGCACTTGTTTAGATCGCATTATGCCCTTGCAGACGACACGCTCTAGCCTAATCTAGCGTTGGGAGCCGCCCGTAGTCGGTTTTGATGGGATGAGGGACGGGATCGACCTTTGGGCCCTGTTCGTCCTCCCAGAAATCCCCGTCTCGCGTTGCCGCCGCCCACAAGCCTCAGCTCCACTAAGCGGACCTCCCAGCGCAACGACCTCCGACCTCGACAGAAGCTCGAGTCTCTCAGTAAATACTGTAGCAGCAACCGGAAGCTTGAGGCGACTCGTCCCTCTGCAGCCGCATGAATCTCTATCAACCCTGGCCAAGCCCCGGCCGTCGGTTCCCCAGCAAAAAGAGGCTAGAAACAATCTCGTCCAGTCGCCTCCATCGTCGTCCGATATCCTATTGCAACCCCGACAGGGGCTGTCCCACACCATCACTTCTCTGACAGTTCTTCTCACTTTGCCAATGTTCTTTTTCTTCCCGCCGCCAGGATATGGGCTCGGGCGGTTGCTGCTGCTCGAGGCCCATAACCTAAGAAATGTGGCTAAATAAGTTCCAGAGCTCCATATCCTAATGCACATACACCCTTCTTCATCTTGGGCGTTTGACCTGGGAGTTGAACCTGAGTCCCCGCCTCGAGATTATTGGGTAGGAATCGACAGCTACTGCGCGTGTAAATCATAAAGAGGGGCCACAAACAGAGTCATCTCCGCCTAGTTTTGGTAGGGCTCCTCACGTATCGTATCCGTACAAGAATACAACACTGTAATACCGAAGAGCTACCAGTCTTATTGACAGGGCCAGATTCATATCGATCGTATCGTACGGACATTTGAGTAAAAAGATCTCGCCAGTGCATCGAAACAAAGAAACATCTCCCTCACCTTCTTCCTCATCTGCCACAGCATCCAGGCACCAAACCAAACCTCCCGTCTTTGTGTGCATCGGCAACAGGTCGCCTGCCTTGCCATCTAGACCTCAACAGCCCACGGCCTCCTTCACCCGGCCCTCACCTTGTCCTCACGACTAGATCACCCGCCCACATTGTTCGCCAGTAGGGCCTTTGTCCCGCCACTTCGCACAAAGATGCTGTAGTCGAACAAAGGATCTCTTCACCTATTTCTCTTCGTGACTCAGCTTGGCCTGACTTTGAACGCTGTGCGTGTTATTCCGCTGGGCGTCATTTTTACTTAATTCTGGTTTGCACATAACAAGTTGGTGCATTCCCTCTATTGTTCCATTTTTCTCTTTTTCGATCTCAAAGAAAAACAATACCATCAATACAAGGACAAGAAAAATATCCTTGGAAGGAATAAACAAAGGCATTCTCTACGAAAAGTGGTCAACGCCAACACAAACACACCTCACCACCCAATATTTATTTTGGGCACGACTTCGACCTTTGATAGAATCGCCGAGGTTACTCTATCTCCTCCGTTCTTCTTTTCTCGATACTTCGACTCTGGTACTCTTTTTTTCTTCTCGCAAGCAAGATTTTCCTTCAACTTACAACTGAAACAAAACTTCGACAAGACTTGAGCTGGTCTCAACCCACATTGTCAACATGTCTGTCTTCAGTTTCACTCAGGTTCTGGTGATGCTCACCTTGGTTCGAGCTGCCATCTGTCACTCTTGGATCGAGCAAGTCTTCCGCTTGAAGCCGGATGGCTCGTTTGCCCCCAACCCCGGTTACGCTCTTGGCTACAAGCCTCGTGATTCAGCCTTTGTCGACACTGATGTTCAAACCAAAATCCTCGACCCTCAGTCAAACCCTCCTGTTTGCCGTCAGTTCACTCAGGGTTACTATCTCAACTCCAGCTACGGTCCTCTTAAAGCTGCAGCTGGTGATTATGTCGCTCTGACGTACCAAGAGAACGGCCACACGACAGATCCCGACCTCACTCCGCGTCCTTACAGAGGTGGTCTCACCAAGGTCTACGGTACCATGCAGCAGCATGCTGGCGACAAGCTCCTCGATGTTCAGAAGTGGAATGTCGACCAAACTGGAGGTGACAAGAAGGGCAAGCTCCTGGCAAGTCACTACTATGATGACGGCCAATGCTTCCAGAACAGGGGCGACGCTATGCCTTCATTCCCCATCGCCAAGGACCGCACTGCCAAGTATGGGCTCAAGGAGCTCAGCTGCCAGTCGGATTTGCAGCTGCCCAAAGACTTGCCCGAGTCCGGCACGTATACCCTGTACTGGGTGTGGGACTGGCCCCTCATGCCTGGTCAGGTCGGCTCCGTCCCCGAGTTGTATACCAGCTGTATCGAGATCCAGCTTGGGCCTGCCGAGACTAAGACCAGTTCCGCCAAGCAAGGTATCAAGTTCGCCAAGCAGCAAGGCAAAGGCAATGCCGGGAACATGGGTATCGCATCTCAAGTCAACAACCTGATTGAGGCTGCTACGCTTTCTGGCACTGCCTCTCCCCCTCCTTACACTGGCCCTACCGCCGGCGGCGGCAATGGTCCGGTCGCTCCTGCCCCCACCCCTACCGGTAACGAGTCTTACCTTCCTTCTCCTACCGGCGCCAATGGCATCAAGACTGTTACTGTTACGGCCGCCCCTACTACAGTTACTCAGTATCGGACGGTCACGGCCGGCAACGGTAACCAACAGACAGGTGCCGCCACCGCCACCGCCTCTACACTTCAGACTTCCGTTAGGACCGGAAGCTCTGCTGCCGCACCGACAAGCAATGTGCCTGTCGCTTCCGTCACGCCCTTCCTGAAGGTCCGCGCCACTGGCAAGGCCCGAAGGGATGCCGGGGCCCAGTAAGGGCAACCTCGCGCCTACCTTTCACCTACACTGTACTATTTTCCAGCAGTACTCTTCTTCTTCACTTTCTATGTTCATATTCCACACACACACAAGATACACGCTGCACGAATAGAGTTAGGCGACGATTGGTCACCGGGGGTAAGCCTAGGGGTTCTTCCTTTGCCACTTGGTAAAGCAGCCCCGAGGGCATCACGACAATGATTTGGCATGACAATGGAAACGGAAACAGGTTAAGGGGCCTCTAAGGGAGGCATACCGGCAAGGCGTTTCATTTGAGAGAAGGGGAAAAAAGATACCCACATTTGCTTTTCGAGGAAAGGTTCATTCATTGCATGGCATTGGTTTTGTCATTGCACAAAGGGGATATGGCGTTCCGGTAAACACACAGATCGGACAGTACATACTTCATGGTTACACGAATTTCGTGCATTGCGTACACATTCAGTCGACTGAGCTAGTCTTGGCGACATTGATTCAATGAAAATATAGGGAATTTCTGCAACTTCTAAGCCTCTCTGTAAATGTTTGTCCGTATTTATGTGAAATTTATGTTGATGTTTTGATGGCCTCATTCATGTAGGCGCAAGTGTACACTGCCAAACAGCATGAAACAGAGTATCGAACTCCTTCTCCAGAAACAGTCTTGTTTGTTGGTCACTTAAGAAGAATTGCCTTAAGGTCAACACTCGCAATGTAGACGCTTCCTGGACATCACGAAATCCTCGTCACGATACAACATTCTGGTCGAGACAATCATGCAGCTTCCAGGGCCCCTCGCTGAACCTTTCCTTATTCCCTCAGCCACGTACCTCCACCACACCGAACGGCACCTGTCTACACTGACACATATCCCGGATCTCCTCTTCGCTCCCAAGCAGCACACTGACAAAGACGCGGTCCTCGCCGGCAAAGTCGGGCTCCGAGTGCACGGGCGAGTCGTCCTGTCCCCACGAGAACCGGATCATCTGCCCCCGCTGCACCGTGTACTCCTCGCACCCCTTCAGTGCCTCGACAAGCTCGACCCGTACACTCGAGTCATCATCGAGCCCCTGGCGACTCTTCACGTCGGCGAGGGCGTCATCCACCACCGCGCTGGGGACCAAGACGCGCGTTGCGGGGCCCAGCAGCGTGACGGCATACTTGGAGTGTGGTGACTTTCGGTGTTGCACCTGATCGGACAGCATCACTGCCTCTAAAACTGAGCCCGAGAAAGAGCAAGAGCAAGAGCATGCAAACATGCGCCCGTCGCGGTGCCAGCGCGGCACCTCGTACTCGCTCGAGGGCTTGAACATGCGAACGGTGAGCCAGCAGGCCTGGGCTACCTGGGGCTTGTCCGGAAGCCTGGCCTCGGCAATGCAGTCCTGTCGGGAGTGCTCGAGGAAGCAGCCGAGGACGGCAGCAAGACGGTCGGCGTCGCCGTCCGAGTTGGAGGCTATGCACGCCGCCGCGGACGTCGAAAGGCTGGTGGCGTTAAAGTGACCATAGAAGCTGTAGACTTTCTCCTGGGCGATGCGGGTCAACAGTGCTGCTGGCGGTGTCGGCTCGACGGCGGTACTAGTGGTGTTGGGGAGTGATGGCAGCAAGTCGAGGGGAAATATGTGGAGGGGGGCTGGTCTTGTGGGCATCATGGTGGTAGTGAATGGCAGTTGTGGTGGTCTCGATGGTGCTTCGTATATAATTCCTGTTCCTCGGCAGTTCGTTGTCTTCGTTCAGAGCCATGTACCTAATGGGAAAATCGGATACCACATGAGTTTCGCTTTACCTACAACGGATGAAAGAGGCTGCCATTTAATACCCTTGGAGCATGGATTCCTTATGTAGCAGTATCGCTCTTCAGCATCTGAGTGCAGGATGATTGGGTGGGACAAGCCGGTGACTAACTAGAGAAAGCTGACACCAACTCCCAATATCCTAAAACCATCGAATGCAACACATGCCAGTTGGAGTGACTCAAGTCCACTTGGTATGTTGAAAATGATTGGTTCTGGTGTTACCTTTTGTACTTGGCAAGGCAGCAACAATCCGGCTGGTCGATCTTTCCATTCGTGATGGTTCTTAGCTCGCCAAAATTTACATGGAGATCTCATGCATGATTTGGGGATATGTTAAGTAATTATACCTATTCCTATCAGTAAATATGGTAGTACCTCTAACGGTCTGGTAATTTGTCCGCGGTGACCTTGGTGTTGCACTTCGCTACGAACCCGAGCTACTGTCCTGGCTCAACCTCCGTATCCTCGCCAGAAACCAAGATATTCCGGCCTTTGTTTGGCTCGTCCACCAATTTCAGAGCTACTTCTTTGCCACCAAGCACTTCGTACTTGACCTTGGCGGTCCGCGCCAGCTTGCCCGAGCCATTCGGCCCCGCCATTTTCATCTGGTCGACGATGTGTTCGTCGCGCAGTCCCGTGACAGTGTCCGCCATCAGCTGGAGAGTGTTGACCTCTCGCCAGGTCTTCACGCTGTTGGTCTGTCGGCCGTGCACCAGGAGGCCAAAGGGTATCAGCGCGGCCATGAAGGCGCTGAGGAGCCCGCATAGCAAGAGAAGGGGGACATATGTCATCCGATAGGCCTCGCGCGTGGTGGTCGCTCGCACATCGTGGGTGGCAGCAGCAGCACTTCCGCCGGGGCTGCTCGTCGCGTTGGCGTTGTTGCGGGTCTCGTAGGCCAGGCGCTCGATCTCGCCCGCCGCGTACAGCAGATTCGAGATGCTCGTGTGGTAGTCCAGACATATACGGGAGCTGCAGTTACCGCCATATCCATGATTCACCGGATCCTTGATTAAGGCCGTCTCCGCCAGGGCCGGACCTATCCCGGGCTGGCCACCCATGGAGGCTGGAGATCGGTAGTTCAGGGCCAATTGCCAATCCGCAATCAGCCAGTCCATGGGTTCTCGTTTCCCAGTCCAGGATATCTCCTGCTGCCGCCAGCTCAAATCACGATTTCGGCTCAACTTCGAAACGCCGAATTCGCGCTGGAGGTTGCACCGGAAGCCCCAGCTGCTCATTACCCCTTTTGTGCCCTGGTACCCGAACCGGGTCATGTTTTGTGCAGTGTATTTGATCGGACCATAGGGCGAGGTATCGGTGTTGTTGGACTGATTGAAGCGCATCATGTGGAAAAAGTAGGTCTCGTTGTAGTTGTAGTTGAAGGCCAGCCAGCTCTCGAAGTCCGTCCACTCATTGTTCACCGCGTCGATCTGGCCCGCGTACCAAGCCTGAAACATGTCCTTGCCGTTGACAAGGGTAGAAGCCGTGACCTGGTTGTACGCCCATTTAATGACGCCAACGTTATCGTTCGGGACGGCGTTGCAGCGTATCGAGATGCGGTACGCCGGCACGCCTTCGAGCGCAGTGATGTTGGGCGACAGCTGGTCCAGCGAAGCTTTCGTCGCGTTCATACCAACGTACGTGTCGTCGCTGCTAAGCTTTCCTCTTGAACCGGTAAAGGCGATGTCGGAAAGCATGGAAGTGGCCTGGCTCATGAAGTTGACACGCTGGGCTTGTGTGAAATTGTACACGTGCAGGGCCCGATCTTGCGCGGCGGTACTGTCCCCCGACCCGATAAAAGACGGCAGCCCCGTCACGAGCGCCCTCAAGGGGACCGGGGAGGACTCTACGTCGCTGACCGAATGGGCCTCGTACGCAATCACGTTGCTGAAGCACGTCTGCGCCACGGCTGACAGGAAGACCAGCAGGCCGAGCAGGACCATCTTGGGCCGGCCGCTCCGCACCAAGCTCGTCAGCTTCACGGGGCTATAGGAACCGGTATCGGTGTGGCTGGCTTCGACGAGGGCGGCGAGCGGCATCGCCGTCGTGGAGCCGTCGTTGAGGACCGTGACCCGAGTCACGGAGAACCAGTACCAGTTCACGGCGACCAGAATCAACGGAGCGATCAGCGCGCTGCAGACGAAGTCGATGGCCTTGGCTTGGACCAGGGTCAGACGGCCCCCCAGCGGCTGGGAGTCGAGCCCATAGTTGTGGCTGATGACGGAGCCGACCCGGGTGGCCCATATGATGAGCCCGATGGACGGGATCAAGACCAACAGTGTCGTCACTACGGCGTAGTAGTACGACTGGATAGGGGTCGGTGACCCGATCTTGGTCCCGCGGGATCGTCTATCTGATGCGTCGACTCCCTCGAGTAGGGAGTCGGCCGCAGAAAGCCGCCGCTGCTGGATAGAGTACATTAAGGTTATTATCTGCGCCTTGCTAAAAAAGACCAAAGGGCATATTCTCTTTAGTTTCACAAATGGTGTGTAACTTGGGCATGGCGCTCTTATAGTGCTGACGACCTTATATCAGGTTGTAGGGAGCAGTCTGACGGGTTTCTATAAATACACCTACTTTACCTATATCCTGATTAGTGCTGACTGGTGCAGGCAGGGCCGAGGGGGCTGAGTGGCGCGCCAAACCACATCTGTGCTCCCTGCTACTACTAGTTTGTGCATTAAGTTGCAGCAGCCTGGCCTTATCGTACGTTAATATAATATTATTGAACGTTGAAAATTCCCAGAGGATTCATGTGATTTTACGTGTTAGTCGATGAGACCTGGCCCCTGAGACATACCATCCACCCCCGGGTCCAGGCTTGTGTGGTCAACGTAGGCAGCTCGCAGATTCCATCAGACAGGTTAATTGTATGGATGCAATTGTTGATTTGCGATTCGCAGAGGCTCTGTTCGCCTTCAGAGCCATGAGATAAACCAGGGCGAGTATGCATGATCTCCGCCGAGCTAGAGGTGATGAGGGCAGGTGCCGAGGTGACAAGCATAAATGATTTGAGCCACGGTTTTATTCCGATCATGAACAGTCTATCTGGTGGGGGTACTTTTTACTGTAACCCCCTGCACAGTCATCACTCACCTCACTACGAGAGTGAATGAGCAAGTACATGGCAAGGCCCAGCCTACTTCATGAACTTGGAGGCCAGGGATAGCAGACCGCTACCACCAGACGAGCCGCCGGCGTCTCCGCCCTTGCTCTTCATGTACATCTTGAGAGCCAGCTCGCCGGCCTGCATGATGGTAGACTCCTTGCTGGCATCGCCCGAGACCTGGCCCTGCGCCTGCTTCTGGTCGAACAGCTGCATGATGCCAAGATCAGGAGAGTGTCAGTTTGTTTTTCCTTTCAAACCTATAGTATATAACGGCCCTTGAAGAGCGACAGAAGGGGAACTTGTAAGAAAAGGGGCAGGCAATGCGTACCTTGCTGGCTTCGGCCATGGCCGTGCCGATGAATGCGCTCTGGCTGTTGCCCTGCTGCGAGTTGCCACTGGCGCCGCCGGTGAACATCTTCAGCGCCTGCATGGCCGCAGCCGCGCCCATGCTCTGGTTGTCGCCTTCGCATCCATCCTCGTCGCCGGCGTAGTGCTTCTTGTGCTGCTTTACCGCATCTGTTTAAGAAAAATTTGCATTGTTAGAACAACGAGAGAGGTTCATCAACAAAATCGGTAGGTAGGTAGGTAGGTAGGTAGGTAGGTCTTCTTCTTCCTCGTTCCCATTCTCTCCTCTTCTCTGACGTACCTTCTTCGTCGACCTCCTGGCTCGCCAGGCTCTGCTTCTTCTGCGTCAGAGCGCCGAGCAGGGTGGAAAACAGACTCGGGTCGGCCGACGCGCCCGCGCCCCGGGTCGCGTGCTCGGCGGCGCCGGAGAAATCGTCATCATCGGCGCCGTAGCCGCCGGCGGGGTAGGAGCCTCCGTGTGTCACTACGCAAAAACGTCGGGGTTCACCCCCGGCGCGTTAGTCAGGATTTCTTGGCTACTTTTTTGTCCCGGTCGGGAGTGTCCTGTCTCGGAAAGGTACATACTGTTTCCGCCGATATCTGTAGAAGCCGGGCAAGTTGCCAAGTCAGTCAGTAGTCCGTTCTCTGAAGGGCTTGTCTGTGCCGTGTTTGCCGTGGGATTTTAAGGGGCGTTCCGGAAGGACTAGGCAATGCGGGGGTTTTGCCTGTTGCTGCAACTTACCTTGGCGTCTCTCACCACCGTTGTCTCCACCGGAATAGGACATTTTGATTGAATGTAGTAAGAGGATGCGTGTGCTGGTGCTTTTGTTAATTTTTCGTTACTCAAATGCGTAAGATAGTCAACGAGAAGGTGATCTTTTGACCGTGAATGACTGAAGCAGAAGAATGGTGTGTTGTTTGTTGCTGCGCTGGCAGGTACGATAGTTTGGGCCCCTATGCGTCATGGGCCCCGCACGGCGGAGATGAAACAGAATTGAAGCAAATATCCCTGTCCGCATAGAAAGAAAATGGCTCTCACCCCTTCTGGAACAGTTTACCAGCGCATGTGGGCTGTTCGCGGGAGCAATTTAGACTAAACTAACATAACTCTAAAGGCGATAACCTTGAAGAAAGTATGCTTTAAATCCATTAAGCATATTACCTCTTCACCCGTAGCAAGGGGTATGGCCTCAACCTGCAAATATGGCCATGCTGCCTCCTCCAGAATACTGATAACAAGCGCAACAAGCGCCGGATCAGTCAATGATGCTCAAGTCATCTGATCTCATACGACTGACCAGACCAGACCAAACTGACTGTGACCAAGGTGCAATACATAACCCGCGTATATATGTCACATATCATCATGGTGTACCAATGACAAGTCGGGACTGCAAAGATGTGTATAACATTGTTTTCAGCGTGTGCTGTATTCCGCTTTCGGAAACAAAAGCACTTGCTTGTAGCAGAGTCTTGTAAATAGTGGAATATCTAGGATGGTGTTGGTATAATCAGGTTAATGTAGTTGTTTTCCTTCCTGTAACCAAGCGTCCAGCACGACCTGAATTTGGCTTAGGGTCGCGCTCGACACTTTCCGTTCCGATCTTGCCCTTAGCCGTAGCCTTGCAACACCGAATGATGGCCAATGGAGCCTGTGGCCAAGGTATCTCTTCTGTCTCTCCCTCTCTCCATGTTCCCCTCACGTATACCTCGTTCGTTCGCTTACTCCATCGTCATCCAAACGAGACCCATGAATAAGGTGAGAACAGTAACGATGATCAGGGTGCTGTAGCCGTCCACGCCAATACCGGGAGCCTCCACGATGGTGAAATCGGCCACGATGCCCTGGGTGAAGTTGGCTTCGGCGCCAGCCAAGGCGATGGCGGTGGAGTTGCCGCACTGCTGGTTGAGGGTCCTGTCGAGCGTCAGGGCCGGTAGGAGAGGGGCGGCTAGGTCGACCATGCTGGACATCTGGTCGGTGCCGAAGGGGCCGGAGCGCAGGAAGGCGGCGCGGTAGGTCGAGTTCTTGCCGATGATGGTGTAGTTGGCTATCCGCGAGTACTCTGCGCACGAGACGACGGTGGGCACATTGCCGCCTGCTTGGCCGCCGGCAGGGGCAGCAGCACCGGCGCCGCCGCCAGGTGCTTGTCGTGCAGCAAGCCCATCCACAACATCCACCGACTCGGCCGCGACTTGCAGACTCAGAAGCGAGAGCAGGAGGTAGAACAGGGTGAGAGGAGTGAAAGCCATTGCGTTGGCGATATTGCTTTCCTGCCTTTTCGATCTGGGTGTGGATGAAGTCTGACGACAGATGCTGAATTTATAAAATATGTCGGACTCGTACTAATAGCCGCCGTGGATGCAAGAGGGGGCGTATACAAAAAGGTTGATTGGCCAGCCAAGGGAATTAGAATAGTTCACCAAAGAATTAGTTGGCAGTAGTGGAAAACTCCGCAATCGACTCAGTCGTATCGGTAGGAGGTGAAAAAGAAAGAAATAATATGAAAGAGGCCAAACTTGAGCGAGTGAACCGTATTGCTGATAGCAGAGAAAGAGAAGGAGGAGGGAGGAAGAAGAGGGAAGAGAGAGAAAAGAAAGAGTTTCACGATGATCCCGCGCCCATGGAGGGAACATACGACTAGTGATGGCACAGAGAACGGCGACGGACGGTGAACGGGGCAGTTTGTGTCTGCAGCGCGCCCGGCAAGCCCAACTCCCAGAGAGCATGGCCCCGCTGGGAGTACTGGGGGCGAGACGGGAATTTGGGAAGATGGCAACTGGCTCAAACATGGCCTGTCCAGAGTCGTATCGAATCAAAGTTGCCTGCCAAGTCTCGGCCTGGTGGATGGCTCGAAATGGGCACTCCAGAGACTCGCCATGATGTTTTCCGGTTGTCGAAGTGCCGTCTGAAGCATCGATCAGGCACGGTGGTTGACAGGGGTGCTTGCTTTCACTGAGATCCGGGGCTGCTATTGGCTGGGCCAGTTGCTGTGCTGGGGCCCCTGACCCCGTCCTAGTCGTCTCGAGGCTTGGCTTGTGTCAAAAAAGCCTATCAAGCCCCGACGCGTTATTGCCGGGCCCATCCCAACTTAAGCCCCAAGTGCATCTGAAGTCGCAACTGGCAGGTCTCTCTTGTTCTTTGCAAAACCGCACGTCTGTGTCGCTGCGATCGCATCCAAGTCTATTTCGGGTCAATCTCAAATGATATAGAGAGAAACTGGGCCCCCAAAAGATGAGATGAAGTGCGCGATTGCGGAGATATAAGCTTATGCTGGAAGTCGGGGACATTGTTTCGGACGGACAGTCAAAGACACCTCCCAAGAGTCGGCCAGAAGCAGTCAATGGGTACCAGAAAGGATTCTGCAGTAGCAGCAGTCCCGTCCCTGATCATCATGCCCATCTCCCCTTGTGGCCGACTGACTTGACAACGCAGTTTCAGCTCTCTGTCAAATGTTTGCGCAAGGCTTGGTTCAGTCAGCCCTTCCTTCAACATCATCATCGATATAACTATTGGCAATCATTGAATTGGCCGACTCAGCTGGTCACTTGGCGTTGGGAAGCGGCAACTGGAAAAGGTTGTGGTCATGCTCCTTTCTGCAACGGAAAATAACCTTACCTTCGGAAGCTGCAGTGTGCATCGGTTGGGTGAGAATGCAATGTGACCCGAACCCTGCCGCTGGGAGCATCGGCTAATGATTGGTCCGACTGACTCACTGCCGTGATTGATTGGAGTGGTCTTAAAATAGAGTAACATCAGATCGTGCCATGCAGTTAAACCAACCAACAACACACCTTCTTTTTGTCTGCCAACCGCCTTCTTACTGGCGGCGCACGCAGGCGAAGGGATTGATGGGCGGCTACGGAGTACAGATACCAGGCAAACCAAATGGCTGGCTGGAGGTGGAGCAACCCAATTGATGAGCATCTCAGCATCTCCTTTCGAACATGAGTGACGGTTTTCTAGAACGATGCGTGCATGCAGGCCAAATCCCCAATCCCAATCCTGCATCTTTGTTCAACCTCGGCACTCTGCTTACCCCAACTCATCGGCCGCATCTCCCCCGCAATGTCTAACCACACAACTGGGACATCGATAGGCTAACATGCCTCTACTGGGCCAACTACGTAGCCGCGGATCTTGGTATATGGCGTTGCCAGTGTCGATAGTAAATAATCAAATTACGAGTCAGCCCTTGAAGCTATTATCATAAGGAGTACCGAAGAGTACCTACTTGCCCATCCAAAAGTTGCACAACATGACATCTCCAAGCCACCCGCTTTCCTACAATGACTACCCACTTCCCCAAATCAAACTCTCCCACCACCCGGCCTCGGCTCCTGTGCCCACGCCAGTTATCCTCGTAATCCTCAACCGGCCCGAGGCCAACAATGCCTTTACCGACACCATGGTGTCGTCACTAGTGACCGCCTTCGACCTGTTGTCCACCGACCCCCGCGTCAAGGCCATCGTCTTCACGGGCGGCGACCCGCGGAACCGCATCTTCTGCCCAGGCATGGACCTCGACGGTGCATCTCAGAGCACAGCGACCACGGCCTCTTCTTCTCTGTCTATTAGTTCGGAAGAGCTGGCTCGGCAGCGCGAGGCCCACCGCGACGGCGGCGCCCAGGTCAGCCTGGCCATCCACCGTTGCCAGAAGCCCGTGGTCGCGGCGCTGAACGGCCACGCCGTGGGCGTTGGCATCACCATGACGCTGGCGTGCGCGGCGCGCATCACGCACAGCTCTGCCAAGATCGGCTTCGTCTTCGCACGGCGCGGCATCAACATGGAGGGCTGCTCGTCCTTCTTCCTGCCGCGGCTCCTAGGGCCGGGCCGGGCCCTCACCCTCGTGACTACGGGCGCCACCTACCCGGCCTCGAACCCGGTCGTCCGCGACCTATTCGCCGAGGTCCTCGACGAGCCCGGCGAGGTCCTGCCCCGCGCCTTGGAGTTGGCCGAGGAGATCGCCGCCAAAACTAGTGCCGTTGCTACCAAGGCTATGCGCGACATGCTCTACCATGGCCCCGCGACGCCTGAGGAGGCTGAGCGCCTCGAGAGCCGTGTCTTCTTTGACTTGTTCCGCGGCGCCGACGCCCGCGAGGGCATACGCTCCTTCCTCGAGAAGAGGGAGCCGCAGTTCGAGGGCCGCTGGGAGACGGATAAGCCCGCCGTGTGGCCCTGGTGGGGGCAAAAAAGACGGAGAATGGTGGTGGTGTGATGAGCTGGCTCAAGAGTAAACTCTGAGGTCTCTTAGACTTTTGCCTCAAGAGATGGTCTCTGCGTTCTCCTATTAGGGTGTAAGTTGTTCTTGTTTTCTCCTTTCTATAAAATCGTAAAAAGGGGGTTGGCGGAGAGACTTGCCTAACTAGTAGCTCGGGAGTTTGAATAGCTGCTATGACTGTACGACTAGGTGTGCTGTGAGTCGGCGCAGAAGTGTTACTAGGATCCAGTACTAGCTACTTTGTAACTCATTTATTTGGTTTCATTCATACAGGCGTGGAGATATTATGAGATCGTTATACTGCTGCCAGGGTAACAAGGTGCTTAGATAAGGACACTACTCTACCCTGATTAACTAACTATACATTAGGTAAGTCACCTATTCGGGCGACTCGCACCAATCGCACCTGAAAGGTGCGTTTCCTCGAGCCATACAGAACATCATTGGGCTCGTATAAGTTTAGAAGCCCTTACATGTCCTACTTTGCAACAGTAGTCGTATAGACTCGTGTCGGGTTGATAGCGTCAGTGCTGGAGGTTCTCTCCACGTCAACGGTGGTGTTGTCAGTGGCCAACCACGTATCCATGCCATGGGGGTGGCGGAACCTGCAAGGCTTGTGTCTGCGGCGGCCCGCCAATTCCGTACTCCGTCCGCAGCCCGGAGCGTCGTTTGACTGATCGGTGCCCGTGATTTTCCCGCTTCGCCAAAAGCTCTTGCGGAAGAGGGCGACGAATATGGGCGCGTTCACCACGAAGCACGAGACCATGGCGGCGCGATGGCCCTCAAGCTTTCCATGTTGATGGAGTAGTAGACGCGGACGATGGAGGCAGCCATGGTGAAGACGCCGCCACATAGGACGACAGAAATGCCAGTCTTCTTGGTCCAGTGCATCCGAGCTTGACGAAGCACCTTTGAAGATGGATGAAGTATTAGCATTGTGGGTCGGTATAGGGACAACGGAGGAAGGAAACATGTCAAGCCAAGCGAGTCGTGAATAAAGTTGTGCCATGGCCAATACTTACTGGGATGGGGATGATTGCGATGCAGGCGTCCGTAACGATATTCAAAATCAGAACAGCAATGTATAACCCCGGAGTGTCTGGGTAGCATCTATCTGTTTGCGTTTGGAAATAAGTTAAATGCAAGTCACTGTACCCAACCAACTAGGTTCCAGAATTAAGCATCTAGTCTCACCTCCGGGATCAGGATAAAACTGCCAATACTTGTAAAACGGACGGCAGTAGGACGTGACGACGACAACGATGATCAGGTAACTGGTGACGACCAATCCCATGACGGGAAGAACCGCCCTCTCGACGGCAAGACCACGAGTGACGCGCTTCAGGAGGAAGAGGATCGTCAGCTTCTCGGTCCAGATGAACCCAGAGTATGCGAACCATCCTACGAGGAGCCATATGGATCCTGTGGAGAGAGCCCGGGCTTGCTCCGGGAGCTCGGCGGCGATACGGGACCGAACGCTCTCGTCTACGGCGACCTTGTTGTGGCCGTTTTTCACGACGCCCATGGTGACAAAAGGTAGAGCCGTGGCGATGGCCTAGGTGAATCATACAAAATAGTTAGCCACAGACTGTCTCTGAAGGAGGCTTTCGAATGCCGCGCGTCAGTCAAATTCGAGAAGAGAGGCTACACTACGTACGAACGCAAGAAACGTGAGGTAGTCGTCGCCGGCAAGTCGACGGACCCCTTGGGTTCGGATGCGGATCGCAACTCGCAGAAAGAGGACCAGGGCGATGAGTCCATATTGCATCCAGACCTGATGCGATATGGGCCCGACCACACGATCAATGAAATGCCTCTCGGCTCTGAAAGATTCGAAGGATCCCATAACAAGATGATGGGAGGAAGCAAGCCGTAAGTCGGAATATCTTCCTTCGTGACATTCACAGTCAAATCTAGAGGAGAGAGAAATGGGTTTATATATAGCTAAATAGTCGAGTCTGGTAGTCATTCTAACTAAAGTGCTTGAGGGCATCCTGTCTGGACGTATTCTCAATCCGAGGATGAGTGTTTGTTACAAACGAACAAGTTTGTCACACGCGGTGGATTATACTGCTCAAACGACGCAAGGAGACCGTCTACGTTTGCATAATCGTTCCACGTTGGTGTTCTAACCTAGCCGCATTTCACGAGCGCAATATACTGCTGGCCAATACGAGTTAGCAGAATTTGTGTTCGTGCCAAGTCCCCGTCAACTGATATCCCTTCGCAACAGACGGATGAAGGGGTATCGAACCGTTGAATGTCCAACGCTGACACCGCCGGTTGCCAATAAAACTGGCAACTGGCAACCACTGACATCACGCCTAATGCTACGATAATGCAATTTGCATTCGGTGTTTGCTTGGGTTGAATGCGAGGGAGAGAGAAAGTCGTTCGACCACCTCGAAACGATAACATACACCAACCGAGGCGCACAAGGGTTAGACCCAAGGTAAAGGACACAAACTCTGGCTGCCCATTCATACTGGAACATACTGGCCGAATTTCAAGACAGCGACTGGCCACTGCACCAAACTGGCCGTCGCCAGTCATCACGATGCCAAATTTGGACAGAACAGGTGTTGGCCGGGACACCCCTGGACCAGTGACCAGCCCAGCAGGCCAAGCGATGACAAATATTACATATGGGACCGTCCTCCGTTGCCACTACACATGAAACTCCAGCAGCTGGTCAATATGGCAAAGTTAATAATTCATGAATAATTCGAAAGCTATGTTGCCTAGCGAGCCTCCGTTACGTTTTTTTTTGTACAGACGCGAATCTGTTGGGTAAGCACGCACTCCGAAGATAATCGTACGAAGCAAACCCAGCAAAGGTATCTCAAGAAATCTCTGGAAAACGTCGTAAACCATCAAAAGCATATGGCCGGCCATACCCAACCCCACTCCCCCTCCCCCTGTATATACGCCTTGAACTCCAGGCTTTTTGCCCGTAAACCCCTCCTGTTGTAAAGTCAGAGTTCCCGCATGGTGAAAACGGCTGTTGCGCTGGAAAACCGAAAGGATCTATAGTCATTAACCTCCAAGCAACCGTCTTACGTCGCTCCGGTGTGTGGAAGAAACATCGCTTCTTATTGCGAATCAACGGTGGGCATCTTTGGCGTTTCTTTGCCAGCCCCGTTGCTGGTGCCCTTCTTCTTCTCCTTCTTGGCCCACCTCAGGCCACAAGCGTTGCAGAGCGTCTTGGGCCCACTAGGACCTTTCCGCCATTCAGGCGAGTCGAGAGTACCTGAGAAGTAATAGTATGAGCGAGCCGAGCAATAAATACTACGAGTAAGCGTGTCAACGAACCGCAATCAGTGCAAACATATTCCTCCGCGACCTTGAGCTTCTTCTTCTTCTCGCCTGTCCTGGGATCCCTGTCAATGGGAATGGCAATACCAGCATCGCCCCTAATGAGGGTTGGGCTGTGGTTCCCAGTAGTGATACCACGACTCCGTTCCCCTTCGACGTAGCGAAGTCCTGTCAGCATCTCGATGGTATCCGTATGCGATGCTCCCTCAAACCGGGCCATTTTGTCCTTGATCGAGTCAGAACGGCTGCCAGCGTTGGCACCTTCCAGGTTTTCTCGAGTCAACGACATGCTCAGAGAAGAGGGTCTCTCCGGAGGGGGCATCGAGCTGGTATCCGGCTGTGTGGGCTGGTAGTACGAAGTGCCGACGGATGACTGCACGTCTTCTGAAGGTGTCATGTCCGATTGTTCCTGTCCAGCCAGCCAGCTCTTTTGCGACGCCTCTTCCTCCTCCTCCTCCCGACGCAACTCGGCGATTCGCCTACGCAGTCTTTCGTTCTCGATCTTGTGTTCCAGGAAGGAGTCTAATAACTGAGCATTCCGGGTCGGATACGGCCTGGACATGATGAAAACCGCTTGGCAGAAGGGCGTTTGGTTGTCCGGGTTGGGCGCGAACTTGGCCGAAGCTATGTGAGCATGCCCCACCGACTCGAATATGGCATATT
Source organism: Apiospora sp. TS-2023a (assembly GCA_038364195.1). Classification (NCBI taxonomy): domain Eukaryota; kingdom Fungi; phylum Ascomycota; class Sordariomycetes; order Amphisphaeriales; family Apiosporaceae; genus Apiospora; species Apiospora sp. TS-2023a. The sequence goes on along the minus strand of JAQQWQ010000009.1, from coordinate 2,534,843 downwards.
GCCCATCCTTCTTCTTTAAGCGATAGAACATTCGCAGAGGATGGCCGGTCGCTATCGACTCATTCATCTCCGACGTAAACGTGCCAACATCGTCGGCGTGAATGAGCTCCTTCAGGAACGTTTCGACAATGTCTTCGCTCTGGTAGCCCGTCACACTCGTCACGCTGGGGGAGACGTATTTGATTCTTCCGTGCGCATCCAAGATTTGCAGAAAGTCTTTCAATTCCTCGACGACCTTGGCGGGCCAATTCCGTCGCTTCGTGAATTCGGTCAGTGTGTTGTTCCCAGAAGTGGTGTTTGACTGCGCAGCAGGTGTACCAAAGCCGTTACTGGACTGCGCGGCTGGGCTGTCCTCCATTTCGGATTGACCCGTGGCGGACTGGGGCACGTTGGAGTTGGCTGAGCTGGGCGCGTATGCCGATGGTTGTGGAGGCGGCGGCATGTCGAGATCGAGGTCCAAATTCATTGGAATACCGGCTGCTGCATCGAAATTCGAATACATGGGGCTGTTGAGTAGGTCCATCATGTCGTTCGAGTTGTCGGCTGCTGCCATTTGGAGCGGTGGTGGGTTGGACTGCTTATTTAGGTTAGGATCGTTGAATGAGTTGGGTGGTGCATAGACAGCCATGCGTTGCGTCCCATTGGTATTCCCATCGCAGGGACAAAGCGCAAAACGGTAGAAGGGGACATTAGGGTTGGGCAATATCTGATAATGGTTTAGGTGTTTTGGTTTTCTCTTACACTCATCGCATTCGGCGTAGAAAAGCTAAACATGTTGCCGTTGTTGCTATTGCCATTGCTATTGCCCGCAGGCGGCGGGGCCCCGTGGTTCATCATGGCAGCGGCACGAACAGCGCAGCTGGCGGTAACGAGGGTACGGTGTGGGCAATCTTCTCACAAGAAATCCAGCGCCCCATCCACCCGGCACAACTGACGGTGGTATTCTTCTGCGATTGCGGGAGAGCAATCACCCAGCTCCTCTGAAGTTTGGCTGGCTCGAGAAGGTATCTGCACTGCATGCACCAAATACTGGGGTTGACGTAAGGGGCGCCCTGGCTTCCAGACCTTCTCATTTCTTAGCGATCCATAAACATCCAGAGCAGGCTTGGAAGTATGCTTCCGACCGAACCGAAAAAACCCTGGGGTTCGTTGTAAAAAAAAAAGGAGATTATTATTGTGTGAATGGACGAAGCTGCTGCAGGGGGACCTAGAAGTCAATGAGCAGCAGAAACGAGATGCCAGAGAAAAGGGTGGAGTAGGGGGAGAGAGAGGAGGGATGGGATTTTCAAATGTGCTTGAATTCTCGATAGCCAGAGGATCGGCTTGTGACTGACTGCTGCATCCCCTTAGGCAAGAATAAGAACGGGGGGCTCTCATGACCTGGCCTAGCTGGACCCTGTTATTATTGTCGCTGGCATGGGCGAATGGCCTCTAATGATGCTACCTGGTACTGTACGTGAAATCGAAGCAGCTTGGAAGCTCCAAGGAATCTGCGCATACGTCACTCCGTCAGACATTCAATCCCAACTTCAGCCATTGCGCACGTTTCTTCTTCCGGCTGGAGGTTATCTGCTCTCGTATTTTGGGGGGGGGCAAAAATGCCCTGGATACAGTTGGCTCCGTCGCCGCCAGAAAACTGCCGATGGGAAAAAATTGATTTCGCACGGTTTCCTAAAACGACTGGCTTACCAAAAGAAACCGGAGCGTTTGCTCCAAGCCAATAACTTCAGTCCGCTATCTCCCGACCACATGGGTCTTGATGGGATGTGTCTGGTAAAATAAAAAGATGGGTTCCCGGGGCGGTAACTGGGATCAAGGGGTAGGGATGTCGGCGGGGGGCCGCGGCGGCGGGGAGGCGGACAATTGTGCGATGAACAAAGAGATTTTCCCCTCTAGCTGAGGTATTATCAGCGGAGTGGAAAGATACCAAGAGGGAAAAACATTTTGGGGGCGACATTTCTTCATCCAAAATAAAGATACAGATCTATGCGTGTGAAGTACATGTACGACGGACAGATCCCTGATAGTGCAAGCGTAGGTAGCAAATGAAGGTGGTGCATTGTAGGAGGTATGCACCGCTCTGGGCGTCCTACCCCGTCTGGGTATCTCAAGTTGTACTACCTCCAACTATGTATGCACGATTGATCTGGCTGATCCAGCGCTGAACATTATCTGCAAAGCCAAGCATGTTCGGTAGATCTTCGTCCAATCTCAGCTCCCCATTGCATATGGCAGTGATGGATATTAACCATATGTGCTGCGAGACTAGGTGCGATGTGCTGGTACATGGGTCTCTCAAATTGTAAGCTACTCGAGGCATCATCTCTAACCTACATACCTAACCTACCCAAGTACCTAATTTATGGTGCGACGCCTGGCTTTAAAGGTCTCCTGTTTATCTCCAGCATGTCAAACCCCATTTTTACCTAGATGCGAATCCCCTCCACAGTTCGAAGAAGATATGTCACTAGGGGTCCAGCTGTCAGGATGTTGACAGCGGACATTTACCTCGAGACCTGACTCGGAGTCTGCACGAGCCCTGTTTCATTGACAGGGACGACTTACATGGCAGCATACCGAGCTCCGAAAAGAAGCGGACTTTCAGGTACACAGATGACGTGAAAAGATACTGAAAGCAGGTTGTTGGTATGGTCACATGGGCTAGCCGGTCTGCCCAGGGGTTACACTGCAGGAAGAGTTGCGATGCATATGAACTAGATCTCGTCGTTGGTGCCCACGAACTGCGATAAGTTCTGATCCAACCGGAAGCATCTGGTAGTACGGCGTGGTGGCCATGCTATGCACGATCATGGCCCGCCGTATCTGCGTTCCTTACTCTTATTGCTGTAAAACTATAGCAGGTACCCGCAGTGTTGGAACTTAGTCTATCAAATCTGACTTTCGGATCTAACAAGCGACGGCAGGTTGGGCAGCCTGCTTTCTGCTAAGCTGCAAGTGATAGATTGTCGACGATCCGGGAGATTCGGGAGTGACCCCCACATGTGACATCACGGACAGCAGATCACAAGAGCTGTTAAAGGGTATTTGTCTTTAAATCGTCAATGGCCACACAATACATCTTGCAAGTGATGGAATGAGCGCCAAACTGAAATTACACTGCCACGGCCTCCAAGACTCCTAGAATCTCGAAAACCGTGCTGCGTCGAGTCATATCGCCACTCAGGGACCAAAGAATACGTTGCAAGGTGGTATCATGAAGAAGTTAAAGCGGGAAAACCGTTCGTTAGGCTCGCGGCCCGCTCCCGGAACTTGGCGAAAGTTGGCCAGAAGACCCCAACGCCCATAGATTTTACTGGATTTGCCATTCTGTATCCAAGCACCTGCGATAGTTCTTTGGGCCAACCCGTAAAAGACCCCGTCCATATAAGGTGATTCGAGGTGACCAGCGTCGCATTATACACAAGCCTTGATTAGCCTACCTATGCAGGTCCACTCATACTTTGGTCTTGGTGGGGAGACACCGTCTTTGACTTCTATATATAGTAGTTGGCTCTGTGACGCAACACGAGCTTCTTCGCTCCTCAGGCCATGGGCTATTTCTACCAACACACAGCCTGAGACAAGCACGTATGGGCTGCCATGCCGCATATCTATTTGGTATTCTCAAAGTGCTTTATGCGCCTGCAATATATGAGTTAGGTAACGGACATGTTTCCCTGAACAGGTGGCCTACCCAAATTAGTGTTGTCTATGACGCATCACCTTTGGCCGGCACACTTCGTTTTCAAATACAGAATATGACTCCGATATGGCAACCTGTACGATGGGACGGATTCAAGTCTTTACATATGGAATTAACCATGTTGCCTGACATCGCGAGCAATCGTGGTCTGTTGATTGCCGCCATTCTCCATGTGATATCACCTTACCTCAACCAAACGAAAGGGGCTGTTGCACTTGGCTGTATCCATATGAGTAGAATAGCCACTCTCACCATCATTTGGCCGAGCTGACTAACACGCATAGATCGCCAACATCGTTGTCTTATGGAGGCCGACCAGCCACGCCCAAGGAAACGAGCCTTGGAGTAGACATGCGGGAAGATCTTAAGGGCCTTGATAAAAGAAAGGTAACTTGGAAACCAAGGTTAATAACCCAAAGCTACTCGATAGGAAAACCCCCGAGTCTCGACCCAAAGAGGCGGGTCAACAGTACAGCAACCCCCAAGTAGTAGGTTAAAGACTTGGTCTCTGCAGCATGAGTATATTGGAATCCCTTAAATCACATACAAGTAATTACGGAAGGCATGGGGATGTTGCAATATAAGGGAAGTCAGCAACAGCACGTCGCATGTGGCATTTAAGAAAACACAATAATACCTCGGGCTCGATGAAGTATACTTGACCCATGTAGTCGGGATACATGACGCTTCAGGGCCTCGCGAGCTTAGTGCACCCAAGTGTAAGTGCGTATATGTACGCTTGGCTTGGAAGATAACCTGTGTATCAAACTATAAAAATATATATGTTATTTGTATGTTGTATGGACGCTGGGCTGCTTGCATCATAAATCAATGCAGGTACTTTAGGTCGCCTGCCTTAGCGACCTGCGGGCCTGGGATGTGCGGGGTGACACATTGCTGCTAGGGCCTGGTCAGTGTTGCCTGCCCATTAACGGTCGCTGAGGGAAGTCGCGTCTTCCACCCCAAAATTCCCGAACACGCGTTTGCAATGCAACTTTATGAAGTGACCTGTTCGACATACTCATCTGAACTCCAGAGTCCAGACCAGCATTGAACATTGAACGCCACGAATACGACACCAAAGCTACAATTGGGAACAGGACACGGCATCTACAAGGCGACCAATGTATCCCGTACGCACCTTCTAGAGATGTTACCGTAACCTACACTTCAAATCCATCAAACCCGCTGTGTTTTTGGCGACAACCTGCATCGCCACAGTACTGCAAACCACTGCACTCGTGACCTGAGAGAGGTGAACCTTGTCTCTTGCCCTGATAAAGACCGACATGTCTCGCATAGAGAAGCTATTGGTCTCGGGCGTGCGGTCATTCGGATTTGACGAGCCCCAAGCCATTCAATTCCAAACGCCTCTTACCCTGATTGTCGGCTACAACGGTTCAGGCAAGACGACTATCATCGAGTGTCTGAAGTATGCTACTACGGGCGAGCTTCCTCCCAACAGCAAGGGCGGCGCTTTCATTCATGATCCCAGTTTAACCGGCGAGCGGGAGGTCCTCGCCCAAGTCAAATTGAAGTTCCGCACGCCTCCCAACGCCGAACATGTCGTCTCGCGTAGAATCCAGCTTACCGTCAAGAAGACCACCCGCTCGCAGAAAACGTTGGAATCCTCGTTTTCAACCAATAGGGATGGAGAGAGGACGGTCGTGTCGTCCAAGAATGCACAGATCGACCAGATGGTCCCGAAAACGCTGAACGTTGCCCCCGCTGTCCTCGATGCGGTCATTTTCTGCCACCAGGACGAATCATTATGGCCCATGAGCGAGCCCTCCGCCCTCAAGAAACGTTTCGATGAAATATTTGAGGCCCAGAAATATATCAAGGCAATCGATAACTTGAAGGTCATTCGCAAGAAGCATGGAGAGCAGCTAAACAAGTTTAAGCTGCTCGAGTCGACCGAAAAGGATAACAAGGAGAGAGCAGATGAATGCGAAAGGCGCTTGGAAGAAATGCAGGTTGAGATCGAAGAGCTACGTGTGGAGAGCGAAGCAATGGGTGCTCGCGTGAAAGAACTCGATGATAGTGCTCAGTCTAAGCGTGACCAGGCCGACAGCTTTGGCAAAATCATCCAAGATTTGAGGACCAAACGAACAGAGCTGGGGTTTCGCCAGACCACGGTGCGAGAGCTCAAGGACAGCATCAAGGAGCTCGGAGAGCCTGATGAATGGCTGGAAGAAAACCTGGCGCAGTTCGAAGAGAAGGTGGCAAGGCATGAGACAGAGCTTGAGGAAAATAAGGAGCAGTACGCCGAGCTGCAGAAAGAATTGACACAGTCAAGACGTTCTCTCGGCACGAAACAGGCCGAACGTGGAAAACATCAATCCGACAAGGATAAATACGAAAGACAACTTGAGTTACGCGTAGAGCTGATTCAACATGCGGCAAACTTGCACGGCATCCGCGGGTACGACGGTCAACTCAATGACAAGCAAGCCCAGCAATTTTCTGAACGCATCCAGAAAATCCTTAACGACAAGAGGCGCGAGCTTGAATTTCTACAGAAGGAAAACAGAGAGGAGGCAGACAAGAAACAAGCCGCCATCAGTGAATGCGAAGGACGTAAAGCGGGCTACATCCGAGACCGTACTTTTGCCAAGCAGAGGATAGGCAACGTCGAGAAGAGGGTTGGTGCTTTACAGGCCCAGCTGAATGTATTGAATGTCGATGAAGGTCGCAAGGCTGTTTTGGACGCCGAGTTGAAGGATGTCGAGCAACGGCTTCAGAAGCTCAATGAGGACTTCCAAACGAATGAGTTCGACGTCAAGATTCGTCACGAATCGAATGAGCTAGTTAAGCTGGAGGCCGAAAACGATAGACTTGGCCGTGAGATGGTTGAGTGCACAAGGTCAGCCGACGATCGCGCTCAGCTGGGTCTGCGGCAGAAGCAACTGATCGAGAAGAGGCGGAATCTCGATACAATCACGAGCACATGGGGCGATAAAATATCCTCCATGATTGTCTCATCTTGGAAGCCTGAATCTATCGAACAGGAGTTTCATCGTGCCCAGAAAGAAAGAGTCAAGACCTTGGAGGAGGCGACACGCAAGAGGGACGAGCAGGACCAACATCTGAAGCAAGCACAATTCGGTCTAAGAAGCCTTGAAGAGAAATCGAAAAGCCAAAGCGACCAGCTGGAGAAGTGCAAGGCCGCAGTGTGCAAAGCACTGAGTGAAGTGAACCCGGATGACACTCCGAATGTGGACAATTTGCCCAATGAGATCGAAGAACTCGAGGAGTCGGTCCTTACACTTGAAAAGGACGTTTCGTTATTCGACAATCTGAAAGACTTTTATGTCAGGTGCCAGAAGGCCATGAACAAGAAGAACAAATGTTTACTCTGCGATCGTGCCTTCGGTGGTGCAGTTGGAGAGAAGGACAAGCTTATGGAACAGATTCAGAACGGCCTGAATGAGAACGGAAAGGAAAAAACAAAAGACGAGCTGACACTTGCCGAGCAGCAGCTCGGAAGCCTGCGTATGGTCCGATCCCAGTACGACACGTACGTTCGTCTCTCATCCGAGAAGCCCGGGCTGAGACAGCAGATTGAAGCTCTGAAGGAGAAAGAGGAAGGCATTCTTAAAACGCTTGAAGAGCTTGATCAAGCTGTAAAAGAAAAGCAAGAAGAGTGCCAAGATCTCGATTCCATGACCAAAACCGTTTCGTCCATAGCACGCACTCATCAGGACATTACAGAAGCTGAAAGCCAAGTGGAAAGAATCCTCTCTCAACAGCAGTCAAGCAATGCAACCCGCACACCTGAGGAGATTCGCGAGCTGCAGGAGACGTGCGCAGAACAGATGAGGTCTGTAAAGAACAAGTTGACTACCCTTCAAACAGAAAGGCAGCGTATCCGGGACTCGATCAATTCACTTGAATTGGACCGGAGCGGCTTGGCTAACAAGATCAGCGACGCTGCCCGACAGCTAGAGCGGCGGGAAGACCTCCAGAATCAGATCCAAAGTCACAAGGATGATCTTGCCCACCAGAAGGAGATCATATCTCAAGCCGACAAGGACCTGGAGAAGGTTGAGCCGGAGATCGCCAAGGCAAGAGCCATCCGTAATGATGTGATGGAACGAGGCCATGAGAAGGAGTCGAAGGTTGCTGGGGAGCGGGATGAAGTCGCAGGCTCTGTCAACGAACTGAAGCTTGTCGAGAATGATATCCGCGACTACGTTAGTCGTGGCGGACCTTCGCTCCTTACGACGACTGATCGCGAGATCCATAGCCTCCAAAAGACCGAAGCACGCATTGAAAAAGACATGCAGGAGCTTGCTGCGAGCACCAACAAACTCAGGGAAGAGATCAACAATAGCGATCGGCAGAAGCAGAATATCCGGGATAATCTCAACTACAGGAGGAGCCTTCGTGAAGTTGGATCCCTCAAGAGCGAGATCGCCGAGTTGGAGGCCCGTAACGTGACTGAGGATTACGAGCAGCTGCTTGCGGACGAAGCCCGCATGAAAGCAGAACGCCATAAGGTCAATGCCGAACAAAGTGCTAAAATCGGAGCGATGACGATGAAGGATAACGAGCTGGTCCGCCTCATGAACAAATGGGAAACCGAGTACCAGCATGCAGCAAGACGGTACCGGCAGGCGCACGTCAAAGTCGAGACAACCAAAGCCGCCATTGAGGATTTGGGACTCTATGGGCAGGCGCTTGACTCTGCAATCATGCGATACCACTCGCTCAAAATGGACGACGTGAATCGGATAGCCGGGGACCTGTGGAAGAGAACATATCAGGGTACGGATATTGACACGATTCTTATCCGGTCAGATAACGAATCCACGACGGGTCGACGCTCGTACAACTATCGGGTCTGTATGGTCAAGCAGGACACCGAGATGGACATGCGCGGCCGATGCTCTGCAGGCCAGAAGGTGCTGGCATCCATCATTATCCGCCTTGCGCTCGCTGAGACCTTTGGCTCCAACTGTGGCCTGATCGCTCTGGACGAGCCCACTACCAACCTCGACAGCGACAATATCCGAGCCCTGGCCGAGTCCCTGCACAATCTCATCAACGACCGCCGCTCCCAGGCCAACTTCCAACTCATCATCATCACCCATGACGAGGAGTTCCTTCGTTACATGCGGTGTTCCGATTTCTGCGACTACTTCTACCGCGTCGGGCGCGATGAGCATCAGAACTCCACGATCAAGAGGGAGAGCATCAGGACAGTGCTTTAAGGAGACAACTGGAGAGCAAAACTTTCGGCAGTCTCTATTTCTCGGGAGTTATTATATCTTCCATTAGTCTCTATGCGATTAAGAGACAGTTATTGCATGCAGTCTGCATTGCGGGGGGGCGTCTCCATACAAATTGGCTGCTGATTTATGTCTACGAAATTTGGCCTCACGAGCCGTTGCATTAGCTGGGAATTGACAGTAAATACATAATGATTATGACACTCTGTCCCATTGACTTTCCCCGGACCGTGAGATGAACCTTTGAGCAACTACTAGGTATCGACTATTGCATGTCGAATGCAACCCCTTTTGATGCCATGTAGCTTTGACTTCGCATAATCTCGTCACGTACGCTCAACGATTAAACACTCGTAGCAGAGCCATCTGGGCGACTCATCATTCTCGATTGGTATCTCATCAAAATCAACGCGTTTTCGCATCGTTTTCGGTATTTAGATTATTTTTACACGGGCTTGTACTTCCTCTGTCTCCCACCTTCAGCTGAAGCGCAGTAACCAGAACATACACACAATTGCTCCCCCATGCCGCCGAAGAACGTCGCCTTATTTCCTCAGGGAGAGGAAAAGCAACAATCTGCACCGAGGACTTATAAAAGTGCCGATTTCCCAGAAGCCGACTCGGAATGCCCACATACCCCTAAGCGCTGGCCTTCGCGGCGTCTTCCTCCTCATCAGTCTTGATTTTGTCATCCTCTTTGGGCGAAGTGGTGCTCTTCTCGGGGTCCTCCTTGAGCTTCTTGCTCGTGCCCTCAAGCTCGTCTTCGGCCTCCCGCTTGGGCGTTAACGACCGCGCCTTGTCGGCGGCCGCAGTCTCGACGCCCTCCATCTCATCGTCGTCCTTTTCCGCCTTGCTATCTGCATCTTCGGCGTCGGGGGTGACGGTGGCCGTGGAGGCAGTGTCGGGCGATGTGCGTGTCTCGGAGGCCTTGCGGCCCACCGCGGCCTCGACGTCAATCCCATGCATGTCCAGGCCAGCGGCTCCGCTACCGTAGTTCGCCGAGGAACTGCTCTCGCGCTGCGGTCCCATATCTTCAGCGCCGATCTCCTCGGGTCCTCGGGCGTGGGGCCTTTCGTCCTCGGAGCGGTCAGATACGGGCGGCTCGGCGGTGTCGTCCTCGGAGCCCTCATTGTTCTCCGCGGTCGCCGAGGAGTCATCTGCCATGGTCACAGTGGTGGACGGAGATGCGCCGTCACTAGCCTGATCCTGCTGCTGGTCGGGGTCCTGGTCCTGGTCCTGCTGTTCCAGTTGTTGCTGCTGCTGTTGCTGCTGTTGAGTATTCTGTTGTTGTTGGAACTGCCCGGGATGGATGTGGTGGGTTGGTACGAGTTGACTCACGGGCACTACGCCTGCGCGCTGTTCTTGGCGGAGGAGTTCCCCTTGGGTGACGCCGACGCCGACGCGCGCGCCCATCGAGGACACGCCGTTGACGGTGACGGTGACGGTCTCGATGCTGCCCATGCCGTTCGGTCCGTCGATGGTCTCGGTGCTCTCCGTCCGGAGCTCTCCCTCGGAATCGTTTGCGCGGTCTCCTGCGGCACTCGATGAATCAGTCTGCGACGATGTCGGCGACAAGCCCCCTGGCCCTGCGAGCCGTGCTGCAGCCAGGGGATTGGCGTCAGTAGGGCCCCGCCGAGGGCCTCGTCGCTGCCGGGCGCGGCCCAGGGCGAGGGCACGATGGCGTCCGTGGCCCCGTTGGGCAGGAGCGATATACTCGAGGCATCGGGGACAGCCGGGGGGAGCGGGTATACGTTCAGACCCGAGGTGACGTGCACGACGCGGTCCAGCGCGTGCAGATAGGTCGGCAGCGACTTGTAGTGGTGTTTCGGCGTTAGCACCAGTTCGGCGAGCCGTTGGATGGAATGCGGCGGGTAGGTCGGGAACGTGGACGTCAGCGTAGTCGTAATCTCGTTCAGCATCGCGGTGACCTGGGGCGGGAAGGTGCCGGGCGGTAGCGGTTCCGCAACGACGGCGGCGGCCGCTGGTTGCGCTGGCGCGGTAGCCCGTGGTCTCACGGAGGTGTTCTCCTTGTTCGTTTCTTGCGAGGACGTGGTACTGGGCGGCTCAGTGGGCGAAGACGGCAGCGGTGCCAGGAAGTTCTCGGTGTCCTCCGTGTCCGAGGTGGCGGGGTGATGCGCCATGGAAGTCATATTCGTCGCCGCCGGCGGCGGAGGCATCTGCGGTATTGGGAAGTCATCGTGGGCGATCTACCAAGCGCGGCACATGCCAATGTTAGTGACTTTGGCAAATGATGAAACTGTCGGGAGTTTTCTTTTGTTGATTGCGGACCTTCTCTATTCGTGATACGATGCGCGGCAACAATGCTGGCCACATGGAGCTGGTGGATTTACGTCAGAGCCGCAATCCTAACGAAGGGCTTGCCTGTCAGACATGATTGAATTTCTTACTAGTCCATGGTGCCAGTGGCGGCGACATTGTTCAAAAGATCATCTTCATCAATGTCCATCATGTTGGGCTATGGGGTATTGCTTTCCTCAGCGTTAGGCTTTGCTGGAGGTGACGGATATCGCGAAAGGCTACCAAAAATGCATAACAGCCGAATTGAAATCGCTGACGTTTGACGTAGCCGCAGATCGTGGACGCGCGCCTACGCGTTGGGTGGATGTGGGGAACATCCATACTGGCCCGCCCGACTGCCTTAGGCACTGGTTAGAGAAGGCTACAGGTCCCCTAAATTCCGAGCTCCCTCAGTGGCAGGCCCTACGACCCTACATACTTACCTCCAAGCTCCTACTGTACCGCTACTACCTACATCTCCGTACCGACCCAACTAAAAGATACCCGTACATTAAGGGCTGAGTTATTACTCAGCCAAATGGTGTTTAAGACAGAAAAGTTCTAGAAGCCCTGGATAACTACATACGTGAGTACGCCTTGCACGTCTGCGCATAACCTCAAGAGGAGCAGTCTGATGCTGCGTTGTTTGATGATCGATTCGTTTCGCCAAGGGCCTGTGGATGGCGTGACGGACGAACGACAGACATCAATTGACGGGAGGCTGTGTTTGACCAGCCCAACGATATGTATTGTCCTGCCCAGAAATCCTGCTTGCTTTGCCGCATAATTGGCATTACCCAGGTACTGGCCCGCAGGGACCACGACACACTCCCTGCACTAGATCAGCCTCCTTATCACCACCACCTTACGACGTCTCATTTCCAAATTTAGGTCTGTCACTCAAGCTTGTGTAATGCGGCGCGATGCGGCGCGATGCGATGCGACGAATGCATATTCGAATTTCGTATCAAGATTTTACTCTCGTTGCGGTCGCAAACGCCATGCTGTTATGCTGGTAAAATTATCAGATGAAATAGCGGACCATGTGACCTCTGCAGATGATACTCTCTTACTACATAGGTACTACGTATAACGAGTCAACGAAATACACATGATTGACTCGCACTGCTGCGAGGTCTTCGTGGGATAGGTTGTCTCTGCACTAACTTGTAGCATGTATGTAGTAATCGGCACCAGTACAGTAAACGTCGGCATACGCGCATGGCATCTTTTTCTCGTGAAATTTTCAACGACCCGACTTCTTGGGAGTGAAACGGCTTGATTCGACTACACGGACAGGGAACATCCCTACGGCCTATACCGCCGCTAGTAGTAGAGAGAATTGGCCCAGGGGTTTCTCCGTGATACAGGCTGGTACTAAGACCGCGCTGCTTACGCCGGCTGATCTTCGATTAAAAGATGCGCTGCCGTTTATGCCGAGTGTGGAAAAGTGTCAATCGAGAGGTAGATCAGTCCCATAATCCATGGGCAGCAATCAAACCAGATGGAGCTCCATATCGATATATACGGCAATCATTGCGATAACCATATGATTTTGGTATGGGTTTAATAGTACGTAGGTATGTAGGACTAGCGAGTGCAACATGAGATTCAGGTTGTACTATTATCGGCAATCTTCCTCGTGCCAACGGGGAACTTGTATACCACTACAGATACGGCTCTTTTTACCGACAAAGTTCGGATTATGATATTATCGGACACGCCAGATGACGGACTTTCTACTCGTGACAATGGCTTGGGCCCGAACAGGCAAATGTGACAAGCCATTGATTGATTGGGCTTAGGGCGTGGTTTGCCTTTTTCAAGGGTTCTTCGCTGCTAGACAACAAGCCAGGGTAACCAGGGGAAAAGCCACCTCATGCATCGCACCTCGTGAAGGAGCACGACCTCGAACTCTGCAGCAGACTGCATCGCATCGCGGCTAAAGTTGGAGAGCCTGACACTTGAGAATAAGAAAAGTGAGCAACAACTTGGAAGCAAAAGTGGACTTCTCCAGCTTCAATCTTGGTGTTCAGATGATAGCTGACGACCACTCTTCAAGAATTTCTTGGCCCCTGCAAGTTCCAAGTCTCAATGTGAGGACGGGAGTGCGTACTAAAATGCATCTTGAAACTGCCAGGAGGTGCGGACGGGGGGAAGCACAGTGCCTCTCACTAGCCCGCCAAGCCGTCCATGGGCACTCCATGAGCACTCTCTTCTCACCAAATGACCAGCTTTCGGGCCGGAAACCAGGCCAGTCCATCTCTGTTGCTTCTCACACGGCCGGCAGGCAGGAGCCAATAATTATTTCCCACCCCTTGTCAAGCCTGTAAGCGGAAGGACTGGCTGCCCACGTTCCCTTGGTTCCCTGGGGAAGATTAGTGGATGCACTGGGCCCAGTTGTCGTCCGCAGCAGCCCAGTAGTGCCCTGATTCCAGACCTCCGGCAAGTAACATTAATCCAGCACAGCCCTTTTCCCATGCCTTCATCAGTCGTGACATTCGAGGTGTTCTTCTCTCACAGCCTCTTCTGAATGGCTTGTTGTTTTAGTGAAATTCCCCAGCTCTCTCTATCTTCTGAAAAACCCTTTTGCATAGCCTCACTTGAAGGCTGACGTCCGCTCTTTCGTGACTCGTTCCCCAACCTATCCTATCCCTCCCTCTTTTCCCCCCAAATTGCATCATCCGCAATTGGGTATAGACATTGGCATAACCCCATCGTTGAGAAAGAAAGCCGACCCCCTTCCGTCTCTCCCTCCCTCACGCACGTCAACGTACTTTTTCTTCTCCAATAAGGAATAACACGACCATTGCTGCATTGGATTTGCCGCTCGCTTAAGGACCACCCTCACCTCTCACACTCCAAGACCGAGGCCAAGAGACCCCCCAGGAGACCCAAAGCTCATCAATCACCCCCCATTCCTTGCTATTTTCTGGGCGATTGATTGATTGTGCGCAAATCGTTCTCACATATACACACGCACCTCCGAGAAGAAAAGAAACAGAAACCCCGAAGCAGGACTTCCAACTTTCCACTGGTGTCTTGTCTGGCTAGTTGGCGACCCCCCTGGTAGCAACACCCTCGTTACGGATCAAACTCCTCAGCTTGTTTCAGCCGACCCAACCATCAGCTACACCTAATTAATTCGCATCGCAGCACCGGGTCAGCGACAAGAACGATCTTGTCGTCTTACTCGTCTCGTCGTTGCTTTCATCGTCCTTTCCTTCCTGTTCCTAAAATATATGCTACCGAAAGTCCATATCTCTTGTCAAAGGAAGCCTGGTCAACGCGCCACGCAGCAGCATACCATCCGTCACATTCTTCTTCTGCATTCTACCTAGCCTCTCATATAGCGGCACGCCAGTTACAATTCGTTCCGTTAATTTATCTAACGTGAGACACAAAACAACCAACGAGACTCTCAGCGCACCTTTGGCGACAACGTTCCCCGACGTCCAATCATCCGCCCCGGAGCCTGCATTTCTTTATTTATCGGATTCGACTCCTCAACTCACGTGAGGAGTCAATTCCCCAACTGCCCGCCCTGGCTACCGAACAGAATCCGCGCCTATCTCTCCTTGAGATGGATCCAGGCTTTTCTGAACAACAATCCACGTACGCGCAATATCCGCAGTACTCGGCTCCCTCCCAGTTTCCCCAGTATCCCGCGCAACAACAACAACCAGGGCAAGCGCAGCCCGCTCAACAAGAGTACAACGACGCCTTTCCCAGGATGGCCCCGTCGACCAAGCGCAGTCGCGGCGGGAGCCTGGTCAAGGGCACCGGCGAAATATTTCAGAAGAAATGGCCGCGATATTTCTTGCTCGTCGCCTTCTTGCAGGCCGTTCTCTGCATTGTGTTTGAAGCGTAGGTTCTTCTTAGGTATCATTCGCAGCATTCTCATGATGGCTAACATGATTACAGTTATACCTTCGCCAAGTTCCAAAGCAGTCTGAAAGATATGTCTCAGGCTCAATTCAAATCGAATGAGCAAGTTCAATCGCAACTCAAGACGATTCCTACATTTTTGGCCCTCTTCATTTTCGGCTTCCTCTACGTGCTGCTACTCTGCTGGGATGCACTACGCATGAAAAATACCATTCAAGTCATTGGCTTGTGCATCGCAAATGTGGCCCTCCTTGTATACACAGGTATTCAGATTGACCAAATCAAAGAGGCAGTAGACATCCTCAAAATCCAGGGCGCCATGGAGGAAGAAGACTTTTGGAACAGCGTCAAGCCTCTGTTGGTTGCCGTTCCTGCCATTCTGGCTGTAGCCAGCATTTGTCTTGGCTTCATCGCCTGGAAGCTGTACCAAGAATTTGCTTGGGACATCCTGAAGCACATAGGAGCTGACTATCGGATGAAGAAGCGGTTCTTGTACTATCAGGTAGGGCACACATACTGGGTTGTCGGCGAACTGTGTTGCTAACTTGCTATAGGTTTATATCGCACTTTTGAAGTTCGATTTCTTCTTTTTCCTCGGATTCACGATTCAGTTCCTTGTCATCGTCGGAGGCAAGACGGATGCCGAATTTGGTCTGACCTCAGCAGCGGTACCCGTTACAATCGCCATTTTGCTAGCGGCAGCAGTGTTCGTTCGCAAAGAATGGAAATGGGGCATGATCTCCGTCATCATCCTGTATCTCGGAGGACTGGCCTACTTCATCTTCAAGTTGTCTCGAATCTATGACGAGACGCACAAGGACTTTTACAAGTCGGTGAAGAAGTCGCTGACTACGTTTGCCGTCCTGACCATCATCCTCATCGTTCTGACCATCATCAACGCCATGATCTGCATGTTCAACTTTGGAGCCGGACTGAAGCAGCACCTCGAGACCAAACCGCAGCGTGAGATGGATAAGGACCAGGCTAGTTACTCGATGAACGATGTCAAGCCGCAATTACCCAGCAGGATGACCATCGACTAAGCGTGATCGGGTGGGCAGGACATAAAAGAGTGCTTTTACCTGTACAAAATCGCACGATCTTCACGACTCTCCTTTTGCATTTTCTCACAGATATCCGACCATGTTGGTCAAGAAGGCCTCACCGGTTAGCGTGATGAGGGGGAAACAGGAACAAACCCCGGCGCCTACCGATTCATGGAGTTCAGCGACTGGTCTTTTTGGTTCAAGCCCCTTAATATTGAGGAGGGGCGGAGTTATACGGAATATTCTTCAGGCTTTATTCCCCATGTTGTTGCTTTCAAAGCTGGACAAGTCCAGACGAGCGTTCATTTAGTGGCGATGATACCAGGCAGGGCTGGGTGCTAGGACGTTTGGGAGTATCTACACAAGCGTTTATCTATGTCTAGTTGTGTATTAAAAACCCGACTTGGATGGAGCGTAGAAGTAGATGCTAAATTCCAAAACAAAACTACAGTTCCTGAGGATTATCATTGGTTATACTTGACACTACTCGACACCCTTTGAAAGCGTGCAATGGGGAACATGGTACTGGTTTCCGTCCGTCCAGAGTGTTGGTCTCGACTTAAACAAGATGGGCTGATAGCAGGCCCTGAGCAGGCCCTGAGCAGGCCAGGAGCTGATGTTACACTATCGTCAGCTCTCGGTTATCTTACGAGAAAGAACGTCTAGAATGCTGACTGGTGGTCAGCCCTGTCAGGGGCTCGCAGCTGCAGAAGTAATAAGTAAGGCAGGATACATGTCGTAATATTACTAAGAGACTATAAGACCAAACTGGTCACGCAATGAGGCAGCCGTATAAACTGGGGGTGGGTATCTGCGCTTTCAACATAATAATAATAATAAATAATAATAATGAAACTTGCCGTGAAGGCGACTTTCTTTTTCCCAAACACCGTTTTGCCATGTATTGGCTATGCTTTACCCGTACTTGCTGGCCTGGCCCATATGTCTAATAACAAAACAAATAAGAGAAAGGAAGAAAAGGTGAAAAGAAAATCGAAAGAAAGGAGAAAAGCAAGCCTTGGAATATATACTCTGCATTTTACCTCGGTTCTTGCGTGATATTGGGACCGGTGCCGATCCCCGTCAGGGTCCTCACGGCCCAGTGCAGCCACCCCTCCGTCTCGAGCTGGGCCTTGAGCTCCTCGGCGCGGCGCTCGACGGCGTCGACCTGGACCTCGAACTGGGCGACGCCGTCCTCGACATCGGCGACGCGGGAGACGAGGGCGTTGATCTCGTACTCGAGCTTGGCGATGGTGACCTCGACGTCCTTGACGGCCTCGGTGAGCTCCGCGCGCTCGCCGGCCAGCATCTCCTGCGAGTTGTCCTGGGCGCGCCGGTACGCGTCCATGAGTTGGTAATAGAGCGCCTGTAGCTCCTCCTGCTGCGCCGCGTAGCGCTCGTCCAAAGCCGCGACGGACTCGACCTTGGACTCAACCCAGGGCTGCACGCGACTCGCGATGCCTTGCACGTTCATGTACAGCCCGCGCGCCACCTCGGCTAGATGGGCCTGGCGGTCCAGGAATGCATTTCGGTCCTCTCCTAGTCCATCTTCTTCGCCATCCAGGGTGGCGAGCTCAGTCCAGGTCAATACTGCTTCTTCCGCGTCGCCGAAGGAGAGCCGGCGGGGCCATCGATGCTCGTTGAGCAGCGATACCTGTGACTCCAGTCCAGCAACACTGTGTCGTCGGTGCAGCTGTAAGACTGAGCTGTCTAAGCGACTCACGATTCCCAGAGCAGGCCCTTGTAGGCTTCTTCTGTTGTCCTTGCCCATGTGGGCAACCGACGACTCGAGTTTGGCGACCTGATTACGAATCTCTGACGCCTGTGACTGTCGGGCTATAGCATCTAAGATCAACTTCCCGTCACCCTCTTGGAGAGCACCTGGTGATCCATCAGGGATCATCTCCAATTGTTCAAAACCTCCAACCGAGACTGGTGCTGACGGCGCGCTATCAGGGTCTCTTCTGAAACCATCTCGATACTCTTCAGGCTTGTTCTTCCAGGTAAAGGCTCTACCAATACCTGTGGGTGTAGGGCTTCCAAGCAAACCCGATGTCGGTGAGAGAAGTGAGTTATCAGTACCTGAGTACGCTGGCGTCCCGGAAGAATCGTCTCTAGAGGGACGGGGCCCATGCCCTCTGCCACCTGCGCCGGAGATGGTGTCCTTGATACGTCCAAGACCAGACCGTGCGTCGCTCATCTTTCCTGCAACGCTTTTAAAAACGCCTCTACGGAGCGCATCCTTCTCCCCAGGGCTATCGGCGGCAACGCTGGTGGCAGAACCGGGGACTGTGCCGGCAGAATAGACGGCCGGGGAGTCTTCCTTCCGGCGTACGCCAGGCTCCTCATCTATAGGGGCAGAGTGTATCCTCTTGACCGGATCAGCCTGGTCATCTTTGCCAAAAAGCATGTTAGGAAGATCTGGCATCGACCGATCTTGCTGCTCGATTGCTGTCCGTTTCGGTTTCCCGTACCAGAGCCATTTCGCTCGTTCACCGTGAGCCAAACTGATAAACCTCTCCAGATCAAGGGTTTCAATGTCACCTATACCACCTTTATCTCGCCCGCCCACCATCCCCAATACAAGCTCTCCCCTTTTACCCCCTATCTCTGTGACTGTGGATTTGACAGCTTTTTGTACACCCCAGCCTTCTCCAGCTGCGGCCTTTGCAGTGGCACCATGAAGCTTGTGCAAAGTCTGCCTGTCCAGTCGTCGGTTTCTTTCCAGCTTTTGGTATTTCTGGAAGTAGCTGATTCCCCGCTTGGTAGCATCAATATCGAAGACGTCTTTTGAGATGGGCGCCCCGAAATAGCTGAGTCGATTACGTGCTCCCATCAAAAGACCTAACAACGCAGCCACGGTAGTTGGGCCTAGAATCCCATCGGTAGGCTCGATATTGTAATATTCAGTCCCGAACTCCGTCCACCAGTCCCCAATTGCGCGCTCGGTCACATCACATAGGAGGCCATCGATGTAATCCTGCTCTAGTTTGCCGAACATCATCAAGGCCACTTGACACAGCTTTACTAATTCAATGACTGCTTCAGCAAATGTGATCTTCTCATTGGTTTTGTATAGTTCCAGAAATTTGGCTTTGGCGGCAGGGGTCGGCTCTGACAGAGTCATGCCTGAACGTCCGGAGCAACCCAGGCGTTTGAGATCCTCATTTACAATGAACTCTTGACGGTGCAGGTTGATATCTCCATCCGGGACTGGTATCACAGTTAGAGCAGAGGGAAAGCTGCTCAGGTTGGTCAACATCAACTCGCCCAGGGGAGTTGACTTTGGCCGCGCATGGAACTGCTGGATCGCCTTGAAATAGACTCGCAACTTTGGAGACCAAGAACTCTCATCCTGGGGGACATCGAGTACGCCGACCACAACCGAGTGCTTCTCATCGCCTGTGTATGTCACAATGACCAACGTAGGTGATGTCCGTGAGCAAGCCCATTGTTCCACCATATACAGCTCGTAGCCACGGAGCACACTCTTCCGTTCGATAACATTGACAGACTGATCCTCCTCGAGGTATCTAAAAGCAACGGGGTCTGCAAGAACGATTCGACGGCGCTGCGGCCCTGTAGGCGGAGAAGGCTCGACGGCCGGTATAGTTTGCGACGAGTCGGGTACCGGGGCCGAGGTGACCGTGCCATCTGGTTGCTGTTGGCCGGCTCGGAGGTTGGTGTTTCTTTGCGAAGCCTTTCGCAAAAGGGTAATGTCCTCCTCTTTATGAATTCTGCCGTCGGACGTCGGCATGGGAAACCGGAACGCCATGGTTCGGGGTTGCTGCGAGAATCTCTGCCTCGTAGCGATTCGGTTGCGTTTTCCCGCACGTAGTCATTATTGGGAAGACATTCGCAATCTTGGTTGAAGGGAGGAGGGAGGAAGCAAAAAGGGGGTTTAGGAAGTTGGAGGCAGCAGCCAGCTTTCAAGAAGTATTCTTCTTCTTTGTACGTCCCAGCTCCCCCGAGGTTCTTGAAGCATGTGAAGGTTTAGCCCCAAGGGTATTGTATTCCCTGCAGTTCGGGCGCGTGTCCAGGTAGGTGGGAGAGCTGAATCTGGAATACGACAGTGGCAGCTTCCCTGTCGAAACCGCCCGGAAGTAAGGTTAGCAGCAAAGCAATTCCACGTCGTTGGTGGAAGCCACGCTAACTTTCGGCGGGGTGTTGGGCCAAGTCCACTGGGATGTTTGTGCATGCGTCATTCCGAGTAAGGGACTTGCCGGGACACTGCGTAATTTGAGACTCCCCAGGTCAATCTACCACCGATAACTGACGAACAGGAGTCAAATGCCGAACAGAGGTAGCACTTTAGGGAGATACGTATATCTCACGTTCCCCCTACCTACCTCCTCTATCATTGATGATTATTTCACTATACAGCAACAATATTAGAACATCCAACAGCCAAAGTAGACATTACGACCGTTTGGAAAGGATACAATCCGGTCAGTATTGACAAGTGAACGCACTTCTACGTAGACCTGTCACGTCATTATGCCCAATAATGATATGGTTTAAGAATATTGGGACCGTATTGAATGAGAAACAGAAGCTTACGTGGGTGAGTACAGCAACATTAGGTACCTACAGTGGAATCAACTGAGCTGATAGGTGCACAGAGAGTGCCACCATTAGCGCTGTCTGGTATCAACAACGCCTGCAGCACAACAACTTGACTGACTCTCCAACGCCATCGGTGACATACTTTCCGATCCCGGTACAGGTCGATTCAGTAGGTAGCTTCAACAATTTCCCTACGCACACCGTTATGTTAGATCCCTTTCGCCCAAGAGGTCGTCGATTACTTCCTGCATAGAGACGGGAATTTTTGTCTCGGGCGCGCCAAAGGGCGAACAGACTACGGCCCATCTCTCGGTATAACAGCGATCGACCGACCTACAACGTTCCCAGTGCTACTCACACACACAGCGGCGAAATGGCGATGCTACAACTCGAGAAGGAGCTGGAGAAGCTTACCAAGTCGGCGAGACTGTCCGAAGCGGTAGATGATGTCGACAAGATCATCAAATTACTGACCGAAGCCAGGCAGAAAGTGGCAGAATCAGGTGGGTAGCCCTTTGACCCGGTCAACTCGACATGATGCTAATTCCAATCCCATAGCCAACGATCCTCACACGACAATCCTTACGTTGACGAAGTTGCAAAACCCTATCCGGGAAGGCCTGGAAGCCGTGAACGATGACTTGAAGAGTGTACACAAGGGCCAGAATAAGTTCGGGAAGGCTTTACAGCAAGCATTTACAAATGACAAGGTCATCAAGGGCACTTTGCCCACAGAGCATGACCCCATGGCTGCGCATCCAGACCTCATAAACCGTGCCATCGCTATGCACCTGTTACGGGAAGGGCAGTTTGGTGTCGCATCTACTTTTATCAGCGAGGCCACACCACAAGAAGAGAGCTCCATGGCGCAATTCCAATCCCAGCTCTCTCCGGCGACGCTTGCCTCACCAACATCGCCGCGCTCTCCCACACCCACTGATGTGCCCATAGTGGATGCTGACCCGTCCTCTGAACTTTCGGCCCTTCACTCGGAGGCCCTCCAAGCTTCGTTCGCATCCATGTACTCTATCCTCTCTTCTCTCAAGGCACATGACTTACTACCGGCTATCACATGGGCGCGGGCCAACTGCGCCGAACTAGAAGCCAGGGGCTCTAACCTCGAGTTTGAGCTTTGTAAACTGCAGTTCATCTGGCTCTTCAAGGGCCCAGAGGTGAACGGCATGCCGGATACGCCGGCCAACGGACGATCAGGAGCGCTCCAGTATGCCCGAAACAATTTCGGTCGGTTTCAACAGCGCCATCTGCGAGAAATCCAGCAGCTAAGCTGCGCTATGGTGTACTCTTCAAACTTGGGAGCCTCACCTTACCGTGCCATATTTGACATTACGCTTGCATTCGACGAGGTGGCGGCGTCGTTCACTCGCGAATTCTGTTCTCTGCTTGGGCTCTCTGCCGAGTCTCCTCTCTACGTTGCCGCTACTGCGGGCTCAATAGCGTTGCCGCAGCTTATGAAATTCCTTAATAAAGTCAAGGGTAAAGGTACCGAATGGACCACAGACCAAGAGCTGGCCTTTGAGACGCCGCTCCCAAAGAGCATGGTGTATCACTCTATCTTTGTATGCCCTGTCAGTAAGGAGCAGACCACCGACGCCAACCCGCCCATGATGCTGCCTTGCGGACATGTACTTGCCCGAGAGAGTCTGCAAAGACTCTGCAAGAACAACAAGTGCAAGTGTCCTTACTGCCCAAGCGAAGGCCGCTTACAGGATGCGAGGGAGATTGTTTTATAAGGGTGGATTTTATAGCGACTTTTGTACCGAGCTTGGCGAGGTAAGGAATCCGGCGTTCTACGATTACACATCTGTAAGGCAGTCCGGCGTTTTAAAGGGGTTTCTTCGAGATATTACTGGTCTTGTACCCGGCGTTGGGAGAACCATGAAACTGCCATGCAACTATGGCCTTTCCTGTATATGTAAGCCACTCATGTGGACATTTGTTCCGAATGAATTTAAAAGCGAATGAACTAACATCAAACGCCGTATCGAAATGTGTATGATATGGCTGCTGATGCATGATAGCAATGGGCAGCAGTGTGGCTTTCCCACATCCCTGTTACTTGCTACACGCGAATACTTCGCCTCCTCGGGTCCTCAGCACCAAGTCGAATAGGAAGCGAATCAAGTAGCAAAAGAGAAAGAAGAAGGTTGTTCCGGACAATCACTCATCAGTGCATGATATGTGGCAGGGTGACAGTCGGAGCGATTAGACGGACCATGCATTAAAGCATATCATGTTACATGCACATAAGAGGCACGTCTCACGTTGGTAAGGGCATGTGGCTAATAAGTTGCAGCAAGGAAGCGATTATTAACCAAGCATGGTCCCTCGGTAATATAGCTAATGTGAGGGGCAGGAAAGTCTGACCGGCAGAAAGGTCTTGATTAGATGTATAATAGAACATCTAAGCTCTTCACCGTGCTCCCTTGATTCATTTCTCCCATGCGCACTCCAGATTCGAAGACGAAGGTTCCCAATGATGGTATACACGAGAGAAGGGACCGTTGATTTCAAGGTCGTTGGCCTTCCAAAGCCCTGCAAAACATGGTACAAGGTTGTGGGCGAGATCGACGCATCCAAGACACCTCTGCTCGTATTCCATGGCGGGCCCGGAGCATGTCATGACTACCTGCTGCCACTGACAGACCTTGCCCCTTCAGTGCCTCTGGTGTTCTACGACCAGATTGGGAATGGGCGGTCCACGCATCTGCCGGATAAAGATGGCGACGAGGAGTTTTGGTCAGTCAAGCTGTTCATGGACGAAATCGACAACCTCATCCGCCACTTAGAGCTCCAAGAACAACCCATTGACGTCTATGGACATTCTTGGGGCGGGATGCTAGCAGCCGTGTGGGCCGGGACGCCCTCGCGCGCGGGCAACCTTCGACGTCTCATTATCACGAGCAGTCTGGCGAGCATGGATCTGTGGCGAGTGAACATCACAGCTTTGAGGAACGGACTCCCACAGGACATTCAAGACACGCTCAGCCGCGCAGAAGAGAAGAAGGATTTTGAGAGTCCCGAATACGAGGCCGCCGTCGAGGTCTTCTACAAGCGACATCTCAGTCTGGAGCGGCCTTGGCCTTCGAAAGAGGTCAAGGCTGCACTCGACTGGTTTTCCAAGGATCCGACGACGTACGGTACTATGTGAGCCTCACCTCATGTTCTCATCGTCGGGATAAGAAAATACATAACGTAGGAAGACGTGCTAACGTTATACATGTAGGTACGGTCCTAGTGAGCTATACATCTCCGGGTCACTTCGCGACTGGACTTGTATCCCGCTGTTGGGCAACATCCACGTCCCTACCCTTCTGATCAACGGATCCGATGATGAAGCCCAGGATGTGGTGATGCAGCCTTTCTTCGACTGCATCAAGAAAGTGAAATGGGTTACACTGGACGGTGCCGCCCACTTCTCGCATACTGACCAGCGGCAAAAACATATGCAACACGTCGGGGCTTTTCTTACCGTTTAGTCTCATGGCACTGCTACAGGCTTGCCATCGAGTAACGGGCTGACAATGTGACGTTATCGTGATCACACTGACAGTGGTCGAGCGATTGGTCGGAGCTTGGGGTTGGGCGACAGGTATCGGACTGGACCGGACTTATCAACCTACATTTATAGGTACATGTATATAGCGAGCCAAGGCCACCTAGTAACACTTCGTGACATACAAAAAAGCCTGTAGCTCGCTTATCGAGCTTCTTAAGGCAGGCAGGTCTTCGATTTTATCACAGTTAACTTCGCGGGAGGGATTCCTCTAACAATGATCGATAGTGATGGGGTGGCTGTAGTTTAGTGGAACAAACGTCAGATCCGGGTCCCTTCCGTTTTTAGTACTTTAGGTATTCAATGGTTCAAATTACTGATTCCGTCTTTAATGTGGAACTATATGAACCCCTGCCAGCCTGCTTTCGTTATTTCCATGCCCAGGAGCCTACGCGCCTAACAAGCAGTCATCTTGATTTTATTAGCAACTTACATCAAGCAGCTTCTGGCCAGCATCCATCAATTCCACCAATGCTCCCTACCTTCTTGTGCCGGGTGATCACGGCCTCTTGAAGTAGACAGTATGGCTACTGGCTCAATCTGCCCACCTAATGTCTCCCATGTAAGTTTTCTCCACGCGCTGAGAGTTCAAGTCGGTGTTGGTTGCTGATCGGTGTACCTTCTAGGCAGAAATAGCAGCATTCGAGGCTGAGCATTTTTCCGAGATTGCACTCCAGCTCTTCTCTGCAGATTTTATTCAGCCAACATCATTCCAAAATGACACGTACGACGCTAACGACGAATACTTCGAGGGCGAGGAAGAGGACGACTTGGGATACTATTCAGATGGAGTTAAGCGTACTTTGACCGACGAACAGATCGCCATCTTTCGGCATTCGGAGCTCGAGACTCTGCGGCGCGAGAAAGCCAACGGTACCAAGAGCTCCAACGGAATGGACGGTCAAAGCAAAACCAGCCCGCAAGACACGGTTTCCATCAAGATCGAAGAGGGCCTGCATGCATCCGCCAGTGAAGACGGTGAATTGGAATCTGACACGCCCCAACCTGTTTCGTCGGCGGTGAAGAGGCGGAAGGCCCGGAAGAACAAGAAGAAGGCCAGGAACGCCGCTCATAATTCTCAGCAGAGCGAGCCCGGCTGGTTCAAGAAGAACGTCAAGCCAGATTTGCGGAAGCGAACCTGGGACAAGGTCGAGACGGGGATGGACTCGTTGGACTACGAGGATGCGCCGCAGTCCGAATCCGGCAACGGTGCTGGGCCTCCCACACAACGGCGGAAGATCTCATACGATGACTGACAAAACTACCGCACAAAAACACTACTAAGTTGGCTTCAGCCCGTCTACAACATAATGGTGTACCTCGTTGTCTCTAAATTGAAGGGGCCGAGGCCCACGATGGCTAAACACATACACAAGCAACACTTCACAGTAAGGTCAGTGATTCACCCATCAAGTTTGCCCAATATTGCCTCGCATGATGAAACATTTTATCGTCATCCTTAGCCGGAAGTTTTGGCCAGGTCAGTCAAAGCATGGGACCAGTTGAAGCTGGTTTACCAGTGACTATCTGACCCAGGACCGGACGTATGTCGACTTAATCTTCTCTCTGAAAAAGCAAGATCCATCCGCTACGTATGAAACGTTTTTCTTGGGGAATCTCGTTACTAACGAAAGCCCCTCTAGTACAGATATAAACCTGACTTCTGGCGAGGATCGCAAGTAGCGCCTTGAGTAGCGGAATCAAGTTCTAGCGACGACTGCTCCAAATGGTATCTCGGAAGAGGTGGGTGACGCCGCTATGGCAGCGACCAGGGTCTTGGTGAACTCACCAACAGACAACAGTGACACTGCAAGGAAAAGAATGGTCAGTAAGTTGGTAGTTGCTGGTGGCTATGTCAATCGCGTGATGCATAATCATGAATCACTGCTTGCGCCTGTAGCTGATGTCGGTATGTGCCGCGCATAGCGCACTTCCATGGTGATGTCGGTTGTCGGCGAATACGTAGGTAGAGTTCGGATGTCCTTTGGCATGATACCAAGCATGCCCAGGTTCTACACTACAACGATACGATTTGGGTTTGAAAACAGTTCTCAATGAGGCTCGTTAAGTCTCTGTTTCTAGATATAGTCTATATTACGTCCAATAAGTGCCTACCTTAATAACGTCTGCCTGTCTTCAATGCTGCCTTTCAGCCTTGTGTAAAACATCCACTGCTTGCCTGGGGGGCATAATCGCGGGATTACTGATTTACTGGACTACATGCTTTTAAGGTACGTGCTAAACGCATCAGATTGATGTGGGGTGCACGCTGCAAGCCCAGAGGCAAGCCCAGTTTTGCCAGTAGCGCGCACTGATTTCGCTTGGATGAATCCGTTGGACAGTTGGAGGGGTGGCCCCTTCCCCGTGCTTCCCTGCCTTATCTCACAGCCCACCAAGCAAGTTTGGCTGCTTCTGGTCCGCCTGGTCCAGAGAAAGCCCGACTGACATTTACCTAAGGTTCAACCTGAACTTGAATTCAATCGTGAAGGCTCGGCACCCCTCCTTCCAGCAACCCAGATCCCGCCAAGCGACGAGGCAAACAATTATCCTGTTTGCATCGCATCGCCATCCTCCCCTTCCCCTTCCTTTTCCGTCCTGTGTCCTGGCCGACCCGTCTCGCCCGCCAACAACATTCGATCCGCATCGTGGTGAGCGCCACCACCAAGCCGCAAGCATGGCTCGAGTCTACGCAGATTACAACCAGACCATGCCCCGAAGCTATTGGGATTATGACTCTGTTAATATCAGTGAGTTACAATTCCATGTCGCAACTCAACTCGGATGCGATATACAACAATCGAGTCGTACGCGCGTCTCAATTTGTCGTCGCTCACGAGACCCGATACTCTTTGGCTGCCCGACTGGCTGCTCACCGAACCAACAACATCTGGCTAATATTTCGCTTTAGGCTGGGGCGTCCTGGAAAACTACGAGGTCGTGCGCAAGATTGGTACGTGATACAACCTGTTCGACCCTGCGATGTCTCAACATGACTCTGCTGTTTAGCGACCTCGAGTCGCCCGACTCTTGACCCGGGCTAACGTACGAGTCTTCTACATACAGGCCGCGGAAAGTACTCGGAGGTCTTCGAGGGCATTAACATTGTTAACTACCAGAAATGCGTTATCAAGGTCTTGAAGCCGGTGAAGAAGAAGAAGATCAAGCGAGAGATCAAGATCCTGCAGAATTTGTCCGGCGGCCCCAACATCGTTGCCTTGCTCGACGTTGTCAGGGATAGTCAGGTGAGCACTCTCATTAGTAAAACTGCTTCTGGACTTCGGCATACAGGCATAGGCTCTTGTGTCTTCGTAGAAGTCGAAGTGTAATGCCATTGTAACAACGGCCATGGGCGAGCTTTTTCTCCGATTTATATTTGTTGATTGCGATGGCTAACGGGCTATATCTTGGCCGCCGTGTAGAGCAAGACTCCGTCGCTCATCTTCGAGTACGTGAACAACACGGACTTCCGGAGCCTCTACCCCAAGTTCAACGACATCGATG
This sequence comes from Apiospora sp. TS-2023a, assembly GCA_038364195.1. NCBI lineage: Eukaryota > Fungi > Ascomycota > Sordariomycetes > Amphisphaeriales > Apiosporaceae > Apiospora > Apiospora sp. TS-2023a. The sequence continues at coordinate 2,507,033 of JAQQWQ010000009.1, read as the reverse complement.
TACGCTACTACATCTTCGAGCTTCTCAAGGCTCTCGATTTCTGCCACAGCAAGGGCATCATGCACAGAGACGTCAAACCTCATAACGTTATGATCGATCATGAGAACCGAAAGGTATGTTGCTCTTTTGCCTGTTTCCCGCTCTTTTTAACTTACATGATTTCCTAGTTGCGTCTCATCGACTGGGGTCTGGCTGAATTCTACCACCCTGGTACTGAGTACAATGTGCGCGTTGCTTCCCGATACTTTAAGGGACCCGAGCTGCTAGTAGACTTTCAAGAATACGACTACAGCCTGGATATGTGGAGCTTGGGTGCAATGTTCGCTTCGATGATCTTCCGCAAGGAGCCCTTCTTCCACGGTCAGAGCAACTCGGACCAGCTCGTCAAGATAGCCAAGGTTCTCGGTACCGATGACCTGTTCGACTATCTCGACAAGTATGAGATTGAGCTTGATCCTCAATACGACGACATCCTGGGCCGCTTCCAGAAGAAACCTTGGCACAGCTTTGTCAATGGCGAGAACCAACGCTTCGTCAGCAACGAGGCCATTGATTTCCTGGACAAGCTACTTCGATACGACCACCAGGTAAGAACCAGAAAAACACAATGCGGTTATATGTATGCCATTTTTCTCTAACTTCGTTATTAGGAGCGGTTGACTGCCAAGGAAGCCATGGCCCACCCCTATTTCGCCCCTATTCGCGATGAAGCCACTTTGACGAGCTACCTCAACGGAGCGCCCGTCAGCTCTGCATCCTGAGAGCTTGCTTTGACGATGATCATGAAGAAATCTCCGGTTTCGTTCTAGGCCATTTCTTCTCGAGATACCCCACTGGCCACTAGCACGATGAGGCATCTTCGATTGTGCTAGATCGGAGTCGATCGTTGTTGAGGTACACTCGATGCACACCTAAACCGGCATCTTCCTCCCTGTGAATAATCGGCCTCGTTGACGCAGCCATCTCCTTTTCCCGATCGGATTTATCTGGTCCCGGATGGTGTGTTCGAACTTGGAATACTTGTTTGCCTTTGCGTGACTGTTCACGACAATGAGATTCAGAGCGGTTCAAGGCGTTGGCGTGAGGCACTTTGCAGGGGTCAGCTGTTGGAAAAATACGGACGGACAATGTATGGCGTCGGGCGTTGGCTCTGTCAAGGCAAGAAGAAATATGCTTCCAGGAGAATTACATTACAGGGTATTCTTTCTGCGTAACTATTAACGCCTCCCGAAGCGCTGACCAACGCCTTAATGGCAGACAGAGAATCTGCTGCACGATATGAACATCACAGAAGCGTATTCTAGTAGTATGGTAATGCAATTGAACGTTTTGGTTGATATCATAGCTGTCTGTAGTGGCTTCTTGTAGATATTGTAATTTTCCTGTTAAAAGGAAGGCCTGGTAACAAGCCAGGACAGCGGCGGAGCACCTATAGACCCCCTATTCCTTGGATGGCTGGTGGATACATGGCTCATCCTCTTTCTAGGCCGCTCCATATCGGCACGGCCTTCTTATCCTACTTATGTGTATATATATATATATACTCGAGACGGATTGGCCCGCCAGTGACATACCTATATGCAGTGGAAGTAGGTTGTGCTTTCTCTCGACTATTTACAGCAGGTCAAGCAGAAATCGCGGTCGCATACAAACCCGTCGACGCCGCAGCGTCTCATAGTCCCACTGGGTGTACGGACCAGTCCTTCTTCTTCCATAGACGATGGGTTGTGGTATCTCCGAGCGGTTCGGGGCGTCTTGAGCACGCGCTGGAGCAAAGGGGAGCTGAAAGCTGTGGTTCTCGTCGCCGCCGCCGTGGCCGCTCGGTGGCTCGCTTTGCTCCTCCGTCTCGCGTCGGTAGCGGGTTCCGCTGCGTTGTGACGCGAGCCGGATTGCCGTACCGCCGCGGCAGATCCTGATCCTCCTCCTAGGCTACTACGGTTGCGGACCCGGCGCGACGGCGTGAAGGGCTCGATGTTGTTGTTGCTGCCTGGGGGCGAGGATGAGGATGGAGCTTCGGCGTGCCGCGAGGATGTGGGCGTGTGGGCGAGGATGCTGATTTCGTCCTCGTCGTCTGAGTTGTCGGGGATGAGGGAGGCCAGGGCGTGTTTCTTGGCCGAGGCTGTGAGGCGGTTGGTCGCCGAGGAGGTGGCGGTGTTGGTATGCTGTTCCGTGCTCTGTTCTCCTCGTTCGTTATCGAGGGGCCGCTGCGTCTTCGCCTTCTTCGTCGGAGTCCGAGGTAATGCGGCGGGATCCTTGCGGGGTCTTCCTGGTTTGGCTTTGGGTCGAGGCAGCGACGGTGATGGCTCGGAGCCCAAAGGGGGAGAAGAGACGTGTACTCGGGGTTCTGAGGATCCCGTAGGACCAGAAGGTGCAGCAGGTTCATGTTCCTCGGGGTTTGCTACTCGGCTCGATGCCTCGCCCGCGACGGTCGCAGTTCGGTCTACGAGGGTCTCCGGACTTGTAGTTCGGGCATTATCCTCTTCTCCGGCCTCTCCCAAAACTGCTTTTGTGGTCTCACCATGGTTTGTTTCGGACAACGATGGTTTCCGCGCTAACTCCAGAGTCTCTACTGTGGTGGTCGTCGATGGTGACCCCACCGCTGACACATCTTCATCCGGATTGGTCGGGGTATTTGAGCTCTCCTCGGCTTCTGGTACTATCGCCATTCCAGTAGCACCGATGGACGATGCCAGGCCTTCGCCCTCGGTCTCCGGACTTTCCCGGAGACCGGGCTCTCCTTCTCCTGGCAACTCCGAAGACTCCAGGTCTTGGAACATATCCTCGTCGTCTGAGAAGTCGTAGGTAGGATCTATCTCATTCCTGGAAAAGGACTCCGCTTGTTGAGTGGGTTCGGCTTGCTCGCTGCCTGCCGTCTCCTGTGGCTGTAATTCCGAAAGCCTGTTCGGCGTCGGTTCACGAGCCCACTCCGGTGACTCTGTGGTATGGTTGGACCGCGAAAGGAATATGCTTTCCGCAGCTTCGATGAAGGCCTTGTTTCCAATGTCGCCGGGCTGGAGGTCCTCTGGATTTTCCGAGGCTGTTTCCTCGGCCAGGAATTCTGTAGCTTTTGGGGCATCTTCCATCGCTATCTCAACGTCTGTACCGTCGCGTGTTTCATCTGGTCGCATATCGTCTTCCTCGATTGGATCCGAGTCCAGCATTGCCTCCAGATCAGGTCTTGGTCTTCTCATCTTCAACCAAGAAACATCACCGTGAAACGCAGGCTTCGCCCGGGGTCGCCCAGGGCGCCGACTCTGGGACTCTTCGGCAGTGTCTTCTCCCTCTTGCAGTGGTTCCTCTTTGCGGATCTTCTTTGCGACCAACTGCTTCTGAGGTATAACACCCCCAGGCGCTGACTGCAATTCTATGACAAACGAAGGACCACGCACGGGTATATGCCGGTTATCTGTTTTTCCTGCAGATTGACCCACCTCGTTCCTCGGTGCAGAATGTTCTTCTTGTTGCACTTGGGAATCTAATGGTTTTGTGGAAGTGACGTCTGCAACCCGGATCTTGTCAGAAGCCCAAGGCGATGTGTGACTTCCTGACTGGACAGCGTCAACTGTAGTGGACCTGCCTTTTTTGATGGAATCGCTTTTCGCAAAGTGCTCTTTTATTGTCGTAGCAGAAATAACCGAATCACGTTTCTTTGAGCCCTGCTTCATGGGCTCTAGTGACCGTTGTTCGGGCCTGCCGTCTTCTTTGGCAACATCTGGGTCCTCGTCTCCGTAATTTTGAGAATCGTGGTTTCCCTCATCCTCAACAAGCTCTTCTCCAAGAAAGGCATCTTGCCGATTCCTTACGGCAAGTTCTTTCGCAGTAGCGATCCTCCTCGGAGCTCTGCGATTTAGTTGGCGGCCGATTCCACCTCCATAACCAAAACTTTGAAAGGGGTTCATTTGCGCAGTATATGTGTTCCCAAAAAGCCCGAAATGGCCCTGAGGACCACCCATCTGAAGCTCGGGGGTCTGCCACAAGGGGTCTACCGGAGCCGGGGCGAAAGCCGCAAAAGGGTGCGGCATCCCGTAGTGTTGCACCGGTGTTGTTGATAGACCTGAGAAACTTGGGAGGCCGGCATTGGGCACTGGAGGGTGCGCCCAGTTGTTTTGCAGCTGCGATACAGCATTGTACGGCGTCGACTGCCCAGAGGTGAAGAATGCCGACGTGGATGGTGGGTTTTTGCCCTGTAGTGTGCGCTCCTCCTCTTCCTCGTCGGCCGACAGGCCCTCTTTGTCTTGCTCGTCCTCGAGAGACAGCAGATGGCCATTGTTGATTATGACTTCGCCGGTATGCAGGTTAACCTCGTCTCCCTCGCCATCGAAGTCTCGCTCGTACTTGTCGAAGATGGACTCGAAGCGAGACTTAAGCTTAAAGACGGCCTTTGCTCTGCTCTTATCCAGCTCATAGAGGGGGTCCTGTCGAGCCTCGAATTCTCCCGGGGGTAGACACAGCTCGTCGTCATTGGCTTCGTCGTGAGGATCATCGCGTGGCGGTCGGTCGGCCTTGAGTCGCTTTGCAGGCGGCTCCATATTGGTGTTGCTGTTTTGGCTGTGGCCAGGGCCGGCGCATACGATTCCGCTTCACGATGCAAGGAGAAAAGAAGATTATAAATTAATTATTGAGCTCATCGCTACTCTGTCTGCCAACGCGCATTAGAAACAGTTCGTCTAGGTGATCGGAAGTGATCGCAGGTTAGAAAGCAAAGATACAGCCCATGGTTGCCGGGACGGTCGCAAAATCAACATTGGATCCCAACCTGTCAATACAATTGAGCAAATCCAGTCGACTGCTTAAAAAGTATGGGGGTGACATGCACCATTCTCTCCATACTTATTGCGAGCCACTAATACGCAAGGTGTACAGTGAAGTGGTACCGCTAAAAGCGTTGGTGGGGGTTGTGACGTTACGGCATTCCGGGAAGCACATGCGGTTCTCAAAGTTTCCAAGCTTCAATGTTTAACCACGCGCTGCTAGCTATGCGACCTTACTGAAAGCTATCTTCTTCGACTTCGACCAAGCCCCATATCCATTGATCTAACATGTTCGCGACATCCTGACCTTGACGTACATTCGACAAGAGTCGTTCTGCAACTGTATCGTGCCATCGTCTAGTATGGACTCCAGCGACCATGTATTGCCAGAAGTGTCGCACGCCTCTTAAGCTCGACAACTCGTTGTCGGAGCTTAACCCTGCTGCATATGATTTACTCATAGGTTCGTTTCCGTCATTCCTTCCGGGCTGCCTTGTTTGCCCTTTGACTCCGACCTAAGTCATGCAGGGCGGTTTGCGAGACCGTGACTGACATTAGAAATAGCTGCCTCGTCGCAACAACAATCCAAGCGACCAACTGTCGCACCACCTTCGTACCCCCAGGAATCAGAACGACGGGGTTTCTACGACAGAATCTCCAAGAACGCTACGAACTCCTTGTTTAAGAAGCAGGGGACTGCTCATCGTAGCGATGGGTCTTTTATCCTCTTAACCGAGTCGCAACTCGCCCCTCCAAAGCTCACGCCCTCGCACGAGCATCACTCCAGCCCGCAGCAGCGTCGCCAGTCCTCCTTATCAAACGGATCAGGCACCATGACCAATACAGGCAAACCTCACGAGGCCGAGCGCATCAACAAACTCTTCGAGATCCTCTCTGCCCGTTCCGATATCGACCATCCGGTATGTGTCGAATGCACCGACATGCTCGTCGAAGGGCTGCAGAAGAGGCTGGAGAGCACCATCAAGGAGAGGAACATGTTCGCCGACTACCTCAAGCAAGTGCAAGCTGATGTCCCTTCCGAAGAAGATATTTCTGCCTCGGAAAAGGCCATGGAGAAGGCCAACAAGGATCAAGAAGAAGCCTTGAACAAACTCGTCAAGCTAGAGCACGAGCAAGAGGCTCTTGACCGAGAAATGGCCGTCCTCGAGGAGGAATCAAGAAATCTCGATGCGGAAGAAGAGGAGTTCTGGAGAGAGCGGAACACATTTGGCACTAAGCTCGCCTACTTCCAGAACCAGAGGGACAGCATCAACTCCAAGTTTGACCATGACTCTCAGCTACTTACGAAGCTGCAGCGAGCAAACGTTTATAACGACACATTTTCTATACATCACGACGGTAACTTTGCCACCATCAATGGTCTAAGGCTTGGTCGGTCATCCGCTAAGCCAGTCGAATGGCCTGAGATCAATGCGGCCTGGGGACAAGCGTTATTGCTCGTAGTTACAGTCGCCGACAAATTGGATACCAAATTTGAAGGTTACGACCCCTTGCCTATGGGCTCGACGTCCAAGATTATCCGTTATGACCACCCCTCTCCATCATCTAGCCGCTTGGGGTCTCGAGGTGGTCCTCCTCCCGCTCCTAAGAAGCAGGTCCTCGACCTCTTCTCTTCGGGGGATCTACCCTTGAACTTGCTGTGGCATCGGAAGTTCGACACGGCAATGGTGGCTTTCCTCGAATTGGTGAGGCAACTCGGGGCCAAAGTCCACCAAGAGACGAGAAAAGTCAACGAGCTAGGCGACTACATCACCGCGCCCTTGGACCTTCCCTACAAGATCGAAGGTGACAAGATCGGCGACAACCGAATAGGGCACTTTAGCATCAAGCTTGGCATTGCCAACGATGATAGCTGGACCAAGGCTTGCAAGTTTGCCCTGACCTGCTGCAAATTCCTGATAGCACACGCGAGCAATGTCAGCCACAACGCCAATAAGCAAAGCCTGGCGTGATGAGATGGAAATAATTTTTCTGGGACGGCGTGGAGTTATGGCGTCCACTGTAGAGAAGCAATCAGCTCACGATCGACTGATATTATACGCGGTTAGCCCTTTTAATCAATATTTTCTGCAAAGGTTGACCCATTTGCCAGCAACATGCACGAAAGTCTCGGTATCAGTGATTGTAGTGGTATATGCTATATGCATACCACTTATGGAGTGTTCCAGCTCAGTGTTTAACCTCGATGGGTTATATTACCAACTGGGCTTACAAATCAAGTACAGCTATGGCAGCTTGACTAGGATGGCGTTGAGCCAAGAACCGCCTATAAGCGATCCGCGGCGGGAGACTGCTCCACTGATCTCCGCCGTAGCATCTACATACTCCATCTGAAGGGCGCGGTCGTGGTCAAAAGAGCCGCCGTAGGTTAAGGATAGGCTCGGTGCCTCTCAGCGCTACCAGGTTTAGTTGGTTTGAGCTCCTTTATCGGATGCTAACGTAGACAGCTTTTAACTTAAAACATGTCATCAGACACCAGGTTTGCCAGAATGGACTTCTTCGACCTCATTTTGCTTCTTCTTCTTCTAGGTCTTGACTGACTGTATGAATCTTGTGTTGTTCCCATAGGTCTTTGTGTCAGCCATGATAGTCGCATCGACTGAGTTGGTCACGGTCTCGAGGCCTACGGCCGACAGACCACTCGATGACATATCAACCCAGGAAAGCCAGATATCCATAGAGCAAGAGCCAGATCATATATCTCTTGCTCATGTTGATAGACTCCCGCCGGTTGACAGGGGTAAAGATGCATACCTCTTCCTCGCAGCCGCCTGGGCCATCGAAGCACTGGTTTGGGGTATGAGTGTTTTTACCCAACATATAGTCTTTCGTCAAGTATTATGAACCCTTTAGCTAACAGTACACAAAGGTTTTCCCTTCGCCTTCGGTATTTTCCAGGACTACTACTCCACCCACGCACCATTCGAGGGGTCTCCCAATATCTCCGTCATCGGCACCTGTGCCATGGGCCTAATGTACCTCACGGCGCCCCTTACTTTTGGTCTCTGCCGCATCTTTGCGCGCTGGGCACGCTGGACCCCGATCGTCGGCCTCTTCATCATGAGCATCTCGCTCGCCGCGTCCTCCTTCTGTGACACGGTGCCGCAGCTCATCGCGTTCCAGGGCTGCCTCTACGCCGTCGGCGGCGGCATCGCATACGCCCCCTGCATCCTCTACCTGGACGAGTGGTTCGTCCGCCGCAAGGGCCTCGCCTACGGCATCATGTGGAGCGGCACTGGCATCGCGGGTGTCGTGCTGCCCTTGCTCGTCGAGGCCCTGCTGCGCTCGCTCGGGTACCAGACCACGCTGCGCCTCTGGTCCGGCGTCCTGTTCGCCATCACGGCGCCCCTGGCGTTCTTCATTAAGCCGCGCGTGCCCGTCTCCAGGAACACGGCGGCTAATAAGGCTCGGCCGTTCAACTTCAAGTTTCTGCTGTTGCCTTCGTTCTTGGTGTACCAGTCGTTCAATATCCTTGAGGCTACTGGGTTTTTCCTGCCAGGTGAGTTTAGATACTTACTATTTTTCCATACTTTTTTCGCCACTAGTGTGAAGGTTGAAGGCTGTGTGGGCAAACTACCTACTTGTAGCACTATCGTCATAACCCTTTACCGGTTGAAAACTAAACACACCCTTTTTGGTGTGACGATCAATCACATACACACGTAGATGAAGAAGTGAATAAGTACCAGTTGTTGACAAGCCCCCTACTCCCCACAGCTATCTACCTCCCCACCTA